>JAEIFV010000014.1:0-1302446 GCA_018904265.1 Lordiphosa collinella
TTATACCCTTGTAGGAGTATTATGAAATTGTCCGGATGTTTGTAACGCATAGAAGGAAGCATCTCCGACCACATAAAGGATATATATTCTTGATCAGCACGACGAGCTGAGTTGATTAAGCCCTCCGTCAGTTTTAAAGCTATGCCCACAAAACTTTGCACGAAATCCTTTGGTACAAATACGCTGCACATTTGTCGGAACCGGCCGGATCGGATGACTATAGCATATAGCTGTCATAGGAACGATCGGTTGAAAAACAAGTTTTAAAAGAAAATTCTTATTTTTAATGAAAACGCCTCCAAAGTAGGTATTTCTTAGTTTACTGTTCTCCCTGAATTCCATTTATTTAGTAAGTTGTCAGAAATGGTAAACTGAGTCTAGTGAGAAGAACTTTTTGTTTTTAATGAAAACGTCCTTATCATTGGCATACACTTATTTACTACACAATTCCCAAAGTCTGGTCGAAATCGGATGACTATAGCATATAGCTCCCACAGGAACGATCGGTCGAAAAACTAGTTCGAGTGAGAAAACTTTTTTGTTTTTAATGAAAAATCCTGCACTTATTTTACATATGAAAACACATAAGATAGCAGTAGTAAGAATGATGGTCGAAAGACCTTCTTGTGCGAAAACGGATGTTTGGATCGCCCCAAAGTTCGTAATTAACAGTGTATTTATGATTTCACCAATTAAGTTAGCACAAAATAAGACATATATATAGAGTAAAGATTAACACCTCTGTTTTTAGTTGAGTGAATAAACTCTGTGGTTGTGGGTGTGCTTCAAATACATGAAAAGAGTCGAAAAGTAGTCATTTTAGAAAAACTTTAGTGTTATTAAGGCCGGTGGGTGAAAAGCTGCAGTAGTAAATGGCGAGCCGATTTTTTGGGTTAAATTTTATTTATTGTTGTTTTATATATGGATAGTTTGAAGAGTTTTAAAAAAAATGTAAGGCCGAGCCGGAGGGTTCCTATCTTCATATTTCAATTAGTTGGTACTTTATTTTGTTCTAGTCTCTTTACATCAACTTCTCTTCCATTTATGCTACTACTCAACTCCAATCTTCAAGTTATGCCTTGGTAGATGCACTCTCCCTCTCCGTTGGCTCCTTCGTAGTGCTGCTGCAGCTGGTCCTGTGCTTATGCGAGGCTAACTGAGCCCTTGACAGTACACTATAATCACATGTCACACAATGGTAATGCGTGTGCCTCAATGCATAAGTACAAGTCGAGGACTCACATGGCTCAGTGCTGGATATCTTGCGAAATCCAGCGGAGCGTACATATTCCAGACGCATATGCAAACGCCGATGGGCCACCACTTTGTTGGAATCGGTGCAGACATAATCGCATTTGCGACAATGGAAATGGGAGGATTTCTTGGGAGCCACTCCGGCGGCTAAAGAGTCTGCAAAAGAAGTAAGAAGTTATTAACAAATTGGCAAGTACATAGATTCGAACCAGGGGACACACACCTAAGGCTGAATTATCATTGGTGGACGAGGTATAGCCGCAGTTGGACATGCCGCATTGCATATTGGCTCGATACTGCAGGAAATCGTCACCCATTAGCGTATCCATGCGTTCATGTCGTGCCGTGTGCTGCACAAACCGCGTCTTGTCACAGAAACTGTAATGGCAATCCCGTCGATTGCAGTGGAAATGCGACTGATGATTGCGATAGCCGCAACGCTCAAAGTGGCAGTCCTCATTAAAGCGAAACTTGAGATAACCCGGGGGTATGTCCTCACTGCGTGAACGTTTCGGCGGTGGACGTTCTGGACGCTCCTCTGCCTTCACCTCAGTGGGGACAGCAGCCGATGATGATGCAGCTGCTGCTGCTGCTGCCGCAGCTGTGGCTGCATTGATTAGCATTAGTTTCTGTTGGGCTGCACTTTCCAGCATAAGGCGCATATCCAGACGGGGCAGGGGTTGACTTTGACTGGCTGCAGCCAGAAAACTGGGCAATAGCACTTGCCGTTGATACAAATCGATTAGATGCTTAAACTGCAACAGATTCAGATTAACACCCGTATTGGAAGACGGGGGCGGGGGTTCAGTTTGTAAAGCTGTAGAGCGCATTGATAGATCTTCGGGTTGTTCCACCATTTCTACTTCCGGCTGTTCTGAAGCCTTATCTAGAACCTCTAGAGTTGAGCTGGCATTCTCTGGATAAAAAGTGCCAGCCGCGCGTACCACTAGAAAATGGAAGTTTATGTCCAAGTTTAGTTCTAGGCAGGGTTAAGTCGACTCAACCTACCTGAGACCCCTTCCACAGATCTGCTGCTTAAGCTCTTAGTTGTGGCTATATCCAAGGCGGGAGAAGTTGTCTGAAATGTGAGTTAAGACTTGATGTTAGGATTTTTTCCAATCGTAGCCGATTTACCTGTGGCGAGGCTTGCTGCTCAGCTGCACCCGTATTCCTGCTGTCATCCACTGATGCTGCATTCAAGAAGCGACATCTCCTACGGTTTCGACTAGGACTAGGTGTGAGATCTGTAGCTTTCAGTGGCGCTAGACGAGTGGCTGCAAGCTGCTCTTCTCCAGTGTCCAGTGCAATCGTTGGGTGCGAATCATTTCGTTCCAATTTGAAGCTAGTGAAAATGGCCTGCGGTGAGAGTTGAGCCTGCCGAATAAAATACCAATTATTATTTTTGTGGGCGCAATTTCATGTCATAGTTTTGGTTTTATGACAGCCAACCAACCAGTTTTTAGTAAATCCGAAATTACTGTTAATGTTTTTTTTCGCTTTGGCCCAAAATGTCACTATTTAAATTTTGTTCACGCTTCAAATCAATAATACATATTAAAGAGAAACAATACCAAAAACTCAAGCCAACAATTAAATACCCTAAGCTCTAAAGTTGGCAAAACAGCTCAAAGTCTTAAGGCTTTCGATGGAAGTTTTGACAGTTGATTTTACAAGCTGGTATACTTCCTCCTAGGCAGAGTATCAGCCACAATAATTACACCAAAAATATTGAAAGACAATGAAACGAGTTTGCCTCTACCTGATAACTTGCGGCACTCACACACACACTTGGCGTATAAGTACTCACACACCTTATTTGATTAAACACAATATAAGTAGGCATATACACACATATGTATCGGTATTATTGTTATTATTTTTATTGCTTTTGCTATTGTTGTTGTTGTTGTTTTCGTATCATTCTTTTGAATCGCCATATGCATTTGTAGAAGGCGGTGAGTAAATGAGTGAAACAATGCTCAAAAATTATCGTAAGCCCCACCCCCTTAGTTTTCAAAAAACATTTTAATCACCTTGCTAAATAGAGAGTAATAGTAGCTACATTTGTGACTGTGTGAATGATCATTAGAGCAGACCTACTGAGTATGAATTTTTTTTAGTTTATGGTCTCTCCCCCTTATCTGATGCGCTGGCGCACGGAGGATCTAAAGTTTTTTTTAGAATCTGTCATACGCAGTGTTGCCTATTTTTATATATTTTATTCCAGTGTTTAAGAAACTGCAATAAGTTTCTGAGAAAAATCAGAAGTCGCCGTCGAAGCGAGAACAAAAACTGATTTCTGAGAAAAAGCGAAGCAGCGCCAACAATCGTCGCATAACGCCTTTTTGATATTTGCTTGGCGCTGCTAACGCTCAGCACAGCAAGTCGGAACTGCTGGCTTAAGGTCAGCAGCGACAGTCGGAGCAGCAGCAAGTTTCCTGTTTTTGAAATTCGGCGGAAGCGCAAGCGCGACGACAAATACAACAAGAGAGGTAAGGTCATCCGAGTGTGTGCCCTCAGCAAAGTACTCACAACCAAGGTATACTTAACAAGGTAGCCGCACTCGCTCTCTCGACCTCTTTGCTCGCCGCTTAAGTGTCAGTCTGTAAACAACAGTCGTGAGCCTCGGACTCTCTCTACACACACTGTACATTCGGAACGGAACTTTCGTGTGTTTTGCCTCTTGATTTTGTTTGACACCAGTCGCTCTCTCGCTCTCGCTCATTTTGACATTTATATAAGAGGCGGTGAGAGAGCAAGCCTTGAGCACAGACCAACCCACCATGAGACCAGCAATACTAGACTGCCAGATTGCTCTGCCTCTCAAAATTGAGCTATGTTTACTGATAGTCGGCGATAAGATACTTTATGCAACAGGTTCCAAAGTATCTCGAATCGGACTATGTCGGTAAGGATAAGGCCTTAGTGTCCTGTTGTATTTTTTAGACGACATAGTCGGAAGGGAAACAGTGCGTTGGTGGAAGACCAAATGTTTTATGTTTTGTCTTAAATTTTGTGCAAGGGATAGTCCGCGAAAGGGGCCGACAATCGGCCGATTTAGCCTGCACGATGAAACCTCCAGTAATAGAGAGAGAGGCTTAGAGATTTTGCTGCGGGCAGGAATATGGTCGTTAGTAGGACAAGATTTAAACACCTGATAATAAAACGGAAAACCAGATTGATCACGTTGTGATAGACGGAAGGCATTCATCAAGTGTGCTAGACGTACGTTCTTTCCGAGGTGCCAATATAGACTCGGATCACTACCTTGTTGCAGCCAAAGTACGCACGCGGCTCAGTGTGGCATATGCCGCACGCTCTAGTACATATCGAGAAGCTGCAATCAAAACGGACCTCCGAAGCCTACACAGCAAAACTCAACCATTTGCTCAAGGAAATTTCACATTTCCCTTCAGGTATAAGTGAACAGTGGAAGCATATTTCACACTCTATGAGTTCAGCTGCCAAGGAGATTCTCGGATTTGCCGAAAACTCCCGAAAAGAGTCATGGTACGATGATGAGTGCCGCCGCGCGAGCTGTCAAGGAGCGATATCGGAAGAAAAGTAGAGAGGAGAAGCGCCTTTTCAGAAAGAAAAAGAATGAGCAGGAAAGGCGTATGCATGAGGAAGTCGAAAGCCTGTTCGGCATGAGTGAGACTCGAAAATTCTACCAAAAAGTTCGGCGACTAGCCCAAGGTTTTAAGCCCGGAGCCTCACAATGTAAGGACGAAGACGGAAATCTTGTCACAGATCCAAAAGAGGTACTAGACAAATGGAGAAACTATTTTTCCAACCTGCTGGGAGGCGATAACGAACACAATGACGCCTCTGGAGAAGTAGTGGAACCACCAATCGATGATATAGAAATAGACCCACCGGACCATAACGAAGTTTGGTTAGCCATAAAAAGGCTAAAAAATAACAAATCAGCTGGAGCCGATGAGCTGCCCGCTGAATTGTTCAAGGCTGGCGGCGAGGAGCTGGTAAGGTGCATGCACCAACT
Organism: Lordiphosa collinella; assembly: GCA_018904265.1. NCBI lineage: Eukaryota > Metazoa > Arthropoda > Insecta > Diptera > Drosophilidae > Lordiphosa > Lordiphosa collinella. The sequence goes on from JAEIFV010000014.1 coordinate 5,258, forward strand.
CCTATGCAGAATGTTGTCTGAAGAGAGTATGCCCGAAGATTGGAGTCTAAGTGTTCTCTGCCCAATACTTAAAAAAGGAGACCCTGCAATCTGCGCCAATGACCGCGGGATCAGTCTCCTACCCATTGCATATAAGGTTCTGTCATGTATCTTATGTGAACGTCTAAAGCTGAGAATGAGCAAACTGATCGAACCTTATCAGTGTGGCTTTAGACCTGGTAAATCTACCATAGACCAAATATTCACATTGAGACAAATACTGGAGAAAACCCATGCGACGAAAATCAAAACCTACCATCTTTTTGTTGATTATAAAGCCGCTTTTGACACACCGATAAGGTCAAAGTTCTTCGAAGCCCTGTCTACCTTTTGGTATACCAGCAAAGTACGTTCGACTTTGCATGATGACGTTGAGAAGCACACAAAGCTCCGTCAAAATAGGAAAGAACCACTCCGAGCCTTTCGATACCAGAAGAGGTTTTAGGCAGGGTGACACCTTATCGTGTAACTTCTTTATTTTGCTGATGGTATATACTGCGCCAGTGCCCAAATGCTAACAGATCGGGCACCATCTTTTACAAAGATGTAATGCTACTTGCATATGCCGATGACATTGACATTATCGGAAAATCCGAACGGGCGGTAAGCAAGGCGTTTTCAGAGATTGAGAAGCAGTCAAAACTCAGGGGCTTAGCGGTAAATGAGGAAAAGACGAAGTTCCTAGTCTCAGCGCGCAGTGAGCCTACGCGTCTTGGACAATCTGTTGCAATGGCAGAGTACAACTTTAACGTTGTAAAGTACTTTGTCTACCTCGGAACGATGATTACCAGCGACAACAACATCAGTCTGGAGATCCGAAGAAGAATAACTCTTGCAAACCGATGTTACGACGGGCTTAGTAAGGGAGTTTAAGAGCAGAGCCCTCTCTCGAAAAACGAAAATCGCGCTATACAAGTCGCTTATTATCCCAGTCCTGCAATACGGTGCAGAAGCATGGACATTAAAAACAGTGGATGAGGAGGCGATCGGCGTGTTCGAGAGAAAAGTCCTTCGGAGGATTTATGGACCTCTAAACGTTGGCAGCGAATTTCGCATCCGAATGAACCACGAACTGTATGAGCTCTAAGGGGACACTGATCTAGTCAAGCGCATAAAACAACAGCGGCTGCGCTGGCTTGGACATGTTACTTGTATGGATGAAGAAGCTCCAGTAAAAAAAGTGTACAGGCGGAAAACGAACGAATTAGGGAAAACAGGTGCTGAAAGACTTAAAGGCGCTTCAACTGAACAACTGGTGCCAGCTCGCACAAGACAGAGGCGAGTGGCGGGCATTAATAGCAGCGGCCGAGTTGTGATAGAAATATCGGGCCAAATAAGAAAGAAAGAAAGATAATCCGCGAAAAGATACTCCAAGCAGTTACTGGAAATAACATTAGTGCTTTTTGCTAACAGAGCCAGTCGTTGGGTAAGACGGGCTGGCGGGGGGGAAAACTATCGAAAATTAACAGTGAGTGAGCGAGGTGAGAGAGAATCACTGTTGTTTTACAGCGCTCTGCCGCTGCTAACAGAGCGCGGCCAGTGCTCTGAAGCGTTTGTTTCTGAAAGACAGCAAGCGTCTATTATTTACAAAATGTACGGACAGTTCGATGAAAATAATAGTACAAAAATCGTAAGATACAAAATAAGTTCAGCCCAATCAATTTATGTAAAACAAAAACCTTTTTGGGGTCTTTTCCACCATTTAGCAGCCCTTTAATTCATTTCTCACTTCGAAAATTCAAACCTGCGCGCCTCGATCAGCTGACGAAGCCAACGTCAGAAACGACGCAGCAGCAGAGCAATCTGGCAGTCTAGTATTGTTGGTCTATGGCTAACTACTCTGTGAGACATTGGACGCATCAGATTTGAAGATTTAGTTGGAGACGTTTAGACAAAGACTTCTGTTGTGGCACAATTGTTGTTTGCATAAATTTTACTCAAGATGGACAAATGGTGAGTTTTGTTTGTATGCAACTTGCACATACACACGTACATGCATATATGTATGTATTCTATTACTACGTTTATGCATCCCCTCGAGGGGGGGAGGGTGTTTCCCCCCGGGCCCGAACTTCTGTACACCATGAGAAAAACCCCCCGGGCCGGGAATCCCCTTTCGACAGGCCTGCGTTTTTGCAAAGTAATTTTAAGAAAAGGGTCATGAGTTCGACTCCTACAAGAAAGTTCATGAAATGCTGAGACGCAGTCAACTTAACGTTGCATTGGTGATGCCAGATCTGGTCATTTTGTGAACGTGCAAAAGTATGCATTAACGTTACTACGTTTATGCTATGAAATTCACGATTTCCTCCATTTTGCAAAATCAAATTTGTTTCTGTCTATGCTGCGTTTGCAAGTTCACAAAATGACCAGCGCACATATGAGAAAACAAAAGATCTGGCAACACCAATGCAACGTTAAGTTGGCTGCGCCACAGCATTTCTCATGAATTGACGGCGAATTCATAGTCAACATTCGTGAGCAGTCGAATTCGTGAAACTGTGTTTATTTCGGACCCATTTCATGAAACGATTTTGCAAAATGAGCATAGCATAAACTTAGTATGTAATCACTTCTTCGTCTTCCTAGGCTAGCACCAGTGCTCAAAAACTTAATTGAGAATAGAAACTACTCCGATTGCCGCATTATTGTTGAGCAGCAAACCTTTCATTGCCATAAACTTGTTCTGGGAGTTGCTTCGGAATTCTTCGAACGCATGTTCCTGGGTGATTTCAAAGAAGCCCAGTCTGGTGAAATACATTTGAAGGATGTTAAGACAGAGACTTTTCAAAAGTTTCTGCTGTATGTTTACAACTACAGTAAGGCGGATTTGGAAAAGTACGACAATCTTATGATAATGACGCTTTTGGAGTGTGGCACTAAATGGTTGGTGCCTTCCATAGCTGCCGATTGTGTTGAACTACTCACTAAGCGTTCTCAAGCCATGACGATCGGAGAATTGGTAGCGCTATATCAATGCGCTCACAATGTGGTTAAGGAGCCATTGATTGAAATAACTGCACAGGTACCTAAAATCCATGTTAATAAAATACCTAAACTAATTTCTAAATTTTAATTACAGACCATTAAAAAAAAGTTTCCCACTTCAATGAACTGCTATGACGTACTGCAGTTGACCACAGATGTTTTTGAGCAGTACGTGCTACTATCATCTGGATGTTTGCCAGAAGTCGAACGCTACAAAATGATTGAAACTTTTATCAACATAAATGGTTTAGCTGAAGAGGTGCCACTTATCGCTAATAATTCGGAGCAGAGTAACGAAGGCGACGACGAAGAAGATGGTGCTCTGAATATCACGTTAAAAGCAACAAAGATAGATGACGAAGAAGAGACCGGCTCAGAAGATTCATCTACCTCAAAAAAACCAAAGTTTGGTGGTAAAGTCCACCTAGATGATATTTCTTTGGGCTTGGAAAATATGCCTGCAGCTGTGCCGAAAGAAGCCAAGTTGAAAGTTTTGAAAACTAATTATGTCCAGAGACTTTTGAGCTATATGCTGTATTCACAAATGTCCAAACATGAATTCTATAACGTAATTGGCAAATCTCCGCTGTTAACCATTCAAGAGAAATTTGAATACATTTATCTGACTCGCTAGAACAGTAAATTTATTAAACTTTAAAGAAATGATAAAAAGTTCTTATGAATTGAACATATATAATTTAGATCCTTTTTTTGAATATCACTCAGAATATTGAAATATTCTCTTTTAATTTCGTTAAAAACAAAAAATATTTGAAATATATAGAAATTAATTGCTTGAAAAATGTCACGAATAAAGATATTGTAATAGCTCTGTAAGCCTACATTTGTATCGGATCCGAACCGAACCGTTTCGCTGCAGATGGCCACCTCGTAGAAGGCCAGAAGTACGCCTGGTAAGTCGACCAACTAGAATAGAATTAAAATTGTGCACAAAAATGCCGCTTGCCCTTACGCTTTAGTGTAATTCTTTTAAAAAACCTACGGCTTTAATTGGCCATAGATATAAACTACAGCTGAAGTCGTGCATTGTACATCATGGTTTAAAGAAGTATTAACCCTCGGGAATCCGATAAACGAACCAGATTTTCGCTTGAGCAATCATTACAAAGCTTTGGAAAAGGACGAAAGCCTATTACCATTCGAGCATTGGTTGTCAACTTAACAAGTTTGAAAATTTGGTTTATCAAATCTGATATTAACCCAAAATATCGCTGACAATGCTTAAACGATCGCATAAAAACCAAGGTTGGAAGCAATGGGCGTTTTCGGAAGAAAGATTGATCGCTGAGCAGATATCTGAAAAAAATTACACATGGAAATTCCATAAGAGTAGTCAAACTTGAGCTTAAAAATTTGTTTTTAGTTTATTCAAATTAAATATTGCCCATAAAAAATTCTCATTTATAAATTTAGTGCACAAAATGAACCAAGATACACATATCAGAGATCTGCAAGAGTGCTAGAATTCTTGACTCGAGTATACCAGTTGTAAAAGCGTCTTGGGTATGGTTCGACATTCAAACTATCGCTCATATACCCACTTATCTCGCACCAGTATTTCTGTGACTGGGTGTCTGCGTGAGCTGGATTCAGATTTGTGGTATGTTTTCGGTGGTTGATATGAGTCCTACCAGAGGTACACAGAGTATAAAAAGTTTTGTGCAAAAGTATGTAATTTCCAGAAGGAAGCAGAAGGAATATTCTTGATCAGCATTAACAGCCGAGTCGATATAGCCATGTTCGTCTGTCTGTCCGTATGAACGCACAGATCTTGGAGATGGTAAGAGATAGAGGTTTGACGTCTATGGGACAAAAACTTCTTATATGTACTTGCAGGCAGATCAAGTTTATTTTCAATTTTATCCACGCACCTCCAGCCCCCGCAAATTGGAAAAAAACGTCATATCTCCGGCAGATTTATAGATAGAAGGTTCGTACCTTCTGGAGATATTTAGTAATCAGGATTTTTTATCGATCCACCAAAAGGTTGGTAAAGATCGAATGAACGGTTGTCGAGTTATAAGGAAAACAAATAATTAGGGGCAGCACCGGTCGCAACGGTGATGGGCACCACTTTACAGGTACAGAGTATGTTATAGCCGGGCTTTACCGACTTTCTTTCTTGTTATACCCTTGCAAAGGGTATTATAAAATAGTCCGGATGTTTGTAACGCATTGAAGGAAGCATCTCCATCCACATATTGTAAATATATACTTGATCAGCACTATGAGCCGAGTTGACATAGCCCTGTCCGTCCGTCCGTCTGTCTGTTTCTATGCTATCTCCTTCGACAGTTTGAAAGCAATCTTCACCAAACTTTGCACGAAGTCTTTTGGTACGTATACGCTGCACATTTGTCGGAACCGGCCGAATCGGATGACTATAGCATATAGCTGTCATAAGAACGATCGGTCGAAAAACTAGTTTTAGTGAGAACAACTTTTTTGTTTTCAATGAAAACGCCGTATTTCTCGGTTTGTTATGCTTTCCCATGATTCCACCAAGTTTAGTCGATTGACCGGTCCCGAACGTGAAATAAAATGTTCACCGAACTCGCCTCTCAATAAGTCCATTGTTGCGCGTGCTGTGTGGCATGTGGCACCGTCTTGTTGAAACCACATGTCATGCAAGTCAAGCTCTTGCATTTTCGCATCATCTTTGAAGAAGTACGGTCCAATGATGCCACCAGCCCATAAACCGCACCAAACTGTGACTTTTTCTGGATGCATTGGTATATCTTGCAATGCTTCTGGCTGCTATTCACTCCAAAATCGACAATTCTGCTTATTTACGTACCCATTGAGCCAAAAATGAGCTTCGTCGCTGAACACAATTTTTCGGTAAAAAAGTGGATCTTTGGCCAACATTCCAAGAGCCCATTCACCAAATCTACGTTCACCCATTCTACATTGCACCAGCTGTATTTTGAAAGGCTTCACACCTAAATCCCTCCGCAACATTTTCCACGTTATTGAGTAACAGAGGCCCAATTGCTGCGAACGGCGACGAATCGATAATTGATGGTCATCATTAACACTGGCCGATACAGTTGCGATATTTTCTTCAGTTTGCACTCTACGTAAGCGTGTTGGTTTAATGTCCAACAATGTAAATTTCGTGCGAAGTTTAGTCACATCGATTAAACTGACCATAAAATGGAAGAAGCGCGCGATGAACTTTCTTAACAGAGCACGCATTTTGATAATAAAATTCAATAATTTGCAAGCGTTGTTCGTTTGTAAGACGATTCATGGTTAAATTATAGACCAAACTGAAGATGTTTGACAGTGAAACAAAATACGAAACGTGCGTGAGCTGTTTAAACCTGTTTAAAAAAATCACCCTTTATATCCCACATCCCTATTTTCTTCGGCAGTACATGCCAGATAAGCCTCATAAATGGGGATAAATGGGGAACTATTCGTCTTATGCGATTCGTCCGGTTTCTGTTACAAATTTGTAGTATATGGTTTCTCTTTTCTTCCAGCAAAAAGATTGATTCTTTAATTTCCATCATAAATAAACTGTACTTCATAATTTTCTTATATTATACTTCACTTAACTTTATGTTGAAACTATATTGTTGAGTTTAAGAGTTATTTTTCAAGAATAAAGAAGCATATTACCCCCTTTTCCAAACATTTCCGCATAAATATTATATTTTTTGTATGTTAATAAACAAAAAACTAAAATATCAAATTTTTGTGCATTGGTAACTTTTTTGGCTCTGTTTCCCAAGACCGCCTGTGACGGGGTAAGAGTTTGACCCCAAATAACCCTTTTCTCAAAGAACACAAAATTTTTCCAGAACAAACATTCTCTTTAGAGGGTGAAAGGTTACAATCTTTGTGAAGAAACCTTTAAAAGTCGACTGAAGTAGTCCTGAACCAAAATTCACTACTTTTCCTAAACAAAAGATGGGCTTTGAAGGTTTGGTTTATGATCCGTTTCGAAAGACCCAAGTAACACGAATCGATCCGGGTCTGAAGATGATTTCCCCAAATTTCGTATTGTTCAAGTGGATTTTAATGAAATTGGACTATGGAAAATTTGTGTAAAACTCTAAATAAATATTTTGAAACGCTAGGGCTCTAAACAATAATATTTCTGTTTAAAAGACGATCAACTGCGAAATTTTCAAGAAAATTTGGTTTAACTTGCAGTTGCGGTTTCAATTCAATTTCCTATGGGTTTCTTTGGCATGGCATAATAAGTCCCCCTTTTTTTTAATGTCTAAAAATCATAGCTCGCAAAAAACTCTTAATACTTTTTTCAATGCGACCCGCCTCAGTGAAAAACAGAAACAAACGCAGCACAAGCGGTCTCTCACTGAGCGGAACACTTTTTCTCTCACCTTATGTGTTTTCAGTTACGTGTTTTTGGTTGACCAAAACAAACGATTCGGTCATCTGACACCTCCGACAGCAACTGTTTTGAGCAAGCGCTCACTAAACAACTGTCAGGAAATGAGCAGAACACAATAAGTTTCTACGAAAAGTGTTTTTTGTTTTGTGCGTTTGGTAGGCTGTTTGTATGTGTGACGTTCGTTATACAAAGACACAGACGAGCACAACACACAGCCACGCATACATACGCAAAAGGCGGTTTGGAAGTTTGCTCTCGGCAAAATTGTCAGTGAAAGACGGGAGAGAAACAGGAACGAAAAAAAAGGTCTTTGCTCTGAGCGCAACAGAATTGAGCAAAAGCAGAGCTGAAACTGTCTTTCGCTCCCTGTTTTCGTTTTGTCCGTAACCAAACTGTTTTTTGCCGACACGTTGAAAGTGTTGAGAGTTTTTTGCGAGCTCTGCTAAAAAGGTTTGCTTCCAATATTGCTTCCATTGCTCTGAGAGTTATTTTTTGCCAGCTGGCGTCACTCTGTCGCACAAACAACTGCCTTGCTTTGAAATGCTACAGATCTATAAATTGTCTTAATATTTTCAACAAGCAAATCGCGAAATTTAAAAATCCACATTAACGTGGATATATCTGTTGATAGGGTAATTTTGATTTCGCGCCACCTAGTAAAACTCCACCCTTACAGGCATTAGCTATATGCCAGTGGCATGAAAAGAAAATGCAATCTTCAAATTGGGTCACCAAATTGATCGCTCAGATTTCCCCCGTTCTGACAAATTCAGCTTATTTCCCAAAAAAAAGAAAAGAATACCACAAATGGCAATGGACAAAATATTTATTCAAATTTGTTTTCGTTTCACACAGAGACACCACAGACATGTACGCATGTACGTATGTACCTCCTCCTATTCCCCCTTTTAACTGCCGCTGCGTGGGCTGGGTAATCGTACTTACACACAAGTGCGTGTGCCTTAACCGCCGACAAACTCGGCTCAAAAATGTAGAAATTATGAAAATGACAGTTAAAAGCACAAAACGTTCATGTGCGTGAGCTGTTTAAACCTGTTTAAAAAAATCACCCTTTATATCCCACATCCCTATTTTCTTCGGCAGTACATGCCAGATAAGCCTCATAAATGGGGATAAATGGGGAACTATTCGTCTTATGCGATTCGTCCGGTTTCTGTTACAAATTTGTAGTATATGGTTTCTCTTTTCTTCCAGCAAAAAGATTGATTCTTTAATTTCCATCATAAATAAACTGTACTTCATAATTTTTCATATATTATACTTCACTTAACTTTATGTTGAAACTATATTGTTGAGTTTAAGAGTTATTTTTCAAGAATAAAGAAGCATATTACCCCCTTTTCCAAACATTTCCGCATAAATATTATATTTTTGTATGTTAATAAACAAAAAACTAAAATATCAAATTTTTGTGCATTGGTAACTTTTTTGGCTCTGTTTCCCAAGACCGCCTGTGACGGGGTAAGAGTTTGACCCCAAATAACCCTTTTCTCAAAGAACACAAAATTTTTCCAGAACAAACATTCTCTTTAGAGGGTGAAAGGTTACAATCTTTGTGAAGAAACCTTTAAAAGTCGACTGAAGTAGTCCTGAACCAAAATTCACTACTTTTCCTAAACAAAAGATGTCCGGTTCGGGCTTAGAAGGTTTGGTTTATGATCCGTTTCGAAAGACCCAAGTAACACGAATCGATCCGGGTCTGAAGATGATTTCCCCAAATTTCGTATTGTTCAAGTGGATTTTAATGAAATTGGACTTGGAAAATTTGTAAAACTCTAAATAAATATTTTGAAACGCTAGGGCTCTAAACAATAATATTTCTGTTTAAAAGACGATCAACTGCGAAATTTTCAAGAAAATTTGGTATAACTTGCAGTTGCGGTTTCAATTTAATTTCCTATGGGTTTCTTTGGCATGGCATAATAAGTCCCCCTTTTTTTTTAATGTCTAAAAATCATAGCTCGCATAAAACTCTTAACACTTTTTTCAATGCGACCCGCCTCAGTGAAAAACAGAAACAAACGCAGCACAAGCGGTCTCTCACTGAGCGGAACACTTTTTCTCGCACCTTATGTGCTTTCTGTTACGTGTTTTCGGTTGAGCAAAACAAACGATTCGGTCATCTGACACCTCCGACAGCAACTGTTTTGAGCAAGCGCTCACTAAACAACTGTCAGGAAATGAGCAGAACACAATAAGTTTCTACGAAAAGTGTTTTTTGTTTTGTGCGTTTGGTAGGCTGTTTGTATGTGTGACGTTCGTTATACAAAGACACAGACGAGCACAACACACAGCCACGCATACATACGCAAAAGGCGGTTTGGAAGTTTGCTCTCGGCAAAATTGTCAGTGAAAGACGGGAGAGAAACAGGAACGAAAAAAAGGTCTTTGCTCTGAGCGCAACAGAATTGAGCAAAAGCAGAGCTGAAACTGTCTTTCGCTCCCTGTTTTCGTTTTGTCCGTAACCAAACTGTTTTTTGCCGACACGTTGAAAGTGTTGAGAGTTTTTTGCGAGCTCTGCTAAAAAGGTTTGCTTCCAATATTGCTTCCATTGCTCTAAGAGTTATTTTTTGCCAGCTAGCGTCACTCTGTCGCACAAACAACTGCCTTGCTTTGAAATGCTACAGATCTATAAATTGTCTTCATATTTTCAACAAGCAAATCGCGAAATTTAAAAATCCACATTAACGTGGATATATCTGTTGATAGGGTAATTTTGATTTCGCGCCACCTAGTAAAACTCCACCCTTACAGGCATTAGCTATATGCCAGTGGCATGAAAAGAAAATGCAATCTTCAAATCAGGTCACCAAATAGATCCCTCAGATTTCCCCCGTTCTGACAAATTCAGCTTATTTCCCAAAAAAAGAAAAGAATACCACAAATGGCAATGGACAAAATATTTATTCAAATTTGTTTTCGTTTCACACAGAGACACCACAGACATGTACGCATGTACGTATGTACCTCCTCCTATTCCCCCTTTTAACTGCCGCTGCGTGGGCTGGGTAATCGTACTTACACACAAGTGCGTGTGCCTTAACCGCCGACAAACTCGGCTCAAAAATGTAGAAATTATGAAAATGACAGTTAAAAGCACAAAACGTTCATTGGGATCGGTGAGTCGTCGGCGTCGTCGCCGTCGACGCAAGTGAAATAAATGCGGAAACACTCGTTGTCAATATTAATATGACGAATATGGCAAAATCCAAATCCGAAAACATAAAAAGCCACATTAGGCCCAGGCGAGGCGATGCTTGGAAAGCTAAATTCCTAATTACACTGAGTCAAGGTATATTGGGTCGCCAGACAAACCGTACAGGGAAATCGGGTCATTCTTGTATCCCTTCGATCTTTACTTACGCTTTTGTAGACCTCCACAAATCGATTCTTGGGCGGACGTCCGCGTTTGCGATTAAAGAAACCATCAATGGAGGTGATCTGAGTGGGTGGCTGTTGCTGCTGCTGCTGTTCGTCTGGCACGCTGCTGACCTCTACACCCATGGGCGGGCCCGAGTGCTGATCCATCTGAAAGTGGAAATATAATTGAGAGCTCGGTGTGCGAATTGATACCCTGACACCGACACATGACTCATTGCCAAAGCGGTGTGTTCAGCAGAAATGGGGGCCTTTGACCACATTGAAAGGTTAATAGACCCCGCCCCCCCTTCCGATTCTAAGTAGAGTCATAAAATGCAATTTTTGTTTTTGGAAGCAGTTCAGGTTTCGGCGCCAGCCAGCTCCAACTGCACTGACTGCAAATGTTTGTGTGTTCTTTTTTTTTAGGTATGCATAAATGACTGACTCGTTTATGTATCTTTTTGGTGCATCTTTCAAGTGCGCCACCTACGAAGGCAGTCAGCCACAGTTTCCTAGAATATTTTGCATATGGAGCATTCCAAATCCTTGGCCTGTTATGAATAATTGGTAATATTATGCGAATAGAGGGAGACCGAAAGTTGAATGTCTTAATTAAGACTAACAATGGGGAATCCATAAAAGTATCAAGAAAAAAGGGGCAAAGGGACCTCTAACCCATCTCTTTTCTCCACCAAACCGATTGATCTCAACGCTGATTTGTAACCGAACTTTATAAAGAACACCCTAACTTAAAAAATTCGAATCATATTTTATTGTTTTTAAATACAAAAGGGTGCATTCAGCTGCACAACTTCATCCTTGATCAATGACATTCTTTAATAGAACTTACATATTTTATTATATTTTACTCTGATATTTTATTTTTGCGGTATTCACTCGCATATTGCGTCACTGACCCAAGTAAAAGCTTGTTACTTTTTAAATCAATCTATTATATTGTTGTTTTGCGTAATCCATCAGCTAATTGCTGATTCAGTTTCTTGAATTACGGTCACATTTTTTATTTTGACGAAATCTTATGGCAAACCACTTAGAAATATCAAGCGATTATTTGATTTCTGGGTTTAAGCCCCAAAAAGAATGCGTTTTTAACTTCATAAACTTGAATTGGACCCCTTACTTGCCGCGAAATTTGAGAATCAAACTCATGTGTATATTGCCCACAGAATTTAACGATCCCTACACTACCAAGATTCTTTACACTTCTCTTGTCCGTCCTACACTTGAGTATGGTTCATGTGTGTGGTCTCCGCAATATTCGACCCATCAAGATAGAATAGAATCTGTGCAAAAGCAATTCTTATTGTTTGCCCTTCGGGGCTTGAACCGTAGAGTTATGCTTGGTGTAACTTCATACATAGACTAATTAATGGCGAAATCGACTCATCAGAGTTGGTTAGCCAAATTAATCTTCATGTTCCTTGTAGACTGTGCCGTAACATTGTCCCCTTATCTCTGAAACATGCCTTGCATGATCCGTTTCGTGTCCTCTGTGCTAATTACAACAAACTCTACCACTTAATCAATTTGGAACTTTCTCTTCCTGCTTTAAAAACCTCTATTTTAACTCATTTGTCCCGTACTTAACATTATTTTGTACTTTTCGGCTGCGCCTCTCGGTTGGTTGGGCGGGAGGTGGGCTGCTATTTTGCCTGGGGTTCGCGCGTAACAGGCTTCGACTTGGTGTCGTAAGGGCCACTTGAACGTACTGTGCATTGTACGTCAACGTCCATATATATATTTCAGATACGGAAGTTATTTTGCCCCACACTGCAGTGCCCGCTGTGTGCGTACCGTCTAAGATATTCTACACGAATTTGGTGAGTAGCGAATGGGCAACAGAATTTCCATGATATAATGCACGATTAACAAAAAAATCTTCCGTTTTCGAAGTCCGATAACTACTTATTGAAAATTCTGTATTAAAATAATTTCATAATTTCTACACGAGTTTGGTGAACAGCGGCAAGCGGTGTCCCGGATTATGCAAGAAATTTGAGCATCAAACAAAAGATGAAAAGGAAGAAACTGAAGGTCAAATAGATATAATAAAATAATAAACTCGGAAGCTAAAAGCCCTCACTCCATGACCAAAGTGTGAGACCCAGTTGGGAATTTTAAAGACAGATTTGTGTTGAAATAATTTGTATTTTCTGCTGCATCCTTTTTGGAGATTGCATCGTATTAAGGGGGATTCTCCATGATAAAATAAGTATAAGGTGGTCACGTTGGCAAAAAGTAGTCCGTTGACTATACCAACAATAAGTGCTAGTGAAAGGGTTCAGCGTAGTAAGTGTAAGTGAAACGACAGTAGAGTGTGTTGTTTAACCCTTAGATGGTGTATAGGGTTTAAAGTTGCCTATTATAATAAAAAGAGTTTAAGTTTTTTTTAAATTAAATTTTTAACAATATTGATCTTAAAATTAAAAGTACTTATTCTTTCGTAGATTTTAAACCTTGCACGCGCTTGCGGCAAAAACTGTAAAAAGTCTTTTTTCTTTTGCACAAGAATTAAAATCCATTCAAACATTCTCATCAACAAGCAACAAAGAAGTTTAAATATATAAAACCACAATCTGCTGCGTCGACAACTTTTCACACAAAACATTAATCAGCTGTTCGCTGACAATTTTGCTCTCAGAGTTATTTTTGACAATATCCGTCTGCCCTCTAACAACTGTGTTTTCCTATGTCACAATACGTTTCTGTTGTCGGAATGTTATCAGACTTTTGTCACAATGCCATTAACATCACTCAAAAAAGAGCGGCGTCCTAGAGTGTCTCACTAGGTCAGGACTGGCCGGCCATGGCCCCTGGGGCCCGAAGTCACTCGCCGATTCACACCGAATGCTTGCCGAAGTCAATCATCACTGAGTGTCAGAGGGGTACAAACATAGTTCTCTGTCCTCTCTATTTGGCCAGGCATGCTCTAGGTTATCTTCTCTCTGCAAGCAAGCAAAGGACCAAAAAACGAACGAGTCAGCAGCCGACGTGACCACACTCAGAAAAAAAGTGATGAAGGTTGCTGCAGCCTTTGAGTATGACAGCTCAGCAGATGACATATACGAGCCCAGCAACTATGTGCAACTGGCTATTGTTCGTGGTCTCAAAAAATCGTGGACGCAGATACCTTAAACACCATAATAAAGAAGCTATACACAAGAGGGTATCCAGTAGTAGCTATTGTATCCGATTTGGGTTCTGGAAACCAAAGACTATGGTCAGAGCTTGGTGTATCAGAATGTAAGTTTCTCACAAGCATTAAAATTAAAAATAATCTTTAATATTTTGTAATTTTTTTTTTAGCAAAAACCTGGTTTAGCCATCCAACGGACGAACATTTAAAAATTTTCGTTTTTTCGGATACACCACATTTAATTAAGTTGGTCCGAAACCATTATGTGGGTTCGGAATTAACATTAAATGAAAAAAAGCTGACCAAAATGACAGTCCAACAGACACTTAATCATTGCGCTAAGTCTGATGTGTCTGTACTGTTCAAAATAAGCGAGAACCACTTAAATGTTCGCTCGCTCGACAAACAAAAGGTAAAATTGGCTACACAGTTATTTTCCAACACTACCGCCAGCTCCATCAGAAGCTGCTATTCGTTGGGGTATGATGTGGAGAATGCGTGCGAAACTTCGGACTTTTTTAAGTTACTAAATGATTGGTTCGACGTGTTCAATACAAAACTGTCAACGGCAAATTGCATCGAATCAACGCAGCCTTACGGAAAGCATCTCCAATTCCAAAGAGATGTTTTGAAAAAAAATGGCGAAATTAATGAGTACACAAATTCTTGGCAAATCCAAAAAGCTACCCTTTCAAAAAGGGATTATCGTAAATAATGCATCCCTGGATGGATTGTACATCTATTTAAAAGAAAAATACAAAATGGATTACACGGTGTAACAGTCCAAAAACTTCTGGGATGCGACATAGTGTAGGTTGTAGATATAGTTAAATGTAACATTGTGGCATACCACAAATTTTTCGTGCACATCAAAATTTTGAATAACAATTAAAAAACCGTCTTTTCGAGGTTGATATAGTTAAAAAATCATATTTCTTAAACTAGGCATCCTATAATAGTTTGCAATGCGTCTTTGGAAAGAGAAATGTAACACCTTCCCAACGGTGTACTACATTGAAATCTCGGATAAAAATTGGGGGGAGCAACATGAAAAACAAATAGAATTTTTCAGTATTTTGCGACTTCACCGTACTTTAAATGAAAATGAATAGGTCAAATTTATATAAAACTATTTAATTTTGGTATGCAGTTTCAAAAAACATTTAATTTTGCGTCTTCTGCAACTTAGTTTATTAAAATCGAGTAATATTTGGTTGAGTTATTTAACTTTTTAGGAAAAAAAAACCTTAAAAAGCCTAATTAAAACAAGTAGGAAAGTTGGGGAAGCCCGACTATAATACACTCTTTACCCACAAAAGTGTATGCTCAGTGTAAATTTAGATGCTGCAGTTGCTGCTGAAAGCAATGCTGCTACTGCGCTGCAGCAGAGAAGTTTCTTTCGCTTATATCTTGACTATCGTTCATCCGATCTTTACCAATCCTTTGATGGACCGATAAAGAATCCCGATTACTAAATATGTCCAAAAAGTACGTGGCAATAATTGAAAGTAAGCTTGATCTGCCTGTAAGCATATGAAGCTTATGTTCCATACATGTCAAACCTCTATCTTATACCATCTCTGAGATCTATTTATTAATATAGACAGACGGACGGACAGTCAGACAGGCGGACAGACTGACGGACGTACGGACTTGGCTATACAATACTTATTCTAAAAAAAATTATTCAGTAATTTACTCTAAAAACTGAACAGTTTTTCGGTCGACAGTGCTATTATGGCGCGACTCATTACCATATTGCGAAAATTTCGTTATCCGAAAAACTTTAATAACTTTGCTAATTATTGACCGATTTTAGAAAATAGGCATACGTTCTAACCGTGAAGATGTGTTGTTCTTAAACAATAAAACAAATATTGGGGGTTTCTAACCAAATAGTGTTCAAAAACGTCACCAAAGACAAAAAATGGGAAAAAAAACCAATCAAAAATGGTTTACGTAGCAAATACTCCAAGATAAGAAATGAATCCTGATCAGTCATATATGGTATCTTTAAAGACCTAAATTTCTTCTTGATATATGACAAAGTTATGGGCGTATAAGTGAGTGTTTGTGCGAAAAAAGGCATTTTTACCGTTATTCAAAATTTCGATGTGCACTAAAAAATTCTAGCATGCCACAAAAATCTACTGAACCATATCTACCACCTACGTTACGACTTATCCCAGAAGTTTTGTTTTGATTTTTTTTTGTCACACCGTGTTATATACTAACTAGCCGTCTTAACCAAGATATAGTGGAACATTTTTTTGGCGCTATGCGATCAAGGGGTAGACAGTTTGACCATCCAACTCCACTACAGTTTAGGTATAGGTTAAGAAAATATTTAATAGGTATGTCAAATTTAGAAGAATGAATTAAAAAATTTTTCATTTTATTCATTATAATTGTTAAATGTTCATGTTTTAGCAAAGTGTAAAACGAGAATGTAGGTAGTTATGTGCTGTCTTTTGTGTTTTGTCTTTTATGTGTTTCTTTTAATTTTGTCATTTACTAATAATCCTTATACTTTATCTAGCCAAGAATGTGGAAGAAGATAGCTCTGATAGCTGGCTTAATTTAGACTTTAGCTCTAAACATATTGAAAATAAGAAAAATAAGCCCGAGTATGATGAGCCTGAAGATGACGAGCAAAGCATAGCGAACAACATACCTGCAGGCATCGAAATGGATGAGTTGACGGAGGATGCCATAGAGTATGTCGCCGGCTATGTTATTAAAAAGCTAATGTTGGGTGACTGCTTTAAACAAAGTTCGACATTCACCTATGTAGATTAGGTGTCTCAAGGCGGCCTTATTAAACCGTCGGATCACTTTCAAAAAAAAGCTCAAAGAGCTAGAAAACACTACTATGTTCCTTTCACTCGCACTTATTGCAAGCATACAATAAGTGGATGTCTCTTGCCGACGGGAGCACCTTATGTTATTCCATCATGTACTTAACAAGGTAGCCACACACGCTCTCTCGCCCTCTTTGCTCACCGCTTAAGTGTCAGTCTGTGAACAACAGTCGTAAGCGAACCAACTCCGCAGACGAAATTTTTGTGTTCTGCCTTTTAATTTTGTTTGACAATAGCGCTCACTCGCTCTCACTCATTTTGACATTTATATAAGTGGCGGTGAGAGAGCAAGTGCGGCTACCTTGTTAAGTATACCTTGCTTTTTTCTACATAAGAAACTTTTGACGTGACAACGTCTTATAATTCGATAGAGCCGGCTGCACGCACGAAAAAACATGACGTATGTGTCGTTACCTCGCTTTGAGGCGTTCCATGTACTAATACATACACACACTTCACACATATAGCTCAGCAGACCAACCATTGTTGTTGTTCAACAGGCCAACACTCTCTTTCTTATTTAATTTGACATTTGTAACAGAGATGTCCTCCCCGAACTCCTATTTTGTTTGGTATAGGATTTAGTCTTAACTAAAGTCAACTAAACGTCGAAGAAAATACTGATGAAATGGTGGCATTTTTTAAAGAAGATTTTAATTTCATTTGTTTAATAGATTTGTATGTATATAGAGAAGGAGAGTAATTGAAAATCATTTTTTTTTTAAAAGAGATGAAAAACCTTAGAGTGAACTGTGAAAAAGTCGATAAACAACGTCAAACGGCTAGGCCCAGAATAAAAAATGTTTAGTATACAAACTCACCTCTAACTACAAAGGTAAAATAAGCAGAGAAACAAAATAAATAAATATCAAATATATCAAAGGGTAAGAAAATCTTTTCGGCCTAAAAGTGCAGTCTCAAAAAAAAATTGATTTTCCTAGAACCTGTGCTGCACCACACGTATATTTTGTATCGTATATTTTGTATTTGATCGTAAGCAGGAGAAACCAACGATAGCAAAAAATAATTAAATAAAAACAGATTAAATAAAAGGACAACTGCAGCCAGTTCTGTTCGAAAGCGAACAGCTGAATGAGAAAAATTTCCTTGCATTGAAAGGCGTTCGCTTGAAATTGTGTTAAAGCGCCTACTAAGATGCGTAAATTTTAAAAGCAAAATTTTCAACTTAAAGCGCCTACTGGGTGACACAAAAGGTTTTGCCAAATCTTCTTTATTAAGAAAATATGGCAGGGCACTTTTTGCCGCCTAAATGGCCTTACCTGATCGTGTCCAAAATGAAATGTCTTGGATTGGGTGGGCCTGTCAATTGCTTTGAATTGACTAATTGCATTCTTACTGGAACCGATTGTCTGTAAGCGAGTAACCCAACTTTCAAGCCGCTCCCCAATCCTGCAGATAGACATCTACATGATTGCATTTTTAGTCATTTACTGTGGTATCCATATCCACATGAGCACAATCCCACAGCACACTCACACACACACACACACACACACATAAACACTCTCAGGCACTCATTAGCCTGAGGAAATTCCTTTGCGAATGCCGCAAAACATGAATGCACAATTGGAGACCCTTCAAATAACAAAAGAGCAGATTCTAGAGATAGCGAATACCAATATAAATGACAGTTTGACAATTTTTATCGTAAATGCATCTCTCAAGCAAACACACACACACACTCACTGAAAACATGAATGGATCACCCACCAATAATCAAATAGGCATGGCACGCTTCCGTATCCTGATTCAGATTTGATTAATTTATTGATTAACGCCAAAAGCACAGAATTTAAACATTTTAATGTAGCCGAAGAAACGAAACACGTCTATTGAAGCCAAGCAACGTTATGGGAATGCGGCGACTATAGCCAAACGGAACGCCCAAAAGCCGAACTTTTGAGTTGGCACGAAGCGCAATTCGTGGGCCGAAGCTTGAATAGTTGCTGTGCTTGTGTGTGAGTGAGGAAAGTAAGCCCAGCTTGCAAGTACCACGGAGCTTCCTTCAACCAGGTGAAAAAAGTACACAACATTTTAAATTGAACATAACATTTTATTTCATTATCTTCGCTGATGCGTTTAGCTTTCGTTTTATTTTGCATTTGTTGTCTTTCATTTTCATTCTACATTATGGCTTTTGCATTTCCAACCGATTTGTTCATACATTTAACATATACATTATGTTTGCGGCAACATTCAACAGATCAAATTTGTGTGAAAGTAGTAGCTTAAGCCTGGACAGTTTTGAGTGAGAGTTTGGGAAGTTGGGGGCTGGTGAGGGGGGCATTCATATCTACAGCAGGAAAAGTGAAGTGTTAACATTTAATAATCTAATATTGTAAAGTAAATAAGCTTCATTGCCATTGGTTACCACTTGATTCAAAGTATGTGTTCACCCCTACCCTAAATATTTTAAATTTAATGCAATTGAGGTTCTGGTTCGTAAGCTTTGGTTCACATACTTTTCAGCCGTCACAGAAGATTTGTGGAAATTTGTTTTTAAGCTGCCTACTTCTCGGCGTCTTGATAGAATGCTCTTAATATAATTAGTATAG
The DNA here is from genome assembly GCA_018904265.1 of Lordiphosa collinella. Taxonomy (NCBI): domain Eukaryota; kingdom Metazoa; phylum Arthropoda; class Insecta; order Diptera; family Drosophilidae; genus Lordiphosa; species Lordiphosa collinella. The sequence continues at coordinate 24,647 of JAEIFV010000014.1, forward strand.
CATACTTTTAAGCCTTCAATGAATTTAAAACTGTAAGTTTTGTGGCCTTCTTTCAAAGTGTTTAGGTGAAAAGACTTTTGATACGGTCTGTGCAATTCGGTGTTTAGTTAAAATTATTAAAGTATTGTGTATATTGTGAGCTTTCGGTGAGTTTTGGCTTGAAAATAGAAAATAGTAATAGATATTGACCAAGGTGAGTCTTAGTAAGCCAGTAAACGTGAAGAGAGAAAGAGTGACAAATAGAATAAGGAAGGTGTGTTTGTGAGTGTGAAGTATGAGTGTTTGGGCCCTTTTTTGGAGAATATTGAGCAATTCTTTTAATACGTTAAGTAAATTGTGTTCATACTTTTTAAAATCTTTCTGAATCTTTTCTTTGAGTTGTTTTCGTCTTATTTTGCTCTTTTTTTCAGTTGGTTCATTCGGAGTTATCATGATATGGATAACACAAGCTATGCCTTGGCCTAACTTCCAAGATTGCTTACAAAAAGGCCGCATGCAGCAGAAAAACATAGAGGTAAGGATGTCAGCTACCCATTTGAGATACAGCAATTCTCAAGCCAAGTCGCTATCCAGAGTAAAATCATAAGAAGGTCCGTCAAACGGGTTTAAACCCAACAGGCTGAAACCTGGAACACCAACGTGTAAAATAACAGTTGAACCTGATCCTGTTCCGAACCAAGACTTAAAGCTTAACAAGACATTGAAAACTCCAACTTCCACGATTTTGTGCGACATTTTAAAAGTGGAATGGAATCTCACACTGACAACATCTAACATCTTACATCTGTCAGTCAAAGATCATTAAAACGTGTTGTTCTGCTCCCGCAGAAAGACAAACAAAACACGAGTGTGTAAGAATGTTGCTTGCTTTAAGCTCTCTGTCAACAAGGCGAGTAAGAGAGAGTAAGAGTAAATTTTGATGGGAGTGCGGGCAGGTCTCTGGTACAGAGTATAAAAACCACCAGCCATACACACTCTGCATGTATTTGTTTCTGCAGTCGACTCTGCCGCGCACACGGGCATTTCGCCGCTCCGATACGATTTGTTGTTGTTTTCGCTTCGAACTCGTCTAGCTTGTGCGAGATGTCGAGGCAATTTTTAATGCGTCTGCGTGGCGCCAACTGTCACAAAATAACTCTTGGGAGCTAAAAGAGCAAGGGCGTGCCCGTCGCTTTTAAAGTTATGCGAATACATCTATAAGCTGCAAGGATATTATCGATATTTACGATGCACACTGGGCCAGCAGGTCGAAATTTTGGCCAAAAGTCCCACTTTTTTGTTTTGGGAAACTTAATAAAACGATTGTCGGAAACGATTAAGAATACTTATAGCTATTTTATGCCAAAATTTTGAACATTTTCACTTCTTGGTTTTTGAATGGCAGCAATTCAAAGTTGATTTTTCATGAAATTGCTCCAAAAAATGGAAAATTAATAGTCGAAACTAGGAAAGAAACAGCTTCTAGAGATTAATTATTTATTTTCGGCTACGGCTTTTCATAAAAAATAGAACAAAATCAGTAATTTTTTGGTTTTTTTTACATTTGGCAACTTTGATTTGAGAGTGCCCACGGGTGCCACTGTCTAATCACTCGTAACATGTCAAATAATTTTCTTTGAATATTGTACTATAACTGGAGGTATGCGCTTTTGCGCGGTTTTGCTTTGGAGTTTATTAAATCACTTTTAAAAATGTATCCCCATTTGGCATCGAGCCAGTTTCAATTTCCAAGTCAGCCGAAAAGTATGCTTTTCTTTTTTAAAACTTCGGAATTTGAACCATGAAGCCAAACTGTGAGAGCTAAGCTATTTTTATTCCCATGGATTAAAATGTGTAGCATACTTTTAGAAGCACGTAATTACGGTTTAAAATAAATAGAAAAATTATTTTTTTAATTAATTATTTACTTAATTTTTTTAAAACTTATGTGCGTTAGTTCAATCTTTTAAGCACATTTCGTAAAAAACTTTAGCTTCCTAGCTAGTCTGGTGTAGAAATGCCAGAGTTTTGGCCAAAAAATGAGATTTCTGGCCCACGGTGCGATGTTTAGAAAAAAAAACCAATTTCTTGTCATTTGACACGTTTTAAAAACCAAGTTCGGACTGAGTTCAACAACTAGAGATCAAAGCTACAAAATATCAGTGATGCAAACCTCTGAAATTCTAGAAAGAGGTTCGGTCCGGATGTCTAAAGTTCGGTTCTCAGACCGGTTACCTTACCTATCAATCCTAAGGTTTTGGTTCGAGGCGTTCAAACATTCATCAACACCCCAATGTGTCATAAACTTAGTATTAGTTCTGTTAATTCTAATTTAGTTAGTGGTTGTGATTATAGATGATATTCGTGAGCTTAATACGAATCTGTTTTCTGAAATGGTTCATCACTTCTAGATTTTTTTGTAATTTGAGCTTAAAGTTGCTTAAAATGCAAATTTGGATCCTGTTTAGGCACGTTTTGTGGGTAAACTTATCTTTAGTTTTGTCTCACTATGATATTATCGTAAGGTACTATTTCTTAAATATTCTTTAAAATAAACTATCACAAGTATTTCTTAGATGTGTTTAACCATTTTGAGTACATGTGTTCAAAATTATCATATTTTAAACCGCCCATAGGTATGCAAAGGATGTTGTTAAAAATTTGGGTGTTCCCGTTTCCGAGAGAAATAGAAATCTATGGTCTTTCCGAATGAATGTTTGAATCGTTATCGATTTTGAATTCGTCTATAAGTCAGCCTTAATAATTTCGATCAGCACTGCGCATGTGCTGATTCGGAATTGTCAACAGCTCGGTTTCATTTCGATCCTTTTTTGCTTTCGTCTACATGCAATTTCTGAGGTACAAGACTAAAAAAAAAATGGTTTTAAATCAAATTGAACGCTTGTCAAATTCTTGACAATATTTGATAGGTTTACAATAAAAATACTTGCAATATGAAAAAAATCACCATTGCTAAGAAAATGGCCATTTACTTTTCATTCCTCTGACTATTAGGCAAAACTTTTGAAAGCGAATAACTTGATCGTTTTTCGGAAACGGGAACAGCTACCAATGACGATGGGAATAGGCCTGATAGTGATTTTCCCAGGGATGCGAACCGGTTCTGAACCGAACAGCTAACTCCAGCTGTTATACCGAACCGCAAATCGAGCTGGCGTCCATTCGAAAATGCTGAACCAAACCAAAAACCACAAATAAAAACGGTTCGGTAACGAGTCTCAAGACTTTCAAATCCTAGGAGCTTTACACGATTTGCTACGATAAGTCCTTATCGATGCCGGACCATTTTGAAATATGTGATCCCGTACACCTCCTGCAATTGTCCACAGATCTCTTTATATGCTTATCAAAATGAACATTCCTTCTTTGGAAGTTTCCTTTACGGGACAATATTTTCGAGCAGATTTCAGGGAAAGTTGCGACGATATACTCAATGAAGGGCTCTAAGAGTTGAGATATTGTAATATTTATAAAGAGCGATCCAAGAAAATAATGGAGTTTTTTAAACGTTTTTGGACTGCTATACCTTAAAAACTTCGGAAAAACATCCTTTCCGCACAGGCTTAAAGGTTTTAAGTCTTGAGACTCGGCGAAATTAAAGACGATCATTGAACAGAAATACGATTTTGGCAATCTTTCGGACTGCCTTACCCTTGAAAGTCTGGAAAAAACAACTTTCCGAGCAAAATTCGGGACACTATTCTTAAGTACAGACTTTGAGGGTTCATATTCGGCGATCCTAGAAATAATTTTTTGTAATTTTTTAAAATTAATCGTAATTTCAAGAGCCCATGAAAATATTGGGTTGAAATACTTCAGGATGGGCTCTAATGGTTCAGATTTGACAGATTTTCGGCATACAAGATTCATTTTCGCGCAGATTTGAGAAAAGATCGGGATTATTTCCAAAAACGGAAACTTGCCTTCATTAAATTTATAATAAATTAAGACTGTACCACTGAACCGAACCGAAACATCGGTTCAGTTGGTTTCAAAAACCATGTAATAAACCGAACCGGTGGTTCAAAAACTGTGTAAACCATTTAACCAAACCAGTCCTTATTTCCGATCGGTTTGCATCCCTGGATTTTACATAGCATATTTTTGGGTTGTATTGAGTGACAATTGAGTGATTTTGAACACCTGTAATCAAATTTGTATATCTTCACTTGGAAAAATCGCAGAAGTGAATGGGATAGTTTATTTTAAAGCTAAGAAGTATTACTTTACTATAATAAGTGTTAAAACTATGGTAAAAAGTGTTAAGCTTGAATCCGAATGCTTAAGCCAGAGCTCTACCCTGCAGTACGCTGCACTAGTACATGGTTTGCTGAGTTCGGTACTTACTAGTAATCAAAAGTTGGCACTCACAGCCCAACCCTCCAGCAATGGTTTATTTCAAATGACTAGCCAATTTTACTGTTTTTAGGAAACGAAAACATATTAGCGACTCTACCACCCATTGCATACTTTGGGGCACCAGCAATAAATAGCATATTTTTGGATTCTTACACAAGTGCTAAAAGAGGTATATCTCCATTGAAGAATTGTTATGAGATAGTTCATTCTAAAGCTAAGGAGTGGTACTTTCCGATGGTATCAAAGAGACTCCAAACAATAGAATAGATTCCCCAAAAAACGCTCCTAAAAAGGGTCTAAATTGGCACTTTTAACAACTTTAAGCTCAAATTACTAAAAATCTCGACGTGATGGACAATTTCTGAAAACGCAGTCTTGCTTAGCACACGAAAATCATCTAGAATCACTACCAACCCTTCAAAATACTGGAAAAAGTCGAATTTTGTTGCCTTTTGTAATTTTGGCTTTACAAGCCTTGGGTTATCTTTAGCGTCGCCAAATTTGAACCAAAGTTCAGAAAAGTAGTTGCCCACTTGAGTTAAGAGTTTAGCGATTTACCTAACAAGCAAAAACAACCAGCTCAACAGGCTCCAAAAATTTGCAAAATTGCTAGTAAATTAATTTAATAAGTGTGGCATACTTTTGGGAGGCCACAGTAAATTTTCAGCTGCCCCCCAAAAGCATGCAATGATAATTGCAATTTGCGACTGCCATTCAACCGTTGCTGATTTCCGTTGTATTTTAGCCGCTTTATTGGCAAATGGCTTAAAATCACCTACCATATTTCGAGTTAAATGAAAGCCATTACTTATTTTGGTTTTTCAACTTTCAGTGAAATATATGGAAATTTATAACCCACTTATGCTATGGCCTCCTAAAAGCATGCTGCGTATTTTGAAATTTTCTGGTAAACAGGAAACTGACGCAGAGTAGGAAAATACTGTACTCTCCCTAACTACGATGATGTTGGATTTTAATGAAACTAGATGCAATTTTGTATAAGCAGGAAGTGGAGAACTCACTGAGCACAAAAGAACAGCTGAGTAAAGAACAAAACCTGAGCTGAACGACTAAGCAATCAGAGTGCGCCCCAAGAACCACTGAGCAAAGTTACTAATTTGGCAAGCTACTTTGTTTACCGAAAAGAGCACTTTTTCCTGATTACCTAAGAAAATGTTCGAAAACAAGAAACTCCGTCAAAACTAGACCCTCTGAAGTTGTGATCCCTGAAGCATCCAAGTTTCTTTAGAAATAGTGAAGTTCTAGTGGTTTTCCAACGTTCTGATTAAATTTGATATTTCCTTGATGATTTCTGGATTTTCTTTTAATTAAATTCATTTTTATTAATTAATGTTTTCTAATTTGTTTTTGGGTAATTTAACTAAAAGTTTTTGTGTGTAGTTGTTGCCCGCTAGGCTAGGCCTTTCATTCACATGGGTTTGATTTCTGGTGGTGACGGTGGTGTTGGTGGTGGTGGTGAGTGGTGACTGTGGGTGTATAAATACTTGGATAAAGCATAAGCTAGAAACATCTAAACACTATGCTCTGCAGCTTGCTCTGCTCTAAACATAAGTACAATACATACATACATCATACGTACATACAATACATAACTAGATCAACGTGCTACCGGCTTATGGAACTACAATGCCAACTGTTTTTTTGTTTTTGTGTTTTGCTTGAATCGAGAGCAGTGGTTGTTGTTGTTGCTTGCAATTTTGCTTGATTTTTGTTTGTTTTTTGTTTATTATTTTTACAATATTTTCAACTTTAGGATCATAGAAGTAATAACATTAAATAACATTTTTGCGTAATTCTAATATTTCTAATGTTTTTTGTTGTTGTTGTTGCTGCTGCTCCTCTCGCACACTATGCCGGTGGCGCCCCCGCTGCACCTGCCGCATTGCACTGTATGAGGCCACTGTGCTGCTGCTGCTGCTGGGAGGTTGACGCCGGCGCTGGCGACGCTGCCACATGCCGATGATGGTGGTGATGGTTCAGATTATGATTATTGTTATTATTGTTGCTAAAGTTTAAATGTAATGCGCCAGCGCCATTGTTCAGTGTGGTCGATGCATCCGCTGCGGCATTGGCAGCTGCTGTGGCCGCCTGAGGAGGAACCGCCGAGGTGCAGTAGCGCGTGGTATCACCAAATTCACCGCTGGTCAGGTCGCCCAGTATGCCGCCCAGCAGTCCACTGCTGCCGGCCGGCTTGCAGGAGGCACCCGCCTCCGGTTGCGTGCAGATGGGTGGCGCTACCGCATCGCCATCTATAAGCGAGGATGTTGTGGTATTGTTGCTTTGTGAATTGACATGTAGCGCCTCGGCCGAGGAGGTGCTGTTGCTGCTGCTGTTATTCAGCTGCTGCTGCTCACAGTTGGCCAGCGGCAGTGCCGCTGAGGCGGAGGAGTGGTGCTCATGCAACATTGTATCTCCCGCGCAGACGCCGCCGCCTCCGCTGCTGCTGCTGTTGTCATCGGTCAGGCGCAGCGCCACCTCCAGATCGCGCAGCACATCCGTTTCCTTCTCATCGATCAGATTGAAGCGCCGGTGCAGTGCGGTGAGGTGCGCAAACGTCAGATTTAAATGGGTGTGCAAGCCGAGCAGCGCTATTTCTCGGAAATGCGCCGCATACAGATGCGCTATCACATGAAATTGCAAGCGTAAAATCTTTCGCGCGATCGACTCGAACGAGCCGGGAAACTCGTTCGCGTATTTGGTTGGGAATATCGACTCATCGCTGACCGTCTTTTGGGTGAAAGTCATCACATAGTCGATGTATTGAGGCGCCGCCACACGCGTCTTCTTGCCCTTCTCGTCGAACCATAAGTACGTTCTGCAAAATGAGGGGTTTTGTTCAGCCAGGGGTTGTCAGTGAGATCAAATTAGTGTAATGCTTACCTGTTGCCAGGTCCAGTCATATCTGCGCAACCGGATTGTGTACAAAATTCACTAATAGTTCCATATACCAAATTCACATGCTCGAATAGAGCCAGGGCTGGAAAAAAAAAGAGAAAAATCATTAGATCAGTGTTTTAAAAGGATACATAAAATGGCATTTCTTCATCATAATTAGGAAACAAAAATTATAAAGAAAATGTTTGAGACTCAATTGCTTTCGCGTTTCAAAAACATTTTTACACTAGTCACATCACTGCGTTGAAGTAGAGCAGCGATAGGCAACGCTCAGGCCGTATGTCCCACACAGGACGAAGCTATGCGCAATAAACTTCTCGACTGTCAGAGGAACACAGAGTATATTAAGTTTGTGCAAAAGTTTCCGTCAGTCCGTATAGCAAAGAGATCTCAGAGATGGTAAGAGATAGAGGTTTGACATTTATGGGACATATGCTTCTTATACTTGCTGGCAGATCAAGACTATTTTCATTCTTTGCCACGCCCCCTTCCGCCCCCGCAAATTGTAAAAAACGTCATATCTCCCACAGTTTTATAGATATAAGGTTCGTTTCTTCTGGGCATATTTAGTTTTCAGGATTATTTATCGATCCGCCAAAGGAATGGTAGTTCCCGGTTTGCTCAAGCTTGCGTACTGGCAAATGTTTGGACATATTTCTTTATTAATACTTCAAAATGCTTTGGACAGTGAATTAGGTGCGTGTAGCTTTCAAATTAAGAAAACCTAAATTTTTCTATAGATTTTGTTTGGAAAAAGGTAAGATATTTAATAGGCTTACTGAGCTTTTAGTTAAAATTTGATTGGCCGAGAACAAGGAGAGTATGACAAATGCATTGCCACATCAATTGGACAGCCTCAGAACAACGTTTCAAATGCTTTTAAACCAGAAAAAACTATTGAAAGGCGCGGAGGATGTAAGAAAACTTCATTAGCTACTGATAATCGTATTGCGTTATTGGTCAAAAGTGAGCCTGCAAGCGAAAATGGCTACAAATTGGCCGACGGCAATTAGTAAGTGCAATAAATCCTGGCATTAAAGTCCGGAAAGCTGTATTTTCACTTGTGGAAATCTCAAATGAGATGGTTGAAACATACCTCAGATTACTGTTGGCTGTCAAAAAACTCATATGAGAACTCAGAAAGCCTACTTTTATGCAGCTTCTCATATATTTTTGTGATTCTCAAATTGACTACTTGTCTGATATCTCATTTTGAGAAACTTTTGTGAGATATCAGACAAGTGAAAATGCTGCTTTAGAAAGACAAATTTGAAGACGTCAGAAAAGTTTCTCAGAAAACTTTGCATTGGGTCATAAAGACTGGACCGAAGCGATGAAACTATGATTTATTTGTAAGAAATCGATGCTTTAAGAAACGATCGTCGACCCAAAGGCAAAGAATTTTACGAAAACTTTACAAAAAAGGGTCAAGCATGGTTTGGGGCTGCTTTTCGGGTGCAAGGCATAGGCCCCCCGATACATCATAATGTTATCATATGCTAAAAAAAATATGCTTATTTTATGGAAATTCCAATAGAATTTGTCAGGGAATGTTTTTGGGACAAAACTGTGTCATTGAAAGAAGCGATTTGTAGAACTATGAGATGTTATTGTTCCCCAAATCATCACAGCTCCTCCCCATTTATAAGGCTGTTAAAAAAAAGACCCTCTTTTCCACCAGTTGAAGCAATTGGGCCCATCCAAATTGAACTTCTATTCTCACATTGCTTCTTCCACTATTATGGCTTCTTCCCAATGCATTTGTATAGCGGCGAAAATGCAAAGAAGGCGTTAAATAGCACTTGGAAATCGCTTCTCGGGAAAAAGCACGTATAACGTAGCACGAAATTTAAATTTTTTGAAGGATAATGTGCTATGCAGCACAAGTCTGGGGTTACCTGTACTACGAAGAGGTGTAGCAACTGCTGCGGTTCTACGTAAAGAAAATGTTTCGTCTCCCGAACAACACCCCAACATATGCCATTCACTTTGGAACTGGGCTCCACCCACTCTACATTCAAACCCTGGAACAGCACCCCAGTCAGATTTGTCGGATCGTGATTCCCAAAAGAATGCCTTCTGGCACACTTCTTTTTACTAGGAAGAATGCACTACCAACTTTTGCAGTATGATAGAAGGCATATAATCTGTATGAAAACTGATGCACGTTCCTTTTGGCAGTAGGTTAGAAGCGAAGAAGTCTGCACAACATGCAAACGTTCCTTCTAATGGAACGCAAGCAGCACCCGTGCTAATGGAAACCAATATGCGAAATGAGGCCCGAGCGATTGATGACCGTTCGTTTTTCCAAACTTGTTCTTTTTGCCGTATGTTGGAAGGCATCAAATCTGTATAGCATGCAAACGTCCCTTTTAATGGCACTTCAGCAACATGGAGCAGAGAGCCGAGCGTTTTTCCGAATTTGAGCCAACAACAACAACCCATGCAAACGTCCCTTCTAATAGAACAGTTCCTGCTGCGTTTTGCCCCTAAGCAAAAGCGAAGGGGAGATTGCAGGTTTTTGCAACTACTTCTTAGTGGAAAAAGTTGTATACAGGATGTGCTTCTGGCATGCTGTCAAGTCCGACTGGGACTGGGGTAATGGATATGTCGGAGCGTTAGAGAGGATTAAAGAAGACGTATTCCACTTTATCGCAATATACCCCATTCTTAGCAAACTCAGGCGTTTACACTGGATAAGGCATCGCTGACAAAGGAAGAATTTTTGGCGGTTCTAATCGGTGAAGAATAGCACATTCGGCGATCTGCATGTGGTACTCAAAAGTGGTAGGCATCCTCGAAGTGAGCTGAGTTTCGCAGACGGATATATTTCATGCCATTTAGTTTGTACATCTTTATACCACTTATACTATTTTTTTTCTCTTATAAAAAAATTTTAACATAAAGATAAATGGTGATTTGATTTTGAGTTTTCTAAATTTATTGAATTTGACGACTTCAGAAAACTTTTGCTTGCCTATTAAAACGATTGTCTGGATCAATAAAAGGGTCTGACTAGTCTCTAGGATTGTAAGCTGCTTCGAGTTCCTTCTCCCGTCCCAAATCAAACCAATACCAATTCCGCGTTTTGTTTTGATTGCGCAGGATTTCAGTCCAACAGCTTAAGAATCTTTTAAAGAAATCCGTGGAGAGAAGTGGTTTTCAGTTTTGCTTTGAAGAATCAATGGTGTCGCTTGAAAAGATTCTCTTAAGAAGAATTCCCAGTCATTTCGAAGTGCCGCTTATAGAGATACTCTAGAGTCTAATTGAATGGCTAATTAGAAATTTTTTGAAGAGACTTCAATTATTGCTTTGAGGCAAAGATTAACAGTTTTAAAGACGCTTGTAGTCTTGCTTTGAAGTGACCTGCAGTGTAGTTTTGTAGCTGCTCACAAGGTATCGCTTATAGAGTAACTCTAGAATTAATCAAGTCCTTCTGGTTTAGAGTCTTCTCAAAATCACATTCAAGCTCGCCTTAAGTCACAGTGTAATTACTTTAAAGTCGCTCTCTGAAGTCGCTTTAAGATTCGCTTGGTAGTCACTCTTAAGTGGCGCTAAATATGTACACTCACTGTCTATTGAAAGGAATGATTGATCATTCCTCTCCATTAGGCGAAACCTTGGGAATACTTAGTGGTAATTACCAACTGCTATTGAATCCACCAATGTAGCCTTGAAATTTGCCAAAGCCCAAATAAGCTGTTGGAATTTAGGGTATATCCCGCCTTTAAGACATGTTTTTAAAGTGCACCCTTTTTGTTTTGTGATAGCACCTCATCATGACGCATAAATGACTCACATCTTAATTAATTTGCTGCTGCCACCCCTCGTCTGGAGGAGTCTGCATAGTATATAATGCTTACTGGCTTACATCATCTTTGAACACGCTTATTCGTGCTGTGTTTTAACCAATTTCCAACAAATTACATCATTTTGTAAATAATCTGTTTGGGATATATCCAAATTCAAATTAACGCACAGCTTTGTAGACTTTAATGAGGCAACTAATTGGCAATCTATCAGAAAATTGTAGTCTCCAGGCAGTTTGTATGCTTCGACTGGTAGCCGCTATATTCTTGTCGTGGGTGGTAAGAACGTTCAAGGTTAAAGGCAAATGCCAGTGCAGTCATTCTTGTTTGTATTCCCCCCCTTTTGACTATCTCAGATTTATCCAGTGGCGAAAAATGAGTTCACCGAATGAGTAAAATTCTCTGTTGTCCATTTCATAATGCAAGTCTGACTGACGTAATGTATGGGGACACACTTGGACAAATATTGAATTGGCATTGACCTTATGGGTTGAGATATACTGATACTGAGCTTATCTTAAAAAGTCATGAAAAGGCCGGCAGGTGGGCTTTGCTGTTTTGTTGGTGGAAATATAAAATGATAATGGAAATAACTTATAAATTTGAAGGAAGAATATGTGCCGTATGTCGGATCTGAACATTTTCAAAAATTTTAAAATGTGTTTTTTGTGACCTGTTTTTGATTTTAATCAAAGTGTTAGCCGTCACAAGGTCAGTGATGGATTATGATTTAATAATCAATGAAAATCAACAGAGATATTGTGCGTATTGGGCAGCTTTGGATACTCAGACAGAACTGTTTCGATGAAGTCCGCACAAGAGCAAGGGACTTCCAGTTTAACGCCGAATCCGAACGGCAGTTTGAGAAGCTGATTGTAAAATGGCTTCACACAGCCCCAAAGGTCCAAGGCCGAGCTTCTCTCAATCTCTTGGCTTGTGCGCTTTTAATTTTCGCACAAGAGAAAGGGACCTACAGTTTGAGAAGCTTTTGCATGGCTAATTACTACAAAACTGGCGCCAACAGCAGAGGGGGGTTGCCCGGGTGTAAAGTTTATTCAAAGAAACAAGAACCCACGACCTCTTGCACAGCGGTCGCGCACACTAGCCGCTGAGCCACCCGGCCACAAAAGCTGATTAGTGATCAAAAATCTCAGCTGAATGCGCCTAAATTTTTTTTTTAATTATGGGGTTCTTTTCACAACTCTCGATTATTTTACCAGAGTATCGTGTTTCACTCTATCCGAGTTCTTAAAGAATAAGTGGCCAGGGTGCCCAGAGGACTCCTTCAAGCATATGAAGCCTGTTTGTTCCAGTTCAGAAGATTTGCAACTTCTTGCTATCATATCTAACGTTTCAAACGTACTGAGATATTAACAATATTGTAATAATACGCTTCTGGAATATTTTTTCGACCCCTTTGGCTAACGCAGCTCTGTCCTAGGTACTAAAGCCTTAGTTTCAAGTCTAACAGAGCGATGCTCTCTCAAAGCTGCTGGCTAACATAAGCGACAAACTCTTTATAGATGATAAAATGAGTTGAAAATGAAAAATGCTACAGCAATATGCCTCAAATGCAAGCTACCCAAATAGATGGCCAATTTTCTTTATTGATGGATGACTGAACTTTCTTGATCCAAGTGTCTTCCCTGCTGACAGTACAAATGCTGGCTCCTCCCATAAATTCAACAGTTTATGTCTGTATCTAATTTAGTGTGGTATTTGGAGAGGAGAACTAATCCCAATTTATTTTCGAATTGTGTCATAGATCACACACTCACACACACAAAACTTGATCCCCCAAAGACTTTAGTCTTATCTCCATAGGCACCTGTTGATTGGTAGCAGCCAGCACTAGGTCTAAAATGTGACAGCTAACCGATTGTAAAATTTGGCTTTGTATTGCTTGATATATTTATTTATATTCCGTGTATAAATCACACGATAAAGTGTAGTGTGAAAAGTTTAATGTACTTACTGTGTGACGCTAGCCATTCATTGTAATCCAAACCAGCTGGAAGATCCACTAAGGCTTTGAGATCAGCTTCAGGTAATTTACGTTCTAAAACGCTTTCCTCCAAATATAATTTGGTGTCTGTTGAATTTTGATCGCCATCCCGTTCCTTGCGACGGGCTTTGCTGCAAAGACACAAGTGAGAAAGAGATAAGGTTAGTTACCTAATTCGTTTCAAGGTACAAAAACAAAAACTCTCACCCAGCTACACAAAGAAAACTATCAACCGAATCCTGTGCATAACGGTACAGGGTGCCTATGGTTTCACCAATTTTTGCAGGGATTGTTGTCACTTGCCACATAAAACGCGCCGTTTTCAATAGACATTTAACCACATAGGAAGACGATGGTGACGTTGGTGGTGCAGAGCCCGAACCGTAGGAGGAGGAGGAGTTGGTGGAGGTTGATTTTTGTGATTTACTTAGAATTCTTTCAGACTCGAATGTTGTGGTTATAATTGGCACCTTTGAGCTTGACGTTACTTTCATTTTTTGGTATTGTTTACGTTGTTACTTTGGTCATTTTGTGTGCCCGTCTTCTGCAATAAACAAAACCGTAGCCCAGCACCAGCAGTGCTCGAGTGAGTTGTTTCAAATGTTATCGGCCAGACCAGACCGCCCGCCCGCCCTTCTGCCAAAAGCAGTCGTCGTCGTGGAACACACAATGAATGAACGGCACTGAACGATCGTCGTCTGTTGTCGGTTAAAAGCAAAATCCAGTGCCCCTGAATACAACGCTATGTAAGTCGGTAAGTAAGCGAGTAAGTTGTGTTCTTGATAGCAAACACGAGGCTCTCTCTCTGGTTCCGAACTTCACAAAACAAAGAAATTGTACACTGCTGATGTACTGTGTGTTTTCCAGGGTAGAAGGGTGTTACAATTCTAATTGTAGGGACTCACCAAACAGTTCTAAAATGAACAAATTTACTATTTATTTGGTTCTTAAACGGGTTGTTCAAATCAAATTGGCACCTTCTGGTATGTAAAATGAATCATAAACCGAATAAATCATGGCTTGGTGACATTTAATTCTTAAATTTTCACACCTTTTATCTAACTGTGTAGATTGAAGTGCTAATATTTCACAGTTTTAGACAAATTAACGCGACTAATATAAATTTAAAGTCTTGTGTTCGGTTGTCGAGTGCAAATGAGACAAAGGAATAAAATTTTATTGTACTTTGTTTTTGAGAACATTTTTAATTTATTAATTTTAAGTCTCAGATAATAAATCGACCTGGCAAAGCTTATTTCGCCTGGGAAGAAGCTTTAGTTCACTTGCAAATGTTTGTTTGTATAAACAAAGATCCTAGAGCAACAAGATGAGTAGCGGACATTACAAGTGGCCGTTACTTATCTTATTGTTAGAGGGTCTTTGGTATAAGTTTAGGTATAAAAATCACAATGTATTTTTAAAAATTGTTATAAAAATTGTTTTCTAAACGATAAGTTCCTAACCGAAGTGGGTGAAAATGACAGCAAAACTTTAAGCGGACAAAAAAAAATTCGATTGTTTCTGAGTTCTCGAATCGCCCACAAGGAAAATAATCGTACGTTTTATATAAAAACTAAGTTTTTTTTTATCCTATGGACTTTAAAACCCAGTTTGAAAGATAAGAACATGAAATATTAAGACAAGCGTTTTTCTAACTTTGAATTTTGGGACCTGCTTTGCACCAGATTTGGTCTCAAAATCACACAAAAAAATTAGGAAAGTGGAATTATACTTCCGACTTCCCGAATCTAAGCGGCTGTACTGCCTTCATATTAGCTGACGATACAGCAATAATCACCTCAGGGCTGTTACCAGAAGATGTTACACACAACTTACAGGAGGCATTTGACACCATTCAATCCGTTTTTCACAGGATGGAAAATTCACGTCAACTCTGATAAAACCTAAAAAAAAGATAACTTCTCCAGAAAAACACTGCCAAAATATCTACCATATATTCCCATGCACAGAGAAAAAAAGAATATTAAAAAAATCTATCAATAGACATTCTCGATTACACTGGTCGACACTCAAAATGATTCAAAGATCAGACAACGATATTCCTATTGGATTTTCAATTACGAGTAGAGAATAAGGCCGAGGTGCTAGAAGTCTTTATTTAGGCTTAAATTAAAGCTTAAACTGTCTACCATATGAATCAAATCGAAAAAATCTTGAATCAATCCAAAATTTTCATGTAGCATCACTTTTTTCATGTGCTCTCGTAATATACGTGCACTCGTATGGTCTACTTACTTATTAATTTTATTTGTATTGTTATGTATTGTTCTTGAGGTCGCTGTATGTTTCTGAACGAATTTTTAACGACAACTACTAATGTGGCAACTAATGTCTTAGATTTCTCAGATCATCATCATCTGTTACCCATTCATTCAGAAACATTCAGCGACCTCAAAAACTATAAATAACAATTAATAGTACCAATTATATTAATAAGTAAGTAGGCCGAGAGCACACGAAAAAGCACTTGAAAAAAAGTGATGCTACATGAAAGTTTGGATTGATTCAAGGTTTTTTTCGATTTGATTCACATGGTTGACAGTTCAAGCTTTAATTTAAGCCTAATTATAGACTTCTAGCACCTCGGCCTTATTCTCTTGAATTCTCAATATAGGAATGATAACAGACAGATTAAGCCGACTACATGATAACTTCAACGTTAGATGTAGATACTCAACTTATAACCAAATAAACGAATTATGTATTATCTTAAGAAGGATATGGGTATATGCTGCTTCGCCACATTCCATAGAATAGGACATTACTAAAACAATTTCAAGACTAAGCACAAGTTTTGGTGCATTCATATTTTTCTAAAAATATTATATTAACTGTTTACTTAGTCTGGAAATTGATCTGAGGACCCTTTGCACTAAACACAAATTGCTGGCGTTTCCTTGCACTGCACCATCGCATACATTTAATGCCAAACGTCTAAGATGCTGTACGGTGGTTGAGAGAAAGGCTCTAGAACTCACAAATACTAGTATCGACCATACAGGTGAATGTCAGGGAATTTGAAGGGGAAGTTGTCATTGTGTACCTATGGCTTTACAAGAGTTATCGCGCACATCGAAATGTTCCATTGTGAATACACTTGCCTGGCCGTTAATCATCTTTGTGACTTCAAGCGTCTTTGGTTTAGAAAATGTGTACCTAAAATCTTTAGGAAAATTTTTCTCTTATTTTAAGTCTTTGAGAACTTATTTTCTGAACATGTTTTTTTCTCTGTGAGCCACGAGACTAAAATGTTGAAATTATTCAATATTTTTTAATGCGGAAAAGGGAGGAAGCTTTAACTACTTAGGACCGATTTTATGTTTTCTAGACATGTAACAAAAAAACAGAGTAAATTGTAAGTTTATCTGGTACATAGAATCTATCCAGAGGACGAGAAATCGGCCAAGATCTCCAAAATCTTGGTGCTTTTACAGACGGATGAAATATAGATATAATTTCTGGGATCCGATGTGCTGAATTTTCATACATTAACACAAACTAAGAATAGCTTTTTACTTTATAATTAAGTCAAGTTTATATTTACACCGACATTTCCAAATAGCTATGTTATGTGACCGCTAAAAGTGTGACCAATAGCATCAAAATTTTCATTATTATTTACTAATGTTTTACTTAAGAAAAATTCAAGCAGAAAAAGTTCTTGTTAAAGAAGTTTGACTGTAAAATTAAAGGTTTTCATATTTGCTTTTTCTATGAAGAAAAAAAACAGTTTCTTATCAAAAAGCTCAAAATCAACAAATGCGTTTAAATTTGCTTTGTTTTTGTTTATTTTTTTTCCAACAGATCTCCATAAAAAGTGCGTAGCGTAGCGTACGATTCGAAATGTTTATCATGCCGCTTTAAAGTCAGGGGCAAAGCGGCACAATTTAGGCACAAATGATTATAATAATGCCTATGACCAGGCAGTCAGGCGGCAGTAGGCAACAGAGCGTGCGATAAAACCTAAATAGTATAATTGTAGACAATGTACATACATCGTATGTATGCATATAGCTGACTTTTGACGTGCGCCGAGGCGTGGCATTGGTTAAACACAATCAACTTCTCTGTTCACTGGCCCACCCAGCCCTCCCCCATCAGGTGATAATGAATATTTGCCCGCATCTTTTTCTCCATTGTGATTGTCAAAAAAAAAAAAAACCGAGGTAAATTGAAATATTCATGGCTCCCTGAATGTACTCCAGGAGCGAACCATAATGCCAAGGCACTAGTGCGACATTTCAATTTCAATTTGTTTGCACTTACAACTCTTGGCGTGTCAGAGGCGATGAAAGGTCGTCGTTGTCGGAAAGGTGCTCAAGTTTCATTTTTAATGCACTACAATTTAGCCTTTGATGGCATGAAAAGATTTTTGTGCAAATCAAGGCGAGGCCCTTGCGAAATCGAGGGCGCAAGCTTTTTGTGGAAGTACTTAACCTCCTTCCTAACACTAATGCTAAAAGATGGCCTCCAGGGGGTAAGCTTAGCATACAAATTGCATTCACTTGAAAATTTAAAGATTTCAGATTCTTGAAAAGTTTACCAATTTCTAAAAACTTGAACTTCTAAAAACTGACTAAGTGCGTCATTTTGAAGTCTCCCCTCAATGTAAAAACGACGCAGCACAGCATGACGTATGTTCTTCGATAAGAAGGTTTTTCAACAAGTATTTCACAAGAAACATTCAATGAGCGCACACCAACAACATCACACACGAAATACACTATAATAAAAATTCAATTCAGTAAAAACCTCAAGTCAATGGGGCAAAAGACTCCGCAAAAATATTGGCACGTTAAGCCAATTTTATATCGCATTTCGAACGTCAAAACGAGGCAAACTAAATGCTTCAACTAAAAGCGATAAAGCCATCGAAACGGCGAGCGACGAAAAGGTGCATAAAAATTACGATAAATGAAACTTTGACTTCATCATTTCCGGATTGAGCGATAGGGTTGGGGTATGGCAAAGAATTTTGGGCTAAAAGGGGAACTTAATTTCCAGAACCTGTCTCAATGATATATTTATTAACCAACACATGTGCTGTAAATGTGCCTCCGCCATTTGGCTTAATAAAAATTGGGGCATATGCACCAGCTCACACACCTCCATTAGGCCAGGCCATTCGCACTGACCATGAGCACACATGTCAGGGATACAGGGGCGGGGCAACGCTCCATTTATCGCCTTAGATAAGTGTGTACCCCGTCCCTTCTATTTCCATTTACCCAAACATTTCGATAGGCCTTTCACGCACACACAACAAGCACCGTGGAATTGATCTAACAATTAAAAAGCTTTTGCTGTTACCACACTTTCAGATAAACTTATATATACATAAAAGTATTTATGGGCCTGACACTCGAGTGGTAGTGATAAGGTTGTAAATGCTTTATAATTTGATGATACAGGTATGGAAAAAAGTAGCTCTTTATATGTATATATCAATAGGTCATATAATTGTAATGAGCAATAGGGCTAGCAAATACAATTCGCTTAATTCCGATAAACCTCTTCTTTAAGTGTAGAAAAAAGTTGAAGTATTCATCTTGTTCTTGATGTTATTTATTCTGAATCATTGATCTTCTTCGTAATGATAAAGTTAAGAAAGTTACTTAAAATACACTTGTGGTGGAGCATAAAGTAAAACAAATTGATCCATTTATCTTACGTTTCTAGTGAGCCGAAAGATAATCCGCCTTAGTCAGTTAATTTTTCCCAGATTCTTTAAAAACTTTAGGCATCATTTCCCTGTTTCTATAGTTTTTTTGGTAGCTAACTACACTTAACCAGATAAGTAGTTTGATTCGTTGTTTGAAAAAATCTTGAATTTATCACGTTTCTATGAATTATAGAAGAAAAATTAGCTTTTGGGAATTCTTACCCACAGAACGAACCGTTCTTAAATACAAAAATAGGGGAAAGTTAACTTTGGATCGGCTGAAGTTTTGTATACCACTGCAGTTTGCTTTTCTAAATAAGACTTCTTTTCGGACCTTACTTTTTTATGGGAGCTATACTATATAGATGTCCGATTTCGACCAAACTTAGTGCAATCATGGAAAAGCATAACAAACTGTTAATTACGAAATTTGGAGGCGATCTCAATTAGAACACAAAAATTTTATTCACTATAACTTCTTTTTCGACCGATCATTCATACTGCATCTATATGCTATAGTCATCCGATTTTGACAAAACTTTGTAAAATTGCGTAAAAGTATATAAAATAAATATATGCCAGCGTAAGAGACGTTTCCGTTAAAAACAAAAAAGTTTTTCTCACAAGAACTATTTTTTCGACCGATCGTTCCTATGGCAGCTATATGCTATAGTCATCCGATTTTGACCAAACTTGGTAGAATCGTGTGGGAGTATACAAAACGAATGCATACCAAATTTGAGGACATTGCCATTAAAAACAAAAAAGTTTTTCTAGCTAAGACTACTTTTCAGACTCTGCTTTTCTATGACAGCTATACTATATAGATGTCCGATTTCGACCAAATTTGGTGGAATCTTGAAATAGCATAGTCAACTAAGAAATACGAAGTTTGGAGGCGTTTCCGTTAAAAACAAAAATTTTTTCTTACTTAAACTAGTTTTTCGTACGATGAAAGCTATATACTATAGTCGTCCGATCCCGCCGGTATTTATACTTGTGCACAGTATTGATACTACAAGACTTCGTGTAAAGTTTCGTGAATATAGCTTTTAAACTGACGGAGGAAATCTCAAAAAAAACCGACGGACATGGCTATATCAACTCATCTCTTCATGCTGATCAAGATTATATATACTTAATGTGTTTGGAAATGCTTCCTTCTATGCGTTACAAACATCCGGGCAATTTTAATATACCCTATTCAAGGGTATAAAAATGGTCCGTTAAAAATTCAAAATTAAGATGATTTCCTTATTAAATTATTATCCTTATTAAATTTTTAGCTTGCGCAAATAAGAACAAAAAAATTAACGAGAGAAAGGATCTCTTAGATTCGAGAACAACTCGAAAATAAATCGGGATTGATTTAAGCATAAGAAGGGACTGATCTAAGAACACAACATAAAGAGATTAAATGCAAAAAGGGATTGGTTTAAGGCCCTCTTCTGGTATTGGCGACTAAATTTTACCAATTTTTTTTATAAATGTTTCCCACAAAACGGGAACAGATTTTATAATTCTGTTTTTTGTATTGGGGTCTTTTAAAAAAATGTGTTTATGGTTCGCAGCTTTCCGGAAGTCACCATTATCTGAAGACGGCAAATTGGTTGGTATGAATGCATTTATGGCCCGAAGCAGAATCATGAATTAAAATTTAATTGAAAATCGATTTTAGACATTTTTTTGCAATCCAGTGAACAAAATATACAGTAAAAATTTTTTTTTCCAACGATTGAGGTTCACGATTGAGGCCACGTTAATTATGTGTCCATTAGGCGCTACATCATCAAAATCGGTTTAGTAGAACTTGAGAAAAGCTGCGAACCAGTTTGAAAAATGCGGTTTCAAGAAAATCACGTTTAAAGTTTTAGGTATTTTGTGAATGTCTCATATATGTAGGCAAAAACATTGCTTCACAAAAATGGCTATATCTCCGGAAGTATTTCGAGTTTTGAAAAGTCCTTTTAAGGATTAAATTTTTGAAAATCGATACTAAAAAAATATGAAAAAAAAAATTTATAGACCAGAAGAGGGCCTTAAGTACACATCGGTATTATTTTCAAATCAAAGAAGATTAAGTTTAGAGCTTAATAGCATGTTTGGTTATTATTTTAGTTTCACAGTTCTAAGTGCACTGAGCACATAAAAGATTTAGTTTTAATACACTATAATATTGAGCTCAAAAAGTTCATAAATTAACCCCTCATCGTGCTTAACATATCCAAACCGTTCTTGAATCAATCTCAAATCGTGCGTAACATATTTACTGTGTTCTTTAAATCAAGAATAAAGAAATTTAAAAAGAGTTTCTTATATAAATTAAGAATTTCATGGCCAAAATAACTTTTGAAACTAAAATTTTCTTTATTCAAATTTCTCCATTTTTCTCCCAGTGTATTTCTTTGGTTTCTACGACACAACAGGCGATCAATTACTTATTACATTCGCTTAGATCGAACTTTCGATTAAAGGAATTTCACAAAAAGCTCTTGAATAAAGAATTATTCGCTTAGATAATAGAATCTGCGTCTGTAAGTTAAGGTTAGGTTCAGATAGGCCAAATTTTATACAAAAGAAATATTCCGTACTTTAACAAAGGAAATCAATCGCAGTATAATCTGGAATACGATACAAATATTGAAAGCGATTTGAAATGGGAATTGTTTCCGAATTCGAACAATTGAAATTGATAAAAGTTCCGAAAATAAGATAGAACCGTTTTACCATGATGATAAATACGAGTTCTTAACAGTGGAAACATTTAACCCTTTCGCATCTGCCTGATCGAAAACGGAATCAAGAGCAGTCCTGTTAAGGTCGGTTTTCTAATTATTAATAGACTATTGGGTATTAAAACTTCAAATTTAAAATACCTGCTTCAAACGATTAGCCAGCCAAAAAGTGGCTAAGGCCTTAAATTTATAAAGAAATCTTGGCACTTTTGTTCCTTTCATTTGTGTCTTTTTGGACTACTTTTTTTTCTAAATTATGCCAATTAGGTTTCAATAAAGTTTTTTATCCAAAGAGCTTTAATTTGAAAACTGAAAGCAAAATGAAATCATTCTTAAGAAAGAAAAAAATATTGTTGCCATTCATCATCTGCTGACTTTTTGGGTAAGTTTTCCTCCTCTCTCTGTCCAGTGACTTTCCTTCTGCCGCTGACGCTTATGTGCATAAATTATCATGGCAAATCAAACGATTGCAAAGTTTAATTAATGACAATTACGAACAACGCACAAATACAAAAATTGTCAAGTACAAAGATCAAGCATATACATATATTTATATGTACATAGTAGACAAAAGGTTTTGCCCTCTTTTGATCGATGTCAATTTGTGAGTCAACGCGAATATGGAACGAAAATCGACGAACAAAATCAAATAAATAGTTTAACTCAAGGCAATTTGTTGTACTCTCCTTTCCCTCAGCTTAATCTCATTGTTGATCAGTTTTAAGAACAACAGCTATAAATGCATAATTAATAATTATAGATTTATGGTAACCTTTTTTTTAGGAATTAAGAACTTGAGAGTACAAAAGAAGTTGCTGGCGGAGTTCTTATGGAAATTATGGATCTCACTTTTGCATTTTAATTTTTGAAAATATGCAATTCTAGGTATACCACACTTAATTTGACATTTGCCATTCTAACGTTTGATTCTGTTACTTCAAGATAAGCCGAACGTGTGCTTTCTTTTGATTATAATTGACTGTTATTTCGTATGCTTTATTCTCCACTTTTCCCTTCTTTTCGGCTTTCTTACTTTTTTCATTCTACCCAAGTATCCCATGTATGTTTTTTTCCAACCTATTCGATGGAAAAATTTAAGCTAATTTTTTATTTTCAAGGGGCTAAGGCTAATCGCCCTCCTCTACTTGTCTGGAGTTGTAACTCAATGAAACTTTTTTTTATTTTATGTTTTGCCATTATTCTGTCACGTTTTCATGCTCGCCATTTGGCAGCCAGTTTGGAATGATTCAATTGTTGTGACTGTGGTTTCTTTGTTGTTGTTATTGTGAGTTGGCCCTTTTGTGTGTGAACACAAAAAACATCAAACGAGTCACAATCATCAACAACAGTAAGCAAGCATATAGTATTTATAGCCTTCAGTTCATATATATTACATCATCGTCATCATTGGCAGCAGCAGCATTGGAAACAGGCTATAAGCTGTAGTCAGAGTTCTCAAAGAAGTGAAAGCTTCTGACCAATGACTTGGCCTATATCTTATCTAGCAGCAGCGGCTTTTATGGTTATTAACTTATCAGACTGCCATATCATTTCTTTGTCGTTGTTGTTGTTGTCATTTCAACACCTTTGGCCACTTACATGCGGCGTAATTTTCAACCTCGTCAACAACAGGAACACACCCACCCACACTCATACACTTAGCTAGTACATTGTACTTGGATGATAGCAGTTATGAGCTCCATTTGCCATTGTCTATTGTTGTCGTATATTTGCCTTTGTCTCTAGATACAGATTTGGTAATATGTTTTTGTACATGAACCATTTTCAGCTCTTCCCCATTGTAATCAGTTTCGTCCGTGTCGTCGTTTATTTGCCCATTTATTTGATTTCATCATCAGACATAGACCAATGTCATAATCTCTAAAGATAAACACCAACCAACTCTTTGTATTGTGTGTGTAGAAAGGTAAACATATCATTTGATTAATTTTACCATATGCTGTTGGAGAAGAGAACATACTGAAATATTGGGGAAATGTATTGAAATTGATACAAGAGAAAACAACATGTTTTGAAGCTCTAATAATAAAGTTATTCCCGTTTGAATCGATTTATGTGCTAGTTTGTCTGTTCGGACCAGTGTTTAAAAAACAAACACTTGCTGCTGCTGCCGACTTGTGCTTTTGACCGAAAGCAGCAGGAACTTGCGTTCCTGATCGAAGGCGGCGGCAAGGCATTTTTGAAAAAATGACGAAGCGGAGTCTGCTGCTGCTGCCTCGCTTTTTACAGAAATCGTCAGTCGAAGCTCTGAAAAGTAACGGTGGCGACTTTTGTTACTTTGACTGAAGCAATTTAAACACTGGTTCGGACACTTCTCACAAGGGTTAGCGGTACAAACAGTTGCTTAGCGAAAGAGTGACTCAGAAACAGATAAATATAAGAAAAAGAAAGAAAAGCGTTGATGTAGCTCATAAGGCTCATAAAATAACTCTACCGAAGTCGCAATTGTCAAGCCATAATCATCATCGTTCGCTTTCAAACAAAACCTTATTTTGTTTCGTTTTTCAAAAACAATCGATCAGCAGATAAAGGTGCGGCATTAACGAATTCTCTAACTCTTCGTAGTCAGCACTCGCCACCAGACCAACCACCAGCCAAGTATTTGCCTAACGAATTTTGTATGGGAATTTCCGGGAAACGTAACAGTAGTTAGTGTTGTGATGGGTGCACACTATAGTTAACGTACTAGACTAGCGCTGTTATGCATTACCTGTCGTTAACGACGCGACTGACACCAGTGATGCATCAGGTCGTTATGCTTGGTAGTGCCTTGACACCAGCTGAACTACATGGCAATTACAGTTGATTCTCGATTATAAGGATCCTTATTAAAAAAACTCTGTTCGATTGAAATCGATTGGAGAAAAAGGGTATGCTGATTATGAGTTTGCTTCATTGTTTATGGGCAAGTTGGAAGAATTCATTCAAAGCCTTCAACTTACAAAAAAACAGCTCTAAAATGCCATCAGACTATTTTGAAGGTGTTTAACTCAGACGTCTTAGGCTAGTGATGATGAATTTATTTGGCCTCTGCACTTTGGTCAGAATGCCCAAAAATTTGGCACAAAGTCAGCTTTTCAAATTTTTATATACATATATCAAAACCGCATTCATCGTCGTTGGCTAAATTTGGGTACGCAGTTGAATTCAGCTGATTGGGAGCACTCGTGACACCGAAAATCAGACTTATCCATTAAAGAGAAAATATATTTTAAATATAGAAAAATATTCGTACAGATATGCCAGGTATGTGGTATATTCCGATTTGCTGATATTGTGTGTTTTGTTGTGACTGTTCGATTGTTATATGTTCTTAATTATTGTACCGCGCGACAACAAAAAATATGCACAAACTTTAAGAGAGAGCGCCCTGAGCTGAGCTTTACATAAAAGCTTTCGGGATGACATTTCTTTCTCTTTGTTTTCCTGTCAACACGTTTTCATGCCCCCCTGACAAAAATTTGGACAAGTAGTCGCCAATATGCCGTCCGAGCAAGAACGTCTTCGTGATCGCATTGTTAAAATTCTACGAAATGCAGGCTGACAAAGGTAAAGTGTTTACAGTAATCCGTTTTACCCAAGAGGGCAAGTCCAAGCTTACTATTTTTAGTATTTTGCAACGAAAAATAATAAAAAGAGAAGTTGGAAGTGGTCGGAAAGCAAACATTATGACCGGCCAAGCTGTCAGAGAGCTAACCCAACTTTTTAACAACAAAGATAACATAAGGCAACAAGATGCAGCCAGAAAATTTAATTGCAGCCAACAACACATCAGTAAAGTGCTGAAAAAGAATAATATTGTTGCCAGACGTAAGCAAAGAGCACCAAGTTACACACCTGACCAAATACAAACTGTCAAATCTCAATGTAGGTGGAAGTGCAATCAATATCGCCTTTTTGCCAATTGTCGTCCAATTGAAGATTTTTTTTGGAAGTCTGAGTGCTGCAGTTTACAAAAACCAACTGGAAGGCCAAAAATATCAAGGAACTGACCAACAGGATTCGCTTATGTATCCGGAAATACGCCTGCGGAGCCCTTTTCCGGAAGCTACGTCGTCGAGTGGCTGATAACGGTCCTTTCGACCAAATCATTTAAAACCAACACCAAGCCTTCAGTATACTGAAAAAAGTCTTATTTTGTTGCCTTGTGTAATAAATATGGACATTATGCCACATTTTCGGGTTTTCTGACCAATGTGCTTTGTAGCCCCACAGGTTTTAAGAAACGTTAACTACAATCTCAAGATGAAGAAGATGCTCCAAATTGCCTTGTTGAGATCAAACCGAATATAATAATTTCGAATGTTTGGTTGAATGATGCTATCTCAAAGTGGATAGAGTACGTTTGCTATTATATGTTAAGACGTAGTCGTAAGCCATGGTTCAGCAAACTCAAGAGGATGAGCTTGGCTTAAATTCTGAGGAATCAGATGGAGAAAATACTTATGAAGATTAAGATTATACGCATTTTATTTCCTTTTTTGAACCGGACGATAGATAAACAGAACCCTGCAAGTAGTTAAAGCCTTGAAACTTAACCAGAATCTACTTAAGAAGACCAAATTACTTCCATGAGTTGAAGATTACATATGTTTTTTAAGAATAAAGGATGAAAAACGCGATTTTAGGCGAGTTCCTTAAGATGTCGCTGATTTTTGAATGTAATTGTCAAAGTGAACTGACGGTAAAAGATCGTCAGTGGTCTTTAAAATAGTGTCAACCATTGTATTTTGAATACAATGTAACAGTAACATTGTAATAAAAGGTATTGACGACCATTCGTCTATAATGTTCGAATTTTCAAAGATTTCCTAGTAGTTTTTTACCTAAAATTTGACTGAAAACCAAGGTACACTTCAAAACTTTAGATTTATTGGTTTCAAAAGCCGATCCGCTTCTAGCCTTTAAAAGTTAAGAGGTTGCAGACTTGGATCTTAGTTCAAAACTGATTCAGTTTTTCAATATTTTTCTAGGAGTCCAAATGTTTCCAAGCCGTGATCAAGTAGTTTCGGTAAAAAGTGATTTCGAAACTCTTTTGAAACTGAAAGTCGAATGGAAAATTTGTGAGTATGGATTGAATGGAAGGTTTTTAACATTAATCTCAAAGTTTTTAACCGGTCCAAACAACTATCTCTGGTGCCAAATAGAAACATCAATTGTTTTCAATGATCTCAGACACAATGCCTGAATGATATCGATCACTGAAGGTATTGCACACAAATAGCAACGTAGTGTTTTTTGTTTGGTTTTTTGCTTTAAGTGGAGCCAATTTACAAGCACAGACAAAGTGGCGTCATGCAATAGCAGGGGCGAGAGGGAGTGGAAACATATGACAAACTTTTTTTGAAGGTTAAGATCGAGCTAGCTGGTACTGGCTCACACACTGACGTCGGCCGGTTGAACGCGTTTTTCAAGTCCATTGAAACGGCTGTTGGTTGTTCAATTTTATAGTTGATTCAATTGCTCTTATTTATTTATGTGTTTTATGGATGGTTTTTGCACACACACACACGGACACACGTCGCGCGTACCGTTAAATGAAGAAGGAAAAAGATCATTTAGTTTTAATATTTTTGTTTTTGTTTCTGTTGCTTGCGTGCGTGCGCGCCCCGCTGTTGGCAGCAGAATCAGAAGACTGGTTGTCGCTGTCGCTCTGCCAGACGCGACAGCGCGCACCTTTGCCACCAGCGCAGCGAGCTTTGATTGTGAACGCGCGCGTGTGTCTGTTAGAAGAAGAGAATGGAAGAGAGGAGAATCGAATCAGCTGTGAGCTCCCACGCTCCCCTCTCTCTCTCTCTCTCTGTCTCTGCCTGTTTGAATGAAATTGAACTGGTAACGGCTGTTTTGCTGCAGTTGAGCTTTCCATTTGTGCATTGCGCAAATATGAAGCGCGCACATAAATTTACGTTATGCAAACACGCGCCGCTGCACGCTAAATGTTCTGCAGTGGCGAATGACGCAGACAAATGTCGATGATGACTACGACGAGAGCGGAATGACAATAACCCAAACAGCTGCTGCGGACAAATTGAAGAAGCGCCCAGCAACGTCAGCGCCAGCAGAGACTGACAAACGTTTGCCAGTCAGCTTGTCATTTGCCTTTGCCAAGTTCAAAATTATTTAAAACAATTAATATTCATTTTGTTCCGTGTGTTTTGCAATTAGTGTCGCTCTCTCACTCTCTGTTTTTGCTTTCGTCTCTTCTTGGCTGAAGGTGTCAAAAATTGCAACCATAAATTAATAAAAACAATCACATACAAAATGGCAAAATGACTTGAAATTTATTCGTTCAGATAAAAATAAACCTTTAAATTGGAAAAAGGCTGCCAAACGAAACAAGCTCACAAATATACTGCATATCCGGGAAACAACTTGTCGTCAGCAATATGGGAGAAGTATTTGTAAAAAAATAAAAAACAGAAACAGGTACCTTGAGTGCATTTTTTTAAACCACAACCTTTCTCATCAACTTTTAGCTTTGTATTCAAGAGTACCTCAGTAAAATTGATATAAATATATGAGCTCGACGACGCTCCAAAATTGTTGATATTACTCATACGCAGTGTTGCCTTTGATCTTTAAGGCCCCGACGGACTGACGACGTAAGTAATTCAGCATACGCCACCACATATTGCGTCAACATGGAACGTATGCCTAGTGTGACCAGAACTAACAAAAAAATTACGCCGCTGCATCGCGTTGTCAGGTTCATGGCATTTTTAAATGAGCTGGTGAAGGGTCACACTGCTCAATCAGGTGTGTTTTGTTTTGATGGCAAGTGATTTACGCTTATGCTTCTGCCATGATAGCAGTAGCTCTCCCGCAAAGCCTTTAAACCAGTTCGGCAATCAGCAACTGTCACATATTGGTAGAAATTTAAATCATTTATCCAAAGTGTTACAGATCTTCTTTTTGAACAAGCTTGGCCACTACACTCCAAGCCTTGAGTCCGAATGTTTGGGGTGGGATAAATCCCAAGTGGCATCCCGGTCTCACCGCCAAAATCAGCGCAACGTTGTCTTCATGCGAAAACATTTCCAATCGGCTCTTTCGCTTTGATTTTTCTGCCATTGTTTTGTTTTAGTTAAGGGGGGAAAACGCTTTGCGGAAAACAAATTTTCTACTTTTTTTTTGCATATTTTTGTTAAAAGGATTTTCAAAAATTCGAAATAGTTTAGAAGATATGGGCCTTTTTGTGACCCTATGTTTTCGTAAAAATACGTTATTTTTAACCAAACTCAAACTTTAAACGCGTTTATCTCGAAACCACGTTTTCAAACTGGTGGCCACGATTCAGAGAAGCCAGTGGACCGATTTTGCTCCGGAAGGGCTTATACGACGCAGAATTGTCGTCGCTATCGTTCGGCCCTCCAACTTTTGGATACCTATATTTTAAGTGTACTTTTTTACACTACACTACAAAAAAAGGCAAAAAAATTTTGTTTTCAAATGTCCGCCATTTTGTCAAAAAAATTTTCAATTTTTTTCGGAGGGCCGAACGACAGCCACATTAGTTCTAAACATAACCGCATTTTTCTTTTTGTTTTCAGATCATCCCAAGTGCTGCAACCATGGTCACCATGTGGGCACCTTTTTTTTATTCATCATTTTTCGGAGGCCGATAACTTTCTGAACGGCCCTCATATTGACAAAAAAAATTTTCCTTTCATTCATTAACTATTTAATAAAAAAAAAACAAAAATAAAAAATTTCTTATACTTTTTTTCTGGAATTTTTTTAAAAACCATCTACTTTTGCTCATCGCAAAGTGTGTTCCCCCATTAAGTCCAGCGTACATGTAGAGTAACAGCGCGTAACATCTGGTGGCAACCATGTTGCACCAGCAAGAGCAACGCAAAATAAGGCCCACAGCCTATTAACATTGAGTCCACGTATGAGATGTTAAGCTCTGTTTAGCGCTGTTAAGCGCAAAAATACGTTTTGACTCCAACGCCTGCTTCTTCTTCTCTCAATTTTTGTATGAAACTACTAGTTACGTCGTCAGACCGTCTGAGCCTTAGTGTAGAATTATTATTATTTTTTTTTTCTGTGCGTGTAAACTAATTTATTGTTTTTATGTATTCAAAAAGTATTTCTTTAAACTGAGCTGCACTTCTTATTGTTTTCAAAACATGTGGAAGATCATTCCACAGTCGAACAGCATAAGAAAAGAATTATTTATCAGAACTGGATAGTTTATTTTCACAAGAGACTACATTTTTTGTCCTTTTGGGATTAGAATGTGTTAGGAGGGTATAGAGATAGGATGGTTCTTTTGTCTGTAGTATACTTTGTAATTTTATTAAAACTCTAAATTGTATCAAAGAATTTAAGTCCATATTGAATATTTTCTCTGTGTACTCTTAGATAATGTCCGTTCTCTTCTTATTGAAAATATATCGGTCTATATTATTAAATGCTACATTCAGTTTTCTACTGCTATTCGAGTCGCATTTACCAAATACTTTTATTCCATAAAAAAGAGTCCTTGCCAAAAATGTTTTTGCTATCAATAATTTTGTTTGGGTGGGTAGATATTGTCGACTAAATCTTAGTTTTCTTGGTTTACCGTATGTTTTTTCTACTGCAATATTAAAATGATCCTCCCAGGATAATGTGTTGTTGAATGTAAATCCAAGATTTGCGGCTTTCTCTACATATTCAATGGGACTATTATCAATTTTGTTCGTTCGGAGATGCTTTTTGTAAATAACCAAACACTTTGACTTTGTCGGGTTGATCAACAGATTGTTTTTCACTCACTTGGCTTAGCTCAATATTGCATTTACTCACACATTCAGACATTTAATTAATCGTACGGCTCATATACATTTAAAGATCCTAGACAGGGCATTTGGAAGATCATTAACGTAGATGGAGAAGAGCAGTGGTCCAAGAACTGATCCTTGAGGAACGCCACGACTTGTTTTTAAAAAAGAAGAGGTCTTCGTTGAGGTCACTACTGCTTGTTGACGTTCCGCGAGAAAAGATGACATTAGGTTTGTTGATGTCTCCGAAAAGCTGTACTGTCTCATAAGCTTTGTGCAAAGTATGTCATGGTTCACCGTATCGAAAGCCTTGCTGTAGTCCCGAAGTGTGAGAAATGTCACGAAGCTGTTTCACTAGCCGATTTTACACCGAATGCTTGTCGAAGTCAATCATCACTGATTAATTGAGAGATACAGAGACCTTTTTTTGTCCTCTCCATTTGGCCGAACATGGTCTAAAATTTATTTTCGCTATATTTTTACGGACTTTTCAAAAAGTTGGTTGTGTTATGATGGCACCAACTTTATAACAGCTTAAAGCATGGTTTCACTTTTATATCTGCTCCTCGTGGGAGAGTGAGTTCTCTTCCTCGGGTCATTTTAAGCTAAAATAAGAGTTTGTCACTTTAAACTCTCTGGATTGATATGCTTATACTATTTGCTTATATAAATTTGCTTTATATAAATATGGACGAAAATTCATGCAGCTCCATTTGCACTTATATCAATTTTCTATGAAAAACACGACTGGTTTGCTTCTTTCATACCATAGATTTGGAGGTGATGTAAAGTGAACTCTTGGCAAAGCGACATGAAGAAGAAGAAGACAATGAAAGTACATAGTCAAAACAAATGTACTGTTATAGGTTCATAAAAAATAGGAACAAAATATATTTTGCACATATATCAATTTTATTGAGGTAAGTACCTGTAGAGAACACCCTTTCACCTTGACTAGTGCATTCTGTGCTTAAAGTTCTGAGAGAACTGAAGTCCTCGCACCGGCTAGCTTACTCTGTGGGAGTATCTCACACAATGAACAGTTATTTGAATAAAGTTAGGAAACTCGAAACCCGGTGGCTATACCATAATTTCATGCAAATGTCGACAAAAAATTCTTTTTATAAGTAAAAACATTTTATTCTTATTTCGACAAAACTTCCAAAATTTGTGCCTCTTTAACTAGAAACCCTCTTTAGTACTTCAATTCAGGGCAGACTTTCCCTTTGAAGTTTTTATTTGGGTATTTTTTCTACTCTGCTGCTCTCCTTTACAAGCTAAGCACTCCCGGTCATGCGTTTTATTGATTTCCTACATGAATGGCTAAATATTTACAATGATTTAAAGCTCATGGTAAACGCATTAATCTATTGAAAGCCACGCTCCATTTAAGCGACGGAGGGAGAGAGTCGAGGGGAGATGTGTGGGACAAGTAAATCTATGTATGTCAAATTGAACAATACAAAACTACGCATTAATCACTACAAACAACAGACAAAACGCACTGTCAGATCTGATAATTAAACATACAATTTAATTAAGTTTGAAAATGACTTAAAATCGTGCGATATGAATCAGAGCTGGGCTGCCAAAATGTGAACAATTTCCAATCCCAAAAAAACTCATGCCAGAGCCATAAATTGCAAAGTACCGTTTTGCCCAGTTTGGCCCGTACCCAGTTCGCATACAAAAACAAGAATCGTGTGCCATGCTGATGATGAGAGCGGAGAGCTTTGCTGATGGATGACAACAGCAGCGCGGGATGAGTCATGTTTCATGTCGTTCCCCTCTATTTGAGTAGTTGCGGGTGACGACAACTGACATTAATGTGTGTGTTGATGAAGGTAAAACCAAATTATAATAATAATAATAATAATCATAATGGAAAGTATTTGAATGAAGACAAAAAGAGAAAGAGAGAGAGAGAGAGAGGAGAGACAACGACAGGTAGATGGTGATAATAATGGTGACCCACACAGAGAAAACAAAGAGGCAACCGGAACCAGCTTCAAGGTAAAGTTTTATGAGCTGCGGGTGAAATTGAAATATGCGCAACAATTGACAACAGTTTAAAAAACAAAAACATCAACAAAGACTCCCCTTTCACCAGAGGATGGGTAATTCAAATCCTCAAGCTAAATCTAGGTTACAGTTTCAATGTCAAAAGATTAGCCATTTTACTGTTGTTACCTCCGCACTTTACACACTGTCATTGTCATCACTTTATGTTTTTGCCATCTTTTTCTTGAAATAATTCTTGGAAATAGAAATTTCCGTTGACCTCTGGGCGTTTTGCCCGTGGGTCTCTGACCAATTGTGCTGTGTTCCAAATTTCCCAAACAGTTGGCACACGGCTAATGGACAAATAATTACAGCCAGCATCAACTGGACAGCTAACGCTAACGTCGCTACCGTTGCACCCAGCTCATCGACGTCGTCGGGTCAGCGGAGAGTAGAACATATTTAGTTTGTTTTTTTAATGGCAATTGTTTAAACATAATTGCAGTAACACAGACATTTAACAAACGATATTTTTGACCTCAATTTCTTAAAGAAAGCACTCAAAAGAGTGTGGTAGGGGTGGCCTGTCTTTTACGCACTCAACAGTTGCAAAGTTTTTTTACAGGCATTTTTTCATTTGTCGGGAGAGGTGCCATTTACGACAGCTGAATGCCTTAATCTCTTTCTGCATCTCGTTTAAGTTTAAGTTTTCAGCTTAGTAGGAACTTAATACCAGTTCCTTGATCCTTGGTCTAGATTCTAGAATATTGATGGGAAGCGAGATAGCATTAACCAAAAATCACCCAAAAACGTTGGTATCCATATCAATTTGATAAGCGTTGTTTCAAATTGAAACTAGAACTAGTAGGTATCATTTTTTTAGTATCGACAATAGAAATTGTCAAATTGATCTTTTGGGTATTAATTTGATATAAAATCTTTTCATTTGATACGAAAAATGTTGGATTTACAAGTTAAAATATAACCGGTACATTGAACAAATAACAGAGTACATTGTTATCCGACACACAGCAGCTAGTTAGAAGGAGAAAAATTCGTTTCACAAGTGGCAACAACAAGGCTGCTGCGACTGTTAAACTATCCAGAAAATGGCTCAATGCGGGAGGATCGAAACAAAGACAGCTCCTACAGATAGCGAGCATCACAGCCCTAAAATTAAGAGAGTCTGAAGCCTGAAACGCAGGCAACTCGGGACACTCAACCAGACTCAACCATCAAACCGCGGTACCCGCCTTCACAGTATACCCACGATGTCATTTCAGAAACTCTATGACGTCAATATCCCTAGTAGACACGACTGTGATAACTTATCACATAGCAGAGCTAGTGCCATTAACATCTACACGGATAGATCTAAGCTCGATAACAAAGTAGGAGGGGAAGTTTTCATTGCGACTCCCTGATCATTGCAGCGTGTACAAAGCAGAACTAGTGGCCATCCAGGAGGCCGCCAATTATCTTAGCACAATCATGGTATATCTACTCAGACAGTCAAGCAGGCCGAAACGCTCAAGGAATTCCGTACATAAATAAGATTGCTCGGCATTTTTGTATCCACCTTATCTGGGTGCCTGGTCACCGCAACATGGAGGGCAAGGAGTCAGCCGACAGGCTGGATAGACAGTGCACTACCATCTAGCTTTTCCCAGAGAAGAGCACGATAGGGATGCCCTTGGCCTCAAATAAACTAATCACACGAAATGAAACCTGGCGCCTGGCTACTAAACGATGGAACAACCTTGTGATTTGCGCTGTAGCTAGGGTCACGTGGCCCACATTCGACCTAAATCGTGCCCCTAGTCTTTTACGCCAAAGTAAAGGAAACATCTCACTTCTGGTCGGAGCCCTAACGGGTCACTGTCTCATAGGTAGACATGCAGTCCGCTTAGGAGTCGCACACAATGACTTCTGCAGAAGCTGCAACTGCGAGGAAGAGGAGGAAACACTACTGCAACTTATATGCAACTGCCCAGCACTTAGTAGGAGGAGACTCAAAAAAACTTGGTCACCCCTTTCTACTCAATCTCTCGGAACTATCTGAGATAGAGATTCCGTCTCTACTAAAATTTTTACTGATTTCACAATGTTTCAATCGAGAGGAGCCCCCCCTGGTTTAAATAGGGAATATATAAGGTATCGCAATGGGCTACCTTGGCCACAGTGAAGGGACAATTTATTGTCCCTAGCCATCTCAACCTAACCTAACTTAATTAACACAAAAATTATCAAAATGATACAAGTTTGTATCAATTTGATGTCTTCAAATTATCATTTTAATTCTTTCAAAAATATGAACTTGATATTTGGAGTATGAAAGACAAAACTAGGTTCGACCATCTAAAAATATAACCCTTAACCGTTATCGAAAATCAGTTTGGTGTTTAATTAAAGTATATTAAACGACATACGCTCTCAAGAATTGTTGATTGAAAATTAAATGTCAATAATATTTTAAGTTATCATAACAGATCTGTATTGAAACCGGTTTGCAACCCTGAACGCCCTGGTTGTAGTACAAACCACTTTTATAATAGCATTCGTCAACTGTCGATATTCGTACCAACCTATATACTGTCTTGTAATAATTGAAGATGTTTCACTATGCTGAAAAGGGAGACGATCATTTGTATGGCATTTTCTTAGCGGAGGGTGTCCCAACAGATTTAATTTTGGGACACCATATATTTAGATGAGCGATGCCCAGCCGTATGCTTTTTGGGTGCCTTTTATTTTTGTAATTGCACCGAATATAGGAAATTAATAATCGTAAACATGCAGGGAGCGAGGCATACAAGAGGACACACATGCAAACGATTTTGTGTGTGTGCGTCGCGTAGAACAAAAACCGGTTTTGATCTCTTATTTGATTGGCGTTTGCGCGTGCAAGCAAACTGACCAACATCGATTTATTGGTGCTTTTCTTTGAGAGTATGTGTGAGTGCTCTGCCGTATGCTACTTTTGGGCATGTCTGGTTTAGATGATACTCAATATTTTTAAATTGATGAATAATTTGTATCGTTTTTAAGACAAATTTTTTTTGGGCGTAGCTTTTGTATCATTGCGTATTATTATTTTACTCTGTCAAATGCGATTAATTCTCTGATCGTACCATAGAGCAACAGTCTTTAATGTAATCAATTCTCATTTGGAATCGGATACAGTTTAATCGGGTTGATATGGACTAATTTAAGATGGAACTCAAAAAGGTGAGCAAACAAAGTTGATACGATAAGAAATCGAAAAGTGAATTCAAAGGCTTTCACGGTGTTTTTAAACAGGCGCTCTCTCTCAATAAGATTTCTTAGGTGGTCTTCGCCCAGGGCGAGCTAGAAAGCGCACAAAGCAAGAAGTTTAAAAAAGAGATTTTACTGAAATTGCATGGTTTTATTAAGTAAAACTGGAATAAGTCGCAAGCCCTTCCAGAAGAAATAGAAAATTTATTAATAAGAACTATGGTAATTGAATGAAATTTCTTGATTTTCGAATTCTTGATGTAGAAATTTTATGAATCAGAATTATGGTAATTGAATGAAATGTCTTGATTTTTCTGAAATTGCATGGTCTTTTCAAGTAAAACCGGAATAAGTCGCAAGTCCTTAACGAAAATGGCTCTAAGAAACTTCAACTCCAAGTCCTTACAGAAAAAATATAAAATTTATGAATCAGAATTATGGTAATTGAATGAAATTTCTTGATTTTCGAATTCTTGATGCGGGAGTTGTGAACGCTATTCTCTGGAATTTTGCCTCAAGGCTTTTTAAGCTCGACTCTATTCGAAAACTAACAATTCTTTCCATGGTCAAAAAACAATTCAACTTTGCTTTAAGTGTATAAGAAAATTATTCCAGTTACTCTTAGAGTTAATTCGGTATCAAGAGCGAAGTCCGTCTTTATGTACACCCAGATTTCAGAATATTATTTCGATATTGGTATTGGGGGGTGTTCCAGAAATCTCTAGAGAAATCTCGTATAAACAATTGGATTTTGAACTAAACTAGGAGGAGTTTATATGTAAAATGTCAAGAATAATGTCGCCTTCTAGATTATAGGGAACGAAAACCGTAAACATACTTGGCGCTGAGCAGTCGGTTTCAAATCTTTCGACTTTTGTCAGCTAATCTGGTAGCCTTACATAAGGGCAAGCAGTTGTAGTTTGAAACGAAACTGTTTATAAGAAAATCTTTAGAGATTTCTGGGACACCCCCGATTATGTTGAAAAAAATCGATATTAACGATAATTTTTTTAGTAAATTACAAATTATTTAAAATAATCTGGTCTGTTAAGCTAATTAGGATGTTATGTGATACTTGTTAAGAACTGCGTTCTCACCGAGCTCAACATTTAGAGATCAAAGACCTCTGAAAATATGGTTTTAGTTTTTAAATGATAATGGTTCGGTTCAGCGGTGTACAATTAGCTTTATCTGGTCAATAAATTGTGATAGTTTTATAAGTTTTAAAAAAAATTGTCTAAAGTGTTTCTTTGACCCGAACATTTTTCCTATTAGATTCAGGAAACTAACAACTTAGAAGGTTTGGTTCTGGGTCCGATTCGGTACCGAATTGAACTGGTCTTAAGAGGTATATATATTCCGATATTATTAATGCGGGCATCCATAGAGTAAACAAATCTCTATTCTTGGTATGTTTTTTATACATCTTTTTGAAAGCTGGAGCAACTCTTTCAAATGGCCAATTTGTAGCTAAAACACACACAATAAAAGCCACATTCATTGAGGGCTTTGTACCTCTGTTACGCTTGACAGCGTTCAATTAGCCCAAAGTACAGTTAACATCAAAATGCACAAAGTGTGAAGTAAGAAGAAGAAGAAGCAGAAGAAGATGTGAGTAACCGAGTGAATGGTGTTTGGGGCCGCTGCCTAAGACAATATTACTCATTTACGATGATTTCTTTTCATATTTATATTTGTTTACATCATTTTTTATTCAAATTTCAACTTCTTGAAGAGACAACAGGGTGATTATTATGCAAATGTCTTATGCTGTCAGCGACGCTGCTTAGTGTGCCATTGACACTGTGGGACTGTGGTGTATCTGAGTGTGTGTACTTTGACAGGTTTATCACATCTGCACACACACACACAACCACACAAAGTTAGTCATTGTTGCATGCAGAACTTTTAGTGGTTCTTTTGTATTTGAATTTTGTATACTTATGCCCGTACACTTAAGTCAATATTTAGTTTTCTAACTAATTATCAGTTCAGCGCACTTTGTGTTGTCTACTGAAGTGTTGACAAAGGCAGCAGCGTTGGCGTTAACGCTTTGCGGTCGCCACTCACCTCGCCTCGCCGTAATTGGAGAGTTCATTTAACTTTACTGTTTTGATCAGTTAACAGTGCCTTAACAGTGCGCTCTGTTAGCTTAACTCTGTTCTGACCTTCAAAACGCAGCCTATGCGCATTTTTGTTACTTTTGTGTTTTGTTTTTCTTCTTTTATTTATGTGATATTTTAATTACCGCTTGAACCTTGAATTTGCACCACAAAGTGCTTTTAGTGGTCACTTGAGAAATGATAGTAATTAAAGTCATAAAAAATGAGCCAAAATAAGACATTTATCTGAGACTCGGAGTGCCTAAGGTGGTGGTTGTCTTAGTTTTTCTTTTTTATATTCATTTGACCTTTGCTTGATATAGTTTATTGCAATTTCCGGGCATAGCTTTTGACAATAAGACCATTGTTGGAGCGTTTGGTCCACCGGAAGGTTGGTTGGAAAACTTTATCTGTTTTGTCTTTTCAAATAAGGGAGTACAGGAGTAAGTTAAGTCCCCAGATACCCTGGTCAATAAAATGAATTACTAGAATTTTAACTCAAGAGCTCGAAGACTGAACTCACGGACGACTGCATCTTAGCACACAGTACTATCAAGCGCTCGCGAGAGTTAACGACCAAATCATAGTAAAGAATGTAGCTAAAACCACTTAACAGTTAGGCACTCATGTAGCAAAAGCCCTGTAGCCCAATTGCATTAGAAAGTTGAGGTTGTGGGTTGGTTTAAATCACCGTTTTTGAGATGAAGGCATAAAATTAAGTAAGAAGTGCACTGTCACAGCATGGACTTTTCAGCAGAATTGAACCCCGCCCTACAAAACAAAATTGTCCCAATTTCATCACATAAGCTATAGTGTTAGGCAGTTTTTTGAGACTTTTTTTTTAAGCTTCACAGAAGTTAAGAGTTTACAAAAAATACCTCTCACAATTGTAATAAAACCCCTTCTGATGAGGAAATCTAAAAAGATTGTTACCAAATTTGTTTTGCAAACAATAACTCTACAAAAAAAAAGCTACCATGGTGTGCTTTTTAAGCACACAGGAAGCAGCTTGATGAACTCTAATACCATCTGATACGCCTGCTGACTTTACTAATTTGTGTTTAATCTGAGCATTGTGCGATGGTTGTCTCTCCAACAGCTGTTGCGGCTGCTAACACATTAAGTGGTCCAGTGCACAGTGCTGTGTCAATGAACGCTACTTTGAGGGCACCTGTTCCTTTTGTTTAAATATGAACTCAAGGCTTTGGTGGAGCCACAACAGCTGTCAGAGTGGGCAAACAAATTTGTCATTTCTTTTTCTGTTAATCTCGTTAGAGATTTGCCGTTTAAGCGGTTTTGTGGGAAAGCTATAAACATATCTCATACATAAATTTTGCGTAAAATCATCGAAAATTGGAACAGGAAATTAAAATGTTAGCCAAACAGCTGGAGCAGAAACACAATCAGTAAGCGGTGGACTGAGAAG
Organism: Lordiphosa collinella; assembly: GCA_018904265.1. Taxonomy (NCBI): domain Eukaryota; kingdom Metazoa; phylum Arthropoda; class Insecta; order Diptera; family Drosophilidae; genus Lordiphosa; species Lordiphosa collinella. Next base: position 63,727 of record JAEIFV010000014.1, read on the forward strand.
CAAAAGGGCATACGGGTCATAAAAACCAGCGAGGAAGAAAGTGGCTTTACCAAGACCCAAGATTAATAATGTTAAGACATGAAGAAAAAGTGCAAGTACAGAGTGAGTGTGAGAGTGTGCTGTTGGATGTGGAAATGGCTGGCCGTATATAACATGTGGCGAGTTGGGGGCAACTACAATGTAGAGCTCCGCTTGCTGCTGCTGCTGCTGTTGCTGGTATCCACTTCCTTTGTCGACTTGGCTTACTGTTTGGGGAGTGAAACTTAGTTTATGAAAGCAACGTTTAATGTTTTCTACATGTACAAAAGCTGGATGGAGGGCCTGCGAGGGTGTTGCCATAAAAACTATATGTTTACGGTATTGCAGATACGAGGGTGGTTTAATAAGAGGTTAGACACTTTTATAAAGCTTAAGGTTCGGTTTGCAAACAGGGGCTTAAGAGCATTCACTTCAAGGTTTTGGTTCGAATTTCGGATCATACATTTTTGGATTTATGAAACATTTTTGTCGCTGTTTTTGATATCTATGACGTTTATGAGATATTGGCCGTGTTCACCAGCATATAGTACATCAAAAATCCAAAATCAAAACATCAAGCATCATTCACAAAGAACTATTTGTAAAAAGCAGTACGCGTAAAAGTCATCGTTTTGATTTTCAATGACAGTTTGCATTTTTGTGTATTTTTAATCCATTCAAATTACAAAAATAAGCAATTAGATGGCACATTAGTTAGTTCATTACAATAATCGAAATGTTAATATCGAAATGAAACTTTTTCTATATCGATCTAAATAGACCTCGGAATTAGCATATTTTTAAACTGATTTTAGTCCTAGTAGGCAAAAGGAAATGTGCACAACTTAAATTGTTGCTTTACTCTAATAAATTGCAAAAAAATGGACTTGCTTCCAAGATGACTTAATAGGTTAATACGTTAGAGCGTCAGCAAAGCACAAAATGCAGACAACAAAATGACAAAAATTTGTTGGAAACACATTTGCCGTAGTCTACTAGAATTAAAATCGATTTGAAAATATGCAAGATCCGAGGTTTAGATATAAATAATATTTAAATATTCGGCCACCCTAGTCTTTATTCAAATCAACCATGATTCAATAATTACAGTATAGCGCACTGCGCAGTTTCAGTGATTCAAATGCGTAGTCCGGTATATCAAACAGACATGGTCACTTTCGATTTCCAGGTGTATAAAGTAACTTCTATCGAAAGCAGTCAAAAATGTAAAAACCGACTTTGTGGCCCTGGTTATTGTGTGTGTTTTCAGCCCTGGGGTACGATAAGCTCTCGCGCACGCAAAAATTCACTTCAGGTTGCACTACCTTGTAGTTATTTTATCATGCAAATCAACCCTTAGTATTTGGCCTAAAAAAAACGTAATCGACTTGCTCTGCTGACATCGTTTTGGGACTGATTCCAATTCGTACGACTCTTATTTTGTTCTCTGTGTATAAACCGTAAAATATGTCATCTTCGAACAAGGATTCGCGATATCCAGAAACTATTTTGGCGTTGCAAAAATTACAAAATGTAGATATATGATAAAGGAGCATGAGGTTCACCAGTGAACTTTGTTTATGCAGCTCCGAGCGTTGGAAAAACTTTCGATTGCTTTCGACTATTAAAACTATCGATTTTTTTACATTTTACCATCTATCGAAAGTATCGATAAAATAACTACAAGGTAAATTGAGCATTGCTAGAAATATCAAACAGTAAAGTTTTATTTTTTGAAAGTGCAACCACACGAATTTCTTCAACATTTCTAACAATATTAGTAATAACTTCCACAATAAAAGTAGCAATTCAATTAAAGACATAACAAGATCAATTATTTTGCAATATTCAGTTATTCGCACCAGACTTTCTCATTGCGAAGTCCAAACGGTGACCAAAATAGCTCCCATTTGGTTACCTATATAGGTCTAAAAAGTACGGATTTCGTTAAATTAGTATCTGTCAGAACACAATGGAAAACGAGAAAGCAAAGCTAACTTCGTCTGTGCCAATGTTTTAATACACTTCAAACAGATCATTCCTATGACAGTTACAAGAAGTAACCATCCAAACCGCGTGTGCAGCTAAAAGATACATCTGTGCAAAATTTCACCTCGAAACTTCCAAACTGAGGGACTAGTTCGCGTAGAAACAGACAGACGGACGGACGAAGCTCAATCGACTCAGCTTGTCATGGTAAAATGTAAAATGGCTTGACACAGCCCCAAAGGTCCAAAGCCGAGCCTCTCTCAATCTCTTGGCTTGTGCGCTTCTAATTTTCGCACAAGAGAAAGGGACCAACAGTTTAACGCCTAATCCGAACGGCAGTTTGAGAAGCTTTTCATGGCTAATTACTACAAAGCTGGCGCCAACAGCAGAGAGGGGTGACCGGGTGTAAAGTTTATTCAAAGAAAAAACTTTTTCATTAGATGTTCCAAAGCGGGATCGAACCCACGACCTCTTGCACAGCGGTCGCGCACACTAGCCGCTGAGCCACTCGGCCACACGACACAAAGCTTGTCATGGTGATCCAGTATATATATACTTCATAATGCTTAATTAGGCCACTAAACTCTTTGAAATGGGCAAACAGTTTTAGATTATGTTTAACTTTTTTGGGCATTCAAATGAAAATGGGATAAAAAAAACTTACGCCACTAAGCCGCCTAAAAAGGCTACTGGACCGCCGCCTATGAGTCGAATCTTGCGATGACAGGAATCAAATAGAGATGTTCGGGTGGGCGCCTGTGAAGTGGGCGACATGATGCGGCCACCAGTGTTGCTGTTGTGGTTGTTAATGAGCAGCTGTTGCTGCTGCTGTTGCTGAGTTGTTGATGCTTTCCACACTTGTCTATTTTCTTGCTGCTGCTGTTGTTGTTGTTCACTTGTTTTGCAATTGTAATTACTGATGTTGTAGTAGTTGTTGTTGCAGCAGTTTTTACTGTTTTTATAATAAGTGTTGTTATGGTTGTTAATGCAACTATTAGACAAACTGTTTATGCTGCTGTTGTCGTCGTCGTTGTTGTCGCCAGTTGTTGCTCTCGTTGTGGCGGTTGTCTTTGGCTTCTTATTGCGCCGGAGAGCTGCGGTAAAGTTATAGCTGCTGGGCTCTTTCTTCTTTTTCTTTTTTAGAGCCTGCTGCTGCTGCTGCTCGTCAGCCGTTATGGTGTTGGCCAGCAACAACAAGCTGGGATGTTGCTGCTGTTGCTGATGTTGTTGATGTTTAAAATAATAATCTGTTGCTGTTGATTTCTGATTTGTCTCACGGACTGCTTGTTGTTGCTTTTGCCGGAGCTTTTGCTGTTGTTGTTTGAGTTTTTGTAGCAAAGTTATTTTGCTTGGTTTTGCTGCTGCTGCTGCTGTTGTTGTTGTTGCTGATGGCGTCTTGCCGAAACCAAGTTCCACAATGTGCTGTGTGGGCGCTCTCAACATTATTCACTGTCACTTTTCACCTTTGCCTTTCTTGTTGTTGTCACTTTTGTGATTTGATTTGGGATTTTGTTTGTTTTATATATTGCACACATTTGAATTTTGTTTATTTCTTAAGCTAAACTTTCTTCTAAAATTGAATAAAAGATACAGATGCGAATATGGTATTAAATTTGAAAAGGAAGTTGCTTTTTTGATTAAACTTTCAACTTTTTGTCTTTGGCTTTGAGAGTGTGTGTGTGTATGAAGTCATGGACATGTGATAAACCTTAAAGAAGAATTGGAAATAGGTGCTATAAAATCCTATTCCAGACAAAACTGCTCAAGTTTAGCTTATTTCTCTTGGTTCAAAAGATCGGTAAACCAGTAACCAACTTTGTTGGCTTATTATCTAATTCCTTAACCAACTTCCCTCTCCCTTCTATTCGCCTCCTTTCTCTTCGAACAAGTTACAGTACCAGTAGTACATTATTTGGGTGAAGGTTAACTGTTGGCCAACACAACAACATACTTAAAGTCGACTCCTTTTCGATACGCTGCATGGCCAAGTTCCACTCAATTTCATAATGCCAATTCATGGCTCTGCCAACTTCTCCGTTACCAGTTTTATGCCCAGCCCATTTCTTATGCTATGCTTCTTTAATGATGAGTTTTAATTTCGCTTTGTCGTTTCGACGTTTCGTTTCTTTTTATTTTTTGCTCAAGTCTTGCGTAAGCAGCGGAATGATGATGATGATGACGCCTTTTACTTTCTTTTCGGCCTGTGCCAAAGTAGGAACAAAAAACAAAAACGCGATTTAAATTAAAAAGCATCTTGGTGTTTATTTTTACTCGAAGCAGCGCATTTGCATGAATTAACGTGCTACTGTTCAACGTGCATATAATAAAACAAATTAGCGCCGACTTTTGGTGCTGTAAAAAATACTTATATACAATTCATTTTTGTAGTAAATCTAATTAACATATAAGCGGATTTACATACACTCATCAAGACTTCTTTGTGTGTGCGACGCTGCCATGAGTCAAAAAAAACTCACGCGATCGCGTTTTTTTAGCGCCAGATTTACGTATATATGTCTGAATATACATATATAGAAACGCGCGCATTTATATACGTATGCAAAGAAACTAAGTATTCAAATATAAGGCAAATGGTCAAAGTTTTAATGATGCCTCGCACTGTGGTACCAAATGTGTGGGTATATGACAGAAGATTAATTGTTGTTTATTTAACTAGCTTATACCCCAGGCATTGCTTGCCTTTGTATAAGTAGATTTTCCAAAATTTGTAAAGCTAAGTTCTTAGAGGAAAATAATTTGGGCAATTTTTGTTACAAATTTGATTGAATAAGGAGAATTTTGGCCATACTTGAAAAAATTTTGAGTTTGGAACAATATTTTTAGTTTGAATTCCAGCAAAATCTGCTATCAAGCCTATTTAGACAAGTTTTAAACAAAATTTGTGCGAATTAATTGCACAAATTGGCTTAAAACACGTATTGCTTATTTTTGTAATAAGTACAAAGAGGAATCGGAAATTTCCACGCATAAAAAGTAAACAACAAATCAATGGAGTCCCATTTGAAGATTTGAAATTATTATTAATACGCTTAGAAACTTTCATACGAATGTACGGACCCCTTTTTAGCATAGTAAAACAAGTTCAATTAAACCAAAATTTATACCATATGTTCGTATGAGTATTTAGACCCCGCCATTGCAAAAAAAAAAAAATTAATTGCAATTATTTATTGTTTTAGATCGAATTAAAAGTTGTACCAACACTCACACACTTTACACAGATAGGTGAGTAGACTAACGCATTGTTTTTGTTTCAAGCAACAACAGGAACAGGCCAACAATCACTGTGTGCTCTGCTCAGTAGTAATTTGGCATTTGTAAACAGAGAGAGTGGCTCTCAGTACGCTCTCCTTCCCATAGGAAAAAATATAAAGAGCAAAAAAAAAATTGCAATTATTTATTGTTTTATAGCGAATTAAAGATACTTGACTAAGAAATACGTAAATAGGCCATGATCCAATTAAGTAACTTAGGAGGAAAGCCAAGATTATACAGTTTGTGCATAAGGAGCTCATGATTAACGGAATCAGAAGCTTTGCTGAAATCGGTGTATATCACATCCTTTTGCTGCTTTTTAACAAACCCCATATTGACAATAGTAGTAAACTCAAGCAAGTTGGTTTCGACTGAACGCTTTTTCATAAATCAATGTTGTGATAGGGAAATTATTGAGCAGCAGAAATGCTGAGTGATTCGAATACTTTTAGAATTGCCGAAGTCTTGGAAATGCCCCTGAATTTTGACACTACTGACTTTGATCCCCTTTTGTGGATAGGAATAATTTATGACTCCTTCCAATAGTTAGTCACTAAGATCACTTTGTAATAAAAGGTTGAGATCGCCAGCGTACATAAGGGCAGTTGAAAAAGAAAGCACTTGAGAAACAGGTTAAATAACAAGGGACCAATATGACTGCTCTGCGGGAAACCAGAAGTAACGAACAGTTTCGAATACAGCAGACTGAAAGCGCACCAGCTGGCACCGATTGGTATGATCTAACCCAGTAAAGCAAATTGGTCGGGAGACCTATAAAGCATAAATTATATCGAAGTAAGTTATGATTAACTGAATTTAAGGCTGTGCTGAAATCGTTATAGACGATATCAGTTTGATAAAAAAAAAAAAACAAGTTTCATACATCAATTTTTCTGACTATTTTCCGACTTTGGGGAAAGGTTTTCCATAATTTGAAAGTAACGTAATCCATATTTTTGTATATGTAGCTTTGGAAATGAGTTTGGAGCTCATCGCTGTTAACGAAACAATCGCCCATACAACCTGACCACCCAATTTACACCCAAGGAGGTGAATTTTCCGGAAGATTGGTATGCAGTTATGGGTCAATTTTCATATACAGGTGTGACACAGAAGCCTCTTCCAACCGCATTTCAACCGAAAACCAATTCTTAGGTGCCACAGAAATCTATTTTGGTTGGTTTCAAACCTCTCGTTTTTTGGGAGGAGCTTTAGCTAAATTCACCACCGAAACAGTTTTAATTAATTTTGGAAATGTTAACAAAATTGTTTTTCTGCATAAGTTGCATCAAAAGAATGTCATAATTAATTTGTTTTAATATTCAAATTAAAATTTTAGTAATAATTCGCAAAACCAACCGAAGGCTGCCATATCAACCAAAACCGCTTGCCACTGGCGCCATCTACCTGCCTCACAAGCGCTACATGGGAAATCCGACATCAAAAAGCGTGCCCAGGGTGGGTTTCCAAGTTTTGCTTAATGAATGACGCGAAAATATTTTTAAATTTTTCATTTTTATTTTGGGTAATACGACTTTAAATTGAATTTAAAAACAAATTAATACAAAACTAAAATAAGGGAAATTTTGTTTGCGCGTGATGCAACCCTGTTTGGTGAGATGGACAATTATCTTGGACCCAATTGGACCAGTTCTCCTTCTCACTAAGAAAAGCAAATCTCTTGAAGTTCTGTGGCACCGGCGAATTTTTCGAGAGATTTGTAAACCAACCGACGGCAAAATCTCTAGAGTAACAGGGAGAAGGAACATTTCCGACGCCATAAAGTATACATATTTTTGATTAGCATCAACAGCCGAGTCGGTAAAGCCCTGTCCGTCTGTATGTCTGTATGAACGTGTGTATCCCAGAGACTATAAAACATAAAGCCACAAATTTTGGCATGTGGTATGTCTATACCATACCCGGATCTAGTTTGTTTTAGGTTTGTTTTTTATATGTGGATTTGAAAATGAGGTTGGATCCACACTTGAGCATACTAGTTCCACCCAGGGGTGATTTATCCGGAAGATTGGTATACAATGGCTTTGTTGAAACTAAGTTTGAATCAAAATTTTCAAGTTTTCCTAATATCCCCTCAAATTTTCGAAAATCTGATCTTAGTATTCACTTTCAGCTTAGGATAAACATTTTAAGAACTAGTGTCAAGAATTGATATCTGAAAATTCTTGGCTCAAAAAGTCTGCAACTGAAAATGCTCATTATATGTGCACAAATTTAACTACTTTGTGATCTTTGGATAAGGTAAAAGGATCTTTTAGTCAATTTTTCTCAATTTTTCAATAGGAATCAAAACATTGTCTGTGCCGAAGATTTAATAAAATTGCAACTTGCTCGCTCCAAATGATTTTTCGCTACAACTATCATTTTTTTGTTCTTCTTTTCAAACCCGCTATCTTTTGCGTCGTCGAGTTGCGGTGCTTGTGGTTTTTTTACAGTTTGCTTTAAATTGGGGTTGGAATCGGAATAACAGGACGGGCATTGATGACGCAACGAGTCATTGAGTACCCATCGCTGATTATAATGATTTTGAATATTTTGTTGGTGCGGCGAATCTGTCCGGAGGTCTGGTTTAAAGCTGTTCGCCATTAATGAACTTTAAAGTTCATTTTTCAAATATCAGAAATTCTACATAGTTCTAGTAAAAAGATTACAGTTTCTTGGTGAGTCATTGAAATATTTTGTTTTTGATTAAGTAGAAAAGACGAGCTTATCGTCTTCTCTCCTACATTAAATGAGTCAAAAACGTGCTGTGGCACAGCCAATACAATATTGCGGTTTTAATGATTCCATTGAAAGAAAGAAAACTTGAACACGAGCTCAGTGAAAAGTAAAAAGTAAAAGAAAAAGGTGTGAAAAATAGAATGGCCTTAGATTTTGACACTTTCACAACTTTAGAGGGTACTCAAAATTGGTTTACTATGTGCAGAGAGTGGTGCGAGGAGGGTGGGGTGAAGCTCAACTTACTAAAACAAAAACTGAAAGTAAAGGCTTTAGACTTTGCCAATTCCATAACTTTCTACAAAAATTTCAATTAGTAAAATTACAAATCTTCTTGAAGAAAGTTTGTTGTTGTTGTTTTTTCTTTCTTTTTATTGGGTGGGTGATGGTGATGATGATGATGATAGAAGCAACAGTTGGTTGGCTGGTCTCATTTTCATGCAAAACTCGGTAAATTGACACAGCAGCAGCACGCTTCAAGAATTTTAAAATGAAAGTTCGTGCTTGTTCACGGTTGAAAAAGCATGCGGAAATCTTTCAAGAAATAAATCGCTAAAGAGCGCAAAAAATGGGAGTGAGAAAGAGAAAGATAAAAGTCTAGCCAAGAAAAATAATTATATTATTTTAATGTGTTTTCTTTCTTGCCTTTTCCTGTTTATCCACACAGCAGCTGTCGTTTTCAGTGAATTTTCAATTAAGCCAAAGCCGAGCCGCTGCTGCTGCTGCTGGAAAATGATGAAAGCTTTCTCTAGTCTCTCCCCACACTTCTTACAGTTTCCATGCCTTTCGAAGGGTTTAAAGCCAAGTGTCAATGCACAGCTAGCCAAGCAAGAAGTGTCATGAAGTGGCAAGGTTATGCGTTGTGCATAACCAATTAGCTTACTGACTGATGAAGATATATACACACATATTTATATGTTTGTATAGAGGTACTTTGTATATATGAAAGTAGCAAGTTTTGAGGTCATTTACACACTGAGAATACGTATAGAACTTGCTATGGAACTATTTGTGGGCTTGCTTTGTATAAACTGGGCGAAGTTATGGACAAATTACTCAGAACATCATTAAAGAGAAGCTGCTGGGTCAGATGAGTATGGAATTCGATGTTGACTTAAGTGTTTTTTGGTATGGTTCCTTTTAGAGGAAATATCATTCGTCATATATTCTAAGTATTAATTAATATAAAGTTTTTATTTGATTTTGATCCAAAAATGTTACTAAAGTAAAAATATAAATAAAGCAACCTTTCTAATATTTAATAAGTTTGTGAGTTTAGCTGGCTCAGGGTCCCTAAAATTATATGGGCAGTTCTAAGCTCGCTAGAAAACTCCAGCTCTCTCACTTAGAAACTTTAGCATCAAAGCTTAGGCATATACTCTTCTTTCGCCTTTTTTCTTTTTGCAATTCTCAACTGCTTAAAGCAATGATGGCATAGAGAGACTAATAGAACCGGCAGTTAGCAGCGGAGCCTGCTTAAGAGGAAACTGGCAAGTTTCTGAAAAAGTACTGTATAGGCAACCAGCTCTTTATGGAGTATCAATGCAAAAGCTGTTGACAGTTGCGAACAAACGCAACTTTTTGGGCCTTCAAGACAGCTGAAGTTTAGCTGCTAAACTCTCTAAGTAATAAATTTAAGATTTTTTTTTAAATTCCTATCTTTGAATATACATTCCAAGGCACTAAGCCCATAAAATTATGATAAAGGTTCGGTTCCTGTACTTATGTAACTTAAGGTTTTGGAATGAATCTGGTTTTATAGATTGTCAGATAGTTGAGACAGACTTTTACCTCTACATTCAGTCAATATTTACACTTATTTTTGAACAGGAAATGCTATGCTTCCAGATTCCCAAGCTATGTAAATCAGTTGTCATTAATCGTATGGACTATTTACATTTCTGATTATTATCATTCATAGTTACACTACAAGTCTTTCAAAAGTGCTTGGTCTTTAAATTTTTTAAGGTAGTCCTTCCTCGGGTTCTTCGGGTTTAGGTTAGGTTAGTTTAAATAGGCTGCTCGGCAGAGGCCGAGATAGCCCAGAGGCCTTTTGGCCCATTGCGATGCCTAATATGGGGGAAAAAGGTTTGTCGAGGGGAGGGAGGGTAGTGAGAGTTTACGGTCAGGTTCTGCGCAGTCTCTCTATTTAAACCATTTTGAGGAATCCACAAAAAGAGCCAGGTCTTCTAGGGGCACATTTGCCAGATTCAGGTCTTCAAAGAATGGATTGCCCAGATGCTGGGTGCGTTTCCCAAGAAGTGCAGGGCAGTCGAAAAGAAGGTGTTGGATGCTTTCCTCCTCATTCCCACAACTACGACAGAAGTCATGGTGGGGCACGCGCAATCCTGATGGCCGTATGACCAATGGTGCAGTGCCCCGTTATGACTCCTATCATAGTCTAATCCTGTTCTTGCTAAAGTGTAGGAGTTGGAAACTTCTTTTGGGTCAGTATCTTGGCCAGAGTGGTCGGGAGATTTGGCAACTGGGTGAGAGGTCCCATTGTCGTTCTGCCCTAGTTCTGGCTTTCCACTGTACTTCCATCATGATGTCCTGCAGGAGTTTTTGAATGTCCGTTACCGCTTTAACCGACCGTCCTTGCGCTCGTCTGCTCCCTCGCTGCCCGAGCGAAAAAAACTATGAGTTTGCAAATCCCCGCAGAAGGTTCTCTTTTGGCGTTTGATGGCAGCCTGCTTCGACCAAGATTGAAATGTTCGGCATCCATGAAACAATTACCGCCTGCCACAACATAAATCTCTGCTTGGAAACGCTACACTAGTTCGATAGACGGAAACGTCGCAAGTTCTTCGGAGAGACCCCCTCCTTCCTCCCACCCGAAAGCCCCACCCTACTTCCTCCCCTACCCCCCCCAATCTACTGGGAACGGCCAGCTTACCCCAATAATACCATGCGGCAAAAAAGCGGCTGCGCTGAATTAGACATGTTACTCGTATAAATGTATGAGCTCCAGCAAAAAAGGAGTACATACGGAAAGCGAAAGACTTTGAGAAAATAGCCGAAACTGAGATGGCAAGTCCAGGTGGAGAAAAATACTTGGAAGCTTGGTGTTTCCCACTGGTAGCAGCTCGCTCAAGATAGAGGCGAGTGGAGGGCTTTAATAGCAGTGGCCGAGACCGTTTAACTGTTTTAATAAACTTATCGGGGCAAAGAGAAAGAAGAAGATATCTTAAATGGAAAGCTCAAATGAAACACATATGAGATATCAGACAAGTGAAAATTCAGCTTAACTGAGAATCAAACTTCAAACATTCTAAGACTGTAATTTTTGTGATTTTCTAAAACATGCCTGGAAAACGAAAAAGAAATCGTAGAGTTGCCGAAACGTCAGAGAAGGCGGGTAATCGACGCCAGCAATTTGGTACACACATCGCACCCCAAAGAGCTGCGGAGAGTGCGCAACAAGCTCAATCGCGATTAACAAGTTGAGCGGCAGCCCAGTTTAAGATCAGCAGAAACGCCAGAGCAGGCGAGCAATCGACGCCAGCATTTCCCAACACAGTTTGCTGACTCGGCAGTGGAAGCAGAAGCTCGAAGAAGACTGTTTCTGAAAGGGTGGCCCAGCGGCGAAATATAGGAAGACCGAGCTGTTAAAAAACAAGAAAGAAAGTTGGTAAAGCCCAATCCGATCTTTACCATCCCTTTGGCGGATCGATAAATAATCTTGATTTCAAAATATGTCCAGAAAGTTCGAACATCATATCTATAAAACGGACGGAGATATGACGTTTTTTCTAAATTGCGGGGGCGGGAGGGGGCGTGGCAAAAATTGAAAATAAACTTGATCTGCCTGCAAGTACATATAAGAAGTTTTTGTCCCTTAGACGTCAAACCTCTTACTCTTACTATCTCTGAGATCTGCGCGTTCATACGGACAGACAGACGAATATGGCTATATCTACTCGTCTGTTGATGCTGATCAAGAATATATATACTTTATAGGATCGGAAATGCTTCCTTCTGGCTGTTACATACTTTTGCACAAACTTATTATACTCTGTGAACAACTGGTACAGAGTATACAAATTGTAAAATTTGCTCCAATTCAATTTGTGTTTTGATTTTCATGAAAAAGTATAGACTAATGGTGTAAATCAAACGATCCGGAAAATCAAGAAAATTGCGGAACTCTTAAAAAAGTTTTGATTATGAAGAAGATTTAATAGGAGACAACTGTGGAAGGGTAAATAGAAAGTCTAGATTGAACAGCCAGAAAAGTTGCGAAATTTTCTTAATTTTTCCATGAGTTCAGATTATTATGAAGATATCCGGTTGATACGGATGATTAAGATCTAACTTTATAATGAGTTAATATTAACATAAAGAATTGATAAATGACAATAGTAAAATAAGCTTCTCCCCTCTTTATCAAACTTTATCAATCTAAACTCAATCTAGAAAATATAAATATCTTTTATATTTCTTACGTCAAATTTTTTAGCTTTCGCATTGGCTATAGTCTTTATTTCCATATGGTCAAGTGGTTGGAATATCAATCACTGTAACTGCGGTACCTCAATTGAATGACCCAACCAGCTCAAATCTCAAGGGCTTGACCCCACTCTGCTCAGCTCATAATTTGTATGTACATATGTGCGCTTGATCCAAGTCGCCTGATAGCCACAATTTTCACACTCTGAAGGCCATACAACAAAACACAAAAAAAAAAATAAAGCCAGCTGTGTGGGTTTTCAAAAGAAAACGCCAAGTTAATCATGAATCGATCTGCATACTTGCATTGCTGTCATTTAAAACGCAGCGAAATCTGAGTGCGATTGCCAACCCGTCAAGTTCTCACGGCGAGTTACACAAAACGCCGCACATCACGTTTCCAGCTACTTTAATGGGGGTCTCTCCGCTCCCCCTACCCACCATGTGGAGTATCTCTATAGCTATTGCTCCATTCACGACGACGTTCGCTCTCAGGCAAAGCCCAAAACGTGAGAGAAATGAAAAAAAAAAAAAAGTGAAGAAGACCTCAAAGAAAAAAAAACAATAAAAATAAATACATAGACCCAATTAAATCGGGCCTCTCTCGGCGCGCTAATTAAGCAAATTAGTGAAAAAAAACTTTACAAAATATACATATATAAAACTGCTGCGGTCAGCGACGCGTCCAAGTTACCCACTTTTGTCAACACAACTGAAATTTGACCCATAAAATTTCCCACAAAATTATAGTAATTTTGCTAACTCAATTTGAGGAGCAACACAACAACGAAAAATTATAGGAAAAGCGGTCAACACAGCCCAGGGAACTGTGGGAGTCGATTGCCACAAAAGTAGCCGAAAATTGCCCAGCTGCAACGGGCTACAAGCAAGACTGAAGAATTGAAGAAGAAACCAGCGCAATTTTCACTATCCAGTTACAAAGGGGGCTCTGGCGGTTGAAGAGATGCCGGCGCAATCGAACAACCGCATAATTATAGCCCCCGACGGATCACAGCTGACAGCGTTGGCGAGGCGATGCGATGCGACGTTGGGCGGGTAAAGCGGCATCTAATCCAATAACATAAAAAGACACAAGAGCAAGCTACAGTGGGCCGAATACATAGACAGTTTAAAATCTTCCTAAATGGTAGGAGATGATAATCTCCTTTTCTTGAGGACCACCTTCTGAAAGAACCATTTTGTACTTCTCTTATTAACATTTGCATTAACAAAAGTCCTTTTGTAATTTGAAATTATTCCAATTGGTGGAATTGATTCTTTCTATTGTTTTTTCACACAGTTTGATTTACAAGAATTTGATAATCACTTAAATTTTGATAAATTGTGAATAGCCAACTATTTGATATCTTTCGAAAATTGAGAACACAAGACCAGAAATATTTTAAAAATATTTTTAAATCGATTTCGTCGAAATCCAATGCGCAAGTAGAAAATCATGTCTCGTGAGACATAATTTAAAGCATCATAAAACGTGTCTTTGAACTCAGTGCATACAAATGACGCACCAGCCACTTGCTCACAACAGTGTTGAAACAAAAAAGCAAGACAAAATCGAAAGCATTGCATCGCCAGTGCACGAACAAAGCAAGCGTCTGAGCTCATTCCGAGAGTTCAGAGCGGTCACCATTTGCCTTATATGATGGTTTGGTGGGGAGACGTTCATGATGGGGTCACCAAGCTCCATTTTTGTGAAAATGGTCAAAGCTACGGCGAAAAGGTTGGAAAAGGTCGTTAAACCTCTCAACACGGCATTATTTTCAAACTAGCCGTGGACCTTTCAATAAGACTCCGCTCCAGCTCACAAGGCAAAATCGACTCAAATTTTCGACATTCTAAGATCTGACATTCTGCCAACAGAGACTGGGAAGCTGCAGAAAAGTATTATTAGAACCATCGATGGCATTGATAGAGGGCCATCGGACTAAGAAGGAGTATAGTCAACCTTATAATTAAACTGTATATTTAAATATTCAGAAATATAGAACTAATATTATAAATATTCAGCAAATTGCTTTTCTATTACAACTTTGTAAAAGCATGAGCGTACCCCAACGATTGATAAATTTAGGTTTGAACCCGCCAACCAGAGGTACGTATACATTTTTTTGGTTTGCAGCCCTGACTACAACATATTTTGGATTCGGTTAAGAAACATTTCAGGTTTATAATTCAGGCTGTAAAAATTCCAAGGGCTATTCCAAGTGTTCATATTTAGGCCCAATTTCTTAGATAAACTTAGGATAAACTTAGGATTTACTCTGTTATTTGTAACTTTATGTGCCGTATGTACCTCAGTAAAGTTGATAAATGTGCAAAATGTTTTTTCTTGCTATTTTTTATGAACCAGTAGCGGTAGGTTTCTTTTGAGTATGCACTTTCATTCTCTTCATCTTCATGTCGCTTTGCCAAGTTTTCACTTCTCATCAGCTCCAAAACTATGGTACCTATGGTATCAAAAAAGCGAACCTGTCATGCTTCTAATAGAAAATTGATTTTTTTTTTTCGAGGTCAGTAGCGTCTACAATAATTGCAATTGCTGTGCAAAAATATTGATGAGGTGTATAAGCAATAACATAAATATATCAGTTCAGGGTGTTTGGGGTAACAAACTTTTATTTCAGGTAAAAATTTCCCATGGAAAAGAACTCTCCCACTAAGAGCAGAAAAAAGTTCTAACCATGCATGAAGCTGGTGTAAAATTCGGTAAAATGGCAGGTTAACAATCCGCCATCATAACATATGAACCAAATTTTTAAAAGTCCGGAAAATGTAGCGAAAATAATCCCAAGGTAAATCTACCAATAAGTCGACAAATCATACAGAAAATTTGCCGAAAGGAGTTGCATCTTCAAATTCAATTCAAGGCACCCAAACCGCGCCCCAAGCAACATCGTACAAATAGGCTCATGGCGATTTACGAAAAGTACAAGTATTCCGAAGCAGAATTCAAAACTGTCATACTAAGTGATGAAAAAAGGTTGACTCTGAACGGGTCAGATGGACATCATGAATATTGGAGAGAAATGGAACATCCTCGACAGACTTGTTGCGCTTGTAACTATGGTGGTGGTTTTCTTGTGGTATGGGCTATTTTCAGTGCTATAGGCAAGGCGCCAATTTGTTTTGTGCCAGGCCTTATGAATTCCCAAATGTAAATTGAGTTGCTGGAAAATCAGCTTATCACATTCGTGGACGAGTTCCATGGTGACAATTGGATTTTTCGGCAAGATATCGCTTCCATTCACTTTGCCTAGCATACTTAAGCATATTTTAGCTACCATAGTATTCCGTTGTTACAGTGACCGGCATTAAGTCCGGATCTAAATTCAATTTAGGATCTGTGTGGCCTCATTTCTGCCACAATATTCGGCCCTGCAAAGCATTACGGAACTATGAAGCAGCTAAAAGATGCAATTCATTCAAAACAAAACTTGTCCAATTGAGCCTGCAAGCATTCACCATGACTAAAAAATTTGACGATTTTCAAAAATTGCACATATAGCAATTTTGTAAGGAATAATTTTTTTGTTAATTTTTTTGATACTGAATTGTCCAAAATAAAAATTGCTTGTATTCTGCTTAAATTTCAATATCCAATACCTTTGTAAAAAAATAAAATCACAAATGAAAAAGATAAGCAAAAATAACAAGCAAAGCATTAGGGTTTTTTTTTAAGGGAACATTGAAATTTAGTAACGGCGCCACCTAAAAAGGTTCCTTTTGTATTATAAATAATAAAATTTCAAACAAAAAAAAAATCGGTATTAATGGGCGCGACGAGGCCATAAAGTTTGTTCTATCCAACAGTGGGATCTGTGCTACATTCCAGTCGGACTTGACAACGTGCCAGAAGCACATCTGCAATATTCCTTTCGCTTTTTTGTAGGGGCGAAACGCAGCAGGAACTGTTTTATTAGAAGCGACGTTTGCATGGGTTGTTGTTGTTGGTTCAACTTCGTAAAAACGCTCGGCTGTCTCTGCCTTATGCTGCACGCATGCCTTTAGAAGGAACGTTTGCATGCTATGCAGATTTTATGCCTTCCAGCATACGGCAAAAAGAAAATGTTTGGAAAAAACGAACGGTCGTCAATCGTTCGGGCCTCATTTCGCATACCCAGTCGGAGTAAGAAGGGACGTTTGCATGTTGTCCAGACTTCTTCGCTTCTAACCTACTGCCAAAAGGAACGTGCATCAGTTTGCATACAGATTATTTTTCTTCTATCATACTGCAAAAGTTGGTATTCCTTTCTTCCTAGTAAAAAGAAGTGTGTCAGAAGGCATTCTTTTGGGAACCACGTTCCGACAAATCCGACTGGGATGTGTCGAGTTCTCAATTTTTGAAAGTCTTGCAAGGTATTTCGATTTTGATAAAAAAAATTCCACAATATTGTCATGGGGTCGACAGTCGACAGTGTTGAGATGCCGACTTTTGTGTTAAGAACGAGAACAAGATACGAGCTGCTTTGACCAGCGCCACATGTAAGTCCTCCACGAAGTACTCCAAATAATTTTTGACTTAGTTTGTGGTCTTCTTTGAATCCATTTCTTAAATTGTGTGCTCGATTCTCGAGGGTACCTTTGAGTGTTATGAATCATGTCTCAAATCAACGTCTTAAGAGTAAGTTTATTCCTCCAACATTTTTAATATATATTTTTTTTTTTTTTTTTTTGGTATCGTCCCTTATGCTTTGCCAACATTAGTTTAAATCTAAAAGTACGAAAACATTTTGTTAGAAATCAACGCCAACTACAAAAATATTAAAAGTTGAAAGGCAACACTGCGTATGAGTAATATCACAAACTTTGGAGCCCCGTCGCGTCCACTAAAACATAACTTTTTGAACTTTTTTCTCTTTTCTCGGTTAATATACACCATAAACTAGCGAATAAGGGGACGCCAGTATGACCTTAAATTTTCCATACAAAAAACAAGCGCCCTTATGCACATACATATATAAATTTTACTGAGGTATGTAGAAGATGTGAAATTGTCCCTTAGAGTGTGGGACTCTCGCAACCTGAATAAATCGATATATATTATGGCATATCATTGTATTTCCCATCAATTGCTTTAACTTTTATGACATACTTGAAAGATTTTGACGATCCAAAATGTCATTTGCTTCCTCAATAAAAAAAAAAAATAAAAATTGTTTACTATTAAAATCTATTTATTCATATTTTGTCATTACAAATGCAAGCCCGTACACTCTAGTTGGCTATAACTAATAATTTATGTTCATACTGAAACCACAGTGCCTTCACAGAGGAAAAACCACCACAGGGTTGAGAAGAGGAGGTGGAGGAGGAGGCGGCGGCATCGCCGCAATGTTGTGGGAGCAAAAGCGACACAAAACAGCCGCAACATTTCGAGTGTTGTACTACAAAAGTTGGAGGCATGGAAAAAAACATGATTGCAACATGGATTTTTCATCTTCTTTGCTTTGATTTTGCTTTTCTGGCCTTTTGCTTTTTTGACATATTTTTTTTTTTGTGTGGCCGCAGCAGAAAAAAGTGACAGCTAACAATTATTTTGAGAAGTCGGGCGAACATGTGCGAGAGGCTTAACTATCTCACTCTTGGCGGGTTTGTCTGCAATTAGCGGCGCGTGTTACACTTAAAGAGAAAGGTGAAGAGCAGCAGGAGGAGGAGGTCGTTTTTGAAGTGGTCTGCAAAACTTTGTCAGTGCCTTGCCCATATAAATTCATTTATAAAACATGTGCAATATGCCGTTGTGTTTACATACAGACATGCGCACATTATTCTGTGTGTTATTTTAAGACATGGATTTGGTTAGTGTCAGAGAGCAGCAGCAGCAAAAAAAAAAGGACTAGGAACCAAATTGCCCACAGCTGAATAATAAATTTAGCACGGGTTTTTGGTTTGGTTTTACACAAACACACACATACAAAAACACCACACAACAGCTGACATTGACACTTTTCGTGTGTTTTGTTAGTGCCGGCACAGCAAAAAAAAAATCGTTTAAGGTTATTTATAAAAGTAAAAATATCGAACACTACCAGGCACCGCGCAAAAATGAAACTTTTTGATTTTGTATGTGTGTTGCTACACGTGCTTAAGAGAAATGTATCACCAACCCAGAGCATTTTACAGTTACCTTTTGCTCTCACACACTAAATGCATAACTCTCACTGAGTAGAGCTTTCGAAAATGAAATACATTCTATTGAATTGATTCTACTTTGAATAAATTCTACATTTTCTCATCAGGTACAAAACATCCCCCAATTTAGGTTCTCTTTCTTCACCCTTTTGTGCCTTGTATCTAAATTTTTATTTCCCTGTGTGTGTGTGGGCAGATCATGAGATTATTTCAGCTCTTAACTGTTTATTCTTCAATCTTCTCTTTTAATCACTTGAAAGCTAATTAAGTTGGTATTGGTGCTGTTGTAGCTTTCCAACAAATTTCAATTCCGCATAACCGCGTAACCTTCAACTCGCATTGAAGCCAATTTTGTTGTTTTGTCTTCTTGTCGCCGACAATTAAATCAAAATTTATGAAGTGATTCTAATGGCGCGTCGTTGAGTGTGCGTTTTGAATGAGCTTAATTGTTGCCGATTTTGTACATGTGTGTGTTGCATCTGTGTGTGTGTGTGAGCTACCAACAAGCACCGTTAAAGGTCAAACGAGCAAAACAAGAGTCAGGTTGAGAGAGATAGAGGCCTACGTTTGCCTGCTCTCTCTCACTCAGTCATAGAAAAGCTGTAGAATTATTAGTATCAAAAGAAATAAAAACGAGTTTCACAAACAAGCTGTCGCTTAGCAGGAAACCTTGCTGCCGGGCTGTTCTGCTGACGCTGATGACGACGGTGACGTGAGCCGAGCACCGCAAGATGCACATGCAATGACATGGCACACATACAGACAGACACTGGCCTGGCGACATATGGGTATAACGGGTTCAAAAACTGGCGCATCGATTGAAGGCGGATAAGTTTAAAGTTGGGGGGAGGGAACACAAACCTCTTAATAATGGATGTCATTCTTAGAAAGATGAAAGCTTACAAACTAGCTGGGGGGAAAATCACCAACTAATCAAGAGAAGTACAATACATGTTGTGGGAATTTCCTAGAACCCGCGTACTCTTCTTTGTCTTAGAGAAAGTTAACCTAGGATATGGCGATGGGCGGGCGATCAGCTCAGTCAAGAACTAACTCAAAATAGTGCTCTTACTTTTCCAAATTATTCAGTACAGGTAAAATTAAAGTGTGATTTTTTACCTATTATCTTTTTGGCAACACTGGTTTAAACAGCTCATGCACGTTTCGTGTTTGGTTTCACTGTCAAACATCTTCAGTTTGGTCTATAATTTAACCATGAATCGTCTTACAAACGAACAACGCTTGCAAATTATTGAATTTTATTATCAAAATGCGTGCTCTGTTAAGAAAGTTCATCGCGCACTTCTTCCATTTTATGGTCAGTTTAATCGACCCACTTTGTTCAGCGACGAAGCTCATTTTTGGCTCAATGGGTACGTAAATAAGCAGAATGGTCGATTTTGGAGTGAATATCAGCCATAAGCATTGCAAGAGCTACCAATGCATTCAGAAAAAGTCACAGTTTGGTGCGGTTTATGGGCTGGTGGCATCATTGGACCGTACTTCTTCAAAGATGATGCGAATCGTAACGTAACTGTGAATGGTGAGCGATACCGTGAGATGATATCCAACTTTTTTTTGCCCAAAATGCAAGAGCTTGACTTGCATGACATGTGGTTTCAACAAGACGGTGCCACATGCCACACAGCACGCGCAACAATGGACTTATTGAGAGGCGAGTTCGGTGAACATTTTATTTCACGTTCGGGACCGGTCAATTGGCCGCCTAGATCGTGCGATTTAACGCCTTTAGACTATTTTTTGTGGGGCTATGTTAAAGCTCATTTCTGTACAGACAAGCCCGCTTCAATTGACGCATTGGAAGACAACATTGAAGCATTTATTCGTGAGATACCGGCCGAAATGTTGGAAAGAGTATCTAATTGGACTAAGCGGATGGACCATTTAAAGCGCAGTCACGGTCAACATTTGCATGAAATAATCTTCAAACATTAAATTATATGGACCGTACTATCGATTCAAATAAAGATTTCATGCATTTTTCTGAATTTTATGTGTTTTTTTTTTTTAAACTTTCCTATAGCTCTTAAAAAATCACCCTTGACATCAATGGACTTGGTCGAAATGACCGTTATCAGCCACTCGACGTAGCTTCCGGAAAATGTCTCCGCAGGCGGTCTGTTTGACCTTGGGGTCGTATTTCCGGATACATAAGCGAATCCTGTTGATCTGTTCTTTGATATTTTTGGCCTTCCAGTTGTTTTTGTAAACTGTACCACTCAGACTTCCAAAAAAAATTGTTCAATTGGACGACACTGCGGCAAGTTTGCTGGGTTCCGTTGCTTTGGTACAAAAGGGATATTGGCAAAAAAGGCGATATTGGCTGCACATCCACCGACATTGAGATTTGACGGTTTGTATTTGGTCAGGTGTGTAACTTGGTGCTCTTTGCTTAAGTCTGGCAAAAATATTATTCTTTTTCAGCACTTTACTGATGTGTTGTTGGCTGCAATTAAATTTGCGATCTGGCTGCATCTCGTTGACTTATGTTGTCTTTGTTGTTAAAAAGTTGGGTTAGCTTTTTGACAGATTGGCGGGTCATAATATTTGCTTTCCGACCACTTCCAACTTCTCTTTTTTTTTTTTTTTCGTTGCAAAATACTATAAATAGTGCGTTTGAACTTGCCCTCTTGGGTAAAATGGTTTACTGTAAACACTTTACCTTTGTCAGCGTGCATTTCGTAGAATTTTACAACGCGATCACGAAGACGTTCTTGCTCGGACGGCATGATGGCGACTACTTGTCAAAATTTTTGTCAGGAGGGCATGAAAACGTGTTGACAGGAGAACAAAGAGAAAGAAATGTCATCCCGAAAGCTTTTATGTGAAGCTCAGCTAAGGGCGCGCTCTCTCAAAGTTTTTGCAGATTTGTAGTTGTCACCCGTTACATGGGTGCTGAGTTCGGTACTTACTAGTAACCAAGTACCGAGCCCAACCCACCGCGGCACTCATCTTACGAGCTTCCTATGGGGTGACCAATCGCCACCTTTTCGCTTAACATAAAAGTAGTGGAGTAAGTACCGAAAACTGCAAGCTGTTATTGTAAAACTGTTAGTTTAGTTTTTTGCGGACGCTGCTTTACCAAAGCTATCTCGCACAACGTATAACTAAAACTTGAAAGCGATAAGGTAGCGCTTGCCACAAGTAAGTAGTGTATGTAAGTTGGCTGAGCCTGAACCTGTTCCGAACGCAACATTGCGGTTCGGTTCAACCAAAATTTCACACTCAAATTATTGACTTTTTATTGAGAATATTGAGAAAAACATGAGCCAAACCAAGGTTCGACCCTTCACTCAAAAACCTCGAACCTTCAATTTTTGATTATTAACCATTGATAAATTCTGGTTCGAAACCAGCAAGATTGGTCTTGGTTTTAAGTCGTTTGAAGTAATCCAAACCAGACATTTTGGGTATTACTTCTACATTTTTAGCACTTAAATATAACAAAACATTCTCTACCGAAACTGTATTTAAATTTCTCCTTCATTTAACCGTTCTTTGTACACTTTTTTGGCATATAAAAAAAAAATCGATATTCGCTTTACAAACCCCCCAAGCTGGGTGACGCATTAACAGCAGCTGAGCTGAGCTGAGTTGGGCCGAGGGAAGAGAGAAAAAGTGTGAGAATTAACATGCTGCTGCTGCTGCTGCTGGTTGCAAAAAAAAAAAAACAACTTAAAGTTCAAGTACTGGCAGTCCCCACATATTGAACACGTAGGCGGTGGTAAGCCACCTGACAATGTATATGGTATATGGGATGCCCCCAGACAGGAAGCCCGTCAGGAAGTGGAAGTGCATGCCTGCCGCTGCGGCAAAGGAAGTGGTTAAAAAACAATACACTGAAGTAGAAGACAAAAAAAAGCATTGCAGCAGAGCCTGCTGAATGTACCGTAACAGTTGTTGTTGTTGCTGTGCCAATTCTAAGCGTTGCATTGGCAACAGTCGCGCTTCGCCGGTTTTGCAACTTAACTCAATGGCTGCTGCTGCTGCTGCATTGCGCGTAATCAGTGAAGCAACAAACCGTGGCCAGAGTTGCAGAAGAGTTAGCAAAACTATAAAACCTGAGTGAATGACACAGTTTCACACACACACACACACACACAAAGCCATCGAGGCAACTGCTTCTCCTGGCTTACATTTTGCTTTCACAGGATACAAATTTTGTTGTTGTTGTTTTTTAATGCACTTTTCTTTTTTTGATAATTTGCACTGCATTTGTTTTGTTTTTAACTGCGCCGTTACTACGCGTCGACGGCGGCGCCTAAAAACAATGTCAAACCACGACGACGAGACCAAACCAGACCGCGGACCACGACCCTGCGACCGTGCCAGCGAAAGGAAATTTCTATACTGAAGTCGTTTGTCTTTGACGGCTGGCTGACTGACTGGCCGACTGGCTGGCAACACACAGACACACACCACCACACTACAGAAGCTGGCAACGAAAGCAGAGCACACAGCAAAGATGACGATGATTGGGGGCCAAACAGCAACACACACACACACACATACACTTGTAACCATCTGTTTCCTCTCTCTCGCTCTTATAGAGAGCTGGAGAGCGGGAGAGCGCATGTGTCTGTGTATTTTGCATATTAATGCGGCAGTCAAGCAAGAAACGTACATACCGACACAAGTATGTTTGTGTGCTCAACCACTTGTTTGACAGCTCAACTCAGGCCCGCACTGAAACATACGAAGGGGCCTTCCGTTAGGGGCTTCTAATTTGTTGCTATATTTAGGAAACACGAGAAGGCGAAGCTGAAGTTTTTATACCCTTGCAACATTAAAAACAAAAAAGTTTTTCTCCTTGAGATTAATTTTCTATCCGATCTGCTAAGATATAATTATCCGACCTCGACCAAATTGTGTAAATCTTTTTAAAAGCAGAGTTTGGGAACGATAGCATTAAAAACAAGAGTTTTTCTTACTGAAATCCATTTCCCGACCGATCGAATCATTCAATTTCGACCCTTTGCATATATTTTCATTAAAAGCCGAGTTTCGGAGCGCTTACATAACAAACAAGTAGTTTTTTCTCACTAAGACCCATTTTACAACCTATTGTTCCCATGGCAGCTATGGAATATAGTCCTCAGATTTCGACCATATTTTGTAAAACTTTTTGAAAGCATATAATATTAATAGTTACAGAGTTTTGTGTAACGCTAAAAATTAAGTTAAATAAGTTTTTCCCACCAAGATCCATTTTCCGACCGATTGTTCCTTTGGCAGCTCAACAGTCGAATTGAACAAAATCATTATAGTCCCTTGTCTTTCCCTGGAAACTTTTCTTATCTCTCTCGTCAAAGAAAGAGTTTGGCGTTGGATTGAGAGAAAAGTTTGATGATAGTTTGGCGATTTGAACCAATAAAATAAATTGGGTATCGCATTTTTATAATAAAAGGGATAAATTAACGATATGTGATAAAGATTTTGTTCGATCGACTCAGAAATCGACATGGAGGCAAGACTGCGACTCCGTATTAATTGGTTTCGCCTTTTCATCATGCAATCATAGAATTGGCAATACAGCGCCTAACAATCACTAAGCAGACTCGAATTTCAGTTGCCCTTTTTATATTTAAAGTGCACGATATCCCAACTTGAGAATTACAAGTGCGTTGAAGCGATGAAACAATCATGATCAGTGCAACGGACCCGGTTTCAAATCCAATAGAAAGTATTAACTTTAAGATATAAAATAAAGTTCATTGAATCTCAGAACTTTCACTTAACGTTGGAAAGAAACGTATTCTTATCTCTAGGAATAAACGCTTTCTTAACTCCAGGATGAAACGCTTTTTTATCCCTCAGGAGAGACTTTTTATACCCAGGAAGAAACGTTTTTTTATCGTTAAGAAGAGACTTTTTCCTATCACGCAAAAGTAACGATTTCTTACGGCACAGAAGTGTCGCAGAGTGGCACATTTTTCGCCGAAGGGAGTAGAAAATGCAATAGCAAAGCGATATCGCTACTGGAACAATCACTTTCTTATGTTCTGCTATAAAAAATGTTTGCTGAACACTTGTCTGGGTTCTCAAATGATATGCCTGACCTCAGTTAGCTGTCAAAACACTTATATGAGAAGTCAGATAGGTTATTTCTTATATTATCAGAACATTTTTTGAACTTTTCAGATTGACTATAACACTTCCCTGTAGTTCGGCTGCACCGGTGCGGCTCTAACGAAACCCCAAGCTCTTCGTAGTGAGCACTCGCCACCAGACAAACCACCAACCAAGTATTTGATTAACGAATTTTGTATAGGAATGTCCGGAAAACGTACCGATCAATACGACCCTGCATTGCCAGTCGTTAGTGTGGTGATGGGGGCAACGACGGGACTGACACTCAGTGATGCATCAGGTCATTAGGCCTGGTAGTGCCTTGACATCAGCTGAACTACAAGGTTGTATGATATCTCATATGAGTTTCTCAGTAAATACATAGCTCTACTGGGTTTGTTTTGATATTTAACAACTTGATTTATAATGTATTGCATATAGAAGTTGGTGTGTTTCATTCGAAATTGATTTCTTATAGGAAAATGCAGTACCTATTTTTTCGAACCTTATCTTGCCCATCGACACCTGTTTTCCTACAATCGAAAGCTTTTTTGAAAAAATTAGTAATGAGTTTAGATGGCACGAGGTCAAAAAAGTAGCTGTAAACAACTTTTGCATTGATACACCAAAAGGAGCAGAATTCCTTAACAGTTACTGTTTCATGGATGTCCAATCTAATCATCAGAAGGCGTTTGCTAAATGACTGACTCTTGTTTGTTGAAATCTTTCCATGCAATCAGAACTTTAAAAAGATGGGAACTGCAAAGCGCAATGAATGCAAAACTCACAATACAGAATGCCAAACTTTATGGGTATCAATGCTAGAACTGCCCGTTCAATTTGAATGCAAAACATTCAAATACATATGTTTTGTTTTTTGAAAAACTTAATGACACTGCACAATGTTTTTAATGAGGTTTGGATAAAGCTACTTTTGACCATTAACGAAAACTGCGACAATAATTTTACATTTCATTATCCGATATGTAAGATTTTCGTTATCCTTTACGCATATTCAATGAACCCGCATTATCTTATGTCCGCCCCTGAGCTGAACTCGCTCTTCTGTTGCCTGTTGTAATGTAATGCTCTCTCTCGCATCAGCTGAGCCCGTCTCACCACAATATGCATGTGTTTGATGCTCAGCAGCTGACGACGCAAAATTATAGCGTTGCCAGATAGCAGTTAGGTACACATGTATGTATAGCATGTGTGTAGGTGGTTAAGTGCAGTGAAATTGGTAGTAAAGTCTACTACATTTTCTTGAAACTTTACCTGAGGGTAATACCAAACCTGAAATCTCTCATCGAAGCTAATGTGGCATTTTTGGAATGTCCCTTCGCTTGTTGTACTCACCTGAAATTGAAAGAAAACAAATAAAACGTATTAAATAAATGAGAATACAGTTATCCTTTATTACACAAAACAGGTTTAAAAACAGCCCGCATAATATGACACATCATTAGCACCCAGAGACCTCCCCTGGGGTACAATTATCACGCTCTTCGAGTTCTTCTTTCTCCTCCGATTCATTAATGAGGAAGAAGAAACAAAAATCAAAAATCAAATAGACCAACAACACAGGAACTGCATTTGCCTGACTTTCAGGGAATCCAAAAAACACGACAAGATGCAGCGTCATTGAGGGCAAATAAAGTTGAAACAGGAACAACAAAACCAACAACTCTGCTATCTAAGACAAGCATCTGTTCGGCTCCAGAACAGAATAACAAGGTGAGAACGTTGGCAAGCAGACACCTGTGACCGCCCGCCAAGCAACTGAAGTGAACTACCGACGGAACACATGCACTGCACCCAGGACACACACACATGCATGCATGATTCATACTCTCACGCGGTAGTTTGTTGCAACTGGAACGCTTGGTTGCTTTCTAGCGGCTATGCCGCTATTTCTTTAGTCAATTGCCAATATTTGAATTGCTTTATGGCCCATTATTTAAGGCAGCGCCTCGTTGCAGTTGAGTGCCAGTGGAAAATACATTCTCTTGAGAGAAATCCTCCCTTCGCCACAATACAAGATGCTTGGTTACTGTGGAAGTTATAAAGAGGACCGCGAAGCAGGGGATCTCTCCCATCTAACAGATAATCTAATCCATATAAACATACATATAAAACATAGCTCAGAGCAAAGAGCTGCGAATAATTATTGACATTTCTGATGTGGGAGATTGACAAAATCTTTCCTCTTTTTCAATTTTGATTGAAAGCGGTCAATCCCGGATTTTCTCATTCCAAGTACGAACAGGATTGACTTGATCTCGGATTTTTCAATCCCAGAATTCTTGTCTTGATCCCGACCTTATGCCACATGGGATTGATATAAGTTTGTTATCCGAACTCAACTTGATCCCTTAGTAGGATCCAATCAAAAAGGCCCGATATTGACTTAAGCTCGAAATTCGTACTTGATTTGATCTAGAAATCGGCTTTGTGCAAGTTTGGCCGAGATTAAATTGAGCTCGAAATTCAAATGCTCGAGATTCATACTTGATTTGATCTGTAAATCGGATTTGTGCGAGCTAGCACGAGATTAAATTGACCTCGATATTGGAACTGGACTTAAACCCAAAAAGGATTGCTTCATAAATGACTAAAATTGAAGTTGTCTCTTTAATATACGCTGGTGTCCATTAAAAATGGGTAAAATGGGATCATGAAGTCATTGTCAGCTAGAGCGTGCTTGCGCGCTTGTTTTTGTGTATATGTGAATTAAAAGGGTACAGAGTATTTTGGAGTCGGGGTACTCGACTACAGTGCCCTTACTCGCTGAAAATTTATGTTACCCCAAAATGAGCTTCTCACAAAAGCAACATGCGACTTACTGAACGACATTTTTGATTTTCAAACCAGCAAGTTCTTGCCGGCTCGAGGTCATTACCCCCGGTCATTGTTTGCATACCCCCGGTAATATCTTTAATAGAACTTAGCTTTCTCCTCATGCCGGCATTGCCATGTCTGTTTGGGAATTGCAAGGCATCAAAGTAGAAAAATGAAACACTAACCCAGCCCAGCCAACCAGCATGCGAGCATTTTGCGAGACTATCGCAGAATGCTCACAAACGAGCTCGCATGTAAGCAAGGAATGAGAGTTCATTTTTATTGTCGCAGAGCACTCGCAAGCGAGCTCATAAGCGAGCCAACATGTGAGCATTTTGCGTAATTACGAAAAATATCGAGTTTGGGACCAAAACGCATTGTAAAAATATTGAAAAAATATAGACAATGTTAAAAAACTCAAAAAATAAAAAAAAAAAAAAACAAAAAAATAGGTTTTAATTTAATGCCTTGAGTGAGATTCGAACCCATGACTTCGCCGTTGCAAGGCAAATGTCTTGCCATTCGACCACCCGGACGTGTTGATTTCGTTGTTCACTGTCATTTCGCCACTATTACGCGCGACCCGATTGTATCGGTGAGCGTTAAGATGTCAGTCATTTGTGTAGACTGCCGCGGTCCTGAGTTCGAGTCCCAGACAAGGTGGAGTCCGGCGGCCCGGGTGGGCGGTGGTGGACACTACGTGCTCACAAATAATTTTTTTTTTATTTTAAATAAAAAACAAATATTTTAAATTACTCGCAAGTACAATCAAAAAAGTCTCGCAAAAGATACCGCTTAAAGCTACGCTAACTGTATTGCTTGCGACTATCGTAAATGATACTTTCACTGCCACAAACTGAACGACACATGAATCATTTTACTATCATATCCCGACCCGTATGCGAGAGTTTTGCCGGGTTAACTCACGCAATTCACTCGCTTGGGATATCGTTTGCGAGCGTTTGGTTGGCTGGATTGGCGAGATTTTTATACCCTTGCAAAGGGTATTATAAAATTGTCCGGATGTTTGTAACGCATAGAAGGAAGCATCTCCGACCACATAAAGTATATATATTCTTGATCAGCACGACGAGCTGAGTTGATTTAGCCCTGTCCGTCTGTCCGCCGTCCGTCCGCTGTCCGTCTGTCCGTCTGTCTGTCTGTCCGTCTGTTTCTATGCTATCTCCTCCGTCAGTTTTAAAGCTATCCTCACCAAACTTTGCACGAAGTCTTGTGGTACAAATACGCTGCACATTTGTCGGAACCGGCCGGATCGGATGACTATAGCATATAGCTGCTATAGAAACGATCGGTTGAAAAACTAGTCTTAAAGAGAAAAACTTTTTTGTTTTTAATGGAAATGCTCTCAAAGTACGTATTTCTTAGAAAACTATCCCTTCCCATGATTTCACCAAGTTTGGTCGAAATCGGATGACTATAGCATATAGCTCCCATAGGAACGATCGGTCGAAAAACTAGTTCTAGTGAGAAAAACTTTTTTGTTTTTAGTGAAAACGTCCTTATCATTGGCATACACTTAATCTATATACTTTTACACAATTCTATAAAGATTGGTCGAAATCGGATGACTATAGCATATAGCTCCCATAGGAACGATCGGTCGAAAAATTAGTTCTAGTGAGAAAAACTTTTTTGTTTTTAATGAAAACGCCCTTATCATTGGCATACACTTATTTTATATACTTTTACACAATTCTTCAAAGTTTGGTCGAAATCGGATGACTATAGCATATAGCTCCCATAGGAACGATCGGTCGAAAAACTAGTTCGAGTGAAGAAAACTTTTTTTGTTTTTAATGAAAACGTCCTTTCTATTGGCACAATCTTATTTTATATACTTTGGACACATTTTTACAAAGTTTTATCAAAATCGGATGACTATAGCATATAGCTGTAGCATGAATGATCGGTCGAAAAAGAAGTTCTAGTGAGAAAAACTTTATGTTTTAAATGGGATCGACTCCAAATTTCGTAATTAACAGTGTATTATGCTTTTCCATGATTTCACCAAGTTTAATCGAAATCCGACATCTTTATAGTATAGATCCCGTAGAAAAGTAATGTCCAAAAAGTAGTCTTAGAAAAGCTTTTTTGTTTTCAATGGAAGCTGCAAGGGTATACAAAACTTCGGCCGAGCGAGAAGTTAACTTTCCCCTATTTTTTTGATTGTACTTGCGAGTCATTTAAAATATTTGCTTAAAATAAAACTTATTTTTGATCCGGGCTTAACCTAAGCCAAGTCGGTAACGAAAAGACAAGAGAGGCAGGTCTAAACATAATTTTTTGAGCCTAGTTTCATGCAAGTAGCCTTTAGCTCCCCATTTGCCTCCACTCGACTCGACTATCTTCCGCTAGTACGAAAACCCCTCATGTCAGTTGCAAATATCAGTTGATAAATCAGCATAAATATTTAATGCAACAACGTTTTGACTTCAATATAATTGCAAGGCAAAAGAGGAATAGAGATTGTTTTCCTAGTGCATAGAGAGAAAATAAATAAATACATTTGTGCTATTGTTGTTGTTGTTGTTGATGTTGTTGTAGTGGGCTTGTTTATTTGCTTCCACTCTTGCCGGAGGCGAGGGCAGAGACGAAGACGGGGAGTTCCGTTTAGTCGGTCACGCCACCACATAAATAAGACGAAACAACAACAACAACATCAAGATGTGTTGTTGCTGCTGCTGCTGCTGTGGGTCATGCGCACTATAAATGACGTCAGAAGTAGCCATCAAATTAGGAAGTGCGCAAAAACAAAAAACACAAAAAAGCAAAACAATGAATTTTAATAAGCGCCACACACACATTCATTCATATGTAACCATATGCGTGTTATTTATGTGTCGCCAAAGGGGGTGGGCGTGCCCATAAAAAAAAGATGCACGCTGTGAACACAGCTTGGACAATCGCCACAAGGGTTTCTTCCCTGTCTGCAAAATGGAAACCCCACAAAAGCCAGAAAATGCGCAGCAAAAATAGCAAAATTTAATGAGAGGTTGAGAGAGGGTAGGGGGAGCAGAGAGCAGGGATTTCCCTGAAAAATTCAATAACAATAACAAAGCCACATGGACCAAGCAGACCAACTCAACCAAAATCAGCTGTTGGGGAACGCTTGCTACAAGCAGTGGGAATGAGAGTGAGAGAGAGGGCAGTGCTGGCCACCCCTTTAATAGTGTGCGTAAATCTTAAAATGAGTATGAATGAGGTTGTTTAGACAGAATGAGGCAAAATCAGGCAAAATCATACAAAGGCCACATCAACAAAGCGCTCAGTTTTTCATAAGTACAACTGAGGAGCAAAGTAAAGCTGCCCTTATCAAAATATATCTTTGTGTACTCCGATTAATCAGCCAAATTTGATATGGGCGAAGAGTGCCCATATTTTAATTGAAATATCTTAAAACACCCTTAGAATATTTTAATAATATTTTCTTAAATATTTGCAGACATTAAACATCAGACATTTCAGTATCGAGTTTTCCAAATCAATGAAAGAATATCCAGGAATGTCTTGACATACGGTGTCACACACACAAAATTGTATAGATCTAAAGGGTATTTTTTAAGAGCTATAGGAAAGTTCTTAAAAAAACAACACATAAAATTCAGAAAAATGCAGGAAATCTTTAGTTGAATCGATAGTACGGTCCATATAATTTAATGTTGGAAGATTATTTCATGCAAATGTTGACCGTGACTGCGCCTTAAATGGTCCATCCGCTTAGTCAATTTTGTACTTATAATTTTGGTATACTTTTTCAATATTTCGGCCGGATAGAATAAATGCTTCAATGTTGTCTTCCAATACGTCAATTGAAGCGGGCTTGCCTGTATAGACATGAGCTTTAACATAGCCCCACAAAAAATAGTCTAAAGGCGTTAAATCGCACGATCTAGGCGGCCAATTGCCCGGTCCCGAACGTGAAATAAAATGTTCACCGAACTCGCCTCTCAATAAGTCCATTGTTGCGCGTGCTGTGTGGCATGTGGCACCGTCTTGTTGAAACCACATGTCATGCAAGTCAAGCTCTTGCATTTTGGATATCATCTCACGGTAGCGCTCACCATTCACAGTTACGTTACGATTCGCATCATCTTTGAAGAAGTACAGTACAATGATGCCACCAGCCCATTAAACGCACCAAACTGTGACTTTTTCTGGATGTATTGGTAGCTCTTGCAATGCTTCTGGCTGATATTCACTCCAAAATCGACAATACTGCTTATTTACGTACCTATTGAGCCAAAAATGAACTTCGTCGCTGAACACAATTTTTCGGTAAAAAAGTGGATCTTCGGCCAACTTTTCAAGAGCCCATTAACCAAAAATTTTACGTTGCGGTAGGTCGTTCGGCTTCAATTCTTGCACCAGCTGTATTTTGAAAGGTTTCACACCTAAATCCATCCGCAAAATTTTTCACGTTGTTGAGTAACAGAGGCCCAATTGCTGCGAACGGCGACGAATCGATAATTGATGGTCATCATTAACACTGGCCGATACAGCTGCGATATTTTCTTCAGTCCAACAATGTAAATTTGGTGCGAAATTAAGTCACAATAGCCCGAATAGCCGCTTCAGTGGGTCGATTAAACTGACCATAAAATGGAAGAAGCGCGCGATGATAATAAAATTCAATAATTTGCAAGCGTTGTTCGTTTGTAAAACGATTCATGGTTAAATTATAGACCAAACTGAAGATGTTTGACAGTGAAACAAAACACGAGACGTGCGTGAGCTGTTTAAACCAGTGTTGCCAAAAAGATAATAGCTAAAAAATCACCCTTTATATTATAACGTGTCTTTTGCCCGTTGTAGTACCCTTTCTAGATTAGTTTTAAACATAGCTCGCAAAAAACTGTTTTTTAAAGCGACCAGGCTCAGTGAAAAACAAAAACAAACGCAGTGCAAGCGGTCTCTCACTGAGCGGAACATTTTTTCTCGCACCTCATGTGTTTTCTGTTACTTGTTTTCGGTTGAGCAAAACAATCGTGTCGTTCATCCGACAACCTCCGACACAACTGTCTGCAAATGAGCAGAACACAATAAGTGTCTACGAAAAGTGGGGTTTTGTTTTGTTTTGTGCGTTTGGTAGGCTGTTTGTATGCGTGACGCTCGTTATACAAAGACCCACCCGACCAAAAGTTCGCATGCAAATTCGTTCATTAGATATGGTTTTTGGAGCTAACTGAAACGCGTTTTCGGTTCGTAATTTTATATATATAGTCGAACTTCAATATAGCGAATCTCAAGGGGACAAATTCGTAATATAGAATTGTTTGAATATTGAACAAAATTTTAGTGTTCAGAAAATTAATTTGCTATAAAAAAATTCGTTGTACAGAAGTTCGTAACAAAGAAGTTCGACTGTATTTGAAGGCACTTTTGCGTTTTCGAATTTCTGAATATAACGATTTCTGAAGTAATATTATTGGCCCGGTTCCGGTTTTCGAGTCGATTTTCGTGTAAACGTTAACATTTTGCATTCAATTTGAATAACGTTGTACAGAGGGTAAAAAAAACACCAACAGTCGAGTCGATATAGCCATGTCCGACTGTCCGTATGAGCAAACAGATCTCAGAGATGGTAAGAAATTGACGTTTGACATGTATGGGACAAAAACTTCTTATACTTGCAGGCAGATCAAGTTTATTGGAAAAAACGTCATATCTCCCACAGTTTTATAGATAGCAGGTTCGTACCTTCTGGACATATTTAGTAATCAGGGTTATTTATCGATTTGCCAAAAAAATGCTTAAGATCGGATGAACGATTGTCGAGTTATAAGGAAAACAAACAATTATGAGCAGCACCGGTCACAACAGTGATGGGCAGCACTTCACAGATACAGTGTACATTATAGTCGGGCTTGACTTTCTTTCTTTCTTGTTTTTACTAAAAATTATAGAAATTATTTCAGAAACAGTTTCGAACAGAAAACTGCAACGAGCCGCCAGGAGTATAATCGCTCAGCGCTCAAGGCTTGTCTGACTCGAGTATTGCCCTTACTCTTACTCAAGTTGACTCAGCGCTTCGGCCGCGAGTCGACGCAAAGCCCCTGGTTACAAAATCGAAGCTCTGATGCGAGCCGTCATGAGTAAAGTTCGTTCGGTACAAATACTCGCGATTACTCCTAGCTTCGGACGCGTCAGTCAGCAGAGTACGTACGAGTAAATTCCGTTGCGCGTACGAGTAAACAAGAGTAGAGTGTGGAAAAGGCTTATTTTGACTCGTGTTATGAAAAGCTTGTTCATATTTTTACTCGTACGAAGCAAACAGCTTACTCGTTCTGACTCAATGTGCTTGCGATCATTTCGAGTGTGTCGAACCAAGGCGACGAGTCCAACCAAGCCAAGTAAACGCACGAGTGTGATCGAACATTAAGAATTGGCAACAGTATTGAGGTTTCAAATTTGCATCGTCAAAAACACTTTCCGTATCGTAAATTGGGAACCAAATTGGGAAATTCTTTTTCTCCCTGATATTAACCATTTTCAACCAGTTTCGATCTAGCTTAGACCGGCTAGAAACCGGTTCAAATGAATCATTCAAATAACCAACTCCAACGAAAGTAAAAAAAATTTCCAATTCAAATTATCTATCATAACTTTTTGGGAAGGGAAAGGCTAAAATTATACGAACTTATCCCTTGCCGCTTACCGACAAAAACAAGTCACCGTCTCTTCCACATCCAGAGGCAATGACATGGGTGTTGCACTGCCTGCATCGGATCCACCATTACCATTGGACTGCTGCTGCTGCTGTCGCGGCACAGCCCGACCCGGTACATGACGAAAGGTGGCCGCAAATGTCGAGGATAATGATGAATGTGAGGTGGATGTGGTTCGAGGTGTGTTGGGTGTGGGCGTTTGTGGTGCGGTGGATGTACCATCACCGGCCTCAGCCAATGGCACCGAAGAGTAACGTACAAGTATGGCACGGCTGACCCGATTACTGCCCGTCAAATTCGAGATGGCCCAGTTCATGACAAACCAAACGAACGTCCGACCGACCGAACTTACGAGCTAGGAACTAAACGCATGCAGCTCTCGACTGCAAATGAATGGGAGGAATGTGCGGCTAGAGACCTTCCTGCATACTTTTTTTTTTTTTTTTTTGCAAAATTGATTTTGTCTATGTGATTTGCGTCCAGTCCACCACTACTACCCCTTTTAGCGGGCACAGGCCCAGCTCGGCCTCGGTCTGTCAATCATTGAATTCCAGCCAACTGTCCACTGACTGTTTAGCGAATTGTTTTGCCGGGCCCTTTCCCGCTGTCTATTTAAGTGTGTTTGTTTGCCTTTCCTTTCTCCGTTTGTTTTTTTTTTTTTTTCTATACTTTTTTTATTTTGCACTTGCGCCCTCTGTTGTCTAATTCAATTAGAGTTATACTAAGTGCACTTCAAGGCTGTCCACAACTCAGGCACATGCCGACACGGCGACCAGGGTTGTATCCAGAACATTACATGTCATATTTTAGCAAAGATTTGAAATTCACAAAATCAAGAAGTAAACCCGATGAGTCAGAATGCGATAAACCAAGTATATTCATCTAATTTTTGAAGAACTTTAAAATTATTTAGGTATTTGAGTCATATTTAGCGTATGCACAGCCCCCAGCTGAGTTACGGAATTGCTGAAATGAGGAATTTTACATTTTTGAAAACACTTAAGTAGAATTGTGTTCTCCTTTTCGTTTTCGACTTGTTAAAAACTTTAAAAATCCTCAATTCAATGTTTTGAAAAAGAATGAGTTCCAATCCGACCTTCATTTAGATATCTTAAATGATTAGTAATGCAAAAAGTGGATTACTTTTGGTAATCGTGAAAAGGTTGTCAATGGGGTAAATATGGGATTCCATGCTTCTACAAGCGATTCTTTGAATCACATCTTCCCAATTCTGAATTCACCAAACTTTCCCAAAAGTCAAAAATGTTTCCAATAACAAAAAAATCAATGAAGTAGTTTTTGATACATATGTAATTACTTCGCCTTATGTCGTCTGACACAAATGAAAGTCTCAAAGCTCTGCACTCGGAGATAGAGAGAGACAGACAAAAGATGAAGGCTACTCAACTCATTCCCAAGTACATAAATATGTTAGTGTGCTCTGCTCATCCTCCCCAATCAACTGATGTGTTCCTTTCCTTCTTGCTATTTATTTGCTATGTACAGGGTGTGACATGTGACACAATTTTGCATCATTTTTTCCTTTCTTTGTCCCTTTGGATTTAGTTGACACATCCCAAAAAAAAAAAAAAGACAACAACTAGTACATGGCAGAAACTAATTTCAACCAACTTGGATGAGAAGCGAAAGCATCATATGGACAGCGGGGGCTTTGGGTAAACTTAATTTGCTATGTAAACAAAGGAGACTCATTAGAGACTATGCCAAGCTGCGCGGTGGACCAGTCCCTAATTATAATTAGCACTTAAGTAGAAAACTGGAAAGCTAGTGGAGTTTTGCGTACAAATATCCTACAATATATATTTTTTTAAAATAAAAAAAACTTTACACAGAAATCCCTTCTGCATAGGCCCCGGCGAGATTCGAACTCACGATCTCCTGTTTACTAGACAGGCGCTTTAACCAACTAAGCCACGGCGCCGCTGCCGCTCGCCCGCCTTCAATTTAAACATTAAGGTTAAATTCTTTAAGCTTCTTTAGAATTTCTTTCAATATTAAAAAAGGATGTTTAAGAGTTTTTGACATTTTCAAAAAATTTCAATTTTTTTTTGAACTAACAGTTCTATTAAGCTAATTAAGATGTACAATTGATAAGTATTACAAAAATGACGTACGCACGAGCACAAAATCTAGAGATTAAAGACCTCTAAAATTCTAGAAAAGGCTTAGACCGGGTGATCGAATGTCTAAGGTTAATGGGTTCCGATTCGTGTCCAACAATTCGGGATAATTGTTTTGTTGTTGCCTTACCCAATATCAATGTGCTTTTCTGTGTGAGTAGTGGTGAGTGCTCTGTCCAATGTTTTACAATGAAATAAACCAAACCGAATCGTTTTAGATAAGATAAGATAAGCAGATAAGTTCGTATTTCGACTCTATCACCCCAAAATTTCTATGTTAATTCCAGTTTTTAGCCGTGTTCTCAATTTCACTTCCACAAAAGTTTTGTGATTTAGGTCTCTCGCACACAGAAAGCGAAACGGAGCAGAGGTAAAGAAAGTGGAATTGAGAACAATGCTGTTTGACTTCAAGATCAATTTTCAAATCTCAACAAGTTCTTTTAATATTCAAGTATTTAAAAACCAAATGAGGGGGAACTCAAAATATAAAATAGTGATTGTCCGCGAAAAGCGCGTACTTTTCAGAGAGTTTAAAAAAGGAGTTGAAACATTTTCGATGAATCAACGTTGAACATTTACTGTTGATTTCACCACCTCTTTGGACATTTCGCATTTGGTGGTGATGGTAGATTTATTTTGATGTACAAACTAAGA
The DNA here is from genome assembly GCA_018904265.1 of Lordiphosa collinella. NCBI lineage: Eukaryota > Metazoa > Arthropoda > Insecta > Diptera > Drosophilidae > Lordiphosa > Lordiphosa collinella. The sequence continues at coordinate 100,754 of JAEIFV010000014.1, forward strand.
ACAAACCTCTTCACCGGCATTCTAAACGTTATGTATTGTCGCTTATTAAACCCAACCCAATTGCCAGCAAGGATCTTGATATATATAAAATTTAAAACTATTTTTTTACTTATTAAGCGATTTAAAGGAAGAAAAAAATACAACCAAGAAAGGCCCCGACGAGATTCGAACTCATGATCTCCTGTTTACTAGACAGGCGCTTTAACCAACTAAGCCACGGCGCCAGTTGTTCCGGCTGCGTTCAAGTCAACTTAGCTAAGTTGAAAAAATGATATATGAGAAAGGCATGGCTATTTATAGATAAGAGGGTGTGAAATTTATTTTTCACATAAAATTTCATTTCATCCTCTTTATTATTGGCTGTTCTCTTTTTTGATAACAAAAATCACACAAATGTATTTAGCTGTCAAGCATATTTCACAACCTTGCACACGTCAGTTTTAATTAGGCAAATTGAATTTTCATGTTGTTATCCATTAAATTTGAATGCTGTCAGGGAACAATTCTCTCAAATTGGCTACTTTAACGCCAAGCATCCATATGGCGCCGTGGCTTAGTTGGTTAAAGCGCCTGTCTAGTAAACAGGAGATCATGAGTTCGAATCTCGTCGGGGCCTTTGTTGATAACATGCATTGTTTTTTTTTTTAATATAAAAAATAAATTACGTTTTCTAAATTTTTATTTCATATTTTCACACTTTGGTTAACATTTATTAATTTGAGCAAGGCAGTTTTTAAATGGCTTTACAAAAGTGTGTGTTTAGTCAAAGAGAATAATATATAATCATTATCCAAACACTGAACAAATACATAATAGAATCAGACGAAAGCTGACTCTTCCCTGTGTAGCTTTAGTTTGTAACTATAAGCATACAAATAATCATTATTTTAATTTAGTTTCTTTTGTGTTATTTATAGATTATTTTGGCCAACAAAATGTTCCACTTTCATTTGTACACAGAAACAATCACAAAACCATTGCTTGTCTCAAGTGGAACATTAGCCCACACACGCAACAACGGCGCCGTGGCTTAGTTGGTTAAAGCGCCTGTCTAGTAAACAGGAGATCGTGAGTTCGAATCTCGCCGGGGCCTTTGTGAAAACATTGTAATTTTTTTTTAAATTTTATTTAATGTTCTTATTTTTAACGTATATTTTCTGTGAAAACATGCAATTAAGCAATAAAGAAAACATTTAAACGATGGCATGAATTGTTTTTACAAATTGTTGCCATCTGATAGCCGCTCGCCGCTAAGACATTTCACTTTTATTGTCAAGCGAAATAAAATATAAATAATTTCTAAAAAAAAAAAAAGTTCTTGTCAGAAGTGGGATTCGAACCCACGCCTACAGAGTAGACTGCGACCTGAACGCAGCGCCTTAGACCACTCGGCCATCCTGACTTGTTGATGTTCTGTGTCAAATTGCTTACACAAACTCAAGGCAGGCATTTTGCGTGCGCCCTGAGAAGCCAATTACATACAGTACACTTTCGATAAACTGAACTGTATGAAGTACCTGAGGCACCTTGTACGAATTTGCCGCCAGAGTAAAGCAACACATTTTCGGACAAATTATTACAAAACAAAATTTATTACGTCAAGCTAGGTGAATATTTTAGATATGACTGACAAAATCCATGAAATGGGAAAGGACGCACTTCTTAGGTTGTTAAACTAAAATAAAATGGCTAAGAATGTAACTAAATCTCTTCAGAAGCGGTGGGCACCAAAATCTAATGAAAGTGCGCTATGACAAGCTCGTATTTGGTTGCTGTTTGTCTTTTCTTTAGGATTCAAGAACTGAGACAATAGAAGGTTTCTACCTAACACGACATAAATCGTATAGGAAATGGGTAGTTCATGGTTCGGAGGCGCTTGGAGAACACATGGGTAAATTCAAAATATAATTTCCTTTAAGTAAAATTCCATTTGTTAGACAAATATTAGCAATAAAATGTCAAGCTCTTGCTTGTTTGGATCATTAAATAATCTTTGGAGTCGAGGATCTTAAAAAACAGAGACTTTTATGGACATTTTCTAGGATGTACCCTTGAAAAGGGTATTTAAAAATTGCTAGTGATTCTGTGTGTTGAAGCGAATGCCAAATTAAACTAGCGATTTGCTAAATTGGTAATTGAGTAAAGTAAACATGCGAAATGTTTGTTTTGATGCAGTTTATTCTAAAATTGAACACCCTTTCTGTATCAATCGGATTTATTTTGATAAAAATACATTTTAGGGGTTTATTTAAGCAATTTGAAGACTCAATAGGGGGCGATTTTGAAATCACTCGACCGAAATTCGACCGAAGTCGGAATGCTCGGTTCGGTTCAAAACCGTTTTGCAGCCCTGCTTTTTTGGGCTTCAATTTAGGTTCAGCACAGACTCCCCAAAAAAATCTGCACAAACACTCTCCAGAGCTGTTTGCAGGCCACATTTTAAGTATTTTTGTTGTCTAAATTCAGAAAAGTAAATTTTTTTCATTGAATTTTTTTAAGTTTTGACTTAAAGCAAAAACTGTAAAACGCTTTTTTTATTATTAGCTATTTCTAGCAATTACTTTTTGTTAATTTAGCAAATTTACCTCAAATTCTGACAACACTGCCTGAATTGTCATTTTTTATGCAAAGTTATAAAATTGGAATTCGATTCATGTTCGAATTTGTTTGTATATTTTAGAAAATTCCCAAGAATCAATTAACAAGCCATTTCATCTTTATTGTAGCGTTCTCTAACTCTAGTGTCTACTGTATAATATAAAACAGCTGTGCTAAATTTTCAATTTAAAGACTAAAAGTTATGGTCATATGAAAACTCTATGTAATCTGGGTTTATGTGCTTACTTACATACATACATAAATCTACAGTGCACTGATTAAAAACTGTAATAAAATTAGCAAGTTCATTAAACCGGCTTGCTGTTATCTCGTCGCCCATGGCAGAGCATCAGTAAATATGTATGAAAGACAGCATGTGTTTGTCTGTGTGTGTGTAGATGCGTAGAAACATAAACAAAAGACGAGACGAAGGCAAAGATGAGGATAAATAAACGCAATCAAATTGCAATGGCCTTGCTGCAACCCAGAGCAAGACTCTGGTCAGAAAGAAGCAGCGTGAGTTTACTTACATACATACATATGTATGTGAGTAAATATGTATGTAGGTACAAGTGTAACACTGTTGAGAAATCGATAGTATGGCTATGGCTCATTGATTTACAGCTGAAAAAAGTCAACATTACCCAAAAGCAAGTAAATTTACATATATGTATGTACATATTTATATACATAACTCCTGTGCGCAGGCAATGGGCAGCCCCCGAATAACGAAAACAACAAAAGACCATCAACCAACCAGCACCAGCAGCGTACAAAAAAAGAAATTTCTTTTGAAAGACGCCAAAAACGAGGCCAATTGGCAAAAGGCCAAATGGCGACGAAGCGCAAAAAAAGCAGAGGACATAAAAGACATCGTAACATCATCGTTGCCGCCTCTTAATCCTAGTTCATTTTTGGGGCTGAGCAGGGGGGCTAATCAAAATAGTATATTTTCTCACCCCATCAACCAATCGACCGTGTCGCGCAAATACTCCGGAATTCGCTCCAGTTTGACGGCTCTGCTGCCTCTGCCGCTGCTGCTGCTACTCCTCTGCCAAAAATTTGTGGTCGCCTATTTATCCGCACGTACACTCACACACACACAGACACACACGCACAACGCACTAGCGGAGCACTAACACTTTTTTGTTTGTAATTGTAATTATTATATGGAATTTTGTTAACAAACTTTTGCAACTCAAAAAATTTTCTCGCTTCTTCTTCACTTGTTTTGTGCACTTTGTCGATAACAACAAACTGGTGCGCGCAGGTTGTAGTCGATGAGAACCGTTACTAGAGATGTGACTGGGCTAAACGGTGACTGAAAGTCACTGCGACTGCGAGATGATAGTGTGACTTAGAGATGGGCGACAGCGATATTATAATTGGTGGCTGCTTAAATAGATAAATATATAAAGACATCAAATTTATTATAAATGTCAAAAAGGAGAAGGGATAATATTTGAATTCGAATATTTAAATCACGACTTAACTGACTCAAAGTTACAATTCAATTTCAGTATCCGAAATTGCCGGTCTCAACCTCCCAATAACGCAAAAAAAAAGAATCTATTCGAGACAAAACAAAAGAAATTTTCAAATTTATTTTAATGAACTTAAATTTAATTTTTTTTCTTATAACATTTACTTTTAAAATTTCTTTAAGTTTACACAAATCAATTAGGGAATTCACGACAACCCGTTGAGTTGTGGAGCTGTTGAAGTAATGAAATATTAAATTTTTTACAAGTCGAAAACTAGAAGATTAAATGAATTGTTGAATTGAGGATTTCTATATTTTAAATTTTTTGTAAACAGTTCAGTCAAATTAAGTAAAACAAAAATTTTTTCCTCATTTGAACTTCTTTTTCAACCGATTATTCGAACTGCAGCTGTATGCTATAGTCATCCGATTTCGACAAAACTGTGATAAGGACGTCTCCATTAAAAACAAAAAGTTTTTCTCACAGAACTAGTTTTTCAAACGATCCTTTCTATGACAGCTATGTATATGCTATATGTAGCTTACTAGATTAGTAAATGGCAACTTTAAGGACATTTCCATTGAAAGCAAAGAAGTTTTTCTATCTAAGACTGTTTTTCAGACTATACTTTTCTATGACAACTATACTTTATAGATGTCCGATATTTACCAAACTTGGTGGAATCATGAAAAAGCATAGTAAACTAAGAAATACAAAATTTGGAAGCGTTTCTATTTAAAACAAAAAAGTTTTTTTTACTAAAACTAGTTTTTCGACCGATCGTTCCTATGACAGCTATATGCTATAGTCATCCGATCCGGCCGGTTTGGACAAATGTGCAGTGTATATGTACCAAAAGACTTCGGGCAAAGTTTGGTGAAGATAGCTTTAAAACTGACGGAGGAGATAGCATAGAAACAGACAGACGGACGGACAGACAGGGCTAAATCAACTCAGCTCGTTATGCTGATCAAGAATATATATTCTTTATGTGGTCGGAGATGCTTTCTTCTATGCGTTACAAACTACAGCTGCTCCCGTGAGTCACCACAGGTCACGACGTAAACGTGAGCAAACATGATTCGTGCATGATTCGTGAGTGACGCTTAACTCTTAAAAATAACGTGCGTGACTCGAGCGTAAGGGGATTTTTATTTCGTGAATCGTTCGTGTCATGTGCAATGTCAGAAGATACGCCCAGGCTTAATGTTGATTTCAAATAAAATTCCCATTTGTGTAACTTACGAACGGCACCTAAATCAATCATTATTTCTTTGTGAAAACAAACTGGTCCAAAATTTTTTTTCGTGTTTTAAAAGTACTCTATAAGCGCTATGTTTGGATGAATGACATATTGCTTAAGTCGCCAGAAATGAGAAAAAATGTTTTTGTCATTAATTTTTAGAATATTTGGCCTATGGCAGCATCCACTGTGCAGTGGTTCACACTATCAATTCATTATAAATATAATTCGCAGAAAATTCCTGTCTTGCCTTAAATCTGAAATCTAAAATCTGAATGACAAAATTTTTGTTCTTGAATAGGCCGAAGTTCTGTCATATTTTAACACTTAAAGTCCGAATAACACCCGATTTTTTATAGATCTGCGCGAAAAGTTATTTTCGGAACTTTTGAAGTTTCAGCAAGTTCAAAAAAATGCGAAAAAACTCATTTCTGTTATAAGATCGCCATTAATTTCGCCGAATCTCAACCCTTAAAGCCTGTATTGGAATTTGCTTTCACTAAATAAAATTCTCTTTAGGCACGATTAATGCACGTAATTTTTGAAGCTTTCAGCGGCTCTCACGAATCATGCACGATGTAAGGACACATATCGAAAGCTCATTCACGATAAATATTCAACTCCTTAAACATGAATTTAACAAAACGAAATGCGGTTATACACTAACTCACAAAGGCTGCATATTGTGGCAATAACTTGCTTCTGCTTTAAGGCAATATTCTTCAGATCTTTTCGGGGAACCTTGGTTCTTTTTAAATGCACCGGAGTCACTACTTTCCCACCTGTGCCACGCTTAGAAAAAAAAGGCCACACTTCTTTGCATGAAGTGCAAAGAACTATACCAAAAGTATACCTTTTATTTCTTTTCAAAAGGTTTCTTTAATTTTCGTGTTTTTTCTGTCAAACATAATATTTAAAGCGGATGAAGTGCAAAGAACTATACCAAAATTATACCTTTCATTTCTTTTTAAAAGGTTTCTTTTTGTTTTGTGTTTTTTCTGTCAAACATATTTAAAATCTTAAGCGGGTTTGACCCTTATTCACTCACGAATAATGCACGGATCACGGATATTCACTCACGAAACTCTTTGTTTCAAATTCAAATTCATGTCACGTGTGTCTGTTTGAAAAGATATACTTTTCCGGAATTTCAAAGGTAGGGCAGTTCGAAAAGTTGTCAAAATCAAATTTATGTTCAAGGATCGTCGTTAAGTTCCCTGAGACTCAATTCTTAAAGCCTTTATTGAGTGTAAAATCACGATTTGCTCTTAAATCTGTACTTTTTCCTAACTTTCGAAAGTAAGGCAGTTCACAAAACGTTTTATGGCTCATTTCTGACCTTGGATCGCCCTTAATTTCACCCTATCTGAGCCCTTCCTTGAGTATATGTTCGCGACTTACACTGAAATCTGTTCGGAAAGTCATATTCTCGGACCTTTGAAGTTGCACAAATTCCGAAATGATGTCAAAAACTTCTTTCCGTTCAAGGATTGGCCATTATTCTACCGAATCTTAACCCTTTAAGCCCAAAAAACAGCATAGGGCAGAGCACTCACCCGTACTCACAAAGAAAAGCACATTGAAATTGGGTAAGGCAACAACGAAATCATACAGTTTGCTAGCGCCAATCAAAGAAACGAATAAAACCTGTTTTTATTCTACGCGGCGCATGCGTTTTATTTTCTATACCTCGCGCCCTGCATGTATTCGAGCTTTGACTTCCTATCTATGGTGCAGTTACAAAAACAAAACGTAGCCAAAGAGCATAAGGCTGGGCATCGCTGCTTTAAACATTCTAAACTTTAGTAATGACCTTAAATCTGCTCAGAAAGTTTTTTTTTTTGACTTCTTAAGGTGCGGAAATTTGAAAAGTCATAAATCTAGGTGTCCAATTCTTTTTGATGTAACACAAAATTAATTCTGGCTCTTAAAGGTACCCAACTTTTTGTTGGAACAAACTCTTTTTGGTCCTTAAAATATTATAAATTTTATTACAGAAAGCTATTTCATATCAAACAGCTATTTAAAATGTCAAAGCTCACACAAAATGTAATTTCCTCAAACATTTTACTCAAATATTTGAAATATTGTAGGCCACATACTCTTTCCTACAAACGAAAGCTTTTTCAAAACTTCATGCAGTTTGCTTCACCGTGCCAGTCCCGTCAGAGGACAATTCCGCAAGATCTACGAGCGCCTTTTATTCAAAACATAGCCATCAGCTATTTTTTTCAGTGGAAACGGCCAAATAGCTTAAAATGCTGCCAGTGAAAAACAGTGTTACATATTCTCATAAGTGTCAGTGTGACCTTACTTACTTAAAAAAAAAGCCCAAATAAAAGAAAACGCCTCATAAACTGTACAAAACGTGTCTTGCAGCTTGGCTATTTGTGATTGCGGCTTTCGTTTTTAATTAAAATGTTTGAAAAATATCCCAATCCGATAGAAGAACATTTCATCTATAATGCCCAGACAGGAAAGAGCACGTGCAAGGAATGCTTCTTCGATATGACCGGCAAGCACACTGAAAACTTGATGCGTCATCTAAAGCGAAAGCATCCAGACAGAGCAGATTCCGTGCAGCAGCAGAGGGATCTCCACCGCTTGGTACTGCGTCCTCCCATAACACGTTCATCGATTAAGTCGGAGCCGAAAACCACAAATGAGGACGGCTCTCAATTTTTGAACGGTCACTTTGAGCAGGTTCTCATTGCCAAGTCAGAAGTTACTGATGTCGAGGAGATCGGTCCATCTCGTGATCAGCTGGAGGAACCAAGCGGTTCCATGTCGATACAGTATACTCAACAGGAGGCCATGCGTTACCTAGGCTTGGTCCCAGTCCAGGGTCGACCGGCACCACCTCTTCAGCAGACGTCGCCAAAGAAGTCGGCAGTAAAGCGAGTTGCCAAGACTCCTTGCACAAGCGGTTCAGCAACGAAAGCGAAGAAATCTTGCACCAGTATTGCCACCAGCACAGCCACCAGCAACGCCACCAACGCACCCACTCCAATTCCATTGTCCGGCGATGATACTTTCTTTCTACCATTTTTGGCCCACAAGATGAGCAAATACTCGGAGCGCACCAAGAACATTGTGCAATTTCAGATTAATAGTATCATTTTTAAGGCAGATATGGGTGATTTTGAAGCAGCCGATTCATCTCAATTATCTAAATAAGCTTTTGTGACCGAAATCTGGAAAAGTTAGAGTTAAAACAAACTACAGTTAAATGCAAAATGAAAAATTCTGAGCAACAGAAACGCCTAATTTTTAAGTCTTTTTATAATTACATTTTTTTTTTTTAGTTCTTTCAAACCTTTTTATATATAATTCGATATTTTTAATTTTTGAATTTTGAACTTTCATTTAACGCCTAATTTTTAAGTCTTTTTATATTACATTTTTTTTAAATTCTTTCAAACCTTTTTATATATAAGTCGCTATATTTTATTTGTGAATTTCGAATTTTCATTTAATTAAATAGAATCTGGATAAACAATACGTATTTTAATTTAAATCACAGATTAGTCTGATACAAATTCTCAAGTAATTTCAAATGGACTTAAGAAATTTCAAGTAATTCAAATGGACTTAAGTATAAGTCTCAAAAGAAGCCACCCTAATATGACCGGAAATATCATTGAGCCCATTCACTATTGCAATTTCCCTCGCATCCTCGCATGGTAGGACTTCATGCCGAAAACTTTTCAAAAATCAAAATTTTGCTAAAAGCGTTTTCTGAAATGGAAACGAGAATGTTTATGGATTCAGAAAATACATAGAATGGTAAAATGGCATAACTAGTACATATGGGCATTCACGAAAAAAGGTATACCCAGAGTCATTTTGTAAAGTTGGGCCAACGCAATCGAAAAAATATTGAATATATAGGAAACTTACATACCTTTAAGAATATGTTAAGAACATACTTCTGTGACCACCCTTAGTACCAATATCAGCACAATTGTTCACCTACTTTAGCATCTTATTTGGATTTTTTGTAACGTTCGTAACGAAAAATAGAGGTTTCTTAATTTCACGAGTAAAATACGCGATTAGACATAACTTTTTCTTTTCTTTTTAGTTTTAAAAAAATGAGTTACTTTCACCTCGTCGTTCCAGAAATGTTTCGCTTCGAATTCTGTAACCTACGAACAATATCCAGGCCGATGCTGCAAAACCGTGGCTCTGCGATTTAATAATGATAGATTTTGGTAGACCTTAACGAAATAAGATTAATATATGGAGTCCTGTACAGGATTTTGTGAAATTGAATTATGACTATTAAAAAACTTAAATATATGTTTGCACTTTCCGCGAATTTCCTTACGTCGTAGTGCTTAGCACACCTAAATTTTTAAACAGATGACCGAAATTCGCGGCTGTAAAGACTCTGCGTGCAGATTTGGTGAGGTACTACAGGACAGGCTAGATAGGTACAAAAGTTCCTCCATCCCCAAATCGCCGCTTTCTTATCCATTACAGTTAAAATATTGAATTAAGTGTCGTCAGCGAAGGGAGAGGTGCAAATAATTGCACCAGTGTGATCAATTATGGAAACGAGTCTTCTCACCCTAAACTTTTCAACCTGATTCATAGGGTGAGTATTGAGAACGTTCGAATTTTCCTTTAGCTGTCAAATTCCATATAAAAAAATTACTTAAAGAAATTTTTTCTTTCCTGATTTTGTTGTTTGAAACTCAGAAACAAAGCAATACACAAAAGTATTTTGAAAATGGTCACCAGAGCTGGCTCGGCTGTTGTGGGTGGTGTGCATTCTGCGGTCGAAGCGTATTTTTTTTTGGCCTCCTTCAAGCGAAAAATGAATATCTAGTAAATTTTTTGGAGGAAAACTCGAACTTTTTCAGTACTCACCTATAGAGTGAAAAATATTGTAACGTACGTTACGTAAAGTACAGAGAGAAAAAAGTCCGTTTTTAACTTACCAAAATTGGTACTTGGTGACGATAGTCTGCTAAGCCCGCTTTATTTCAATTCATGAACATATGTTCACATTAGCCATGAACATTTTTTTCTAACTCATAATCGATTTGGGCTTGTTTCAAGAACATTTTGTGCTTGGTTAATGAACACACATTTCCTGTGCGTCTGTCTGTTTCTATGCTATCTCCTACGTCAGTTTAAAAGCACGAAGACTTTTGGTACATATACGCTGCACATTTGTCGAAACCGGCCGGATCGGATGACTATAGCATGTAGCTGCCATAGGAACGATCTGTCGAAAAACTAGTTCTAGTGAGAAAAACTTTTTTTGTTTTTAATGAAAACGTCCTTATCATTGGCATACACTTAATTTATATACCTTTACACAATTCTACAAAGTTTGGTCGAAATCGGATGACTATAGCATATAGCTTCCATAGGAACGATCTGTCGAAAAAACTAGTTTTTGTGAGAAAAACTTTTTTGTTTTCAATAGAAACGTCCCTTACGTTGGCATATTTTTATTTTATATACTTTTACACAATTCTACAAAGTTTTGTCAAAATCCAATGACTATAGTATATAGCTGCAGTATGAATGATCGGTCGAAAAAGAAGTTCTAGTGTGAAAAACTTTTTTGTTTGAAATAGAATTGCCTTCAAAAATGTACATGCCTCCAAAATGCTATGCTACTAGATTTGATGTCGAAAGTTGAGCGAATTGAAACCGACTGTTCAAAGCCAAGTAGATTTAGGTAGTAGGTCCAAATCGCTTAACATTCACCTTCTATGGTTCTGACATAGTAGCAGCGTGCAGTAAATTGAAGACTGTGCTAAATTTCAGCTCGATTGCCTTAAAACCGGGGGACTAGTTGGCGTAGAAACAGACGGACGGACGGATTCAGCTCGTCGCCCTGATCAAAAACAAATATAGTTTATAGGGTCGGAAAAAATATTTCTACGCGTTGCAAACTTTTGGGAAAAATTAAAATTTACTTCGACATCGTGACATCGATTTCTTTCCAACTTTTTATACACTTGAAAAGTGTATTATAACTTTGCCCAGATGTTTGGAACGCATAGAAGGAATCATCTCCGACCACTTAAAATATATATATTCTTGATCAGCATGACGAGCTGAGTCGATTGATCTTTGACCGTCCGTCCGTCTGTCCGTCTAACCGCCTGTTTGTTTCTACGCAAACTAGTCCCTCAGTTATGAAACTATCGAGCTGAAATTTTGCACAGAGATAACTTTTAGCTGCACACTGCACATATGTGGAGACCGCGAAAATAGGATGGTGACTTCTTGTAGCTGCCATACAAATTGTTTTTTTTTTTTAATTTTTTTAGTGTTCCAGTCACACAAGACATAAAACTTATAAATTAAGCCATTAGTCACAAAACTAAGTCAGTGGTCACTAAAGTTTCAAGTGTATTTAAACTTCGGCAAAAACGAAGTTAGCTTTGCTTTCTTTTTAAGAAAAATCACTTTACCGGCTGTCTTAAGGGGAGATATACACCTAGACGTTTGAAAATATAGAATTTTTTTCGCATTTTCTCCAAGTTTGAGGTCTTAAGAACACCTGGTGAAAACGGCAAGGTTATATCTTGATAAATAAGCAAGTTATAGCCGAAAACGTAAACGGGTCGCCGCTGACACTACAGTCATTCCTCAATTTTCAAACGCGTTTTTCTCGAAACCAAGTTTTTCAACTCGGTACCCAAAACCGATTGCCTTGAAACTGTTTGTTCTTTATTCTATACCCTATTTTCTAGAAGATGTCAGAAGATTTTCTCCTTCCTTAGTTTTTTTTTATAAACAAAATAATTATTAATTTTTGGCCAAAAAATCATTACCTATGTTCAAAGGTTCACCATTTTGTCATAAATCGATATATTCAAAATGACATCTATGAAACTACTAAATTATAGTAACTATTTTAATAATCTTTCTGGTTTTTGGCTTTCTGATGATGTTTCAAGAAACGCCAGTGGGTGCCGTGTATGAAGATTTGTTGACGTCGCTTTAAGGAGCATGCGATATCTCGAAATATTTTCAATATTTTTTAATAAACAGAAATTTAACATATTTTTAAATGTGTATTCTTTCATTTATCCGAAATTTAATATAGTTTCCTACAAAAAAAAAATCTCAAAAATGGCCTTCTAGGCGTATATCTCCCCTTAAGGCAATTTTCAGTTAAGGCAGCCTTCATGCCCTAGTGTATATTGGCTCTAACCTACGTAATCGCTTACAAGGAAATTGTAAATTATTACCACAATAATAATGCCCCGAGAACTAAAATTTCGATTAATCAAAAATAACTGAATCACTGTTTTCGTGAAAGCTGACAGTCACCGACGTTCAATTCAACTCTCATCTCTAGCCAGTGCCAGCCCTGGCATACAGCAGGCCTTGTCCTACGCCTCACAGCTGATTCTACACACAACAATTTCAATTACATAAAAATGGTACAAAATTACTTCATGTGTTAAAATTTTGAATTGTAACTAATATTTCTCTTTCGATATGCAACATAATAATTCATCCAATGTCATGGCGCCTTCCTACCCGAAGGCAAGCTCCTTAATATTGGCCGGACTTGGTGTGGCCGCTGTGGGATTTGCCGGGAAGCATCTCTTGCGACGCATGCCACAGATGACCACAAAATTCAATGAGGCCATGAAGAATTTGCCCAAATTTGATGCTGAAAGTATGGCCGCAGCTAAGTACTATAAAGGTGGCTTCGATCCGAAGATGAATAAACGAGAAGCGGCCCTCATATTGGGAGTTAGTCCCGGTGCCTCCAAATTGAAGGTGAGTGAGAGTTGGAATAAACGGTTTTAAAATACTTTACTATTTTCTATGTTGTTGCAGATAAAGGATGCGCATAAGAAAATAATGCTGCTTAATCATCCGGACAGGGGTGGTTCACCCTATCTGGCGGCCAAAATCAACGAGGCCAAAGACTTTATGGATAATGCTAAATAGCACAGAAGAATAATTAAAGAGATGTACCTAACATCGAATGTAAATAAAATAGTGTGTTTAGCATGTAGATTTTTATTTTGAAATTGTAGTATAGATCAGTTCTGTGACATCTATGTGAAATCTTGGACGAATATATTGGCTAGGAATCAGGTAATCAAATGCCGGATCCTCGGTTTAAAATCTGACGATATAATATGGATGCTTTTTTAATATAATCATTCATGTCGTGTCAAATAAGCTAAGCCGACCAGTATTCAATATAAATGTTTTTTAATAGAAGCAATATTTTACAGGCCTAGAAACATGGAAAATTTCGAAGGCATATCAAAATTCCAGACAATTTGTCTTCATACTTTTTCTATTTTATTCCCAAATACCCGAGTTCAAAAGTTTTTTATTATTTATATCCCAGATTTTTCTATTTTCCCATCTCCTCAAACAAACAGCCCAGGTTTGATCCCAGACTTATATGACGATCTATGCACACACAGTCATATCTCCAACAAATTACGAAGTGAAAGGTGCATTCCAAATGTTCACCCAGATCACAACCTGCGAAAATATATAAGCAGATCTAAATAAACCAAAAATTTTCTCATATCTTTATCAAACTTACGGATATGTATCATAGGATTATGCATGGAGTAGGTCAACTTAAAACCTTGACTAAAAATATGCAAAACAATCATAGCAAACTTCATTTAGTTGTGACTTTGTAGCAAAGCAGACGGCGTTATAATAAGAACTATGAGCTGTAACTTTGCAACAGTTGCTGGAATTCCGTGAAAAATATACAGGTGTAGAGTTTGTTGTGATTAGCGAGATACTTTAGAAAGCACCACTAGTGGGGGAGTCTGAACTTGATATAAATAATAGAAGCTGACCGTTGGAATTGTATCCAGGCATTTATAGAACAGTTAGAAGCGGGAAATAATATTCAATCACGTTTCAAACTTTCCGAACCGACGTCTTAAGGCTTACAATAAATACTTTGAATAAATATTTATTTAATGAACAGAATGTTATTATTAGACATCGGATTTTATGCAACTCTCTCTCCATTAAAAACTGCATATTCAAAAAATGTTTTTTTTTTTTTGCATATATCGCAAGTGCAAAATATGTATTGTATTAATGCATTTTCCACGACAAATTAATTCTGTGCAAATAATTTCAACCTTAAGAGCTAACAAAAGTTGTGTTCTTAAACTACCTCAGTAAATAAACTTATATTCTTGTTCCATTGGCACATTTTAGCGGTCTTTCTCTGGATGTTCTTATTGACCAAATTCTTTCTGTGGATTTCCTTATAAGAGATAAATGTCCAAATTGTCCATGACGGATGATCTAGTAAAAGGGTAAATGATGTAGCCTTTATCGCTTAAAATGAAAAATTTTAAAGTGTCACCAACAGGAACAGCTTGGTGTCAATTGCGTTGTCATGGGGGGAGCTTAGTGGAGAGTTTTAGTGTTTTAGCTTAGTGGTAGAGGATTTTAGCACAGGGCACACTGGGACTGAACGGAAAACTGACCGGCATAACATAAACCCATCGATGTCTTTTGCTTTTCACTTCTGCCCATATTTTTCTGATCTGGTGGAGGGGGATGGGGGTAAAATTAAACAAAAAAAATAGGGGAAAGTTAACTTCGGCTCGGCCGAAGTTTTGTATACCCTTGCAGCTTCCATTGAAAACAAAAAAGCTTTTCTAAGACTACTTTTTGGACATTACTTTTCTATGGGATCTATTCTATAAAGATGTCTGATTTCGATTAAACTTGGTGATATCATGGAAAGGCATAATACACTGTTAATTACGAAATTTGGAGTCGATCCCATTTAAAACAAAAAGTTTTTCTCACTAGAACTTCTTTTTCGACCGATCATTCATACTGCAGCTATATGCTATAGTCATGCGACTTTAATAAAACTTTGTAGAAATGTGTTAAAGTATATAAAATAAGTGTATGCCAATGATAAGGACGTTTTCATTAAAAACAAAAAAGTTTTTCTCACTAGAACTAGTTTTTCGACCGATCGTTCCTATAAAGCTATATGCTATAGTCATCCGATTGCGACCAAACTTTGTAGAATTGTGTAAAAGTATATAAAATAAGAGTATGCCAATGATAAGGACGTTTTCATTAAAAACAAAAAAGTTTTTCTCACTAGAACTAGTTTTTCGACCGATCGTTCTTATGGCAGCTATATGCTATAGTCATCCGATTTCGACCAAGCTTAGTGAAATCATGGGAAGGGATAGTAAACTAAGAAGTACGTACTTTGGAGGCATTTCCATTAAAAACAAAAAAGTTTTTCTCTTTAAGACTAGTTTTTCAACCGATCGTTCCTATGGCAGCTATATGCTATAGTCATCCGATCCGGCCGGTTCCGACAAATGTGCAGCGTATTTGTACCAAAAGACTTCGTGCAAAGTTTGGTGAGGATTGCTTTAAAACTGACGGAGGAGATGGCATTGAAACAGACAGACGGACGGACAGACGGAAAATGATAAATGAACTCAGCTCGTCATGCTGATCAAGAATATATATACTTTATGTGGTCGGAGATGCTTCCTTCAATGCGTTACAAACATCCGCACAATTTTATAGTACACTGAGGGAAAAAACCGTGAACATTGGACTCAAAATGAGCACATTCGGCCACAAAAACTAATCGTGACCGGATTTTCTCACTTTAAGAACAATTTCTCACTTCAAGAACTTTTTTTTGAGAACGCAAAATCTTGATGTGAGCTAATATGTTCCGTTTTTGAGAACATTTTAAAATTACAAAAAAAAAAAAAGGTCCACCCCCCATACACACAGGTCCGTCCAGTGTCCAAATCCAGGTCCACTCACTGTCCAGATCTACTGTCCAGCTCCTCCACCGCGCGTCCATGCCGGCCCAGGTCCGCAGAGACATTGCTTGTACAACACCCCACCCGCCTTGGTTATTTATTATTTATTAAATAAATAAAAGTTTTTGTCGGACCTCACTGCGAGTAGAGCCCAAGTCCTTTAGTGCGCGCAACGACGGCGGCCGTCGCGACGCGTCGTAGACGGTTAGGCTATTGCCATGCGTCTGAAGACGCACGTCTGAATGCCTACATATACTTTTCGGTGGGGTGGTTGAGGTTAGCTGAATTGTGCTCATTTCAAGAACATTCGGAACATTTGTGCTCAAATATTTGAGAGAACCACGTTTTTTCCCTCTGTGTACCCTCTGCAAGGGTATAATAAAATGGGGTGTCGCTTCTTAGATTTGTGTGTGCTTCGGTTTGATTTCTGGCAATATTTTCTGATCGGGGTAGGGCCTGACTCATGGAGGGGAGGGGGATAAAATTAAACAAAAATTCAAATGGGGTACCGTTTCATATGTTTTTGGGTGCTGCGATTTCAGTTTTTGGCAAAATTTTTCCGATCAGGCGATCGATGAGCATCCCGAGAAAGAGAAGGTCGGGGGTTTTTGAACAAATTCCCACAAAATCGTTCCCACAAAGTCGTCGACATTTTCTACCTCTGGGGTAAATTGGCCTCTGTTCAAGCCACTCAATGCTCCTGGATTACAGCTTCGATTTTTGGAACTTCTGCAGGTTAGTTTTTCATTCTGTCCCAGTGTGCACTGAACACTACGCCCATGAGTGGTTTACGGCTAAGATAAACGTACAATTTTTTTTTTTAAATTACAATTTGAAATAATCTTTAAATTATTGTATTCCAAATTACAATTATGATTACTAATGATTTTTCATTGTCTGAATAATCGAAATTTAATATAATGAAACCTCCACTACAACTTTTCGGAAGCGGAATTGATTCAATTTCCGCTTTAAAAAGTTATGCATGCTGGCAGGTGGAATGAAAAGTAATTGTCAAATTACGCACTAGTACAGTTGCTAAACGTACATTAAGCTTAGTTTCCTTAATTCTGTGAGCAATTGGGAATTTATTTTAGAAATTAAAAATATTTTTTTATTAAATGTCTTGAAAACTTGGCAGTGCTAGCAAACACGAAAAGAAAAACGTAAAAGTCAGCATCTCTTATTTCCGAATGTTTCATTTTCGATCGTTCCGCTTTTTGCTCTCGAGCCGATTTCATTTGGCCCTTAGTTTGCCAAAAGAAAAATGTAAGCAATTTCATTCGTAATTTGGAACAAAAAAACCAAACCGAGGCGGAATGGCTTTCGGCTTACTTTTCAAAAAGTATTGGAGTTGAGAACATGCCTAAATATGATTACATTTTATTGGGTGTATGACAAAATAATAGATACAACTACTTACTAATGCCCAATTTATACGACCTAATCGCTCAGAAATCAACAAACGGTATAAATCATTAAATATCATGCTTAAGACACGAAACGGGTCTTGACATACGAAATTATATCTACTTATTTGTAAGAAACTGGATCAATGGATTTTACTTAGCGAAAATAGTTCTGTTAGTTTTGAGTCAATCTGTTAAAATAATTTATATTTGATACGTCCATTAAAAAATTTCGAAATTATGGGGTCTTAACAATGTACCGAATGATATGACCGCCTACTGCACCATGTGTTCAACTTTAATTGAATTAAACATTGCATCAACCGGGCTAGTTTCGTATCTACAAAAAGGTGTCTTGAAGTGTATAAGGATGTCCTATGAAATATAGAGGAAGAAAGATAAGGAAGTGGAATCTTTCTAAATGCAAATTAAGCTCGAACATGCTAAAAATGATTTTGCTTTGGGACTAAATTCAGCTCGAGTTTTTTGCTTATTTTAACCTTTATGAGATTACTGCGGAATAAACTCAATCTTTTCAGAAATAATAAAAAAATGGGAACAAATCAATACTTTTTAGCACGGCTTAAGAATATTCGGGATTACACTGTTGGATTGATTTATTTTTCAGCGTGGGATTCTCAAATCTGTTATCAGAATCCACTCTATTTCCTAGCTTTTTTTTACCCAAGAATGAACCTTCAACTTTTCTTTCAATAGAAATTTCAAGTTTCCAAACGTAAAAATCCCATATTTTACACGTACTTCATACATCAAACATCTTTGACTAAACTGTAGAAACCATCTTTGGGGGAAATCACATGGCCAATATAGGACACTACATAGATCGCAATGCGAATTTGCGTGCCGCTGGCTTACCCTCCAATATGGGAGATGAGGAACATTCAGGTGCCGCAGGCTGTTTAATTATGGCCCATTCGGAGGAGAAAGCCGAGTATCTGATACGTATGGAGTGCAAACGTAATTTGGAAAAACCTTTTGGACCACGGACTCCTGTTATACCACAGCAGAGTATACGCGATTTGTTGGCTATTGATTTAGCCAAATCGCGCTTTACTGCTTTCAAGGATAAATTCTCCGAGGATATGTACTTTAAAAAGGCGAAATTGGGTCAAGCCAAGCCGGCCAACTCCAAGCCCGATGATGTGACCAACATGAGTAGATCATTTGGTTGTACCTCCAGCTCCTCGGATCCCGTATATCCTTTAATTTTACCACCGAAATCCGCCGAACAGGTCAATCAAGAATATGGAGAATTTCATGACAAGCACATCATAAGTCATAATCATTATTTTCCCGCAGAGCAAATAAATAGGAAGTAAGTACAGAATATGGTTTTAAAACGAGTTTTAGATAATAGATTGGTAATTTGCAGATATAACCAGCCCTTTAATCGTCGTGATACTTTTGGTGTGTACTTGGGAGTAGATGATAATGGTGGAAAGGTGAAACGTTGCCTGCAGCAATGTTTCGATCATGTGATTATCGTCAGTAAACCTCAGATGGATTTTATAGATCGCACCTATGGGCGTTTGGGCCAGAAGTATAAAAAGTAAGTTATTCTGCCCAAATAAGCGAGATGTGGGTATTCAATCTTTTGCCTTAGATATCCCTATGTGGTACCGCCAGACATGACACATGGGATTGCAACACATTCCAGCGATTGCGATGGCAAAATGCTAATTGAGAATATCTCACCCTGTGTGAACAATAGAAAATTGGTCGATGCTTTCGCTCATTTAAACCAGTGGCGACAAAAGCTACAGAAATGCTCCACTTTCCATATGTTCGATCTGATATCTGTGCTAGAGAAAAACGATAAGGAGCACACGGGTCATTTGCCTTTGGCTAGGATTATAGAGATTATGCATAAGATGCATTTACGCGTTGATGCGCAGAAAATCCGCACCACAGTTTCACATTTCAAAATGCTCATCGACGAGGCAACCGCCACGGAGCGTATCAATTATAAGGACTTCTGTCGATTGCTCTCCATACAGGTGCCCTTACCCAAAACCGGTAATATATCGGCCATGCCAGCGAATGTCTACAATAAGGATACCACATATCGTCTGCTCTGTTCTGATCTAAAAAAAATACCCCCCGAGGGTCGTGTGGAACGTAAACCCTTTCGCACACCTCAGCAGCTAGATGATGACGCAACACGTGTCAAGGATCTAATATCGCCAGAGATGTCCACTCTGCTGGGCTTGGGACCAAGTGATTTTACACAGTTGCGTCCTCAGGAACAGCTGGAGCGTATTTTTAAGTCATTGGTTTCTCCAGAAGAATTTGAAATGCTTTGGCAGCAGCTGCAAACGGAACACAAAGATCAGCAGGAAGGCTTTTCTGTCTTACAGTTTCGTAATGCTATGGATAGCAGGGAGCTAAACAAGACTGAGGCAGCCTTATAAAGTGACTAGGTTAAATTGAGAATAAAATATTGTCCATAGAACGATCTATATTAAATACTTAAACTTTGTCCTCTAGATATTGAGTTTTCTGGACCAGGTTAAACGAATATTTAAGCTAAACAAGGCTGCAAAGGTCAGTACCTGCTCTTTATCTTAAAGTTAAAGCCCGTAACAAATATATTACAAAATTTTCGGCTAAAACATACTCGAAAAAATTTGCG
Organism: Lordiphosa collinella; assembly: GCA_018904265.1. NCBI lineage: Eukaryota > Metazoa > Arthropoda > Insecta > Diptera > Drosophilidae > Lordiphosa > Lordiphosa collinella. The sequence continues at coordinate 120,937 of JAEIFV010000014.1, forward strand.
GTTAAAGACGATGGGAGATTTCATGAACTCGTAGTTAGTTTCTTTAAATACTGTTTGACAGGGAAGCCCAAAATCTACTTTTGGAATATCCTGAAGAATCAGAAAACAACCGATCTCAATTCGGAGACCTCTCTCAAAGTATTTTTTTCTCTAAAATATTTGTAAGCAACAAAAAACAAATTAAAACAAAAGTATTTTTGGCTAAAAAACTTAAGTTTAAAAAAATATTTAAAAAATTTTTTATTTTAAGATGTTCTTTAAGGGTTAATAACACATCAAAATGATCAACTTTGTTAAATGTTACTTATTTTTTTAAAGGAATTAATATCGTTACGCTATATTAATGAAATAACCCTCTGTACTCTTGGCAAATGTTTCCCCTCAATTATTCCCTAATTTCTCTGTATTTTTTTAATCGTAACCGGCAAACCTACCTATACGCGCGCGATCATCTATCGTTTCTCCACCATTCCATTCAAACAATTATCGATTCAACAAGCTTGCCGATATATCGAATATTTTGCCCATCCCCATCCCTAACTAACTGTCACTGATCGTTGGTCCCCTTACAATATCAAAGATGGCGACTTTTATGTGCGACTGTGGCAAAAGTTTTAAATATAAAAGTCAATTAAATTGGCATGCCGTAAAGCATTCAAACGAACGTCCGTTTAAATGCAATTGTGGACGTGCATTTAAACGCAGTGGCAATTTAAAAAATCACCAAAAAAAGGTAGGACTTTCGGTAAGTTTTCGCCGGTGAAACATTTTTAAGCATTTGTATTAACAAATATGGTTTATTATATGTATTTACAGTGTGACAATGCAACGCTGCCTCCTCATGGCGAGCTCGAGGTGTCTCCTCATCATGCTCAGCAGGCAGGAGCGGGTGCAAGTGCACCAAATCTCGCACAGATATTGCGAAACATTGTTAATGTCTCCACGCATGCTTTGATGCAATTAGAAGAAGCTTCAAAAGCGGCTCCAGCTTCTGCTGCTCCTCCAACAGAAGGTGGTCAGAGCTTGAAATCTGTGCAACAGCAGCAGCCGCCAGTGCAACCGAATTGTAAGCTAAGTCATGGTGCACGTTCGCAAGAATGGCCTGAGGTAAGCGAAGTGGCTAAAATCCAAGAGAGCAATCCCTTTGTCTTGGCCCAAAACTTTGTAGAGACTTGCCCACACATAGAGGTGGATCATTACCATGTGGCTGCCACACAAACAGCTCCTGCTTCTGCTGCAGCTCCCTTAGGAGGTGTTGAGAGCTTAAAATCTGTGTACAAGGACAGCACCTTAATGCCCGCACCCAAGCAACAGCAGCAGCAACAACAACAACAATTGACATCTTTACTGCCCAAATGCGATTTGCCTGGGATCTCCGCCTGTCGCAGCAAACGGAAATCAACGAATGAGGATCAAGAGCAGGGCTCCAAAGCCAAGCTGCCGCCGGCTAACGTTGCTACTCAAGCCTCATCTTTGAGTTCCTTGGCCAAGAGAAGCAAAAAACAGCAGCAGTCACCGGATGGAGCAAATCTCGCACAGCCTCTGCACAACATTATAACCGACTCCAAGCAGGGTTTGATGTATTTAAATGCCAATACCACCATATCGATCATTACACCACCTCTACCGGGTCCCGGGCCGGTAGCGGCTGCCTTAACTGGACCACCACCGCGGGCCAATCTGCCTTTTGTATCTTATGGTGGAGTTTCCAGCAAGGTAACCACTAACAAATATCTGACCCCCACCAAGGAAGCTAAATATTTACCAGCCAGGCGTGCGGCTCCACACATGGCCGCTGCAGTTTCACTGCCTCCTTCCACCAGCAGTGGCCATCATCGTCAGCAACAGCCAAACAAAACACAAGCCGCCTTTGTCCATTTGGCCCCGTTTAAAAAATCAAGCTCTCCCGGAGGCTTCAACAACCTCGCTATCCGCTCTCCAGAGACGGCCTCTACTCCCAAGGATACAGGAAAATCTGATCCGAAACGCGTTCAAGCCAAGGCAGAGGCAAATGTCTTAACGACGGAATCAAGTCCGAAATTCGAATTGGGTGCCTGGCTGAAAGCCTGGCACTCAACAAACGTTGACGAGAAATCCAACGAGGAAGAGGTCAATACACAGCCAATTAAAGGCTGCACTTCACGAGATACTACCAAGCACATTTACTCGTCTGCCTCCTCACTCAATGTCTCCACAATGACACCCGATGTCCCGGACTACTCTCAACAGTCGCCGCATCATATCTTAACATACGAGCAAGAGGAGGACGAAGACGACGAAAAAGAGGAGGAAGCGGACAATGGTGACGAAAACAAGAACGAGGAGCAGCAGGAGAAACTCAATCAGCAGGAAACAGCGGTAACATATAATAATCTGCTCATTTTGGCAGATGTGGCCTATAAGTACAAGTATAAGTACGTATAAGTACTTTTAAGTATAAGTATATAAGTAATGTAAAATGGCTTGACACAGCCCCAAAGGGCCAGGGCCGGGAGAAGAGAAGCTTTTGCATGGATAATTACTACAAAGGACGCCAACAGCATAGTATATAGTTTATAAGTATATAAGTACCAAGTGAAAAAAACGCTGAAAATAAACGCCGAGGACAATGAAAATAAGGAGCCGGCCATTACATTAAAAAACGAGAAAGCAAAACTAACTTCGTCTGTGCCGAAGTTCAAATACACTTGAAACTTTGTCATTAGAATATTAAATAAAAAAACTAAAAAAACCATTTGTATGGCAACTACAAGAAGTGACCCTCCGTTTTTCACGGTTCCGACATATGAGCAGTGTAGTAGTAGTAGTCTTCCCACCTTCTTTGCAAAGTCCCAATTGTCCTTGATTTAGTATTTTCGAGGAGCGGCTGCATCGGTTATACCAATGCTCACATGCCAACACACATAAGATCTGATTACTAGAAGTGCTGGTAAATTTAGCAAGTAAGAGACAGGAACAGTACGCGAAAGTTGTTCCCAAGGACCCAAAGAGTCTTACTTTGGGAGGAGGGCCAAGCACGTCGGCCTCTCAATAACTCCTAGATGGGCTAATCCAGCGTTGCACAGAGGTCTACTTCTACTAAAGATATCGTTTTAAATTTTTTTTTCAAAATTCTATAAAAATATAAGTAAAAAAACATAGTGGTCATACCTGAACATCTCCTAAACCCCACTCTCACGGCCCTCCGACCCCAAGTAAATAAATAGAAATAATTAGTTAAAATAGTGGAAGTTAACTTCGGCTCGGCCGAAATTTCGTATACCCTTGCAGCTTCCATTGAAAACAAAAAAGTTTTTCTAACTGAGACTACCTTTTGGACTTTACTTTTCTATGGGATCTATACTATATAGATGTCTGATTTCAACCAAACTTGGTGAAATCATGGAAGAGCATAATACACTGTTAATTACGAAATTTGAAGGCGATCCCATTTAAAAAAAAAATTTTTTTTCTCACTAGAACTTCTTTATATGCTATGGTCATCCGATTTTGATAAAACTATAGAAGTGTGTAAAATTATATAAAAAAAAGTGTATGCCAATGATAAGGACGCTTTCATTAAAAATAACAAAGTTTTTCTCACTAGAACTAGTTTTTCGACCGATCGTTCCTATGGCAGCTATATGTTATAGTCATCCGATTTCGACCAAACTTAGTGAAATTATGAGAAAGGATAGTAAACTAAGAAATACGTACTTTGGAGGCGTTTCCATTAAAAACAAAAAAGTTTTTCTCACTAAGACTAGTTTTTCGACCGATCGTTTCTATGACAGCTGACGGAGAGATAGACAGACAACGCGGACCTCGGACAAGTCTAAAATAACTTAGTCACCGACATTTTATACTACCCTTGCAGAGGGTATTATAAAATTGTCCGGATGTTTGTAACGCATAGAAGGAAGCATCTCCGACCACAAAAAGTATATATATTCTTGATCAGCACGACGAGCTGAGTTGATTTAGCCATGTCCGTCTGTCCGTCTGTCCGTCTGTCCTGTCTGTCCGTCTGTTTCTATGCTATCTCCTCCGTCAGTTTTAAAGCTATCCTCACCAAACTTTGCACAAAGTCTTTTGGTACAAATACGCTGCACATTTGTCGGAACCGGCCGGATCGGATGACTATAGCATATAGCTGCCATAGGAACGATCGGTTGAAAAACAAGTCTTAAAGAGAAAAACTTTTTTGTTTTTAATGGAAACGCCTCCAAAGTCCGTATTTCTTAGTTTACTATCCCTTCCCATGATTTGACTAAGTTTGGTCGAAATCGGATGACTATAGCATATAGCTGCCATAGGAACGATCGGTCGAAAAACTAGTTCTAGTGAGAAAAACTTTTTTGTTTTTAGTGGAAACGTCCTTATCATTGGCATACACTTAATCTATATACTTTTACACAATTCTATAAAGATTGGTCGAAATCGGATGACTATAGCATATAGCTCCCATAGGAACGATCGGTCGAAAAAGTAGTTCTAGTGAGAAAAACTTTTTTGTTATTAATGAAAACGTCCTTATCATTGGCATACACTTATTTTATATACTTTTACACAATACTACAAAGATTGGTCGAAATCGGATGACTATAGCATATAGCTCCCATAGGAACGATCGGTCAAAAAACTAGTTCTAGTGAGAAAAACTTTTTTTGTTTTTAGTGGAAACGTCCTTATCATTGGCATACACTTAATCTATACACTTTTACACAATTCTACAAAGATTGGTCGAAATCGGATGACTATAGCATATAGCTCCCATAGGAACGATCGGTCGAAAAACTAGTTCTAGTGAAAAAATCTTTTTTTTTTAATGAAAACGTCCTTATCATTGTCATACACTTATTTTATTTACTTTGGACACATTTCTACAAAGATTGGTCAAAATCGGATGACTATAGCATATAGCTGCAGTATGAATGATCGGTCGAAAAAGAAGTTCAAGTTAGAAAAACTTTATGTCTTAAATGACATCGCCTCCAAATTTCGCAATTAACAGTGTATTATGCCTTTCCATGATTTCACCAAGTTTAATAGAAATCAGACATCTTTATAGTATAGATCCAGAAAAGTAATGTCCCAAAAATAGTCTTAGAAAAACTTTTTTGTTATCAATGGAAGCTGGCCCGTTATAAATGGGTCGGGTGTTAACAATAAGCGGTTAAACAAATCTGTATTGGTTGCCAGACGAAAAGTTTTTCGTGTATGCTGAAGCCGAAATTTTTTGAAGTCTTTATTTCTCGCCTCAGCAGCTTTCTCGGATAACTCTCCAATCGAAACGAGAGCACTTTTAATTATAGCAGGACCGTGAATTAAAATTCTGTGTACGGTAGGTGGAAGGTAATACCACGAATACTTATTTGTACGGTCCTTAGCTATATTAACTGCAAAAGTCTGAAATTTTTCAATATTAATATTATATCCTGAATATATCGCTTGCAATAATATAGCACATCGTTCAATTAGGTCTTGATTTAAGCCAATAATTTGAGCAGACAAGTCAGCATTATTGAAAAACACTCTCGCCGTGTTTCCATCATTTGATGTTTCACTTCCACCACATTTCGGTTTGTCGGCTATTAATCACATTTGTAAACGAAACTCTGTTTGAATACTCTGTTTTCTTTCTTTAAGTTGGGCTTTTCCTTCAATGGATCCAACTTGCCATTGTTAAGTTTACATGAGAGGTGAAAAAAATATTCAAAAACCCGTATGTAGGCATAAAGTGGAGACAATCCGAATTCAAATCGATCCGTTTGAACTTCTCTTTGCATGCATTGCTCAATATCATTCATTTGTGTAGGTTTCGCGTCACATATATAGCACTTTGAGGATAAAGTCTGGGTTAACGCATTGCTAATTTTACCATCCATCATAGCAAGTTGTAACATATGACGAACACATAATGATTTACTACCAACAACCATTTTAGTCGGAACCAGCATCTCAATTTTTTATTTTAAATAATTTTTCTTTTTCGAGGCTCAATTCAGTTGACTCCTTCTTAAATTGAAATCGAACAGGACAACAATATCGAGTGGACGATGGTCGTGGATTTTTCCATATTATTTTTGAACTGTTTGAGCTATCTTCAGTCGTTTACAAATCAAGTGGAACATTTGATGTTACAAACCAGTGACTGTCATCTCAAATTATTGTTCTCCACTTTCTGTTTGTACTCGCTGTAACTTCCGTCGAAACCCCATTTTTCTATACGCTTAAGGTTGATCTCTGGATCGCTTAAAACTTAATTTACTACATTATCCAGCATTCCGATAATACGCTTAGTAGAGTGGTCCAACAAGCTTTGAAGATCTACTTCCGCGTGGGGTTCGCTTTTCCTGTTTTTCCTTCACAATCTTATCATAGCTGCAAAAAAGTTCGGCAGAAATGTTATTGTGCACAAATGATCTGGTCAGGTTATATTGATGCTTCGTTAAATTCGTTTCCATGATAAGCGAAATAACCTCGCTTGTGGATGCAAGCGAATTTGTTCTATTATTTAGTTTATCAGTAACTTAACGCAAAGAATCAGCATTCTGCTTTATTTGTAACATTAAAGGCAAAAAAGTAATCTGTTTCCCACGATAGGTTCCACATTTTTCTCTAAGCTTTAACAAAACCTGCATTCAATGAAAAAAACTCATACAAACCAAAGCAATCGCAATCTGCAAATAAGTAAATCGACCTTACAATCAGAAGAACAGAACTTCGAACTGCACTGATCGACGTCTGGGCATCGAGTGCAAGCAAAGAGAGCGCTGCTTACGCTCATATGCCCGGCATGCGCTCGGCTCGTGTGCATGTAAATAGCCGATTGCGCTCGGCCCCTGGGGGCTATGGAGGAACATCGCTGATCTAGAGCAATTTAAAGGCCAGAACCGATTGAGAGAAGGGTCTTAAGTGCCCGGTGTATGTGAATGGCGCACTCATCTAAAAGTCGCTTTGAAGTCTCTTAGCTTAACACAGGCTCTTGAAAAAGTATTAGAAAATCGCTCAGGTTTTAAAAGGTACTTAGAAGTTGTGTAGAATTACTTCAGCAGACGCTAACTTTCTTCAAACGGCGATTTAACAAACATTGACAATAGTTTTATTGTCACCTAAAAAAAAAACAAAGAACCCGATTAAATGAATAAATTATTTTATTCCTCGTTCTCATATTTTATGTAGGTTTATAAATATTAAAAAAATAACACTATTCCTCTAGCTACAAGCTAAGTGAGTACTTCCAACAAGTTTTTATGGTACATGGTACCTGGTAGATGTAGATCGTCAATTAAGCGCATAATTTTTCTGCAAAATAAAGTCCCAAGTGTCCTTCCAGCGCAAATTTATAATTTCATCTGCAGTCATTTGTCTTGAACCATAGCTCAGAGGCAAGAACTTGACAAAAACACTACCAACGGCTAGCAGCCAGACGAGCAGTCCGAATCGATAGGCTCTTATCAAATGAACTCCACGATTGCTGCCACAATGACGATGTAAAAGATAATCCAAGTGTTCCAAGACATAGCACAGCAACAGCAGCTTGAATAGAAAAGCTGGCAAATAGTTGTGCAGAAAGAGTGTGCGATCCACAAAGAAATAGGGTAGATAATGCATAAGATAGCCCACGAAGAAGGTATCGCCGGCGGCCATAAACCGCTGCCATTCTTGAGCGGAGATGTCGTAGCACAAACGACGACGTCGTACTGCATAGAAGGCCAGGAGTAGGGCATAGATCAATAGTCCAGCACTGGCCGTATACCAGATGAGCACATTGCCTAGTAGATAGATTTGAGCACTGGAATTTGAGTCCAACCAGTAGGCTATACCCTTGTCCAGCAAGGGCCACTCATGCGGCAGAGAGCTATACATATGACTCTGCAATTGTTTGGCATGCCAAAACATTTTCGTCTGCAATTCCAAAAGTTTCGACCAGAAGGACAGACGTGTACGTTGAGTGGGTATCATCTCGGCGGAGAGTAGTTGACGCTCGCGTTCACGTTGATCCTGGGCTGTTGAACAAAGCGAAAAATGTAAACGTTTGCATAGAGAAAGTTTTGTTTAAGGACTCACTTCTGGTATAGCGATGCTCCTCCACATTCCAAATGGCATCTTCATGCACCTGTTCCCTATCCGCCACCACTTCATGCTGATTGAAACCCCAATCGGGCAACTGACGTCCACTAAACTTGAGAGCAGCACCCGTGGACTCGTGTATGAGACGAATTTCCGACTTGATGGCATGCCAGTGATCTCCCTCCGTATTGCGATTGAGAATCTCTACGCGCCACAACAGCTCACCCTCCATTTTGATTTCGTAATCGATATAACAGCTGACCTCTTGACACTGCGGAGTCATGGGAGCGGCCACATCGTGAGAGTTCAAGGCACGACTAGTAATGCCATGCACCAGCTGTATAATGTCACCATGTCGTATAACATCGGGTTGATCTCCCACCACCAGATCATCACGCTCCGGACGCTTAACTATCCACCAGTTGTTCACATCTTTGAAAGAATAACAGGTAACCTGTTGCTGATGTGAAGAACCACGTTTGTCCTTATAGCGCACAGGATAGACCGCGGCATGGGAGTGCAACCAACAGGTACGACCATGTGTGTGCCGCAAGGTAATCTGAGAGCCATGCACCACTGCCAGGGGTTGACCTCGCGTAATCGAAGCCAGACCACCATCCAGCGAAGCCTGAAAAGCACTGGTCATAATGCTATCATGTGGACCAGCACGATGTAGGGTTCGGAGATGTACATAGAACACACTCAGGTAGACCAAAATGGGAATACCCAGGAAAAGCACAAGTCGTCCCAAGGCATGCATCCAGAGTTGAGCATCTGCAAAGAAGAGCAAAGTGAGTAATTTTAGTTATTCAGTTTGCTCTCTTTATTGTTCAGTTGTTGCTCAAAACGAAAAGAAAAAGCAATTGAATAACTGAACAATAAAGAGCAGCTTTGTGAGCAATCAACCATTAAACAACTGACAACTGAACAGCTGAACCAAAAGGAGCAATTAAAGAAAATAAGAGATTGGTTAAATTTACTCAAGTTCACTCACTCACAGAGCTTAAGAACGAAACCCATAAAGGTTACTTTCTTTTGGTTACGATCATATAAGTTTATACTCACTTGTCAAACGTGCATCATACAGCAATTGCCACAAGTGTCGACACAACAGATAACCCGCCAGGGCCAGCGCCAGAAAGCCCACATACTTTATGCTGCCCGCACAAGCCAAAGACAGTGCCGCGGCTGCTCCACTGCACAACCATTGCCAACTGCCGAGACGACAACGCTGAAAGCGTAACAGACAGCCTATACCCAATGTACTGCCCAGCAGTAACATTGATTCCATCAGCACAAAACGCGATTGCGTTAACAAAGCATTGTCCAATACCACCAAAAGACCACCCAGAGCGGATGCCCAACGATTTAGTTGCGCCTCTTGCAACAATTTGTAGACAGCCGGAGCCAATAGACTGCCACACAAGGCGGGTATAAAGCGTAACCAAAAGATGGGTACATTTGGTGCATAGGGAGCACCGATCCGCGAGAATGTGTAGTTACCATCGTAGCCGGCACAACTGACAAGACCAGCTATAAGCTGCTTTCCCAATGGCGGATGCTGATCGAAGAAGAAGATGTTACGCATATAGTGCGAGATGTATTTTCCATAGTGTAGCTCATCGAATCTGGGGAAGAAAATTGAAGAGGATTTTATTAGGCAAAGTAAAGAAGAGTTTAGAAATTTGCTGATATTTTTTAGGTATTTCTTTGTATTAGTTCAGAGCCAAGGTTCAACGGTTAAAAACTTTGCGTTAAAAAGTTCTAGAAACTGGTCAGAAAACCAAAGCTGATGCTCTACGACAGGTTAGAGACAGAGATAAAAGCGGGGGTAGCCCGTCTTTCCCATGCCGAATCCACTGACTATCCAATCCCTTTCTATTCATAACCGAATGATTTCATTCAATTCTGGCCTGTGCCGATCTCCACCTTGAATAAGGGATGCCGAAAGTCAAATCAATATATCGCCTCGGAGAAGAGCAAAACGCAACAAGACCGGCGTAAGTCCGACCCTCGCCATACCGGACGCCAACGCTGGCAAGCTCTGTGAGGCCGCGACACAATCACCGGGTCAACTTAACACGAAGGCGCCAGCGCAACCGCCCTCAACTGCATATCTATCTACGAAAAGTATACGTTAACGTTACCGGAAGCTGGCACACAAACGCAATCGCCAAAAACCAACCTGGTTAAAAGAAATCACGCCCCCACCCATCCCAAGCGTCGACCGGTAATGACGCTGAGATATGTACAAAAGCAACCGTCTGTGTAGCTCGGAATATGCCAATTCTTTCCAAATACCATTGGATATTGAAGACGTGGGACACCAACAAACAAACTGTAAACTCACCCGCAACATCGTCGATTTGGAAATAGCAGCCATTGAACCTATTGCTAACCGGAGCCATATTCTCCCGAAAATAACGAAACATATGGAGCTTTTCGAAAAAACTCCCATCGGAGAAAATACGAATAAGCCCTCTCCTTCTGGTGGACTTTGATTCACTCTGACGTTAAAAATACCGCTCTCGTCACTAATTTTCAAGAAAACATCAGCGCACGGTGTCATCCACCATGATCTACAACTGGCCAAACAATCATGCAGTGTCATAAAAATCGATACACAAACGGCCTGGCTTATTTCAAGTAGAACTTGATAAAGATGACAGCAACTCCAAAGTATTTGAAGTTACACAGCTCGGTTGTCACGCGTCCTGTGAGCCCAGTACTTGACTTTCCTCAGCATGATCAATATGGACAAAAAAATACTGTTTGTCAAAACAGACGATATATCATTAATAACTTTCCGATTCAATAAATCAAAATCGCAATATGCTGAATTTTTAAAGTATTCACGTCTTTATGTAGACAAAATTGAGCTTCGATTGATTTTATGATGATTCTGTGAGTAACATCTATATATGGCACTATTAAATATGCTCCAAATCATAAAAAAAAACCTTCTCCAATTTTTAAAACATTCAAAATTTTAACTCAACGTTTTGTAGATAAAGAGGCCAAGGCTGCACACTTTTAATATGTTGGTGAAGATCCGGTCCGGGGGTTTCAAATCCGTTTAAAAGTAAGATTTGGTTAGCGGTCCGGTTCCTGTGCTTATCGAACCTAAGGTTTTAGTTCGAATCCGGGTTCAACGATTGAATAGTTAACAGATTTTTGTCAAAATTTAGAAAGATAGTTTTGTTCAGAAGAACTTGTCCAGTTCACTAAGCTATGTAAATCGTCAATGATTAGTCGAATTTCTTGTTGTTATCATTCATTGGTCCTCTTCAAAGGATTCCTTAAGGGTCTCGTCTTTGAATTTTGGAGCGAAGCCTTTTTTCTTTCTTTACAAAAATGTACAAGATTTGGGTTCCCTGTTTCTAACTTAACTTATGTTTTAAGTAATTCCTTCTCGAAATCGCAATATGCCGAATTTGGATAGGATTTCTAAAACGCCCGATTACACTGTGAACCATTTTTCAACAAAATTTTTTTTGAAACCTAAGAGACCCACCAAATTGCGTAATTTTGGGCATAAAGACGTTATTTTTTTGAGGTGGTCGAAAGAAGTGATTTGTAGGCCTGGTTAAGAGCTGAAGACAAAAAAGTAAAATTCCAAATAGTTTATGAGATACAGACCTGACTGGTTCAAAAAAGTAAATTTTCCTATGAAAATTTTAGGAGTCTTTTACAAAAAAACCTTAGCCAATCAGACCAAACCCAGCCAGGGGTTTTCTACTACTACTAGTAGCTTGCGAATTTGATGGGTCTCATTGGTATCAAAATTTTGTGGTGCACTGTGTTATAGTCGGGCTTGACCGACTTTTTTAATGTTAATTTAAGGGATTCTATAGTAAATTTTAAAATTAATGTCCAGTTCGGGTTGAGGTTCAGTAGGTTAAATAATTGAAAGGTTCGGTTCGGTTGGAGGGACCCAAAAAAGGTGACATGACAAAAGGCCCACGGACATAAGGCCCATATAAAAAATTTCAATCATTACTTTGAAATATAACTCAGAAATTTTCTGGGCCTTTTGTCCGGACATTAAGCCCATGGGCGTAAAGTCCGTACTCAAATTTAAATGACATTAAACGCACGGTGATGAGTATAAAACGACCACTACATGCTTTCCATACTGATGGACTAGTTCTACAAGTGGATTTAAATGTTCTTAATTTAAACGAATATTAAGAGTGTTTAGAATTTTATGCAAGATTTGGTATGCATGCAAGGCCATTCGGCCGTCAGTTTAGGGCAGGTGCCGGAAAAAAACACAATCCCATTTTGGCATTGGTGTGTGTGAGAGCAGCGCAAAAACTGATTCAATCGCGAAGCAGTTAAACAAAAGCCGAACACGCAGCGCAGCGAAGCTTATACTGCTTATACTGTGTGTGAGCCAACTGCTTTTGAGAGCTTGCCTATGCCCAGTTGGTTGCGACGTGACGGCCTCTAGGTTAGGGCAACCATCGGCCTGGTCGATCCGCACAGCTTTACCAGAGTTTGTGCACTATATGTCAGCTATCCGCCAGGCGATTTCAGACAGCCATCGGCTTCGGTATATTCGTTAACCGGCAAAATATTTTCGCAAAATACAGTTTTGATGGCCCGAGGCGGTATCGCAGACATACAAATTACCCGGCCAGAATCGGCCAGATTACCAGAGACTGTTCATGAAATGTCTTGCTTACACATTCTCTTAAAAGCCGCCCCATTTCTCATGAAGAAGCTTGGAACTTATGAAGTTGTTTCTCTTCTTTGATTTGCAAAAGTCACACATTTCGTCTTGCACCCTGCAGAACCTCAAATTAAAGTGGGAGAAAAGTCCGATGAAATGTGGGCTTTATGTCCGAATTTTTTTGGGGTGCTTTTTTCATTACTTCTTTTGGGGACTTATTTCATTTTCTGATTTTATTTGGGAAATAATGCCCCAAAAAAGGAAATAAAACCCCAATTTTAATGAACAATTGTTGTTTTTGTTTTCTGTATAAATTTTTGGGGTCTTATTTCGCTGACCCAAGAAACTGTCAAAGACATAATTTGTAAGTTAAAGCCTCGTGACTTAAGAGAGGCCGCATATCTATCTATTCGGGGAAGATCATTAAGATCGGACCAAAAACACCGAAGTTATGTAAGCAACAATTTTTCTGTATGGAGCGGGGGTTCAGCATCTTCAGCTGCCAAAACACTGAGAATAAATGGAACAGGGTATTTTCAGCTCCCTCTCTTTTTTGTGTTGTTTCGATCCTATATTCCCCATCCCGTATTTTTTCCGGGTCCTACGGGACTCCTGCTCGAATATTCCACCCGAACCTTCTGCAGAATCTAAAAGGTTTGCATCCTGAACTAACATACCCAATACCAATTGACGTTTGAAACTATCCAGTTAAAATCGTTGAAAAAATATTGAATGGAACTGTCTCTGCTGGTCTCCAGTTGTACACAGGCTCCCCCTAGTCTAGCTTTTTTCTCTCGCTTTTTTCGGAATTTTCATTACTTACACAACATGCGCTGGAGTGGCCAATTTGTAGAAACGTGTGCAGAATGCCAACAAAAATAGCGTCCAGCTGAAGAGATCGATGCTCAGACTAACGGTAAACTGCGGCGTATCTGCAACTGAGCAGCGGTGTTTATGGCGATCTTTGATGTCATCATCGACAGAGCTGGAACTCGATCGCGAACGTTTGGAGGTAGTAGATGTAGGCGAAGGTGATGTTTGTTTTGACGTCGATGTCGGCGTCAGCCGGCTCTCAGAGCGACGATCATGCTCCACACTACCGCGTAGCGGTGCCGTGGCGTTTAAGTGGCAGTTGATATCGCGGCAGCAATTGAGTATGGTGGATACAGCAGCACCGTTACAGCACAAAGGTGAAGTTGAATTGGCGCTGGCAGAGGCTGAGGTTGTTGAACGACTGCGTTTGTCGCTTGCTCCGCGAAAGTGAAGTCTTTCGTTTGTTTGCGGTTCGCAGTGGGTTTGATTTTCGATTGAATTTTCTGCAGTACTTGTCGGTTGTGGTTGTTGTTGTTTTGATTTGGAGCGTGTCGTCTTGCGACGTTGTATGGTGCTTGAGTAGGTGGACATGCTGAGTGTGTTTTACTTTTTTTTTGTAGCGTGAGAATTTGCTTTATGCGGTTTTTGTTTCAGGCATTTCCTAGCTTTCACTTTTATTATATCGATATGAGATAATTCGGAAAGGAACAGTGGGAAGACTGTTGGGCCCGTTTAAGCAGATTGGTGCCACGTCTTCGCAGACCACAGCAAACCTGTTGGGATAGCCGCTTTCGCACTTTCTTTAGCTGCTACTACGCGGCCACTTGTTGACTCTTTATCGGCATTATACATATATTTATTGAAGAAAGTTCACACACACACACGAGGGCGAATTATGTATATTTTTTTCAGCGCACGCGCATATATTTTACGATCGCTTGGCCCTTACTTTGTTCAGCAATTTGGCCCACAACTTGCGCGCTGAAGATCTCCACATGCACTGACAATGGCCCACGAATACCGACCGAGGCTGTTGCTGCTGCTTAGCGTGGTAAGACGTCGACTGCGCTGCTTGGATTGGAATGCGGACCGTTTGCCTGCAGCTGTTGATGCTGCTGCCGCCGCTTGAATGTCTCGTCTGGCTGGTTTGGTTCTTAACCTATTTTTTGCAGAGTCTCCTTTCTCTCTCTCTCTCTCTTGGCTACTCTCTTTCTGCCTGTGTCTCTGCTGGTGCGTTTTAATACCTGAAGTGTTGTATCACTTAACGGCGACCTGCAATAGAAATAGTCTGTAAATTGTTTGTACTGTGGTCTTTAACACCTTTCGAGAAGACTGCGGCACGCGACTAACAGGTGATGGTTAAAAAGATAAGATACACAATTAAGATCACTTGGGATCTCAGCCTTTAACTGTCTAAGTAGATATCAAGCTACTGACATGTTTGTACAGGATCCGGATATTTTTGTCTATAGACGTCTAAACTAGAGATGTGCGCGGGAATGAAAATTCGATCCCGTCCCCGATAGTTAGTAACCATCCCGAACACAAACAGAATCCCGTCTTGACCCAAGTCTTTCCCGTCCCGATCGCAAACCCAATTTGTTGATTCAATGTTAATAATTAATTGATATTTGAATTTGTAGTGTCGGTTTGAACCAGGGATGCAAGCTGCTCGAAAATAAAACTGGTTCGGTTTAGTATTTCATACAGTTTTTAAAGTTTAATGAACCGCATCTTTGGATCGGTTCACTCTTTATTTATTACGTATTTATGAAGGCCTATTATAGAATAATATTATTTCAATGAATTCTTCAAAACATTTATGGTACATAGAAGACGACCAATCAATTAGCAACTTTAAACAACAGAATTCAGACTGTTGACAGATGTTGTATTAAGAGTTCGAAGAGCAATTGCAGGAGATTTAAGGGATTACTTGTTGTTTAATTCGACATACAAAATAGGGGAATATTAACTTCAGCTCGGCCGAAGTTTTGTATACCCTTGCAGCTTCCATTGAAAACAGAAAAGTTTTTCTAACTAAGACTACTTTTTGTACCTTCTTATTATAATATATATACAAATATGAACAAAATAGGTTTGTTTTTTTCTTTTAACTTTTTATTTCTAATTCATGTCTTCTCTAATCTCAAGAAATCAAAGTTTTTTTAAAAATTTATTTTGAGGGTTTTTGAAAAAAAAAGAAATTTTTTTTTTCGTTTGTTTTTAAATCCCCCAAAAAAACCGTTGGTTTCCCAAAAAAATTTTTTTTTTGGGTTTATAAAAAAAAACAAAAGACCAAAATTTTTTTGTGTTAAAAATTTTTTAAAAAAATTTTATTTTTCTTTGCTTGTTTTTTTTTTTATTTTTTTTCGGCGCTGGGGGGGGGGGGGGGAGGGGGTGGGGGGGGTTTGGGGGGTTTGGGGGGGTGGGGGGGGGATTTTTTTTATTTTTGGGGAAAAAAAAAAGAAAAAAAAAAAATTTTTGTTTGTTTTTTTTTTTTTTTGTTTTGGGGGGGTGGGGGTCGGCTTTTTAAAACTTTTTAAAAATAATAAGTTAAATATTTCCTTAAATCCGCCCATTTTGGCTGGACACAATAATAGGTGTACGAAGATAAATGTTAAAATTAAATCAATATTTCACTATTTTTGGTCTTTTTGGTTATTAAACTAAGTATCTGGCAGCTAATAGCCGGTATATCCGTCATTATTTTGCAAGACTTTCTCCATTCGTCTTGGCATGGAGGATATTAACTTGCGACAAGTTCCAATTGGAATGTTGTACCATGCTCTTTGGAGAATATCCCAAAGTTTATTTTTATTTTGACAAACAGTCTTTCCGACCTCTCTTTTGAGTTCACCACTGAGATTCTCGATGGGATTGAGGTCCGGGGATTGTCTTGGCCACTCAAAAACATCCACATTTTGCTCTCGGAACCAATCCTTTACTATTCGAGAGGCGTGCTTCGGGTCATTATCCTGCTGGAACTTCCATTAAAGTGGCATATTATCCTCGGCATATGGTAGCAACACCGTCTCCAATAGATCTTTGTATACGAATCTGTCCATTATTTCGTCAATACGACGAATCGGACCAACACCATACCATGAAAAGCAGTCCCATACCATTAGGCTACCAACTCCATGTTTCACAGTTTTATATGTGTACTTGGGATCAAATTCTTTTCCTTTCGGACGACGAACATTCCTTTTGGCATCATTTCCAAATCTAATTTCTACGATCTAATGCAAATTTGTTCCTCATCTGTAAATTTGCCGACCGAAGCAAAGGAACCCTGCGAGCAATCCTACCTGGTAGGTTTGCTATTGCCATCGCCGAACGGTCCGTGATGACACAATATTTCCAATATCATTGGCAATCGCCCTGGAAGACTTGAACGGGTCGCGTTTAACCAACGGAACCATACGATCGTCGGTCTTAGATTATGATTTTCTAGGTGCTCCCCGAGTTTTGAGAACGTTTCATTAACATGGCAATGGATTTGTACGTTTTTCCTTCATCTCGGAGTCGTCGAATGAGTCTTCTCTCCTCCGCACTGCAGTGACTCCCACGGCCCATCTAATAGAATTTGATTGGTTTTCTAAGTCCCCATTTAGTTATACCCAATTCGAACCAAAACAGTGTGACCATATTAAAAAAGTATAGCTTCCTTATTAAATGTTATGTTTATATCGATCTAAATCGATCCTTGCAGCTTCCATTGAAAACAAAAAAGTTTTTCTAAGACTACTTTTTGGACATTACTTTTCTGGGGGATCTATACTATAAAGATATCTGATTTCGATTAAACTTGGTGAAATCATGGAAAAGCATAATACACTGTTAATTGCGAAATTTGGAGGCGATCCCATTTAAAACAAAAAGTTTTTCTCACTAGAACTTTTTTTCGACCGATTATTCATACTGCAGCTATATGCTATAGTCATCCGATTTTGATAAAACTTTGTTGAAATGTGTCCAAAGTATATAAAATAAGTGTATGCCTATAAAAAGGACGTTTTCATTAAAAACAAAAAAGTTTTCTTCACTCGAACTAGTTTTTCAACCGATCGTTCCTATGGGAGCTATATGCTATATTCACCCGATTTCGACCAAACTCAGTGAAATCATGGGAAAGGATAGTAAACTAAGAAATACGTACTTTGAAGGCGTTTCCATTAAAAAAATTTAAAAAAAAATTTTTTTAATAACAATTTTCAATAAATTTTTTTTTAAAAATTTAACTTAATTCTTTTTTAATAATTTTTAAATAAAAACTGTTATTTAATTGCAATTAAAAATTTTTGTTTAAAAATTGTAAGATAAAAATTTGAAAAAATTTTTGGAGAAAAAATTCCAAATAAAAATTTATCGCTTTAATGGTCTCGCAATTCAAAATAATGATGTTTGGCACCCTCTATTTCATCGGGGAAATAATTCTTAGTAGTTTTTTTTATGATTTCCATAACTGTTATTTTCGGTCCCTGGTTTAAACTAAGTAGTTCGGAACTATTTTTGAAAAGGGAAAATATCTAACTTCTCCTTACCAAATTTCCAGTTTATTGCCTAAATAGTTTCTTTGATATGACTCTTAACCTCTTATTAATCTTAATCACCATTAAACCGGTTCAATCTGGTTCCAAAGCATGAACTTACAGACAGCTTTACTCCAAGTAACCAACCTATTCACCGAATTTCCGGTTAATTGCTCAATTACTTTCTAAGATTTGATTCAGATCCACCATTGAACCGGTAAAATTTGGCTCAAAACCCGTATTGATACAGAAAAATTTGTAACTCTTATTTCAATAAATTTCAGTTGGATTAATTTAATGTTACAAAAATTTAAAACCAATCAAAAATAAACCAATATCTAATTTGGTAGAGTATTTGGCTTAGATTGGTAATATTTAAATCAGTAACTAAGTGAAGCACCGCCGCGCTTTCCCCATGTTGAATCACCCTCATGAAAGGGTACAGAACGTCAAAACTAGAGACCAGCACGCAGACAGCCGAGGCAAGTGGGAAATTTAGAGAGAAATCGAGAGCCCAAAACGAAATGGAGAGAATGTGTTGAAGTGCCCCAAACCCTTTTGTCTGGTGCAATGGAGACTTTGTCTGGTGATGATGGGAGGCCCTCAGGGAGAACCACATAGCATAGTGTGAGCAGGAAAGAGAGCTGAAGCCGAAAGAGAGTTAGACAGAGAGAGCGAGAGCGTGGGTGGGTTAGGGTTTGGGTGGGTGGTTGTCTGCCTGTCTGCTAGCCAGTGCAGCTTGGAGTGCAACGCGACTGGGGCACGGGTCCTTGCACCCGGAACACACTCGCACACACACACACACAAACCCAAGCACACACAAAACAACAACACGGGCACGTGTCCAAAGGAGGCGACTGCACGACCAAAGGATGCTGGAGTTGGAGATGGGAGTTGGTGCTGCTGCTGGCGGCGGATTGGTTGCCAGGCTTAGCGGTGTGATTGTGAGTGAGTGTACCCCAGCCTCGCGGCTTGCACAAGTGCAAGGATATTGTCGCCTCCGCCTGGCTCTGACTCTGGTTATGGTCCTGGGTCTGGGTGTGCATCGTTGCAGCTGCCTCGCTGCTGGGGCGTCGTGGCTTTGGTTTGTTGTCTCGTTTGGGGGGCTTGGGCCTGCCGTGTGCCACTTTAGCCATGTTCGTGGCCGTGGCCTCGTCTCGTGCGCTCGTTTCCCTCCAGCCAAGGCCAAGCCTGCCTGACTGCGCCTGGCTGCCTGAAAGGCGACGGCGATAATGTGGCACAATGACATTGACATTGAACTAGGTCGAGGACGTCGTTTTCCCATTTAGCCACCGTTTGGTTAATGTGTCCGTAACCCTGTCCGTGTCGTTGTCGTGGCCTGGCCTCCCCCTTTTTAGCAGCTGCACCGGGCCCATATTTAACTGTCTTGTGCCTCTGGCTAAGGGTTAAGTATGGTGTTTGGTTTACACGGGCTTGGCTTTTGTACTTTTTTAGATTGTAATGGATTAGGAAGCTGTGGCTGGTGGTCTTTCCACCACTTCCCACCACAAAGGAAAGGTTTGAAAGGTATACGGAAGCCAAGTAGATTGCAGATAAAAAGATGACTGAAGAAAATAAAGAGTTGATAAGGATAAGAAGTTGGAGTGAGGGATAATTTTGGATTTAATACCTTAGGAACAGTAGGCGTTAGCCATTTGTTTGTACACCGTTCCTTGAAGGGAATTGACTTTTGCGGTGGAATACTTCCAAAACATTTTTATTCTTTCTCTGCAACTGATAAAAAAATATTTTGCTTCATATCTTGCTCATATCTACGCTGGTGAAGGTGAGCGGTTGTGTAAAAGATTTTGAAGAAAGAACTTTTTCAATAAATGTCCCACGAGACGGAATCGAAGTCACGACTTCTCGGACAGCTGGCATACACACTACCCGATGCTCCACACCCGGCCTTGTTGTATTCTAGTAAGCTGTTACTACTACATTTTCCTCCACCTGTAATATCCTTGTTTGGGTTGGTCAATTACTCATTAAAACGCATTTCAAACCGCTTGTATTTCTCAAGTTGGAGTTCCGTGCCAAAAAATTTAAAAGGGGTAACTAAAATTCTGTGCTTTAATATGTTCTTAGTCAAATCAAAGTTCAATTAGTAACGAGTTCGCTGGCTCTAGGTCAAAAAGATGCGTTTGTTCACAACTATTAAAAACTTATGCATTGACAAACCAAAAAGAGCGTGGACAATCCTTTACAGCTGTTTCATGGATATCCAATCCAATCATCAGAAGACGTTTCGCTAAATGACTCCTGATAGTTGAACCAATTCCATGCAATCAGAACTTTAAACAGTTGGGAACTGCAAAGCGCAATTACCCAACATTAATGGCTGTCGTTGCATAGCTTTGAGCTAAAGTTTCTAACACGGGATTAGCAAACTTCATGAGCAAACTTCATGAAGTTTTCGAAAAAGCTTTTGTTTGTAGGAAAGATGTGTAGAGGGGCAAGCGACTCGACTAGCAAGAGCTTTTTCAAGAACTTTATGCAGTTTGCTTCACCGTGTAAATCCAGTCTAAGTGAGAAAGCTTGAAGCTTTCTAGCGAGCTTATAACAAAGTTCTTATTAATTCATTTTAATACAAAAGGGGACTAGTAATATCAGATATTAGTTTTTACTATATTTTTCCTGAGTGTATATCCTCACTAAAGCTTATTCAATGATTGGCTTAGTCAAGCGCAACTCTTTACAGTTCATAGATCCTCTTATAGGCTTAAGTTTGTACTCTACCTTAGTGAGTTCCAGGCTTGAATATGCTTCGCTTATCTAAAATCCTTTCGTTGCCGTTCACGTGAACAGACTGGACTGTTAGTTTTAAGTTTTATTGTAGTGGCCAGTTACAGGACAGGACCGACTTTAACTTACGCTTTCGTTTTTATATGAAGTTTGACAGGAATTTTTACTTTTCGTAGTGCTGGATACAGACCTTTACTATAAAAAAAACGAGAGCGTAAGTTAAAGTCGGCCCTGCTCGACTTTGACATACCCGTTACTCAGGGGAATTGATGTTTAATAGCATTTAATTATGTTAATTAACATAGCATTAACATTAATCTGAACTATTCAACACAATGTTAGCAAAGAGCAAAATAAAATATGCTTTTTATAGCATGTAACAGGCAAAAGGATTTAGCCATGTCCGTCTGTCTGTCTGCCTGTCTGTTCTTATGAACGCCCAGATCTCAGAGATGTTGTTATGAATGCCCAGATCTCTGATTTGGTAAGAGATAGAGGTTTGACATGTATGGGACAAAAACTTCTTATAATCGCAGGCAGATCAAGTTTTGTTTCTATTTTTGCCACGCCCCCCTCTCGCCCCCGCAATTGGGAAAAAATCGTAACTCCCAAAGTTTTATAGACAGACGGTCGAACATTCTGGATACATTTAGTAATCAGGATTATTTATGGATCCGCCAAAGGAATAGTAAAGGTCGGATAAACGATAGTCGAGTTATAAGGAAAACAAACAATTATGGGCAGCACCATTCGCATGCTTGTAGGGTGTACATAACAAATTAAAAAAAAATTGGGGAAAGTTAACTTCGGCTCGGTCGAAGTTTTGTATACCCTTGCAGCTTCCATTGAAAACAAAAAAGTTTTTCAAACTAAGACTACTTTTTGGACCTTACTTTTCTATGGGATCTATACTATATAGAAGTCTGATTTCGACCAAACTTGGCATCATACTTTTTGTTTAGTTTTTCTATAGAACTTCTTTACGACCGATCACTACTGCAGTAGCATAGTCATCCCATTTTGATAAAACTTTGTAAAAATGTTTTAAAGTTTTTACACTAAGAATATCCAGTTAAAGGACGTTTCTTAAAAACATAAAATTTTCTCACTCGACCGAGTTTTTCATTTCATACGGCAGCTATATGCTATAGTCATCCGATTTTGATAAAACTTTGTAGAAATGTTTTAAAGTATTTAAAATAAGAATATGCCAATTAAAGGACGTTTTCATTAAAAACATAAAAGTTTTCCTCACTCGAGCTAGTTTTTTGATCGCCCGTTCCTATGGCAGCTATATGCTATAGTCATCCGATTTCGACCAAACTTTGTAGAATTGTGTAAGAGTATATAAAATAAGTGTATGCCAATGATAAGGACGTTTTCATTAAAAACAAAAAAGTTTTTCTCACTAGAACTAGATTTTCAACCGATCGTTCCTATGGCAGCTATATGCTATTGTCATCCGATTTCGACCAAA
The DNA here is from genome assembly GCA_018904265.1 of Lordiphosa collinella. Classification (NCBI taxonomy): domain Eukaryota; kingdom Metazoa; phylum Arthropoda; class Insecta; order Diptera; family Drosophilidae; genus Lordiphosa; species Lordiphosa collinella. Next base: position 143,237 of record JAEIFV010000014.1, read on the forward strand.
CTTAGTGAAATCATGGGAAAAGATAGTAAACTAAGAAATACGTACTTTGGAGGCGTTTCCATTAAAAACAAAAAAGTTTTTCTCACTAAGACTAGTTTTCCGACCGATCGTTCCTATGACAGCTAAATGCTTTAGTCATCCGATCCGGCCGGTGCCGACAAATGTGCAGCATATTTGTACCAAAAGACTTCGTGCAAAGTTTGGTGAGGATAGCTTTAAAACTGACGGAGGAGATAGCATAGAAACAGACGGACGGACAGACGGACAGGGCTAAATCAACTCAGCACGTCATGCTGATCAAGAATATATATACTTTATGTGGTCGGAGATGCTTCTTTCTATGCGTTACAAACATTCGGACAATTTTATAATATCCTCTGCAAGGGGTAGCATCGTCCTCGTTTGTTACACAGTCGATAGATTTGAATGAATTCAGTGATCTGATTCTGAACTTCAAAGTTTAAGCAATGATGTTCGGGAATTCTTTTTTAATGAGCTCGTTTTCCGATAAGACGAAATTGCAAAATTTCGGAGGAAATGAAATCAATCCGATTCACCGACAGAGACACGACCATTACCGATATTCAGCAATTGCTTGGAGAAATAGTGAGCGATGGATCGTTCTGCAATGCAACTCTCATGTTAGCTGATAGCTAAAGTTTCTTCACATAGCTCCACAGATTGGATGATTTGAGGCAAGCGTTTATTTGATCGTCTGGATTCGATCTTGGAATGACTGGCAGTGTTTGGCGGAAATCGCCAGATAGTAAAATCATTGAGCCTCCAAAACATTTCGAGTCATTGCGCAGATCTTTTAATGTTCGGTGAATTGCTTCCAATGCGCGTTAGTGTGCCATTGTGCATTCGTCCCAAATAATGATTTTTGCCTACGCTATTACTTTTTATATTGAAGTGTGTTTTGCAATTTTGCATGTCGGTTGCTCAATAGTTTAAAGGTATAACGACAATTCATATTCAAGTGTCTTGCTCCAATTCTTTATTAAAGACATCATTCACTCCACGATCTGGCGCTGGCATTTCCTAAGCTGATTTACAAACTGCCGCACATATCTTTTGACATGTCCTCCTTGTATTTGTTCTACAGGTCACGTGGATTCGATGGGAAGCATGTCAAAATAATGATAGCAAATAATTTGAGTATCTGACTTGGAGATTCAGATATAATTGCTTCAGCGATTGTCGTGTCCCATTTATGTATATATTTAGTTTGTGCATACATTCTGTTAAATAATTACCCGGAAATTCTCATTTTAAATTTTCCCTCTAAGAATATTTCAAAAAATTGTTTTTCCCAGGTTGCTACAACTGTTAGTCACTATTCTGTGAATTTTTATTGCTATGTGTCATTTAGTTTGGTTACGGCGTCATTAGGAACAAGTCAACCTTTTGTGTGCGTTGCGATTTTTACTATGGATAAAAATATCGAACAAAGAGTTTGTGTGAAATTTTGTGTTTCGAACGAAATTTCTTGTGCCAAAACGTTGGAAATGTTGAAAAAAACATTTGGTGATTCAACCATGTCGAAAACTTAAGTTTACGATTGGTATAAATCGTTCAAAGAGGGGCGAGAAGAAGTGAACGATTTGCCACGTTCAGGAAGGCCTTCGACCTCTTCAACTGAAGAAAACGTCGACAAAATAAAGAAAATGGTGCTCGGAATTCTTACCGGAGGGCCAAACCGTCAATAAAGAATATTATCTTGGCGTTATGAGGCGTTTGCGAGAGAATGTTCGTCGCAAAAGACCAGATTTGTGGCGGAACAACAGTTGGGTTTTGCACCACGATAATGCACCAGCGCACAAAGCGATCATTGTGAACGAGTTTTTGAACAAAAATTCAACAAATATCATCGAACAACCACCGTACTCTCCAGATATGGCCCCGTGTGACTTTTTCCTGTTTCCCAAACTCAAATTACCACTTCGTGGAACCCGTTTTGAGAGCATTGAAGACATCAAAACTAATTCGCAACGAGAACTGAAGGCCATCCCGGAATATAGCTTTAAAGCGATGATTAAGCGATGATTGGATTGTTCGTTAGAATAAGTGTATTGCCTCAGAAGGGGCCTATTTTGAAGGGGATATAATAAATTTAGATGATTGATAAGTTGTTTGTGTTTTATTTCCAATTTCCGGGTACTTATTTGACAGAATGTATATACGTAAAAGCCAGAAGGGAGAACCTCCGACCCTTTAAAGTATATATATTCTTGATCAGCATCAACAGCCGAGTCGACTTAGCCGTGTCCGTCTGTCTGCCTGTTTTGCATATTTTGCGATTTTTTGTGACCGCTTGGAATACACCTGCTATTTACCGATGAGCGATTCTGTTAGGCGGGGCCGGTACAAATCCAACAAATCAAAGATCATTAAAATCCGTACACCCGTTCTTGAGTTATATGTGATGTAACTAACACCACTCTGTTGTATATACTCGTAAGTATATAGATATAGATTTTTTCCCAACTTTTGTTGATCTTTTGATATATTTACTTCCTTAGCTTTAATTGAAATCAATTTTGTACTAATGTCAATTAATGAATGGGAATTCAATTAATTAAGCAGTGCATCAAATTCTTGAAGAGCTCTTGAACCTCCAACCTCACCCTTAGCGAGTCAAGCAAGCTTTAGCTTAATGACATGCCAAGCAATTTCATATACGAGTAGGTAAGTGGGTATGTATGTATGTATGTTTGGACTGTTCGTTCATTGGTTTTCCAGGAAGAAATTAATGAAATTTTGAAAAATAAATTGCCTACCATTTTGGCTGGCCACAAAGAAGCAGCAGCAAAAGCAACAGAAGAAGCTTGGCAATCAATTAAAATGCACAGGAGGCCTATGCCAACCCTCTAACCCTTACCCAATGCCAGGTCTGTTTTGGGCCCATTCTGGATGAATGTGTCTGCGTTTTGTCTAAGTTGTTGTTATTTTTTTCCAATTTAAGTCGGTGTGTGTCCAAGGGGAGTGTTTTATTTATTTTAATTTAAATAAAATTTATTTTACTATGTATGTATATATATTTTTTAACTCTGATAGACTAAGGGATGCAATTCGGTGTATGTATATACAAGGATTATGCACTCACACTCGCACACACACACACACACAAACGTTCAAGTGCATATGCATATGTGTGTGTGTGCTTGTCCTATCATTTTCTATATAGAAAATGCAACTAAAATGTTTCATACATTTGTTTTTGCTGTTATGGACAGTGTCTGGCCTGACCTGCACCTCCCGCTTCCACTAGCACTTGTGCTGCCCCTGCCATGCGACAGGCAGACGAGACTGCAAATGCAGCTGCATCCGAGCAGCAACAACAAACGTTTTGTTTTTAGTTGTTGTTGTGACATGACCAGGGGCGGAAAAAGAGTTTAAAGGGTTGAATTTGATGTCCCGATTGGGCAATATTTTGACTTTTTGCTACGAAGTTATTGCTGCAACATGAACAAATTGCTGAAAATAACAAATCTCGCACTGCTAATCGAAAAATCAAATTACAGCCTTTAAGTCTATTCTGTTGATCGTTTAAAAAAATCGCCTATTTCTTTGTTTGGAATAAGCAAAGCAAATTTTCTTTGAATTTGTATATTTCGGATTGGAGAAGAAACAATTTTGACATGACCATAACCTTACAACCCTTCGGCGTTCATTCCCCCTTAGCTTTGAAAGTCCGCTCCTGATTTTGTGGCTGGTTGTGTTGCAGTCTGGGTAAAATTTTTGCCATTTGATTGCATTTTGTCGGGCGGAGTTTTTGTGTGTGTGTGTGTGTGTCCATGTCTATGCAAGTGTATGTGTGTGTAAAGTTTGTTGCACTTCAGCACTGAAAGTTAGGTGTTTGGCTTTTTGGGCTGTGCAAAATGCAGGCAGAAAAACGCATTTTGCATTTTGCTGCAATTTTCGCACATGTCGAGTAGAGGAGAGTTTTTGATAGGCCTTAGGGTGCCTGCCACAAACTTCTACAACACGTATGTATGCACGTGTATGTGCCTGCCTAGACAAATGCATGGTGTGTTTGTGTGTGTGTAAATGTGTGGTTTTTTTCATGCTTTATGGCTTATGTATGTATTTGTTTTACACATAATAGATATATTTTGTTATATAAAATAAGCTCAGTTCGTTTTTATTTTAGTTTGATTTGCTGACAAATAAAATTCCGAGTCGGTACAGTTGTGCACAAAACACAGTTAAACTAGCTTTTTGCTGCAGTTTTATATGTAGCATACTTTTTGGGGCCCAACTTGAAATGCAAGTAACACACATTTTATTTGATTTATTTTTTGTTTTACGGTTTTACGCGTACCCCCAAAAACCAAAGAGACAGCACACAGAGGCAGTGCCATAGAAATTGGGTGGCCCATTTGAATTTTGAACATATCTGTTTGGTGTCGGTGCCAGTGCCTGTGCCGGTGCCTGTGCCTTCAGGAGCACCAACTCTCTACCCACCCCCAGGCTTTTAAAGGCTGCTTCATCTGCTGTTGGTATCTAAATTGGGGGCGGCGGCCTCTGCCGGCTTTTGTACACAGTTTTTGGGGGGTTTAGTTTTTGTTTAGAATTTTAGATTTTAGCGCGTTTTAGAATTTTATGAATGAATTTTCAGCGCTCTTGCTACTGGCACGCCGCTTGTGTGGACTCACTTTTAGTTTTTGGTTAGTTTTTAGTCACCCACCCAAATTTTAGGTGGGGTTTTTTGGTACGACCTTGCTGTGGCTTGACAAACAGTGGGGAATGGGGATGCCGATTCTTGTTTAGATTTGGTTTCCCTGCAGTTGTGCCATTTTTAGGAATTGAACGTTGCCATTTGGCACAAATATGCAATGTCTGGGTAGCTGACTCTTGACTTTTTGCAGACCAGAAGTTGTACATATTGATTTTTGGGCACGAAACATTTTAAAAAGTAACCGTTTAAAGCTTTAAGTGCAATTGAAGAATAAGCTTGCTCTCAAAAGGGGACCTCAGTTGCTCACATCCGATAAGAGCTGACATTAATTGCAATCAAAAGGATTTTTACTTTCAAAATCAAAAAAGTGATATTCTCAGTTTGGGAATTTTCGAATTACACAAGGCAACAAAATTCGTATCCAGTATCTTGAAGGGTTGGTAGTGATTCTAGATGATTTTCGTGTGCTAAGCAAGACTGCGTTTTCAGAAATTGTCCATCACGTCGAGATTTTTAGTAATTTGAGGTTAAAGTTGCTAAAGGTGCCTATTTTGACCATTTTTAGGAGCGATTTTCGGGGAATCCATTCTATTGTTTGGACTCTCGTTGATACCATCGGAAAGTACCACTCCTTAGCTTTGAAATGAACCATCCCAAACAATTCTGCGATTTTTTTCAATGGAGATATACCTCTTTTAGCACTTGTGTAAGAATCCAAAAATATCCTATTTATTGCTGGTGCCCCAAAGTATGCAATGGGTGGTAGAGACTCTAATATGTTTTCGTTTCCTAAAATCAACCTCCTGCGTGGGTTCGATCCCGCCTCGGGAATTCTAATAAAAAAGTGTTTTCTTTTAAAAACTTACACACCCGGTCACCTTCACCAGCTATTGGCGCCAGCTGCGAAGTAACTAGCCATGAAAAAGCTTCTAAAACTTTGCCGTTCGGTCTCGGTGTTAAACTGTAGGTTCCTTTCTCTTGTGCGAAAATTAGAAGCACTCAATCCAAGAGTTTGAGAGAAGCTCGGCCTTGGCTCTTTGGGCTGCCAAATATTTATATTTTTTATAATATTCTCCTCCCTTCACAAGAAATCTTCGACCGTTCTTTAAGAAAAATGCTTAAACCTTATGGGACTTGAAATTCATGGACAACAAGTAAAGGTGCTGTAGTCGAGTGCCCCGACTCCAAAATCTTCGTTCCCTTGATTTCGTGTGTTTTGATTCTTTTTCTACGAATGTGAACACTAGAGCGGGCCTCCTGAGTATAAAATTTTTAAGGTCATGGTCTCACCCCCTATCTGATGCGCTTTGGTGTATAATAGACATAAAAAAACCAAAGTTGAAAAAATTTAGTTTTTAGTGGCACTAAGTTGAATCACTCATACGCAGTGTAGCCCATTTTCATTGAAAAATAGTCGGTTATAAAAGGAGAAAACTATGTTATGAATTTCAAAAGATAACAAGAATAGAAATGTACTAAAGATTTTCTTAAAAATTACTGTTTTATTAAACGAATGCACGAGGGATTCGATTCGTTTATGTTCGTTCTGACAGGTCAAAAAGCAACTACATCAAACAAGCAATTTTAAATCCAAATTAATAAAACAAGAAAGCAGAACTCTTCTTACGCAGCACAGCTAAGCCTAAACATGAAAATGAAACCAGTCTCTTTTTTTATAAAAAAAAAAACAAAATTTGTTTATTTTTCATCTGAAGATGCATATAGCCTTCGGTCCCAAAAGACTCGAATCCCAATATGTTAATTGAGCAAAAAATTTATTAAACCGTGAATTCTTCAGATGAAGATGCAAATATTGCAAGGCCCAAGTTGACGTGATGTTTAATAAAATAAACCGGAAATTAAATCGATTACTTAGCTTGATACAAAATTACCTTACAAAATTACATTTTGGAGATCACAAACAACGAGTTAAGCTTTTATTCTGAGCTGTTTACTTGAATCGGTTAGACATCAGCCATGGTTTGGAAATGAATGCGTAGAAGCAAGGCAGCTGACCATGATCCTTCTGCGACAGGTGCAGAAAACAGGTACATCCAAGGAAAGCTACTTCGCTGCACAAAAGGAGTAATGGGTAACAACTAAAAATCTGCACAAACTTTGAGAAGTTGGAAGTGGTCGGAAAGCAAACATTATGACCGGCCAAGCTGTCAGAAACCTAACCCAACTTTTTAACAACATAAGTCAACGAAATGCAGCCAGAAAATTTAATTGCAGCCAACAACACATCAGTAAAGTGCTGAAAAAGAATAAAATTGTTGCCAGACGAAAGCAAAGAGCACCAAGTTACACACCTGACCAAATAAAAACTATCAAATCTCAATGTCGGTGGATGTGCAACCAATGTCGACTTTTTGATAATATCCCTTTTGTACCAAAGGAACGGAACCCAACAAACTTGCCGCTGTCTCGTCCAATAGAAGATTTTTTTTTGAAGTCTGAGTGCTGCAGCTTACAAAAACAGCTGGAAGGCCAAACATATCAAAGAACTGACCAACAGGATTCGCTTATGTATCCGGAAATACGACCCCAAGGTCCTCAAGTCAAAAATAGACTTTCATAAAGATCCGTTGAGAATTGTGGTTACGGCGGCATTTTAAAGTTTGTGCAGACTTTTAGTCTGAAACACAACTTTGCCATGCCATATACCACATCTCTGGAATTGGATCTCGAAATTGGTGTTACAGAAGTGGTAGCTGCAATAAAACGCAGTAAACCAAAAAAACACCTGGAGAAGATAGGATACCCGCCGAGTTCCTGCAAAACGCCACACCTCTTTTCGTAACACACCTTGTAGCTGCATACAATAAGATTTTTTGAGACAGCAGATCCACCAGACAGCTTCAAGACAACTTTAGAAAAAACATAATTTTCCCTATTTTCAAAAAAGGAAATGATAGCTTGCCAGAAAACTACAGGGGCATATCATTTTGAAATGAGATCCTGAAAATATTTGTTTCAATACTGCTCCGACGCCTAACGAACTGGGTTAAAACGTACGACATTTTAAGCGAGTATTTAGGGAAGGTTACTCTACCGTGGACAGCATATTTACGCTCACTGCCTTTGCAAAGCACTATCTCGAAAGGAAAAAAAAGATGTATGCCTTCTTTGTGGACCTTAAAGCTGCTAAAGTCGACACAGTGGACAGACAAAGCCTCTATTTAAAACTAAGCAATATAGGAGACTCAACAAAGATGATAAAAATAATTCAAAACCTGTATTATTTAAACAAGACAGCAGTGTGGGATGGCAGCAACCTATCGGAATGGTTTGAGTCCAACACCGGAGTAAAACAGGGATGTCCACTACTTTCTGCCTTGTATATATGTGGACGAAACAGTGTCATCTTTGCCAGGGGGAGTTTGTTCGGGCTCAGACCACGTAAAAGTGTTAATGTACGCCGACGACATGGTGTACTAGCAGAAAACTTCGTAAAAATGCAACAAATGATTGTCATCAAAAAGTATGGTGATACGAGATAGCAGAGGCCGCAGACCTTTTGCAGATGCATGGAGAATAAACGGAATGAATACGTAGAAAAACTCCTTCGGTTTTATATCAAGCGGTTGTTCCACCTACCCCAGTATTCCCACAACTATGCAGTACACCTAGAAATTGAACTCCCTACCATGTTCAGTATACGATACCATGCAGTTACATTTCGACTATATTGCCAAGACCATGCGAATGCCGTCCACTCGTCTCCCAAGAATCGTCACTAGCCGTCAAGTTGGATTGGATGCGTTCAATGCTTCTCGAGAACGTTATTTTTTCAATACGTGTACCAAAACAATTGCAATTGCTAGGTATTTCAGAATCAAATCTTTGCTACCTTCTATTCATTAAAATCTATTGACTCTGTAACAAATGATGACGAAGCCACCAATTATTCAACTGAATTGGTAAACTCCTTGGATTAACAACTAATGGTTGGCTCAGTAATTATCATGCTTTAAAACAAAACTATGCAACCAAACGCTTTTGGCGATAAGCAAACTGATGATAAAAGTGATTCACGCGACGATACTCAAAGGAAAATTCAAAGGTGAAAAAGGTCTCGTTTCAAGGATTCCGATGATCCCAACCGATGGACCCTTTGAGTTTAAACGAATTCTATTTCCGATTTGCCTTGCATTCAGCATGACTATAATCAAATCACAAGGCCATTCCTTGAGTATTTGTGGTCTGATGTAAGAAAATTAATGTTTTTCTCATGGTCAATTGTAAGTGGCATGTTCAAGTGTCGGCAAAAAAAGAGAATATGTAAGTGTACATTTGTCCTAGGGATGAGATGGCAACCTAAAGATCAGTCTCTGTGGAGAATAGGGGGTTTTCTGATATTTTGAAAGTCGGTTGACTTAGGGCTTTGTTCCTGTAAATAATTCCAAAGCCGATGCTGGCATCCGTAATTATGAATATTTTGGTTCACGCTCATCTCTGAGCCTGCTGCAAGCTAGCCGTTTGCCGATAGTTGTACCCGGGAAGCAGATGATATCGATATCGTTGGATGATATCGAGGTACTAAAATTTTATGTATCACTCATCCGCAGTGTTGTATTTTTGTTAAATACTAATCTATCATGTACAAAAATAGCGATTGCCATTAATTTGATTGTGCCTTAGAGTTAAATTTTCGAAAGTTGATGTATCGTTTTCGAAATGGATTACAACTGGATTTCAATTTTTGGAAAATTCTACAAATTAAAGGTCTGAAACTATAATTCTATTCTGTGCTAAAAATAAATCAATTTTTAAATTCAATTACATACCCAGGCGGGCATATGCACGTACACGTACATATGTACAGTGCCAGCACATAACCACAGTATTCACACTACCCACCTCCGTCCATTAATTCAAATCAGCCTCTCACTCTCTATGGATGTACACAATCTGGCGCATTATATATATATATTTATTGTACATATGCACGTACATGTATTTTAATGAGTTTTGCTAGATTTGATACATACAAAAATGCTTATAAAAATCTATAGGAAAAAACTGTTGCATACTAGCCGGCGCGCGCTTAAATTGACTATTGGTACGGGCCAAAACTGAAACTGAGTTGCATCGCCGGCAGAGCGCAGCCCACCTCACACACGCACGCACCCACACACAGAGAGAGAGAGACTCACAGTGAGAGAGCCAAAGCAGCATCCGAACCGTATCGAACCGAACCGAACTCTAAAGCCCAACGAAACGACAAACACAAAAGCGAAAGCGTAGACTATGTGTGCGTGCGTGTGTCGGCATTTTAAAGAGTAAATAATTGTCTGCCCAGTGGCAAACATTTGGGCCTTACCGGCCGCCGCTTGCCTCGTCACCAAACTCTACACAATTTTAGGCGCCGGTCATCAGCACAACAAGCTGCAGCAGCCACAGCCGGAGCCGGTTCCTGCCCGGCCGGACACACACTTTCAATCAGTTTACGTTTTCACGTCAGCATCGACACTACGTCATCGAGCCGTAAAAGTTGAACTGCATCGAGCTGAACTGTCGCTGTATTTAATTGTCTACGATATTTCGTGACTCTTTCACTTGTATGGGTGTTTGTAGTTGAGTGTGTGCGTGTGTGTGTGAGTGTTTGTGTGGACCTTTTCATCGAGTCGCGTGAAAGTGAAAAAACGCGACAGTCGCGATGCAAACTAAACTTAACTATTAGCAAGTGAGTAGCGACAACCAAACCAAATATTTATATCTCCGCCTCAGACTGCGTTGTGTGAATAGTGTGAACTGGCTTTAAGTCGCAGCAAACAGCTTGATTTTAAAATTAATAGCATGCATCAAGATTGAAAGTCCTTCGTTCCGGATACATCTCGTGGTTTTGAGAAGAACGCCTTTAAGCACTCAAGCTAAATTGCTTTGTTGCTTCGTCTTAATATCCCTAATCGTGGTGATTTGATTTCTGCTATGATAGGTAGCGCTGTTTTGCCGCAATTTTCCTCATTCATAAGTAAACGGATTCAAACTTCGACATCTTAGACATGACTGCATGAATTAATCTAGAACCGAATCTATTAGAATTGCTTTAGTTCATATTTTAAATCTTCCTAACACTAGATGGTGAACCAATTCCTATAATCTAAGCACTTCACAAGAAGAAACTAAACGGGACTGCCAGTTTAAGGAAAAAAAAAAACAAATCTAAAACTCTTTGTAACACGCTTATATTAGCTTCACGTGTATGTATGTAAATATTTAAGCGTGTTAAAAAGTATGCTGCAAAAATCGAGAGAAACTTTAGCCTACAAGTATGCTGCAACAAACATGCTGCAAACATTTTTAGCTCGATTTGCTATTAAAGGTGAGTACTGAGAACGTTCGAATTTTCTTTCAAGAAATTTACTAGATAATCCTTTTTCGCGTGAAGGAGGCTCAAAAGAATACTTTCGACCGCAGAGCACACCACCACAACAGCCGAGGCAGCTCTGGTGACAATTTTCGAAATACTTTTGTGTATTGCTTTGTTTTTGAGTTTCAAACAACAAAATCAGGCAAGGAAAAATTTCTTTAAGTAATTTTTTTATATGGAATTTGACAGCTAAAGGGAAATTCGAACGTTCTCAGTACTCACCCTCAAGCGTGTTTTTTAAACTACATTTTATTTAATCCTGAAATAATTGACTTTAGAGCGGTTCGTGAACCTTGATCAGGTTCGAGTTATTTGGATCCTCTATCTATGAACCAACCCACCTAATTTTATGAGCTTCCGATCCTGAACCAGAACCGAATCCAATTGTTTGAAAACCGATTTGGTTTAAGAAAATACTTAAAAGTCATTTTTCCAAGTTTTAACTACCGCAAATAGACACAACAAAAACAAAAAAAAAGAAACACTTGAGTAAAACACTACCACTTTTTTTCATGACCTGAAATTGTAAACTGTTGAAAAATAACAAAAGGCAAAAAAAAATTAAACATATTATGAATTTGGATGAATCTAGATGGTTTTCGAAATAGTCCATCACGTCTGGATTTTTGGTAAATCAAAATTAATATTTTTATCCGTGCTATGCAAGTTTTGTGGCGAACCAATTCCATTGTTTAAACTCGCTTTAATATGATCGTAAATTTCTGTTTATTGGCTTTAATATACTATCCCAAATATTTCTACCATTATTTTAAACGGAGATATACCATATTAAATGTATGAGTTGACCTGTATGTACGCGTCAAGTTACCAAAAAATCAGAAGTTCAAAAGGACCATTTCCCAAAATAAAATTCGTATTCAGCAAACGAAAGATATCTAGAAGCAACACCACTCACCCACCGACCGTTACTAAACTGGACCTTATAGCCTAGTGTAATTCAAAGTATCGACTATAAATACTTGTTAAGTCGGACTCAGAAACTTAGCAATGATTGAAAAAAAGATGGCTTAATTGGATGGCTGGAATTGGCTTGAAGACTTTTAAATTCTGATATTCCGGTGAAGGATGATTGATTAGTATTATAAATAATAAATAGAACATTTTTTACAATCAATAAATATTCAAAACTAACTGAACCCTGATTCAAGTTTCAACTGTGTGCAAATCGACTATATCAAACTACAAATTTTCAGCTTAAATAAATTCTGAAATTGGAAAAACGTCTGACAACCACAATATAATTCTTCTGACCAATTTTTCACTCAAAAGGTGTGGACCTGAACCACTTTTTAAGTGGTTCAGCCAGATGGTTCGGAGCCGGAAAAATGCCCAACTTTATAATACCAGCCTACACACCAAATTTCAAACTCGCAGTTTAAACTTTAACTTCTGAGATATAGCTCGACTTTTGAACCGGTTCGAATGAGTTCTGAACCAGCAAATATCAAACTCTTTATAACCAACCTACAAACCAAATTTCAAGTTCTTAGCTTAAATAACTTCTGAGATATAGCTCTGAACCACTCTCGAACCGGTTCGATACCAAAAGTCTGTGTTTAGTTCCACTTATATTATATACTAGCTGAATACCCGGCGTCGCCCGGGTTCTTATGATTCTTAAGAGAGCGATTATAAGCAATGCTCCCATTTTCGCATTCGCAAAAGTTTAGCGATTTGGAAAGCAAATTCGGTCGAAAAACCGGTATCAAATCGCAAATCTTTTGCGAATGCGAAAATAGGAGTATGGCTGTATATTCAATCTAGAGCAGGCTGCATGTCGGTATAAACATTTTGGACCGTTCGATCTTTTTCTTTATATACACGTCTTCATGATAATCTAAAATCATGAATATTTTGCAAATTTCGTGACTTTTTTGACCGTTTGGTTAATACTTCCTAATTACCCGTCTAAAATTGCCGTCTATCATATCTTCACAATAATCCAGGCTCAAATTAAAAATTTGCAAATTTCGCATTATTTTGGACCATTTTCCGCCAAAATCTTCTACTTGAAGATTTACCGAAACCGCAAATTTTTTAATTTTCGCTGTTTTTGGACAATTTTCTGCAAATTTCTTCAACTTAGAAACCCTCCCGAGCAAGCGTTCAACTCATTCCCCAAAGTTTGATTGCAATCGGATGAACCTTCGCGGACAAGCGTCTAACCATTGACCAAAATTTCATCGCAATCGGATGAACGGTATAGTTTTTGAATTATAGCGGTTTTCGGACTATTTTCCGCCCATTTCTTCAAATCAGAATCCTTCACGCGCAAGCGTCCAAACATTCTCCAAAGTTTTATAGCAAACTAACATTTTGCAAATTTCGCGGTTTCTTCTACTTGGAAACTTCCCGCGTCGAAAATTTAGTTTAGCGAGTTTTTGCAATTTTCGCGGTTCTTGAACCGTTTTCCGCAAATTTTTTCAATTAGGAACCTTCCCGTGCAAGCTTTCAACCATTTCCAAATTTTCATTGCAATCGGATGAACGGTATAATTTGGCAAATTCCGGTTTTTGGCCTTCACAGCAGAGACGTAGCCTATGACACTTTCCTGATCGACATGAACTTACCTTGAAAAATTCGTGAAGATCGCTTCAGCGGCTTAGACGCCCATAAGGGACAAACATACAAACATACTTTCACTTTTATATATATGTATAGATGTATAGATATATAGATTTAGTTACTTAAATAGTTTGTTATAAATTATCGGGAGAAACTAGCTCCGAGCGCTGGCTTCGTCGTGTTCGCTTGTCATCTCCTTTACACTACCCCCATTACACACTGTATTCTTTCGCTAAGTACTATTTATAATTTTATATAAACAGAAAAAAACAACTAATTTATAATTTTTATTATATTTTTTTGCCTTACCGCCTTTGACTGGGGATCGAACTCAGGACCTTTTGCATATAACACGAATTGCATGGCGTCTTATCGTACACCACCATCTGGCACGTGTGTGCTCACGCGCCGCAGAACCTACTTAAATATTTCGTAAGGTTGCTTGAAGTTTCGAAATGTTACAATATTTGTCTCTTTCCTTCTTTACAATTTCTATACGTCCTTTTCTATTTATGGTCAAAATGACATGTTATAGTTATAGACAAAATTTTAAATTGATCAGCCCATATCAAGTTGATATTGACATTATTTTTTTTCTGTGTACCACCAAAAGTCTACGCTTAGCATGTATTTTGCTGCCGCAGTAGAAGCTGAAAGCAGCGCTGCTACTGCGCTGCAGCAGCCAACACTCTTTTGCTCATAGCTCGACTACCGTTCATCCGATCACTGTGGGTGTACCTTTGATACAGAGTATAAAAATAAAACAAGTAAGAAAGTCGGTCAAGCCCGACTATAATATACTCTGCACCAATGAAAAAGTATGCTCAGTATGAACTTTGATGCTCCAGCAGCTAACCCGATCTGTGCCAATGTTTTGGGGGATCGATAAATAACCCTGATTACTAAATATGTCCAGAAGGTACAAACCTTCTATTCATATATAAAACTGTGGAAGATATGACTTTTTCCAAAATTGAAAATAAACTTGATCTGCCTGCAAGTATAAGAAATTTTAGACCCATACATGTCAAACCTCCATCTCTTACCATCTCTAAGATCTGTGCGTTCACACAGACAGAGGGACGGACGGACAGACGGAAGAGGCTAAATCAACTCGGCTGTTGATGCTGATCAAGAATATATATACTTTATATGGTCGGAGATGCTTCCTTTTGGCTGTTACATACTTTTGCACAAATTTAATATACTCTTTGTACCTTTTAATACAGAGTATAATAATGAGGCACAATACGTTGATATCACAAGCAATTAATGTTGCTGAACCGCGACTTGAAGTGAGCGCCAGTCGCTGCCGAGCTGGTCCTTGTATCTCAGTATCGGTCTTCTTCTTCTAAACAGCTCACTCGCTGTATAATCATGCGCCATAGAGTCCTTTAATATAGAGTTTAAACTTTATGCATAATAAAATCTAGCGTTCTTGAAAAAAAAAATGGTTTATGCTAAAATATAAACTGATTCAAGATTACCCACCCAAGAACCCCCAAAAACGAAACCGATATAAAAACTATGACAGACGTTATTTTCTGAATGCAACTACACCCAAACCCAATGCAACTCCGGCAATCATTAAACTGCATTTCCTTCTTAAGTGCATTACTCATACGCCCCTTTGGTCGGTAGCATCGCCTCACCGACAACGTGTTACGCATGTGAATGTGACCGCGTTTTCCGAATTTCTCCCCCGAAATTCTGTGTGCATGCATCTGTGTCGAAGTGCATTTCCAGACGGGTCATGGCCACGGCCACGACCACAGCCACAGCCACGACCACGCCATGGCCATTTCGGCGATAGAGATATACATAGATGCCTCGGCCTGTGCAAATTTCACTTTCATGGCGCCGCACACTCGCACACACACACACACAGCCAGGCAGCGGGAGTGGCGATAAACAAGCAGACGGCACGCGACTTGCACTCAGCCTCACAGTTTGTCTTTCGGGGCCAGTGCATGTCCTGGTGGTAAACCTCCCACCTGGCAGCAGTGACAAAGTGGGCATAAAATTCCATTTTTGCCTGCCACTTGTAACACATTCGCCGTGACCACCAGTACGCGGTGCTTCTGTTCGTTTCGACCACGACGACGATGATGCAATGCATGTTGGGAGAGCTGCACTTCCACTCTCTCGCTGCTTACTCAACGCCACCGCCGAATGCGTTGCACTTACCTCTGTTTGGGTTTGAGTTTGGGTATTGTTGGGTTTGCGGTTGTGGTGGGTGGGGTAGGAGGCGGGTAGCGGGCCTTGTGCATTGGTAGGCAGTTTCCGGGAGTTTGCTTTATGGCAGGCTACGTCGTCCCGCGCCGTTTGTATGCGTGGCCTGATTTCGTCGATTGGCCTTGCAGGCGGATTTCAGTGTCAGGGGGGCGGAAAAGCATCTTTGTTCTGGCTTGTTTTGTTGTTGTTATTGTTGCTTGTCTGTGAGGGTTATGCAAATTCTGGTACAGACCCAGATATGTTTGTATGTATGTTGGTATATGGGGCATTGCATTGCATAGACGGTGTGAGATTTTTATTTTATCTTACTTTGGCACACATTCTCCACTCACACGACGATATCCGCGTCGACAAATGCATTTGGGATTATAGCAAAACCTCTCAGCCGGACAGTAATGAACTGCGTTAGTGCATTGGATACGCAAGCAGCTGACGTCTTCGTTTTTTGGACATGATACACCCTCGACTTCGTAGTAGTCTATGGCTGTGGAGAATGTCTTATTCTTTATATTTCCTACTAAATGTGTAGTTTTATTCACCCTTTTTTGGTATAGTGGTACACACTGAAGTAAGGCTTAGTAAAGAAGCGAGTAAAACTAACCATACGCCCTGCATTTTGGTTAAAGACTGACAAGCCAAAGCTAAGGCTAACTGCAACAAATCGTATATAATGGCGATTATCGTGGTTAATGGAAATTTCACAACTGTTTACAAAGCAGGCAGCACTCTTCGCAAATTGAGACAAATTAAGAGCATTTAGGGAGAAAACGAATCTCAAAAGTAAGGTATATTCTGACGGATGGATGAACCCAGACTCTCTTTCACTTTTCAAGCTCCACAGATAGAACAAATACGTCTGTGGCATTACAACGGGCCAATTTAATGATCTCAGAACAAGTACAAAAGAAAGTCGATCAAGCCCGAGGCTGAAATACTCCCTACCTGCCATCTTTTAAATTTAACTGTTAGCTTGAAAGTGTATCCTCTAATAGGATGCAGGAGGCGTGTCAAAAATGTACACAATCCTGATACCACAGCAAAAGAATTCTATATGACAAACATATTTTTGCTCTGCTTTCCGTTTTAGCAATCGGACTTTATTTTTGAGGCTTCGTTAGAAGGCAGGAATACTCCTGCGGTTCTGGGGGCGTATGTAGTGAGGTAAAGCTGCTGAACGGTCCAACATGGCGAACCCAGGGCGATCCTGGCTTACTGCGGCTCAAGTCGATCCACACCTCCTCGTTACCAAATACCAAATTTAACAGAGCGATGCACCCGCAAAGCTACTGGCTAACGTGAGCGGAAAAACGTCGGATAAATGGGGTTGGTGCGTCGGGCTTGGTACCCACCACTTTAAAAAATACTCCAACGACAACAATGCCTCTAGCACGGTCCCCATACCGACGACGACTTTATTTTTGATAAAGGCACTCTATTTGGTCGATCTCTTGTTATCAGAGCTAGCAAATAACAATTGACCGTTTTTCGTTGTCCAAAAATAACAGTTATATTACGGACCCTTTTAGCAAAATGTCAGAGATGAACGAATCGCTCAGTGCTCAACGAACAACCAATGGATTTGTTTACATTTTGCTCTGCTCACTCACTGAGAAAATCGTCGCAAGCGAAGAAGATAAAAGTCATTTGCGTTTGTGTATGTGTATGTGTGAGTGAGGTGTCTGTTTGGGCTTGCGCTTCACACAAGCCACACACACACACAAAACAAATAAAAGAAAAAAAAGTCCATTTGAGGTGAGTCGTTCGGCTTTTTGCTCATCTACTGACTCTTAATATGCGAGCGCTCAGTCGGATCGCTGTCTATAAATTAGACGCAGGCAAAAAATACATTTAAATTATGGCTTTGATGTGTGTGAGAGCAGCACATAAGTTGCTCTCATTTTCAGTAGCAACGACTGCGTCGCTGCGTAGGAAAGCAAGCAACGCAGCGGCGCTTGTACAGCTTATACTATGTGTGTCGGAGCAGCGCAGCTTTGAGATTTTTCGTATGCACACGAGATAGGAATTTGCCTGTCCCTGCTATAAATTGTTATTGAATGAGCAAAACAAGAAAATCTCAACTGAGAACAGTCAACTGAAAACAAAAACAAGGAGAAACGAAGTGTTCTGCCTAGAGCGAGAGCAAGCGTGCATGGTTTTTTCGGTTTTGTTATTGAGCAGACCGCAAAGGCAAAAATGTTCAATTGTTATTTACGAGCTCTACTTGTTATGTATACACAACAGTTACTTTCTTATACTCTTCATATTTGTTGTACAGTTAGCTGAAAAATGTGGGCGCGCCTTCGTCATTACGTTCACTGCTGCTGCTCAATTTGTTGATTTTAAAAGGATTAATAGCAGACTTATTTTGTAAATTAAGACGTGAGTATGCATTTATGATATACAGAGCATTGTGCATTAGGGTGTGCAAAATGCTTCGTGGAGCCTTTCGGAGCATGAACAAGATTTGATCCTTGGGCGTTTCCAAAAATAAGATGTAAAATCGTCATAAAAATACAGTTCGAGGCAGAACCCATGAGCTTTGCCGCTAATGTAAAGTTTCTTTTACTTTGCAGTCGCTCTCTCAAGCTCACTCGCAGCAGCGCGCAGTCGCCAGCGACGCTTTGGCCCCATTTGAACATTTGTAAAGAGCAGGCGAGCTTCACATGCACTTGAGAACTCAATTAAAGAAGCCTTGTTAAATTATTGGCGCGCCGTGGCCAATTGGAGAGGCAAACCAGTCTCTCAAAATACAATATGCTAATTTCTTGAAAATTCAAGTAGATATGGGACTACACCACGCAGCGGTTGGAAAACCTATTTTGACACCCGATGCAAACGTCAAATCCACCGACTTCAATGAGCAGTGAACAGATTAAGACTTAATTGGAACTCAATGTAACAAGAAGTAGGATTATTCAAATAATCCCTGAAAGTCCCAATCATACCATTATGGTACCTAAACGCATTGATTTCGCACATAAATACCAAATGTGGGACGAGGAATGGCATAATGTAATTTTCAGTGACGAAATAAAGTTTGATCTGCAAGAAATATTGCCGAGAAATGCGAACGGATAGACGATCTTGTTATGAGTGGTGTGAGCTGCATTTTGCTATAGGATTGACTATTTCGTCTGTGGCCAGATGTGGTGCAGCGGATAGTGTGTGATTTGTTGGACAGAATAACTATTAAAAACTATTTAAATGGTCAAACGCAAAACGTGCAAATTTTTCAATTGAGTTTATATTGTTAAGAAGTTTAGATAGTTGGCAATTGTAGAAGGGTAACTGGGGATGTCAGGGTCAATCGGTCCAAGAAAATCGGGAAAACTGGCCAAATTTTATAGTACGTTTAAAATATCATGAAGATTTCTTAGTTGGCAATTGTCGACGGGTCAACTGGTTTATTAAATTGCAAAATATGCAAAACATTACATCAATCAGTTCGAACGAATGTATCCCTGTTGAAACTCAATCAAAGGAAAGTGCATGTTACATAAACGAGTGCAATTGACGATGGAAATGGTGGCTTATATTTCTTGGATGCCCCCGGTGGAACTGGAAGGACATTTCTCATGTCTTGATTTTGGCCACGGATCGTGTTAGATCCGATATTGCGGTAGTAGTTGCTACTTCTGAAATGGAGGCCAAATTGTAAAAAGGATGTCGCTCAGCTCATCCAGTGTTAGAACTGCCATTAAGCTTTGAAACTATTAAACAATCGACATGAAACATTGCGAAACACTCCGCAATGGCCAAAGTTTTAGTAGCGTCTAAAATTATTATTTGGGACGAGTGCACAATGGTGCACCAACGCCCATTGAAAGCACTTTACACAATAACTAGAAATTTTTTGGAGTAGCAATGATTTTACTGTCTAGCGATTTCCGCCAAGCACTGCCAGTCAATTCAAGATCGACTGCTGCCGATGAAATTAACGCCTGCCTAAGATCATCCAATCTGTGGCGCTATGTAAAGAGTCCCTCGCTGGTGACAAACATGAGAGTTGCCTTGCTGAACGATCCATCTGCAGAAGATTTCTCCAAGCAATTGCTGTCTATCGGTAATAGAGGGTTTATTTCATTAACTCCGAATTTTTGCAATTATGTCTCATCGAAAGACGAGCTCATCAGCATAGAACATCATTGATAACCACTAAGTGAGCGAACAATTTTAGCGGTTAAAAATGAAGATGTGGATGACCTAAATCTTGTAATTCAGAATCAAATCGGAATCAGAACTGCATTTATTCAAATCTATTGAGTGCTTAACAAATGAAGATGAAGCCAGCAACTATCCAACTGAATTTTTAAACGCCACCGCACAATTCACAACTAAAGATTGGCTTGGTAGTCATCATGCTTCGAAATCTTATCCAACCAGAACTATTCCGATTTTTACAAATGATTATATGTCGACTGTAATGGTATAAATGAAGTGACGAAAAAATTGGTCATGACTCTCGAGCTCATTTTCAATTTTTTTTTCCGGGCGTAAAGGCATTGACTCGTTGAGCCATCAAATCCAAAGTTTGACAAAGTTTGGAAAATTTCTCAAGTCAGGATCTTGCCGCTTAATGGTCCGGCAGACGGTATGGTTTAACCAATTTTGAAGTGATACCTCGGCAACGGATTGTTTAAACATAATACCTAATGGTCGTAGCTTGGTGAATGCAGCTATACTGTCTTTTGGTAAGGCAATTGTCCAGCAGAAAGGCGAAGGCTTCATCTTCAGTTAAAGTAAGTAAGCAAAATGGCTTGTCAAGTTGACACAGCCCCAAAGGGCCAAAGCCGAGCTTCTCTCAATCTCTTGGCTTGTGCGCTTCAAATTTTCGCACAAGAGAAAGGGACCTACAGCTTAACGCCAAATCCGAACGGCATTTTGAAAAGCTTTTCATGGCTTATTACTACAAAGCTGGCGCCAAAAGCAGAGAGGGGTGACCGGGTGTAAAGTTTATTCAAAGAAAAAACTTTTCATTAGATGTTCCGAGGCGGGATCGAACCCACGACCCCACACTAGCCGCTGAGTCACCCTGCCACTGAGGTATAAGGATACTAAAAATCCATGTTTGGGGCCTTATGCTCCATCATAACTGAGATTTGACCGTTCAAACGGGCAAAAACATCGCTTTCGACTGAATATATTTGGAAACGAAACATTACGCTCTGCTAAGGGTAGAAAATTGGATAACACTTCTGAACTCTGCTTATAACCCAAGGAGCTGGAGAACTAAGCCAAGGAATAAGAAACAGAGGCAGCTCAAGAGTTAGTTAGGAAGGAACAGAGTAATGATTAAGACTTCTTGATCTTAGAATAAAGTTTTACCCAAAAACTCATCATTAAAAAAATGAACTTTTAATTAATTTCCAAGCCAGAAAATTTAACCAGACTAAAAAGACGCCAAAGCCAGTGAGAGAAAGAGAGAATGGTTAAATTTTTAGTCATCAATGCTCTCTCACACACGTGGCCCCCAAACACACACTCACACATACACACACTTACACAGCCAGACTATGCCGGCTGGCACTGCGCGGCCCGACATAGCTTCTGTTGTCGGTCTCACATACACGAGGAGCGGCAGCAGCTGGAGAGCATTGCTCAATGGAAGTTGGCGACGGCGGCGGGTCAGTAGCAAACTTACGCCACACGCCGTTAGGTGGCCCCGCGTTATAGATGCGGCAACCGACCCAGACAGTGGGTGCAAGTGCATATGGAGGTGGCACATCAACGCAGACATTGAACGGTAGCCCACTAAACATTCCCCCCAACAGCTCCACGCCTCACGCAACAACCCCACCACATACAATACACATACCATAGTTTTTTTTCGTGCGCCTCCCTGACCCCGGACTCACAATGGATGGTTGACACGTAGTAAAAACGACTGCAATTGGTTGCAACGATCGGGTGTTTAGTTTTTTTTTTTTGCTTTGTTATGCTTTGTGTCACGGTTACGCGAAAGATTCTTATGCATAGCCCAAGTGAAAGTCATTTAACTTTAACTTACCGCACGTTGGGGCTACTTAGTGAAAATCGATGTTAACGCCATTTGGTGGTAAAGTCAATTGCAAATTATGAGCACTAACAAGTCGATTCTAACCTAAACTCAATTTACCGACATACTAACTGGCCGCCGTCATCGTTTCCTCCGTCTACCCAAACCCATAACTCTCCTTTAACTATCCCTCTCTTTCTCTCTCGTTTTTGTTAAGCGCGCAGGTTTGGCGCTCTTTTTTTACGCGGTGGGTGGCAAACTGGCCAGGCCAAAAATAACAATAACTACTATAACAACAACTGCGGCTATGTTTTCACTTTTCATTCAAAAGGTGCCTATCTTATGACACATACGTAGTCAAACTTTAGAGTTTGGAAATTTCCTAGCAACATTATCAAATTTTAGTTGAAATTAACACAAAATATAGCATACTTTTTGGGATGAAATATTTTTTTTGTGCAAGGTCCAGGATATTGAAGGGTTGCTGGTGATACTAGATAATTTTCGTGTGCTCAACACGAATCTGTCACGTCTAGATTTTTATTAATTTGATTAAGCTCAAGTTTCTGACTATGTTGCTCATATAGTTAGCAATGTTAATATATTTGGAAGGTCTTCCATCGACTTCATAAAACTATTGGGCTTAGAATAGAATCTTAGCGTTAAATCTTATTTTCAGACGAGAAAAGCAGGAGGCCCATTGGAAAGTTAATATCGTCAGAATCGTTCTTTATGAGCGCCGAAAATTTTTCAAAAATTTGTTAATGATCGGTAATCGGCTCTCAAAATCCCTAATGTCAAGCGAATTAAAATTGTTTCCCGAAAGAAAGCTTCTGTGCTTTTAACTTCTAGCTTTGCATGTTTTTTCTGCCCGCCTACGATTCGGTTGTGTTTGGTCAAAATTTCAACAAAAACCAGAATTTTTTGAAGCTTCATAGATTTCGGAAAACTCATCTTCATTTGCCCGAATTTTGGAAAGTGTTCATGGCAGTTTTTGGCTTTTTACGAACTCTTAGTTTTTAACGTGGTTCTCATGTCAATCAAGTCTTCTTAGAAATTGTTCCTAGAAATTTTCCACTGCTTGATATTTGGAAAGATTCACTTGTCTTAAAGAATTTGTTCTTGAGGTTTCATTGGATTCTGCATTTGAATTGGCAATCTTTGTAACGTGGTTGGACATTTCCGAAAAAAAGTCATTTTGTGAAGTTGGCCCAACCCAATCGAAAAAATTTTGAATATAAGCCCCAAAATGGGTTTTTCCAATTGCAATCAAGACTCAAGCCAACCAAAAACTAATACGCACGTGACCAAAAATTGAAATGCTTTTTTTGGCATCAATATAAGTGCAGAACTAAGCGAAACCCACCAAAATTTTGTAGTGCGACTAATTTTTAAAATGCTTATAATCACTTTCACAGTATATTAGAATTAGTTTGACTGAAACTTTTTCTTTATTTTTTTTATAGAAAGTAAAATAGCATTCGATGCGTGACATTCCGCACCTGACATATGGTCCATCATAATATCTATGTGATTTCTGTTAAATTGTAAAGCAAAAAGTTACAGTTAATTGCAAATACATAGTTTGTTATGGATTCATGATTATCATGAAGATGGGTAAATAGCAAAGCTCGTAAATAACAATTGACCATTTTTGCCTTTGCGGTCTGCTCAATAACATAACCGAAAAACCCATGCACGCTTGCTCTCGCTCTGAGCAGAGCACTTCGTTTCTCTTTGTTTTGGCTTTCAGTTGACTGTTCTCAGTTGAGCTGTTCTTGTTTTGCTCATTCAATAACAATTTATAGATATCGATCCGACTGAGCGCTGTCACATTAAAAGTCAGCAGATGAGCAAAAACACTAACGGATTGCCTAAAAGTGTCTTTTTTTCAATATTTGTTTTTTTTTTTTTTTTTGGTGTGTGGCTTTTGTGAGTCACAAGCCCAAACAGACACCTCAAACACACATTCACACACACAAACGCAAATGACTTTTATTTTCTTCGCTCACGTCCATTCGTTCAGTGAATGAGCGGAGCAAACGGGAAACAAAACCATTGGTTGTTCGTTGATCACAGACCGTTTCGTTCAAGAGCCGATGAGAACGTCTCATCTCTGACTCTTTGCTCAAAGGGTCCGTAAATACAACGAAAATCGGTTAATTGTTATTTACGAGCTCTGCTGTATGGTTTTTCAAAACATTCTCCATTAAAAATTTAATCACTTTTGCATCCGCTCAAACCAATTTTCGAAGCACCTTTTCCACTCCGATTGAGGCTAAACATGGGTCTTAAGCGCATCACCATGTAGTTTATTTTTGATATTTGGGGAAAAGAAAATAAATCATTGGGTGCTAAATCAGGGCTGTACGGCAAGTGAACCATCATTTCGAAGTTTTAGCCGGGCAAAAAGTCGCTTGTCATGATGGAGAATAATTCGTCATCGGCGGCTGGTTTTGCGAATTTCTCCGAAGACTTCCGTCAAACAAATGGTCGTTTACCACTCAGAAATGGCCGTCCTACATACGTTGCTCAAACGGAACAGTGACCACATGACCCGTTCGGCCGAAGAAACACGCGATCATTTGCTTTGTAGTGCTTCGTGCGCGAAACAAATTTTGTGGGATCTTCTTCGAACACCCACACGGTCAATTGCTGTTTTGTTTCCGGCTCATATGCATATATCCATGATTCGTCACCTGTGACGATCTTATAAAGCATTTCTTTACACCAGTGGTGTCCAAACTCACACACAATCACCAAACTTGCCAACCACGCGTGGCTGCCTTTTTAAAAGTTTGGACATCGCTGCTTTACACCCACAGAAGCCATTTTATTGAGCAATTGTCAAATTATGCGGAATTCAACGCGAACTAACCTTTTTTACGGCAAGGTGTTCATGCAAAATTATACATATGCTGGTGGAACGGTATGTCACATGACGATCTTGCACTATCAGTCCACGCATAGCATCGATGTGTGCGGGCACAACAACTAATTTTGGACAACCTTCACGGAATTTGTCGCTAAAAGAAACTAAGACCACTATAGAATGTACTATACCAGCGATTTATCAATATTAATGCTTTAAGATACAAATCTACAAAATTCAGTAAACACGGACAGGGTCATTGGGAACATAATATCAAGAGATCGCGTTTATCGTACAAATGATTAGGGTACCTCCAGAAGGGGTCAAAACTAAATCCCTGAATATCTTTAAAACCTAACGGTAGAGTTTTATTAAAAAACTAAATTTATGATGGCATAATGGGCAATTGCATGTCCCTAAGAGATGGTACTCGTCAGCCAAAAAAACGCGAGATGGAGTACCATTTTAAGATTCACCCACGAACTACTCCATATAGGTCATAAAGTACACGGAAAAATAGACCAAACAGCGTTTTCAATTTCATCAACGAAACCTTCGTTCACGGAGTATGGGCATTTTTGTACAAGCAATTGCCTTAGAACAACATTGACCATTTAGAGTTTTAGCATTGACGCAAGAAAATTAAAAAATTTAATTTAAGTATTGAGTAGTGGACCTCATCGGCAAAAGCGAATCTGTGGAACAGCTTCCAGAGATAAAGCAGTCAAAATTATGGCTTAGCGGTAAAGAGGATAAGACGAGTACCACAATCAACGCGCAGTGAGTCTACTTGCAATCTGTTGCAATGTAGACTACAACTTCAAGGTTGTTAAGGAATTTGTCTACCTCGGAACGACGATAACCCGACAACAACACAAGTCTGGAAATCGAAGAAGAATTACCTTGCAAACCGATGTATACGGGCTCAATAAGGAGTTCAGAGCAGAGACCTCTCTCAGGAAAACGAAAATTGCGCTATACAAGTCGCTTTCATCCCAGTCCTGCATAGGCGCAGAAGCATACAATGTCATCAAAGGATGAGGCGGCAATTGGCGTGTTCAGAGAAAAGTTCTTCGGAGGATTTTGGACCCTAAACGTTGGCGGCGAATTTCGCTCCGATAACATGATTGGGGACACGACCTAGTCAAGCGCATAAAAAAAGGTTTTTAGCTACCGTGAGATAACCAGGTGTGTTTTTTACTAGCAATTGCCTTGGAACCACATTGACCGTTTTGGTATCAGTGGCTTCACGAAAATTATGCAATTAATCTAATGAGTAAAATTCAATTTTTTTATAAATGTCTTTACTGGACAAACTGCGATATGCTAAGGTACCTTGATGTGAAGTATTTAAGTACTATGATCCGTTTTTCTGCTGGTAATGCCTCTAGTTTCACAATTTATTGGTCCCGTTCATAAGCATTACCAAAAGTAGAATTTGGTCGCACTGTGAAATAATTACTTACCACAGTTAATAGATCATACTTTTTGACTCTTTCAGCGGTAATCAGTATAATATCCCTTTATTTTTGGCAGTTTATGGTTGCCTCAACCATTAAACTAAGCCACCTTAAAACCATAAACGAAAAGATGAAGTCAGTAATTTTCGTGTCGTTCTTAAGCAATCCGCGATCTTCTCTGGTTTATAGGGAATACTTATTGATATCTAGGATAATACTCTAATTGGTTATCAGAAAATATAGTTTACTTAGTAGCCAACCATTACTTAAATAGTTTACACTTCCACTTTTCAGTTGCCTGAAACGCCTCAACGCACATTTTCACCCACAAGAACTATCCTCTTAAGTCTATCAACGATCTCAACAACGAACGCACAATGAATTTCACACCATTTGGTAATACCTTCCCTGGCAACATACCCGGTCTGCCTCAATTCACCACAAGCACGGCGCCCCTAGTGTCCACTGTAACGGCTGCAGTGGCTACTGATGTGACGGTAACGGCCACCAACAACCCGCAGCAACAACAGCAGCAGCAACAACAACAAGATGCCGGCAGCGGCAGTGCAGGCGGCAATCGTTACCAGCAACAACAGCAGGTGACCAGCACAGCTGTGGGGCTGACGCATTTTAGTCAGCCCAATATGCCAGCTGGCCTTGGCGCCAGCAGCAGTAGCAGCAACAACAAGTTTCGCAGCGGACAGGAGGAGGCACTGCAGGGTGACAAGTACAATGGGCATTTGCAGCAGCAGCAGCAGGCGCAGTATACAACAGTGACCTATGCGCCTAGCGCGACGGCCACCAGCTCACAAGCGGAGGCACTACAAGCCAGCACCTCGGGACAACAGCAGCAGCAGCAACAGCAACTGCAGCAACAACAGGTGACGGCACCGCAAGAATTGACCCAAGATCTATGCAATGCCATACTACAACAACAAGGTGAGTTAAAGCGTTGTAGAACCAATCTTTAAGAAACTCTATTTATTTTTCATATTTCCACAGTGCTACAGAATACCTCCTGGCAGACACTAACGCCGGGCACCACAGTAGCAGACTACCTCTCGCATCTTCCAGCCAATACATTGCCCTTGTCATTGCATCATTTTCTTAAATATTCAGCGGAAACCATTAAAAAGGAGAACCAACAGAATGTGGTAAGTAGGTAGCATCGGTATAGGATTTAGATGTGTAATCAAATCAACCAACTAGGTGCTGCAAGTACAAACGGGACCAGCCATAGGCATCAACACCTTGGGCGCCACCACAACCATTAGTATACCTCAGCAACAGCAGCAGGATCAACTGGCCTCACTGCAACAGCAGCAGGTGCAGGCCAACCTGCAACTGCAGCCGGCACAGACAGCCACAGCAACAGTCACCACTGGAGCCACCACCACCAAGAAAAAGAAACGTAAAAAGCGCAACAAGGAACGGAAACCCAAGCTGCGTCCCGGTGAGATTCGTCTCAGCACCGCCCTTGATGGCAGTCCGCTCTACATGTGTCCCGAATGTCATGTGGCCTATCCTGAACCCGAGCTACTTGAGGTACATTTGGTGGGACATAATCTAGAGAAGCGTTATGTCTGCGATATTTGCCAAGCCTCGCTGAAACGCAAGGACCATCTCACGCGACACAAACAATCGCATAATCCTGAAAGACCCTACATCTGCACCGTATGCCTGAAGGCCTTCAAGCGCAAAGAGCAGCTAAGTTTGCACTTTGTCATCCACTCGGGTGAGAAGAGGCATCAGTGTCAGGAATGCGGTAAGGGTTTCTATCGAAAGGATCACCTGCGTAAGCACACACGCTCGCATATAGCTCGTCGAGTGAAAGCTGAACTGAATAGTCATGTGAGGCGAGAGAACGGTACCAGTATGCTGCAGCCAGTGGTGACGGAGGCCACCACAGCAGCTCTGCAACATGCCAATCAACTAGCCAGCCAGCAGCAACAGTTGCAACAGCAACAGCAGCAACAACAACAGCAGCAGCAACAACAACAACAGCAGCAACAACAGCAGCAACATCACATTGTCATCACCCAGCAGCAACAGCAGCAGGCACCACCGGGCCAACAGCAACAACAGCAAATGCTAAATTAGCCAAATGATTTTTGTAAAGTCAGTTAAATCCAAATTCCAAATCAAATCTTAAGTCATCCACTTGATCTCAACTCTTTCGGTCCAATCAATTTAATTGACTCACACAAATCGGATATCAGCCATAGCCATAACGAATATAAGCAACAACATTGTACAATTGTAATCTAAACCCAAAACTCTGTTCAAGATCTTAAAGCTGGGACCGTAGCTGAGTGTATTAATGAGGTTTTTATACTTCTCGCGGAATAGAAATCAAGTATTTTAAACTCAAATCAACTGCCAAGTGCGAATCTACTTGATCCAAGCAGAAAGTTCTCATTTTCAGTATGATTTTTTCAGTACTGAATTACAGAAGTTTCAAAATAATTTTTTTCTAACTAATCGGTTTCTAAAATAAGACCAGTTTTTCTTTTTTTAGTTCCAATACCTTGTTGGACACAGGTCATCAACCACTCCTCTCTTCCAGCGAACTCCACTGTTAGCCGTCGCTTCCACAACTTTCCCAATGCTCTCCACTTCTTTACCGACAGTCCGCCTTAAAGTTCCTTTTGATCTGGCAGGTGAACGCCCTACTCCTTCCAAGGGGTTCCATTTCATTGTTTTTCTAGCGAGGTTGTTCTCATTTTTTCTCAGTGTATATCCTATCCAAAGTCACATTCACCAGTTGTTGTCGCCAGCATGAAAAAGTTTCTCATGTTTCTTTCTTTTGTGCGAATATTAGAAGCACACAAGCCAAGAGATTAGCCCTTTGGGTCTGTACAGTCAATTATAATATGGCCTATCCAGCTCCATTCCATTCTATATTCGCTCGTTTGAGTAGTTCGGAATTCTGTATTCTGTCAAGTCAGAAAATGCAGAAAATGCGTCGCAGGCATCGGTATACAAATGTTTGGATTTTGGACACTATTCCAAGTAGAAGAACCGAATTAGAGCATGGCCTATCAGCTTGAACTTCCAAAGGCACCTTTAGCTTTTTAAAGGCGCGAATCCACATCAATCTAAGTCCTTCCATCCACAACGACTACGCTCCTAGAAAGTTGAATTGCTAAACTTGAACTTTTTATATAAAGGGTGATTTTTTAAGAGCTATAGGAAAGTTTTAAAAAAAAAAACACATAAAATTAGAAAAATGCATGAAATCTTTAATTGAATCGATAGTACGGTCCATATAATTTAATGTTTGAAGATTATTTTGTGCAAATGTTGACCATGACTGCGCATCAAATGGTCCATCCACTTAGTCCAATTTTGGCATACTCTTTCCAACATTTCGGCTGGTATCTCACGAATAAATGCTTCAATGTTGTCTTCCAATGCGTCAATTGAAGCGGGCTTGTCTGTATAGACATGAGCTTTAACATAGCCCCACAAAAAATAGTCTAAAGGCGTTAAATCGCACGATCTAGGCGGCCAATTGACCGGTCCCGAACCTGAAATAAAATGTTCACCGAACTCGCCTCTTAATAAGTCCATTGTTGCGCGTGCTGTGTGGCATGTGGCACCGTCTTGTTGAAACCACATGTCATGCAAGTCAAGCTCTTGCATTTTGGGCAAAAAAAAGTTGGATATCATCTCACGGTAGCGCTCACCATTCACAGTAACATTACGATTCGCATCATCTTTGAAGAAGTACGGTCCAATGATGCCCCCAGCCCATAAACCGCACCAAACTGTGACTTTTTCTGAATGCATTGGTAGCTCTGGCAATGCTTCTGGCTGATATTCACTCCAAAATCGACAATTCTGCTTATTTACGTACCCATTGAGCCAAAAATGAGCTTCGTCGCTAAACACAAGAAGCGCGCGATGAACTTTCTTAACAGAGCACGCATTTTGATAATAAAATTCAATAATTTGCAAGCGTTGTTCGTTTGTAAGACGATTCATGGTTAAATTATGGACCAAACTGAAATGTTTGACAGTGAAACAAAACACGAAACGTGCGTGAGCTGTTCAAACCAGTGTTGCCAAAAAGATAATAGCTAAAAATCACTCTTTATAAAGCATTCGAACTGCTGAATCAAAAATATCACCAAAAAATATTCGATATCCGATATATCGTATTTTTGGACAAAAACATCGACATTATTTTCGACATCCCTAGTTCGAACCCGCGAGCCGGAATTCCGAAAAATTTGTTGTGTTTGCAGCCCTAGTAAGAACGCATTTTCTATATGTTCTCACTTCAAGAATTATTCCTCGAGACAGCAAAAACTTGACTTGACTTAAGATGGTTTCGTTTTCGAAACCATTTTATATTCAAAGTAAGTACTGAGAACGTTCGAATATTCCTTTAGCTGTCAAATTCCATATAAAAAAATTACTTAAAGAAATTTTTTTCTTGCCTGATTTTGTTGTTTGAAAAGTATTCTGAAAATTGTCACCAGAGCTGGCTCGGCTGTAGTGGGTGGTGTGCATTCTGCGGTCGAAGCCTATTCTTTTGGGCCTCCTTCACGGGACTATTATCCTTCTCGGGACTATTAATGATAAGACTGTTTACAGATTCCTTTTCGTTATCTATTTTCCGTGACCCTCTGGCCCGACGACTCAACGTGGTCTATTACTTTTGTGTTCCATTTGCTCTAACGATGACACATCTCAGGGCAATCGTTATCGACCAGGGTTCACTCCATCGCTACAGATCTCCACATCTGGTAAATTTCTTGAAGGAGAATTCCAACGTTCTCAGTACTCACCTTCAACTGGGAAAATATATTGTGATTGAGCTTGGATGATATTGCATTAAAATTGAATCATCCAAGGAATCCGAAAGGAATAAAGTCTTATCGAAGTCCACCATCACACACTTCCGTAGATGCACGTTAAAGATGTAACTAATTTTTGGTTTCTGTGTGGTGGTTGAGAGGATTTAATTTGCGATCATTTGAAATACTTTTAGAATAGTTGTAATCAAAACTTTTAAGAAGCTTTCATTCTTATTTTGAGTTTATGGCAACTGATTTTCTTAATAGGTATTTTCTCTCTGAGTAGTACGATCGGGATGGATATTTTATTTAATTTTTAAGTTTAATTTGATCTTGGTTCTACTTGAATTTACAGTTTAATTAGTTAGCGAGCTTAATTGGCTCAAGGTTCGGAAAAAGTAGCGTTTGTTCACAACTGTGAACAACTTATGCATTGTTATGTAAATGTAAATGGCTTAACACAGCCCCAAAAGGCCAAAGCCGAGCGCTCTTTATCTCTTGGCTTGTGCGCTTCTAATTTTCGCACAAGAGAAAGGGACCTACAGTTTAACGCCGAATCCGAACGGCAATTTGAGAATCTTTTGCATGGCTAATTACTACAAAGCTGGCGCCAACAGCAGAGAGCGGTGACCGGGTGTAAAGTTTATTCAAAGAACAAACTTTTCATTAGATGTTCCGAGGCGGGATCGAACTCACGATCTCTTGCACAGCGATCGCTCACACTAGCCACTGAGCCACCCGGCCACATAACTTATGCATTGAAACACCGAAAAAAGTGGGGGGCTTATGGCCAGGGGGGCCAAAAAAACGGGGGTTTTTTAAAAGAAAACGGCATTTGTTTATACAATATTCTGTTTTTTTAAACCTTTTTTGGGGTTTTGGGGGGGCTTTTTGTTTGGTGGTGTTTTTTCCTTTTTTTTTTTTTTTTTTTTTTTTTGTGGAAGAGGGTGTAGTAAAAAACAAAATGTTTATACAAAATTAAAAAATTTTTTTATTTTTTTAAAAAATTTTTAATTTTTTTTTATAAGTTTTTTTTTTTTTTTTTTTTTTTTTTTTTTTTACGCGAATTCTAGTTTTAAGCAGTTCTTAGCTCGAAATGTGCCCAATATATCTCGAAACGGGATTGAAACGTCATACTTGAAATTAGATTTTTTTTACTTGAGTCAAGATTTTTTGAACTTAAAACTTATTGACACCGTTTGTATTTTTACGAACAGACTTCTCTGTGACAATTGTATAAGCTTTCTTTCAGGTATCTCAAAGATCTTCCTAAGTCAGTGGCGAAGCTAGGAATTTTTCAGCGGGTGTTTTAGATTCATTTGTTCGCTTCTTCCTTAGCCTAGAATTTTACATGAAAATATATATTTAAGGGGGTTTAACCCCAAAATCCCCCCGCCACCCCCACCCGGGCTACACCACTGGCCAAAGTTATAAGCGGATTCTTTCTGATGGTTTTCTTAAATCTATAAGGAACAGTCTCTAGACTCTACCACTGCACCACAACCACTTGCACTAAAATTTGAAGAATGGCCATTAAACCACTATTTTTTCCCTCTTTCACTAAACGAATCTCACACAATCTAATAGAAAATAGTAGATAGTGAAATACACAAATGTTAATTTGGATCATACAGATCTGGTATATAGATTTGGTCCAATTTCACATCAAATATATATTTAGATAGTGACAATCCATGTCTCTTTATATATATTTACACAAATGTAAACGATAGCATGGATATTTTGCATTCATTTTACTTGGTCCCAGCTCTACATCCGCCCCCACAAAAATTTCCATCAAATATTTTAAGAGAAATGTGCAAACGATAAAATTATTTTCTAAGTGACATATTTTAGTGAAAATGTATTTTTGTACAAATCAAATTCTTATACATATACTTGTATATAAGGTGTATGTATGTATGTAATACAGAATATATGTAATAAAATGATCGAAATGTTTATGTAAAACTTAAACGATTGCAATTTAGGTAATTAAGTTCGTACGTATAAGGGATAGTAATTGTATAACTTTTTACTAAAATGATTAAATTTTAATTTGTAAATATGCAGCAAATTATGAAAATTTAAAGCACTTTTGTTGTTATTTATTTGTATTTACGGTAAAACAAATTTATGCTTGAGCTCTGACAATTAAGGATTACTTAAAAATTCAATTTCAACATGATTTATAAGCCAAGCTCCAACTTTCACTCTCGTAAATGTTTTGCGATTGGAAACCTGTTTTTATACCCTTCCAGAGGTTATTATACAATTGTGCGAATGTTTGTAACGCATAGAAGAAAGCATCTCTGACCACAAAAAGTATATATATTCTTGATCAGCATGCCGAGCTGAGTTGATTTAGCCCTGTCCGTCTGTTTCTATGCTACCTCCTCCGTCAGTTTTAAAGCTATCCTCACCAAACTTTGCACGAAGGAACCGGCCGGATCGGATGACTATAGCATATGTCATAGAACGATCGGTCAAAAAACTAGTTTTAGTGAGAAAAACTTTTTTGTTTTTAGTGGAAACGCCTCCAAAGTACGTATTTCTTAGTTTACTATTCTTTTTCATGATTTCACTAAGTTTGGTCGAAATCGCATGACTATAGCATATAGCTGCCATAGGAACGATCGGTCGATAATGAAAATTTGCAAAATTTTCTTGAGCTCAGATTATTATTTAGATGGCCAAATATGAAGAGGCGGAGATCGAACGAACAAAAATATTGCGATATTTTCTTATTTTTACGTCGCATCTCTAAAGCGAAGATTTTCAATTGGATTCCCAGTCAAAAATGCTTAAGCAGACAATCGGTTTAAAAGCGGTTCACCTACACCTTTTTATGTTAATAATGTGAGTGTTAAACGATTTACAAGTCTCAGAATTTAATTAAGCTATGAACTGGAAATTTGGTGTATGGGCTGGAAATTCGTAGTTTTCCCTATGTGGAAGGGTTAATATCGACTTTCAGCCAGTTGTACCTTTGGTACAGAGTATAACAACCGAAAAACAACGTTTGCCGGGTCAGCTAGTTTATATCAATAATTTATTATTGTTTGAAAAAGAATTCAAGTTTTGCCGCTTACCTTTCCCACACACAATCAGCTGTTCTATTGATGACACTTGGACATATCGATAAAAAATCTAGCCTTTTAGCGGAAAAAAGCTAGAAGTGCCCGTGCGAATGTCTAATGTAGTAGCAGTGATTTGATCATCCACAGTGGATGACCTGCCGAATGGACATTTATCTCTTATGGCACATATCCAAAAATATGTAACATTTTTTCATAGAAAAAAAACGTACATATTTAATATATGTGTCCATTCGTCACGAGTGATAACAGTGCTGTAAAAGAAAATACTAGATTATTTGGTATTGATGTCACAAAAAAATCAACCCTGATGTTATCGATGTCACAAAAAGTCAACTCTGATTCAAAATTAATTTGAAATGATAATTGGAGGTAAGGGCGAGTTTCATAATATTATATTTAATATTAAAAATAGGGGAAAGTTAACTTCGGCTCGGCCGAACTTTTGTATACCCTTGCAGCTTCAATTGAAAACTAAAAGGTCTTTCTAACTAAGACTACTTTTTGGACCTTACTTTTCTATAGGATCTATACTATATCCAATTTCTAATTTCGACGAAACTTGGAAATTATGGAAAAGCATAATACACTGTTAATTACGCAATTTGAAGGAGATCCCATTTAAAACAAAAAATGTTTTCTCACTATAACTTCTTTTTCGACCGGTCATACATACTGCAGCTATATGCTATAGTCATCCGCTTTTGATAAAACTTTATAAAAATGTGTTAAAGTATATAAAATAAGAATTTGCCAATAAAAAGGACGTTTTCATTAAAAACAAAAAAGTTTTCTTCACTCGAACTAGTTTTTCGACCGATCGTTCCTATGGGAGCTATATGCTATAGTCATCCGATTTTGACCAAACTTTGTGGAATTGTGTAAAAGTATATAAAATAAGTGTATGCCAATGATAAGGACGTTATCATTAAAAACAAAAAAGGTTGTGTAACTAGAACTAGTTTTTCGACCCATCGTTCCTATGGCAGCTATATGCTATAGTCATCCGATTTCGACCAAACTTTGTAGAATTGTGTAAAAGTATATAAGATAAGTGTAAGCCAATGATAAGGACGTTTTCATTAAAAACAAAAAAATTTTTCTCACTAGAACTAGTTTTTCGACCGATCGTTCCTATGACAGCTATATGCTATAGTCATCCGATCCGGCCGGTTCCGACAAATGTACAGCGTATTTGTACCAAAAGACTTCGTGCAATGTTTGGTGAGGATAGCTTTAAAACTGACGGAGGAGATAGCATAGAAACAGACAGACGGACAAGGCTAAATCAACTCAGCTCGTCATGCTGATCAAGAATATATATACTTTATGTGGTCGGAGATGCTTCCTTCTATGCGTTACAAACATCCGGACAATTTTATAATAGAATGTGACTCAGTGTCACAGCTCCATACGAATTTGACATTGTGACACTAAAATGTGACACTCTGTGACGCAGTATAAACCCAGCATTAGGCGAACATTTGGTTGAATTTCAGTGCGAATTAACTTTCAATTTTTTTATTGTCTATTGAGAGCTTTTAATTATAAAATATATTGACTTTGATCTTAACTTTGTATGGCATATTGAAATTACAAAAAAATCACAGCGTGCGCTCATCACTGGCTCAAGTCACATGCCCAGGAGCATTATTCGTTATCACTTCACATTCAGCTTCTTTCGATAGGTTTGTGTATCGAAAGACCTCGTGTGTTCTAGTAGGTGTGTGATTTCCAGAAAACAGTTTGACTGCACGCTCGAGCTAAGAAAAAACTAAAAAGTAAAATGCCGCTTAAATTCAATGAGGCCTTGGAAGCCTTAATTAAAAAGATATCTGAAGTACCGGAAGCTAAACGACAGATGTATCTAAAGGATATTGATGAAATATCCAAGCAAATACTTCAAGAATTTGATAAAATTAATTCCATATTCAAGGGTACATTAACCAATCT
The DNA here is from genome assembly GCA_018904265.1 of Lordiphosa collinella. Lineage (NCBI taxonomy): Eukaryota > Metazoa > Arthropoda > Insecta > Diptera > Drosophilidae > Lordiphosa > Lordiphosa collinella. The sequence goes on from JAEIFV010000014.1 coordinate 179,298, forward strand.
AAGCCAAACCGGTAAGAATTATATACATATTTACACATTGAAGCAATGCAAGCCCATCTGTATTTCAGCACAATACGGGCTAGGTCCCATCATAGGCGCACCTAACAATTATCAATCAACGCTTGTCCTTCAACTGCCCATCAAGATACAATCACATGTCATTGGCCACCACCAACATTCTCATAAGCCGATGTTTAAACTAAACTCGTCAATCAATCATCCAATTATACGGGATGGATGTGTCAATCTTCAATGGTTGAAAATATTGTTCGAGCAGGATATGATGAAAGCTATAGGAAGAATTAGTAAGGTCACATGCGAAACTGGCTACAACTATACTCTCAGCTTTAGAACAAGTGAGACTCAAGGCGTTTGCAAATTCGACATCATCGCCAAGCCTCAAGCAGATGAAAATAATCAAAGGCTCCATCAAATAGGGTTTTCATTTGCACTTGGAGCAGAGTTTGAAAATGATAAGGATCCCTATTTTTTCGGATTCTCTAACATTGCTTTACGATTGGGCAATGAGGTTCCGATTGACATTTGTCCAAAACGGAAGGCTTATCATTTATATCACTTGCTGTCACTATATTTATCATACTATGGGTGTCCTCTTACTGATTCAGTTTTAATGTCTGCTGGAGGAGTAGCAAAGGGCTTGTATTTAAGCCTACCGTTAGATGACCAACTTATAAAGGTGCGTAATAAGAAAACACATCGAATTGCTTTATATTAATGCAAATATTTTCAGTATTTAAAAATTTGTCGTGGCTTTTTGACTTCTGAGCCGGCCTGTTCTCTACTGGCTAGACTCGAAGCAAAACTAATGCAATATAAGCGCACCGATAAGGTGGTACTTTCGGAACTGATGGATCTGTTTGGAATATCGGAAAATTAAATTCCTTCATTATTTAAAAAAATTTTTGTGTTAAAATAAATAGATTGCATTGCATTTCTAAGGACTTGCAATAGCCATTATGCCATCATAAATTTAGGTTTGACGTCTTCTGCCGGTGCCCTAACCAGTTGTACGTTTGCGTCCTCAATGATCCTTTTCGTATTTTTTGACTTTTGTAGATTTTTATCTTAAACCATTAAAAAGTAAGCGAACGCAAACCTAGGTTTAGTTGAAAAACTGGGTAAGAAGTCCCTTTTATCGGAATTTATTGATCTTATCCCGCGTTCTTATACCCTGTTCTCATTAAAAATGGGAAAAGGAGATCATGAAGTTGTGCAAATGTATGTAACAGGGAGAAGGACACATTTTCGACGCCATAAAGTACCTATATATATTCTTGATCAGCGTCAACAGCCGAGTCTATATAGACTGTCCGTCTATAAGGGATAGAGCCACAAATTTTTGCATGAAGGTAGGTGTAAACCAGAGCTGTAAACACAATTACCATTACCATAACAATTTTTCAGATAATTAAAAACAATTCCTGATTTCGAGTTTTTCGTAATCGTAATTGTAGCTTGGAATTATGATTATTAGTGATTATTACAAAATTTAATTACCAGGGCAAACCTGCAAACCTTCTAAAAATCGAGTGGAGCTCACTCCGTGGTTCGAACCCGCGAGATTTTTTTGTGTTCGGGTTCACGGAGCGGGTTCAGAGGGTCCCTGAAGCCAGGTTCAGGTTCGAACCAGGGTTCAGTCATTATTTTTTTCCGCTAACTCAGAAAACATGTATGTAAATTGAAAGAAATTTACAGTTTGTCATAGAAGTTAAGTCTTGATGATTTTAATATACTATTTGAGCTAAGCTAAAGTTAATCATTAATAGGTGTTCCAGTTATTTTTCAACTATACTGGCTCCTTGGTTGAATAAAACAAACCTTAGCCAAAGCGCGCTCGTCTGATACTTGTGTTGCAGGAATATCTAATCGTCTGATACTTGTGTTGCAGGAGCAACTAATGCAAAAAAATTTAATACAAAAGTTTTCCCATTCGACATGAGACAGTCTTTAAGTTCCATCAAATAAAGCTCTTTTGTCATTATTTTGTTGCTCCTTAGCTAAAGATTCCATTTCATTTTCATTAGAATACATGACCATGATAAACGGTTTTCCATTAGGGACATAACAATTTGGTATCTTTATAAGAAAGCATTCTTAAATTTTTTAATGAACCGACAATGTTAAGCATAATTTAAAGTCAACTGTTAAACGCAACGTTTAGAAATTATTAAAAATTACTACGGAAATTCTGAGTCGGTGTCTGAGTACGGAAATTTTCGGCCGTAATAATCGGCCCACCCGACAGGCTGTGCGTGCTATCGTGGATAAATTTGAAGCGATGAAAATATCGCAGCGGTAAAAGTCGATTCCACGTCGTTCTCAAGAATTGGGCATCGCTTAAACGACACTTGCATATTTTACGAAAAGATCTTGGCCTACATGCTTACAAGATCAATTTGAATCGCCAACACTTCTCCAATTGGGCTCTGGCAAAGCTTGAAGAGAATTCAGAGCTTCATCGAAAAATCATCTTCAACGATGAAGCTCATTTCTGGCTCAATGGCTTTGCTAACAAGAAAGATAGTCGGTCAAGCCTGACTATAACATACTCTGTACCTGTGAAGTGCTGCCCATTACCGTTGCGACCGGTGCTGCCCATAATTGTTTGATTTCCTTATAACTCGAATATCGTTAATCCGATCTTTGAAATTCCTGTTATAGACGGGCTTGAAAAATTTACTTTCTTTCTTGTTTTAAGGCCCAGGCGGACTGAAATCAGTTTAAAAATATGCAAAATCCGAGGTCTAGTAATCATAGAGAAAAGTTTGTCAAATAACGTATGTCACGTAACGTATCATAATGAGTCAAATATAAAAAAAGGCCGGGCATTTATTGTCATCACTCACTTTCAGCAACTTTCGATAGACTTCGTTTGTTCTAGTATTTCTTGTGTGATTTCCAGAAAGCATTTTTACAGCACGCTCGTACACAGGACTGCAAATTAAAATGTCGCTTGCATTTAATGAAGCCATAGAAGCCCTAATTAACAAGATATCTGAAGTACCAGAATCTAAACGTCAGGTGTATCTGAAGGATATTGATGAAATAACCAAGCAAATACTTCAAGAATTGGATAAAATTAATTCCATATTCAAGGGTACATTAACCAATCTAAGCCAAACCGGTAAGAATTATATATTTACACATTGAAGCAATACAAACCCATCTGTATTTCAGCACAATACGGGCTAGGTTCCATCATAGGCGCACCTAACAATTGGGAGCCAACTCTTGTCCTTGAACTGCCCATCAAGATACAACCACATGTCATTGGCCACCACCAATATTCGGATATGCCAGTTTTTAAACTAAGCTCGTCAATCAATCATCCAATTATAAGGGATGGCTGTGTCAATGTTCAATGGTTAAAAATACTGTTCGAGCAGGATATGAAGAAAGCTATAGGAAGAATTAGTAAGGTCCCATGCGCAACTGGCTACAATTATACTCTCGGCTTTCGATCAGTTGAGAGTGACGGTCTTGGCAAATTCGACATCATCGCCAAGCCTCAAGCAGATGAAAATAATCATACGCTCCATAAAATAGGGTTTTCATTTACACTTGCCGCAAAATTTTCCAACAATGATACCTATTTTTTCGGATTCTCTAACATTGCTATACCTTTGGTAAGGTGGAATGCGAATGATGTTAATCCAAAACGGAAGTCTATTCATTTATTTTACTTGCTATCGCTATATTTATCACACCACGGAATTCCTCCTATTGAACAAGTTGTAGAATCTACTTCAAAAGTCGCAAAGGGCTTGTATTTAAGCCTACCTTTAGGTGACCAACTTATAGAGGTGAGTAATACGAAAACACATCGAATTGCTTTCTATTAATGCAAATATTTTCAGTATTTGAAAATTTGTCGTGGCCTTTCGTCTTCCGAACCGACCTGTTCTCTACTGGCTATACTTGAAGCTAAACTAATGGACTATAAGCGCACAGATTATGTGGTATTTGCAGAACTGATGGCTCTGTTTCGAATATCGGATAACTAAACACTTTCATTATTTAAAAATGTACATTCTTTGTTGAAATAAATATATTGAATTGTATTTATAAGGACATGCAATAGACATGCCATCGTACTTTTAGTTTTTAATAAAAATCAAGAAATTAAGGTTTGATCTCTTCTGGCAGTACCTTAACCAATTGTACAATCTTGTTACTTTTGATATTGCGTTCCCAATGACCCTATTCGTATTTCCTGACTTTTGTAGATTTTTATCTTAAACCATTAAAAATTAAGTTCAAATTGCTGCTAGTGCAAAAGTACCCATAGAACACGAACCTAGGGAATAGTTGAAAAACTGGGTATGAGGTGATGTTTACAGAAGACTCTTCTATCAGGGACTTTTTTTTAGTGTCTTACTGTGCTATGCTTTCTAAAGTGAATATGTAACTTTTCGCAACGCTTCGAAAGTTCCTTGATGGATAAGCATGGGAAAAGTGCCACCATAAAAAATCTGATTTTTTTGTATTATTTAGATGGTTAAAAGACACATCAGCTGTAAAAATTCCGTGGTATTGTCAAATCTGGAAAGTGGTCATTTACAATTTTTGAAAACTTTGACCACCGTTGGGCCAAAGAAATAAGTGTACAAACTCGAGATTTTTGTAACGGATAAATACGATAAATCTTATTAATTTTCAATAAAACGTGAATGGTAAAACGTGATATAAGTTCAGTTATATTTGTGATTATTTATATTTTAGTGTTTCGGCAGATTACTCGTCAGCCAATAGACCTATTGACTTGACATTTGGTGTATATAACCTCCTAGATAATAGCTACAATCATTCATTCTCAATCTCATTCAAAATATTCAAAAATCTCCTGGGGCACTTTTCCCATGCTTATCGAGCTAGGCCCTATTACTCCTAACAAATATTTGAGAAACTTCCTTTTATAATCGATATAAATATATTAAGTCCTTTGGATATTCTAGTTCTAAGTCCAAGTATTTCATTTGGAAAACTGCGCTATTCGATTGGATTTTTCAGGAAAAGACTCCTGGCTGAAATGGGATTAAGATGTAGAAGCACGACAGAATATTGAGTATATCGTCCCAGAGGGAAAATAAGATACTCATAAAAATCAATATGCAACTTCCAAGGAAAGAATGCAGACTGATTACAGGTATATTAAGAGGTCCGACGACCATGGAATTAGATGTAAGGAACTACATCTCTTAAAATGGTTGAATAGTCATACTTAAAGTCAACTGCAACCCGACATCGCTAAGAAATAATTTCGTTCTATCAGTGGTCTGCCTAATAGAAAGTCGATTTAACCGAAAGTCGAATTCTTATTTTGGGGAACCGCCTCAAATTTGAAATGATGCCATTTTGATTCTTCTGTTATAAACATCTGAAAAAATTTAATAAACTTTCTGTAAGGGTATAGAAACATAGAAAAGCTTATATACTTCTGCAGTTTGCAGAATTCAAATAAATATAGATTTTTATTAACTTTCTTACAACAGGTTCGGCTATTCAACATTCTTCAGTAATTTTTTTTTAGCGATTTAATGATTCTTCAGTCTCTGTAAACTGGCTTCATACATTCTTTATTGCTCTGTGTTTGTTCTTCTTCATTGATCTTCCGTGGTATGTATCGCGGTTTAGTATTGTCATAGCCATGGCTGGATAAAAGATAAATATCTTTGGTCAATTGTGGTCGTTAAAATAGTCTTAAGCATTTAGCGGTTGTAGTACCATGGATATCTGTAAATTAGGAATGTCGGAAATAATATCGTTTGTATGAAAATATCGATATTTTCATACAAACGATATTAATTTCGACATCCCTACTGTAAGTGTAAATGTAAAATGTAAAACCATGGATATCTACTAAATGTGAACTCCGCTTATGGTTTGATCCTGGTATAATTTTCCAATTGAAAATTTGTTAGTATTAAAATTTTTTATCCTCCTTGGTATTTTTCCGCGATTTAATATGCCGCCAGTCATGTTAAGTATGTTTGAAACATCTACCACAAAGTCCGTAACTAAATCCGTTTTACACTTGGCGTACATTACTAAAAAAAATTCTGTACAAAATAGTTCAAAACAAAAATAGTTTTGTACAAGTGCTGAACAAAAATAGTTCGGTACTTGCTTTCTTACGTTACGAAATACTTACCGTACTTGAGTTTTTGTACAGTACGTTACGAAAATGTACCGTACTTATCTGAGTACGGTACTTGCTGTGCTCGGTACTTTCGTCTAACCGCTAAACCGATCTTCACGATTTTTTCGCAGTATGTTCATGTCGATCAGGAAAGTGTCATAGGCTATGTCTCATGTCTGTGAAATGGTCTAAAAACCGCGATATTTGCAAAATCTATACCGTTTATCCGATTGCAATGAAACTTTGGCTGGGAAGGTTTCTAAGCAGAGCTCGCAAAAAACTCTTAAAACTTTCAACGTGTCGGCAAAATACAATTTGGTTACGAGCACAACGACAACAGGGAGCGAAAGACGGTTTCAGTTTTGTTTTTGCTCAGTTTTGTTGCTCTCAGAGCAAAGACCTTTTTTCGTTCCTGTTTCTCTCCTGTCTTTCACTGACTCTTTTGCCGAGTGCTAACTTTCAAACTGTTTATTGCGTATGTACGCGTTGCGCTAGAGCGTCACACATACAATCAGCCTACCAAACGCACAAAACAAAAACTAAACAAAAAACACTTTTTGCAGACACTTATTGTGTACTGTTCATTTGCAGACAGTTGTTTAGTGAGCGCTCGTTCAAAACAGTTGCTGTAGGAGGTTGTCGGATGACCGACTCGTGTGTTGCTCTACCGAAAGCACGTAACAGAAAACACATGAGGTGCGAGAAAAAGTGTTCCGCTTAGTGACAGTCCGCTTTTGCTGCGTTTGTTTCAGTTTTTCACTGAGGCTGGTCGCATTGAAAAAAGTGTTAACAGTTTTTTGCGAGCTTTGTTTCTAAGTTAAAGAAACTTGCGGAAAATGGTAAAAAAAAAAACGCGAAAATTGCCAAATTTACGGTTTTGGTATAACTTTGCGGAATGGTTGAACGTTTGCCCGGGAAGGTTTCCAGGTAGAAGAAATGGGTGGAAAATGGTCCACAAACCGCGAAATTTGCAATATGTTCGATGGTGATAAAACTTTGGGGAATGCTTGGATGCGTGCCCACGAAAGTTACTAAATTGAAAAAAATGGGCGGAAAATGGACCAAAAATCCCGAAATTTCAAATTTCCTTATGAGCATTTATGAAAGCGTTTAATGCTTATATTACAATGCAGGAATTGGTAAATGGAAGCTGCAGATTACACGGTGCAAAATATTGCGAAATTAGCTAATTTTTGACTTAAGCCTGAATTATTGTGAAGATTTGATAGGCGGCAATAGGATGCATAAACCAAACGGTCAAAAAAGTCACAAAATTTGCAAAATATTCATGAGTTTAGATTATCATGAAGACGGGAAAATAGAGAAAAACATCGAACGGTCCAAATATTTATATCGATTTGATTGAATATAACACAGTGCACCACAAAATTTTGATACCAACGAGACTCAACAAATTTGAAAGGTACTTATGGTAGTGGAAAAATCCTGGCTGGGTTTGGTCTGATTGGCTAGGTTTTTTTTTGTAGTTGACTCCTGAAGTTTTCATAGAAAAATGGAATTTTTGAAAAAATTTCTTTTCTTCAGGGGTATATCTCATAAACTATTCTAAATTTCAATTTACTGTCTTCAGCTTTTTTGTAGCTCTTAACCAGGCCTACAAAACAATTCATTTGACCAGCTCAATTCTTTGATCAGATATAAGCATCTACTTCTGTTTTGGCAACGCTATTGATCCATATCGATATTTAATCTAGAATTTTACCGGAAAAAAGCTAAATGTTGTGACAGTGATTTTATACATCGTCCCGTATTTTATCTTGGACATTGAAAAAATGCTAGCACTTAGAATATTAAAAAGCTATTAAAGGAGTATGCGTGAATACCCTTTATGCTTTCTTAAAACTTTTTTTAATCGATAGCATCTGTGCGATAACATTTTTTTATAGGGCTGCGTGCGCACAACCAAAGACTCTGGTAGCAGTCAGATGATTGACAGCAGTGATATGTGTGCCGTCTGTGTGTCGTTTCACTCACCGTGCTACAGCACACGCTAAAAATTGAGCTGACATTCACCTGTAAGGGCCGTATCTCATCTGTGTGTTTCTAGAGTCTTTGGCATAACTATGCAGCCCTTGACACAATATTGAAATGAAAGTTTGTGTTTACTCTTAATCAAATGTAAAACACAAAGCAACTATTAAACAACATATTTAAATATTAAACCTACAAATAATATCAACTTGAACTCGCACTCAAATCCAATTGTAAGCAAACACCAAATGCAGCATAGTCGCACAGACACACACACACACGCACACAAACTCACACACACACACGGACAAAGCAAATGAAAATCTCGAATTTTCATCATTTCGTTTTTCAGAGTTCGTGTGTTTGGCATCTCCCAACAGAATTCAGAGAAACTACATAAAAAATATTGTGAAAGTTTTACGCTAACAAAGGCTGAAAGGAGAGTCTGTGCGCCCCCCGTGCCCGCCTGCCAACAGCCCAACACACACACGCTTCTCCTTCTCATCTCGTCATCGATCCGGAACAAAGAACGCAAAGTGAAAGACGCAAAAGGAAAAAGAAACTGAGAAACCATGACAATCAAGCCAGTTAGTGCACCCAGTGCCAAACGCGTGGCTGGCAATGTTGTGGATGCTGAGAACACGGATGCGCATGTCGGTGGTCAGGTGGTCGTCGAGCAATCTGTGGTGAATCAATCGCATCGCAGTGTCGTCATCGATGGTCACGGCCAGGTGGGTGGTGACTTACATGAATATGTAACGGAGGGGTCTGAAATTTCGCACATGTTTCCGTTTTCCAGAGTCCACAGCGCCGTGGGGAGGTGTATGACGAATTGGCACGCACACACCGTTGCAGTCCACACAAGAGGTGAGTTCTGGCCTTCGCCCATAACAGTAACCGTCCATGTGCACGCTCTTCCCACAGCTCTCGTTCCAAGCGTCGCGATCACCACGACAGTCATGCCCATCATCACAAGCGTGATCGCTTGGAACGCGAAAAACTCAACCATCCCGTAACTGTGGTGGTGAGTGGCGTAGCTGGTGTCTCTGGAAAATGCAGCAGTCCACATGCCGTAGTGGCCGCCTCCGTGGCTACCACTGGCGGCAACGGCAGCAATCCCACCGCAGTGGGTCGCAAATCGCCAGAACATTTGGTACCAGGCACCTCCAAGCCAACCACACAAATGACGCCCACAACAGCGGCTGCCAATATGCTAAAGGCGGTGGAGGAAACCTTTTCAGGTTACAACAGCGGCGATGAACACTTGCAGCCCAAGGAAAGAAAAATACCGGCAGAAGAGTGGCAGCGCCGCGATGGCGAATTCGCCAAATGCATGGAACAGCGCGGCTACGAACTGAAACCTGTTGAGGAAGATGGTGCCTGCCTGTTTCGCTCCATATCGCTGCAGATCTATGGCGATGAGGAAATGCACGATGTGATACGCCAGCATACCATGGACTATATTGTAAGTAGGGGAGACATCATGCACTGCCACAGTATCTAATCGTTGACTTTTTTTTTTCACCGCTTTAGCATGAAAATCGCGAATACTTTGGTCAGTTCGTCACTGAGGATATCAACAGCTATATACAGCGTAAACGTGCCCGGGATGCTCACGGCAATCACATTGAAATACAGGCCATATCAGAGATCTATAGTCGCACCGTTGAGGTCTACTGCTATCAAGCGAGTAAGTAGATCTGTTGGCTAATTACTCTGTTCTACAGAGAAAAGTATCCCGAGCATCTTTAACTAATTCCTGTAGACAAACCCATGCTGAATACAAGTTGGCAGGTCAAAGTCATATCTTAGTTTCCGTTTCCAAGATGTTAGCGAAAAATCATTTTACCGACTTTTGATAGTCTTAGAATTTTTGTAGGCCACACCAAGCATTAATTTGTGATTTTATGAAGCCTCTAGGATGGTTAACATATCAATGATACTGAGAAAAATAAAACAAGCGGTATAAGCAATGCCAATGGTGTTGAAATTGGCATTCAAATTGTATTTCGTTAATATCTTAAGAATATATAGACATTTCAACTCTTATTCAGCATGGGTTTGTCTACAGGAATAAGTTAAAGATGCTTGGGATGCTCACAAAAGTACTCAATTTGTAGAACTGTGTTGTTAGAACAAAATCCAACTCTCTTTATTTCATATTGCAGCACCCATTAACATCTTTAACTCGGAGCAATCACAGGCGGGCTATCCACCTTTGCGATTGTCCTACCAGCGAGGCTCTCACTACAATGCCATTTTAGATCCCTATAATGCCACAGTAGGAGTGGGCTTGGGTTTGGCTGGCTACAAACCCGAGTTTCAGACCAAGGAGGCGGTACGGCTTAGTGAGCAGCTGGAGATCGAACAGACCATGTTCGAAGACAAACTAAAGACCACAGACTGGGAGGCCACTAATGAGGCCATCGAGGAGCAGATTGCACGCGAATCTTATCTGCAGTGGTGTCGTGATAATATGCAACGTTCGCGTAGCACTACCACCAATACAGCCGCCGGCTCGGCTACATCCTCGACAGTGACCTCGGCTGAGGCCCTAACCGATGCCTCCTCCGATGCCTCACCCTCGAAGTATTCAGGCAGCGGTAGCAGCAACTCAGCCGGCACACTGGCCAGCCAGGCTAAAGGGATTGATGCTGGGCCAGCTGTGGCCTTCTCACTGTCACCTAAAACGCTCAGCCAATTTGCCCATAAACTCCCGCCCGATGTGAGTGAACTGGCGGGTGGATATGACAGTGATGCCACTGATATGAGCAGCACCAGCTCGGTGGGTCACTGCGGTACAGGCAATGCCTCGCCCAATACACGTGCAAGCGCAAAGGCCGCCAAATCTCAGAGACGCTCGAATGCTTTGCGCAAGAAACGACGCCATGAGACACGCGAAAACAAAAGGTGAGTTCTGAAAAAGCTTATGATGCACTGATAAACTCTTTTTGAATTACAGCCAAGAAGTGCTGGATACACCTTTGCGTAAGAGTCCTAAACGTGATGCCGGGCCTGCAGCCCCACGTGCCCACACACCGGAGCCAGAGCAGCAGCCCTGCACTTCAAAACAATCATCTCAATCGCCGCAGAAACGCGGAGAACAGCAGCAGCAAGCCTCTCCGAGCAAACAAAGCTACTCTAGTTTTTATCAGGAACTGCTCGAGGCTTCCTACGCCAATGATGGTGAGTGTTGAACGTCGTTCATCTTCTAATCAAAAAAGGAGCACATAAAAGGGATGCCTGATCCTTAGAGATTGTTTGTGTATCTCTGTTTGACTCTCTTGTTTGTTCAACCAAATCCGACATTATCAAAACCGCTAAACTTAGATCGCAAATTATGGATAAAATGGTACATTTTGGCGGGAAAGGTTGCAACTTAAAGTTGGAAGACTTGGATTTGGTTCGCTAGATGGTTACACTAGGCAACAATTTGTAGCCTTCTTTCTAGCTGATTGACGAGACTTTGATATAGATTTAGGACCGATTCCGCATCTTCTGTACTCTGTACATGTACAGAAGTCAAATTAAAGTTTAAACAGCTCTTTTTCTAGTCCATATGTGTTTACTTCTGGCCTTCCACAAGGGACTGCGCTTGGACCTTTACTTTTTAATGACATTTGCATTCATAACTCTTAATTTCTGCTAAATGCGGATGATCTTAAAATTTTTCGATCTATTAAAAACTTAAAAGACAATCGTTTGTTGCAAAATCACCTGGATAGGGTCAGCTCATGGTGTGCACATAACCTACTTCGACTTACTCTAAACAAATTAGTGTTGGGTAAATGTTGTTCATTTCACTGAACATGTTCACTTTTTTTTTTTCAAAGTGAGTCAACTCACTCAAGTTGTTCATTTGTTCACTTGTTCTCGTTCAGTTGTTCTTGTAAAGTTGTTCAGTTGTTCATTTTTAGTTGTTCTAGTTCAGTTGTTCACTTGTTCAGTTGTTCACCATTTCTTCACCTGGACATTGTGACGATTAGCGATCGTTCCAACTTATTTTAATCCTTCGTTACTGGTCACACTGCGAAATTTTGCCTATTTGTTAGCCATATCTAAATAGTTGCCATGCCAGCAGGTTGCTTACATTGAACAATCAGACACGCTGACAAAAAGCAGCTGAAGAGTCACCAAATTAAGTGATCAAGTCACTGAACAACTCACAGAACAAGAGCAGCTGAACATGAGCAAGTGAACAACTCTGACTGAATAACTCACTGAACAAGAGTGAGTGAACAAGAGCAACTGAACAAGAACAACTCACAGAACAAGAGCGAGTAAACAAGAACAACGGAACAAGAACCACTAATCAACTCTAACTGAACAAAAATGAACAATTAATGAAGAACATGTTCTCTTGCTCATGTGCACAACTCAATTTTGTTCACTCACTCATGAACAACTCAACACTAAAACAAATGCTTTACAGTAAGATATAACAAATGCAACTACGACTTATTCAATCATCATTTAAATTTTATCGAGCCGGGATGAGACCATTGATTTGAACGTGAAATTTGACACAAAATTGTTCTTTAATGCGCACCTAATTTATTATTTTCCGAAAGCCTATTCCACCGTTGGCTTTGTTAAGCAACATGCCAGCCTATTAAGGACCCTTGCGCCAGGCTGTGTCTTTATTCTGCATTTGTAGAATATGGTTTGGAATATGCTTCACTTATTTGGACGCTTCAAAGACTCAATACTTGGGTGTTGAGTAGAGCAAGCCATAGCCCCGAGGAGGGACCAAAGTTTGGACTACAAAGATTCCAATGGAAATAAAGTTGTGTAGCCACGTTTGAGGCGTTTTTGGCTTGTGAGCTGGAGCGGAGTCTTTTTTGCAAATAATGTCATGTTGAGAGGCTTCACAACCTTTTCCAAAATGTCGCATTGATACACTTTCGCCGAAGTTTTTCACAAAAATAGAACTTGGTGACCCCATCATAGGCGACTCCCCTCCAAACCATTACATAAGTCGGGTGGTTTTGATGACCTAATATTTCACACCGATTGGTCTCAGTTGTACACATATTGACGTTGCCATACAACTTTTCTACGATACCTTGAAGTCTCTTTTTGATGTTTGTGCATATCACGTAAATAACTCTCAACCCATATTTTCGGTCTGCTCTGCTCACGACCGCAACCGAAAAAATAAAAATAAAACGGGCTTGGTCTTCCCTCAACCGATTGTGTGCTGCTCGTGCTCGCTGTTAAGCGACTGTTGTTGTTCACTCAGGCTGGTCGGTCTGACATCAACCCAATAACAGGCCCATTTCAGTCAACCGGTCCCAAAGTGTGAGTTATTCGAAGACCGAGAGACCAAAATGTTATTTCAAAAAGGTTGCTTTGAACAAAGTCAAGTTAAGCAGAGCGTATACATAGTTTGTTGCATACATACAAACGTGCGTTGATATCGGTAGCCTAAGAAGCACACACTGATAGCATACATTCAAAAAAAGACCTTTTCAGCAAGCGGTCTCTGCAAATAGGTTGGCAAAAGACCAAGAGCGAAAAAACCAAAATTAACCGAACATTATCAGAGAGCGTTGTTAAAGGTTCCGTCCCTCTTTGTCAATGTGCCGCACGAAACTGGTTTTTTTAGACAACTGCAATGAGGGGACCGGTCTTTGCGACCTCTGTGTTTGTGTTCCACTTGAGCGCCACCGCTGTCCTCATAGTCAGTCTTGGTTCTCAAGGGAACTAACAACCTTGAAGAACAGGAAGTCGAGATATTTGAAAAAGTATAAGAATCCGGTAAATCATCGGACTTCTCTCTATATGTGCTTGCCCGTTCTAGCTTTAATGTGCTTAATGCTCAATGCTATAAATATTATTTTGACCGTTTCAGGCTTCAATTCCCGCAAAATCCTAAGCAATTTGTTTCGTTTTTAACTCTAAACATAAGTCTTCCACTCAGCCCTCCTCGGCTATGTATGGTAATGCTAAAGCAAACACTGATCAAGCAATAACCGATCTGTTTGCGAAGTCAACCTACTCGTCATCTAGGTACAGTGCGAATCAACCATACCCTTACCGTTTGAATATGGTATGTCTAATTGAATTTGTAGCCCTGTGATCACTGAAAGCTCGCTCCTTTGCGATCTTAACTCTGTCAAACCCGTGTATGTACCGGGCCCTGTTGGAGTGCCTGGCTGTGTTCTTAGGTTCTGTGCGGATGCACCTTCATAAATTATTTGAATTGTCTTTGAAGTCATCCGCTATCCCTTTTGTAATGGAATGAATCTTTCATTATTACACTCCATAAAAAAGGTAATCGGGGGTTTCCTAGAAATCTCTAGAGATTTTGGCTTCGGTTGGTTTGCAAATCGCTAGAGAAATCCGTCGGTGTCCCAGAACTTCGAGAGATTTCGTTTTCTTCGAAAGTCTAGTTCGAAAGTCGAGTTCGAAAGGTGTGTGTTTAAGATTATGGTCCTACTACAAAAACAGTAATATATTGCGTGGGTTCGGCTTGTGTATTGGTTGGCTTGCCAAAATCTCCCAACAAAATACGAGAGTTTTGAAACCATCCGAAAGAGATTTCTAGGACACCGAGAATTGGTTTTGGGTTGAAATTTGGTTGGAAGAGATTTCTGGGACACCGCCGAATAAGTCCGATGTTGAAAATTATAGGTGTATTTCTAAGTTGTCTGTAATTCCTAAGGCTTTTAAGAGAATGATAACATCTCAACTGCAACATTTATGTAGTTCCATTATCTCACCCTTCCAACATGGATTTGTGAAGCGCAGATCTACAACCACTAACCTTTTAGAATTCACATCTTCAGTGATTAAAGGCTTCATGGGTAAGATGTTTAGTAAGCACACCGAACCTCTAGCTTCTAATACCGTATATCTTTGAGATGAAAGTAAAGGGCTCTGTGAGCCCCCATTTTCTATGCCAACAACGACATAAGTATTATAGTACAATTAATTTTGATAAAAGGAATATTGTTTGGTAGAAAGAAAAATGGCAGCTGCTGCTTTCTATGATAAGTAAGTGTATGTAACTTTGCGAGCTAAATTGTTTGGTTAATTTTAATTCAACACTTCGATTCAATGTTATTGTCATGCTATTAACTCAAAATTTTTATTTTTTAGGTGTTAATGAGAACGAAATGCTGCAACGGGCCATTCAAATGTCCACGCGCGACTATATGGAAGATCAAAAGCGAAAGTATCTATGTGGGCCATAGGCAATTGGGAACTGACTAGGCGTAGTTCATTTTGTACAGTGATGGAATTTTTCTTTTCGCAACGGAAACGAAACGTAAAACTTACCAAAAACACACAGAAACGCAGAAATTATGTTCGATCTTAAATTTTGATGGGCAAGATCCAATGAATTTATATTATACACTCACACATACCCCCATACATATACAACATATATATAGATATGTATATATACACACACACGCACGCATGCTTGCATATATATATATTTTTTAATTAAGACCTCTTGTTGTAAAATCAATCGTTTGGATTCCAAATGTAAATCCACAACTGTTCGATCATTTTGAACACTTGTAGATTTCAACTGTGTATAGAGAGAAAAAGCACAATTTATGCTGATAAGCTTCAAACCAAAATCCGGTCCGTTTTACTACTATAAAGCTATGTTAATTTCCTTAAATCTTTACATCCTTCCCTTTTGTAATACTTACGTTACATTATTAACATATTTTAGATTTAAGCATTAAGGCAACAATCAACCATGAAACACAACAGACATACAGAATAATGTTTAATGATTACAATATTTAATACATGAAATGGTGCATAATTATACATAATTTATGATTACTCTTAAATAAACAAAAATAACCACACACTTAAAATTTAATTCAATTGGAGATCGTTTATTTATATGACGTCCAAAAGGTATGTACCTTAGCAGTTCAGCGTGGAAGCCGAATGGAGTTGGGAAAAGGTAAATTTGACAGTCTTCTTCTTTGTTCTGTCTGTTTGTCTCCTGCCGAGCCGTGCAATTTTAAAGAAGCTGGCACACAACACAAGACTAGTTTAACGCTTTATTTCAAGAAAGATGAAATTGAAATTACATTTATTTTTAAATAGTGCAAATATTTAGTTTTCCGATATCCCAAACAGAGCCATCAGTTCTGAAAGTACAACTTTGTCCTTGCGCTTATATTCCGTTAATTCTCCTTCGAGCATAGCCAGTAGAGAACGGATCGGCTCGGAAGACCAAAGGACACGACAATGTTTTAAATACTGAAAGAAATTCCATTAATATAAAGCAATTCGATGTGTTTTTGTATCACGAACCTGTATAAGTTGGTCACCTAACGGTAGGTTTAGAGAGCCATTCAGGAATTTTGCAGTAGATTAATAAATATAGCAATACCAAGTGACGTAAATGAAAAGACTCCCGTCTTGAATTAAAATCAATCGTATCCAACTTGACAATGCTAGGGAATCCGTAGAAATAGGGATCCTCATCGTTGGCGAATTTTGCGCCAAGTGAAAATGAAAACACTATTTCATGGCACGTACTATTTTTATCTTCTGCCTGAGGCTTTGCTATGATTGCGAATTCGCAAAAGTGGTCGCTCTTAATTGTTCTAAAGCTGAGAGTATAATTGTAGCCAGTTGCGCATGGGACCGTACTAATTCCTTCAATAGTTTTCTTCATATCCAGGACGAATAATGTTTTTAACCATTGAACATTGACACATCCATCCTGTATAATTGGATGGTTGATAGACGAGTTAAGTTTAAAAACCGGCGTATCAGAATATTGGTGGTGACCAATGACATGTGGTTGTATCTTGATTGGCAGTTGAAGGACAAGCGTCGGCTCACCATTGTAAGGTGAGCTTATAATGGGACCCAACTTGTATCGTCCTTAAATACAGAACTTTTAACTTAGCTCAAATAGTATATTAAAATCATCAAGACTTAACTTCTATGACAAACTGTAAATTTCTTTCAATTTACATACATGTATTCTGGGTTACTCGATTTTTTGAAGGTTTGCAGGTTTGCCCTGGTAATTAAATTTGTTATAATCACTGAATAATCACTAATAATCATAATTCCAAGCTACAATTACGATTACGAAAAAATCGAATTCAGGAATTGTTTTTTGTTTTTAATTATCTGAAAAATTGTTATGGTAATGGTAATTGTGTTTACAGCTCTAGTATACACCTACTTTCATGCAAAAATTTGTGGCTCTATCCGGACAGTCTATATCAGCGATGTCCAAAATTTGAAAAGGAGCCACGCGGGTAAAGTGTATTCTATAACAGCTTACCGGCCAGCCATGCAAATTCGCAGCAATCTAGAGACGAGACAGTAGAGAGCATATGCCTGTTCTATAAATAGAACGCTCGGCGAGCATTTGCTCTTACGACTCATGTGTTCGGCTGCTCGGCCGGTCAGTTGCAATGCAGCATTCAATGTGGAAAGACCATAAAGCGAATGATTTTTACACTACACCGAAAAAATGTTTGATCTCAACTGGGAAAAATGAATTTTTATTTATTGAGAATATGGATGGTAACGCTCAATGTTTTTGCCATTACGTTGCGTGTCGCTTTACCTTGATGTTATTAAAAGGCACTACCAACTTTGCCACGGGGGTTATAATGAAATAACGGGGAGGGAGAGAGACTTAAAAATTTTTAGAGATGCAGGCAAGACATTTTTTAATGTTTATAGCTGACAAGGAATTCATCCAACCTGCCAAAAATAAAAAAATTAAAAAAATTCCCTAAACTTAGCATCTTATACAGTTGCTTTAGGTCTGGCTGGTATAACGAAAGGTTGACAAGTGTGCGCCCTCCCAAAGCACGCAAAAGCGTGTCGCGTACCTTCAACTTAAGATTGTCGCGGACGGTTTTTGTTGATTTTTTTATTTGGGGTGTTTTTAGTCAACTGATTTGTTGTTGTTCTCGTTTTATGGAATGCAAATAATGAATACATACTTAACTGTGTACGTTTTGTGTTGTTGCCTTACAACAGAAAATGTATACATAACTTCGTATGTATATCAGGGAGGCAAAAAATAATATACATTTTGCATATTGTGTGTGTGAGCAGCTCAAAATTGCTCTCATTTCAGTAGCAACGACTTGCGTCTGACTAGGAAACAAGCAACGCAGCCGTTTTTTACAGCTTACCAGCGTTCCCCACCATGCCCCGGGGCCGAACACATTCGACGATCGCCGAATGCGTGCCGAGCAAAGCCTCAAAGTGTGTTAAAAGACAGAGGCAGAGCCCTCTCTTCTTGAGAACCCTGGCTTATACTATGCGTGTTTGAGCAGCGCTGCTTTGAGAATTTTCCTTATACGCCAGATAGGAACCGGCCCCTGTTACGGGATGTTCAATTCTCGCTTAATATTAATAATATTAAAATTGTTTCAATAAATATTTACCACTTAAATGGTTAGTTTCTTTAAATGTTTGTTATCCTGACCTTTTCGGCCCCCCCTACAATGTCGCCCATTTAGTGATAAAACACAATTATGCTGCTCATCGATTTAATTTGTTTTAGCTTGAATCGCACGCATTTTATTTTTTCAGTGTAAAGCAGTAAAACGTCACATTGGCTTCGTGTTTCGCTGCCTTGCAACACAAGCAAACGCTTTCATTGTGGTAAGTTTGGACACCACTGGTCTATATAGACTCAACTGTTGACGCTGACCAAGAATTATATATACATGTTTCCTTCTCCCTGTTACATACATTTGCACAACTTCATGATCTCCTTTTCCCATTTTTAATGAGAACAGGGTATAAGAACGCGGGATAAGATCAATAAATTCCGATAAAAGGGACTTCTTACCCAGTTTTTCAACTAAACCTAGGTTTGCGTTCGCTTACTTTTTAATGGTTTAAGATAAAAATCTACAAAAGTCAGAAAATACGAAAAGGATCATTCAGAAAGCAATCGTACAACTGGTTAGGGCACCGGCAGAAGACGTCAAACCTAAATTCTTGAATACCTTTAAAGGCGCACGGTAGAATATGATTTAAAACTAAATTTATGATGGCATAATGGCTATTGCAAGTCCTTAGAAATGCAATGCATTCTATTTATTTTATTTTTTTTGAATAATTTTTTTTAAATAATGAAAGAATTTAATGTTCCGATATTCCAAACAGATCCATCAGTTCCGAAAGTACCACCTCATCGGTGCGCTTATATTGCAATAGTTTTGCTTCGAGTCTAGCCAGTAGAGAACAGGCCGGCTCAGAAGTCGAAAAGCCACGACAAATTTTCAAATACTGAAAATATTTGCATTAATATAAAGCAATTCGATGTGTTTTCTTATTACGCACCTTTATAAGTTGGTCATCTAACGGTAGGCTTAAATACAAGCCCTTTGCGACTCCTACAGCAGACATTAAAACTGAATCAGTAGCAGGACACCCGTAGTATGATAAATATAGTGCAAGCAAGTGATATAAATGAAAAGCCTTCCGTTTTGGACAAATGTCAATCGGAACCTCATTGCCCAATCGTAAAGCAATGTTAGAGAATCCGAAGAAATAGGGATCCTTATCATTTTCAAACTTTGCGCCAAGTTCAAATGAAAACCCTATTTTATGGAGACTTTGATTATTTTCATCTGCTTGAGGCTTGGCGATGATGACGAATTTGCAAACGCCTTGAGTCTCACTTGTTCTAAAGCTGAGAGTATAGTTGTAGCCAGTTTCGCATGTGACCTTACTAATTCTTCCTATAGCTTTGATCATATCCTGCTCGAACAATATTTTCAACCATTGAAGATTGACACATCCATCCCGTATAATTGGATGATTGATTGACGAGTTTAGTTTAAAAACCGGCTCATCAAATTGTTGGTGGTGCCCAATGACATGTGATTGTATCTTGATGGGCAGTTGAAGGACAAGCGTTGATTGATAATTGTTAGGTGCGCCTATGATGGGACCTAGCGTGTATTGTGCTGAAATACAGATGGGCTTGCATTGCTTCAATGTGTAAATATGTATATAATTCTTACCGGTTTGGCTTAGATTGGTTAATGTACCCTTGAAAATGGAATTAATTTTATCCAATTCTTGAAGTATTTGCTTGGTTATTTCATCAATATCCTTTAGATACATCTGTCGTTTAGCTTCCGGTACTTCAGTTATCTTTTTAATTAAGGCTTCCAAGGCCTCATTGAATTTAAGCGGCATTTTAATTTTTAGTTTTTTCTTAGCTCGAGCGTGCAGTCAAACTGTTTTCTGGAAATCACACAACTTCTAGAATAAACGAGGTCTATCGATACAAAAACCTATCGCAAGAAGCTGTAAGTGAAGTGATAACGATAAGTGTCCCTGGGTATGAGACATGGGCTAGAGATGAGCGCACGCCGTGATTTATTATGTAAATTCAAATTATCAAAAATGGTTTGGCTTCAAAATCATCGTGCCGTAAGCTACTATATCTTCAGTATAGGCTTACAAAAATGTCCTCGACTATTGCTACCTAATTATTAATATTTTTTTTTTCTTATTATTTTTTATACCCTTGAGCTGATTCGAATGAACTTGGTCCGTCCGTCTGTCTGTTACTACACCATTTTTAATGAAGATTAACTTAAAATAACAAGTGAAAGGGTATTATACCGTACATATATCATATTTATGGTTAGGATTACGAAGTTTAATTATGTCTAAAAGGGTTTTTGGAAAAGGATCTTTAGGTAGGGTGGTTATGTTACGATTTGTGAAGCTGTGCCTTTGAATTTATAATAATTACACATGTTCAACAAATATTCGGGCCTGTTCTAATTCCGAAAACGAGTGGAATTTTTATGCCTGCAAATCGAGTTGATTGCTGTTCCGAATTCCGCAAATCGACAAGAATTGTCGATTTTCTAGAGTGCGCTGCAAAAGAATCAGCGGAATTAAAATTAATATGCAAATTAAAGCATTAAACTACCTCCCCAATATGATAAACTAAAAATTCGAAACTAGTTGAACATTTTTAGGATCGCTTAACATCATTACTTAAACTGTTTTAAGTTTAAGTATAATTTTACAGAATTTTTTTATAAACTTCTAAAAAATATTGCATGAAAAACAAAACCGAGCGGCCGTGACCAAACCGAGCTGTTCCGCACAAATTCTATTTTTTGTTTTTAGTCGATTTCGACCTACAATCGGCGGCTGCTAGGGTTGCTGCATATGAATTTATTTAATCGGACTGCACTCTTTCTATTTCACTAAGCTATGCTTAAGTATATTTGATATGACATATTCAAATGAAATATTTAAATCTGGTTTAAGTAAAAATAAATGTTCAAAGTGAATGTTTACAACAGGCTCAAGGTCGATGTTTTGATTAAAATAGTTCAATAATCAACCAGAAAATTCAACAGAGAATACATTTGAACATGAACAGTAGCTGTGGCTGTGTAGAACGGCGCGAAAAGTTTCGGCTGCCACCATGGCAAAGCCTTCGTAAATGGATTTAAAGAGTAAAAAAAAGCTTTATAAATTAGATAAATTAGTTGGTGATGATGACAACTCAGTCTGCTGACGATAGGGAACAAACACGTACGCGGGCCCAGCCAGCCAGCTGTTTTCGAAACCGAGTTCGAAAAGTCGAAACGTAACCAAATCGTTCGGAGAACTGGGAACAGCAAATAGTAAAACGATCGTTTTCGTTTCGTTTTTACTTTTTGAAAACGTTCGGAATTTCGAGAACACGCCTTTAGATAATGAGTTCATGCAGGCCGAGGGCATGTAAATTTATAACGATCAACTTTTGGGATGGCATTTAAGCGGAACAAATCTATTTTCAAAAAAATGTCTAGCACGTCAAGTTTTGAAAAAAAAAAATCAATGGTCGAAGAAGTTAAAAGTGCCTAAAAATTCAGCAAAATCTTACAAAAATTTAAAAAAAAAAACATCTTTTGTGGAAATGAGGTACTGGAAAATTTAGATGCATACCGAGGAAACTTATGTTTGAACAGCATCAGGATCCAGAAGTACCTGGTTGTTGGTCCAGGAATCATATATAAATTAAAAAAGATGTACAATTTATAATTTCCGAACAAACAACCAAACATTTTTGTGTCGGTAGGTGTTGTCTTTTTAAATTCAGTGATGAATTGTTTTTCATAAAGCCAAAAAGAAAAAAATTTATATTTTAATTATGCCTCCAAGATATACCTCATCTAGCTATCAATAGAACAATGTTTCAAAGGCAATATTTTTTGAGCACAAAACGTGACTCGGACGACTCTCAGTGGAAAAGTGTATCCACCTAAAGGATCCTATGTTGAAAAATAAAAAAAAAAGATATATTTTAGTATTTTTGCTAGTTCCATCTTACATGGCCGACCACTAACCTTGGTGGAAATTGGTGGGTAAAGGTTGAGTGGGTTAAAGATATCTGAATTATCAAGTTGGCCATGGCCTGAAAGGGAAAATTATAAAAATATATCATAGCTCGCCAAAATTGTTAACACTTTTTTCAATGCGACCAGCCCCAGCGAGAAACAGAAACAAACGCAGCACAAGCGGTCTCTCACTGAGCGGAACACTTTTTCTTGCACCTCATGTGTTTTCTGTTACATGTTTTCGGTTGAGCAAAACAAACGCGTTGGTCATCCGACAACCTCCGACAGCAACTGTTTTGAGCGAGCGCTCACTTAATAACTGTCTGCAAATGAGCAGAACACAATAACCCACCCGACCAAAAGTTCGCCGGCGAACTCGGGCGCGAAACTCAAAGCGAATAAAAAACGAACAAAACCTTCGTTTACGAATTCGCTAAATTTTCGTTTATGACAGGCAAACATTCGCTTCCGATTTCGCGCGCGAAAGTCGATTCGAACATTTTACGAGTTTCGTTTTCACTCGTTCGCAAATTTTTGTTTACATAAGAACTCGAATAATTGTTGATTTTTATACCATCATAAATTGTGCGGATGTTTGTAACGAATTAAAGGTAGCATCTCCGAGCACATGAAGTATTTATATTCTTGATCAGCACGACGAGCTGAGTTGATTTCGCCCTGTCCGTCTGTCTGTCTGTTTCTATGCTATCTCCTCAGTCAGTGTAAAAGCTATTGTCACCAAACTTTGCACGAAGTCTTTTGGTCCAAATACGCTGGACATTTGACGGAACCAGTCGGATCGGATGACTATAGCATATAGCTGTCATGGAAACGATCGGTCGAAAAACTAGTTCTAGTGAGAAAAACTTTTTTGTTTTTAATGGAAACGCCTCCAAACTTCATATTTCTTAGTTTACTATGCTTTTCCACGATTCCACCAAATTTGGTCGAAATCGGACATCTATATAGAATAGCTGTCATAAAAAAGCAGAGTCTGAAAAGTAGTCCCAGTTAAAAAAACTTTTTTCTTTTCAATGGAAATGTTCTAAAAATTGGAATGTATTTGTTTTATATGCTCCCACACGATTCTACAAAGGTTGGTCAAAATCGGATGACTATAGCATAAAGCTGCCATAGGAACGATCGGTCGAAAAACTAGTTTTTGTAAGAAAAACTTTTTTGTTTTAAATGGAAACGTTGGCATATACTTATTTTATATACTTTCACAGAATTCTACAAAGTTTTATCAAAATCGGATGACTATAGCATATAGCTGCAGTCTGAATGATCGGTCGAAAAAGAAGTTCTAGTGAGAAAATCTTTTTTGTTTTAATTGGGATCGCCTCCAAATTTCGTAATTAACAGTTTGTTATGCTTATCCATAATTGCACTTAGTTTGGTCGAAATCGAACTTCTATATACTTAGTATAGCTCTCATATAGAAAAGTAAGGTCCGAAAATTAGTCTTATTTAGAAAAACAAACTGCAAGGGCATACAAAACTTTCACTAAATTAAAGAATAATGGTGGTATAATATTTTTAGTTACGGAGCCGATTAACAGCACTTTAACAATGAACACAAAGACAATAAATTCATGTAGTCTTTAACTCCATATATCAATAATAGTTTAGCTTTTAATTAAATGACGCTCGTCCGTTTTCTAGGCATATAATTTCTAATAAAGATAATGACTCCGTCTTTATTTAAAGGGCTTCAAAAACACTGAAAGTGCAAAGTCAACGTCCAACCATTTGTCGGTCACTTGCTCTACCTGCTGCAGAGAGAAGCAAGGCAAAAGGGAACACACAAAACAGTTCGCCAAAACTAAAAGAAAAACGAATAAAATTCTTCGCGAAACTTTCGCCTGTACATCGGATGGGCAATAGTATAGGTTTCCCACAAAACCTGACTAAAAAGGGTCAAAATAGACATTGTAAGCAACTTTAAGCTCAAACGTGATGGACGATTTCTGAAAAAAATTTCGTGTTCAGCACACGTAAATCATTTAGAATCACCACCAATTCATCGATATGCTGAAAAAAGTCTAAATTTGTTGCCCTGTTTATTAATACTCATAAGCAAAGCATAATATTATATTAAAAGGCATTTTTAAAGACAATTTTTTTGAGCTTCAGCTTCCAAAGCTAAAAAATCTTGTGTTTATTCTATTTTATTTGTTGAAAGAAAATACTAAAACATTTGAACAAATATTTGAGAATGGTCTAATAAAACATTTAAGAATGTATAAATATACCCAAAGTGTCAGCTTTTAAGTTAGTAAGCTTTTAAAATGCCTAAAAAAATGAAGTCGCTTTTGCTGCTCTTGCTTCTATCTTTAGTGGTAAAAATAGCTGCCTCAACAAACACCTTGCCGGATCCACTTTCAGTAGACTATGATACAACATTCTCAACTACAGAGCCATCAACTGAAATACCCGAACCGCCCAAATGGACTTGGAAAGATATATTCGACCTTGTGCGCAACAGTCGGGGCAACAAATTTTACTTTTTCTTTTAAACGGTGCATTGTACTTTCTATCAAATTCAGAAGAATTATATAAATATTGACACATATGTTTCTATCAATTTATGTTATAAATCATTTAGTTAATCAGCTGAGTAAATATTGACAAAAACTAAACCAATAAGAGGTTGAATAGCTATGAACTCAACCTTTCCCTCCAGATAAAATAAAACTCTTTTTGGTATAATTCATATGCATATTTATTTGGCTCTCGTTAAGATTTAAGCCCACTTCCTAATCTAAGGAAAGCTAACTTTTAATAACGACGATTCCAGCCACCCCAACCTTGTGGATATGGCCTCCATCCATATCGCCAATTTGGCCTACCTCCACCCCAAACTTTGTATCCCCAGCCATATGGATATGGCCTACCACCTTGAGCAACAGAGTCTCCGGCTGCTTCGTTATATAAGCCAGATTTTCCTGCTTCTGTGTCATCAGCAACGATTCCTTCCTCATTTTGATTAGTCTCAGGCTCGTCCTCTGTTAAGGACCTGGACTTGCGAGACCAATTATCTGCTTCTCCTTGAGTTGAGAATCCTGAACGTTGGGACCAAGAATGTGGACCCATAGTGGAAGGCAGTTGCGCCTTCTTATTTAACCAAGATTGCGACCAATGCGTTCCAGATTGGCCATCATTTTCTGACTCTTCTCCGCTAAATTCTGGAGTTCCCGATTTTTGGGTTGAAGTTGAGGAACGACTAGACCAAGATTTCGATCCGGTATGATCCGCACTATCTTCTTCAACCATATTTGGAACTCCAATTTTGAAATTTCTGTTTAAAAATCTGGATGGCTTAGACCAGGAGAATCCTGGATAAAATCCTAAATTTCCAGATGGCATAGGAACAGAATTTGACTGGTCCAAGCTCCTGCCTTCAACAACGGGGATAGTCAAGGAAGAAGTTCTCATGCTTGTAGAGGAGGATGGTTCGCTTCCTTCTGAAATAACGGAGGTCGTTGTCGTTCTTGTCGAAGACTGTCCCTTGAATCCACCTTCAACGACTGGGAGAGAAGAGCTCGACTGTTTTGTGGTTTTGGTAGTGATCGATGCCGATGGCTTGGCCTCCTCAGAAGTTACCGTGGTGGTTGTTGTCTTTATCAAAGAGCCAGCCAGATCATTTAGAACAGCTTTCACAACTGGAACAGAAGAAGAGCTCGACTGCTCAGTAGTTTTGGTAGTGATCGATGCTGATGGCTTGGCCTCCTCAGAAGTAACCGTGGTGGTTGTTTTCTTTATTAAAGTGCTAGCCAGATCATTTAGAACAGCTTTTACAACTGGGACAGAAGAAGAGCTCGTAGGCGAGCCGTGGCGGCCTCCTCAAGTAACCGTGGTGGTTGTTGTCTTTATCAAAGATCCAGCCAGATCATTCAGAACAGCTTTCACAACTGGGACAGGAGAGGCGCTCGACTGTTTTGTGGTTTTGGTAGTGATCGATGCCGATGGCTTGGCCTCCTCAGAAGTAACCGTGGTGGTTGTTGTCTTTATCAAAGATCCAGCCAGATCATTCAGAACAGCTTTCACAACTGGGACAGGAGAGGCGCTCGACTGCTTTGTGGTTTTGGTAGTGATCGATGCCGATGGCTTGGCCTCCTCAGAAGTAACCGTGGTGGTTGTTGTCTTTATCAAAGATCCAGCCAGATCATTCAGAACAGCTTTCACAACTGGGACAGGAGAGGCGCTCGACTGCTTTGTGGTTTTGGTAGTGATCGATGCCGATGGCTTGGCCTCCTCAGAAGTAACCGTGGTGGTTGTTGTCTTTATCAAAGATCCAGCCAGATCATTCAGAACAGCTTTCACAACTGGGACAGGAGAGGCGCTCGACTGCTTTGTGGTTTTGGTAGTGATCGATGCCGATGGCTTGGCCTCCTCAGAAGTAACCGTGGTGGTTGTTGTCTTTATCAAAGATCCAGCCAGATCATTCAGAACAGCCTTTACAACTGGAACAGAAGAAGAGCTCGACTGTTTTGTGGTTTTGGTAGTGATCGATGCCGATGGCTTGGCCTCCTCAGAAGTAACCGTGGTGGTTGTTGTCTTTATCAAAGATCCAGCCAGATCATTCAGAACAGCTTTCACAACTGGGACAGGAGAGGCGCTCGACTGCTTTGTGGTTTTGGTAGTGATCGATGCCGATGGCTTGGCCTCCTCAGAAGTAACCGTGGTGGTTGTTGTCTTTATCAAAGATCCAGCCAGATCATTCAGAACAGCCTTTACAACTGGAACAGAAGAAGAGCTCGACTGTTTTGTGGTTTTGGTAGTGATCGATGCCGATGGCTTGGCCTCCTCAGAAGTAACCGTGGTGGTTGTTGTCTTTATCAAAGATCCAGCCAGATCATTCAGAACAGCTTTCACAACTGGGACAGGAGAGGCGCTCGACTGCTTTGTGGTTTTGGTAGTGATCGATGCCGATGGCTTGGCCTCCTCAGAAGTAACCGTGGTGGTTGTTGTCTTTATCAAAGAGCTAGCCAGATCATTCAGAACAGCCTTTACAACTGGAACAGAAGAAGAGCTCGACTGTTTTGTGGTTTTGGTAGTGATCGATGCCGATGGCTTGGCCTCCTCAGAAGTAACCGTGGTGGTTGTTTTCTTTATCAAAGATCCAGCCAGATCATTCAGAACAGCTTTCACAACTGGGACAGGAGAGGCGCTCGACTGCTTTGTGGTTTTGGTAGTGATCGATGCCGATGGCTTGGCCTCCTCAGAAGTAACCGTGGTGGTTGTTGTCTTTATCAAAGAGCTAGCCAGATCATTCAGAACAGCCTTTACAACTGGAACAGAAGAAGAGCTCGACTGTTTTGTGGTTTTGGTAGTGATCGATGCCGATGGCTTGGCCTCCTCAGAAGTAACCGTGGTGGTTGTTGTCTTTATCAAAGATCCAGCCAGATCATTCAGAACAGCTTTCACAACTGGGACAGGAGAGGCGCTCGACTGCTTTGTGGTTTTGGTAGTGATCGATGCCGATGGCTTGGCCTCCTCAGAAGTAACCGTGGTGGTTGTTGTCTTTATCAAAGATCCAGCCAGATCATTCAGAACAGCTTTCACAACTGGAACAGAAGAAGAGCTCGACTGCTCAGTAGTTTTGGTAGTGATCGATGCTGATGGCTTGGCCTCCTCAGAAGTAACCGTGGTGGTTGTTTTCTTTATCAAAGAGCTAGCCAGATCATTCAGAACAGCTTTTACAACTGGGACAGAAGAAGAGCTCGACTGTTTTGTGGTTTTGGTAGTGATCGATGCCGATGGCTTGGCCTCCTCAGAAGTAACCGTGGTGGTTGTTGTCTTTATCAAAGATCCAGCCAGATCATTCAGAACAGCTTTCACAACTGGAACAGAAGAGGCGCTCGACTGCTTTGTGGTTTTGGTAGTGATCGATGCCGATGGCTTGGCCTCCTCAGAAGTAACCGTGGTGGTTGTTGTCTTTATCAAAGATCCAGCCAGATCATTCAGAACAGCTTTCACAACTGGGACAGGAGAGGCGCTCGACTGCTTTGTGGTTTTGGTAGTGATCGATGCCGATGGCTTGGCCTCCTCAGAAGTAACCGTGGTGGTTGTTGTCTTTATCAAAGATCCAGCCAGATCATTCAGAACAGCTTTCACAACTGGAACAGAAGAAGAGCTCGACTGCTTTGTGGTTTTGGTAGTGATCGATGCTGATGGCTTGGCCTCCTCAGAAGTAACCGTGGTGGTTGTTTTCTTTATCAAAGAGCTAGCCAGATCATTCAGAACAGCCTTTACAACTGGAACAGAAGAAGAGCTCGACTGTTTAGTGGTTTTGGTAGTGATCGATGCCGATGGCTTGGCCTCCTCAGAAGTAACCGTGGTGGTTGTAGTCTTTATCAAAGATCCAGCCAGATCATTCAGAACAGCTTTCACAACTGGGACAGGAGAGGCGCTCGACTGCTTTGTGGTTTTGGTAGTGATCGATGCTGATGGCTTGGCCTCCTCAGAAGTAACCGTGGTGGTTGTAGTCTTTATCAAAGATCCAGCCAGATCATTCAGAACAGCTTTCACAACTGGGACAGGAGAGGCGCTCGACTGCTTTGTGGTTTTGGTAGTGATCGATGCTGATGGCTTGGCCTCCTCAGAAGTAACCGTGGTGGTTGTTGTCTTTATCAAAGATCCAGCCAGATCATTCAGAACAGCTTTCACAACTGGGACAGAAGAAGAGCTCGACTGCTCAGTGGTTTTGGTAGTGATCGATGCTGATGGCTTGGCCTCCTCAGAAGTAACCGTGGTGGTTGTTGTCTTTATCAAAGATCCAGCCAGATCATTCAGAACAGCTTTCACAACTGGGACAGAAGAAGAGCTCGACTGTTTTGTGGTTTTGGTAGTGATCGATGCCGATGGCTTGGCCTCCTCAGAAGTAACCGTGGTGGTTGTAGTCTTTATCAAAGATCCAGCCAGATCATTCAGAACAGCTTTCACAACTGGGACAGGAGAGGCGCTCGACTGCTTTGTGGTTTTGGTAGTGATCGATGCTGATGGCTTGGCCTCCTCAGAAGTAACCGTGGTGGTTGTTGTCTTTATCAAAGATCCAGCCAGATCATTCAGAACAGCTTTCACAACTGGGACAGAAGAAGAGCTCGACTGCTCAGTGGTTTTGGTAGTGATCGATGCTGATGGCTTGGCCTCCTCAGAAGTAACCGTGGTGGTTGTTGTCTTTATCAAAGTGCTAGCCAGATCATTCAGAACAGCTTTCACAACTGGGACAGAAGAAGAGCTCGACTGTTTTGTGGTTTTGGTAGTGATCGATGCCGATGGCTTGGCCTCCTCAGAAGTAACCGTGGTGGTTGTTGTCTTTATCAAAGATCCAGCCAGATCATTCAGAACAGCTTTCACAACTGGGACAGAAGAAGAGCTCGACTGCTTTGTGGTTTTTGTAGTGATCGATGCTGATGGCTTGGCCTCCTCAGAAGTAACCGTGGTGGTTGTTGTCTTTATCAAAGATCCAGCCAGATCATTCAGAACAGCTTTCACAACTGGGACAGGAGAGGAGCTCGACTGCTTTGTGGTTTTGGTAGTGATCGATGCTGATGGCTTGGCCTCCTCAGAAGTAACCGTGGTGGTTGTTGTCTTTATCAAAGATCCAGCCAGATCATTCAGAACAGCTTTCACAACTGGGACAGAAGAAGAGCTCGACTGCTCAGTGGTTTTGGTAGTGATCGATGCTGATGGCTTGGCCTCCTCAGAAGTAACCGTGGTGGTTGTTTTCTTTATCAAAGTGCTAGCCAGATCATTCAGAACAGCTTTTACAACTGGGACAGAAGAAGAGCTCGACTGTTTTGTGGTTTTGGTAGTGATCGATGCCGATGGCTTGGCCTCCTCAGAAGT
This sequence comes from Lordiphosa collinella, assembly GCA_018904265.1. Classification (NCBI taxonomy): domain Eukaryota; kingdom Metazoa; phylum Arthropoda; class Insecta; order Diptera; family Drosophilidae; genus Lordiphosa; species Lordiphosa collinella. The sequence continues at coordinate 209,634 of JAEIFV010000014.1, forward strand.
AACCGTGGTGGTTGTTGTCTTTATCAAAGATCCAGCCAGATCATTCAGAACAGCTTTCACAACTGGGACAGAAGAAGAGCTCGACTGCTCAGTGGTTTTGGTAGTGATCGATGCTGATGGCTTGGCCTCCTCAGAAGTAACCGTGGTGGTTGTTGTCTTTATCAAAGTGCCAGCCAGATCATTCAGAACAGCTTTTACAACTGGGACAGAAGAAGAGCTCGACTGTTTTGTGGTTTTGGTAGTGATCGATGCCGATGGCTTGGCCTCCTCAGAAGTAACCGTGGTGGTTGTTGTCTTTATCAAAGATCCAGCCAGATCATTCAGAACAGCTTTCACAACTGGGACAGAAGAAGAGCTCGACTGCTTTGTGGTTTTGGTAGTGATCGATGCTGATGGCTTGGCCTCCTCAGAAGTAACCGTGGTGGTTGTTTTCTTTATCAAAGTGCTAGCCAGATCATTCAGAACAGCTTTTACAACTGGGACAGAAGAAGAGCTCGACTGTTTTGTGGTTTTGGTAGTGATCGATGCCGATGGCTTGGCCTCCTCAGAAGTAACCGTGGTGGTTGTTGTCTTTATCAAAGATCCAGCCAGATCATTCAGAACAGCTTTCACAACTGGGACAGAAGAAGAGCTCGACTGCTCAGTGGTTTTGGTAGTGATCGATGCCGATGGCTTGGCCTCTTCAGATGTAACCGTGGTGGTAGTGGTCTTTTTGAGAGAGCTGGCCAGATCATTGAGAACAGCTTTCACTACTGGGATTGCAGAGGAGCGTGACTGTTTCGTGTTTCTGATAACGATCGATGCCGATGGCTTGGACTCTTCAGAAGTAACCGTGGTGGTTGTTGTTTTTATCAAAGAGTTAGCCAGATCATTGAGAACAGCTTTCACACTTGGGAAAGAGGAGGATCTCGACTGTTTCGTAGTTGTGGTATTGATCGAAGCTGTTGGCTTGGCCTCTTCAGAAGTAACCGTGGTGGTTTTGGTCTTTATTAAAGAGCTGGCAAGATCCTTGAGAACAGCTTTCACTACTGGGACAGCAGAGGAGCGTGACTGTTTCGTGTTTTTTATAGAGATCGATGCCGATGGCTTGGTCTCTTCAGTAGTAGCCGAGGTGGTTGTTGTCTTGGTAGCATTGCTGGCCTGATCGTTGACTACATCTTCCACAACTGGGGCAGAAGATGAGCTCGAAGTTACTTTAGCCTTTTTTGTTAACCATGATCTCGTCCAGTGCGATAAAGATGGGAGCTTATTTTCTTGTTTTTCAAGGCTTAGTCTCGGAAGACCATATTTTTGAGTTGAAGTTGAGGAACGCCTAGACCACGATTTCGATCTGGAATTACCATCCCCTTCTTCCGCATTGTCTCCTTCAATCGTCAAGGTAGGAAATCCAATTTTGTATTTTCTGCCTGAAGATCTAGACCGCTTAGATCTGGACCGCTTGTGCTTTTTATATGATCCTAAACTGCCATTTTCAATGGCTGTTTCTTCACCGCCAAGTCCTGAAAGACCATATTTTCCAGATGAAGTTCGCCAAGACCATGTTTTGGATCCGGAGTCAAGGCCGTTTTGATTTGAATTATCTTCTAATGTGAGTGCATCGTTAACTTCAATTTTGGATTTTCTGTTTGACGATCTGGGTCGCTTAGACCTGTAGTATTTTGAATGTGATCCCGATCTACCCCACGGCTTACGAACAGATTTCTTTATAGTTGTGGATAAAGATGGATTCGTCTCTTCGGAACTAACAGTAGTGGTTGTAGTCGTTAAAGTGGAGCTGGACTCATCCTTCTTTACATCTTCAACAACTGGGGCAGAAGAGGAGCTCGACTGCTCAGTGGTTTGCGTAGTTGTAGAAGACGATGGCTTGATCTCTTCAGTGGTAACCGTGGTGGTTGTTGTCTTGGTTGCAGAGCTGGACTCATCCTTCTTTACTTCTTCAACAACTGGGGCAGAAGAGGAGCTCGACTGCTCAGTGGTTTGCGTAGTTGTAGAAGACGATGGCTTGATCTCTTCAGTAGTAACCGTGGTGGTTGTTGTCTTGGTTGCAGAGCTGGACTCATCCTTCTTTACTTCTTCAACAACTGGGGCAGAAGAGGAGCTCGACTGCTCAGTGGTTTGCGTAGTTGTAGAAGACGATGGCTTGATCTCTTCAGTGGTAACCGTGGTGGTTGTTGTCTTGGTAGCAGAGCTGGACTCATCCTTCTTTACATCTTCAACAACTGGGGCAGAAGAGGAGCTCGACTGCTCAGTGGTTTGCGTAGTTGTAGAAGACGATGGCTTGATCTCTTCAGTAGTAACCGTGGTGGTTGTTGTCTTGGTTGCAGAGCTGGACTCATCCTTCTTTACATCTTCAACAACTGGGGCAGAAGAGGAGCTCGACTGCTCAGTGGTTTGCGTAGTTGTAGAAGACGATGGCTTGATCTCTTCAGTAGTAACCGTGGTGGTTGTTGTCTTGGTTGCAGAGCTGGACTCATCCTTCTTTACTTCTTCAACAACTGGGGCAGAAGAGGAGCTCGACTGCTCAGTGGTTTGCGTAGTTGTAGAAGACGATGGCTTGATCTCTTCAGTGGTAACCGTGGTGGTTGTTGTCTTGGTTGCAGAGCTGGACTCATCCTTCTTTACTTCTTCAACAACTGGGGCAGAAGAGGAGCTCGACTGCTCAGTGGTTTGCGTAGTTGTAGAAGACGATGGCTTGATCTCTTCAGTAGTAACCGTGGTGGTTGTTGTCTTGGTAGCAGAGCTGGACTCATCCTTCTTTACATCTTCAACAACTGGGGCAGAAGAGGAGCTCGACTGCTCAGTGGTTTGCGTAGTTGTAGAAGACGATGGCTTGATCTCTTCAGTAGTAACCGTGGTGGTTGTTGTCTTGGTAGCAGAGCTGGACTCATCCTTCTTTACATCTTCAACAACTGGGGCAGAAGAGGAGCTCGACTGCTCAGTGGTTTGCGTAGTTGTAGAAGACGATGGCTTGATCTCTTCAGTAGTAACCGTGGTGGTTGTTGTCTTGGTAGCAGAGCTGGACTCATCCTTCTTTACATCTTCAACAACTGGGGCAGAAGAGGAGCTCGACTGCTCAGTGGTTTGCGTAGTTGTAGAAGACGATGGCTTGATCTCTTCAGTAGTAACCGTGGTGGTTGTTGTCTTGGTTGCAGAGCTGGACTCATCCTTCTTTACTTCTTCAACAACTGGGGCAGAAGAGGAGCTCGACTGCTCAGTGGTTTGCGTAGTTGTAGAAGACGATGGCTTGATCTCTTCAGTAGTAACCGTGGTGGTTGTTGTCTTGGTAGCAGAGCTGGACTCATCCTTCTTTACATCTTCAACAACTGGGGCAGAAGAGGAGCTCGACTGCTCAGTGGTTTGCGTAGTTGTAGAAGACGATGGCTTGATCTCTTCAGTAGTAACCGTGGTGGTTGTTGTCTTGGTAGCAGAGCTGGACTCATCCTTCTTTACATCTTCAACAACTGGGGCAGAAGAGGAGCTCGACTGCTCAGTGGTTTGCGTAGTTGTAGAAGACGATGGCTTGATCTCTTCAGTAGTAACCGTGGTGGTTGTTGTCTTGGTAGCAGAGCTGGACTCATCCTTCTTTACATCTTCAACAACTGGGGCAGAAGAGGAGCTCGACTGCTCAGTGGTTTGCGTAGTTGTAGAAGACGATGGCTTGATCTCTTCAGTAGTAACCGTGGTGGTTGTTGTCTTGGTAGCAGAGCTGGACTCATCCTTCTTTACATCTTCAACAACTGGGGCAGAAGAGGAGCTCGACTGCTCAGTGGTTTGCGTAGTTGTAGAAGACGATGGCTTGATCTCTTCAGTAGTAACCGTGGTGGTTGTTGTCTTGGTAGCAGAGCTGGACTCATCCTTCTTTACTTCTTCAACAACTGGGGCAGAAGAGGAGCTCGACTGCTCAGTGGTTTGCGTAGTTGTAGAAGACGATGGCTTGATCTCTTCAGTAGTAACCGTGGTGGTTGTTGTCTTGGTAGCAGAGCTGGACTCATCCTTCTTTACATCTTCAACAACTGGGGCAGAAGAGGAGCTCGACTGCTCAGTGGTTTGCGTAGTTGTAGAAGACGATGGCTTGATCTCTTCAGTAGTAACCGTGGTGGTTGTTGTCTTGGTTGCAGAGCTGGACTCATCCTTCTTTACATCTTCAACAACTGGGGCAGAAGAGGAGCTCGACTGCTCAGTGGTTTGCGTAGTTGTAGAAGACGATGGCTTGATCTCTTCAGTAGTAACCGTGGTGGTTGTTGTCTTGGTAGCAGAGCTGGACTCATCCTTCTTTACATCTTCAACAACTGGGGCAGAAGAGGAGCTCGACTGCTCAGTGGTTTGCGTAGTTGTAGAAGACGATGGCTTGATCTCTTCAGTAGTAACCGTGGTGGTTGTTGTCTTGGTTGCAGAGCTGGACTCATCCTTCTTTACTTCTTCAACAACTGGGGCAGAAGAGGAGCTCGACTGCTCAGTGGTTTGCGTAGTTGTAGAAGACGATGGCTTGATCTCTTCAGTAGTAACCGTGGTGGTTGTTGTCTTGGTAGCAGAGCTGGACTCATCCTTCTTTACATCTTCAACAACTGGGGCAGAAGAGGAGCTCGACTGCTCAGTGGTTTGCGTAGTTGTAGAAGACGATGGCTTGATCTCTTCAGTAGTAACCGTGGTGGTTGTTGTCTTGGTTGCAGAGCTGGACTCATCCTTCTTTACTTCTTCAACAACTGGGGCAGAAGAGGAGCTCGACTGCTCAGTGGTTTGCGTAGTTGTAGAAGACGATGGCTTGATCTCTTCAGTAGTAACCGTGGTGGTTGTTGTCTTGGTAGCAGAGCTGGACTCATCCTTCTTTACATCTTCAACAACTGGGGCAGAAGAGGAGCTCGACTGCTCAGTGGTTTGCGTAGTTGTAGAAGACGATGGCTTGATCTCTTCAGTAGTAACCGTGGTGGTTGTTGTCTTGGTAGCAGAGCTGGACTCATCCTTCTTTACATCTTCAACAACTGGGGCAGAAGAGGAGCTCGACTGCTCAGTGGTTTGCGTAGTTGTAGAAGACGATGGCTTGATCTCTTCAGTAGTAACCGTGGTGGTTGTTGTCTTGGTAGCAGAGCTGGACTCATCCTTCTTTACATCTTCAACAACTGGGGCAGAAGAGGAGCTCGACTGCTCAGTGGTTTGCGTAGTTGTAGAAGACGATGGCTTGATCTCTTCAGTAGTAACCGTGGTGGTTGTTGTCTTGGTAGCAGAGCTGGACTCATCCTTCTTTACATCTTCAACAACTGGGGCAGAAGAGGAGCTCGACTGCTCAGTGGTTTGCGTAGTTGTAGAAGACGATGGCTTGATCTCTTCAGTAGTAACCGTGGTGGTTGTTGTCTTGGTAGCAGAGCTGGACTCATCCTTCTTTACATCTTCAACAACTGGGGCAGAAGAGGAGCTCGACTGCTCAGTGGTTTGCGTAGTTGTAGAAGACGATGGCTTGATCTCTTCAGTAGTAACCGTGGTGGTTGTTGTCTTGGTAGCAGAGCTGGACTCATCCTTCTTTACATCTTCAACAACTGGGGCAGAAGAGGAGCTCGACTGCTCAGTGGTTTGCGTAGTTGTAGAAGACGATGGCTTGATCTCTTCAGTAGTAACCGTGGTGGTTGTTGTCTTGGTAGCAGAGCTGGACTCATCCTTCTTTACATCTTCAACAACTGGGGCAGAAGAGGAGCTCGACTGCTCAGTGGTTTGCGTAGTTGTAGAAGACGATGGCTTGATCTCTTCAGTAGTAACCGTGGTGGTTGTTGTCTTGGTAGCAGAGCTGGACTCATCCTTCTTTACATCTTCAACAACTGGGGCAGAAGAGGAGCTCGACTGCTCAGTGGTTTGCGTAGTTGTAGAAGACGATGGCTTGATCTCTTCAGTAGTAACCGTGGTGGTTGTTGTCTTGGTAGCAGAGCTGGACTCATCCTTCTTTACATCTTCAACAACTGGGGCAGAAGAGGAGCTCGACTGCTCAGTGGTTTGCGTAGTTGTAGAAGACGATGGCTTGATCTCTTCAGTAGTAACCGTGGTGGTTGTTGTCTTGGTAGCAGAGCTGGACTCATCCTTCTTTACATCTTCAACAACTGGGGCAGAAGAGGAGCTCGACTGCTCAGTGGTTTGCGTAGTTGTAGAAGACGATGGCTTGATCTCTTCAGTAGTAACCGTGGTGGTTGTTGTCTTGGTAGCAGAGCTGGACTCATCCTTCTTTACATCTTCAACAACTGGGGCAGAAGAGGAGCTCGACTGCTCAGTGGTTTGCGTAGTTGTAGAAGACGATGGCTTGATCTCTTCAGTAGTAACCGTGGTGGTTGTTGTCTTGGTAGCAGAGCTGGACTCATCCTTCTTTACATCTTCAACAACTGGGGCAGAAGAGGAGCTCGACTGCTCAGTGGTTTGCGTAGTTGTAGAAGACGATGGCTTGATCTCTTCAGTAGTAACCGTGGTGGTTGTTGTCTTGGTAGCAGAGCTGGACTCATCCTTCTTTACATCTTCAACAACTGGGGCAGAAGAGGAGCTCGACTGCTCAGTGGTTTGCGTAGTTGTAGAAGACGATGGCTTGATCTCTTCAGTAGTAACCGTGGTGGTTGTTGTCTTGGTAGCAGAGCTGGACTCATCCTTCTTTACATCTTCAACAACTGGGGCAGAAGAGGAGCTCGACTGCTCAGTGGTTTGCGTAGTTGTAGAAGACGATGGCTTGATCTCTTCAGTAGTAACCGTGGTGGTTGTTGTCTTGGTAGCAGAGCTGGACTCATCCTTCTTTACATCTTCAACAACTGGGGCAGAAGAGGAGCTCGACTGCTCAGTGGTTTGCGTAGTTGTAGAAGACGATGGCTTGATCTCTTCAGTAGTAACCGTGGTGGTTGTTGTCTTGGTAGCAGAGCTGGACTCATCCTTCTTTACATCTTCAACAACTGGGGCAGAAGAGGAGCTCGACTGCTCAGTGGTTTGCGTAGTTGTAGAAGACGATGGCTTGATCTCTTCAGTAGTTAACCGTGGTGGTTGTTGTCTTGGTAGCAGAGCTGGACTCATCCTTCTTTACATCTTCAACAACTGGGGCAGAAGAGGAGCTCGACTGCTCAGTGGTTTGCGTAGTTGTAGAAGACGATGGCTTGATCTCTTCAGTAGTTACCGTGGTGGTTGTTGTCTTGGTAGCAGAGCTGGACTCATCCTTCTTTACATCTTCAACAACTGGGGCAGAAGAGGAGCTCGACTGCTCAGTGGTTTGCGTAGTTGTAGAAGACGATGGCTTGATCTCTTCAGTAGTTACCGTGGTGGTTGTTGTCTTGGTAGCAGAGCTGGACTCATCCTTCTTTACATCTTCAACAACTGGGGCAGAAGAAGAGCTCGACTGCTCAGTGGTTTGCGTAGTTGTAGAAGACGATGGCTTGATCTCTTCAGTAGTTACCGTGGTGGTTGTTGTCTTGGTAGCAGAGCTGGACTCATCCTTCTTTACATCTTCAACAACTGGGGCAGAAGAGGAGCTCGACTGCTCAGTGGTTTGCGTAGTTGTAGAAGACGATGGCTTGATCTCTTCAGTAGTAACCGTGGTGGTTGTTGTCTTGGTAGCAGAGCTGGACTCATCCTTCTTTACATCTTCAACAACTGGGGCAGAAGAGGAGCTCGACTGCTCAGTGGTTTGCGTAGTTGTAGAAGACGATGGCTTGATCTCTTCAGTAGTTACCGTAGTTGTTGTGGTCTTTGTGGAAGTGCTGGATTGACTCCCTTCTACAACTGGCGTAGATGAGGAGGTCGACTGTCCAGTAGTTGTTGTCGTTGTCGACGCATCCGTAATTCCATTATTCACGAAGTCAATGATTGGATCGGATTGAATTATCTTTGTACCACCATTTATTCCGTTTGCACAATTTATCGAGTTGGAATTCCCCAGCAGTTCACCATCATGTAATAGAATCAATTTTCCGAAAAGCCTATCGAGCAACCATAAGCGTATATCTTTTCGAATCTCAACCAGAGTTTGTCGAACACTTTCACAGCAGGGTGTTGCCTTCACTTCTTGGGTAGTACTTATGGCCGTCTCCGCTCTTGTATGAGCTCCAGCGGCAAACCCTAGCAGAGCGCCTAAAAACGCGATATAAACTAAACGCATGATCCGCCAACTTGTTCTGTTGGCAAAAATGTAAAAATTTGGAACCTTTTATACATTTTTTGACTGTTTACGTAGATGCTTTTTTTGTGGCTTGCAAATTTTGTGGTATTGTTTCAAAAAACATTTGGTTCTTCTATTGTGGAATGAACGGGTACGTCAAAGTCAAGACCGTTGTGTGTATGCTACGAACATCTGTGCAAAATATTTGCTTCAAGCTTAAATTAAACAAGTTGCTTGACACTTTTCGACTTTACGTAAGAAGTGTACCACTCGTGGCAACTTGGTACACAACGTCTGAAGACAGACTGCAATTGTAAGAAAACTCACATAAAATAATGTTGATTCTTTTTGTGTTTATTAATTCATATGGTTAAACAAATTTTTTAATTTTAAATTGTAGAGTTTGCCCTCTCTCTGCTTCTTCTGTTGTTGCTTAGAATTCATCATTCTCGAATGGATGGTGGGGATGACCGTAATGGCTGTGAAATAATATAGAAAACATACATTTAATAAAAGCAAATCAAATTGATTAACTAAGTACTATAAGAGTTCTTTAAGAATTAGTGGGATACATAAAGCAACTACACACTACAAATAAAATTTTTAGCCAGCGTTATAAAAGTTGAACATGGGTAACAAATGAACTCACTTAAAATTATTAACTTAACATACGTAGACACCATTTATAGAGTTGATGTTTGCCTTTGATGTGGAATCTCGGATTAGGTTTTGAAGTGGTATTTACTTAATTGCTTTGTTATTTGATAGATTTCATTTCAATTAAAACTCGTCGTGAAATGGATAGTGTTTATGGGCACCAGCCACGCTAAATAAATAAAAGGGAAAATACCATGAATATTGAGTGTAAACATTTGGTAGCCAGTAACCCATTCCATTTGTTTGGAAGTCACCCCACCAGACTTTTTCCCCGACAAAGCTTTCTTAAGATTCTGCCTAGATTTAAAGTTAACTATAGTTTACCGCTGTGTATTGAATGTGGTAGAGATGTAAGCATTGTCAGTTGTGTTTAACTCACTAAATGAGATCTGTAAATCTCAAAAATATCGGTGAAGAACAAAAAGTATTAGAAAAGCAATTCAAATAGATTAACTACAAAAAGAGTTATTTCATAATTATTGGGATACATAAAGCAACTGCACACTACATACATGTAAAATTTTAAGCCAGCGTTATTAAAGTATTACATGGGTAACAAATAAGCTCAGCTAAAAAAAATCAACTTAACATACGTAGACACCATTTATGAAGTTGTTGTTTGCTTTTGATGTTGAATATCTGGTTAGTTCTTGAGTTGGTATTTATATAATAGCTTTGTTATTTGATAGATTTCATTTCAATTAAAACTCATCGTTAAAAGGCCAGTATTTATGAGTACCAGCCTCGCTAAATAAATAGAAGGGAAAATACTATGAATATTGTGTGTAAACAGTTTGTAGCCATTAACCCCTTTCAATTTCTTTTGGAAGACACCCACCAGACTTTTCACCTGCCAAGATAAGATAATTTTAGTTTATCACTATTTATTCAATGTGTTTTAAGTCACTCGGTGACATCTAGCCAAGGCTGTAGTGTTGGGTAAAAATGTTGTTCATTTCACTGAATATGTTCACTTGTTTTTTTTTCAAAGTGAGTCAGTCAACTCACTCAAGTTGTTCACTTGGTTAGTTGTTCACTTGTACAGTTGTTCTTGTTCAGTTGTTCAGCTGTTCAGTGTTGGTTTGAATTGTGGACCGTTTCGTTGGATGTGTGCTGTTCCAATTGTTCACCAGTTCTTCACCAGGGAATTGTGACGATTAGCGATCATTCAAACTAATTTTAATCCTTCGTCGCTGGTCACACTGCGGAAAAACAGCTGGAGAGTGAACAAGACACTGAACAACTCTGACCGAACAAGAGCAGCTGAACAAGAGAACAACTCGCAGAACAAGAGCGGCTGAACAAGAGCAAGTGAACAACTCAGAATCAACAACTAACAGAACAAGAGTGAGTGAACAAGATCAAATGAACAACTCTGATTGAACAAGAACAACACACAGAACAAGAGCGAGTAAACAAGAACAACTGAACAAGTGAATAACTAAACAAGTGAACAACTGAACAACTCTAATGAAGAACATGTTCACTTGCTCAGTTTAGTGAACAACTCAATTTGGTTCACTCACTCATGAACAACCCAACACTACAAGGCTGTGTCTCCCAGAAATTTCACTGAAGAACAAAATGTATACGATTCGATTTGCGAATCGTTTCTAAGAAGCACTGAAAACCTATGTTTTGGTTTAAGCCTTGTTTCATAGATTCAAAATACTGAGTAAACGCATCTGAAAACTAAAATTAATCTATATTAGATTGATGAATTTCTATTGTGAATAGCATTTTTCAATCAATTTCAGTCAAGGAATCAAGCCGATACCTATTTCGGTTCCGTATCGGGTTCTTATCGACACTTATGCTGCGGTGAAGCGTGCTGTTTTGGTTCTAATATATTTCGGTACCTAGACTTCTATTTCGGTAAAGAAAGAAGATGTTTTAAAACTAAAGACTAGATTAACTGGAATAGTACCCTTCAGATATTCTTAAGTTTATAAAGGGTGATTTTTTAGCTATTATCTTTTTGGCAACACTGGTTTAAACAGCTCACGCACGTTTCGTGTTTTGTTTCACTGTCAAACATCTTCAGTTTGGTCTATAATTTAACCATGAATCGTCTTACAAACGAACAACGCTTGCAAATTATTGAATTTTATTATCAAAATGCGTGCTCTGTTAAGAAAGTTCATCGTGCGCTTCTTCCATTTCAGCGACGAAGCTCATTTTTGGCTCAATGGGTACGTAAATAAGCAGAATTGTCGATTTTGGAGTGAATATCAGCCAGAAGCATTGCAAGAGCTACCAATGCATCCAGAAAAAGTCACAATTTGGTGCGGTTTATGGGCTGTTGGCATCATTGGACCGTACTTCTTTAAAGATGATGCGAATCGTAACGTAACTGTGAATGGTGAGCGCTACCGTGAGATGATATCCAACTATTTTTTGCCCAAAATGAAAGAGCTTGACTTGCATGACATGTGGTTTCAACAAGACGGTGCCACATGCCACACAGCACGCGCAACAATGGACTTATTGAGAGGCGAGTTCGGTGAACATTTTATTTCACGTTCGGGACCGGCCAATTGGTCGCCTAGATCGTGCGATTTAACGCCTTTAGACTATTTTTTGTGGGGCTATGTTAAAGCTCATGTCTATACAGACAAGCCCGCTTCAATTGACGCATTGGAAGACAACATTGAAGCATATATTCGTGAGATACCGGCCGAAAAGTTTGGAAAGAGTAAGCCAAAATTGGACTAAGCGGATGGACCATTTGAGGCGCAGTCACGGTCAACATTTGCATGAAATAATCTTGTGAATAGCCTATGAACTGCTTGCATTCATATGTAAAGTGACAGAAAAATGCTGGGTAACTCGATAAATTGACAAAATGTTCAAAACCTAGTAGATTTAGGTAGTATGCTCCAAATCGCTAAACATTCACCATCTGATCAGATATCTAGTTTAAACGAAAATCGTTAGATATTTTCGTCTCACCCCCGATGATGTGTTCTAAAACAACCTAAGGATCTTCGCATAATATCGTCTGCAGCATATCTGAGATATGATGCTTTTGCTGAAACATAAAAATGAATCTGTAAAATGATATATTGACATAGTCCCCCATCTCATTCGCAGACTATAAAAGATGGCAATATGAACATATTCCCAATATATAACACGATTTAAGTAATTCGACAGAAAGCCATATGTAACAGTCATTACAAATTCTATCCAAGTCGTAAAGTAAAGTCAGAGCTTAAATCGGACAATTGGTTTAAAATTTTCAACGCCAACTTTCTACCAAATATGGTTTGAAAGTTCTAAGCGATTGAAACCAAACAAAAAATAACAGATAAATAAATTAAACTAAGCGTATTTTGTAAATGGATCCTTAGCAAAAATGCTATCTGAGCCCTTATTTTGATTGCAAAAAAATTTGCAGTCTTCATTTTATATGTATTAGGCTATATCCTTTAGGTCTTTGGGTTAATATATATAGATCTACCCCACCAACCTCTTACATTAAGCCTAAGGCTTCCCATTTTATTCCCCATTTACACAGCTTCCCACTTACTTCTTCAGATCCACCAGACGACCGTCACGCTCAAAGCTCTCAATGATCTTGATCTCTTCGGGTGTCAATTCAAAATCAAAAACTTTGAAATTAGATTCGATGCGTTCCTTAGTCACAGATTTGGGTATAACAATATTGGTGCGCTGAATCTGATAGCGTATCAATATCTGTGCAGTGGTTTTTTTCTTCTTCTCAGCGATTTCCTTGATCTGCAAAGAAGTAAACAATAAATCATATGTAACTATAATTATCTTCAATTTTATACCTTAGGTTCCTCCAAAATGACTGGATCTCCCTCTTGAGCCCAGGGACGCTTGGGAGAACCCAATGGACTGTAGGCCGTAATGGCAATATCCTTCGATTTGCAGAATTCAATCAATTTCTTTTGTGTCAAATAGGGATGGCATTCAATTTGATTCATGACTGGTGGTATCTTAGCCACCGCCAGAATACGTTCCACCTGCTTCTTATTGAAGTTGGACACACCAATGGACTTAACCAGACCTGCTTCGACCAGTTTCTCCATTTCCTTCCAGGTGTCTACATAATCGACCGGCGAGTACATAGTCTTACCTTGCTTATCGATTGGAAAGAGTTCACAGCCCTCTTTATAGCCCATGGGCCAGTGAATCAAATACAGATCAAGATACTTTAGCTTCAGCAGTTCCAAAGTATTTTCACAGGCAGTTTTAACCAAATCCGGACGATGAAATGTATTCCATAATTTGCTGGTAATGAAAAGGTCCTCGCTGAAAAAATGAAAGCATGTTTAGATGTGGTTCTAGTTGGGTGTGGAATGTACATACCGCTTTACAATACCCTCCTTGACTTTGGCCTCAATACCCTCACCGACCTCATTCTCATTTTGGTAAACAAAGGCACAATCAATATGCCTGTAGCCAGCATCGATGGCAACTTTCACAGCTTCAGTCACTTCACCTTGAGGGCTCTAGAAGTCGAAAAGAATACAAAGTTCACATAAGTATGACAAGGCCAATTCTGATAAAATACTGACACTTCTACGTGAAGAACTACTGAAATTCTATTTCAGCAATGATATTTTCTATGTGTCGGTCAATAATGAAATAATAGCTGTCGAGAGCTATATCAGGTCATTCAAATGACACGGCAATAATCCCCGTCTTGTGAACCGGCCTTAGCTGATTACAAAAAATGGGTGTGCACTTATGGTATTTGGAAATAGGATTGAGAGAGCAATTTTAACCTCATTATAAGGGTTATCTCCTATATAGTTGAGATGATTAATGTATGCCCAATGGAATAGTTAATCATTTATAGCTATCAATCATATTAATTATGACAACAATATTTTATTAAGCTCTAAAGATTTTTTGAACCAACAAGTAATCTAAAAGATCACAGAGCAACTGTTGCCGATTTCCACTAAGACCTTTTTTTAGACTTCCAGAATCATCTGCTTGTCTTTCTCGTTTTTAAATAATAAAAAAAAAACAAATTGAATTAGAGATGCAAACGATTGTGCGACTACTTCCAAAGATTTCCAGACTGTCCAGCAGGTTTTCCTTTGAGACTATTGTAGGTTGTTGTCCAATAACCACAAAAAAACAACTAAGAAAGTCGGTCAAGCCCGACTATAATATACTCTGTACCTGAGAAGTGTTGCGCCTCACCGTTGCGACTGGTGCTACCCATAATTGTGTGTTTTCCATATAACTTGACTATCGTTTATCCGATCCGATCATTCCTTTGGCGGATCGATAAATAATCCTGATTACTAAATATGTCCAAAAGAAACGAACCTTCCTTCTATAGAACTGGGGGAGATATGACGTTTTTTCCAATTTGCGGGGGAAAATAAAAGTGATCTGCCTGCAAGTATAAAAAGGATATGTCCCATATATGTCAAATCTCTTAGCATCTCAGAGATCTGTTAGTTCATACGGACAGACGGGCGGAAAGACGGACGTACATGGCTAAGTTGATTCGGGTGTTGATGTTGATCAAGAATATATATACTATATAGGGTCGGAGATGTTTCCTTCTGGCTGTTGCATACTTTTGTACAAACTTATATACTCTGTTATAATCTGTACCTCTGGTACAGAGTATACAAAATAAAGCACTGTTATTAAGTTACGCGGCTTTTAAAAATTCGAAGTCTGAAACAAACTTTATGTGGGTGTGGTATTCACCTACACTCATGGACAATATAATAGGTGTGAATTTCTTTTTTTTTTTAACTATCGATTTAAATCGATATAAACATAACATTTAATAAGGAAGCTATACTTTTTTAATATGGTCACACTATTTCGGTACGAATTGGGTGAACTCCCGGAATAAATTAGCTTTCTGGGAAAAATTGTGGATTGTTTTATTGGTTAGACTGCAAACTCGGTGTATGAAGCAAAACATTAGCCTGTAGTTTATAAATACAATTATTTGGTTGCAGAAGGTAAGGTATTAGGAAAATATAACTAAATGGGGACTTAGAAAACCATTTAAATTTTATTAGATGGGCCGTGGGCGTCACTGCAGTGCGGAGGAGAGAAGGCTTATTCGACGACTCCGAGATAAAGGAAAAACGTATAAGTCTGTTGCCATGTTAATGAAACGTTCTCAAAACTTCGTAACCAATGCCTTAAAACCGGAAAAAATAGGTGAAACTCTGGGAGCACCTAGAAAATAATCATCTAAGACCTACGATCGCATGGTGCAGTTGGTTAACCAATGAAATTGGGGAATATTGTGTCATCACGGACCGTTCGGCGCCGATTGGCAATAGCATACCTACCAGGTAGAATTGCTCGCAGGGTTTCTTTGTTCGGTCGTCAAATTTACAGATGAACAAATTTGCATTAGATCGTAGAACCTGGTGCGGACCGGAGGGTGAGAAAAAATGGCGTAATATCCTCTGGAGTGACGAAACCAAAATAAATTTATTTGGAAATGATGCCAAAAGGAATGTTCGTCGTCCGAAAGGCAAAGAATTTGATCCCAAGAACACATATAAAACTGAGAAACATGGAGGTGGTAGCCTAATGGTATGGGGCTACTTTTCATGGCATGCTGTTGGGTCGATCCATCGTATCGGAATAATTTACAGATTCGTATACAAAGAGCTATTGGAGACGGTGTTGCTACCCTACGCCGAGGGTAATATGCCACTTTTATGAAGTTCCAGCAAGATAATGACCCGAAGCACGCCTCTCGAGTAGTAAAGGATTGGTTCCGAGGGCAAAATGTGGATGTTCTCGAGTGGCCAAGTCAATCCCCGGACCTCAATCCCAACGAGAATATCTGGGTTGAAGAGAGGTCGGAAAGACTTTTTGTCAAAATAAAAATCAACTTTGGGATATTATCCAAAGAGCATGGTACAACATTCCAATTGGAACTTTTCGCAAGTTAATATCCTCCATGCCAAGACGAATGAAGAAAGTCTTGCAAAATAATGGCGGATATACCGGTTATTAGCTGCCAGATACTTAGTTTAATATAAAACAAGACCAAAAATATTGATTTAATTTAAACATTTATCTTCGTACACCTATTATTGTGTCCAGCCAAAATTGACGAATTTAAGGAAATGTTTAATTTAGTTGTACATTTAAAGGTTTGTGAAACTGTTTTTACTTTTTGTTTAAAGACAATTAATATAAGTCTTAAAAAACTTTCATTTGTTGAGATTAGAGAAAAAAAACACCTATTATTTTGTCCATAAGTGTATCTACCACATTCAAAAATTCGTGACTATCTCCTATAATCTCTGAGGTCGATGCATTTATATGGGCAGACAGACAAGGCTAAGTCGACTTAGCTGTTGACCCTGATCAAGAATATATCCCTAAGCCCCTTTTTCCCATTTTTATTGGCAACGGGGTATCCGGTCTTTTTCGCCATATCATTCTTCTCAACATTTCAACAGATAGCTTTGAAACTGAGAGACTCGTTTGCTTAGAAACAGACAGGCTGAAGAACGGATAAAGCTGATTTGACTGAGTTTGCCGCCCTAATCAATAATATTGCGGGCTCGCAAATGATTTATATTTCCTTTACACAATTTGCAAGTGTATAATGAGAACAAGTCAAATTTTTGTTGCATATGTTGTTAGCCCCTATCGTTAGATTTTAATTCCGCTAATTTCGACCGAAGCTTTCTTTTAATATTGAAATTTTATAAACAAAAATCGAAGGATAATTTGGGAAAATGACTCGCTGGTGGATAATTTAAACTTATTAAAAGATTAGTGAAGTCTACAAAACAATTTAATCTTAAATTTGAAACTATTAAATATTTATGCACTTCAGTAGCAGCATCAAACAATCACATCAAATACTTTACAAATAACAGACTTAAGTCAAGATAAGAAACTTTATCAGCTGTTCTCCTTAACTTAAAGTGTATATAGACTTTCAACATCCATACATATGTATAAAATGAAGTCAAGATATGAGAGACATTTCAAAAAAATGTCCATTATCATTATACGTGGATCAGGGTCACCTTCACACCTTGTATCTTGATAATTAACTACTGTAAGTAATAAAAAAAAAGGTTTGAACTGTATGAAATGTTCAAGCAAATGTATCGTAAGAACAAGAATAACGTTACGGATCATTATCGTTTGTTGTCCACCCACACCCACATGCAAATGTACATATCTACACATTGACCGGCAAATTATCAGCCAAGGAACGCGTGGCGAGCTTTGGATTTGGTTCTGGGCGTCGCATCAAATTAGAAAAAAAAAACGGGAAGTTGTGGGCAGCAAACTACTCGATTAGGTGCATATGTACATATGTACTATATACATTTGGTCAACTGTAAATTGCTTTAATTGTGCTAAGTAAATCGTCTACTTACATTCCAAGTGCCCAATCCAATAATGGGAATTTCGTGGCCGTTGTTAAGTTTAACAGTTGGTACTTTGCTAGCCATTTTGCGCTTTAGCAGTAGTTGCTTACTTTAAGAAAAAGATTTAATTAAGTTAAACTAAGTAGGCTTGACCAAAAACTAAAAAGAAACAAAAACTGTTTGCGGCTTTTATACAATTTGGTTAAAGCTTTCGTTAAGCTCGTATGCCAGGGCTGGGCTGCTCTAGGCAGCAACAGCTGTGCAACGGTTAGTAAATTTTAAATGTGAACCTACCTACTCTGCTGTTGCAGTCTTTTGTATTCGTAGAGGGTAACGCGTAGACTTTTAATCGCACGATAAACACAAGATTGTATTTTCACTCTCATGATAAACTTTCTCACACCTGTATTACTCAATTCTCAGGGATATAATGTTTGCTTTTTACTCACCAGCCAAGTTCCTAATCCAATCATGGGCATTTCGCTGCCATTGGCTAATATTGCTTTTGGTGGCTTACTTAGCGGTGGTGGTTGACACCTTTTGGAGAAAAGAAACAGCTTTATGTACGTTTTAATGTTTCGGAAGTTGTGTGCGACTTACCACATAAATCTTTCTGGTTCTGCATACTTACGAATGGATGTGCGTATCAAGGGTCGCATTAGCTGCAAACCTAATTGTGATCTCAATAGAGAATGCATTCTTGAATTGAAATTATTGAAACAATTTTTATTATTCTTTTGAGTTTTGTTTATTAGGTTTAATTAATGTGATTATGGAAGACTCAAAGGTTACTGAGTTGTGTTTTTTTTTTTTTTTTTGGAAAGATACTATTCAAAATGGCCTAGCTCACCAGCACAAATCGGTGACAAGAAATTGATGGATCTAATCGATGGTTTTGAGCATGATACAACAAGCAACGTACGGCGCTCCCAGTGTACGCCCTCAGCAAAATTCCAACGTCACCACGCCTTTGGTGTTTACCGCGGCGTCTAAGGCCCGATTTCTCAATGTGCGGTTAGTCAACTTGACGGGAAGTTTAACCGAATATGCGTGTCTCATGCTGTGTGTGGCGCAACCAGAGGAACAGACTTAACCGCTGCTCGAGCACTGGTTAAAGTTAACAGCGAGTTCAGTGCCGATGGAATTATCGATATATTTTATCGTTATACAAACAGCTGGCATTTGATTTTTTATTTAATTATTTGCTGCCACAAAATGTTTATGAATAAACGAATTTTTCAACATGAAATTTGAAGAGGCAGAGCAACGAATAAACATCACAAGAGAGTACAGAGAATACTGATCTGGATGATGACACATTTGTTCAGTGATTCAGGCTGACAAAATCTACCTGTAAAATAACTTTTGCTAGGATCAGAGTTAAAGTTAAAGCCTTGACTTTAGCTGCGATTCAATTTGTTGTGACTAGGATTGTTAGCAGGACTTGGCGGCGCTGCGTTCTTATGCAATTGGCAACTTCCTTATCACTGCAGCTGACTTCTGTATAGTCCTTATCCCCAGCTATTGCTTTTGATTAATCGCAATCAATTATAATAAATTTTTCGCAAAAATATTACCAGCAGCATTCAATAACATTAAAAAATCCCTAACAAAAATACCTAATTTGTTGACCGTGTCTGGTCACCCTAATGCAGCGATAGGAATTTGTCGATATCAGATGAAACTGCTGTTGAGAAAACCAAATGACTTGACCGCTTGTCAACTGGAGAAACAAATTTGCCCGGCGCGAGAGAGAATTATTCTCATTTGTTGCTCGTGCTCTTCGTTTTTTGGCTCCCCGCACTTTCCTCGCCATCAAGCTCGAAGTCGAGAACGATTGTTTCTTGAATCCGAGAAGATTTCTTCTTAAAAAAACCAAGAAGAAAAATACTAAATCCAAGAAGAATTCATTTCTCTGGGTGTAGTATTATTACATTATTACAAAGCTAAGGAGTGAGCTGAGAGCGTTTTGAGGACTGAGCTGAGAGCGAATAGCAGCTTTGCCGTACCTTGCTTATTGTATCATGGTTGCTGCCAAACCTAGAATGTAGGCATTTACCAAAGACTTGCTATTGATGGACATTTCTTTAGCGATGAGAGTGTTCCTTATATATATTTATACTCTGTACCGGAAGTACACTAGAAAAAATCAATCCAAACGGGACTACATCAATCCAAAACAGGATTGAAAACAGGGTAATTCCGGATATTCTTAAGCCGATCCGGATCCCCTTTTTTTAATCCTGAAAAGATCAAATTTGTCTTGCGGTAATCCCATTAAGATTTAATTATTAAAAAAATTTGAGCTCAATTTAATATTAAAGCATGGTCACTTTAAGCATGTTTGAGATTAATTTGCTCCCCGAAAGATTCCTCTACCTTTCCTTTCTTCCTCCATTTTCCATAGGACACCAGTTTTGGTATATTTAAAGCTTCTGAAAAAAACAATGATATATATAAAAATTATTGTAGACTTGTCTGGGACTCGAACTCACAACATTGCACCTTTGCTCTGAACACGAATGGAATGGCATCTCATCGCTAAGCACCTTAGCAAATGATTGTTGCCCCATGTCTAAAATGCTTTTTATAATTTTAAGCTTTTGTTCCTAATCTATGAAACATGTTTTCTCGAAAAGGGTTGAATTAAGCACGTTTGGAATGAAACAAGCTCGAAAGGATTGCGCCAAGCCTTAAAAGATTGAATTAAGTAAATCGAGATTGAATTTTTATGCTCGTGCCTGGATTACTTTAAGAAAATCAAGAAAGATAGTCGGTCAAGCCCGACTATAATACCTGTGAAGTGCTACCTGTGAAGTGCTGCCCTTCACTGTTGCGACCGGTGCTGCCCATAATTGTTTGTTTTCCTTATAACTCGAATATCGTTCATCCGATCGATACAGAATCCCGAATACTAAATATGTCCAGAACGTTCGAACCTTCTATCTATAAAACTGTGGGAGATTTGACTTTTTTTCGATATCCCCTCGGAAGACAAATCAAAACAGCAACGCGCTAGGGTATTTCCATTTATTCAGTGTGCACACACTGACATCATTTTAAAGTGTCAATAACAATAAATCGACTAACTGTACATTTATCGAATCGGTTAATCTTAAGATGTTAAATATTGGAAATTTTAAAAAACTGTTTGGCTTTGAACCGATTATGGCCCAAGGCTGTTACACCATTGTGGGCGTCCAAATGTCTAAATTTAAACAATTTACCTACCTTAGCATATAAGTATAAGTATGCAGTACGAAAAAGCTGTCAACACAACAGATTTTATTTGTAGCCAAATTTACAAAGCCTTTGAGTTTCTTTTCTTTCGGTAAATGGTAAATTTTCTAAAATAAACACATTCCAGAGAGAAGGTGCAGTAGGACGACAATCTAAACTTCATTTCAATATTCATAGGAATTGTTTAGCAAATGGCGACGCCCGATTTTCTTTTGAGCAATGGCAAGAACATGCCTATGGTGGGCCTGGGCACTTGGCGTGTGAGTAAATGTTTGAAATTATTGAATAATCCCCATTCGCCGCATTCATGGTCAATGCCAAAGCTCGCTGCTGCATTTTGGCCCAGCTTTTTCTAGCTTTTGACACAATTGTTCATTTGTGCTTGCAGAGTCCACCAGAAGTCATTACCCAGGCGGTTAAAGATGCCATTGACATAGGCTATCGGCACTTTGATTGCGCTCATATTTACGGCAATGAGGCACAGGTGGGTGCTGCCATCAAGGAGAAGATAGAGGAGGGCGTTGTAACGCGGTAAGTTAAAATGATATTCAAATTTAAATTCTCATTTACTGTTTTGGCCTCCCCAGCGACCAACTCTTCATCACCAGTAAACTGTGGAATACCTATCACAAGCCGGAAATGGTACGTTCGGCCTGTGAGACCAGTATTCGTAATCTGGGCCTAGACTATCTGGATCTTTATCTCATGCACTGGCCCATGGCCTACAAAAGTGGCGATAATCTCTATCCCACTTGTCCCGATACCGGCAAAGCCGTTTTCGAAGATATCGATTATGTCGATACCTGGAAGGCCATGGAGGATTTGATTGATAGTGGTATTTGCCATTCCATAGGAGTGTCAAACTTTAATGAGAAGCAAATTAACCATTTGCTTAGTGTGGCCAAGCTTAAACCGGTGGTATTACAGATCGAAAGTCATCCGTACCTGAGGCAAAAGTCACTGATCACTTTATGCTACGACAATGCCATAGCTGTGACCGCCTACAGCTCATTGGGTTCGGGACACACACCATACGAGAAACCTGGCGCTTTTCCGTTATTAAAGCATCCGGTGATACAAAGCATTGCGGCAAAGTATGAGCATACTCCGGCTCAAGTGCTGTTGCGCTATCAGACACAATCGGGCATTATTGTAATACCACGATCGATCAGCAAACAGCATATGTATGAGAACTTCAAAATCTGGGACTTTGGTTTGGCCATGAATGACCTTAATGAAATTGATGCTTTGGATTGCAATGGAAGATTCATGACCATGAAAGCGTAAGTGACGACGAAAAAAAGAGAGTTTGTTCATTTCTTAACTTAACTCCACAGGGCCTATGGACATCCACATCATCCTTTCGAGATGGAAAACAAATAACTTCACTCTAAAGACTGAGGTTCCAAACACTGGAAGTTCAAAGAGACTAAGAGGCGCTGTTTTTAATGTATATATTGTTTGTGCATATCTTAATATATATACTGGGTCAATACTTATTTATTGCTAACTCTTAATTAAATATCTATAGCTTCGCTTGATATCACATTTTTCACATGTGTTCTAAAACTCCTTACACGCTTTTAGCTATTGACGTGTTCTGTGTGATATATTCTTTAAAAGTTGAAGCATAGGGCTTTGGTAAGCTCGATCCTGATGCCACCCTCATTTGACAATCAAAATCAGTCATACTTTCCAGATTGATCACGAACATATATCTTATGAAATGATTAAAGCTTAAGTCTCATTTAAAGATAAAAGTAATTATTATTATACATGAAAATCAAATTTTAAAAATTTTCTTTTTTTTTTAAAATCACCAAATTGCATTTTCTTTTTTAAAATTTGCAGGTAATCCATTGTTTAGCTTTTAAGCCAGATGGCATGAAAACTTTTAAAATAATCTTTTATTTAGGTCTGAGAATAAAATTTTTTAATCTTGTCAAAATATTATGCCAACCCCCATTTGGACGTTCCAAGCAGCTGATGTATACTTTTTTACAGAATGTTTTCAAGCCCTAGTATTTTTAAGCGGGGTAAATGGTTCCGACCGTCACGTGCGTCATCATGGAAATACCCTTATCAAAAATCCGTCTGATCAATATTTCATGAATCTAAAAATTTTAATTTGACTGAAGTACTAGGCAAATTTCAGAAAGGTATATCATATTTCGGAATTACATCAGTGTCAATTACCGAATCTCGACCGAAATCATTAACTTAATCCCGTCTCGACATTTCGAGACCAAATTGCAAGTATCACATATCATTTCGTCTGTTACGACTCCAATCTTAGAAGCGGTTAGTTTCGGTTTGAGCAGAGTTTTAGCATCACTCTGAAATTTCAATTTTTTTTTTTGGAAATTCCGAAAATGGGGCTTTTGTATAGGTTTGAAAATCGTACATAGTGAACGTGATAAAAATGCTTTTCTTAAAGTAGTCAAATGTGTTAATCACAATATCAAAATCGCTATATTGGTTTCCAAAAAACAGTTGGGATTTTAGGTAAAAAATTCCCTCCCACCGGTGGTAAGATAAATCGATAGTTCAGCACTAGCTCTGCCGAATCACAGCAAAATGCTTGCTCACTCACTTCAGAAAATCGTTCCTTGGCACATCCATGCTATGCTGCTGGCTGGCTTCCAAGCTGACCTTCACCATCGCACTCCTGCAATTAACGGAATGTTCTCATTACAAAAAATAATTCCAGCTGGGAGAACTTTACAAAAACTTTGCTTATTTATTTTCAAAACTCGCTTCTTTTAACTCTCTAAAATGGCTTTCTCCAAACGCTTCCACTACGTAGAAATCAGTGGTGGAAACGGATTCTGCTTGGAAACTACCAATTTGTTATGGGCATATGAGATATAGCCTTTGATTTTGCCCTCGTAAATCAGATTTGCTATGATGCAGTGTGTCTCATCCAATGATACATCCGTCACGCCCACAAACTGCAGGGCCGCCAAAAAGTCCGCCATATCCAATTGATGGGTTTGCCTCAAAGCAAACACCTTTTTAAACAAATTCCGATAGACAATAAATTTAAGTTTCTCCACCAGCAAATAAATGCCACTGCGGATTAAAACCAACTCGTGCTCCCTTACTATCTCATCGAATTTGTTCACGTTGCCCGCCTTCAGAGCCAATGACAGATCATGAAACAGCAGCAGATCATAGCGTTCCAGCAGAGATTTGGTTGGCAAAAAACCCAAAAGCATTTTCACTGGCACCAAATAGATGAGTATCAGACGCTTATTGCTGGTAAATCGTTCCGGACAATGGGAGAAGGCAAACGACAAGTCCTCCACAGCCAGGCGATAGTTGGAGTCGAACATGGCGCGCCGACCCACAAAATATTTGTAGGTCACTTGTTCCGGCAACGGAAAGCTGTCCTTGAACGTGCAGTTGTCGATGGCTCGTATCAGGGGCTTGCACAAGTGCAGCTTATTGATGCGAAAGTAGACCTTGAACAGCTGGTTCACCAGATTCATCATACCCAAGCGTTTGGTATCCTCCTCAGAGGCACGACCATCGGCGGCACACACCCGAAAACAGGCCATCATACAGTCGGCTGCCTTTTCCAGTATATGACCCGGAGTGAAGCCACGACAGTGCTTCTCGCAGGCTTGTGCAAGGTAGCGTAAGTCCAGGCATACACGATACATCAAGGGCAGACACCAGTTCTCATCTTTCAACTGCTGCAACAGCTTCACCACAGCCGAACAGCTGCCCGCCTGCTGATTGTAGGCGTCCATATAGTTGGGCGGTTCCTGGGCGAGATAGTAGAGCACCTTGAGATGGGCACTGACCACTTCGTCTAGTGGTGGCTTCAGCATGCGCTCCACCAGCTTTTCCGGCTGCGCAATGTAAAGATTGTGATTCTGTACATGAACATCGCGCAATGAGAGAAATGTGGCCAGATTATCACCGTCATAGTCCTCGGCGGTGCGTAGGATGCCGGAAAGGTAGTTATTAACGGTGCCAAACATAATTAAAATGTGAAAATAACAAAACTGAAAGCCGGCGAAATTTAACAACAAACAGAATGACCGTATGCGGGAAGTTGTAAGATACCGAAATTAGTGTTGCAAAGTGAAATAAAATATGGTAGCAGTTCATAAGCAGTCACAGTCGCAGTGTAATGCTGGGCTTATACTGCGTCACAGAGTGTCACATTTTAGTGTCACAATGTCAAATTCGTATGGAGCTGTGACATTGTGACACTGAAATGTGACACTCTGTGACGCAGTATAAACCCAGCAAAAGACAGTGTCCAGTGAACCATTGCAACTAGAGGTGGGTGCGGGTCGTGCCGGGCCTTTGCCAAAAAATATCAGGCTCCGTGCCTGAAAATCACATTCGGGCTGTTATCGTGAGGGCCCGGGCCTTGGTCGATGTTCGAAATGACCCGACAGGTACGAAAAAGCCCGACAGGCGCAATTAGGTACAATCACTTATATATTAAAGCTTAATGCGTGTGCGAATTTTCTGTCACGAACGATTCACGAAATAACAGCTCCTTACGCACGATTCACGCACATAATTTTTGGACCGTTTTGAGTCACTCATGATTCATGCACGATTCTAAGACCCCTCACGAATGCGTAGTACGCACGATAAAAAGTGGAGCTTGATACCGAGTGATTTGACTCCAAAATGTAAGCCCGATTTCCTCTTCGTTCCTTGTATGTATAGCTAACGGTGCTGGAATAACCCACCTGCGCCACGTTGAGAGGAATATGACAACACTTCTTTGAAGCATGCAAAGTTTTGGGCCTTGTCATCAATTGTCACAACTTATATTTCCCGGTCGTCCTTTTATTCTTTTCACGACTCCTATTTCCTCCAATTTTTCCGTATTTGGTCCGATCTCATTGAAATTCTCAGAATAGATAGATATATGGCCATTCTTGATAATTATTAAGTCACAGGGCTCTAACTTTAAAATTGCTTGGGAAATTTTCCAAATCTGAAACAAACTTGATCTGTGTATGGTATACAGCAACATACGTACGAAAATTTGTGGCTGTTCCTGGGTTTTTTTTAATGTATCTCTAAATTCTCGTCCACCCGCGATGTGACTATCCTTTTCCACCCACTTTTCACTAAAATCACTATGTATTGTCATCTCTATTGTCACTGTGTTGGCTGTATATAAACTCGTGAGAGTTTTGCCAACCCTGAACTATCGCATACGATAGTTCCATACGTAAGCCCCCCAAAGAAAAAGAATCTGACCGCAAGGAGTTGGCTTCAACTGGAAACACTATAAACATCAATAGGTAAATGCAAATTAAGGTAGTTGACCTTTGTTTCCACAGTCAACAGAGTCGAAGTTGTTTAGTCGCTTGGCATGATGAATATGCCGGCAGTGGGTCAATGTTGGCTGTGGCTTTATCGCCAAATAAATCAATATTACTAATTTGCCTTTACATTTTAAAGTGACATAACTGGGAGAAAACAAATCAAGTGGCACTAACCCTTCTCAGTACCTGTGCAGCAGCAGACAAAGAGGCTAATAAACATGTCCGCACCGGTAATTATCGAGGCCACGGCCAAGCAGACGGCAACGGTGAGTTGAAACTTAATTTAAATACGAAAGCTCTACTAATTGCAACTTCCGTATTATCCTGGCCAGTTGATATTCATGCATGGACTGGGCGACACTGGGTATGTACAAGCACACACACCACACACACACATACGCACGCATGTACTTGCCGGCGGAGTCAGGTTACAACACCTTGTAGAACACTTTGCACACAATTACCCTATTACTTCATAATCGAAAAAGTATGCAGTTTAGGTTGGGTTAAATAAACTGCTCGGTAGAAGCCGAGATAACCCAGAGGCCTTTTGGCCCATGCCTCATAAGAGGGGAAATGGTTCGGTGAAGGGAAGGGGATAGTGGGTATTGACGTACAGGTTCTGTGCAATCTCTCTGCTTAAATTATTTTAAGGAATCGACAAAAAGAGCCAGGTCTTCTAGGATCACATTTGCCAGACTGCCAAGATCTTCAAAGAATGGTTTAGCCAGAAACTGGTGCGAGCAATCAGTCCACGAACACTTTCACCTAGAATCCAGGGTTCCTGGACTAGTGCAACATCAAAACTTTCCTCCTCCATGAATCGTGGTAGGTCAACAGAGGATACCATGGAGTGACGCAAGATTGTTCCTCATTGCTCCCAGACTGGCGGTGGTATCCACTTCGATCCGGTGGTACGAATTCGATCCTTGTTCACCAGTTCACTTGAGAAATCTCAAGGACTCCTCGTTGGCACAAGCCAAGACCTTAGTTCCACTTGACGCCCTCGAACTCAGCTAGGAACGAATCTTTGCCTCGTGTCATGGCATCGTGGATGGCCTGCATGACGGAGGGAGTCTTCAGGATGAGCCACTTCTCGGGTGAAATCTTCCCTTCCGGGCTATTTCGGTCGATAATGACCACTTGGAGCTCTGGTTTTAAGCTACCTGCCTTGTATAAAAAATTATTTTTTTTCTTGTTCTTTGCGGCACATAATTTTTCGACATTTTTATAAAAGGTCTCTGCCTACATCGATAATTCAAATATAAATTACGCGCAAATTGGAAACTTTGAAGCCTCAGGGTCACCATCAAAACCTAAAATATCTGATTTTGGATTTTCGTTAAATTCTCTATAAATATCTTGTGCCGGACTTAAAATTTTTTAAATTATGGAGAATACCTATCCTTTAGATTCATTATTTTTCCAAAATCATTTTTTGGACAAGTTAATGAAGATTGCTTAAGAAACCTAACACAATGCAATTATTCCTAACAATAAAACAAAATTCTCGTGATTCCCGTGATTAAACATTAGACCCTATTGTTAAACCTTCTAAAAAACTAAAAAAATAATGCTATTTGAATGTTGGCATTTTTATGCAGTTCTAAGCTCCTAGAAGTAGCTTCTCCTTAGAAGCTTTAGCCCTAAGTCAACGACACACATAAAGATTGGCTTTCTGTATGTGAGTCCAATTTTGCTTTCATTGCGCTTTGCAATTCACAACTGTTTAAAGTTCTGATTGCATGGAATTGGCTCAACGATCAGGAATAACTTAGCGAAACGCCTTCTGATGATTGGATTGGACATACATGAAACAGCTGTAAAGGTTTTCCACGCTCTTTGTGTGTGTCAATGCATAAGATGTTTACAGTTGTAAACACACGCAACTTTTTGACTTCGAGCCAGCTAACTCGTTACTAATTAAAATTTATTTATTTTAATACAAAATTAGTTCTAACTTGGGAATGGTTAATTTTCTTCTAAAAGGTTGAACATATATTTTCTTTTGAATATTCGTTGGTTAATTCCTCGTCTGTCTTGATGTGTTTGAGAGATGAGATACGGGGATCAGAGCTTATTTTCCATATTTACATGCATTTTCGCCAAAGCTTCAGACATTGAGAATGATCTTAAGCCTTGTTGGATAATTTCCTGGATGTATTTCCATCATTCGTGTTTTCATAGCCCTGCTTCGGGTAGTCGACTCTTAGTCCGAGCTCCTCCGCGAACTTCTGGCGTATATCCTGTTTCCTTATACTTTCCACTGTCATTGAGAATGATCTTAAACCTTGTTGAATAATTTCCGGGATGTATTTCCATCATTCGTATTTTCATAGCTCTAGTTCGGGCTGTCGACTCTTAGTCCGAGCTCTCCGTGAACTTCTGGTGTATATCCTGTTTCCTTATACTTTCCCTATACTTTCCACTGTCATCAGAGTCGTCTCCTTGTCGTCGGATAGAATTCCATACATCTGATTCTCGTTTGCCATGGAGAAATTCTTTATTTATAATTATACTCGTACGTTTCTGATGGCTCGAACTCTTGAAATTCTTTTTGCTTCCTCTTGCAGATGGCACATGATTTGGGGTTTGTAATGTCGTTCAAGACTTTTCCATCAACCATAGACAAGAAGCATTGAAATCCAATCTTGACGACTTTTCCTCATGTAGTTTCAAAAGGGATTGGCCTCCCAGCAGATATTTCCTTCTTTATACTATCAACAGCTCTTTTAGTTAGTTCGGACGATTCAGTCGCATAAAAGGTTTACGCAATATTAGGTATAAAAACACAAGGAAAATGAGCAACTTCATACAATAGCTAGTACCTATGGAAAGGGTCACTCGAGGAAATGTAAAATATCCACCCCCTTGCTAGTGGCAAAGGGCAAAAACAATAAAAGTCAATTGTAACTACCTATATTATGTGTTACCTATCTCAGTAAATCATAAGATATGCTATATTATCATTTTGCCATATTATCATATTACTTATCTGCTGATTAAATCGCATAATGTCAAAATATGCAGGAATATGCAGCTGGAACTTTTACAATACATTAATAAATAAACTAATATATAATTTTTATGCTTCGAGTCAATGGAACTCGTTACAAAACTTAACCGAAAAAAGTGTTCACCCAAAACGTGAATGTTTTTAACATTTAACTTTAAAATAATAAAGTTTTTCAATGTATTTACATTAAGAATTGATGCATTTTTTTTAAATCAACCAAATTCTAAATTTGATGTTTATACGTTCAGAAAATTGACATTTAAAACCAAGAAAACAAAAAATTCAGGATTTTGAAAAATTGTTCAACTTTGAACTACTGCAACACCAAAAATAATTGACCAAAGTCAATAACCAAAGTTTTTCGGGCCATCTGGGGTTTCCTTCATGAAATTAAAATACTTTGGTCAAAAAAATCGATCATCAAAAATTGATTTTTGCAACGCTAAATTCGCGAATCCGGCCACTGTGCGACGTAAGGGTTGGTCTGCTGCGGTGCTTCAAGTACCCAGTGGATGCTACCCTATCCGCCAGATTTGGACTGCTTGTTGCTTCGCTGCCCTACCGGTAGCGATTCCGGTATTGATCTTAGGTGTCTTACAACTACAAGGTTAGCAGTCCATTGGAAGGGATGTAGATTTACATTACAACTTAATTTGCATACATAATCTTTAGCTAGCGGTCCATCTTAATTAACTGTTTTTCCTCTCGTCCCACAGTCACGGTTGGAGCAGCGCTCTGGCCGCTATTAGGCCTCCCTTCATGAAGGTCATTTGTCCCACGGCTCCCACCCAGCCTGTCTCGCTGAATGCTGGTTTTCGTATGCCCTCTTGGTTTGATCTCAAGACCCTGGACGTCTCGGGGCCAGAGGATGAGCCGGGTATACAATCGGCACGTGATAATATACACAGCATGATACAGAAGGAGGTCAACTCGGGCATACCAGCCAATCGTATAGTGCTAGGAGGATTTTCTCAAGGCGGTGCCTTGGCTCTGTACTCGGCCTTGACGTACAATCAACCGCTGGCCGGTGTGGTGGCTCTCTCCTGCTGGCTGCCGCTGCATAAACAATTCCCAGGAGCCAAGGTCAACAGTGATGATATGCCGGTAAGATCACTTCTGCCCTAGTGCCTCAATTAGTTGTCTCAACCCCTTTATAGATCTTCCAGGCGCACGGCGACTACGATCCGGTGGTGCCTTACAAGTTTGGCCAGCTGAGCGCCAGTCTACTTAAATCGTTCATGAAGAATGTCACCTTTAAAACCTACAATGGACTTTCGCACTCGTCGTCCGATGACGAAATGGACGATGTCAAGGTGAGTGGAGGATTGCTCTAATTTGGACCGTTTTGTGACACAACGCTAAAGAATTTCCTTACGCTCATTTTGCTCTTTTCAATTGCAGGACATAATCAGTAAATGGGTAAACTAACTTCCAAAACAAACAACAAACAAATTTGCACTTTAGCACTTTTCCAACGACCCGCCCGTGTGCCGTGCGCGCATTCCACTAAAGAAAAAAAAAAAGAATAACTATAATTTGTAACGTAGCGAAAACAACAAATTACCAGCGCAGTAAGCAACTAACACGGTTCTCTAAACTTCTTTTAGCCTAATTATGGAGAACATCAATTCGAAAAGCAATCAATTATATAAATTAAATACGTAGCTATACACAAACACACACACACACACACTTGACAAAAGACAAGAACAACAAAATATGGCCAAACTGGAAACTATTAAAATATTTTCCTTCTGTTTACTTTTGGTTTGGGACACACACACATTCTTAGTTTTTGATTGAAAATTGAATAATTGAACATACTAATAAAGTTATATATATATAATCCAACCAAAAACTAGACGAATTAGTGAGAAAAACTATTGTCGAACATATTTCAATTGGTTTTTCAGCAAAAAGCAACGTGTTAAGTTTCTCAAAAAGATATATATGTACATTAGATTGCTCAAATCATTTGAATCTAATGAATATATGTGTTTACAGTACTTGGTTTTTGGAACTGTGCTGAGAGTTTTCACCAAAGTAAACTAACCCTTTTTTTATTAGTATATACTTGCTCCCATAACTTCTCGTACACTATTGAACTTTAACCACTAAATCTAAATATTTTAAAGACTCGAATTATATTATTCAACTGAAACTTTAGAATCGAATAATAATTCCTTATTACGGCACTATAATAAGTAATAACAAGCAATATTGCACTACAAATCTTTATTGTGAATCCTCTTTAAAAGAAATTTTAAGATTGCCCAATCGTAGGGATCCTAAGCATGAGAAATTATTTTACAGACCTTTTCCGGGCCACTTTTATGTCGCTGTGTTAAAAGTCTTCATGTAAATGTTGACCGTGACTGCGCCTCAAATGGTCCATCCGCTTAGTCCAATTTTGGCATACTCTTTCCAACATTTCGGCCAGTATCTCACGAATAAATGCTTCAATGTTATCTTCTAATGCGTCAATTGAAGTGTATAGACATGAGCTTTAACATAGCCCCACAAAAAATAGGCTAAAGGCGTTAAATCGCACGATCTAGGCGGCCAATTGACCGGTCCCGAACGTGAAATAAAATGTTTACCGAACTCGCCTCTCAATAAGTCCATTGTTGCGCGTGCTGTGTGGGTTGCATTTTGGGCAAAAAAAAGTTGGATATCATCTCACGGTAGCGCTCACCATTCACAGTTACGTTACGATTCGCATCATCTTTGAAGAAGTACGGTCCAATGATGCCACCAGCCCATAAACCGCACTAAACTGTGAATTTTTCTGGATGCATTGGTAGCTCTTGCAATGCTTCTGGCTGATATTCACTCCAAAATCGACAATTCTGCTTATTTACGTACCCATTGAGCCAAAAATGAGCTTCGTCGCTGAACACAATTTTTCGGTAAAAAAGTGGATCTTCCGCCAACTTTCCAAGAGCCAATTCACCAATAATTCTACGTTGCGTTAGGTCGTTCGGCTTTAATTCTTGCACCAGCTGTATTTTGAAAGGCTTCACACCTAAATTCTTTCGCAAAATTTTCCACGTTGTTGAGTTACAGAGGGCCAATTGCTGCGAACGGCGACGAATCGATAATTGATGGTCATCATTAACACTGGCCGATACAGCTGCGATATTTTCTTCAGTTCGCACTCTACGTCAGCGTGTTGGTGGTTTAATGTCCAACAATGTAAATTTGGTGCGAAATTTAGTCACAATAGCCCGAATAGCCGCTTCAGTGAGTCGATTAAACTGACCATAAAATGGAAGAAGCGCGCGATGAACTTTCTTAACAGAGCACGCATTTTGATAATAAAATTCAATAATTTGCAAGCGTTGTTCGTTTGTAAGACGATTCATGGTTAAATTATAGACCAAACTGAAGATGTTTGACAGTGAAACAAAACACGAAACGTGCGTGAGCTGTTTAAACCAGTGTTGCCAAAAAGATAATAGCTAAAAAATCCCCCTTTATAAGCTGATT
The DNA here is from genome assembly GCA_018904265.1 of Lordiphosa collinella. Lineage (NCBI taxonomy): Eukaryota > Metazoa > Arthropoda > Insecta > Diptera > Drosophilidae > Lordiphosa > Lordiphosa collinella. Next base: position 241,818 of record JAEIFV010000014.1, read on the forward strand.
GTTCCAGAGTGCTGCCACCTTAATTTAAATTTTATATGAGTGGCATCTCACTGCAGAAATATCGTGGTTTTTGTAAAGTTGCATAAACAGGCGCATTTCAAAAAGCGTGATTTTAAAAATCAATGATACTGCCAGCATAATCGTAGTAAATGTTAGCTTTCTTAAACTTGGCTGCCATGGAAACGGTCCTGTTGGTGACAAATAAAGGTATCTATTCGAAACCGAATACCGAAATATGTTTTGGTACGTACTGACACTTGAAGCCATTACTGAAATTTGATTCGGTTGTCTTAAGAAGAAATTAAACAAATGTAAATAAGTTTAAAAATTGTACGCCGAGTTATGCGAGCAAGTCTATTTATCTCATAATTAGCTTATAAGAAACTGCTCACAAATATCCATGTTGATTTTCTTTTTTTGGTTCTTATTCTTTGTTTTTATTTTATTACACAGCAACAGTCGCACCATCTGTAGGATCGTGGCTATAACAAATGTCGTTGATATTGTTTTAAATTTTGTAAAAATACATATCACATTTGCTAAAAAAAAAAACAAACACGAAACGCCACTGATTCCCCTTATTTTCTTCTAGTCTCCAGCAGCGTCATCCACTTACCATCTTTATCCACCTTCTCTCTCTCTCATCTATATATTTGCAGACACATTGGGAGGGCCAGAGCTTGGCTAGAAAGGCGCAATGCTGTCAGATAACATAGTAGGGCCATGGAATTTGGTGTGTGTGTGTGAGAGAGTGTGTAGTTCCTTCTCCTCATCCTAGTCAAGAAAATGAAAAAGCCGTGGCCCCCAGAGATGTCATGATTGTATTTTTTTAGTGATTTATTTGATTTTGTACATACAATACATACATATGGTAGATTTTAGGCATAATGAATGATAATACTAAATATTAGCTGTGGAAATCGTCCTGCTGCACTTGGTGGAGCGAGTGAAACTAAATAAAGTTATGTGAAGCAATCAAATTGAAATGAAAAACTCGAAACTCGAATTCAAAAATTAAATGGGGCAGGAATGGTAAGCAAACTGGCAACAAATATTTGAATTTACGCGCCCCTCAACAGCAGTGTTGCACAAGTGCACGTTTTACAGCACTGTTTCAAGCCAGGCGCTCTCTACACGTTCAAGCAGCTTTAAGCAATGATAATATTAATAAATATTATAAATTAAGCTAAATTTATAACCAAGTACAATTTTATTTGATTTACAGAAATCAGAGAAAACACCCTCGCTTACACACACCATCTCAGACATACACAGCAAATACAAGAGCCTGGCGCGCGCGGGCTCGTTCGAAGCTTTGAATGGGTTTCGATTTCTTTGCTTCGGTCAGTTGTTTCTCTATCGCTGTCAAGAGTGGACGAGCGCGCGCACTTGTTGACTTCTCTGTTGTATCTCGCTGTCCAAAACCGAGTGTATAAATTAAATAAATACACACACAATTTATTCGAATGTGAAAAGTGAATTAAGAAACCAAACCACTGAATTGATATTGAAATTATCTAAAGAAAAACATTTTGACATTGATTGGTGTGTACCTTTTCTTCCTTGTTTTGTTTGTGTTTTGATTTCGACTTGATTTGGGTTTGTCCACTGCCTGTTTGTGTGGTTGCACCAAACATAAACAACAACTGCAAATTAAAGAAGTGCCCCCGGCCTGAAGTGTTTGTGTCGATTTTGTGGTAATTTGCTAACTAAAATATAAAAAAGAATTATTTCTAAAGTGAGATAAGCGGTTACTGTAAAATATTGAGTAATCTTTGAAAGTAATAGAAATTTATTAGCACTTGTATAGATCCGGAACTAGACGGCAACTGTGGGAAAGATGATAAGAAACATTGTAGTCCAATTCAGAATATTAAACATAAATATAAAATTTATTAAAACGACGTATGTACCTTAGGCTTACTAGAAATTTCTACAACTTTAATATATTTTTAGCAATTATTTATAGATTTTAGTGCCCCTTTTTGATTTGTCTCAAAGTATCAAAGTTGTTTTTATAGTTCAATATAAAACTACAACAATTGTTCTGTTTGTCTGTACAATACTGATTCAGGGGTTTCCCAACATCAGCAGACTTTTTGCTGTCACTCTACAACAAATAAAATAAATACGTAAATTTGATACTTAAAAGTAAATCGTGGATTAATTTGGTGCAACTTAAACATGATTGCCATATTGGGTGTTTTCTAAAAAGCATACAAATCTGTTTTTAGACTTACAAAATGTGCAAAATATGTTGCTTTCGTACTTTAAGATCTCGATATGGAATTATTGGGGTAAGGTACAGTTCACTTCGATGCTAATCTAAAGGATTTTAAGGAAAAAGTACAAATTTGGTAACTTTGCCTTAGGGCTGTAAGCCTAAAATCTTTTGCGGAGCTCGGGCTTACCGGTTCGAACCGAAATTTATCAATAATAAATGTTCGAAAATTTAAGGTTCAAGGTTTATGAATGAAGGTTTGGGTGCGAACCTCGTTTCGGCTCACATTTTAGTCAATTTAAATAGAAATCAAACTTATTATTTGGAAAAACCTGTTTAATTTGTCTAAATGATCGTCATCTTCTGAATTGTGGCCACTATTAAGGAATATATATCCAATGTGTAGATTAGCCATTATTCATCGAAGGCTTTTTTTTAATTTTTTGAGAACAGGTAGCTGTTCTACACAATTTTTTAGTGGGGGTTTCCCAGAAATCTCTGAGATTTTCGTACGACCGATTGGATTTTGAACTAAACTAGGAGATGATTTTATGTAAAGTGTCAAGAATAATGTCGCCTACTAGATTAAAGGGAAGAAACCCCGTATGATTTAAATCTACGTGCGGTTTAAAATCTCTAAACTTTTGTCATCTAATCTACAAGCCTTGCATTTTGGAGAGACTTCACATGTAAAGGCAAGCACTTGTAGTGCGAAAATCTCTAGAGGTTTTCAGGACACACCCGAATATGTAATATTGGCTAAACCGAACCAAAATCTTGGGTTCGGAACATGTTCATGTTCAATTATTCTTTCTTACTTCGGCTTACGTTTCGGTTCACAGTGAATCACATTTCGGAATTTCGGGCTCGAACTGGCTTGGTTCGGTTCAAAACCGGATTGCACCCCTTTTCATACTTTCTGAGGTATGACGTTTTTCCAAATTGTGGGGCCGGGAGGTGTCGTGGCTAAAATTGAAAATAAACATGATCTGCCTGCAAGTAAATACAAATGGTTTATAGCAGCGATGTCCAAAATTTGAAAAGGCAGCCACGCGTGGTTGGCAAGTTTGGTGATTGTGTGTGAGTTTGGACACCACTGGTTTATAGTAATTCAATTTCCAAAGTGTGCGAAATGTCACATTACGACAGAAATCATAATATTTCATACTGTGCCTTTATGAACCACTGAACCGAACCGAACCTAAACCGCGGTTCAGTCAGCTCAAAAAACCATGTAATGAACCGAACCGGCGGTTTAGAAACTGTGGGAACCACTGAACCGAACCAGTACTATTTTCAATTGGTTTGCATCCCTGGTACGAACGATTGGATTTTGAACTAAACTAGAAGGTGTTTTATGTAAAGTGTCAACTTGCGGTTTAAAATCTCTGAACTTTTGTCCTCTAATCTACAAGCCTTGCATTTTGGAGAGACTTCACATGTAAAGGAAAGCAGTTGTAGTGCGAAAATCTCTAGAGGTTTTCAGGACACACCCGACACCAGGGGTGTCCTGGAAATCTCTAGAGATTTTGGCTTTGGTTGGTTTGCAAATCGCTAGAGAAATCCGTCGGTGTCCCAGAACTTCGAGAAATTTCGTTTTCTTCGAAAGTCTAGTTCGAAAGTCATGTGATATATTGCGTTGGTTTGTGAAGTCGCTATTGGTTAGTTAGTGTATTGAAGGGTTGTATCTTCTAAACTAAAAATCTGATTCTCTTAAGGATAGCATACTTGAAATCGTTGAACAATTTTCTATAAGATAGGATTACTCAACATTTCGTAGGAGCACATGAAATTATTGATTGAACCTCGTTTGTTCTACGGGCGCCACTGTGCGGCGTTCTTTCTTTTTTAGTTTGTTGTTGGTGTAAGACTGATTTTAGTGCATTTGGACTAAAAATGCCATTCAAAATAAATTTTGAATAATTTGTTGATATACTGTGGAAATGCTCCCATGTTAAAAAAGCATATTCATCTTTTAAGACCTTGAGCGGCAAAAAGGGGACGAATTTTCGATTGAAAGCTTAGAAAATAGACGGAAGTCCCACAGTGCTAAATTAGTTGAATGCGGACTAAATCAGGAATCCTTAAATCCGACCTTTTCTCCTTTCGTCTTTAACAATATTCCTTTTTAGCACTCAAAACGGTAGTCGAAATATTTGACATTATATTTTGTTTAAAAAAGTGACCTTGTCTTACTTAGGCCAATGACTTATCAACCGACCAACGTCACAATCGTCATAAAATCAATTAATACAGCCAACACGTTTTAGATGCACACTTTTTAAACTGCTGTAAAACAGTTCAAACCTTTTTTTCACAGTTGAATAAATTTATCAAGATAATTTCAACCATTATATCTTAATTATTGTTCTAAATACTTTGTGTCACAATTATTCATTCCGGTTTGATTTATGTCTTAGCCCCTATAAAGTAAACTCTTATGAAACCAAGCTAACACGTGTATTGTGTATTGTATACGCTTCGAAATTGGGTATACTAGTTTTGGGGTAAAGCCAATAGGAGTAATTAATTGACAAAGTTAATTTCAGTAATTTGAAAACAAAAAAGTTTTAAAAAGTAAGCACAAAAATTAATATGGGATGTTCAATCCCATTTGTTCTATTCTTCAAACATTGCACCATCCGGTCTTTTGAAAAATCATATTTTGGGTTTCATTTCGATCGTTTTTCTTTCGTCTAGAAGCAATTTCTGAGGTACAAGGTAAAAAAAAAATGAATGCCCGATATATCTATGAATACTTCAAAAGCTCGACAATATTTAATATGTTAAAATAAAAATTCTTCCAAGATGAAAAGAATCACCGTTGCCAAAAAATGGCCATTTACTTTTATGCCACTAGTCTCTAGACAAAACTTTTGAAACCAAATAACTTGATTGTTTTTCGTAAACGGGAACAGCTACCAACTCCTAATCCTCATAATCTGATCGAAATCGGTCTGATGTATCTGTTCATTGCGACCTACTTACAAATTACTGCAGACTATGAGTGATTTCAGTACAGTTTCTGCACTATCAAAAAACCCACTCCTAGGCCTTGACGGTGTTAAATTCACTACTGGAAGTCATTTTTTCCGTACCAACTCTTTCAGTTTTTAGTACTAACTCTTTACGGGTCTTACACGATGAAGCAAACTTTATGAATTTCTCTCTTAGTAGGTTGGACTTCGAAAGGAAAATTAATGGAAAATATAAACAACGAAAACTTTACTTATAGTCGGCAAAGATTTAAAACAAATCTGCGTGTAGCCAATAAGAGTCTCTAGCTCTTATAGTCTCTAAGATCTAGGTGCTTCTACAGACAAACTGACCTGGCTATATCGACTCGGCTATTGATGATGATCAAGAATATATATACTTTATGGGATTGGAGATGCTTCCTTCTGCCTGTTACTCTACGAGTAACACCTGATTCTCAGTCTAGAACCAAACACCTTAGAACCGGTTTGACTCAGAATTGAACTTTGTGAAAAAAGCTAGGTTTCCCAAGATAACTTTAAATCATTCTTTTTAGGAGATAAATATATTTTTCCCAACAATTTCACTGTCACAATTATGGTAGAGCGTTACATTGGTGCAAGGCGCTTATCGAAAATCATGTTTTTATTTGCCAAACTTTGCCGAGATTTCGATAAGAGTTAAAATGAAGAAGTTACATTACCTACCTTCGCTACATATATAAACCGAAAATAGCGCCAAATTCTTTTCAACAATCCTATATGAACCCAGCTTCAAACCAAAACCTTGAGTTCGATGGACTTAAAACCGAACCGCGGGGCGAAACGAAGCTCTGACCCATAAAGCTTTAGGTTTGGGGAAATAAGCAAAGTTTTTTAATGAGGTGATGGGAACTTTTTCCATTCCGTCCCGAGCAAACTCATCAAACTAAATGGTTATTAGTCCTATTCACCGTGAAACGATTTTGCAAGAGTATGTTAGCTTAGCACGGTTTAAACAAGCTTTTAAATATTGAAGTAAATTTTTTCAAAATCAAAACTATCTATCAAATTATTGTATTTATTTTTGGAATTTAGATAACTCAGAGAAAAATAGAAAATTTCATACTTGGATCAAGAATTTTTGTACTCAATAGTTAGGTAAAAATAAAAATTCTCAATCCAAAAACGAAATTTTTGATCCAAGTATGAATTTTTGATCCCGTTTTTCTTGATCCAAGAGATTAAATTCTTGATCCAATGGCGGGTGAGGGGTTGGGTACCACAACACCAAAACCACCCCACCCCGCTTCATTTATTGTGAATAATTTTTATATTTTTTTTTAATTTTATTTTTTACTTACCTTTACTGCGACTCGAACTCGGTTCCTCGAGTTTAGACAACAGCACCACACCTAAGATGCCTTCAGCATCGTCCAAATTTACATTATAAACTGACGGAGAGCGCTTTTCACTCGATTGTTTTCCCACACACACCTCTCCTAAAAAAACCACCATACAGTGAGAGCGGGTTCAACGCTACTCTCTCAAAATGTGCTTGCTCTCCTCTCTCAGTTTCTTTTCCTCATTCCCCTCGTCTAAAGTCATCAATTAGAACGAATTTTGCTCGATTTCAAGCGCAAAATTCTTAAAAATTCAAGAATGAATAAATTTTTTTCAAGAGCGTTCGTACTTAAATTATTCGTTCTACTTTTTTCTGGGTGAAAGGGTATTTGTATATTTAGTAGAACTAAAGTTAAATTTAGCTTTCTCGTTTAGGGGTTTTAATATGTATAAACTCTGATTTGAACTTTTAACAATATTAAAAGCAATTAACAAATCTAAGTTCTACTTTGTTGCACTAATTGGTCTGTTATAATCGTGCAAAGGGTAGTACTACACATTGTTTAGAAACAATCAGTCGGCTTTCTTTTCTTACTTAAATACCTATTCCCTTATTATATTGAATTATTGATGAACTTACTAATTTCTTAGGTGATGAAATGACACACCTTATCATATTTAATTGGTGAATTGTATGAACTCACAAATGACACTTAACTGGTTAATTACATATCATAAGACTGAAGTTTTATTGTTCATTGTTTGCCACAATGCAATTTACCTGCACACGACTTTGTCATATTTGTAGAGTTCAAAATTTAAATATTTACCATAATAATATTATCTTTATCATCATTTTCATTTTTAACTGATGCGTGTGCTTTAGTAATCAATTGTAATCCAGAGGTGCGCTTGCTTATTGATTTTTCGACACTGACCTAAGACGCTGCTGAGGCAGGAAATTGTTAGAGACAGACGTGGTCTTTGTGTCTGGGGAAATCCAGAACAAATGTTTAAACGTGATTAGCATGGCGATGCATCATTGCGGGTAAATAAAGCATTCGTTTTGTGCTTCTGAAATGTAATCATATGTTTATACTTATGTATGTACTGTATGTCAGACAAACATGTATGGGAAATTGCATTTCTATCTGACTATTAAAAATCAATTGAACGATTTAAATATTCAATCATAGTTGAGTAGTTTCAAACAAAACGTTTATGAATAATAATAATGAATAATATCTGGCTTGACACAGCCCAAAGGGCCAAAGCCGAGCTCCTCTCAATCTCTGCGCTTGTGTGGACTTACAAGAGAAAGGGACCTACAGCTTAGCGCCCAATCCGAGCGGCAGTATGAGGCGCTTTTTTTTTGAGGTGATCTTCTTTGAACTTTCTGAATCAAAGCGTTTTATTCATAGCTATTCATATGTAAACTTCGGAAGCCAGACTCAGAAAAACTGATGATAATCAAACATTTTTTTCTCTTTGGTTTATTTAATTTATGAATGAATCATTATTCAAATCAAAAATCACTGATAATATCTCTAAAATGTAACCCTAAATTCCTGAAACAAAAAATATTCATACTGAAAGTATTCCAAGAAATTCTTTTACGTTTATCTAAGTTTCGAATTCCGTGTCGATAATCGTGTAAGTGCACTTATTTCGAAGTCAAGTTATATAAATGTACACTACAATATACACCTACAATTTAGCGAATCCAGATATCTAGGTGTGGTTTGGACAAAAAGTTATATTGGAACGAAAATATAGCTGAACGTATCAAAAAAGCAAATACTGCACTTTTCTCGTGCAAATGCGCGATTGGCCGCAAATGGGGCTTCTCTCCTGAAATAGTACATTGGCTTTACACAGCTGTTGTACCATACGGAGTCATCGTAGGGTGGCCGGCTCTGGGTAAACCTTTCGTCCTCAGAACCATAACGAAAGTTGAACGAAGTGCTGCATTATGCATGACTGGTGCATTGCGTACAACCCCCACAGATGAACTTAACATACCTCTAGATCTTGTGGGTAGAGAAATCGCCATTAATACTGCTCGCAGGCTGAAGGAGGACCGAAATATAAAGGCCACTCCCAACAAGTGGAACACCGCGATGGACACTGCGTCCCAGTTGTTACGTTTAAACCATGAAAATCACCAAAAGTGGTCTGACATCAATGTCCCAATGCGAACCGAATGCCATCAATTTCTACACTGATGGCTCCAAACTGGATGGTCGTGTAGGAGGAGGAGTCTTCAGTCCAGAGCTCGGTATCAAAACTTCATTCCGACTATCTGATTATTGTAGTGTTTACCAAGCAGAGATTGTAGCCATCCAGGAGGGTACCAACCTTCTGGAAAACCTCGTAATCAGAGGAAGTAACGTATTAATTTGCACAGATAATCAAGCTGCCTTAAAAGCCCTTGACGGTCATATTAATAATGCCAAAACTCTTACTGAGTGCCGCAGATCTCTTAATGAGATGGCCCAGCACTTTAACATTAATCTCGTTTGGGTCCCCGGACACTGCAACATTGAAGGCAACGAGACGGCCGACCACAACGCTAGAGTTGGCACTACCACTCAGCTCCTACCAGATACGAGCAACATAGGGGTGCCACTTGCGACCTGTAAACTACAAACAAAAGAAACCACCTTTCGAATAACCATGAACCGATAGCAAACGATTCACACATGTGAAGTATCTAGGCTTACATGGCCAACTCTAAATATTAAAAAAAACTAGGGCGTTACTCCGTCAAGAAAGACAGAATATTTCCCTACTATAAAGGGCACTGAATGGACAATGCCTAATTGGAAGACACGCCGCAAGGCTTGGCATAAGACATAATGACTACTGTACAGCACCTCTTCTGTCACTGTCCAGCACTCAGCAAAAGGCGACTAGCGGTTTTGGGTCGTCCTTTCCTAAGCGATCTGTCTGACATCTCTGAAGCCGATGTCAACTCTTTGCTCAAATTCGTGGGGACGATCCTCCTTCTACGACCACATCGTAGAAAGGGTTATATGGTAACAACGGGCCTTCATTGGAATAAGTGAGGAAATGGGATTCTCTCATTTCAACCATTGCAACCTAACCTATCCTATAAATTTATATATAAGTGACAAGAAATCTATGGTTACCAGATCCCTTACAAGATTTTTTTTTTAAACCTCATCTAGAAACCTTCTATACATCATTATTCAATTTAAATGCGTAATCCTAACGTTTACACGAATTGAAATTGTTCAGATGTTTGTAACGCACAGGCCGCATAAAGTATATATATTCTTGATTAGCATGAAGTCTTTTAGTATAAATACACTGCACATTTGTCGAAAGCGGTCGGATCGGGTGGTTTTAGCACATAGCTGTCATAGGAACGATCGGTCGAAAAACTAATTTAGCTGTTTTCAATGGAAACGCCTCCAAACTTCGTATTTCTTAGTTTGCTATTCTTTCCCATGATTCCACAAATTTTAGTCGAAATCTGACATCTATATAGTATAGATGCCATAGAAAGGGAAGATTTAAAATGTAGTCTGAGTGAGAAAAAATTGTTTTGTTTTCTATGAAAACGTCCTTTACATTGGCATATATTAAGTTTATATGCTTTTGCACAATTCTAAAAATTTTTGTCAAAATCGGATGACTAGCATATAGCAACAGTATGAATGATCGGTCGAAAAAACTTTCTTGTGAGAAAAACCTTTTTTGTTTTCACACAATTTGGCCGACATTGATGAAATTCGCATGAATAATTCGAATAGCTGTCATTTAAAAAACTGGTTATAGCGATTAAGGTGTCGTGCTTAATCTGCTATTAATATTTATTGTTTATTAACTTAAATAGTTTGATATAAATTGTTGGGAGAAGCCAGCTCCGAACGCTGGCTTCGCGTTCGCTTGTCATGCTCACACTCCTACTACTGGAGATGCTGGAGATGAGATAGCTGCATCATAGTGTGACCATAGTCGCAAGAGTAAACGATAGTCGTTCCTGGCTAGTGATGGCAGAGACGTCACAGTACTCTCCCTCCAGTGACCGTGTGGCAGCGAATGGATAAGATGGGTAGAAACTACGGATTTGCGTTGTTGTGTTGATGGCCGGTGGTTGCTTCGAGTGGGGGTCGATAAGCAAGATCTTTCGAGCCAGAATGATTTTGCCTCTTGTTGAGGTTGATGGTTGAGGTTGAAGTCGCCTCTGGTAGAGGACTTCGTGATGACTTGGTTGAGGACTTCGCGTTGCCTCGGTTGAGGACTTCGTGTTGCCTCGGTTGAGGACTTCGTTGCCTCGCGTTAAGGGCTTCGTGATGACTCGTTTGAGGACTTCGTTGCATCGCGTTGAGGGCTTTCTTGTTCAGGTTCACGGGTGTGCGCGTAGTAGACACGACTGAAACAGAATCGGTGTGCCTGAACCAGAATCGGTATGCCTCGGATCGGTGTGCCTCGGATGATTTTTATTTTCTATTATTTTTTGACGAAAAGCATTTACATTTTGTTATACAAAAACCGCATTTTTAAAATTTGTTTAAAGAGAAACTATTGATGACCACCGGGGTTTTTTTTGCCTAAACATTTGTTATAATTCGCGGTCCATCGAAAGAAATTTTTTGTTATTTTCAGAGAGTATGCCGCTATACAAGACACTTACCTATTTTTGTTTTTAGCTTACCAATATCAAGTGTTCCGCGATTCCAAAGTTCTTTACGTTCCCTTTTTTATTCAATCAATATATTTTAAATTCCATTGCTTTGGTTTCAATTTTGAATTCCTTTCATTTATTTGCTTACTTAATGTATGTGGCGTCAACTGATTTTATTTTAAAACAAATTGTCTGCGTCAAACGCCCAAAACTTGTTCTGATAATGCGGACTTTGGTAAAACCAGAATTGTCGCCAAAGATAAAACAGATCTTTGTGTTTTGGGAAAGTGCATTTGTACAAATTGAAAAGTCAATACACAGAAATTATGCTAATTATACACTTCGTGAAGTAAGAACATGCACAACACGCTTAGAGACTCTTGACCCCTTGACAAAGTGAATATTTACCATATCAAAGTCCCATTGTCGTTTATAATTTGATTTTAATGGAACTAATAAATTATAAATTACCAACTTGACTTATTTTCCCAAGTGTCAAATAAGGAAAATGCATATAATTTCTTATGCATTTATATATGGAAAATATACCCAAGTTCCCAATATGGTAAATTCTGATTGAATATGCAATTATCTATCGATTGTTTTCACTTAAGTGCTAAATGATTTGCCAGATCACATCAGTAGGTGTGAAAACGGGTACACTTCAAATGATTGTTAATAAGTATTATGTTTAACAGTTGCAAAACTTTAAATTGGAAATTCTTTAAAATTTGTTGGAAACTGGAAAACAGAGATTTCTAATTTGCTTGAAAGTTTGAGTAATGGGTTACAAATAGTTTTTATTGATAACCTTGGTAGTCCAGTTGCTCCCAACATTTTTGGCAGCTCATTTCGGTAATTTGTTTCTAAGATAAAGCCTGAAACTAAGGCGTTGATTTGTATGAATACCGATTGAAGGAGGATAATTCTTTACTGTTGGTCTGGATAATAATGTTTTGAATAAAAATGTCAAATTTACTAGAAATTAGGAAAATCATACCAGGAAAGTTAGCTATCTTCTTTGTTATAACAACCAAGTAAAATTGTTGAATTAAAAATTGATCGGCTTTTCTAGACAAGCTTATTAAGAAAAGCTTTTTCAAATTCCCTGATTTATTTCACTTTTCTCTGAAGATTGACATTAATCTCGGAAGCGTTGTGAAAATGTAAATTGCAATTTGAAACATCAGCACATCATATTTAGTTAAATAACCTGACGTCTGATAAATACACATAGATTATTAACTACGTGTATATTCTGGCCACCGAACACTGAGTTCAGAGGCGAAAACGTGATATATCTGCTACAAAGTCATAGTGCTACAAGCGGAACAAATGTGATTGGAGACTCGTGAGCTGTCTAAGTGCATTAGCACGCCAGGGTGAGTCAGCATTGATTTGGATTGAAAGAGACTAAGCCCTGTGCCGAGTGCTAACTAATGAGCTGAAGATAGGCATCGTCTGAGATCCAGCTGACAGGTTCAGGTTTCTGTAGCAGTTTTTTTTTTAATGGCAATTCCTTTCCGCTCGTGGCAGGTTTTGATTCTTTTTTGTTTTTGTTTGGAATGCATTCTGCATAATTGTGGTTCTCCTCAAATTGGCAACGATAATCGAACCGGTTGTGGTTTACTCAGATAAGATTTGACCAGAAAATACCTTGGGGTTCACCCTAAAGTATCTAATGAATTCAGTTCTAATTGCTGTGCAAAATGTGCTGACCAAAACTGAAATATCACTGTTGTCTGGGTGGGTCATTGACATGACAATTGAAGAAATAAAATTTATTAAATCCCTTGTCCATACTTGTCTGTCAGTATTTTTAGAACTATCATTCAATGCTTTACCCAAAATACAAATACAGGCCATGTCTTATCACCATTTCGCCGTCAAACATTCAAGGTCGCTGGCGCAGTGAAGAAAAAAAATCCAAATCTAAAGTTGATATGTTATTTGTTATTATTGTTATTGTCACGCTCTTTCCGTCTCCGTCGTACAACGCAAAATCCCCTATAATCATCAATTTTGTATTTTCAGCGCGTAATCGGCGACGACACAAACCACAACAAAACGGTCAATAAATTTGCTGTGCGAAAAAAATGCGTTCAAGAGGCGGCATAAACAAAACATAAATAAAATCCAACTATAAGACTTACCCAAAAAGCCATTCCCCATCTTCGCTTTGGTGTGTGGTAGGTAATGACACATTCGGCAAGCGCTGCACGTAGAAAGCGAGTGCAACAACAAACAGTCACCATAATAAACATAGAATAACTTATCGGAAAGTTGAATTAAAAGACAATAAACCATAATGGAACAAGCCCAAACCCTGCTCAGCAAACAATCCAAAGATGTGGAATTTCAGGATGTCTTCTATACGGTTAAGGAGCGAAAGAATTTTAGTAAGTAAATAATAAATTTTATTCTGAAATATATTTTATTTTGCTATAAAAAAAAACGGCTTTATATTTTCCAAAGGTTGGATCCACCCAATTTTTGAGAATATTTTCAATTGTTTCGGCACGTATGTCAGCAATAGCAACTCGAATTTCGTTCTTCAACTCATCAATTGTTTCAGGATTGCTTGCGTAACATTTGTCCTTGACCGCTCCCCAAAGATAATAGTCTATCGGTGTCTGATCACACCTTCTTGGCGGCCCATTCACATCTCCATATTTGCAGATTATTCGATTTTCGAAGATAGGGCGCTGAAGATCGATTGTGGCGTGCGCTGTGTGGCACATAGCGCCGTCTTGTTGAAACCAAATATAGTCCAAGTCTTCCGCTTAAATTTCCTCGAAGAACCAATCACTTAACATTGCCATGCACGGTCACGGTGGCTCCTTCTTCATATTCAAAGAAAAATCGACCAATGATGTCTCGAGACCAAAATCCGCACCAAACAGTGACACGTGGTGGGTGCATTGGCTTCTCTACGACGATATGCGGATTTTTTGTGCCCCAGATGCGACAATTTTGTTTATTTATAACATAACCACCGAGGTGGAAATATGCTTTATCCGAAAAGATAATTTTTCGGTAAAATTCACCATCATCGGCCAAACGATCTTCCGATCAATTAGAGAACTGTAGACGATACGGAAGGTCAATTGGCTTTAGCTGCTGCACCAATTGAACTTTGTATGGCTTCATGGCAAGGTCTTTATGCTAAATTCGCATCAAAGAAGTGCGCGAAATGTCCAATGGTTGAGATCGATGGTGAGTTGACGTCGATGGTTGTTCCGGTCGAGCGCACCGGACGAGTACGTACACGGGTTGGTTTATCCACCAACATTACAGCTTCACGAACTCGGTTAACGAATTGATCCACAAATTAAGTTTTCGGAACTTTTTTCCGGAATTTTTTTTGGTAAATGTTTTTTAAATTTCGCACAGTTTGAGTCGAGGACTCACCACTTTGCAAATATGTTTTTAATATTTCCCAACTTTCTTCAAGCGAATAGCGACCCATTTCGTAAATGTCAAAGTTTTAATTAAATATTAGTCGCTTTCCGAATGACATTTGAAGTTGGACCACCCTGTAGTAGTTCGTTTTACACCTGTGAAGCTTAATTTTGAGAAATTGGTGGGTGGACTAAAAGTACTGCTCATCAGTAGCCACGACAGCAATCGGATCTCGACTTAAATGGTCGATCCACAAATCGACTCAATAATTGACTTCTTCAATTTTAACGAAGGCGCTGGTCGGCACTCCGGGTGCCATTCATCCAAATCTGAAGAAGCAATATCCGGTAAATGAATCGGGTTGGTGGGTTTTCCAACGATACATCCTGGGATACTAGAAATCCCTGAAGATTTTCGACTAAACGGTAGCATTTCTAACTTTGTGTGGATGATTTTTTAAGTAAAGTAACAGTAAAGTATACGGAAAGAAACCATTTAAATGTAATCTACTTGGCTTTGAACGGACGGTTTATATGAAGCGATTCACATTTACACACTGGCGACAAAAGATGTCTTCGTCCAGCATGCGAGTCTACATCTGAGTGCTATTATTCAAGAAAATTTCCAATCTTTCAACATTTCTCTGGGTCAGATAATTACTATTGCTTTTACATATAGACCAATTTATAGAACAATTTATAAAGGCGATTTCTATGAGCGCCTAGCGGACCTATATGAGCGCTGCACCCAACACCACAACAAAAATTATGCTAGGTGACTTTAACGCACAAATCGGGAAGTTTTTCGCCCGACTATCGGCCGATTTAGCCTGCACGAAAAAACCCCGAAAAAAGGAGAAGAACTTGTTTTTTTTCCCCCCGGGTTTTCCTTCTTTGTGCGTGTGTTGTGGGGGTTTGTGGCCCGCCCCCCGCCCCAGGGAAAGTGTTGTTTTTTTTTTTTTTTTAATATTTTAAAGAAAAAAAAGAAAAGTTAATTAAAAAAAGATTTTTTTTTTGTGAGAGTGTGGGGTGTGTGTTTTTTTTACGAACAAGTTGTCAAAGGACTCATGTTATGTAATGTATATGTTATTTTAGACAATTTATTTTCGCAGGGGTACAAATACTTAAGAAGACACAAAAGCAAAGTCTGCCTTACAAATTGCGTAAATATCGGCATTTAATTAATATCGCCCAGCGTTTACAAAGTCCGAAGATTGCACCCATCTTGTGCACAATGAGTAAGCGCGGTGTATAGAAAACCCGACTTTGGACTGCAGACAAGCATGAATGTTTCGTTTGTACAATACTTGAGCGCCAGACTGCCGCAAAGTTGCCCCAACTATTTAGGACCGCCCATATGCAATATATCTTCAGCTTTAAGCTAATCTGTCTCTCCATTGGGAAATTGCCCTAGTGAACTCGAACTACAATTGTACCCAAAACATACTTGTACCATATGTAGGCAGCAGGCATGTCTGAGTTTTGATTCAATCACGCCAATAGTTATTCACATGATTTGAGGAAAAGCGCACTTAGGCAGCCGCACAATAACAGCAACAAGTCCACGGCAAAAAAAAAATTCAATGAAAGCGCCGCTTTAGGGGGGGAAAAATTATTCAATCAATGTTGGGCAATTTTCGCTTTTCATTGCGCGCCAACATAATCGGGTTGCTGATGCTGATGATGCTTGTTGCTGTTGTGCCCAGTCAACGACGCGACGATAGTTTTCATTGGTGCGGGGCGAATCGAGGAAGTGGCCATGTAACTGTGCACAATTTTTAACAAATACTCGTATATACATACATACAGATAATTGTGCATACACAATATTCCATGCTGAGACTTATCGCCTATTATTATTGTAAATACAATACAAATATATTCCGCCATATGGCAACGACATTTGGAGACATCGCCCGCGTCAAGCGCGTTGCATGCTGCACATGGCGTATGGACCAGGTTGATGATTCATTTGCCAAAGTTCAGATGAGGAAGCTGCAAGTACTTACATTTGTAAGTATTTATGTATGCGGGAAGTTTGGAGGCCTGTCGAGCAGGTGTGAAATGAGTTATATATAAATGGTGATTTTTTAGCTATTATCTTCTTGGCAACACTGGCTTAAACAACTCACGCACGTTTCGTATTTTGTTTCACTGTCAAACATCTTCAGTTTGGTCTATAATTTAACCATGAATCGTCTTACAAACGAACAACGCTTGCAAATTATTGAATTTTATTATCAAAATGCGTGCTCTGTTAAGAAAGTTCATCGCGCGCTTCTTCCATTTTATGGTCAGTTTAATCGACCCACTGAAGCGACTATTCGGGCTATTGTGACTAAATTTCGCACCAAATTTACATTGCTGGACATTAAACCACCAACACGCTAACGTAGAGTGCGAACTGAAGAAAATATCGCAGCTGTATCGGCCAGTGTTAATGATGACAATCAATTATCCATTCGTCGCCGTTCGCAGCAATTGGGCCTCTGTTACTCAACAACGTGGAAAATTTTGCGAAAGGATTTAGGTGTGAAGCCTTTGAAAATACAGCTGGTGCAAGAATTGAAGCCGAGCGACCTACCGCAACGTAGAATTTTTGGTGAATGGGCTCTTGGAAAGTTGGCCGAAGATCCACTTTTTTACCAAAAAAATTGTGTTCAGCGACGAAGCTCATTTTTGGCTCAATGGGTACGTAAATAAGCAGAATTGCCGATTTTGGAGTGAATATCAGCCAGAAGCATTGCAAGAGCTACCAATGCATCTAGAGAAAGTCACAGTTTGGTGCGGTTTATGGACAACATTGAAGCATTTATTCGTGAGATACCGGCCGAAATGTTGGAAAGAGTATGCCAAAATTGGACTAAGCGGATGGACCATTTGAGGCGCAGTCACGGTCAACATTTGCATAAAATAATCTTCAAACATTAAATTATATGGACCGTACTATCGATTCAAATAAAGATTTCATGCATTTTTCTGAATTTTATGTGTTTTGTTTTTGATAAACTTTCCTATAGCTCTTAAAAAATCACTCTTTATAATATGGAGAAAAGTAAATAGGGATACTTTGCTGGGATCTGGGATCAATTCGATACCACTGAACAACAGTTTTTTGACAGAAGGTCAAAACCAACATTCTCTTAAGAGGAATGTACCCGCAGTTGACAGCCGAATCTGAACGGAAACATTTAAGTGGCTTTTGCATCCGATAAAGCGTGGCAGTTTCAGTTTGATGCAAAATTTTCTAAGAAATATTTATATTTTTAATATATCTGTATCAAATTATATTTATGTGCAAACTAGTGTGTTCGATGAAATACCATCTGACTGCAAGTTACCAGATAAGCTAATTTATGATTCAGGTTGTTAATCAGATTAAAAACCATTGACCTGCCTTAGAAACAAAGTACTTCTATAGAACAAAAACTTTAAATTCTAGCGAAAAATCGCTGAATAAATATCAGTGAAAAACATTCATTAAGCTTAAGTAAGCCAAAAGTACTTAAATATAAATTATATGTGTTATGGTCTTCCATTGGCTAACACCCATCCCCAAGTGGTGGTCGTAAATGCCGCCGTTTAACACACATTTTCCAGCCATAACTCTGCCCCAACTCAATGTTAGCCATAAACCTATTTTGCATGCAAATATTTTCTATTTAACTGACTGTTTTTTTTTTTTTTGTGCAATATATTGCTTCTTCAGTGCTTCAGTGTTACACAATCGAGGTAATGTGCGCTATGTTTTGCAACTGCCTAACGCCTGCCCAAGCGCTAACAGCTCCATCATAATTATGTGGACAACTAGGCAAATAAAGCAAGCAATTTACGCTTCTTATCTAATGCTCCCGCCAATTACAAAACATATTTCGCTAATTCACTTAAAGTCGGTGACTTATTACGTTCTTGAAGCCGTTTTTACTCAGTTTGGGGGCAGGGACTAGTTTCACGTTTTGTGTTTTCCACATCAAAAGCTGACCTGGTTTTTTTTTTTTTGTTTGATTTTCCTTTTTTGCGCCACTGACACCGAAATCGAAGACACAAATTCAATTGGATAAGGTAAAATTGCATGCACTTGGCAGAGGGTCAAAGTCAGTCTTGGTGCATTTTCGATTTGACTTTATTGGATCACTCATGTGAAATAGGCTGAGCTGCAATTTGTTTGTTTTTTTAGTAGCAGCGAAAATCTTACGTCATTTAAATTAGTGTGCCAAGTTTGAGTAACCTTCAATGTGGTACACATTATTTCCCGAAAATGTGTGAAATATAATAAGAATTAACGGAAAGTTAACATCGAATCATAGAAGGCTTAGTAACCTTGCAGATGTGAGAACTTTTAAAGTATACAAACATTTTCGGGCAGGGTATGTTCCTTTATATTTGTAGCGATTTTCAAATAAACAAGACTTTTGCCAAAGGCAGAGAAGATCAGGGATGCAAACCGGTTCTGAACCGAACTAGCCAATGATACTTATTAATTTGTGAATTTTAATCGTTTCCCTAAGATAATTTTTATACGATATTACCGTCGATCCTCTACAAAGGAAATCACTGAAAGGCCGAATTGATCCTTAGCGATAGCGGATCGATATAACCTTTAAGGATGACTTGACACATCCCACCCAATATTTGGAATATCGTTTTAACAAAAATCACCTTAATGAGGCTTTTTCAAGCCTTTTTGTTGATTAAATAGAGATTAGTACCTAACGATTAAAAGAAGACTCGAAAATTACTCATGAATATGCTCAAAATGTGATTTATTAAATAATGACTCGAAATAGACTCGCAAAATGATTCGAAAATGAGTCGAAATTGATCAGAAAGACGGGTTAAAAACGGCTCTCCATGAAGAGTCGCGGGTGGGTTACCATTTTCTCCCGACATAAGTATCAATTATGATCAGAAAACGAGCGCATTTGTGACTGCTTTAATCAGACCATAGGGTCGAAAATGTTTCGAGTTTAATCAAAAATGTTTGCTGGGGAGCTTACTCCAAAAACTCTCTTAATCTCGGCTCTTTTCATAGCGCTATGAACTTGCTTGCTGGGTATCATGTGCGACTAAAAGAAGATTCGAAACTTATTCTTGCATATGCTCAAAATTTGATTTATTCAAATACGCCTCGAAAAAGACTCGCAAATAAGTTATAACCGATCAGAAGAAATGGTTAAAAATGACTCTTACAGAAGAGTTGCGGCTAGGGTAACATTTTCTCCCGACAAAAGTATCATATATGATCAGAAAACAGTCGCATTTATAACTAATACCATTAGACCGAGGACTTGAAAAAGTCTCGAATGTGATTAGAAATTTCATAAAATGTTTGCGGGGATATAATACAACATGTAGTCTTATAAGTCTTCAGCAATCGCCCGCCGATCTCTTAATATACCTGTCATCAATCTGCATTCTTTTCTTAAAAGTTGATAATTGATTTGTCGTCCTCTGGTGGACAATATCATAATTCAATCTAAGCCGACAGAAACAGTGAGAACCACTGAACCGATCCAGTACTTATTTTCGGGTGGTTTGCATTCCTGGAGAAGATATTGAAATATATATAACTCAATTAGTTTTTTAGCTGCAGGGATCGAATTATTGACCGCCCGATATTGAGCTATGCTGAAATTGATCGTTGATTTGGAACTAAGGTATTATTAATTCTATGAAAATAACTGGATGTGATCTTTATATTTCCTTCAGGTTTCTTTTCTTTTTCAAGTTTTAGAATATACAAATATCAAGAAAATTCTTTCAGTTTTAGGCTCGGTTCAACATTTTTAAGAGTACACCGGTTAAATTCGGTTGAATTCGGCTTTTCAGATAAAAATGGAATTTTGTTTGGTTCTGCAAGGTTCAGAGCCAGTTTTGCTTCACTGTTTGTCATAAGTAAGAGTTTCTTGTCGGCTTCTCATGACACCGTTTTTTAATGACTCAGTACTTAAAACCAACCCCAGACATTTCAATTGCTTTTCCAAAGGGATTCATGCAAATATAATTATATATTTCCCACAATTTGTTTACACGTAAGTACTTATTGGAATACCAAAGTTCATGTATTCCCTTCAACACCCCCGATATAGTAACGATTAAACGTCATGCCCTTTGTTTTTGATGTGCACCGATCAGCAACAAGTTCAATCAAATAGATTCAAATGTTTTGCTAGTGGCAAATATACTCATCAAAATCAAACAACCAACTCGATCATGATCTGAAAGAGTGACGGAACGAAAGGGCCATCATGTCGTAATTGTTTGACAGGTAATAATAGGTTATCCAATCGCTGAATGTGTAACAACTGTATACATTAACAAGCAAACCAAAAATTTTATTTTTGCTTATCTCGCATTAAAAGTAAGTCGCATTTTAAAACCATCGAATTAGAATTGGTTTTATTTAACTGACTGGCGATAGTTGGAAAACAAGATTGCTAGCTCATCAATTAGCAGATTCGTTGTAAACAAATTAGTATAACAAAAAAAAATCAATGCTTTAATTAAAAACCGCAAAAAAGATCGCTTTTTTTATTATTTAAATAAAATATAAGTAAAATTCAGTCGCGTTTTTCACGTCATTGTTTTCTACTTTGAACTTAAAAGAAAAACTATTAAACTAAGAATATTCTGGTTCTATTATTCGGACATTATACCGAGTAGGTGTTATCGACTAAAGTGAATCAAAATGATGTGTTGTGCGCAGGCCTGGTGACAGGGGGGGTAGGGGGCGGGGGTGTTTCCCCACGGGCCCGGATTTCTGAGAGGGGCCCGGAGCCCGGATTTTTGGCGAAAACTTAAATAAACTATGTACAACATGAGAAAAAATCATGTCAAAAATCATCATCTGTATTTATCTTTTTCTTCTATATATATAAAACTGTTCAAGCTGGTGATCACCTTACAGACCAAACCATAAGAGATTGGAAGCTGAAATTTGTACTGTAGTTTGATCATATAGTTTGGAAAATTTAGTCGCTAAGGAAAATTCGCAGAAAACTTTTGTATGGGTTGAACTTTTTTGAACAATTCATAATTTTCACTTGACAGAAAATGTTTGCAAATAAACAAATTGTAGAACTAATCATTGTACTTGGCTGTTTGCCAAGAGGGAACAAAGAAAGTGCTGACCAGAGCGAGTGGCCAAAGTCGATTCAAAAGGAGGATGGAATTTGATGGAAGAGGTGAAGGAAGAGGAGAAGGAAGAGGCGAACGAAGAGGAGAAGGAAGAGGAGAAGGAGAGGAAGAACGAACAGTAAGTCAAAACCACGCGAGAGAATCCGAAAATTATACCGTTCTTCCGATTGCAATAAAACTTTGGGTATTGCTTGGACGCTTGCCCAGGAGGCCTTCTTAGTTGAAGAAATAGGCGAGAAATGGTCAAATGGTTTCTAAGATGAATAAATGGGCGGGAAAGGCTCCGAAAGCCGGGATACTTGCAAAACTTTTGATTTCGGTGAGACTTTGGGTATTGCTTGGCCGCTGCCCTGAAAGGTTTCCAAGTTTAAAAAATAGGCGAGAAATGGTCAAAAATCCCCGATAGTTGCAAAATTTTTGATATCGGCGAAACTATGGGGATTGGTTGGACGCTTGTCCGGGAAGGTTTCTTAGTTGAAGAAATGGGCGGGAAATGGTCAAAAAACCGCGATATTTGCAAAATTCTTAATTTAGGTGAGACATTGTGGAATGATAAGACGCTTGTCCGGGAAGGCTTTTTAGTTGAAGAAATGGGTGTGAAATGGTCAAAAAAACGCGAAATTTGACGAATTATAGCGTTCGTCTGATTGCAATGAAACTTTAAGGAATGGTTGGAGAGTTGGTGGAAAATGTCCCAAAATGTGTGTTCAAGGCCAATCCTTATTTTTGGGCCGATCTTTTTCAAATTGGGTATGTAGGTTCTAATTTCACCACCATTCAGGTTGGACTTTATTATCAATCGCGGGCGGGGCATAAGAGTTAATCTCTACTTTGAGCCGATGTATGTAAGATACGGTTTGTATGCTCTACGGGGGACAAAAATAGGTAAAATATTTTCCAACTTGTGGACTCCACCCCCAAGTCGGAAAAGAAAAACTGATACCGATATCGGCGGCAAAGCGAAGCAAGCCGGGTTATTTTATCTATACATATGTATCTCTACATTAACAAAACTCAACATGATTTCCGTTATGTTGAAAAATATTTCTTATTAAATGGGGGCCCGTGAGTTGTACTCTCCGGGTCCGAACTTCCCTTCCGACGGGATTGGTTGTGCGCCCTAAGTTCGATTGGCAAGGTCAGTTGGGTTGTTCCTTAGGTGTCTTCTCCTTGCCCTGAACCCCTTTTATCCTCCGCCTTTTGGGGAGACGTCTGGCAAGGTTTTTGAAATGAGAGGCAACCTTGTCTAGGTACCGCGCAGCCCGGCTGTTGATGGTGTCGCCAACAATTGGGACGCCACATTCTTTCTCGATGTCTCGAGTGCGAACAAACCACTCAGCTTTAGTGATTCGTCTCAGGATTTTGGCCTGAAAGACCCTCATTTTGTTCAGGTGGGTCTTCGCGGCGATGCCATACACCTGGACGTCATACCTCCATATTGGTGCCAGGACGACGTTGTAGATGAGGACCTTGTTCCTAAGCGAGAGTTTGTTTTTAGCGTTGAGTAGCCAACTCATTCTCTTCGCCTTTCTGTGAAGCTTGCCTCTAACTTCGGCGGCATGCTGCTTGAAGGTTAGCCTCTTGTCCAGGGTCACTCCCAGATACTTATGGACCGTTTTGTGAGAAAGCACCTCCCCATGTAAAAAGACAACGGGGCTACTGTCTCTTCTGAGTGTGTACGTGACATTAACACACTTCTCAGGGTTGACCGACAGGCCCAGTTCTCAAACCTCTTGAGGTATTCTTGCAACGCGTCTGTTGCCGAATAGACGCATCTGTCACGGGATATGATTGCCGTGTCATCGGCAAAGGTTGCTTTGAGGAAGACCTGCGGTTTCTCTATGGGTATGTCCAGAGCAGTAGGCATATCTGCTGTAAGCAGGCTACACTGGGTTGTCCCCAGAAAGCTACCTTGAGGTACTCCTTGAGGTACCGCACCTTATTAAAGAATTAAGATGTCGATTCATAATAACGGACTCAAAAAAAATAATAGGTTCCACAGAAGGCAAAGACTTTTCATTCTGCAGCGAAAGGATGACCATTTTTCATATCCTTTGGACGTTTTTCAGCTCCGTTGGATGATTAAAAGGATATTAAACATGACATTTAAGACATATCCATTCAAATTGGATCTTGTTTGGATCTTTTCTTCTGTATAGAAACTGCGGTTAATGGATATTTCTTTAAGCTCCACAATTCTTCCTAAGAACAGTATATTAAAGTTATCGAGCATTTTTGTAAATTTTGTATTGAGCTATTTAAAAATAAAAAAATATTTTTATACTCTGTACCAGAGGTACACAGTGTATAATAAGTGTGTGCAAACATGTCTGTCTGTCCGTATGAGCAAACCGTAAGATCTCAAAGATGGTAAGAGATATAGGTTCGACATATATGGGAGAAAAACTTCTTATACTTGCAGGTAGATCAATTTTAGTTTAATTTTGAATCGAAATCAAAAAAAGTCATGTCTCCGTCAGTTTTATAGATAGAAGGTTCGAGTCGAGTATTTTGAAATCAAGATTATTTATCGATCCGCCAAAGGAATGAAAAAGATCGGATGAACGGTTGTCGAGTTATAAGGAAAACGTACAATTATGGGCAGCACCGGTTGCAACGGTAATAAGCAGCACCGTTTGACCGAATTTCTTTCTTGCTACTATTAAAACAATAATAGTCCATTTTAATACTTCGTCTAAATTAGAAAAAGACCTCGTATTCGTACAATTACCTTTCTTAAAAAAAGGCATCTTAAAGGAAAAGAATATATTGATTTTGGAACACGAATAAGCAAGTTATGTTGAAGTGCTACTTATATTGTGAGCAGTGGATATGCGGAGTGGAACTGTGCTCATTCACTTCAAAGTTTTGAGACAATTTATTAGAAAAATACTTTCAAAAACTAAATAAAAATACATGCCCCGGCCGATCAAAAAAAAAAACTTACTTACCCTTCAGTACGCTGCACTAGCACATGTGTGTAGAATTCGGTACTTACTAGTAACCACCGGTACTTACCGCCCAATCCACCAGCAATGCAATTCACTACTTACTTTTTGCAGGGCATGTCCTAGGGGGGAACCAATCGCCACCTCTTCGCTTTACATGTAAGTACTGGGGTAAGTACCGAAAAGTGTGTGCGTCGCGACGCGTCGTTTACTTTGGGAGTGACGTTGCTATACCAAAAGGGTACTCTGGTCGGTACCCTATCGTAGGTACTTACTGTAGTGCTTACTAGTAAAGCGAATGGGTGCCAATCGCCACCAGTAAGTACTCATGTAAGTAGTGCAGGTAGCTATCGCCACCAGCCGTACTGAAGGGTACCTAGTCTCGGGAATTTAGACACAATTGCCGGCATCTTAGCAAATACGACTATCAACCACTCTTGCGGCAATGCCGCAAATCACAAGTCTACGCTTTGTGTAGATTTTCTAAATGTAACATTCAGCATTTGAATTCCTTAACGTTTATTTATTTTCTAAATTAAAACAAGTAAGAAAGTCGGTAAGGTAATTTCTTTCTTATTTTAAGTTATTTTCTGAACAGAAGCATAAAACTTCTCGTTTGTGCTTTTTGGAACAATTTTCTAAATACCAGGGTAATTTGAGGAATTAGGCTAATTTCTAAAATTTTATAAAATATTTTTTTTCGCGCCAAAAAAAAAAAATAATATCTGAGAGATCTTCCACTATATGTGTGAGAGAAAAAATAACTGATACAGTTCTCAATCAACGTGTGAGTTCAGAATAATTTTGTTTTTCAAAAACTTGTCACGTCTCGTGGTAAGTGATTCACAGTGTATTTGTGTAGGTAAATAAGTAGGTGGTGCCCACCCAAATAGGAAGAGCGGAGTTCAATGCACGTTTTTTAGTAACTATTACAAGTATTTGCAATAGTTTGCACACAAAAAACTCAGAAGTTGCGTTTTGTTTGCTCGGCACACAAAAAGTTTGGTTGATCAACGGCAAATGACAAACACTCAGAGCGAGTTCTGTTATTGACACCCGCGACAACGACAGCTAATTGATATGTAAACTTGGCCACTGGACGATAAACAAGGTGTACATACAAATGTATGTAAGTACGAGTATGTATGCCTTGTTACTGACCTTCTTTGATTTATGTATGTACATATGTATTTTTGGCTGTGCTTTGCACAAGGAATGTTAATGTTAATTGTGTGTTTTGGCTCCAGGGGGGGTCTTGTCGTTTTGATAGTTTAGGAACTAGGTCGATAATTAATGAGATGAAATATAAGTCATAATGATAAAGTAGTTAACCAAATTGAAAGATTTGAGTGCTAATTGACCCCCCAACCCACAAGATACTTTTCTTTTGGTAAATCGTCTAATCATAGTCGGTTCAAGCTTCATTTGCATATTTTAGTCTCTTTTTCTCTCTCTATCTCTCTCTTTTAATGTGCTGATTTCTGTACCAGGAATTAAATATTCGGTGCTATCGCAAAAGCACTTATTCACATTGAACGTTGGACCAGATGTTTACCATATAGCTTTTGCGCCTACATATTTATGTATGGTCTAATCATGTCTGGAACTAGAATTACAATTTGCAAATTGCCATTGACATTGAAAAGTTGATAAAAATTATGTCTACAGGGAAGCGAATATAAACAGTACTTAGAATATAAACAGTGTCGATGTCTGTTCAGATCTTTAAACCTCTTTTCCAATGCTCCCCATAATCCAAACTGAAAACTATTCCTTACCATTATTCTCAAAAAGTGTTCTACTGTACTGGAGAATACCTTAACGTTACACTTTACACACGGTTCGAGCAATCGATGGATAATCTTATTTGAAATTATAAAACTTGTAAAAGAATATGCTGGCATGTTTTTAATTCCGCTACGTTTTGAAAAGTAAACCGAAAGCAATTCCGATTCGGTTTGGATTTGCTGTTCTCAACTCCGAATGATATTGGTTACGTCTTACATATGGCAAATCACGGGTTAAGCGACATCGGCACAGGAGAATAAAGCGAAACGATGGAAAATGGAACATGAGGAAACCTCCGGCCACAGAAACCCTGCCCTCTACCCACAGAGTTTCTTTTCCTACACGCTGATTCTCGACATGACTCAGACTGAATTGAGCACGATCCCTTTTAGTCTTTGTTAGTCCCGAGCACTTAAAAGTTTGCTGTAAGTGGCCTTGGCCAGACTGAGTTATACCTCAGCCTTAGACGCTACTTTACAGATGGCGCCCGAGCAGGGACTTCATACAACTCAATTTTATTTCACCGCTTGGATCAACTTCATCGAAAAAACGGGTATAATCAAGCTATTTTTCCGGCTATTTTTCATATTAAAATTATTTTATTTAAGCCTTAACAACACAATAAAGAATTCACCTTATGTAGTAGGCCTACATTTTTACACATATACATGACCAAACCCAAAAAAACAAGAATAATTTTAATTTTTTCGATTTTTTCAAGTTTTGAAGCACAAAAATCCCATTTTTTTGGGTCAGTCGATAGAGGTATTTCTTTCATCTTGTTTATATCCATAACAATGCCAAAGATATAAAAACAAAGTTACAAGCGGTTTATGATATATGGACTTCATAAAAAGATCCTTTTTGCAAAATTTCAGGTTGGGGTAAAAAAATTGTGGGTATCAAAAAAGTACCTTTACGATGTGATGGGGCCAAGTCCTTTGGGGATTCGTGGTCCAAAGGGGTAACCAATTTATGAGTTGCACTGTGTAATTTAGCCCAGAAATTTGGAACGCATAGAAGGAATCTTCTCCGACCACATAAAGTATTTAAAGTATATACATATATATTCTTGATCAGCATGACGAGCTGAGTTGAATGAGCTTTATCCGTTCGTCTGTCTGTTTTGATGCTGTCGAGCTCAAATTTTGCACAGAGTCGTCTTTTAGTTGCACACTGACAATATATCGGAACCGCGCGGATCGAATGCTGACTTCTTGTAGCTGCCGTATGAATTTTCTGTTTCAAGTGTAATATAACTTCGGCATAGGCAACGTTAGCTTTGCTTTCTCGTTTTTAAAGCAATTTACAATTTGAATTGTTAAAGTAAGATCATAATAGAGGAACTTCAGTTTATTCATCCACTGATACACACGCAGTAGTGTTGGCAATAGTGGGCACCATCCAAAAATTGAATGTCGGTAGTGGTCAACATCTAAAGTGCCGATTTTATGATCTTTTAGGAACGACTGCTCATTTTTCATTGTGTTCTGACCGAAACTTTCTGACCGGACTTTCTGACCGGAATTCGTGAATTCTAAAACTTGGGCACTGTTTTGGTCGCTATTTCGTTTACTATTTTGGTCACTGTTTTCATCACTGTGTGGTCACTGTTTCGATCACAGTTTTGGACACTGTTTTGGTCACTGTTCGGTTACTATTTGGGTCACTGTTTTGGTCATTTTTTTCGTGAACTCTAAAACTTGGGCACTGTTTTGGTCACTGTTTCGTTAATTTTTTTTCGTGAACACTAAAACTTGGGCACTGTTTTGGTCACTGTTCGGTCACTGTTTCGGTCACTGTTTCGGTCACTGTTTTGGTTACTGTTTTGGTCATTTTTTTTCGTGAACACTAAAACATGGGCACTGTTTTGGTCACTGTTTTGGTCATTCTTTTGTTTACTGTTTTGGTCACTGTTATTGTGAATGTTTTGGTCACTGTTTTGGTCATTGTTTTGATCACTATTTGGTCACCGATTTGTTCACTGTGACCACACTATCTCGGTCACTGGTTTGGTCACAGTTTTAATCACTGTTTTGGTACCAACTCTCAACCCACCTGCTACAATAGCTGTCTTGCAAAGTAAAAAACTGCTGAATTTGCAAAGTCAAAAACTTAGTCAAAGAAATCTGTCGCAAAGACAATTGTTTTCTGGATTTTGCCCCCAGTGGACCGTCTGTAAAAGAGCTTCGCTCTAAAAAATGTGGCATTCTTGGGATTTTTACGTTTCCTCAATTCTATAACAAACGACCTTTCTAAAGTTGTCAACTAATTCATGTTTTAGTGACAAACAAAAGTGGGAAAAATTTATGCAGAAATATTTTGAATATTGAAGTTGATCAATTCAAAGAATTTTAAAACTCATGCTTAAACTTAAAGGTCGTAAGTCAATTTCATTAATTTTACCAAAACCTGAAGTGTATGCTAATTTTTTGGAGATACTGTGAGAGTTAGCTAGGAGTGGTAGTTGGCTGCTAAACGCAGTACTGAAAAACACATATACACATCTTCTACAGTTTTATACAATTTTACACGTATCTATTTGTAGTTAGGAAGATTCAAAATCTAAAATTCATTACCAATTGTACTTACGCTGATTACCAAGCTGCTAAACCGTTTGGTTTAATCAACGCCAAGAACATGGTGATTAAAATGATTATAAGCTCTTTTGAATAATTGGTCTTACAACTCTTATACAAGGGAATGCAACGTAAGTACGTTAGCATTCTTACCTTGAACCTTTCGTTATTACCTATATTATTCCATTTTTGAAATGTGAAATGAGTATTATTAACACTTAATTCAGTATGGGTTATGGCATAAGATTATGAAATCGTTTCTCAATTATCGGCTTGTTGTCAGTGGTCAGACAGTCATTTATTGCTTTCTCTATAAAACATATCTCTTGTTGATTTCGCTCTTACAGATGCCATATGGTCCAGGGCCTAGTGATAAGAATGTTTCGTCATTGACATATTTAAGAATTTGCACTTGAACGCGGAGTCGATTGAGCATGATATTTCACCATGAATGAATCGGCAGAATTTTTTTTACTTTTGCAATGTCATGTCTTCAATATCTTGCGTATCTAATTGAACTTATCAACTGTTTTCCTTTAAATCTTTAGAGTCATGTTTACACACTGATTATTTTGTTTTTCCCTAGTTTATGTAAATTTTACGCTTGAAAAATGCCTGAATTAGCCAAAAGATAAACAGAATTAATGACATTTTAATCACTCAAAATGAAACAATCGTTTTTGTTTTTTGTTTGTAACCAAAACCCGACTGACCAGCTGAGAAGACCTAACTCCAAAACAACATGCTCAAATTGCGTCAGCTTTAGTTAAATGATTCATTTATGTTAATTTGTGGTGGTATTCCACCAATTTGACCGAAACAAACAAAATCTATCTATTTATTAATATTGTGGGCCCTCTTTTATTTCTTTTTCAGTTCGCGTCACTGGTGAGCGGCAAATTTTAAATGGTCTCAGCGGCAGTTTCCGTAATGGACAACTATCGGCTATTATGGGGCCCTCGGGAGCCGGTAAAAGCAGTTTGTTAAATGCGATTTCGGGTTTCAGGTAAGAATATGCATAGTAAAAAACATACTGAAATTGCGTATAATTTGGGCAATTTGAAATTGAACCGGTTGGATGAGAAAAATACTGGATATTTGTCGTGATTTGAGTTTTTATTTGACGTGTTTTGAACAATAGCAAACCAACTATACATTTTCTTTGACTAATCATATTCAAATAGAACTACTTTTAGAGCTACAAGTCGTACATAAATTAGGGGTTTACAAAAATTGTGTAAATTAACATAAATATTTGGCTTTAAAACAGAATAAAAACAGTAGAACCTTTTTCGATTGCTTAAACATGAAAAAAGCTAACAAACCATAATAAAACGAGAGCGTTAGTTGAAGTCGGTGCTGCCCGACTTCGATATACCCATTCCTCAGGGGAACTGTTGTTTCAAGCTATGTACTCAGACAAGCTAAATCGATTTAGCTAGGGTCGAGTCCATATGAAATAAAGGTAGCTAAACGCTTACTAAAGCTTTTAGCAGGCTTCTTAGCTTGAGCCGTTCTCAGACAAGCTAAATGCCTCAGGTCATACCCAGCTAAAAACGCGTGGCGCCGCAACCTTGACTGGCTAAAAGCTGATAGGGCTTAGCTAGGTAGAAGGAAAAAAAAATGGTTTGCAATTATTTAGCAAGTTACCCATGCTAAATGAATTCAACAATCGCTGCAGCCTGCAGCAATAACCAAAATAAAACACAACCAAGGCAATTTAATTGTAATCAAATCACAAAATGTAAACAGTACAGTACAGTAAGACCGTTTGACTGTACCCTTAGCTGAAGGTCTAGACTTAGTTTGTGTGAATACTTAGCTTTATATGTTAATTAACGGAGCATTTACATAAATGTAAACTTATTAAGATAATGTAGCAAGATTATATCTAAAAAGTTTGCAACGTTTTTTTTTTCTACTATAGGTCTGTCGTTTATTATCCAATCATTATGAAAATTTGAAAGATTATAGATTTTGGGCACATACACTACACTGCAGAAGATGACTATATCATATAGCTGCCAAAAAAACGATAGGACGCAAAATAATTTGTACACTGGAAAACAAATGATCAAAAAAGATTGGATATATCTTTAACATCCTTTTAATCATCCAACGGAGCTGAATATCATCCAAAGGATGATCATTTTTCATATTCTTTGGATGATTTTCAGTTCCGTTGGATTATTTAAAGCATGGTCGGGCACGATATTTTAGTTTGAGAGCAGTCCAACAAAAACAAAAAAAAAAAACAACCCCTATTACCGATGCTCGAATCCACCAGCCAGCCAGACACTCCATATATTTGTTTTTCCAGCCGCGCACACGCCTGGCGCCAGGCAGCGCTGCGCAATAGATTTGTTGTTGTTTTCGCTTCGAAGCTGTCTTCTTGTGTGCGTGACAAGGTAATTTTTAATGAGTCTGCGTGGCGCCAGCTGCCGAAAAATAGCTCCCGGGAGCAATGGGAGCAGAAAGAGCAAGGCCGTGCCCACCGATGATTTAAAGTATATAAAAGGCATACGATCCGACTTTGATCAAACTTTGTAGAATTATGTGAAAGCTTATAAATAAAATATTGTACATAAGTACCAAATTTGAAGAGTTACCATTGAATACAGTTAAGATAAAGATAGTCCTACTAAAGGACTATTATTTAGACCTATCTTTGCTTTGGCAGCTATTCTATATTGCTGTCAGATTTTGATCGAACTTAGTTACATTATGAAAGAGCATAGAAAGCTAGTAAATACAATGTTTAGAGACGTTGCCATTGAAAACCAAAAAGTTTTTCTCATTAAAACTAGCTTGGCAACAGATATATGCCAAATAATATATAGAATTAGCTGACCCGGCAAACGCTGTTCTGCCATATAAATTGCATCTAGTTTATATTTTGGTGAATATTTCGATTGATTAATAAAATACTTATAGCGAATCTATTGTAAGTGAGTGGGGATAGGATCTATGACAGAAGAAGACGATGACAGCCGAAAAAATAAGAGAAAAAAGCACCCAGCATTTGTTTTTTCAATTCAATGTACATTATTCATTAACAAAACGGATATCATTGTTAAAAAAAAGTAATATATTTTTTACAATAAAGTAGGAAAAAAATAAAGAAAATGTTAATTTTATAGAGCAATTGAATGTACGATCAACTTAAATAAGCACGATGGTTTGCCGACGCGAGAACACGCCACGTACAACTGTCCATGTGAAAAACTAGGTGTGCCCAAATCTAAGCCGCAAACTGACCTTGCGAAACTGGATTCGTTTGAATTCAACTGGGATTTCTGCAAAAGTCATTGGAATTCGTGGAAGCAAAACATTTTCGGCTCGGAATTTGCAGTTCAATATGGTGGCTTCGATAATGTTTTTTATCAATCTTTTAATTACCAATCGCGTGCCATTGCATATCTGTGATAAAACTCCAGCTGGAGAGCACGTGCGTAGGTTTGGACGGTATATCTGCTCCCAATTCATGAACGAAACCCAGCAGATGTACAAGCCGTTCAGTTCTGGTGGGGTCTCAATTTCCGGTAGTTGCACTTTTCCTGATGCGCAACACATCCCTGCGGTCTCATTTTAGAATTTGAGCGCTTGACAATTGTGACATATTTTGTCCTTAGCACGAATCTGGACTTTCGGATGAGCGGAATATTCGATATCTGGCTCATACTGGAACGCGAGATGAAGGAACGAAGCAGGTGTAAATGCTCGATGTACTTGTGCTAGCATCTGTCCGGCGCGCTCGTCTCTGCTCCAATTGTTGACTTCCGAAAACTCGTACATCTTGTGATAAAGAAGAATACAGTTGCGAAATTCTGACACGCATAATTTCATTTATTTCATGTAATCGTTGATCTGTTCTTGTTGCCCTACGTGTTGATGGCATTGTTTACTGTAACACACGCATACAGATAGGCCAAATTAAGACAAATGATGAAAACCGATATTCCGATAATCAGTAATTTTCACAATAATAAAACACAAAGTGGCACATATGAGCAGCCAGCTGGGTGGTCAATTCAAAAGCATGTTTCAATTCAAAAGAATGCTCTGCAGACACCACCTAGCGTTGCAAATTATAGTTAAAAACCTATTCTACACCTGCCAAATATTTACAAATAAATTTCAACAAAATCGGTCAAGCCGTTTCGGAGGAGTTTGCTAACAAAACTTAAGACACGAGATTTTTAAAAAGTTAAGATATATAATAAACACTTTATGGGGTCGGAGACGCTTTCTTCTATGCGATATAAACATCTGGACAACTTTAGTTCATATCCCAACTTAGCTGCTGTTATTCAGAATAGATTCTAAATGATTCATCTTAGAGAGTTCTATTTTTCAAGGAAACAACGTCGTCGGCCTTTGTTCCCTTAAATCAAATAATTGTTCTGTCCAGTATGTACATTGTACAAGCTTGTTTCCTCAAAAGTTCGACATTTTTATAATGCCAGGTCAGAAGAAAGTTTTCATTATTTTGAAATGCCTTATCTGGAGTAATGGGAAAGTTTGCAAAGTACACTTTTTGTATTGAATTCAAGTATTCTAACAAGGCTATTTTCTGTAGACTAGGTCGAAAATTGTATTTTTGCATTTTGAGAACCCAAAACATGTACTTTCTAGACAGATGAAAGAAAATGTTTTTAGGATTGAAACATTTTAACTAGACTATATTAGTTCGAAAAGGGAACATGTGCCACGTTTGTGAAACCCCGAAGCTAGACTGATAGAGTTTAAAAGCTTAGAAAAGTAAAAATTTCCGTATTTTACATTGCTTTCTCCATTTATTTCCATGTCTACATAGATTCATAGTTATAACCTTTCTGATCTGACCAGCTCGATTTAGTTGTGGAAACCACCTTTGTTAAAATTGTAAGCGTCAAGTAACTTAACGTCATACTTCCAGCATAATTACGAATTGATATTCGTTCTCAAATTTCAACATTTGTTTTTGCATAGTCACGAAAAAGTCATTTATTCTAAATTTTTAAACGAAGTTCACGAGACAGCATTGATTATTTGGTGAGGCACTCAATCAATTCAATTTCAAGGTTAAGCCGCATCTATCACCTTCGTTGAAAAATAACAGAAAACCTTACTTAATTTTTTTTTTTTTTTTTTTGTGGTTGCAGACGAACCGGCGTAACGGGCCACATCAAAATAAAAAGAGACAATGCCTGCTACATCACCCAAGACGATCATCATCAGACCCTGTTAACCGTCGAAGAACTAATGAATCTCTCCTGTGACCTTAAACTGAAGCAGCGTCACAAAAAAGCCGAAATAGTGACAGATATTCTGGAACATTTGAATCTTAATCATTGCCGCAATGTGACAGCCGAAAAATTAAGCGGCGGTGAGCGTAAACGACTGTCGATTGCCTTGGAGCTGGTCGACAATCCGAATATATTCTTTCTGGATGAGCCGACGAGCGGGTTGGATGAGGTCACAGCGGCACAGTGTATTCGACTGCTGAGTGCCATGGCCCGTGAGGGGCGCACCATTGTGTGCACCATACACCAGCCATCGGCAACGATATTCAATTACTTTGACAGCATCTATGTGCTGGCCAAGGGACTTTGTGTGTATCAGGGCAGTCCTCAGGCAACCATACCGTTTTTGAGATTGGCCCAGCTGGATTGTCCCAGACACTACAGTCCATCGGATTACAGTGAGTATATGCAAAATTATTATTATATTAAGTGCCGATTTCACATCTTCTACATAGCCCCATCTGTCACAATAATTGAGTAAATTCTGGGTTCATCTGTCACATAGCATCTATCTAAAAGATGTGAAATCGGCCCTAAATGTAAGATCATTTTAATAGGAAGACAGTATTTGTGAATGATCAAAGGAGTAATCAGCAATGTCTACTCAGTAAAAGCAATCAATTATTAAATATCACTTTAGGATATCAATCATTTTATTTCAAAATTATGGTAGATAGGCTAATGGAGTGCCAGCTTAGACCACCTTTTTAAATTAATTTTGAAAATCACACTGCACTTTTTGAGGGACTTTCCACTTCAAAAAACTCTTCGGCTCCGAAAATAAATCGATGGATCGGCCTATTTGAAAAGGTAAAATGCATTTGTGATCCACTTAAAATTTTTAAGTTTCAGTTTAGCTTTATGACAACAATTGGGACAGAGTTTTTTTTTCAACAGCTGTAGACTTAAGTTGTTGCAATCCATTTTCAACAAAAGTAGGCGGAAAGTCGTTAAAAAATAACTATTATTCTTTTTGTTAATTTTTTTTGACATTTGACGAAAAGCTATTAATTTCGCATAAAACATGCATATTTATTTTAATTCATTTTAAAAGAAACCAAGGATAACTTACTAAAAATAAGTTTTTTTTTTTAAATTCTATGTTATTCGCGGTCCATCGTAGGATATTATTTGAGAAAAACTGACTTTCAGAGTTCTAAGTCGATCGGGATAGAATCCATACCGTTTTGTACTTAAGATTTCAAGAATGATTTTTTTCTGGAAGTACTTAATTAAGTTCGTTGCATTCTAAAATCGAAGAACGACTGTTAACATTATCCAAATGCGAACAAGTGTTCGTGAATCAACAACATTTCGTACTTATAGTAAGCATTGCGGGAAATACTAGTAAGTTTTCTTTTCAGATCTTAAAGTTCCCAACTGGCTCTAAAACTTTTGTTTTGGAGTGATGATAGATTTCTGACCTACAGTAATATCAACTTGGTCATGGCCTTTGGATATTTCCAGCCATCAATACAGCGACCTCGTTTTTAGAATAAAATAGGAATAGTTTAAGTATTAACTGGGCTTAAGCCAAGAACATTTGCTTGGAGTACTCCTATTTTATTTCTAAGATGTATTTGGATTGACAAAACAATTTACTAGACTTCAAAAAAGCATATGTTGCACATATTTCAATAGTTAATCGGGTTTGACTTAAGACTTCTAAAATTATTCAACTATTTGACAACTTTGCTGACTTGCACATCATCTAAATTTTTACAGAAAGTTATTGCAAATAATGGATATTGAAGGCCAGGGTATGTAGAGTGTATAAATGTAAACATTTTTGATAATGTTCAATATATTTCATTAATGTGTTTTGTTCTGTCTTGTCCCATATACAGAGAAAACTTAACCAAAGTGCTCGTCTTCTGTGGAGTGAAACTAACCTTGTGCGTTATGTAGTATATGTTAAAATAAAGTAGAAAAAATAAAGTAAAGTGCTAAAAGATGATATTAATTATGTGTGCGGGTTTTTGCGGTATTTTTAGTACTTTAAACTTCTAGATGAGCTTAAATTGTTGTAAGGCCTATTATTAAGTACGAATTTAGTTGTAACAATCATTCGTTATCCAAAAATTTGAAGCTTGAAACACAAAAATATATTGTTTAAGGAGCTTAAAATTCGAGTATTTGTCGAATTTAAGTCCGATAACGTCCAAAACAACAAAGATGGAGCAAATCGGCTTGATCGGTTATATGGCAGCTATATAAAATAGTGGTCCAAAATCCAGATTTTGCAACTCAAGCTAGGAACTTAAATTACGAGCACAAAGCATATTTCAGTGCGAAAGCTTCAAAAACCACAAAGTTGGAGGAAATCGGTCAGATAGTTTATATGGCAGCTAGATGAAATATAGGTCTCAATTGAGTAAATCTTTCTAAGTCATTCTTGGGGCCTAAAAAATACTCTTATAAACCAAATTTGGGGTCAATATCATAACAACTAAAGCTTATGCCAAAAAATAGGGGAAAGTTTAAATCGGCTCGGCTGAAGTTTTGTATACCCTTGCAGTTTGTTTTCTAAATAAGACTACTTTTCGCATCTTACTTTTCTATGGTAGCTATACTTTATAGATGTCCGATTTCGACCAAGCTTAGTGCAATCATGGAAAATCATAATAAACTGTTAATTACGAAATTTGGAGGCGATCCCAATTAAAACAAAAAAGTTTTTCTTACTAGAACTTCTATTTCGACCGATTATTCATACTGCAGCTATATGCTATAGTCATCCGATTTTGACAAAACTTTGTTGAATTGTGTAAAAGTATATAACGTAAAGTATATAAACGTCCCTTACGGAGATATATTTTTAATCTACGTAAGGGACGTTTCCATTAACAACAAAAAACTCACTAAAACTAGTTTTTCGCCCGATCGTTCCAATGACATCTATATGCTATAGTCAACCGATTTTGAGCAAACTTTGTAGAATCGTGTGTTAGCATATAAAACAAAAATATGCCAATTTTGAAGACATTTCCATTGAAAACAAAAAAGTTTTTCTAAGACTACTTTTTAAACTCTACTTTTCTATGACAGCTATACTATATAGATGTCCGAAATCGACCAAATTTAGTGGAATCATGGAAAAGCATAGTAAAGTAAGAAATTCGAGTTTGGGGGCGTTTCCATTAAAAACCCAAAAGTTTTTCTCACTAAAACTAGTTTTTGACCGATCGTTCCTATGACAGCTATATGCTATAGTCATCCGATACGGCCGGTTCCGACAAATGTACCAAAAGACTTCGTGCAAGGTTTGGTGAGGATAGTTTTAAAACTGACGGAGAAGATACCATAGAAACAGACGGACGGACAGGGCTAAATCAACTTAGCTCGTCATGCTGTTCAAGAATATATATACTTTATGTGGTCGGAGATGCTTCCCTCTATGCGTTACAAACATTCGGACAATTTTATAATTCCCTCTGCAAGGGTATAAAGAGGCAAAAAATCACTGTGCAAAGGCTAGTTGCGGTATCTTGTAGTCGGGGGTTTCTGTTGCTACAATTCTTTGGGCTATAAGGATACATCATACTGTGTGTCCAACCAGCTGTCCCCAACTGCTGATCGATTGGAGCTTCTAGTAGCTACTTAAGTGATGTGAAGCTTAATTTGTGTTGGGTGCAGTAAATGTATTAGAGAGTACGGGTCTGATAGTCAATGTGTAAGACTGGACAATTTGAAACATATTTCATGAAATTTTTGGAATAGCTCTTGTTTGTAGGTAAGAGACGTTGAGACGCAAACGACACCACTACAAAAACATTTTTAAAAACTTCATGAAATTTGCTTCACCATAAAAATCTAGTCTACGAATAGCCTCTTCACTACTGTGTAAAGCCATTCTTCGATGTTCGATTTCAATGAAAGTTTAGGGTGTAGAATTAGTCCTAGATATTTGGCCCTTTCTAATAGCTGTATTTCCCTGTTTAGCTGTTTGGATGCTCCTTAGATTTTATACTACCTCAATCAGTAAAGTTAAGTAATTATTTGGGTTGTCTTTCTATAAACAGATGTGTCATCACCTTCAGATCTCAGTTAGCACTCCAAAAAAGCGAACATTAAAGGGCAATTCCTCACACATGAGGATGCAAAATATCTGTTAGGACCAGTTAAGGCAAGCTCCATTTCCTTTTCAAAATGAGTTCCTCACCAAACTAGATTGATCTTTGTATTCTTTTGTGCAGATCTTTCACTTTTCGTTTATTGATGATGAGCTTCTCTCGTTTCCCTGTCCGGTGAACAGAAAAAGACAAAGTTTCTTCTTACTTCACAACTGTCTTTAATATTTGGTAAAGGTGACCGGTTGTGTCCAAATAAGGCCTAGTACAAGACCTAAGAATCCTTACTAAGAATTATAAAACCATATTTAAAAACTCTTTCTCTTTCTCCACTTTAAGTTATTGAACTAGTGGATGCGGAGGATGGACATCTGGTGCCAGTGCTGAGTGAGCTGACGGATAATGGCAAACTCGCCTATGGGGCCAAGCAATTGATAGAATTGGAACCACATCAGGCCTTAACCACACTGTTCATGGAGCAGCCTAAGCGACCGTTTCTGCCCACAATATTTGCCGGTAGTGCCGCTTCCACCGATGGTACCTTAATGAGCGGAGCCAGTGCTCTGCTGGAGCAGATGAAGGCCTTCTCGCGTCGGCTCTATGATGAACGACGAGACATCTCGGGATTGAGGCAATTTATGGTGCTTCTTCGTGTCATGTTGTTGCGCATAATGCGAGCTCGAATCGCACTAATCATACAGCTTTTCCATCATTTGCTGTGCGGTCTGTTCTTTGGACTTATATTCTTTCAACTGGGCAATCAAGGTGCAAGGATGTTTGATCATTTGAAGTTCTGTATAGGAGCCGTACTGATGATTGTGTATACACAAGTGATGGTGCCCATACTGAGCTGTAAGTTTTTTGAAGAATGAAGAGAAAAAATAAAATTAGAGATCCACAATGAAAATGTACTTACAGATCCAGCCGAGGTGAAGGTGGTGAAAAAAGAGACGTTTAATCGCTGGTATTCGCTGACGCCATATTACCTGGCCCTGACCATATCGCGTCTGCCCTTACAAATCATGCTTAATATTACCTTTATGCTGGTTACCTACTGGATGTCTGGACTGCCGGAACAGATTTGGCGTTTCGCTATTTTTGTGGCTGTGGGATTAATGATATCTTTGGTGGCTGAGGGCATGGGACTGGCCATTGGGGCCACCTTTAGTATAACGGTAAGATTTTATCAGGGATGCAAACCGAAACTATAGTTTGGTTCGATTTTATAAAAGAATTTGAAGTAGCTTTGGTACTGCGTGACATTTTCTTAAGTCTTTTAATCAGCGGTGGGCACGAAAATCAAACAGAAGGGCAGCAATAATTGCGCTGCATGTTCTTGTGCACCTATTTTGTTGTTGGCACGCTGAGGCAGTAGTATTTTATTGCGTAGTTGCCCACCGCTGCTTTAAAACAAAGTACTTTCTTTAAAATTCACTTTGCATCGAACTTGTTCCAACTTTCGAGTGGTTTGCAATTTTTCCCAAACAATTTTGATTCATATCTCCTTTCCCACTTTTTATTTGCAGAACGGCAGTGTTGTGGGTCCCATGATCATTGCCCCACTTATGGGACTGGCTGTCTATGGGTTCGATTTTGCTCCTCAAATTTCATACGGCATGAACGTGCTGATGAAATTCAGTTATGTACGTGTCGGTGTTGTGGCCATGGTGCTTGCCGTTTTTGGATTTCAGCGCGAGGAGCTCGATTGTGATGAAATCTACTGTCATTTTAGTGATCCGCGTGTACTGCTTAAATTTCTAGATGTAGACAAAGTATCCTTATTGCATCAGTTTGCCATCCTTGCCATGTTAATGTTCTTCTTTCGTATCCTGATGTACATTAGTTTGCGCAAGCGTTGTTATACATGAGAATCTGAAACTTCTGGTAGTTGTAGCAATAATTCAAATGCTGTGATTGTTCGATTTTATACAGACATACATATAGTATGTATTACTCATAGTACATAATTCTACTTGTTATATACACAAATAAAATAGTTCGTATGGTGCGAGTATTTCTATTGACCCAATAATGGTACAGTACCGCCTCTTAATTTGTAAATAGACTAAGGCAAAAAGAAAGACATAATGAATATAATTTTGAACATTGTACGTACATATTTGTCTAAGAGTTTTTTCAAAAATGTGGTTAAAGTGTTGAAACTTAATTTTTACAATAATAAATGTTTTTGCATATCAATGAAATAATATCAAAGAATTCTTCTCTATAACTCAACATAAGTCGCTTAAAGAGTGTTAAATGCAGTGTTTAATTTGCTTCAGTGGAAACAAAAGTCGCATTCATTTATTTGGTATGCTTTCACACAATTCTACAAAGTTTTGTCAAACCGGAGGACTATGAGTACAGCTGCCATAGGAACAATCGGTCGAAAAACTAGTTCTTGTGAGAACAACTTTTTTGTTTTTATTGGAAACTTCCTTATCATTGGCATATACTTATTTTATATACTATTCCACAAAGTTTTGTCCAAATCGGATGACTAAAGCATTTAGCTGTAGGTCGAATGATCGGTATAAAAAGAAGTTCTTGTAAGAAAAACTTTTTTGTTTTAAATGGAATCCGGATCCTTTTTTAGTTTGATTCGCTTTTCCATGATTTCACTTAGTTTGGTCGAATTCGGACATCTATAGAGTATAGCTCCCTTAGAAAAGTAAGGTTCGAAAAGTAGTCTTAAGCTAAGTTCACACAGGCAAATAATTTGGACAAATTTTGGTACAAAAGCTAAATAAACCTAAATAGTGCACTTTTTGGCCATATATGAGCAAATTATTTGTATATGGAACCATAGTAAGTCATACAACATCTGCCATCATGGTTATTTAGCTAAATTTTCATCGAAATTTGGGCAAATTGCACTGTTCTACAGTAAAAAGTATCCCGAGGATCTTTAACTAATTCCTGTAGACAAACCCATGCTGAATACGAGATGGAAGGTCAAAGTCATAACTTAGTTTCCGATTCCAAGATATTGGCGGAAAGCCATTTTACCGACTTTGGACCGTTTAAAAATTTTTGTAGGCCATACCAAGCATTAATTTGTGAATTTAAGAAGCCCTAGGATTGTCAACATATCAATGCAATTGAGAAAAATCAAAGACGCGGTATAAGCAATGCCAATGGTGGCGAAATTTGCCTTCAAAGTCAAATTTTACTTGTTTTATAGCAATTTTGTCAAACTAAACCGCCTGCTACCATCCATTGGTTTTGTCGGATATTTATAGAAACCATCGGATCTTATAGATTAACACATAAACTAATTATAGAAATTTTTTTTTCATTTTTGTCAGGATCATTCGCAAAGTAACAGCGTGTTAAACCCGAAAATCAAGCTTAA
Organism: Lordiphosa collinella; assembly: GCA_018904265.1. Classification (NCBI taxonomy): domain Eukaryota; kingdom Metazoa; phylum Arthropoda; class Insecta; order Diptera; family Drosophilidae; genus Lordiphosa; species Lordiphosa collinella. The sequence continues at coordinate 283,554 of JAEIFV010000014.1, forward strand.
AATTTATGGGAGGACAACCAGATTTCCACACAACATTTTTATAGGAGTTCTTAAAAGGCTACTTGATACAAATTGGTAATTGTAAATTTTTGAAACGTACAATAACAACATTAATGGAATGCTACTTAAACATTTGCGTATAGAATAAGTATGACGGTACTATTTGATCTTCTTTTTCATTTTTGGTCTCGGCCGCTGTTATTATTGCCCCGCCAGTCGTTTCTGTTTTGTGCGAGCTGCCACCAATTGTTCACCAAGCTTCTGCTGCGCTTTGCAGGACTGGGATGATAAGCGACTTGAATAGCGCTAGTTTGGATTTGAACTCCCTACTGAGTTTGTCCTTGAACTCCGTACTCGGTTTGCAAAAGTAATTCTTCGTCAGATAACATCAGTATGTTATTATGGTTGGTTTTCATTGTTCCTAGTTAAACAAAATTATTTACAACCTAAAAGTTGTACTCTCCAATTGCAACAGATTGTCTATTCGCAAGAATATTTACAAACTTATTTATTTTCAGTTGGGAGTGGGGCTGCATCTCTGCGGTACGGCCGCTAAGCAATGCTTCGCAGAGACCTCAGCACCGTTACTCAACATTGGTTCTTCTTAAGCGCTCTACTCTGCGCAGTTCTACCATGATTTGGGCCGAGTAGGTGCTTATCAGCTCCCAGCTACGGCTGCTTTCCACCATTATTGATACCAGGTTCCTTACGGTTATGCGCTTCCTGACAGACTCCTTCAGTTGCTCCCTTTCGCGAACAGCACGTGCTCCGCGTCTTCCTCTGTATTCCAGCACCAGGTACTCTCTGCGCTTTGGTCGTGGCCAAAACGGTGCAGGTAGCTGCGAAACCAGCCGTGGCCACTTAGGACCTGAGTCAAGTAAAAGTTTACCTGACCGTGCTTCCTGCCAATCCACATGCTCAGGTCTGGTATGAGTCGATGAGTCCAGCGACCCTTGGGGGACGCATCCCAGCGATTTTGCCATCTCCCTAGGCTCTGTACTTTTCCTGAATTTTGAATCTCATTCTTCATCGCCGAAGTATAGCCTTTGCCGTGGGTTTCCGAGTAGACTGTGGAAAGGTCGACAGCCAGCTCTTCCAGAGGCGCCAGGGCAGCGATGACGAGCGCGGCGTCATTCGACACGGTGCGAAACGCACAACAAATACGAATCGCGCCCAAGCGGTGTGTTGCTTCTAAGCCATGCCTATAGCTTTTTGTGTGCAGTGCCTCCTTCCAGACTGGCGCTGCGTACAGCATTATCGATCTGGTGACACTCGAGAGCAACATTCTTCTTCCTTGTCTCGGACCTCGGGTGTTGAGCATTATCCTTGCCACTGCTCTGTTAGTTGTAGCTGCCCTTGTGTTGGCATACTCCAGGTGCTCGCGGAAACTAAGCCTTGTGTCCAGCATCACTCCCAAATACTTAAGGGCCCTCTTAGAGGCCCCCGAGGTATTCCCAATTGTAATATGGGCTGTCTTTACCTTTTTCCGGTTCCCATCAGCACAGCCTCGGTCCTTTGCGGTGCCAGCTCCAGCCCCACAGTTAACAGCCATGCCTCGATCTGCGCTATTGACTGGTTACATAACGACTCTGCCTGTGCTAGCTTCTTTGCGACAACCACCACCGCCACGTCATCCGCAAATCCTACAACTTGGACTCCTGGGAGGGTGAGATAGTCTAAGTACACCGTCGTACATAGCGTTCCATAATAGTTGCCCAAGTACGGAACCTTGCGGCACACCTCCAGTTACCTGATACGACTCCGTGCCAGCACTAGTGTCGTATTTCAGCACCCTGTTGTGTGTGCGTAGTTGCAGTTTTCGTTCAAAAGCACAAGTCGGCGGCAGCAGCCAGTGTTCGGATTTTGCAGGTCGGCATCGCGATAGAAGTTGATCGCCACTGTTTTTCATTTGTTCTAATATATTTGCGCGCTGACACTCCCACTCTCTCTCGCGAGTCGCGACCTCGGCATAGCATTGTTGTTGGCGCCAACTTCTGCTTTTGAAAGAAGCAGCAGCTCTGACTTACGCTCCTTACCGAAAGCAGCGGCAAGGCAATTGAGAAATATCACGAAGCGACGACGGCTGTTGCTTTCCCTTCGAAACCGACTTGGATTTAGTCAGAAGCAGAGGCAGAAAATGAATCTAATTGCAGTTTTTAAGCATTGGGAAAATGTTCATTAAATATAAGCTTAAGGCTTTTGATAAACCCTTTCAAGATCAAGTTATAATCAAACAAGTAAGGGAGCTGCAGTCGAGTGCCCCGACTACAAAATACCCTGTTCCCTTTATTTCGTGTGTTTTATCATTACACACACAAACACTCACACATACACACACTCCAACATACACACAAACGCATCGCATGCGGCCGCGCGCGATAACTGACAATGAAAGACCCCCCTCTCTCCCACAAGCAAAATTGATTCGTATATAACTTCGATGTTTATTGTCCGATCTTAGTGATCTTTTCTGAATAGATAGATATTGGGCCTTACTTGATATATGTAAAGTTTGGAAGGTCTATCTTAAAACTTGTGGCTCTGACAGTTTTTTGCGCTTAAAGGGGGGGAGGGGGGGGGGGAGGTATTTTCCAAATCTGAAACAAACTCGTATTGAATCGGGTATACACCTACCTACATTCAAAAATTTGTGGCTCTAGCTCTTATAGTCTCTGAGAAACACGCGTTCATACGGACAGACGGACGGACATGGCTAAATCGACTCGGCTGTTGATGCTGATCAAGAATATATATACTTTATAGGGTCGCAAATGCTTCCTTCTACCTGTTACATACTTTTGCACAACTTCATGATCCCCCTTTTCCATGGGAACAGGGTATAAACAGCGCCACAGTCTGCAATGCAAAAATGCACCACCTGAAGAAGAGCACTTATTAGGTGAGTAAGAAGCGTCCTTATCTAAAAGTGCCACAAATTCAAGACGATCTAGGAAACCGATATGGTCATCAATTTATGATTTTGCTCCATTACTCAGTGCCATCAAAAAACCTCATTAATCAGGCCTGTTCCCGTTTCGGAATTAAAAAGTAAAATGATCGCAATTCCGAATCGTTTTCATTTTGCTGTTCCCGTTTCTGAGTGAAATAGAAATCGATTGCCTTTTCGTATGAATGTTCGAATCGTTATCGAATTTCAATTCAGCCATAAGGCAGCCTTGACAATTTAGATTTTAAATCAAATTGAAGGCTCGATATATTTATAGATACTTCAAAATCACCACAATATTTGAAATGTTAAAACAAAAATACTTGCAAGATGCAAAGAATCACCGTTGCCAAGAAAAATTAATTTTACTTTTCATTCCACTGACTCTTAGGCAAAACTTTTAAAACCGAATAAATTGACCTTTTTCGGAAACGGGAACAACTACCAATTCCGATTCCGCATGATCTGATCGAAATCGAAAACGGGAACAGGCCTGAATATCACATTTATTGGATGAACGAACTTTTTAAGTCGTATGCATCGTTTTCTAAATCATTATATTTAACTTAAACACCATCTATTACCAATTCTATAAATTGTATTCGTTTATTGAAAGTTTATTTATGTTTTGGGAAGTAACTAGCTATCTATGTACTGGAGAACTGCAAGAAGTACCTTAGATTTTCGGATGTGTCAGAAAAGTTCAACTTAATATGAGCTTCACCTTATTGCAAAATGATTAAGATGCTTCTTTATTCTATTAAGCCTGCGGGATCCTTATTACCGTTCGTTTCACTTGGAAGTAATACCTGGGGTTCAAATTAAGGACACCACCATTCCCTTGTAATTTCGCTAGTTACCTTCCGCAACAACTCGTATGGCCCGCAAAAAGTCATAGTACCGATATTTACGCCAGTCCACATTAATGGTGGCTGGCTCCATCAGATGATTCAGTGACTGCCTTGTTTGAGTCGGCAAATTATGCATCAGTAACGATTTCCATTCGTCTAGTTCCGCTTCCGTAGAAACAGCATGAACAAACGGCCGAAATACATCAAATATTTCCGTATTGTCATAGCTGAAAAAAGATTCTTAGGGTTTGCGATTGCTTTGTTTAGTTAGGCATACCTACAGTTTCTTTACGACATTCATATTGTCCGACAAATGCCTTTTGCCCAGAAAATAGCCTAGATAATTTTGGGCTAGAACTTTCAGTAGATGAAAGGTAAGGCGCTTGGGTATCATTTGTCTGTTGAAGGACCACGAGACTAGCCTATTGATGGCCCAATGTTCGGTACTGCAGGCCATGCCTTTGAGTAGAGCACGCCGTTCGCTTAGGGACTTGCCCGCCTCATACCTATCCCGCAATAGAATCCAATCGGCCTCGAGACCATGCTGCACGACCGTACAGTAGACCGTTTCACGCAGGGCTAGAGGTATGCGTGGATCTGTGGTAGGTGGCTCTCCCCTGCTAGCGGGCAATGTAATGCCCTGATGAAAGCGTAGACGTGCATCCTCTATACAGGCGGGCACTTCGAAACGACAAGCCAATCGGTAGATAATAGGTCGCAAGGCCTTCTTAATCGGAGCATGGGGTGAAACCGAGCGTCTGTCTTGTTTGGGAGCTCCCTGTTGAGGCAGTTCGTCTGAATAGTTTTTAAAGTACTCGAAGTGATCCGCGATGAGTGAACGCATAAACACCTGGGAATCAAATTTTGTGAATATAATAAAATGTTGTTACTCTGGCAATCCACATATTTGATAAACGATTTTGGTATGTATCTTATCTAGTGCATCCATAGAGAAAACAAAATTAGCTACATGCCGCGTGTAGAAACGCTAATCATAAACGTAATGTATGTAAATGTAGAAAACAGAAAGTTAAACGTGGCATGTAGAAAAAAACTATTACGGTAGGCTAAAATCGGATGCACGCTAAGAAATGTAGTCAGTGTAATCTAGAAACAACTTGCATGCTGTAACCTGCTTAAAGCTTATGCAACAAAGGTCATTTGATACCGCCCGAACAACTCTGTTCCCTTACATCATCCCATGTTTGTTCACTCACCCTAAAAATGCGAAATCCCGTGGTGCCACGCATAATCCCATGCAATCTCTCCAGACTATTTAAAGCCACCTGCCAGACCAAATTACTTCGCTCGTTCTTCAAATAGCCCACCAAACTCAGAGCCACATGATAAGGCAGCACTCCCACCCAGGCCAGATTGAGAGCATCGTCCACCAGATGGGCACGACTGACTTCAGGTATCTGCTGTAAATCTGCGTTTAGAGCATCAGTCAATAGTTTCCAATTGTGCAGGTCATAGAGAGTTCGCTGCAGGTTTGTACCCCTCACATTGAACAATATCCACTCATCCGGCTGGACAACATTCTGAAGCGTAGCCGAAGCCAGCTGCGGTACTTTTTTTATACAAGATAACCACGCCAGTTGGGGCTGTCTTTGACTTTCGGTAATGTATACGAGTGGTAGCCACCAGCAGTTTTTCTTAGTGGTGTTCCAGGTGGGTACATACCTTTGCTGCGTAATGTTGACCAGTTGCTCTTTATCGTCCCGTTGCACCGTGACGAGGGGAAAGCCCGGTTGGTTAACCCACGAATCCATGACCTCCATCACATCAATGCCATTGGGCAGAACTAAGGCTTGACGAGCGGCAAACTCCACCTCAGACCATAGCTGTTGGGGAGTAGCCGTCTTATTGGCATATGTCTTAAAATAGCTGCGCAAAGCAGTATTCATGACACGATGCCCTATAAAGCCCTCCAGCATATAGAGAAGCAGACACGACTTGTGGGCTCGAAACTCCTCCTGTTGGCGTGTCGTGGATTCTGTGACCACAGCGAACCCATTGGCCAACCCATCCGTTTCTCGCACTAGCAAACTAATTTCGAACATCCGTGTCATATTAAATTCCCATTCCGGCATGGAGCGGCTCACCAGTTGATGGGACAAATAATCAGCCAAACCGTCCCGCAACCAGGCATGCTCCCAATTGTCCACACCCACCAGAATGCCGTTCCACTGACGAACAATTTGATCTGCCAATATTTCGTATAACTGTCGCATCTGTCCCGGTCCATGCAACAGCGCATCCTCATCATACACTAACAGACCCTGTTTACTGTCCAAGCTGGGATATTCAGGCAGCACCACATGATCGTATTTTCTATTGGGCAGCAGTTCCCCAAATATCTGATTGGCGTCAAGTAGCATCACTATTGTGATTCTTAAGAGCTTCTTAATGCCATCACCCTTCTGTTCCATGTCTAGACCACGACCCCAAATTGAAACCTCAGTACCATTTGGGGTGGCAATGTAGCTAAGATTGTTCAACTGATGCAGGGACCATGCAATCATGTAAGGAGCCAAGGGTGGAGTCTGTTTAAACGATGTCCATGTATAGTTCTCCACGTTTTCACTGCAATTGGAATGGCAATATTTTTAAAATAAGACGGATTGAACTTCTAATTTACTAAGAATACGAGGTGTGTTCTAAGGAAAAGGTAAATTTTGAATTTTCGCGGGGTGTGTACATTCGACTATCGATATTTTGTTTTTGTTATATTTGGACACATATGTTTATCATATGTTTGCATTAGCAGCCAATTTCGATTAGTTATTTCTTTTTGGAAACTGAAAAGGTTAGTCACGTTTTTGTGTGCTCTTCGATTTTTGACTTTTCAAAAAAATTGATCAAATTATGTATTAAACTTTGCGCTAAAAATGGAAAAAGTGCTTCAAGGCACTTGAAATGTTGACTGTGGCATTCGGTAAATCCATTTTGTCTCAAAAAAGTGTTTATAAGTGGTACAAGCGCTTTACAGAAGGCCGAGAAGATGTTGATGACGATCAACTCCTGAAGGTGCGACCACGTAACCAAGCGAAGAAAACATCAAAACAGTGAAAACAAGTAAGGGAGCTGTAGTCGAGTGCCCCGACTACAAAATACCCTGTTCCCTTGACTTCTCGTGTTTTCATACACATATACACACACTCACACACACACTCTAACATACGCACACACGCACGCGCAAACGCGGTAACTGACAATGCAAGGCCCCCCTCTTTCCCACAAGCAAAATTGATTCGTATATAACTTTGGTGTTTTTCGTCCGATCTTATTGATCTTTTCAGAATAGATAGATATTGGGCCTTACTTGATATTTGTAAAGTTTGGAGGTCTATCTTAAAATTGACTTTTTGTAAAACGAAAACACACACCACCACCATCACACCACAAACAGTAACTTGAGTAAAAACGGCGATTGTTTCCTTCTACCTGTTACATACTTTTGCACAACTTCATGATCCCCTTTTTCCTATTTTCAATGGGAACAGGGTATAAAAATAGGGGAAAGTTAACTTCGGCTCGGCCGAAGTTTTGCATACCCTTGCACCTTCGATTGAAAACAAAAAAGTTTTTCAAACTAAGACTACTTTTTGGACATTACTTTTCTATGGGATCTATACTATATAGATGTCTGATTTCGATTAAACTTGGTGAATTCATGGAAAAGCATAATACACTGTTAATTGCGAAATTTGGAGGCGATCCCATTTAAAACAAAAAGTTTTTCTCACTAAAACTTCTTTTTCGACCGATCATTCATGCTGCGGCTATATGCTAGAGTCATCCGATTTTGATAAAACTTTGAAATGTCAGTTATAAAATAATGTATGCCAATAAAAGTACGTTTTCATTAAAAAAAAAGTTTTTCTCACTAAACTAGTTTTTCACCGATCGTTTTCACTATATGTATAGTCATCTGATTTCGACCAAACTTGTGAAACATGGGAAGGGATAGTAAACACGAAATACGTACTTTGGAGGCGTTTCCATTAAAAACAAAAAGTTTTTCTTTAGACTGTTTTTCAACCGATCGTTCCTATGGCAGCTCTATAGTCATCCGATCCGGCCGGTTCCGACAAATGTGCAGCGTATTTGTACCAAAAAATTTCGTGCAAAGTTTGGTGAGGATAGCTTTAAAACTGACGGAGGAGATACCATAGAAACTGACGGACGAAAGACGGACAGGGCTAAATGAACTCAGCTCGTCGTGCTGATCAAGAATATATATACTTTATGTGGTCGGAGATGCTTCCTTCAATGCGTTACAAACATCCGCACAATTTTATAATACCCTCTGCAAGGGTATAAAAATTGTTGTGGAAAATCGTCGAATCACTATTAGGGAAGTTACAGAGGATTTTGGCATATCAATCGGCTCATGCCATTCAATTTTCTCGAATGTTTTGGGCATGAAACGTTTGGCAGCGAAGTTTGTTCCGAAATTGCTAATTTTCGATCAAAAGCAACGTCGCATTAGTATCGCTCAGGAGTTGTTGAAGGACGTCAACGAAGATCCGGGCTTGCGCAAACGGATCATAACTGGTGACGAAACGTGGGTATATGGTTGTGCCATCGAAACCAAGGCCTCATCATCCCAAGTTCGATCAAATGTGAAGGTTTTGATAACTGTTTTCTTTGATTACAATGGTGTGGTGCGACGGGGCTGCTGGTGGCGCTTGCAAAAGCAGAGCGCTGGCTGCTGCTGCGACTGGCTTGGCTGACCTAAAGCAGCAGCTCCGACTTGCTCTGCTTATCGCAAGCAGCGAAGAGCAAAGGAAACGTTAATCGACAAATTCTGGCGCTTTTTCCTTTTTATCAGAAATCAGTTTGTGTGCTTCTTTCGACAGCGACTTCTGATTTTTCTCCGAAGCAGCAGTAAGTCAGAAGCAGAGGAAATGAAACTTGTTGTAGTTTTTTAAACACTGTGTGGGATTTTCATTTTTTTTTCTTATACGGCCCTGTTCCGAATTCCTAGTCGGTTTTCCTATAAACGTTGCTTTTTAATGCAATGTTCACAATTGTATATGAAAAGTATGCAGAATGTCTGTGGCTACTAGATCAGGTCTTTTCTTTTCGACGAATTGAATTCACTTTGCATTGAGCTATTGGTTTCAGCTGCTTAAGCAATTCCGATTTTCGTCAAACCTAATCTAGTAACCGTTGAAAAGCTTGTCATCTTCCATATAACATTGTTAAGTTTAAAGTTTAAACTTTAAACTCTAAATGCAAACGTTTACACGAGAACCGACTCGGAATTCGGAACAGGGCCGATAATTACACACTTTGTTTAACTTACTGCGGCTTACTGGTGTCCACTTGCATATTACTGAGCGGTATGTAATTTCTAGGATGGCCCAAGTGCAGAGTAAAGTAGGTTTTGTATTGCGGCTCGTCGAAGCAGGGAAAAGCACTGCGCGCATGCTGACGCTCAAATCGTGTCATTGAGTACATTCGTTGTATGGTCTCTGTACAGTTGTAGACAACAGCATAATAGCCGGTGCGTTGCGGTCTCCTCATTCGACCCGAAAAGCCCATGTGCAGTGTGTAGCGCTCATCCTTTAAGAGTTTGTTGCGAAATCTAATTTTGTATTGTTCATGTTCCTTGATCCACATTTGACTCGAAATTAAAATGCGAAGACCGCTTTTCTCACGTATCAACATGGTCTTGTCCTGCGCTATGTCCAAGTTTCGGCAGTGTAGCGTTAGCTCTTGCGTTTCTTTGCTCACAGAGACCACCGTGTCCACCCTGCCTTTAAAACGATTCTGTCCCGGTCCGCCATCGAGATAGGTTAGTATGGTGAGGTTGTAGCTAAGCGGCTTCAAATCGGTGGGTAATAATTTGATAATGGGCTTGGCCGTTGGCGCCGTGTCTCGCCAGGCAACCGTGGAGAGCGGCAGCAATAGCAGCAGCCACATCTTGCTGGATAATGAAAATGTCACTCAATTGCAGGCGCTTAGGTGATAAATACGCCAATTAAACGCTTTAATCCATGACACAATTAGTACCTAAAGCACTGAAAGAAATGTTTTGGTACTGAAGAAGAGCAGAATTTCATATAACAAGTTAGAAAAGTCTTTTAAACTGCCATCGGTAAGACTATTATGCGGTAGAGTATCCTATTTTCCAAAGGGTCTAGCAAGATAAGGGAAGGTTACTTTAAATTAAACTCATCTGGGCTTTTAATGGGTTTCTTTTATTTATTTTGTAGAATGAATTTAGACCGCGCGGCCAAGTTTCATTTTGTAATCGCGGCCCTTATTCATTTTGAAAAATCAAAGAAGGCTGCGCGGTCTATTTTCATTTTGTGGTCGCGGCCTAAATTCATTTTGGATAATGCTATTAGTCCACCAAACAAAATGCAGCGCGGCCAAATTTCACAGAGACACCATATATCAAATATCTGGTTGGTCTATATTGCATGCATGAATATACCCTTTTTTGTCTTACTTGACTGTACTTGTTCAATTTTCTGTCGCTGGGAACTTATTTCATGATAGATATTGCCATTTTTAGCGATATATTAAGGACATTGCATAAAAGAAACCACAAAAAGGGCCAGATCAGTTTAATTTGAAGTAACCGATTCAACTAAAACGAAAATTTCAAAATTCCCGTCATTGGGTCGCTCGCCTTCCTTTATCTTGCTAGACCATTTCAGTACTGAATCTGAAGCTTAGGCTCATTTGTAGGAAAATTCATTCGAATCATTAATAAGATTAATAAAAATATATTAAATCAATGCTTAACATTATATCATGTTCTGTTAACTTCATCATCACGTCATTCCTCGCAAGCCCCCTCTCCATCCTCATCGTTGTCATATTCTGTATTGTCCTCTCCGTCATCGCCTTCCTGTTCGTCCTCCTTGTTTTGCTGATCCCACCAGGAGAGTACGCCCAATCCAGACTCATTAATTGCGCCCTGCAATAGAACATAATTCATATGAGCATAAGAGCAACCAACTCATTACCAAATCTTTACAATAATTTTATACGGTGTCTTCACTTCCTGAGCTCCGGCCGAGGCAGCAGCCGCCGCTGCCGAAGTGCTGGCTTGTTGTGATGTCTGTTGCTCCGCCTTGGGCGGGCCAATTGGTGACGTCTCCTCAAATATTTCACGTGATACCCGAAACTTGATGGGTTCACCCACATCCATGAAGAGATCATGCGTGGCGCCCTCCTCTAGTGGATATTCCCAGACCCAGGCCTGTTCGGCCTCATCGAAACGAGAGGGATGTTGCAGTGCCGCCTGTGGTATGAGTATATCATCGAAAAAGCCCAGAGTAACATGAACACCCTCGCGGCTGCAGTTGCGTATTTTGCCGGTCATCACTGTGCCCACCATGGGTCGAAATACCACATAGCGAAAGAGCACCTCGGTGTGTGAAGCTCCATCGCCGGGTAGGATGATGGAGTCCTTGAGTGAGACGATTTCCTTTAGCGCTATGCACAGACCCACGTTGAGCAGAACCTAAGAGTAGACCGGTTATGAATAGTTCTATTTTGGTTGAGTTACCAACCTTATTGGCCAGCTTGCGGTCAATTTCATCGCGTACAGCATCCACCAGCTTTAAGTTGAATTGATCTGGTGCTATGCGCACATTGTCCTTTAGCTCCGCGAGTACGAACATTGCGGCCAAGTGTTTACATGTTCAGCGATAGTTAGTTGAATCGGAGGCCAGTGTGACCAAATGAAGAAAATGTAAATATACCGTTGCAAAAACTAGTGACGTGAATTTAAACGTGTCACGATGTATCGGTGGACAAATTCTAGAGTTACATATCCCTTCGCGCGGAAGTTAAAGTTGACAGTTGAAATGGTATTATTAATTTAAAATTTAATTCAAGCTTAGGGATATGCTACGAGTGATGTTGGGGAGCTGTTTGTCTAGTTCACCTCACTGGTTCCGGGAGCGGATATAAGAATAAACCATTTCTTAGCTATTTTAGCTGTTGGGCTTCAATAATTGGCAATACTGTTCACTTCACAATTGAAACTTAGCATCGCGTTTTGCTGCGAACTGAAGCAGTTCTAAGGGTCCAAAACTAAGTTTGCTTAAGTATGACCCTATCTAAAAATACCAAAACAATGCAGCCGCTTCACAGCGAATGACAAACTGCCAACACGTGCATTTATAGCTGACCACGAATTGTTGCGAAATTTGCTTTTATTGCTGATTGTTAGTTAATCAATTGTTTACAGATGAGTGACCTTCACAAATACAGCGATGCCGAAGAGGATGAAGACGAGCTGCAAAGTGTAAGCCAATCAAATTGAAAAAAATTAGTGATTAACTGAACCAACAATTCTTCCATTTCAGTCCGAGTGGCTGCAGGACTTCAAATCGCTGACGGTAAAAAGTAAAATCTTTGAGAACATCGCAAAGCAGGCCGCAGCAGTTGATCAGGAGGAGGAGGAGGAGGTGGCAGAGCAGAAGCAACAGGTGGATGAAAACTATGATGAAGAGGAGGAAGATGAGGAAGACTACGACTATGAGCTGAGTGATGGCTATGACGCATATGAGGAGACCTACAATGGCTTTAACAAGCCCAATGCTCAGCCCCAGGTGGCTACACCAGCTGCTGCCAGTGCTGGCCCTCAGCGCCTGAGCAGCTTTCAGCCCAACGAGAAGGTCCTGCGTCGCTACTCCGCACGCATCAATGTGGAGAAATACGATCCCACTCCCAATATGAGTGCCCAGGCAGCCAATCGCCTGGTTAATTTCGATCGGCGCCAGGACACGGATCGTGTGCGAGTACGCGACAAGCATGACCGGGCCACTGCAGAGCAGGTGATGGATCCACGCACTCGCATGATTCTGTTCAAGCTGCTAAATCGCGGGCTCATCCAGGAAATCAATGGCTGCATCTCCACAGGCAAGGAGGCGAATGTCTATCATGCGGTGTCCAAAAGCGGCTCTGAAGAGTTTGCCATTAAGATCTACAAGACCTCCATTCTGGTGTTCAAGGACCGCGACAAGTATGTGTCGGGTGAATTCCGCTTCCGGCATGGCTATTGCAAGCACAATCCACGCAAAATGGTACGCACCTGGGCGGAAAAGGAGATGCGCAACTACTTGCGCATGCACAACGCTGGTGTCCCTGTGCCCGAGCCCATTCTGCTGCGCTCCCATGTTTTGGTGATGCGATTCTGCGGTCGCGACGGCTGGCCCGCTCCCAAGCTGAAAGATGTGGAGATCAGTTCCTCGAAAGCCCGGGAGTTGTATCGTGATTGTGTTGTCCTCATGTGGCGCATCTATAACCAATGCCGCTTGGTTCACGCCGACTTGTCCGAGTTCAACATACTCTACCAGGACGGCCAGCTGGTCATCATTGATGTCAGCCAGTCCGTGGAGCATGATCATCCCCATGCCTTTGACTTTTTGCGGAAGGATTGCACCAACGTTTCGGAATTCTTTCGCAAAAAGTCAGTGGCCACCATGACTGTGAAGGAACTCTTCGATTTCATCACCGACAAAACCATCACGGAACACAACATGGAGTCCTGCTTGGAAAGCATTTCAGAGCGGATAGCCGATCGTGACTTTGAGGCCATAACAGCACAGGAGAAGATCGACGAAGCTGTGTGGCAGAACACCTACATTCCCAAGCGGCTGGATGAGGTGCGTCACTTTGAGCGTGATGTGGCCAAGGCGAAGCAGGGCGAGCAACAAAATCTCATTTATGGCAAAATCACAGGACTCAACTCCAAATTGGATGTGCAAAAGCAACCAGATGTTCTTCCGGAAGAAAGTGCCAGTGAGGCGACGAATTCTGGTGAAAGTGAAAATGAGGACGAAAATGCTGATGATGATCTAACCAAATTTAAAAACTCTTCCCGGCCCCGTGATGAGTCTCCGGAAAGTAAAAAGGCACGCAAAAAGGCCGTGAAAGAGGCCAAAGCTGAGCAGCGCAAAGTGAAAGTCAAAAAGCATGTGAAGAAACGCAAAGAAAAACTGGGCACCGTAAAGAAGTAGGAATTAAGTAGAACATCTAATTGGATTATTTGTACATAAATTAGTATTAGAAATATAAACAAAGTTATACTCTTTTTAACAAACGTATTTTACTATTTCTTACTTGTCCATTTTATAGTAGATCCTAGCTCAATACAATGCAAAACTAAAGGTCAGGTCAGAGCTTGTTTAACCGCAAGCGGGTCATAAAAGTAAATCGCTGCTTTCAGACGATGTATGTAAAATGTATGTACCTCAGGGAAAGAAGTACATATATGTGCATAGATGTTTTCAAGAAATAATGTTCAAGAGATTTGTAATAGACCATAAATAAACAGTTCGAACGTAGGAAACAATCGTTGGTGTAGCTTCTGCCTTACAAAAAAATCCAAGAATTTCGACAAGGAACTTACCTGCTCAAATGCTCAATTATGCACAATGATTTGAACTTTTTCCCATATACAATTCAAATGGCCAACTAACTGAACGCCAACTTGCCAATTCGCTTGGAACTATGCAGCGTGATGAAACTGCACACCACAATGTGAAGTGGATGCAATTCCGTCTCAATTTTGTTTGTTTTTTAAGTTGCCGTTTAAGTCGAAATGGGCCTCATCAGACAAAAAAAGACAGTTCTACAAGTTTTCGTCCTCTTCCACCATTTGAAGCATCTTCTGGCAAAATTCCAATCGAATCGGCAAGTCTGCTGCTTTCAGTTTGTTGGCCATTTGATTTTTATATGGGAATAAGTTTAAATCATTGTGTATAACTGACTGCAACGACTGTCTGCTTATAGCTATTTGAGCAGATAAGCTCCTTGTCTAAACTCTTGAATGGTTTTTGTATGGCAGCAGCTACTGCAGCGATTGTTTCCACCGTACGAACTGTAGGGTTTCGATGGCAAGGTCTTCTTTCGACTGTCACAAGCTCGGCAAAATTGTTAACAAGTCTCATTATGGTCCATCTGGTCGGAGGATCGCCGCCAAACGTGCGCCTATACTCTCTTTGAACCAAAACTACGGACTCCAGGGCGTGATAGCGGCGGACAGTCCAAATTTTTGTTTCAGTGTCCCAGTTGTCCATTTTCCTCAAATTTAAAGATCAATCTACAAAATAAAAGAAAATTAAGCTGATTCATCAAATAGAAAAAAAGTAATTCAATTTTTTTTTTGATAGCGGCTTTCATCAGCCACTACCATCAATGATGTCGATTCCCCTACTTGAATCACTCGAAAAAGACCAGGAAATATCTGGAATATACCTAACCAGGGTCGGAAATTATGGGGGGTCAGGTACTTTTCTCTTTCCTTTTTGTTCCCCATATAAATTTTTTTTTGGGCCTGAACCTAACCTATCTGGGAGATTATGCTCGGCCTGAACTAAAAGGTGGTCAGAATCATTTAGCCGAGATGTAATGCAAATGATTTTCTTGGAGTGGTACAAGTAAATATTGGGGTCTGAGGCTACTGGACTATTACGAGGGCCGTCCCAGAAATAGCCGACCTAACTACTAAAACACAAAAATTTATCATTTTTTTTTTTATTTTTCAACATAGGATCCTTTTAGGTCGATACACTTCTTCCAGCGATGTTCAATAGCTTCAATACCTTTTTATAATAAGAACTGTGAAGCTCTTCAAAATAGGCATTAACCTCGGACTCCACCTCTTCATTGTTGCCAAATCTTTATTGTTGCTGTACATCGCATATTGACCGAAAAATTGGACATGAAAAAGTTATGCGCAAGATGGGTGCCGCGTTTGCTGTTACATCATGACGGTTTTCAGCCCTCTTAAGTTATATTTTCACTTGAAGAGATCTCATACGAGATGGGTGAAAAACTTTTCAGTTTACTATGAGTTGGTTGTCAAAAAACTCATTTGAGAAGTCGAAATTACAGAATAGCCTATTTCTCATTAAGTTTTTCCATGCTTTTCATAAATTTTTGTGTTTTTCAGATTGACTATCTTTTTTGAGAAACTTTCATGATATATCAGACAAGTGAAAATACAGCTTCAATACCTGCAGTAATACCTGCATCAGTCAGTATTCCTTTCTTGATAGATTAAGATTATTGAGTGCAAAGCTGTAGCTATTGAAAGCATTTGTGATTTGCCAAAGTACTGAGATTTTCTGATTTCTCTGAGTTTACAAATCACAAGTTCGAATTCGCTACTTCATTTGTCTCTACAGGCCATTGGTAATGGCTGTTGGTGTGGAAGCAGGTAGCATCTCACTGACGAGTCTAGATTGGCGCTAGACGAAACGTGATCATGTCTGGGAAACCTTACCTTGCTTGTGTCCATATGTTCATATCATTTGTTGTTAATTTCTTGAGAATTATTGAACTATAATTTCCCCCAGACCTTGAGACGGTTAAACCAGCAATCTGTCTAAATAAAAGTATACACATTTAAAAATATGTAAAATTTTTGTTTATTAAAAAATATTTCGAGATATCGCATGTTTCTTGAAGCTCCGTCAAAAAATCTTCATACACGGTACCCAAAGGCGTTTCTTGAAAAATCATCAGAAACCAAAAAACCAGAAAGATTATTGAAATTGATACTATAATTTAGTAGTTTCAAGTTGCCATTTTGAAAATATCGATTTATGAAAATATGGCGAACGCTTAAACATAAGTAATGATCTTAGGGCCAAAAATTAATAATTATTTTGTTTATAAAAGAAACTAAGGAAGAAAAAAAATCCTCTGACATCTACTAGAAAATAGTGTATAGAATAAACCTCAAATAGTTTCAACACTGAGAAAACAGAGCACTAAAAACGTACGTTTTAAAAAAAAATTTTAAAAGAAACATTTTTAAATCCATGCCACATAAAATTAAAAACTCAGCATTTGTTTTGAAAAGAGAAACAAAATATTTTAGGTGCAAAACGTTTTCAAATGAAAATCGTCTCCAAACAAATATTAAAATTTTCGTTTTCTCAGTGAAGGCAATCGGTTCATTGGTTTTGGAGAAATTTTGGGTACCGAGTTGAAAATCGTAGTTTCGAGAAAAACGCGTTTGAAAATTGAGCCGATCCGTTTACGTTTTCGGCTGTAACTTGCTTATTTATCAAGATATTACCTTGCCGTTTTCACCATGTGTTCTTAAGACCTCAAACTTAAAGAAAATGCAAAAAATTTTTCAACGTCTAGGTGAATATCTCCCCTTAAATATGTAGCTCAAAAAAATAGGACACTTCGAGCAGATTTCCATATTTTGAATTGGAAATAAGATTTGAAAGAAATTATCTTTAAGTGACGTCAGTTCCAATTAAAAATCCATTAGCTAAACAATTCGATTCCATTCTCAAAGTTATCCGCTTTGAGTGAACCGCAGACTTTTTTCATTGAAATAGCAAGTACACATGCAGCTGAGCTGCTGCTGCCTCGTTTTGAAGTGCATAAGTTTAAAGTTTTTTCAAAAGCTTTTGCAAACACTTCATAAAGTTTTTATCATCGAGTAAATAGCTTCGAAGAGTTTATTTTAAACGAACAGCTTGTTCTTCCCATTTAATTCAAATAAAACCATAAAAGTTTTGCATTTAATATTTATTTTTTTTTGCCATGTACTTTTAGAGTTTGTTTATTTGTTTGTGTTGTCTGGTTTTTTAGATTTGTTCATAATGAAAGGCTTTTTTCGCATTTGGGTTTTGAAAACAAATTTACTTTGCAATTTCGAAGAACAGCTCTCTCTCGTCTACGTTAATGCTAAGGGGTGAAGGTGAAGGGTAGGATCCATTCAGACCCAACAAATTCAAATAGTTTGCGGATAAGTTAGAATTTTGCTTCTGCTCCTTAGAATAGTACTTGTCTCTTGTCATAGTTCGATAAGTTTAGGTTTAATTACAGCATTTGGTACAATTGTCATCCAATTTGTATTCCAGTGGTCGGGTTTACTTTTAGGTATTGCAAAATTGAGTAAAGTTTTTAAAGCTGCTTGGCAAACTTTTGCCATAAATATTTGTTGTGGTTTTTGAACAATAATTTGTCTACTTTTGATTTCGATTTTTGTTTGTTTGTGTCTTTTGGGCGCAATGGTTGGTTTGTAATTTACATTCATATTTGTTTCATGTGTTTAATTACAGCGAGAATAATTAAAACGTTTGTTTAAAAACTACCATAATATAAATAAGGTTTTTATGTATATATAATGTATGTAAGTGTGTATTTATGTATGTATGTATATATAGATTAGAAGTATTTTGTATTGCATGTAAATAAATCTCATTTCTTGTTTGGGGGTCTTTCATGTTACAACTTAACTTAGATCCGTTTGTTGGTTTCTTCTCTTTTTGTTTTGTTTAAATCACAGCAGAAATCATAAAAATTCTAAAAGGAGTTCATAGCCCTCAAGGAACTAAGTTGTTTTTAGAGAAATTAGCATACAATTAAGATAAATAGTTGTACAACTGAATCTAAATCAAAATC
Source organism: Lordiphosa collinella (assembly GCA_018904265.1). Taxonomy (NCBI): domain Eukaryota; kingdom Metazoa; phylum Arthropoda; class Insecta; order Diptera; family Drosophilidae; genus Lordiphosa; species Lordiphosa collinella. Next base: position 301,764 of record JAEIFV010000014.1, read on the forward strand.
AGTTTTCAGTAGGATTAAAGTAAAGCAATCTGTCCGATTCGATCGATTATTCGATTATCAAGCAGCGCGGCAAATGCTCCTTCAAATAGTCAAACAACTCATGCGAAGCACCGGGGCAATTGGTGAGCTCCAGCTCCTGTAGATGGCGCAACTGGATGAGACTGGAGAGACCCGATGAGGTTAACAGCGGACAGCCGGCCAGCGATAGAACCTGCAGGTTGCGCATGGAGCAAAGATGCTGCAGGCCAAAGTCACGCACCTGGGAGCACCAGCGCAGGAAGAGGGCGGTCAGTGAGAGCATTGTGGAAATGTAGCCCACACCAATGTCAGTTATATGCACGCATCTGTAAGGAAAAGAGGGGAGAGAATTACTTAAAAAAATATATACAAATCTGGGCTTAGTAAGCCACATCAAAGCTTGGATGCGCCGTCGTCGTCATTGTCGACGTTTCGCGCAAATCGATGCAGCTTAAGCTGGGATTTCGGAGACTGTAAGGTGGCACATGTACTATTTATATCATTCCTGACTGCCTTAAGCGCTTTACTTATGCCAAATTACCCATTGGCCATTTGCTTCGTTGCGGAGTTGAGTACCTGTGTATGAACACCCGCCACTTGTCCGAGTAGGTGACACTTTTGATAGATGGCACTTACAAGGATTTGAGTGCTGGGGCGTAGTGCAGCATGACTTATTGCCACAGGAAAAGCGGTCAATAAGGAATACAACTACCTGCGCAATTTGCGTCAAGCTGTCCGTCAGAAACGCCCGGAATTGTGGAAGAATAAAAAATTGTCTTTTGCACCATGATAACACCCCTGCTCACAAATCGTTGCTTGAGCGCGAATTTTTGGCCTAAAACAACTCTCTACACTCAAAAAAAAGTAGTCATCAAAATGACACTATTTAGTCATCAGTTTGTATCAAGTATCAAGTTTATATTTTCGAAAGTATTAAAATGATATTTCGCAAATATCAAATAGATACTAACTAGTATCTGGCTGACACTATTTTGTATTAATTTTTTAGTATCAATTTGATACTAGCAATTATCATTTTCATATTTTGACTGTCAAACTTTTGGTATCATTTTGATACTAGCTTTACTATAAAGTTTGAAGTGTCCATTTCAGTTATCAGCAAACTATCATTAAAACTAAAACTTAAGCATTAAAAACTGATTTAATTTTTTTCTGTATTCTTTTAAAATGAATTTTATGACCATGGGAAACATTTCACATTTCAACGCGGATGCCATTCAAATATAGATGTCACTATAAGAAAGTGCATCATGCGAACCTTATTGACATAACAGTCCGCCCTTCTGATTTGGCGCTGCCCCAATTATGATAGCATGATCATCCCAGCTCTAGAACTTTCTTTAGTAATGTTTCTGAATCCGCAGCGTATGCGAACCACGCCTCAACTGGAGCTGATTTTGATTCTCTCATCTTGAATAGCGCAGAAACAGCGTAGGAACGTCCTCTCTAAAGAGTTATATTTGTTATTAACAAATATGTGCAAGGAACGATGTATAGTATATATAAAAAGCTGCTCACCTTTTTTATAAAGAGCTAGTGCTCCATACTGAAATACATTTATCGTCTGGGGGATTTTATACATAGCTTTTAGTTTAATCAATTTACCGATGTGTTTTTGCACCAAAATTAAAACAGTTAATGTCAATCGTCAAGCGCCTACTGGTCTGCCAGCTCAGATGGCTTCGTTTCACTTACGAGCATGACATTTCGAATTTTCGAACTTTCATAAAAATGTGTTTGTTTCAAATTGCTACTTTTGCGTACATTTTGAAACTCTCTAGGATTATATTGATACTTAAAAAACGATACTGAGTTTAGTGTCAATTTGAGACAACGTGTATCAAATTGATATTGATACCAACTTTTTTGGGTGTAGATAGTTTTCGTGTTCTAAACAGGAATTTCATTTCTAGTCTAGATTATTGGAAATTAAAGCTTAAATACCTTTTTAGGCAGCTTTTGGTGGAAGCTCATACTATTGCGTTAACTTACTCTCACTCAAAAAAAAGTCAATCCAAACGGGATTACATCAACCCGAAACAGGATTGGAAACAGGGTAATCCCGTATATTCTTAAGCCAATCCGAAAAAAGATTGATTTGATCTCAATTTTTTCAATCCTGAAAAGATCAAATTTATCCCGCATAAGGAATAAATTAATCAAAAAATTCGAGCTCAACTTAAGCCCAAACAGGATCACTTTAAGCTTTATTGAGATTAATTTGCTGCCAGAAAGATTTCTCTACCTTTCCTTTCTTCCTCCATTTTCACCAGTTTTGGTATATTTAAAGCTACTTAAAAAAAAAACAAAGAAATATAAAAATTATTGTTGTCTTGTCTGGGACTTGAACTCACAACTTTTCAGCTTTACACTGAACACGAATGGCATGGCATCTCATCGCACAGCACCATATCACATGACACTGTTGTCCAATGTCTTAAATGCTATTTATACTTTTCTGCATCCTTTCTAATTTATGAACATTGTGATCTTGAAAGGGATTGATGTGAGCATTTTTGGAATGAAACAGGCTCGAAAGGATTGCGTCAAGCCTTAAAAGATTGAATTGAGTAGAATATCCCGTAAATCGAGATTGAATTTTTAGGCTCGTGCGGGACTACTCTAAGAAAAAAAAGATTGAATTTATCTCGCCGTTTTTTTTTTGTGCTGATATTATCTATTAGTGCTACAACTTCTTAGCTTTGAAACCAACAATCTCAAATATTTCTACGATCTTTTTATGCGAAGATATACCATTTTAAGAACATGTGTTCAAAATGACCATATTTTGTACCGCCCATTGGTATGCAATGGATGTTGTTAAAAATAGGGGAAGTTAACTTCGGCTCGGCCGAAGTTTTGTATACCCTTGCAGCTTCCATTGAAAACAAAGAACGTCTTTTTCGACCGATCATTCATAATAAGAATATGCCAATAAAAAGGACGTTTTCATTCAAAACAAAAAAAGTTTTTCTCTCTAGAACTAGTTTTTCGACCGATCGTTCCTATGGGAGCTATATGCTATAGTCATCCGATTTCGACCAAAATTTGTAGAATTGTGTAAAGATATATAAAATAGGTGTATCCAATAGGAAGTTTTTATTAAAAAAAAAAGTTTTTCTCACTGTATGCTATAGTCATCCGACTTCGACCAAACTTAGAGAAATTATGGGAAAGGATAGTAAACTTAGAAATACGTACTTTGGAGGAGTTTCCATTAAGAACAAAAAAGTTTTCTCACTAAGACCAGTTTTCGGATCGATCGTTCCTATGACAGCTATATGCTATAGTCATCCGATCCCGCCGGTTCCGACAAATGTGCAGCGTATTTGTACCAAAAGACTTTGTGCAAAGTTTGGTGAGGATAGCTTTAAAACTGACAGAGGGGATAGCATAGAAACAGACAGCCGGGCAGACGGTTAGACGGACAAGACTAAATGAACTCAGCTCGTCATGCTGATCAAGAATATATATACTTTATGTGGTCGGAGATGCTTCCTTCAATGCGTTACAAACATCCGCACAATTTGATAATACCCTCTGCAAGGGTATACAAATGTCAAAGTGAATGTTAGCAGGCTCAATGTCGAGGTTTGATTATAGTTCAATAATCAACCAGAAAATTCAACAGAGAATACATTTGAACATGAACTGTAGCTGTGGCTGTGTAGACGGCCGTTTCGGCTGCCTCCATGGCAAAGCCTTCGACAGTACACTTTCAGTTGCTGTCACACCAACAAGCCATTTGCAAATCCTATTTATATTACCCAGTCAGCGAAAAACTAGTTGAGAATTTCAAGTGCACAAACACGAACTTTGAACTAGCTTTAAGCTCAGCTCTTTTAGGGTATATGAAGGTATATGCATTGGCATTGAAGGTTGTTCAATGTATCTCCGTTGTTTATGGCCACTATTTTAATTACTGAGAAATTCGTCTCAGAGTGTGATTAAAGTGTGCCACGATTTTCTTAAGTGATTTTTATTTAAAGGGGTATGCTTCCCTTTTGTATAAATACCAAGGTATTTTTTATTGTTTGTTTAATAGAGAACCGTTAAGGTTTTATTGCAAACATCACGGCGAGCCAATTCCGTTATTGTATCTGAATCTGAGCCTGCTAACATTCACTTTGACTAAAATCAAAACAGGTCGTTAAACCCATATTCAGGGTATAAAAATGTTTATCAGAGTTCAATACAAATAACTTTCAACTTTAGTGATATTCCATAGCATATATAATTATGTAATGGTTTCTTACACAAAAATTTTTAAAATGCTATATCTTTGCTTAAAAAGATTTACAGAATTGTTTAAGATAAATTATATTAAAGCTAGAAGTAAAACTTTACGGTAATATCAAAGAGATCCTTACTTCTATACTGGACTTTGCTGAACTTCAAACAACAGTATATCCAGAAAAAATGTGCCTTAAAAGAGTCAAAATAGGCAAATTAATAAATTATTAAAAATTTAGACGTGATGGAGCATTTCCGAGAACAGATTCGTGTTGAGCATAAAAAATCATCTAGAATCAAGATCATCCACTCAATTTACCACATAACGTATATATATTCTTGATCAGCATGACGGACGAGCTGAGTTCATTTAGCCTTGTCCGTTTGTCCGTCCGTCCGATCGGTCGATCGGTCGTAAAACTAGTCTTAGTGAGAAAAACTTTTTTGTTTTTAATGGAAGCGCCTCCAAAGTACGTATTTCTTAGTTAACTATCCTTTCCCATGATTTCACTAAGTTTGGTCGAAATCGGATGACTATAGCATATAGCTCCCATAGGAACGATCGGTCGAAAAACTAGTTCTAGTGAGAAAAACTTGTTTGTTTTTAATGAAAACGTCCTTTTTATTGGCATATTCTTATTTAATATACTTTAACACATTTCTACAAAGTTTTATCAAAATCGGATGACTATAGCATATAGCTGCAGTATGAAAGATCGGTCGAAAAAGAAGTTCTAGTTAGAAAACTTTTTTTGTTTTAAATGGGATCGCCTCCAAATTTCGTAATTAACAGTGTTTTATGCTTTTCCATGATTTCACCAAGTTTGGTCGAAATCAGACATCTATATAGTATAGATCCCTTTGAAAAGTAAGGTCCAAAAAGTAGTCTTAGTTTGGAAAACTTTTTGTTTTCAATGGAAGCTGCAAGGGTATACAAAAGTTAACTTTCCCATATTTTTTTTAGATAACACAGTTTCTAAGAATATGGAAATTGACTAGGGAACGATTTTACTAAATAATAATAGAGCGCGTAGGTACTGAATCCAAAGAAACTTTCATGTAGGGAAATACACGGCACAAAAACACAATGCGTTGACCTTTATATTTAATAAATCAGTAACAGTTCTTTCAGCTTAACATTTGAGAGGATATTCATATATGTATGCACATGCGGTTAATCTGTGCCGAAACACTTTTGCTGTGATTCATTCCGCCCACCCACATTTCAATTCTCTACCCACCACTCTAGACTGAGTGCAATCGGATTACGAGTAGAGAAGCGGAGTGGAAGCAACCTTGCGTCTGGCTGCAGTAGTTTCCGTCTGTGAAAATATGACGACTAATGGCTGCCGGAGAGATATGTACATAAGTAGAATGCAGGTGCGAGTAGGTGTTCGGCGACGGAAATTGAATTTCACTCATGAATAATTACGAGCAGGGTAAAATCTCACCTATCCAACGTCAGTTCCTCCAGTTGGTTCAGATCACAGGCGATATACTCGAGCGAGGCGTCCGTTATGCGGGGACACCAGGACAGGTCCAGGGCGCGTAGCTTCTGCAGATTCTCGGCAATCAGCTCGACACCATCGTCCGTGAGTTTGCTGCAGCCCGACAGGCTGAGCACCGTCAGATGCGGCAAGGAGTGCACTGCAATTGAAAAAGAGACACAGTGAGACGGGGAATGGGGCAAAAGTTTACTTTAAGTTGGAAACTTTTAAGGCACGTCGCTTAAGCCACTGCAAACGGCAGCTGCATTTGCTCCACTTTGCCCAGAGCACACGAAATGAGGTCTTTGTAGTGAAGCTGCCTGTCCGGAACAGAAGTAGGTTGATGCTTTGCACAACTGCAACGCGCACGGCGCAGCATCTTCAGGCAATTTTGTGCCGAGTTCATGAGGCGTGTGATTCTAAGGCAAATTAAATTTATTTTCGCAGTGCAAAGGATATGGCTTAGTGACCCAGAGCAGCAGAGCAACTCAACTATTCCTCTTCCAACAAAGTAAGAAATTGAGCAATATATGGGGCGTACTGCAAAAACTTTATTTAACTTAATGGTGCATCAAAAATCAATAAGTTCACTTAAAGTGACAAATGCTTATTAAATATATAAAGTTGAGACGTTACTTTTTGATCAAATCGTAGAAATGTGTAACAAATTGTTATTGAAAACAAGTAAGAAAGTCGGTCAAGCCCGACCTGTACCTGTGAAGTGCTGCCCAAAATTGTTTGTTTTGCTTATAACTCGACTATCGTTCATCCGATCTTTACCATTCCTTTGACGGATCGATAAGAATCCCGATTACTAAATATGTCCAGAAGGAACGAACCTTCTAACTATAAAACTGTGGGAGATATGACGTTTTATTCAAATTGCGGGGGCGGAAGGGGGCGTGGAAAAAAGTTAAGAATAAACTTAGACAGGTCGCACAAAACTCAAAAAAAATTTTGTAGATCATTGAACTGTTGCTTGACGTATCAAATAGCTTGGTAATTCTATCAAAAAAGAGGCAATCCTCAAGGCAGAGGTCCACACTGTTCCTGAAAATCTTGGTGATTGCAGAATACAGATGTCCGTATTCAAGAAGGATATCCTGTCGGTACCGCAAACACTTCCGCAAAAATATTGCACGGGATCTCCAGTTTGCCCCATTTAGCAGCGAATGACATTCGCCTATCTCCAGCTCAAAAAGTGAAAAAGTATTGGTGTGCGATATCAAAGCGACACAGCCCAGCTTTGAACTGCTCTGCTCGACGTCTGGGCATCGAATGCAAGCCAAGAGAGCGCTGCTTACGCTCATATGCCCGACTTCGGCATGCGCTCGGCTCGTGTGCGTGTAAATAGCCGATTACGCTCGGCCCCTGGGGGGCTATGGAGGAACATCGCTGCTCCAGAGGATGCCTACCAAAGTGAAGTCGCATCAATTCTGCTAGGATCTCGCGTATATTACACAGCTCGCATTGGTCTGAAGCTCTTGCGCTGTAAGGAGTGTAGTTTAGATAGAGGAGTTCAGCTCTTGCCTTAAATGTTATTGAAATTGTTGCCCCGTCAAACTGTTCATTGAAATATTTTGATTCATTTAAATTATACTCCAATACCCTCGACTGACTTTGACGTGCATGGGACTCGAGAAGATCTCGTTCATGTTGATATAGCTTTTGCAGAAGGTTGAGATGAAGTTGGCCCTCGTCTCCACTGCATTCAAGTTGTGCTCAACGCTCTGCTGCGTAGCCAGTTGCTCCCATTCAGCGAAAAATTGCGTTTTGGACTCCAGCCACCATCCGGGGCAGACTTGAATGGGGCATCTCCATCAAAATCTGCCGAAATCAAGACCTTTCGTTGTCAAAAGTGGAGTAATCCTGCTTGTTTGTTAAAATGTAGTGTGACCAGAGCGAGGAGATAAAAATATTTATTACCTGGTGTTTTTCCGTGAACGTCGGGCTTGTTTTGAGAACAAAAATTTATGATCGAAATGGTTCAAAGAGGAGTCCGCTTGTGCTGCTTTTTGGACCTCAGTTTTGTTTTTAGTGTACGAGATAGTCGAAGTATAACTGTAGTGGTTATATATGAAGAGTGTTGGCAGGCCTGTCTCAAGATGTATCGCATAGTTTGGGGTGTTCCGTGGCAGGAACAATTTTTTCCACGAAAAAGTAGAGAAGCTTTTCTACATCCTCGTAACTGGCTTATCCCCAGACCTATCTTCGACTTATTACACTCAGAAATAAATCCGTTCAAAATCTACCGAAATCAAGACCATTCTTTGGCAATACTAGAGTAATCCCGCTATTTCGTGAACTGTGAACAGCGGTGTAATTTCATGGACGCAATTTTAAGACCCGTTGTTCGATCTTCATTAACGTTTAGGTGCTGCGCTAATACCATTTTGGGCTCAACTTGGGAACATTTTGTTGTCATTTTACAAAATTTCGGGCTTCTTTTAGAAACTTTTATTAAATTTTACACCCGCCACACCTCTTAGCTTTTTGGCGCCAGTTTTGCAGTAATTAGCTATGAAAAGCTTCTCAAACTGCCGTTCGGATTCGGCGTTAAACTGTAGGTCCCTTTCTCTTGTGCTAAAATTCGAAGCGCACAAGCCAAGAGATTGAGAGAGGCTCGACTTTGGCCCGTTGGGGCTGTGTCATCTTGACAAGCTAATTTTACTACTTTACTTACTCCTACTCAGAGTATTTTTACTTTTTACTGTTTGGTTTTATACAATTTAACATCAAACAATTTTTTTTTCAAATTTTATAAAATCACAAATTTAAAAGTTTTGACCATCAGTTCATAATAGGTCAACAATTTCTTAACAAGTTTGAGTTAGAGTTGAAGTGTTTTAGTTTTTATTGTGTTTATCATCAAAGGATTTCAAGGGAGTTCAGAGAATGCACTGCCGCAAGTATCCCTCTCCTAACCTGTACACTTTTCCCCCCGTCTTCCCGAATGGCGAACATCCAAATACCATTCCACATTAGTTCCAATTTCTATGGCAACCAACAGAAGTCGGCCATTCTATCAAGCATAAAAGCTTCATCACACAGATGCCTGGCTAGTTTATACATCTTTCAAATGTTTCACCCCCACCAACCACCGCCCACATTTTTGGCCCCGCCTTTAGTTAGTTTTTCATCATTCATAGAGCTGAATGTTTGTTTGTGTAGGCCTGTTGTACAGCGAGCGAGTGTTTGCATGTATTTTGTAATTCAAATCGTTTTTGTGTGCCTTGTGGTTTTTTTGGTCAGAAGCCAAACAAGGGAGATGCACTTTTGTAACCAAAGTGGGACACAGTTAGCCCATATACATATGTGCACATAGAAATCCGCTTACCCGACCCTGCATTTTTTGGACTTCTTCTTTTATTGAAGATAGAGCTAGGCTGGAATGCCGCTCGCTTTATTTTTCTTCAAGTTTGTTTTCTTTAGCGCCTTTTTATCTTTGTTTTTGCAGCCGCTCAGGCCGCACGTGCCTCCTTCCTCCCACCAATCCATTAGCCAGCGTGTGAGTCTGGCGCGTTTAAGCCGCTTACGAACGGTAATTGTAGCCGAGCCGTGTGCTGCCTTATCCCTTATCGCCATGCTCAGACGACAGTGGCGGCGCAACCCGTTGCCTTACTCATTAGCTTTAGTCAGCGGGGTCCTGGTCCTTAACTGTGACTTTTGACTGAGTCAAATGAGTCTCGCCATAAAATTTGTATTATAATTCACAAGAATTTCTGACCTAGAGCGGAGCAAAGCCACTGAGATAATAAGATAATGTGATAAATAAATACATTAGTCTGGAAAAGGAATCAAACGAAAGCTGGAAATTGAATAAATCTCCAAGTCATTCTTCATCATTCCTGCAAATCTAATTACCACTTCGATGTGTGTGCTTGAATAATGATGTATTCTCGTCCAGACATTGCTCTGGCTGGCATATTTCACCTACATTTAATTTGCATTTAGGTTTTCGATTTTTGTTCTGGCAGTCTGTCCAACTGCCACTTTGTTTAAGTGCTGGCTTCAACTTTGAGTTATGTACACAGAAAGAAATCAAGTATTTCGCACTTAAGCATTTTAATTATACTTAATGTATATACTGTATAGTAGTCGTAGTCCAGTCTTAAACAATTCTGGAAATTAAAAAACATGCCGACGGATTCTGAAGAATTGACATTGAAAATATTTTCAAATTTTTTTCAGGATTTTCGTTGTGCAAAAACCCATTGCAAGAGGCCTCTGAAGTTCGAAAATTTGACTCAATTCTTGTGACCAAAGCTTGAACGATAGAATTCCTGCTTTCTTGCACAGGTGTCTTTTTCATGGTCCGCTATAACATAAATTTTTATACCCACCTTTTAAATGAATTAAACCTGCAAATATATTGTCTGAGTAATTCCAACAACAAAATCCTATACAAAACCTGACAGCTATGGCTAGCTCATTAGATCCAATTGGATTCTGGCAGCTAACTGGGACGCTCTCATTTTCCCCCTTCCCTTTCCCACATACACAATATTGGGAGAGAGAAATTAGAGATGGTCGCGGGACAAATATATCGCCCGATACCCATCTGACTACTAAGACGAGGATTGTTTAAATTGCAAATAATATAAAAATAGTCTAGTTCTTTAATTCTAACATAATATCAAGCAATCACAATGATGTTAAGTCATTCTGGTCACTCCGGAGTCCCGCGTAGTTTTCGATGTACGCCCAACTCTAGCTCTGGCAAATGCAAAGGTTTTTTTTTGCCTGCGGCGCGTGCCAATTCTCTCTCTCTCTCTCCCTCTCTCTCCTAATTATACTCTGTACCAAAGGTACATAGAGTGTAATAAGTTTGTGCAAAAGAATGTAAACCTTAAATGATAAGTATTTAAGCAACTCAAGTCGACTCGTAGGTCTTTATTCATATATCGACCCCATTGCTATTGCAATGGCCTCCTCGTGGTGTTCCCTGGATACCGATTTTATAAAATATAATCGAGAGCAAATGCGAGCGGCGACCCCAACTGGTACAGAGTATAATATAGTCGGGCTTGACCGAATTTCTTTCTTGTTTTGGTCGATTTTAATAGAGAACGCTTGTTATTGATTTGCAAACATGGACAAAATTGGTCATCGTTATGTGATACAATACTTTCATATAAAAGATCTTAGTCCAAACAATATTAAAAAGGAGCTGGATTCTACCTTACGTAATTCTGCTCCCTCGTTTACAACAATAAAATATTGGGTGGCTGAGTTTAAGTGAGGTCGTTTGAGTTGCGAAGATGAACATCGTAATGGGCATCCAAATGAGGTGACCACTTCAGAAATGGTGGCCAAAATTAAAAAATGTGTATTGAGTGACCGGCGATTGAAAGTTCGTGAGTTAGCTGAATGTGTAGGCATTTCAAAAAGTGTTATTGACCGAAAAATTGGACATGAAAAAGATGGGTGCCGCGTTTGCTGTTCCATCATGACAATGCGCCGGTTCATACCTTTGCCGTTGCAATGGCTAAAATTAATGAAAAAATTTGAATTGCTACCTCATGCCCTTTATTCGCCAGACTTAGCTCCCTCTGAATATTTCTTATTTCCAAACTTGAAAAAATGGCTCGAAGGAAAAAGATTTGGCAACAATGAAGAGGTGGAGTCCCAGGTTAATGCCTATTTTGAAGAGCTTCACAGTTCTTATTATAAAAAAGGTATCGAAGCTATTGAACATCGCTGGGAAAAGTGTATCGACCTAAAAGATCATACATATGTTGAAAAATAAATTAGGTCGGCTATTTCTGGAACGGCCCTCGTACATGCCAATTTTGAGGACATATTCATGGAAAACAAAAAAGTTTTTCTAACTAAGACTACTTTTCAAACTGTACTTTTCTATGACAGCTATACTATATAGATGTCCGATTTCGACCAAATTTGGAAGAATCATGGAAAAGCATAGTAAACTGAGAAATACGAAGTTTGGAGGCGTTTCAATTGAAAACAAAAAGGATTTTTCACTAAAAATAGTTTTTTGACCGATCGTTCCTATGACAGCTATATGCTATAGTCATCCGATCCGGCCAGTTCCGACAAATGTGACGCGCATTTGTACCAAAAGACTTCGTGCAAAGTTTGGTGAGGATAGCTTTAAAACTGACGGAGGAGATAGCATAGAAACAGACGGGCAGACGGACGTACGGACAGACAGACGGACAAGGCTAAATCAACTCAGCTCGCCATGCGGATCAATAATATATATTCTTTATGTGGTCGGAGATGCTTCCTTCTATGCGTGACAAACATACGGACAATTTTATAATACCCTCTGCAAGGGTACAAAAATCAGAAGTTTAGAAATTAGAGCCAACTCGTCTTTCTAAATCAAATGCAGATAGTTTTGTTGGACAACAATTAAGAAGGTTAAAACAAAAACACTATTAATTATTGGTTACTAATTTTTATTAACATTATATTAAAGGAGAGTCGGCCTCTAGTGAAGATTATTAAGTTTCTAGGTACCAAATTGAAAATAAAATGCCAAACTTAATTGAAAGCAAGTTGTTGTTGAAAGCAAGTTGTGGATAGAATTGGGTTGAGCCGTTAGGGCCATTGGTGATGTAGCACGAATCATTAGGTCATAACATAGAACATTTTAAAGTCGCGAAAAAGGACATTTCCTTAACATACTTTGCGTTTTTATATAGAGATTTTTTAAAGTGCCCTCACTAATGACGTTTGATTTTAATTGTGACGGGCGTTTACTTAGTTCACACAATTTAAATTTTTAACAAATTCGGAAAAACGACTGAGAATAAGCGTAAGAACATAATTTCGTGGTCGACACTTCGACACAATGATGTTCGACTTGTGGGAAGATAACATTTCGGCTTTGCGTGGTGTGCAAAAAAAACACGCACACTTACCAAAGAATTTTCGAGGGTATTGAGTGAAAGGACGTGCGCACTTAGATTAAGATTTAGAATGAAAAGCAAGAAAAATCAGTTAATTCAAAATTAAGAGATGCATGTCAAGCCAAAACTGGATCTTCAGAATATTCTATGCAGAACCCTGCCAGTTGAGCAGCCTTAAAAACTCTGAAGAAGTAATTCGATATTTTGAGTTAAAATATTTTATAAATAATAATAAAAATAAATTTTAAAAAATGTAAAGAAAATTGTAAAGCAAAGTTTGTGCACGTCTGTTAGCTATGAGTTAACTTCTTCGACTGAATTTATTTTACATGTGGCTTGACATGCTTTTCATAATTTTGAATTAACTGTTTTTGCTAGGCCTACTGTTCGTTTAAATATACTATAAATATATTTAATAAATGCCGTGGTCAATGTATTTGCGTTCCAATTAGAAATGAACCAATGCTCAAACCAAAACCTTGGAATTAAAGCCCTGCTTCTAAGAGAGGTAAGAACTTTCTTATCTAAGCTAAGCTAAGCTGTGTGTCTTGGAACCAGAGCTGTAAACACAATTAACCATTACCATTATCATTACAATTTTTTAGAAAATTAAAAACACTTTGGGGTGGAAGATACGCATCTGCTAGAGGTACAGCGCTCCATGACTCACTTACTTGCTCCCACATGCAAGTTCTTTCAACTGGAAGTTCCACTTTCTTCCCCTTCAACCACAAATTATCTCCGTCAGCCCGAGATTTTGCCATATACTCTTATTCTAGAATTCGGACAAAAAACCTCGCTATAAACGGATTGCTGGAACTTTCCTCAGATCATATCCCTCTGGTAATAGAGTTTCGAGCGGCAGCTTACTCCATCAGGGTCAAGCCAAGATTATTACACAGGCATGCAAACATTTCCCGGTTCAAGAGTAAACTGGAGGAGTTGATAAACCCTAATATGGACCTAAACTCGCCCGCTGACATAGATGATGCAGGTGAATTGTTTGTGCGTAATATCCACACAGCCGCTGAGCAAGCAATGCTTGGTAGACCTGCTTGCAGCCTCCGAGGTCCCCCTCAGGCACTTTTAAAACCTGAGGCAAAAGAGAACGATGCGCCGGAGATGGATGGGATCACGCAGCCCCCTTGATGAGGCAGACTACCGGAGAGCTGCAGACCAACTAAGAAAACTCCTCTTTGATGTAAAGGCTGAATATTTAGAGGAAAAACTTTGCAATATCGACCCAACGCAGGACCGAGGCTTCTCTCTTTGGAAATGCACTCGACATGTCAAGAGGCAGCCCCTTCAGAGATTCGTAATTCAGAGGGACGATGGATCTTGGGCTCGGTCTGATCAGGAGATAGTTCAGGAGTTTGCTAGCAACTTGGAGGGACGATTCACCCCCTTCAGCTTAGCGTCGCCGGAGGATGTTGCCTCCACTCAGGATGCTCTCTCAACTAATACTGGCCCACTATCTCCCATTAGACCAGAGGCAGGCAAAAAATACATTTACATTTTTGCATTGGTGTGTGTGAGAGCAGCTCAAAAATTGCTCTCAATTTCAGTTGCAACGACTGCGTAGCAATCAACGCAGCGGTGCATGTACAGCTTATACTATGTGTGTTTGAGCAGCGCTGCTTTCAGACTTTTCCTATGCAGGCAAGATAGCAATCTGCCTGTCCCTGCATTAGACCTATCTCGCTGGACGAAGTGCGTGTTCAGATCCGGCAGCTAAAAGCCACTAAGGCCCCAGGCTTTGACGATGTTGACGGCAAAACAGTCAAGGCACTTCCGGATGTGGGAGTAATGTTTCTGCTAATGCTATTTAACGCCTTGACTCATTTGCAATACTTCCCTTCCTCATGGAAGTGTGCTGTAATCGTGATGGTTCCCAAGAAGGGCAAGGATCCTACGAAGCCCGACTCCTACCGACCAATTAGTCTGCTACCACCCTTGTCCAAAATGTTTGAAAGAATATTTCTTTGTAGAATGTTGGCAGTCAGCTCGGTTGAAGATGCTTACCAGACCACCAGTTCGGCTTTCGTAGAGGACACTGTGCGCCTCAGCAGGTTCATAGAATCTCTAATCACATTTTAAAAGCTTTCGAGAACCGCCAATACTGCTCTGCCGTTTTTCTTAATATTCGGCAGGCTTTCAATCGCGTATGGCATGATGGCCTGCTTTTTAAGCTGAAGTCCCTCCTTCCTGTTGAACAATATCTGCTGCTTCGGTCTTTCCTGCTTGGGCGCCGCTTTATGGTTGAGCTCAGAGGCGAGCGATCAACCATCCGTCCTATTTGTGCGGGTGTACCACAGGGTAGTGTTCTCGGACCAGTACTCTATACCCTCTTCACCGCGGATCTGCCGTATCCAGTGTCTTATCGCACCCTAATCGCCACTTACGCTGATGATACAGCTTTTCTGGCTTCTAGCAATAGCCGCATTAGGGCATCAGCTAAGGTCCAGCAGTTTCTGGATGGCTTTGGTCGATGGGCAAACCGCTGAAAAAGCCAATACCGCACGTTTTCCCTGAGACCCGGGAAAGTTGCTCGAGTGCGACTCCAAGGTTCTAGAATCCCTCATCTGGACTCTTCTATTAATTGTCTTTGGATTGCCGCTTGACCTGGAAGGCCCATGTGACTCGGGCAGCAGCTACTGTTACAGCTAAGGCGAAGGAACTTGACTGGCTGCTCAAGCCTCGAAGCGGTGTTTCGTTGCGCTGTAAAGTCCTTGTGTATAAGGCTATAATCATGCCTTCCTGGACATGGGGGATCCCGCTGTGGGGTACAGCAAACTCCACAACCCTGAAGAAACTGGAGTCTTCTATAAGCCAAGTCCTCTAGCGCATCACTGATGCTCCATTCTATGTGAGGCATTCAACTCTTTACCGTGATCTGGATACCATGACCGTCTGGTGGCCCACTCCAATAGACTTGCTTCTGATCTGGCGACAAACAGGCTCAGAAGAAGACTTTACCGACGACATCCCTCCGATCTTTGGATCCATGGAAGGCGTCCCACGGGTCGCCTCCTTAACTTAGCTTAAGAGTATTATCTTGGCATTATCTTGGTGCTTAAAGAACCTCACCAAGAAACAACTTGTTCTATTTGTGACTTTCTTTCCCATGGTCAGTCTAGTGTTGAAAGCATATTCTAATATGACATTTATGAATTTGAAAAAATGTCTTTCGAATCAAAGGCATGTGGAGTGATAAATGGCCTGAAGCCACAACAATGACAAAATAACCGTAACGTTGACGACGACCACCAGCGGCGAGGCAAGGAACAGGGAGCTAACGGGGATGAGTTGGTGGCCCTAAATAACCGCAGGAGCAAACAGCAAGCTAACTGTAATTGTATCTATCAATGGAAGCTGCGACAATAATGTTGCAAGCATAAATGGGGGCCACAACGAAGCGTCGCGACGCCCTCAAAGCGAAAAACCGCAAAAGCAGTCCAATAACAAAGGCGCCTCTATGCAAGGGAAATACTCGTACATACATTCAAATAAAAGCAGAACACTATGCAAATGAACAGATACAGATACAGTTACAATTGCATTATACTTGTTATACTTTGCGTATTGGAAAATTGTGATTAAGTGCAGCCGCAAACGGAGAGAGAGAGAGAGAGACACATCGATTGAATTACAAAAAAAAACTTAATCATTGACATAGCATTAGAAGCCTCTCAGATCGCATATTTATCACGCCTGTAATCGCCGCTGAGATTCATTTCATTATCAGCGTTCCATCGACGCGCAACCATCTCGTGGATGATTCAGTTCGCAATTCGAGTGCAGTTCAGTTCTATCTCTTTGGATTTTATCCTGTGTTGCAATTTCATTTTGTGACCGACACTAACGGGTAGTTTGTCCCACTTTTTAAGTCGCTTGGTTTTTACTCGTTTTTGCGATCACAAATTCTGAAATTGCAGCCAAAAGCAACGAAATTGCAGCTTCCAAAGTGAGATTAAGCGAGAGATCGTGTTCAGTGATGTGGCAAATGTTGAAGCTAAATACAGTGAATTTCATTTTGGCGACATTTGAGTTGTATGTGTGTGTCTATAATGTTTTGTCTAAATTGTGTAGATAGGGCGTTTTTATTCATCAGACTGGTATGTACTTGTTTGAATAAAAAAAGTTTATAAATTGTTTCATACATGCATAAAGCTTGATACATATTTCCCTGTTTACTTTTTAATTCCAGCTGAAAACTATATTGTGGTTGATTTCGATATTGTTTTTTATATAAGCGGCATTGCCTTTTTTTGGTTTTAACTCCTAAAGTACAAAAGGTATAAATTATTTTTGCCACTCCCCACAGTGGGCGATTTGACAGATCTAGCGTAACGAAATAAAATTTCTAAACTTTTAAAATCTACCAAAATTTGATTTCCAGCAGATACCCAAGTGTTCATTTAGGACATCGATAACATTAAAATCGATAAAGTCGATATCATTGATCAGGAGAGGGCTTTCGAACACAACATTTGCAAGCACAAGTTTTTAAACTTTTTTTCGGAACTGGTTTTTTGGTTTTTCAAAAGCTGAAGGTATGCATAAAAGTTTCGTGACCTGTGAATACATGTTTTGTTGCTAACTTATCCTTGAAACTTGCCCCCTTTTTATACCCTGTTCCCATTGAAAATGGGAAAAGGGGGATCATGAAGTTGTGCAAAAGTATGTAACAGATAGAAGGAAGCATTTGCGACCCTATAAAGTATATATATTCTTGATCAGCATCAACAGCCGAGTCGATTTAGCCCTGTCCGTCTGTCCGTCCGTCTGTCCGTATGAACGCGTGTTTCTCAGAGACTATAAGATCTAGAGCCACAAATTTTAGAATGTAGGTAGGTGTATACCCAATTCAATACGACTTTGTTTCAGATTTGGAAAATTCCTCCCCCTCCCCCCTTTAAGCGCAAAAATCTGTCACAGCCACAATTTTTAAGTTAGACCTTCCAAACTTTATATATATCAAGTAAGGCCCAATATCTATCTATTCTGAAAAGATCAATAAGATCGGACAATAAACACCAAAGTTATAGACTAATGACGTTTGATTTTAATTGTGACGGGCGTTTACTTAGTTCACACAATTTAAATTTTCAGCAAATTCGGAAAAACGACTGAGAATAAGCGTAAGAACATAATTTCGTGGTCGACACTTCGACACAATGGTGTTCGACTTGTGGGAAGATAACATTTCGGCTTTGCGTGGTGTGCAAAAAAAAACACGCACACTTACCAAAGAACGGCTGAAAAGTTTAAGCAAGCTGTTTTCGAGGGTATTGAGTGAAAGGACGTGCGCACTTAGATTAAGATTTAGAATGAAAAGCAAGAAAAATCAGTTAATTCAAAATTAAGAGAAGCATGTCAAGCCAAAACTGGATCTTCAGAATATGCCATGCAGAACCCTGCCAGTTGAGTAGCCTTAAAAACTCTGAAGAAGTAATTCGATATTTTGAGTTAAATTATTTAATAAATAATAATAATAATAAATTTAAAAAAATGTAAAGAAAATTGTAAAGAAAAGTTTGTGCACGTCTGTTAGCTATGAGTTAACTTCTTCGACTGAATTTATTTTACATGTGGCTTCATAATTTTGAATTAACTGTTTTTGCTAGGCCTACTGTTCGTTTAAATATACTATAAATATATTTAATAAATGTGTTCCAATTAGAAATGAACCAATGCTCAAACCAAAACCTTGGAATTAAAGCCTTGATTCTAAGAGAGGCAAGAACTTTCTTATCTAAGCTAAGCTAAGCTGTGTGTCTTGGAACCAGAGCTGTAAACCTAATTACCATTATCATTACAATTTCTTAGAAAATTAAAAACAATTCCTGATTACGATTTTTTACTAATCGTAATTGCAACTAGAAATTACGATTATTTGTGATTATTCAGTGATTATTACAAAATATAATTACTTTTACAATTACTTGAATAATTGTGCATGTTAAATTATTCATGTATTTCTAGGTGTAGACTGAAATTGTTCACTAGTTGGAATGCTCAACTGCATATAAATAATTTTTAAATATTTACTATTTTATTTTATTTTTATACCCTTGCAGAGGGTATTATAAAATTGTGCGGATGTTTGTAACGCATTGAAGGAAGCATCTCCGACCACATAAAGTATATATATTCTTGATCAGCATGACGAGCTGAGTTGATTTAGCCTTGTCCGTCTGTCCGTCTGTCTGTTTCTATGCCATCTCCTCCGTCAGTTTTAAAGCTATCCTCACCAAACTTTGCACGAAGTCTTCTGGTACATATACCATTGGATGACTATAGCATATAGCTGTATAGGAACATCGGCATAAACTTTTGTTTAAAACCTCGTCGTTTCTTAGTTTACTATCCTTTCCCATGATTTACCAAGTTTTCATCACTATAACTATAGCTCCCTAACGATCGGTCGAAAAACTAGTTTTTGTGGAAACTTTTTGTTTTTAATGAAACGTCCATCTTGATACAAAAACTTACACATTCACAGTTTGGTCGCAATATGCGCCATAGGAACGATCGGTCGAAAAACTAGTTCTAGTGAGAAAAACTTTTTTGTTTTTAATGAAAACGTCCTTTTTATTGGCATATTCTTATTTTATATACATTAACATATTTCTACGAAGTTTTATCAAAATCGGATAACTATTGCATATAGCTGCAGTATGAATGATCGGTCGAAAAGGAAGTTCTAGTGAGAAAAACTTTTTAGTTTTAAATTGGATCGCCTCCTAATTTTCGTAATTAACAGTGTATTATGCTTTTCCAAGATTTCACCAAGTTTGGTCGAAATCAGACATCTATATAGTATAGATCCCATAGAAAAGTAAGGTGCAAAAAGTAGTCTTAGTTAGAAAAACTTTTTTGTTTTCAATGGAAGCTGCAAGGATATACAAAACTTCGGCCGAGCCGAAGTTAACTTTCCCCTATTTTTTTCTCATGAGTTTTGCTGTGGCTTCGTAAGCTTTTGGAATTACGCTTTTACGCTTTGCCATTTTACGAGGGCTGTGAATACCCTCAATAATACAAGTAAGAAAGTCGGTCTAGCCCGACTGTGATATACTCAGTACCTGCAAAAATGTACGCGTTATGTATTCGACTGCTGCAGTAGCAGCTGAAAGCAACACAATAGATCAGCTAAGGACCTAATTAGTTAATATTAGCCTTAGCTAAGTTTGAATGTCTTCTCTTATATCAAACTTTAAATATTGGTGGAAAACGCGTAAAGTGAGCTGTAAAAATATGCCAGGCCTGCCTTTAATTGAGTTGTTTACGCCAACTGATGAATTTTCAGACATGCAGGACCCACTGGCAGTTATTAATATGACACGCACTTAATTCTGATGTCAATTAATTAATTTGCTTAATGACATTCCTCATGTGTATGCCAGCAATTATGTAAATTTTACCCAAATCGTATTAATGTTTAAGTGTAAAATGTTAATGATTTTAATGTGAATGGACTTCCATTTACATGACATTTTGAATAAACGACTCGAATTTTTCCAAGAAAATCAATAAAACATATTGGTATTGTTGTTGTTGTGGTATCCTAATGGTCCTGCCAATGACCAAAGTTGATAACTGTTGAGGTAGTCGCCCATCCATTCCACTGACTGTGACTCAAATCTGTTAAGTAAAATCTGCTGTGACAGGCGGCAGCAGCCACGAATGCCAAACTAGGCACACATAAATGTCCTTAGTTAGTTGTTTAGGGGGAAATGTAAATGTATCTCATAGATACACAACTGTTACAAGTTGTTTGCCTTACATGTTTATATTCCTGTCTCGCCTCCTTCTGCTTGGCCATTGTCGCGGGCTTTTATTTCGTTTCAGGGTTTACGGCACTATTTTGACATAATGTTTTGCCATGCGCAAATTTCCATTTACATATCAAGTAGGTGTATTTGTTCAACTTTTTTTCTTGGTAATTTTGCCCGGTGATGCGAGGTAGTTAATTTTTGGAATTACAATCGATTGATTCTTTGAATTCCAATTTTGTTTATCCAAACTTGCAATGAATATCAATTCGGTGATATGAAAATCATTGGAATATTTTATGGTTAAAAATAGAAATTGCGCTTAAAGCTACCCGCTTGAAATATCTACGAAGAGAGAATTATTGTCCTCTTATTGTCCTTTTTTATTTTCCGAGGGTAAATTTCTAGCTTCATAGCTGTTCACACCAAGCTAGAGTAGAGCATAATAGAGCTTTTAATTTCATTGTACCCAAGACATAAATACTTAAATGGGCAAATCCTAGCCAGAAATTTCTTGTCAATTGCTTTAATGTCTTCAACCGTATTTTGAACTGCAGCACATTATCCTAAAAGTATACTTAAAATATATATGCATATATGCAAATGTTTAAATCTTCTGCCTGCCTTTACTGTTTCACTTGTCTCTCAATTAACGTACAAAGTTTGAGGCCAAACAATGGGAGCGTAAATTAGCTAAAGTAGCACGCTAAGTGGAAAGGGGACTCGCGGGAGCCGGAAAATGTAAGTCGCGTCTTGGGCAAATAATGCTCGAAACGTGCAGGCCTCATTAGGCATGATGAGCAAAATGCGGAGGAGTAAGTCCAAAAGGAGCAGATTAAACAGCCGCAAAATGTGATAGGATTACGCAATGGCCGATAAGGTCGTCAGACTGAGGGGAGAAACGACTAACTGGTGGCAACCCAAGCGCCGAAATTCAAATTGTTCCAAAACATGCACAGCCCAAAGAATAATATCTGTAGGATTTTAGTTAGATTTATTATATTTAGGTAAGCTAGGCACATATAGTATATATGTATATGCAAGGGTGGTCTTGGGCAGCTACCCAAGCCAAAGACTAAGGAAATCTCGAGTTAGTGCCCTTCTGCTTTCAAACCAAGTTCAAACTAAGTAACATCTTATTAGACTCTTATGTGAGTCTGATAGTCCATCTACCGAAGCAGCATAAGGAAACTCTTTGTGGCTAAGCCTAAAGGAATATAACATACATGTTAGTACAGTGGTAAGAGGACATTATTGAAATTTTTGTAATTGGAAAGATACAATCAGAAAAAAATTCACTTAAGAAGCAGTTTGATTTTATTTTGCATTCAATTCAGGACTTTTTCCAACACTTCTATATAACACAAGGCAACAAAATTTGACTTTTTCCAGTATCTTGAAGGTTTGGTAGTGATTCTAGATGCTTTGATTTTCGAGCAAGACTGCGTTTTCAGAAATTGTCCATCACGTCGAGATTTTTAGTAATTTTGACCCTTTTTAGGAGCGTTTTTCGGGGAATCCATTCTATTGTTTGGACTCTCTTTGATACCATCGGAAAGTACCACTCCTTAGCTTTAAAATGAACTATCCCAAACAATTCTGCGATTTTTTCAATGGAGATATAACTCTTTTAGCACTTGTGTAAGAATCCAAAAATATCCTATTTATTGCTGGTTCCCCAAAGTATGCAATGTGTAGTAGAGACTCTAATATGTTTTCGTTTCCTAAAAACAGTAAAATTGGCTAGTCATTTGTAATAAACCAGCAACAAAATTCTAAAGAAATCCTCCTGATAATGCTTAAAGAGAGACGATTACAATAAATTTCATAAACGAAGGCCAAAAAAGGACAGATTTGTGAGGTTTTTTTTAGTATTTTGTTGCTGGTACATCAAAATTGACCAGCCTTCTTTACTGTTTTTAGAAACGAAGACTTCATCTTTTCCACCCATGATACTTAGGGGCACCAGCAATAAAAAGGATATTTTTTGGATTCTTACACAAGTGCAAAAGAGTATATCTCCATTGAAAAAATCGCAGAATTGTTTGGGATGGTTCATTTAAGGAGTGGTACTTTCCGATAGTATCAAAGAGAGTCCAAACAATAGAATGGATTCCCCGAAAAACGCTCATACTCGGTTTCTTCCTAACACCCCCAAAATCAGAAGTTATGGCCCAAAAACCGCTTTTTGCATTTGTTTACTCATTTAAATTGATATAACTTGCGCGTGGACTGACTGACTGTTTATAGCCTTGAAAATTCCGATAGCGGCGAGAGGAATCTAAATTATGATAATTAATGGTTCGATAGATTTAGCTTGGTGGCTAAGTAATGCGGGTTACAGATTTGGCATTTTCTCCTTTTGTGTTGCAGTGAAATTCTCAAACGTCGAGTACCCGGATTTCGTGTTTTATTACGGCAACGCAATGAGTGCTCAACGAATGTATGCGGAAGCCTATCCACAGGGTCGGCTTCATCTCTAGACTTGTGCACGAAAATTGCATTTTCTTCGAACGTAGTCGATCGCCTGCCTTATAAAGTGCTGACGAATAGTTTCTAACACCCTGATAAGCCCATTTATTCTCCGTTGAGAATGTTGGCCCAATGAATTTGGTTCCGTTTCGAGTTATCCCGTTTTTCTGAGTACACATCGACAATCAGTATTTTTTTTGAGTGTGCTTACATATTGGAGTATGCTTTAACATGAATGCCCCTAAAAGTATAATATGATTTGTTTGGCGACAAATTTAAATAATTCTTATCAAATACCTAAAGCACAATTTCTGGACCAAGATTCGCTTTCTCCGAATAGAGTTACCCTAGATATATTAGTTTAGCGAGTCCAATAGCATTAAGGAATAGTGACTAACACCCTGTACCAAAGGCGGAAATGGTCCCAGAACCGCGAAACTTGCAAAACTAAATTTTGAAAAATTCACGGGTTTTGGACAGTGGAATTTTCCATATAAAAAAATAGCGGAAAGTTAACCACGAAATTGGCAAGATTAAACCGTTCATCCGAATGCGATGAACATTTTGGGAATGCTTGGATGCTTGCTTGCGAACAGTCTCAGCCGAACAAATGTGCAGAACATGGTCCAAAACCCGCGAAATTTGCAAAATTTATTCAAATGACAGCGAAAGGAAAATTCCAACGTTCTCAGTGATAATATTTTTGTAAGCACTTTTGAAATATGTTAGAACATTAAATCTTATTTACGTATATTAAAAAATGACAATATTGTTTCTCCGGCTTAGGTTCAGGTTCGGGCGGACAAAATGTTTCTGCTCCGACTCCAGAGCGGTTCAACTCCAAACCGGATTTCCACCCTGGTAATTTCACAGTCGCTCGTCTAGTTCATACTAGTATATTGGTTTCCTTTATAAAACCATTACTCTGATGCTCCCTTGAAAGGTGGCAGAAATCTTTTTGGAATTACTAAGACTATACTTTCAGATAAAAGCAGGCGCAATCGGGTTTGAAAAACAACCGATTCTTTTATTTATTTACAGTTTGATAGAATATACAATTAAATCTAAGAGGTTTAGTGTGCAGAGTACTATAGTGGACCTCCGACTCCTTAACAATGTAAGCACAGCAGTTTAGAGCCTAAAGTTTCGGTTGGTTTACTCAATCCAATAAAAAAAAAATGTCTTGGGCTCTAGTCCCAGTCAGTCCCGGAAAATTTTTTTATTTATTTAATTAAAATTAATCAAAGCAGCTAGGGCGTTGTTCCAGCGAAGCGATGTCTCTGCGCGGACCTGGAAGGGCTTCATTAGGCCTTGGACGGTGGTGGATCTGGACGGTGGACTTAGACCTGGACGTTGGTGGACTTGGAGGACGGTGGTAATCCGTGGACCTGAACGGCGGACCTTGACCTGGATGGTGTGGAACTGGACGGTGAACTTGGACGTGGACGGTGGTGGACCTGGAGATGGACAGTGGTGGACCTGGACCTGGACACAGTAGTGAATCTGGACGGCGGATCTGGACCTGGACGGTGTGGATATGGTCGGTGGACCTGGACACTGGATCTGGGCGGCGTTCTCAAAAAAAAAGTTCTCGAATTGAGAATATCCGTTCATGATTAGTTTTTGTGACCGAATGTGCTCTTTTGAGTCCAATGTTCTCGGTTTTTTCCCTTTGTGTAGGACTCGAACTCGGGAGCTCGAAAGACGCACTCACTGACACCGCCGCTCAGCCAACGACACCACACCTCGGATACTTTCAACAGCTCCAAATTCATATTATAAATTGAGATTTTGTGTTAGCTGGTCGATATTGTGCGCCAAAGTATCAGAATCTTCAGCAAGTACCATTAGAGCCTTCGATGGATTTGACGAAGTCAAACATTTAAAAGTTTTGGACACCTCATCAGTGTAAACAGTTAAAGGGGGTATTGCTGTTTGGCAAACATTTTTTTCGATTTTTTTTCTTGCCTTTTTTTATAGCTTGGATATTTGAAATATCGTCCTTAAAGGATTTTTTGAAATTCGAAATACTTAGAAGTATAGCCCCAATGACCCAAAGTGACCCTATTTTCCTAGCAACTGCAAACTTTAAACGCGTTTATTTCGAAACCACGTTTTTGGAGCTGGCGGCACTGATTGCGCCCGTAGTTCTGAACCGATTTCGATGAAACAAAGTGAAATCGTCGCAGAATTGTCACCATTATGGCCTTTATTTGAATAATAATCTTAAAATTTTTTTACTATTTTTTTTAAACGCTTGCCCAAAATCGATTTTTCACTTTCCAATGGCCGCCATTTTTTACGAAGGGCCACGCAACCAGGACCTAAACATCAGCTCAAAAAAACAGAATTTAAATAACTATTTCCGTTTTCAAATAAGATTTTTTTAAAAAGGCCCAAAAAACAGCCTTCCAAGCAGCAATACCCCCTTAAAGCTACACCCTCCATCTCAAAGTTTGTTTTTAAGAAAAGTTCAAAGATCAATTTATAAATTCAAATTAAATCTTTACATTTAAATTTTTAAAAATAAGGAAAAAGATGCAATGTGAGTACCTATTCGGCAATCGAACTGCTTCTCTATTACAACCAAGGCTTGAATTAAGTCCTTCGGCCGAAATCCTTGAACAGTACAATAAGTTTTGGTTCGAACGCGCTAACCGGTGGTCTGAATAAATTTGTTTGGTTGGCAGCCCTGGAAATGTTGTTCATACCAAAAGGTCAGCTTGCTTTGTCCATTTTGTGCATCAAATTACAAATTGCAGTTCACAAACTGGATCTGGTTTAATTGCAAGAGGTATTTTCTTGAGTTAACCTTAAGTACTTCGACACACCGCTGAATCTTACAGTAATAAATTTAGGTATGAGCACTGGCACTTGCTCCAATTCATAAGTGAAACAATTTTGGGGGTCTCATGGGATATTACTTATTATATTACTTAGCAAAAACCTTACTAAAATACACTCGTGAGAGTGTGAGCGCAATCTCCTACACCTTTCGAATGATATGAATTTCATTTATCTAAATTGGTTTAATGTCATAAAATTGTTTGCCCATTATTGCAAACAAATAAAATAAATCCTTGCACTTTTGGCAGACTGGCAGCTTCAATCAAATTTAATTTTGTTGATTATTGTGGGCAATTTATTTAAAAAATCAATATGAAGCGGTTGACTTGGCAAAAATAGTATAAAATTATTTAATTGAAATTGATCTGATCACTTCTGAGTTTTGTGGGTACTTACCTAAAAACAGAAAAGCCAGACTCGCTAATTGAAATATTTATAATTCTGACTAACTAGAGCAAAAACTCCCACAATTGTGGCGTTTCTCGGAAAGCAAAACGCAATTAGCCTAAGCAAATCTTTTGAAATAAAAGTGGCACAACCAAATGGGTTGGACATAATAAACATCATTAAAGTTTTCACTGGAAATGCTACAAAAGAATAAGAGAAGGACATGAAACTGGGTTAACAACGTCTAAAGAGAAGAAACGTTGCAGTAGTTCAGAATGAAGCAGGCAACAAAACTGCCAATCAAATGGTGGACGGGACAGACAATTTCAGACTTCTGGGAGACATTTAGCAGCCTTAGCAAGTGCCAGGCACTGGGGAACCCTTGAGCGACAGTTGAGCTGTGTTCTTAAATTTTAAATTTTTTGTCGCATATGTATGTACTATACAAGTACACTCGGAAAAAAAATGTTCAAGTACAACTTATCTCCAAGTCAACAAAGTAAGCAACAGAAAATCAAAATATTTGGAATTGAATTCAAGTACCAAGCTCTAAATTTTTCCTGAATGTGTTTCAGTTGTATGATATCCCTGTCATAATTCATTTGTCTAGTAAAGTGAAAGAGAAGTCTGGTTTTTGCATTTCCCCAAAACTTTAAGTCTAACCTTGCCATGTCAAGGTAAACTAAGTAAGTGCCAACAGTTTGAGCTGAAGCCATTGTCAGAAGTTTCGAAAAACCTTTTGCCGCCGCCGTCTTCGTGCTGTCAAGCGTTGAACTTTAACCTAAACTTGGTGCAAACTTTTAATAATAACTCGCCGACTCTGAGGCAGCCATTTAGCTAATTGCATTTCACATCTACTAATTCAATTGGTGAAACTTTCAACCCAAAGAAAACCAGCGGCTCATTAGCTGGCCGGTCGCCAAATGTCAATGGACTTGTATTTTTTTATTGGTGTGTGGAATTTTTTGATTGCCAGGTGACACATCATTTGGCACGCGAAACGGAAGCGGAAACCCAACTGACACATTGACATGCATTGACAACGCCTTCACTTGCCGCAGGGCTAATTGGCAGCGAGTCGCCACGAGGTCGTTCAACCGGGCGTATGCGTGATTTATGATTTCGCACGTGCGAAAAATGACAAAAATTGCGAACTTTTGCACACACAACGCAAGCAAGTTAATCGCACATTAATTAACACTGTCAACAAAAATGCTCGATTTCATTTAGCAAACGAATTGCGCGAGCAGAGCAAGAACAAAAGTCTTCATCATCATTATCCCCTTTCTCATGCTGTTTGGGGCGGGCTAATGAAGTGGTTGCGGTTCGTTTCGCGCCTGAGCAATTGCAATTGTCATTTATGTCGCCGCCAAAACGAAATGTCCATCAATTTAACCACAAGTGCACTCAACCGCCTGAGGTTCCCAAAAACAACGAGCCATTCTGCCGCTGCTGCTGATGATGGGCCACCACACAAAGATAAACCAAATGCAAAAGCTAAGCACAGTGGTTGGATCGGTATTTAGTTTAAATCAAAACGAGAGCGTAAGTTAAAGTCGGTCCTGCCCAACTTCGATATACCCGTTAGTCAGGGAAATTAATGTTTTATAGCCTTCCCTTATGTTAGTTAACAGAGCATTAACATTGACGAGAACATTTCAACATTATGTAAGCAAATAGCGCATGCGGCGACAAAAAGTATGCAAAGTTTTTTATAACTTTTATAACTCTGTCATTTTTTATCCGATCTTTATGAGTACAAGCCGAGTGGGGCACCACAACTATGACAAAAGAGGCACACGGTGGCTTGCCTCAGGGAGGAGTACTGTCCCCCTTCTATGGAATATTCTGGTCAACGAATTATTACAAAAATTCCGCAGGAAAGCACCCAAGATAACCGCCGACGACATAAGCATAACGCACTATCTGCTACAGGTTCCAAGAAGGACTGTAGACTGCTTAGAGGCATACTTATGGGACACTGCCTAGCAGCCGCGCACGCGATAAAACTAGGCATTAAGACAGAGGGCACCTGCAGGAAATGCAAGGAATCTGGAGTTATAGAAACTCAAAAACACCTCATTTGCAGCTGCCCAGCAATCGCAACGATAAGATTAAAACTTCTGCACACCCCATTGCTTGCTTCTCTGGAAGAAGCGGCCAAGAGGCCTCCTATCCAAATACTGGCGTTCACCAAAACTGCAAAGATCCTACAGTATTTCTAAAGAGAATGGTACAATACTCAAAGCTCAATCAAAGCTCGTCTTGCTGATCAAGAATATATATACTTTATGTGGTCGAAAATGATTCCTTCTATGCGTTCCAAACTTCTTGGCAAAATTATAATACACTTTTCAAGTGTAAATGAGATTTGTGTCTAAGACACAAAAATTACACCATAAATGCATATCAGAGAACAGGAACGAGCCGCCACGAGTACACTCGCTCAGCGCACAAGGCTTGTCAAACTCGAGTGTTGCCCGTACTTACACTCAAGTTTACTCAGAGCTTCGGCCGCGAGTTCTGCTGCGAGCCATCATGAGTAAAACTCGTTTAGTACAAATACTCGCGATGACTCGTAGCTTCGGCCGCGAGTCACTTGTTGCCGATGTCAAAGATTTGCTGCAAGCTGTTACGATCAACGCTTGAGCACAATCGTCACAAGCACACAAAAAACAACAATTTGTGAGACCAAAGGAGATAGCATGATAGCCTATTTTTTTGCATTTGTACTTTGCATACGCTTTCTTTTTCCTTCTTGTGACATGTTGTTGTTTGAAGTTTTCAAAACACAACAACAATTGCATACGAGGCTTTTCAAAGCTCGCCGTCAACAAGCAGAGTACGTGCAAGTAAATTTTGTTGCAAGTCCGAGTAAGCACGAGCTCGAAAAGGCTTGGCCATTGCCGGCTAAAGGCTTGTTATGACTCGTGTTATGAAAAGATTGTTCATATTATTACACGATCGAAGCAAAGAACTTGCTCGTTCTGACTCAATGTGCTTGCTAGCATTTCAAGTGTGTCGAAGCAAGACTGCGAGCCCAACCAAGCCTAGTAAACTCACGAGTGTAATCGAACATTAGAGGCTTGTTGCAGGTCTCTAACGCATATCAATTGAAAAATATCTTATTGAATCAACGAATGGTATGAATGAGCGTCTCGATGCGTTCCTAGTAGTCCCAAAGGGTGACATGACAAAACGCCCACGGACTAAAGGCCCATATCCAAATTAATCGTAGTAAGCATCGAAATTAAACTCAAAAAATGTTATGGGCCTTATGTCCTCATTAAATTCGGACATTTTGCCCACATTTCATCGGACTTTTCGCCCAGGTTAATTTGAGGTCCTGCAGGGTGCAAAACGAAATATGTGCCTCTGGCAAATCAAAGAAGAGGAGCAACTTTACAAGTTCAAGACTTCTTCATGAGGAATGGGGCGTCTTTTAAGAGACTGTGCTAGCCGAACGATGTCCCAAAATCGCCTAGCGGACGCACGACATTTCATGTACAGTCTCTGGTAATCTGGCCAATTGTGATGTAGCTGATAGTTTGTATGTCTGCAATACCGTCTCGGGCCATCTAAACTGTCTATTTTTGGAAAATTAGAAGCACACAAGCCAAAAGATTGAGAAGGAGCCCGCTAGGCTATGTCCTTCGGGCTGTGTGCGGATCGGCAGCGCTTACGGTTATCCTTTACAGACTGCCGGTTAACGAATATACCGAAGACGATGGAAATCGCCTGGCGGATAGCTGACATTCAGGCCCGTCCAAACGTGATTCCGGGCCCGAGGGGTTTTCTCATGTTGTACATAGTTTACCTAAGATTTCGCCAAAAATCCGGGCTCCGGTCCCCTCTCAGAAGTCAGGCCAGCGGGGAAACACCTCGTGATCAAATTTTATATTCTTCACTGTGCATTTTATGTCCGGGCATTAAGCCCAGAAAATTTCTGAGTTATATTTCAAAGTAATGATTGAAATTTTTTATATGGGCCTTTTGTCCGTGGGCGTTTTGTCTTGTCACCGTCCCAAAGTAGTTATTCAGTGGACAGGATGGCTTAAAAGAATATGCAAAACGACTGCAAAATCTTCTGTTGATGACAGGACCGGAAGGCCCTTGAGTACCGTACAGACAATCTATGCTAACAGTACCTCTCACTTACTTCAACACTGTCATTTACTGTATATCATTTTTCAGGTTCATTTTCATGTCCCAGCAAAAATGATATATCTCAGTTATTCTGCAGACAATATTTGACGAAGATCATTCGCTTTTTATTTACGTTGTAACTTCTTAATTATAAGAATTTTTTTAGATAAATATTAGGAGATAGAGCTTCTAAAAACTATGGCACTTCACATACCTTAACTCAAACTTTGACAAGTACTAATTCTTTCTTCTGATACACTTGAAATGTGTACTATAAATTTTCTTAAAGGTTGGAAAGTAAGAAGGAATCATCTCCGACTACATAATGTATTTATATTCTTGATCAGCATAACGATCTGAGTCGATTGAGCTTTGACCGTCCGTCTGTCCGTCCGTCTGTCTGTTTCTACGCAAACTAGTCCCTCAGTTTTGAAGCTATCGAGCTGAAATTTTGCACAGAGATATCTTATAGCTGCACACAGCACAAATGTCGGAACCACGAAAGTCGGAAGATAACTTCTGGTAGCAGTTCTTTTTGTTTAGGCTTTTTTATTTAATATCCCAATGACACAAGACATAAAGCTTATAAACTAAGTCATTGGTCACAAAATTAATTTAGTGGTCACAAAAGTTTCAAGTGTATTTCAACTGCGGCACAGACAAAGTTAGCTTTGCTTTCTACGATTTTTGAAGCGTAATTCTTCGAAAGCATTAAATGTGTTGCAAGTTGTTCGGGACTATTCCCATCCAACGATCTTTTAGGGTCGCCAGCTCATTTTTCATTGTGCTTTGACCGATACTATTTGACCGAAATTCGTCCCTTCTAAAACTCGGGCACAATAAAGTCACTGTTTTTGTCGCTGCTTTCGTAACAGTTTTAGTCACTGTTTGGGTACTGTTTTGGTTCGTGTTTTTGTTGGTCACTGTTTGGGTCACTGTTTAGGTCACTGTTTAGGTCGCTGTTTAGGTCACTGCTTTGGTCACTGTCTTGTCACCCTGTTGGTTACTTTTTGGTCATTGTTTTGGTCACTGTTTTGGTCACTGTTTTGATCACTGTGGTGGTCACTGTTTTGGTCACTGTTTTGTTACTGTTTTGGTCATTGGCTTGGTCAGTCTTTTAGTCACTGTTGCGGTTACTAATTGGTTACTGCTTTGGTCAGTGATTTGGTCACTGTTGTGGTCACTGTTTGGTCACTGTTGGGGTCACCCACGCACACAGCTACACACAACCCACCAGCTGATATGGCTGCCTTGCACAATAACATAATCTCTCTAGAACTTAATGCAAGGATATTACACAACATAAATTCAAATTCAAAGGATTTTACTGAGTTGATAAACTTTTTGATTTGAAATATAAACAAAAACATGACTCATGTCTTTTTCGTGTGTATTTTATCTTTTTACCAATCTAATTAAACCAATTTGTTTAATTACATTTAAACCAAAAGCCACTGTGCCAGTGACACATCTTCATCTAACACTTGAATTTGTTTTGTTTGGCTTGTAAAATGTATATAAATATTTTTGCATCTCTTTGCACATATTTATTGGTTGCATTTTCTTTATCTTTGCTTAAATTTCCCTTTCATTTTTCTTATTTTGCGGCAATTTATAAAAACAGAAATTCTTGCGCGTAGGAAAAGCAAATTCGTCTTCTTCAGCGTTGAGCAAACTCATCGTCAAGTGTTGTTGCTGTCCGCCCCGCTTTGATAAATCTCTCGACTTGCAGCTGGCAGCAGATTGTCAGCTAGTTCAGTTCCTTGCAATTTTCTTTCTCAACCAATTTCCGTTTTTCCTTCACTTTTCTAATCCGAGCACCGCCTTATCCCCCTGCCTGCTAGCCTAGGCAGGGAACGTCGTGTTTATTTAATTACATTTGCATTTTTCAAGGTGCTCGATGGTTGTTGCTACTGTTGTTGTTGTTGTCATCTGCGGTTGTCGTCTTGTTTGGCTCTTTGCCTGTCGTACGCTCTTTGTTAAGCATTTTTTAATTAACTTTATTTTTATAGAAAGCTCTTTGCGTAGCACCCACAGCCCCCCACGATGAGTACTTGGCCAACTTGTCAATCAATTGTCAGTGTCTTTGTGCTTGGTAATGACCATGAACTTAACGAGATTTGCTTTAGTTTTGCGGAAAATTCTAATCAAAGTGTAAGTAGTGCAGAATGCAACGGCATGGAAATGTAACTTTTACAAAGTTTCAGTAGAACTGAAGTGAGCATAGTGCGAAATATAACTATAATAAACTTTTTCATTCAATTAAATGATAATTAATTATCTTTTGGAACTAAGTAAGTGAAGAATAAACAGTAGGTACATATCCTGTGAAACTATGTAACTGAGTCCATTAATTATGCTGGTGCGGTCCTAATGAATTTTGTCTCAAGTATTCCTAGCAGATCATGAAATAGTTAACTTTTAACTCTGTTAAACAAAAGATAACGATTCAGTGTCAAAAAAACTGTGACACTAAAAATCAGGGATGCTTGCAGCAAACCGAACCAAACCATAACCAAGGCGCTAGTTCCAGCTGGTTGATTTCTGTGTTTTCATCGTTTTCATAAGATCTTTTTATTCGACCCTGAAAGACCGAATTAAACCTTAGCCTTGCCGATTTGATGTAGTCTTTCTGGATAGCTTTTCGATCATTTTACAAAATGTGATCTGGTGAATTTCCTAGAATGACCCTCCGAACTCTTGTTTAATGTCATCTGTCTGTTTTCTATTGTTGGTGATTGACGGAACTATTTTGTCTATATCGTGCTTCTACCCTTTAACCCAAGCCAGGAGAGTTTTTTTTCGTACGATGTATAGAAGTTGCAGAACCATTGACACCTACTGACACCAACCCTGATGACAGACTAACGAATCGAACTGGTTTCGAATTGCAATCCTTGGATTTATAAATGATTTCCAGGAATTCCATTTACTTCGGTGGTTAAATTACTGTATTAACCACAAAAACCGAACCAGTCCATGCAAAGTGTATTATAATTTTACCCCGAAGTTTGCAACGCTTAGAAATATTCATCCGACCCAGTAGTGTTCTTTTAATTGCGATTTAGACCTTGCTAAAAATACAACTTTTTAAGCTGGAGTCCTAGATAAGGGTACAGTGTGACTGCTTAACGGCAAAATACCCTTTAATAGCAAAATACTACCAAATGTCAAACGGTCTTATTGCACTGTGTTTGTTTACCTACTTTGACTTGATTACAATTAAATTGACTTAAGTAATAAAAGTGCAAATGCAGGAATACTTGTATGATATTTGGACAAACCCATAGTTGTGTTTTATTTTGTTTTTTGCTGCAGGCTGCAGCCATTGTTGAATTCATTTAGCAAGGGAAACTTGCTAAATAATTGCAAACCATTTTTTTTGCTTCTACCTACCAGTCAAGATTGCGGCGCGATGCGTGTTTAGCTGGGTATGAGCTAAGGCATTTAGCTTGTCTGAGACCAGCTCAAGCTAAGAGGCAAGCTAAAAATTTTAGCAACCCTTTAGCTAGCTTTTTTTTATAGGAAGTCGACCCCAGCTAAATCGATTTAGCTTGTCTGAGTACATAGCTTAAAGCTATCAGCTTTTAGCTAGTCAAGGTTGCGGCGCCACGCGCTTTTAGTTGGGTATGAGCTAAGGCACTTAACTTGTCTGAGACCAGCTCATGCTAAGAGGCAAGCTAAAAGTTTTAGCAACCGTTTAGCTGGCTTTTTATTCCCTGTTCCCATTGAAAATGGGCAAAGCGGGATCATGAAGTTGTGCAAAAGTATGTAACAGGTAGAAGGAAGCATTTGTGACCCTATAAAGTATGGCCCTGTGGCTCTGACAGTTTTTTGCGCTTAAACAAACTCGATTTGAATACACCTACCTACATACATTCAACAATTTGTGACTCTATTTCTTATAGTCTCTGAGATCGACGCGTTCATACGGACAGAGGGACAGACAGACAGACGGACGGACAGACGGACATGGCTAAATCTATTCGGCTGTTGATGCTGATCAAGAATATATATACTTTATAGGGTCGCAAATGCTTCCTTCTACCTGTTACATACTTTTGCACAACTTCATGATCGCCTTTTTCACATTTTCAATGAGAACAAGGTATAAAAATGGCAGTAGGCTTTGAATTTGGGAAGGTCGTAAACCGAAAAAAATCGATAACTATCGGAATGGGCACCCGCGACTAGAAGAAATGACAAGTTAAAAGTAAGTACAAAATGGAGATGCATATTTTTAATATTGCATGTTTTGTAGTGGAACAAAATAGAAAACATCCGTATTTTTGCGGAGATGGCAAAAGAGCTCAAAAACTATGAGCTTGATTTTACGGAAATGGATGTGAAGAAAAAAATACATTTATGGCGCAAAAATATAGGTAAGTTCCCTACCATCAAAATTTGTTTCTAAATGATTTTTGTAATTATGTGTACTCCTATCTTAGCCAAGAGAAAGCTGCAGTTGGACCATCCGGCGGTGCTCCATTCCAATGGGTGTATTTTGAAAGAGTCGCCCAAGTTATAAGCTGCTCGAAAGCCATAACTTTTGAGCTTTATACCGAGTAGAGCATGCAATCATAAGCGTCTTCAATTAAATATGTGTTTTTTTCCAGAACCATACACAAGTGACGAGCAGTTGGTAGCCACGAATGTGAAAGACATGTCAGTTAGCATGGTTAGCATGGAGGACTCATCGAGTAGTTCGAGGACCAAAAGGCGTAGATTGGACCTCAACGAGGCTTTCAACTTCCATCAAGCAGAGTCAAATCGCATTTCAAGCGAGACGGCCAAACGGATGCTTGAGTCCTCACTAGAGCGAAACCGTATCCTAGAGCGGATCGTCACAAGAAGATGATGGAAATATTAGACAAGCAGTCGGAAAAAAAATAGTTCATTTAATTAAATAATTTTTTATTGTACCGAGTCGATGGAATTAAAGAAAGATGCTGGAGCACATCGGATCTCGTTTGGAACACTTTGTGTCCCTTCTATTAACAAAGTTTTTGTGTTCGGTTGCTCATTATCAACATTTTCAGCTACAGATGCTCAACTGTCTGGAAAAAGACTGTTGTTCACATTCAAGAAATTGTGTAAAACGCAGCAGCACTTAATTATTGCGTTTGCGTGCTTTATTGAATTATCCATGCCCTTTCCAAGGCGATGAAATCTTCCTTTAAAGACCCCAAAATTATTCTCTACTACGCGCAGAATTGTCGAGAGGGTGGGGACCGGGGTGTTTCCCCCCGGGCCCGGACTTCTGAGAGGGGCCCGGATTTTTGGCGAAAACTTAAATAAACTATGTACAACATGAGAAAAACCCCCCGGGCCCGGAATCCCCTCTCGACGGGCCTGACTACGCGTATAGCTTTTGATGGTTATTATATCTACAACCACCTGCATCTCCGCAATCACGTATAGAATGTTTTTTTCCATTTTGTTGCATAAACTTGAAAATTTAACACTTAAATTCCAATTTAATGTAACGTTAACGTGAAACGTTACCGACAATGTGACCGTACGCTCAATGTAAACACCTTAAAGGTCGTAGAACCAGGAAAAGTCGTACGACTGCAGTGCAAATTGAGTATTAAATATCGGAATAACGTTTTTCATCAATCGTTTTAATTTGGCCTATCTGTGTGCGTGTGTTACAGTAAACAATGCCATCAACACGTAGGGGTGGCTATTTGAGCCGTCGAACGAATGCAGCAACACACATGCAAAAGGTTGGGGTAGCAAGAACAGGTCAACGATTACATGAAATAAATGAATTTACGAGTTTCAGAATGACGCGACTGCATTCTTTTTAATCACAAGATGTACGAGCTTTCGGAAGTCCACAATTGGAGCTGAGACGAGCGCGCCGGACAGATATTAACACACACAGAGCAATTGACCGACAACGCCAACAAGTACATCGAGCATTCTCATCTGCTTTGTTCCGTCGTCTCGCATTCCAGTATGAGCCAGATATCGAATATTCCGCTCAT
Source organism: Lordiphosa collinella (assembly GCA_018904265.1). NCBI lineage: Eukaryota > Metazoa > Arthropoda > Insecta > Diptera > Drosophilidae > Lordiphosa > Lordiphosa collinella. The sequence continues at coordinate 338,021 of JAEIFV010000014.1, forward strand.
CCGAAAGTCCTGATCGGTGCTATAGACAAAGAATGTCCCAATTGTCTATGCGCTCAAACCGGACGGAAGACCCCCTCTCCCCCGCGCCCAATCTTCAGGGGGGAAGAGCGAGTGGCTCAGCTCCGCGGCGCGCACGAACTCTTCAAAAAATGAGACCGCAGGGATGTGTTGCGCATCAGGAAAGTGCAACTACCTGATATTGAGAAATGCTTCAAGATCATTCCGCTGAGACATTCTCCAACCAATTGCTAGATATCGGCGAAGGAAAAGTTGCTGTTCATGAAAATACTGGATGCATAAAATTGCCCACCTATTTCTGCACAGTCGTTGATTCCCAAAATGCTCTCATTGACAAAAAAAAACAATTTTAACGTAAAAACAAAATGAAAAACATTTTGAATCGTTTATGCGGGTCTATGATTTAAAAGTACAGACACTTTTGTCTTCAACATTTTAAAACAAACAAGTTCAGCCTTTGTTTTCGCAGCAAAAACCAAATTGTTTGACATTTTGAATCAACAGTGTGGGTCTTTGATTTCAAAGAGCAGACACTTTTGTTGAAATAACAAATTTTCTTAATGATTTTACCAATTTTAGCGTAAAAACAAAATGGAAAACATTTATAATCACCTATGGGTCTTTGATTTAAAAGTGCAGACACTTTTGTCTTAAATGTGTTAATGTAATGTCTATAAGAACGGGCACTCAAGAAAGTCAGGTTAAATTCGAATGAAAAGTATATTTGAAGGGTCTTAACAGATTTATGAAACACTTAAAAAAGTAGCAGAAAGAAGACTATGTAGAAATAATCCATAGAATTGTGTTTGTATCAATCTGCTTGCATAATTCTGATTCTAATAGAATTGTTCTGACGTTAAAGCAGTCACAAATTGTACTTTATATAATCGAAACCATTATTATAATATTTATAGGTATGTTACCCCATTTCCATTCCTCATTTTCTTATTGCATAATAAGCTTAAGCGCAATCAAATTGTAGTGTGTATGTACATACGCATGCATGTGCGTATATTATGTATGAGTTGAGTGAGTGGTGTGTAACCAACTTGATGAATGAACATTAAAAAGGCACAAAATGTCAATAAGGCACCAGGCAAAGTATAAAAGTATATTACACATCCGCCTTGTGTACACACTGAGAGAGGAGGAGGAAGGCTGTGTGTTTGCATGGTTGTGCCATATTTAATGACAGCATATTTTTCCCCCTCTGAATTGTTTATATAAATGGCCGCTTAATCATAAATTGTTTGCTCAAAAAATATTAAAAAATAAAATTAATAAGGGTTGAAATTTATTTATTTTTCGTTTTAATTTAAATGCCTGCCAACTGCTGACCGCTAACCAGAAATATTTAATTAATGGCCTGCCGAATCTCTCTTATCACAAAATCCACAATGGGGCGTCGGTTTATATATAAATCGATTAAAATTAAAACACACACGCATAATTAATGGGGGGGAAGTGATTTACACAAAATTTCCATGCCAAATTCGACTGCCCTTTAATTTTAAAAATTTCATGCCATATCTAAGTTCCCTTTCTACCCTTGTCCAGAACTGAAAGTGACAGCAATTCTTTCTGGTTTTCACTTTCGCTTCCTTGTGAAATGACTTAACTACGTCAGCTTGTGTGCGTGGGCTACTGGCTCAGCTTGTGGTGGATGACGTTAATGCTCATTGCCTAAGCATCGCTGCTGTTTACAGCATCATTAGGGTATATCATGCTTATTGTTGTTGTAGTTGTTGTTGTGCAAAGTGAATTCAGTGCGTTTGTGCAATTTGTGTTGCCTACTTTTATGCGTTCGTGCTTCAACTGCTGCTTTTTACGTCATCGCTTGCACTTATTTTTAACGCAATGTGTGTGGGTGTGTACATACAACTGTCAGTTTTTTTTCCTTCTCCTCTGCTGATGATTTCACTTTTTGCATCTGGCAGCCTCTCCAATCGCATTACATCAGCCCGCAATCATATTCCATGTGGCCTGTGGTTTTCGCTTTTCAACTTTGAACTTGTGTTTTAGATCGTTGCGAAAACGCTATTGTGCGTGGGTGTGTGTGTGTGTGTGTGTGGGAGTGCACAGGTTTGAGATGATGCTGTCAATGGAGGGGCTTGATTTGGCATGCAGCTGCTGCAATTAGTTTAGTATATACCAAGGATGTCAAGCGGTTATGAAACGAACACTTTTTGAACTGCTAATTAGGGCTTTTCTTGTATTGTAGAGCATCTTTGGTTTCCGCTTGGGTATTAGATTAAGACAATACTTAAACTTAAGGCAGCCTACCACGAGTTTGGTAGTTTCTTGTCGCTTAAAGCAAATATTTAATTCAGGCATGCCCAAAGAAACCATAGGGCAGAGCACACACTACTACTCACACAGAAAAGCACTTTAATATTGGGTAAGTCAACAACACAATCACACAAAAAGAAAAGAATAAATCCGGTTTTTGTTCTACGCGACGCACACAGACGAAATCGTTTGCATGTGTGTCGTTTTCTGTACCTCGCGCTCTGCATGTATACGCTCATTGACTTCCTATCTTCGGTGCAATTACAAAAACAAAACGTAGCCAAAGAGCATAAGGCTGGGCATCGCTGTTTTAAATATTCGAAATAGGGAAATTTTTAACTGCCCAAAAGGATGCTCGCATAAAACAGAAGCGAGTGACTGACTAATTAACCAGCCCATACCAATACCAAATTGATATTGAACGTTTACGGATAGAGCTTCATAACGCTTTTAAATATAGCTTCCTCAGGCTACCTCGGAATGCCCAGGGCACGCCCAGGGCACGCACTACTATAGAGAGTGATTTTTAAAGAGCTATAGGAAAGTTTAAAAAATAAAAACACATAAAATTCAGCAAAATGCATGAAATCTTTAATTTTGAATTTTGGGCAAAGAAAAGTTGGATATCATCTCACGGTAGCGCTCACCATTCACAGTTACGTTACGATTCGCATCATCTTTGAAGAAGTACGGTCCAATGTTGCCACCAGCCCATAAACCGCACCAAACTGTGACTTTTTCTGGATGCATTGGTAGCCCTTCAATGCTTCTGGCTGATATTCACTCCAAAATCGACAATTCTGCTTATTTACGTACCCATTGAGCCAAAAATGAGCTTCGTCGCTGAACACAATTTTTCGGTAAAAAAAGTGGATCTTCGGCCAACTTTCCAAGAGCCCATTCACCAAAAATTCTACGTTGCGGTAGGTCGTTCGGCTTCAATTCTTAAACCAGCTGTATTTTCAAAGGCTTCACTCCTAAATCCTTTCGCAAAATTTTCCTCTTTGTTGACTAACAGAGGCCCAATTGCTGTGAACGGCGATCGAAATTAATCGATAATTGATGGTCATCATTAACACTGGCCGATACAGCTGCGATATTTTCTTCAGTTCGCACTCTACGTAAGCATGTTGGTGGTTTAATGTCCAACAATGTAAATTTGGTGCGAAATTTAGTCACAATAGCCCGAATAGCCGCTTCAGTGGGTCGATTAAACTGACCATAAAATGGAAGAAGCGCGCGATGAACTTTCTTAACAGAGCACGCATTTTGATAACAAAATTCAGTAATTTGCAAGCGTTGTTCGTTTGTAAGACGATTCATGGTTAAATTATAGACCAAACTGAAGATGTTTGACAGTGAAACAAAACACGAAACGTGCGTGAGCTGTTTAAACCAGTGTTGCCAAAAAGATAATAGCTAAAAAATCACCCTTTACCTTAGATTTACACCTTGGGTACGTAGGGAAAACCCAATTTTTCTATGGGGAGAGTCGACTGCCGCTCATCCTTACATCCGAAATTATAAGAAAAAACGCATTTTGGGTACAAGAGCTGGATAAGATATGCACTCCTCCCGCTATCAACTGGAAAGGGTCTAAGATGTGTGGAAGAAAGGAATACGATGAGAATCACGATTGTGGAAGCCCTTAGACAAAAGGCGCATGCAGAACGGGTGATGAGGAAAGGGTTCAGCCAAACAAGAACCTACAGATACCTCGACCATACAGCTGCCCCAAAACTGCAACACCTGGCAACCAGCAACATCTCATGGGTGATGAAAGCGCGGCTTGATCCGGTACACATGTCTTGTCCACTTTGTAATACCGGAGAAAATGAGGATATGACTCACTTTTTGGTAAGATGTCCTAGCCTTAAAGCTCACAGATGGGCGACCCTGGGTAAACCATTTTTTGCGAATCAGGAACTACATGACATTCTAGACGATAGACACAACGATGACTGGGAGGGACTGGTACTCTTCAAAAACAAAAGCTTTGCTTTATAGAAAAGACATTATGGAAATACTATAGGGTACAGCTATAACAACGAGAAAATAAAAAACCAACAGTAATTCGCAAGCGCATTAGTCAAAGCCCGGACTGCTGAACGGTCTGATATCTTGGGACGACCAGGAAAGTCAGGCGTAGTAAGCGAGGTGGGGGTGAGGCAAAATGTGCTTGGCCGACAGACGGTTCGAGCAACCAAGTCGGTTACTTTAGTTTTATTTTTATGCACATATGTATGTAACATTTAAGTTGTTCAAAATGAGACTGTTTCATCTTACATTAAATAATATTTGAGCTTGTAAACATTCATTGAGTAGGTTATGCAATTCACATATGGAGAGGAGAGAAATATGCGACTGTCTCTCTCTGACACTCAGTGATGCATGGCTTCGGCAAGTATTCTATGGGCTGGCCAAGTCTGGTATAGGAGGCTGCACATAACGAAATTGCAACAACAAGTGCGTTAAGTCTAGCTTATCTTTCTCTCCTATGCCTCATGCAGAATTGATCACCCAGGAAATTTTTAATCATACTCGAGTCTTTTTCGAGTCCTCGATCTGATTTAAATTGTCCTAAATGCGCTCGCTATATGATCATTAATGACTTATGTCGAAAGAAAATGGTACCCACGACGTGACTCTTCTGGAAGAGTCGTTTTAAGTCCGTTTTTCTGATCAGTTTCGACCTCTTTTCGCGATATTTACGAGTCTTTTTCGAGCAATTTTTCAATAAATCACATTTTGAGCATATAAATTTCTTCTTCGTTCTTTTGTTTTTCAACCAGATAACTTCAACATCACACACTTTATACAATATCAGACTTAGGAGACCCAACCTCTTAGCAATTACCCTCACATCAATCAATTCGTGTATATACTCAAATATGTACTACAGTTACATTAGCAATCACCGCATTGAACCAGCCAACTGCAATAAATCAGTTTGGTGGGCCGGTTTAAGCTTTAGCGGGAATCGGAATGTGTGCAAAGCAATGAAGCGCCAATGCGTGGTAACGCCATCCATTTCCATTTAACTGCGATACCTGCAGCCCACCACATGCAGCTCTATATTGCGGCACTTGAAAGGCGGCGCTTTGTTCAAGGGGAAATCTATGGAGCTGCAGCAGCCATTTTGTAATTTCGAGTAACCACCAGCGGAACAACAACCAGGAGAACAAAAAGTAAACCAGCAATAAAGAAATGCCATGAAATTGCTGGCAAAGTTCAAGTGGCAGCAAGAAAAAAAAAATAGCACCAAAGAAGCTCCAGGACCCAGGTGGGCGTCAAGTCGTCGCCAGGGTAAAGGTCAAAGCAACTTATGCGCATAGGCGAAGTTACGACCAACTCGTGCTTCCTTCTTCTACAGCCAAGGAATGAAAGTTGCCTGGGTTAGTGTTTGCACATGTTGTTGATTACATATTAAATGAGTTTAAGCTGGGGGAGAGGCACTCCATAAGTATGCAACGAAATTGATTTTCGGTTAATAAGGAAATGTGAAGCCATAGGGTAAAGTTGCTCTAGCTTTAAGCTGAAAAGTAGGGTACCAAAAGAAGCCAAGACTTCTTGAACAGTTGGATTAATTTGTGAGTGTTGTCTTGTGTTCCATAAAAAAGACATTCAGTGGTCCGCACCAAACATTGACATGCCAACATTGTTTATACGGTGTACGTTTGCTTTGTTCCCCAGCGCATGCAACGTTGACTGGCAAAGTTCTCTTTCAAATAAGTAACAATATATGACCAAAACAAAAAAGGTAACATTTTTCTTATATGTATAATAACTAGCTATAACTAAAAAAACAGCTATTTAACGCTAAAAACGGATAGATTTAGCTACAACATGACAATGCGGCAGCACTAGCGCTGTGCTTTAATTTCGTGAGAGCGTAGCCGAAAACCTTTGCCGAAGTCACACGAACGTTTATACTGTGCATGAGCGGCAGCGACGCCGACTGAGAAAAATCCTATCCCCCGGGATAGGGCCGTACCGACCGCTGATTTACATACATAGGTAGCATTTCAATAATAAAGCCTTTCCTGTACACTCAGAAATTCTTCGTTAATTTTTTATAAATTGTATAATAAACGCCTAAAAACTTTTAAAATTTCTATGAATGGCGAAGCCAGGGGTCAGTTGTCCCCCTATATTACAGATTTTGTATCAAGTTTTCATTTATGCCGCACAAATTGCCTTGGATGAGAAAAAAGCAGAAGATACAAGAATCAGACACTAGCGTCTCAGTTGCCATATTGGAAAGATTTGCAAACGATATAAGTATAACGACAAAGATAAGAGAGATTGTAAGATCTCATTTGATTTCACCCAGTAGTTCGAGTCACAGAAGTGTTCATTCAAAACTTACGAATGAGCGTCAACAGTTTTAATTGGACCAAAACGAAGCACCCGGTCCAGATGCAATACGAATCTGCTGAAGTGCGAGATTAATAACACAGTTCAACTAATATTGGGCACATACTGGCCGGAGAATGAAATTGGCACCGCTCGACGAAGGTTTTCAAGCTGAGCACAAGTCAATTTTCAAAATTTCCCTAGCACGTCAAGATTTTGAGAAATCAATGGTCATAGTTGTTAAAAGTGCCTAAAAAAGCAACTTTCAAAAATATATTAAAAATCCATCTTAATCGGAATTATGCGCATGAAATATTTGATGCATAGAGTGATCTTTACTCTATGAAGGGCAATAAACCAAATCCCTGGTTGTTGGGTAAGAAACCGTAAATAAATGAAAAAAGAAGCTGTACTTTTTGTATGTATCGAGCAAACAAACGAACTTGATTTTGTGTTAGTAGGCCCTTTTCAAAATCAGTTTCTGATTGTTTTAAAATTAATCTATGCCTCGAGAGTACTTAAGCTCTCCGGACTTCTTCTGCTATGTTTCCGCAAGATACACCAAAGCCACAGAGAAAGGCCATTAACCAAACTGTTCAAATGGCTTACGAAAGAGTCTTGGGGAGTAAAATGGTCAATTTGGACAAATCGTGGTTATCATATTCTATTTTTACAGGGTGCCGCCGAAAACATAAAGATTCCGTTCATTGTCCCAGCACGTTGGTGAGAGCAGAGTGATCATTTAACAGATTGTTTCTTTTGCTTATTTTAAGAATCGGGGTATTCCAAAAGAAACAAAAATCATTTCAAGTTTCCCACCTGTCCATCAAACCATCAATATTAATGCAGTAGCACAACGTTTGTTCTTGTTGGAAAAAATCATGGAACTTCTCGTCTCGACGGCGATGAGCAGAAATGCGGACATCCGCTTGCTAACAATTTCACTCTCTTAATCTTGACCCCAATAATTCTGCCTTAGATTTTGGCCAATTCAGGTCTCTTATCAAATCGTTAAACTGTGCTTGACTAATGGATCCAGATTGGCCCTTTGGTATTGGTTTTACATCATCAAAATCACTGATTTCTTCTCCAAGAATTTCCGCATTGTTTGATGGATGAAAAATTGTAGAGCTCCAGTTTCCAATGGAAACTTTCCATTACCTTGACAAGATGATGAAGATGATGATGGCAGTTCCACAGACGATACGTTGGGAAATTTGATGCGATTTTTGTTTCTTTTCGAATACCCCAATACTTCAGATAAGCAAGAGAAACCATCTGTTGAATGATCAATCTGCTCTCTCCAACGTGCTTGGACAATGAAGGGCATCCCCTTATCTTCTTTTCGTTGATGGAAACCTGAAGTTTTCGGCGGCACCTCGTACAAATTGAATGTGTTGCCCACGATTTGTACAAATTGACCATTTGCCTCCCAAAAACCCCCTCGTAAGCCATTTGAACAGAATGAGTTATGGTCTCTCGCTGACTCTTTGGCGAGAATCTTGCGCAAACGTAACAAAAGGAGTTCGGTGAATTAAGGCATATTCGTGGCATATTTATTATTAACAATAAAACAATCAGAAACTATTTTTATAAAGAGCCTACTAAAAACAAAATCAAGTTCGTTTGTTTGCACTTTTAACAACTTTGACCATTGATTTCTCAATAACTTGACGTGTTAGAGAAATTTTACAAATTGACTTGTATTCACCTTGAAAGCCTCTGTCGAGCGGTGCCAGTTTCATTCTCCGGCCAGCATGTGCCTAATATTTGTTGAACTGTTTAATAAACGTCGGACACATTTTTTTTATTTATTTGACTTTATTTCATAAAAGTTAGTATGTGTTACTGTGGTTTCTCTTTATCGGTATTGGCCGGTGGAAGCAACAAATTTGTTGCAGCTCTTTCTGGACTTTGAGGCTGTTTATTTGTTTTATTTTCTTATTTTAATGAACTTTTAGTTACATTTACTTGGTATTTTTCCCCAGCAGTTAATGCCTGACGAAATGGTGAGTAATAAAAATAATATAATTTTTTTTGGTAAACCACTTAAATTTGGTTTTGGCAGCTTAAGAAACTTTATTTTCTTGTGCCTTGTGACTGAACAATTCTTTCACATTTCATCTTATACGTTCTTTGCTTACCTCACAACTTATTCATCGCCTGCTGGTTATCCCTGAAACCTGGTACAACAATTGATTTGTGTGATGTGCCTGTCTCAATTGGAGCTCGTCACGATGAATGTTTGTTCAATTTGCTCGTCATCGACTAATATTCATGAAGGCTTCACCTCACCTACATACAGATGATGGGAAGGCCATTGTGGAATGTTTTTTTTTTTTTGGAGTCCATGCCATGTCAATTTCAAACTGACAAGGGTTGGTACATTCAAACGGTCTCTTAATGACGTCAAAGGAGGTTACAAAAACTAACTGAATTTGGTTATTTTGTTCCCCCAGGTAGGTCCACAAAAAAGTTTCAATTAGTTAAGTGCCATTAGAGGAAAACATGAACGAGAAGTTTTATAAAACCAGCAAAATGTTGATTTTAGAAAAGAAGGAAAAATACTTTTTTGGGGGTTCAGCAAGGCTAAGCTAATTTCCGCTGTGCCGAAGTTTTTATACTCTTGTAACATCGAAAACAACTAAATTTTTTTACCTTTTTCCGACCGACCCTTTGCAAGGGTATACAAAAACATGCTACAACTAACTCACTGTTTTTAAAATCATCGCTTTAAGTTTCGATCAGAGCATTTCAAAGACAAACAAGATATGGCTACGAAATCTTGTGGCTGTATCACAGTTATTCAGAGCAGAGCAAAAGCAGCACAAAATAAAATAATTTTTATTTTCGTTTGAATGAAAAAGAAAACAATTCAAATGGAATTATATTTCACAAGTTATTCTTTTACTTTAATATTTTTGAAATCTTTTATATTAGAGATCATTTTTCAACTGACACACACCAGGCGGATATCTAGAACAATTTGTCCTGATTACCCATAAAACGGATATATGAAAGACGAGCCACAATGTTGCTAGGAAAAGTCTCGATTTGTACAACATGGCTAAATGTAAGTTAAACCTAACTGAAATGGAAAATAAAATGAATTGTTGACACTTTGAAAGCCAAGACTAATCAAGATTTTACAATTCGAAATTGCTTCGTTAGGCTTAAATTTTTCACTCACCGATATTAACAATGCCATGATTGGTTAGTTCCCAACATGACTGTAAGCGTAATATGCTCAGACTGTGACTTTGTTTCGGTGAAAAGTAACCCAGGGCAGCATCTGTCACATGGTAAGCCTGTTTTTGCCAGAGAGATTCAATTAAAATTGTAAATATAGTTGCTTCTCCTCTGCACGACACTTGCCTGTAGCGAAAACTCGTACAATGAGGGTAACAGCTGTGCCACTGCCCCCACTGCCTCATCTGCAATGTTGATGCAATCCGCCAGTGACAACGAGACAATGCGTGGTGTCAGACAGGCCCAGAGACCGGCCTCAGTGACCTCATTGCAACCAGCCAGTTCAAGTTCGAATAAACTCTGGAAATAGAAATTAGAAGAGTGATGAATCAATTTTGAAAAATGTAAATTTTTTTAAATGCATAAGTTGTTTATAGTTAAAAACGAACTTTGACTTCGAGCCAGCGAACCGATAGTAAAACATTAAAAGGTCGCCGTAATTGGGAACAACTATAGAGAAAGGCACGCTCTCTTGTTTTGTAAACGAAACTAACAAAAGATTTAAGTACAACACAGCTTTGATTTTGACATCAATAAGCTTCAAGCTTTCTCCCTTAAAACTAAAGCTCGAAGCTATGCAACACGCCATAAGATAGCTTTCTGTATGTGAGTCCAATTTTGCTTTCAACGCTTTGCAGTTCCCAACTGTTTAAAGTTCTGATTGCATGATTGGCTCAACGGCAGGAGTCATTTACCGAAACGCCTTCTATGATTGGAACAGCTGTAAGTTTTCCACGCTCTTTTTGTTTGTCAATATAAGTTGTTTATAGTAGTGAACAAACCGCAACTTCTTGACCTCGAGCCAGCGAACTCGTTACTGATTTTTAAAAAACTAATAACTTTTATGACTGTTTTAATGACCTTTATACTGTTAACTTGCAGTTTTTACTGGCTCGAGGTCTTGTTATGCTATTGCCATAACTTTAAACAGAGGCACACACCACAACAAAGGAGGCTTCAGGTTGGTCGGACGCGTTTCATGAGGGACCAAGTCCCCACTCATCAGCGATCTTGAGCCTGAAATGTCTATCCAAAGAGCAGCCTTCCATGCCAGCGACGGCAAAACTGTTTGAGCAGCTTGCGCGCAAAACACAAAATTCCCAAACAGTGCCGCGAGAAGCCCGAGACACCCGACGGAGCCCCTCCGAAGCCGAAACTCCCAAACGTCAAGGCCGCCGCGCTACTGCAGAGAAAGACGCTGCCTACAGGAGAACTCTGCAGTCTGAGCAACGCGGGCTGTTAAGGAGCGATACCGGGAGAAAAAGAGAGAAGCGCCTTTTCAGAGGAAGAAAAATGAGCAGGAAAAGCGCATGGGAGGAAAGTCGAAGTGCTGTTCGGAAGGAGTGAGATTAGGCAACTATCCGAAGGTTTTAAGCCCAGAGTCACACTATTGAAGGACGAGCACGGAAATCTGGTCAGAAATCCGGAAGTGGCACTAGACAAATGGAGAAACTATTCTCTAACCTCTGGGAGGTGATGACGAACACAATGCCGCCTCTGGGAGCACGACACCACCAATCGATAACATAGAGATAAATCCGCGGACCATAATGAAGTCTTGTTAGCCATAAAAAGGCTAAAAAAAACAAATCTGCTGGCGCTGATGGCGCCTGCTGATTTTCAGCTGGCGGTAGGAGCTGGTGGTGCATGCACCAACTCCTATAGTATGGTCCGGAAGCAGCGATTGGAACTGTGTACCTGTCCAATATTTAAAAAGGAACCCTGCGGTTTGCGCCAATTACCGCGGGATCAGTCTCCTTCCCATCGATTTTAGGTTCTATCATGCATCCTAGTGAACGTCTGCCGAGAATGAGTGAACTGATTGAACCTTATCAGTGGGGCTTTAGACCTGGCAAATCCACCACGACCAGATATTCACACTGCGACAAGTCCTGGTTGCCTTTTTTTATAAATGGGATTTCAATATAGTACTTCATTTCACACCTTTAATTTTAATTAGTTTAGGCCTGACATTTTAGGCTAAAACGGTCCACTACCATCTTTGGTTGAATCTAAAAACTTGACCTTTAATTTAACTTACTCTAGGATTAGATTTTTGATGGTCTCATCAACTTGTCATTTTTTATGACCCACCGTTCGTCGAGTGTTAATGATCTTTGAAATACTTTGGCGGAAATCTTTCACACTTGTATTGTAAGTATGTATCTAGGCTAAGTATATATTTATTTATTTATGTATTTTTGTTTGTGACAGGTAAATATTTCTAGTGGGTGCTTCTCCTTGGAAAATGGCATTTAATGAGGTGTATAGAAAAGTTGAAACAACTTTTACATAACAAACAAAACAAAATAAAGCCAAGTTATTTTTATATTTTTTGCCATAAAAGCAGCTAATCATCTGTTGACCCTAATGAGGCAACTGTACCAAATCAATCAGTTTCGAGCAAAGTGGCGCTTAAGTCTATCAACAAGTTGAGTAATGTGAACGCTTTTCCAAGCAATTAATCCGCAGACTGTACGACTGGCCTTTCCTTTTATCAATGCCTTGGCATTAGAATCCGTGTTAACAAATTGAATGGGCCAAAACAATTGAGATGATTGCCAAAGAGATTTCAATATTAAAGTTGTTTTCTTGTAACTTTGACCTTTTCAAGAGCAGCCAGCAAAACATTTTACTCCAAGTCGACCCCAATTCGATTGCCAGACAATATGTCGGGAACTCTGGTAGGTATGTACATACTAGGATGTCGTTGCCATTGTTGTTGCCCATTGAAGTTGAGTTTGGCGTCACTCCAGAACTTTTCCTGGTCGCACACGTAAAGCGAAAACAAAGCTGACTAAACAAAAAGCAACGATGCGACATAAGCCAGAAATGTAAACGGAAATGCCGCACACGTAAAAGAAATCAAAATAAAATACAAAACAATTGCCAAACAAAATTAAGGACTTAAAATCCAAATTGTTGAAAAGTCAAAGTCAATAATTTGCAAAAAGGATAAACGGTTTAAATTGCCAATCGTAAGTGGGAACAAGCTTTAAAATTTGCCTTGGAGATTGAATTTTTAAAAATAAGATGTAGCCTTACTAAAAAGTTTTTAAACTCTCTACCAAAGGTACACAGAGTATATTAAGTTCTTGATCAGCATCAACAGCAGAGTCGATATAGCCAAGGCCGCGTCTGTCTGTCCATTTGAACCAGGGGCAGGCACATTGCTATCTCGTGTGCATAGGAAAAATCTAAGAGCAACGATGCTCCGACACTCACAGTATAAGCTGAACAAGCGCCGCTGCGTTGCGTGCTCTCCTAAGCCGCGACGCAGTCGTTCCTATTGAAATTGAGAGCAGTTTTTGCTTATCAACAAATCAAAGTTCGCTGCAGCAGCGCTGCTTTCAGCTGCTACTGCAGCAGCAAAATACCCACTGAGCATTCACTTTCGTTGGCAGCGCTGCTTTCAGCTGCTACTGCAGCAGCAAAATACACACTGAGCATTCACTTTCGTTGGTACAGAGTATATTACAGTCGGGCTTGACCGAATTTCTTTCATCTTTAGTCTTTGTTATTCTATTCTAAGTGTCTTTTTTGTATATTGTAAGCCAAAATTAATATCCCAAAACATCCTCCTCTTAAGGTGCCTCCCCGAAAACTTAACTTAGCTCGCGAACTGAAGGTTAGAATGGACTACAATTCTCTTAGCACAAGTCTATTTTGATCTGATTATGCCAATATAGAATGCACTAAACAAAACTGCACATTGGTTTTGTTCTATTAGCTCTTATTTTCAAGATCTTGCGGAAAATCGGAATTTTAGTTTTTTTCTCCTCGGGAATTTTGCAAGGCCACACAATTCATAAATATCTGGATTTATGAGCAATTTGCGACATAGCCTCTTTAAAAAATCAATAGCGCTGAACAAGTATAGCAGAAAGTGTTTAAATATGCCTCTGAAGTCAAACTATTGTCGATTCAAGGCAATATATCGAAATATATCATAACCTCAAAGCTACCCTCTAGTACGGCCGACCAACGCTGTATCAACGTTCCGTCGACGATTTTGTGAATTTCATACCGGCTTTGATGGCGAGCTAACTCTCACCATTTGCCCCTCCTTAAACTATCACGTAACCTTTTAGGTACAAAAGCGAGTGCCCTAATTGCTGCTCAGTTGCCATGGGCAATGCCAATTCAATCCAACAACAATCTAAGATAGCATAATCCTACGGGGGGACCAGCAGGAGACAAAAGTCAGTAGAGTGAATAATATTTGCTCTGAATTTGTGGTACTCGTTGTGGGTGTCACTCACTACTGATGCTGTCGGAATTAATCCAATGTGATGCATGTCAGTTTTATGAGCCTAGTTCTTTCTATGTGTTTGTGTGTGATGGAAGCCTCAACAAAGTGGGTTTGATTGCAAATTGTTGTCGCTGGAAATGTCAACAGCAATGACACGCAAGGGACAGGGAGCCAACCGCAGTGTGTAGAGGAATTTGACCTTGGGGATATGACTGCAACTGAGTAGACTGCATCTGTGTGTGTGAATGTACACAGTACAGCGTACACCCTTTCTTCTCTAACAAGTGCATGCAATTTGTTATTAATGTGCTAATAAATGCCTTAAAATGCGACGGAAATGCGGCGGTTCGTACATATTTAATGGTCATATGCGGCAGTTGCCTCAGGCGTTCACATGGCGTATACATAATTTGCGCATTACTGCCTTTTGGGCCCTCCACTTGGCCCATAGTAGTTTCAACTGAAGTGCAAAAAGTGGAAGGTGAAAAGCACATTGACCCACAAAATTATGCTATGCTTTAGCACCTCAATTTAATGCACGGAAATGCAGTCGCAATTTTTCCACAAATTATGGCTTAAATTTTAAGTTCTGATGAAATGTATGAATAGAGTTTTATTTCACTAGGAACAAACTAACATTTTTGGTTGAAATTTCTGCTGCGTGGTGCCTTTTGGTATTGATTTTGGGGCTTAGCATGTGCACAAAAAAAATTTCCATGCTGGTCGCCCTCTTCTATGGATACGTGTTGTGGCCACCAGCTGGGTGGGAAAAGTTTTACAAACTGTTCATACCAAATGGAAAACTGACTTTCGAATGAGCCAGCTGGTAATTTAAACAAATAACCTCGCTTTACATCAAGTCCCTGCAAACATTTTGTCTATTCATATCTCCATTGGTACGAAGAAAGTTTTTGACAATAATGTTAGGAAAACTTTTGGCGATAGTTTGGTGAATTACAAAGCCCAAAATAGGATAGTTTGCTTAACCATAACCAAAAAGATACGAATTAGATAAGGCATACATATTCGAACGAAATCAATCATTTAAAAAAAACCTGGTATATGGAACTGCTGTAAGCATCACCCCATATCCATTTTTTTTATGCCACAACAATTTAAACTGAATTGTTAATGATTCATGAAGAAAATCTACAAAATTTAGATTGTTTAAAAAGATTCGCCGAGAACACAATATCAACTTTTACCTAACATAACAACTTCAATCATACAATTGGGTTTGACGTTGACGTTAAATACTGAGCATGTTTAAGGACCAAGCGATAACAAAATGTAGCTTGCTACGCACAAACCCCAGGGAAAATAGCAACCACCCTCCTGCCCAATGTATAAAGATTACACCTAAGGATAACTCTACGGTTAATTAAAGTAATTTTACTGTAGTACTATGGTGAATTGTGTTTTCCATTCCAGTTCAAACCACGAATGAGCAAACAATTAGAAAAGCTGTTTCATCATACTCGTGATCTTTACTCAAGAATCGGAAGGACCAGAGAGATGTGAAGAATCATGGTTATCAAATTCATTACCAGCTCATGATAGTCCCGATATAATTTCGGGCCCTATTAACATTGGCAGTAACATGAGACACAACTTGTGTGTTTTTATTAAAAACTCAACTAAAATAAAGGTACTTTTTAAGAAGAAGCTTAGAAGTGTCTGGAGACTAAAATATAAATTACTAGCTGAATACCCGGCGTCGCCCGGGTTCTTATGATTCTTAAGAGAGCGATTATATTCAATCTAGTGCAGGCTGCATGTCGGTATAAACATTTTGGACCGTGCGATCTTTTTCTCTATACACACGTCTTCATGATAATCTAAAATCGTGACTTTTTTTCAAATTGTGACTTTTTTGACCGTTTGATTAATACCTCCTGTTTACCCGTCTACAATTGCCGTCTATCAAATCTTCACAATAATCCAGGCTCAAATCAAAAATTTGCAAGTTACGCAACAGCTTGCATTTGCCAACGCCGGCATTGTAATATAAGCACTAAGCGCTTTCATAAATTCTCATAAGCTTATTATGCAAATTTCGCGATTTTTAGACCTTAGAAACCTTCGCGGGCAAGCGTTGCCCAAAGTTTTATGGCAATCCGATGAACGGTATCGTTTTTTGAAATTTCGTGGTTTTTTGACCATTTCCGGCCCATTTCTTCATTTAAGATACCTTTGCGGGCAAGCGTACAACCATTCCTCAAAGCTTCATCAAAATCAAACATTTTGTAAATTTAGCGGTTCTTGGACCATTTTCCGCCCATATCTTCCACTTTGAATTCTTTCCGGGCAAGCGTCGAACAATTCCTCAAAGTTAACTGCAAATTTTTCAATTTTCTCGGTCTTTTTACCATTTTCTGAAAATTTCTTCAACTTAGAAACCGTTCAATTCATTCCCAAAAGTTTGATTGCAATCGGTTGAACGGTATAATTTTGTGAATTTTACCATTTTTGGACCTTGGAAACCTTCGCGGCCGAGGGTCTAACCATTGACAAATTATAACGGTGAATGGTATAGTTTTTGAATTATCGCGTCTGGACTATTTCATTTCTTCAAATCAAACCTCCGGGTCAATCAATCTCCAAAGTTTTATAACAACGAACATTTGCAAATTTTCCCGATTCTTCTCCCCAATTTTTACAAAACTGTAAATTTTGTAATTTTCGCGGTTTTTGGTCCATTTTCCGCAAATTTCTTCAACTAAGAAACCTTCCCTGGCAAGCGTTCATCCATTCCCCAAAGTTTTATTGCAATCGGATAAACGGTATAATTTTGTTATTTTCGCGGTTTTTGGTCCATTTTCCGCAAATTTTTTCAACTTAGAAACCTTCCCGGGCAAGCGTTCAACCATTCTCCAAAGTTCCATCTCAATCGAAGCTTTAGCCAATTTCGCGGCTTTTGAACCATTTCCGCAGATTTCATCTACTTGGAAACCTTCCCGGGCAAGCGTCGAACCATTCCCCAAAGCTTTACCGAAACCATAAATTTTGCAATTTTCGTGGTTTTTGAACAATTTTCCGCAAATTTCTTCAACTTAGAAACCTTACCTGGTAAGCGTTCATCCATTCCCCAAAGTTTTATTGCAATCGGACGAACGGTATAGTTTTGCGAATTTCGCGGTTTTTAGACCATTTCACAGACATGAGACATAGCCAATGACACTTTCCTGATCGTCATGAACATACTGTGAAAAATTCGTGAAGATCGATTCAGCGGTTTAGACGCCCATAAGGGACAAACATACAAACATACTTTCACTTTTATATAGATGTATAGATTGAGATTGAGCAATTGAACGAAAAACAGAGAAAAATATCTGAAATTTGAAATAATATGAGTCTGGCCGAAAAACGGCTAAAATACAAACACAATGATCCCAAGCTAAAAGTGTCAGCACTGACGGTTGTCAGCACTAACTTGCTACGAATTGTGTAACCTAACTTAGTGACGTATAGAAATGTTTACTAACGTCGCTAACTAAAAACAAAAAATAATTAAATGATAAATTATTGGTTAGTTTTTCTTTTTTAAACAGGATGTGTGGGCACTCCTTGTGTCGCACTGTTGCACTGCTCTTCGCTTAGTGTGTGGGATGTTGAGGCACTGAGTGGGCGGGCGCGGGTGCTCTTTGTGTCTGCTTGGCGGCCACCAATGGGGGTTTAATCTGCAGGCCAGAGAACAGCTCACGATTCAGCGGCAAAAAGGTGCTCCTTGGCTCGGATGCCACTGAGACGATATTTGGCACAGCTGTCATTATACGTCAATTACATAGCTATCATTTGCGTTTTGTTATTCCAAGTCTGATTCTTTTTTGTTATACCACGTTTTATAGTGACTGACGTTTCATGTCAACTCACACGGGAACGTTTTGTCGAACGGGACAAAAAGTATCTTATGTCCGTCTCCTGGCTCTAAGCTACCTCCCTACCAATTTTCACCTAAATCTGTTCTGCCGTTCTTGAGTTATAAGTGGTGTAAACAAAACCGGAACTTTCTTTTATATATATAGATATCTCATCAAACGAAGATGACAAGAACATTAGAATTCGCTATTGGTTTTAAAATGTTTTCTATTTTCCCCAAGGTTTAAATCTGCATATCTATCTCAGTTCAGCCTTGTCCTTCCTTCGTTTCTTGGTTTTAAATTGTTATCTTATCTTACCTTCTCTCTCAACTAAACTACATTTTCCCTTCTAATAGCACACAAACATCTTGGGAAAATTCTTCCATTGGCCCAACTTCAATTCAGTTTAGATTGTCATGTAGTGAAATAAAGGTAAGTCATTCATTTAAAATGCACAGGGCCAATAAGTTGAATCTCTAGAGCTGCAGTGCTTGGCCCAAACGCCCTCTTAACTTGAACCCGTCTCAGCTGTTTCATTTAAATGACGTTCATTTTGCTTTGCAGTCAAGACAGTTTGCACAGCCCCTGACCGTGGGCGTGAGTGTGGTTAAAGACAAGTTGACAGTGGTCAGTCACACGGCGCAAGTAAAAATAAATCCACACAAAATGCTGCTGCGCCTGTCAAAAGAAAAACTATTTTGATGTTATTTTGAGCATTTTTGTGCGGCACGCCAAGCCAAATGAAACGTGTCACAGGGAAAGTGTGTCATCAAGCCACCGAAAGTGGCATTCCCCCTACCCACCGTCACCGTTCCCGTCCCCCTCCCATGAATGTATTGTACGTATGGAGAAGAAGCGTGCAATAATTTTTGGCACTGTTTGCCTTCATAATGATTTGATGCGATCAATTTCACAAATTTCACTTCAAAGCTGTGACATAAATTTAATTTAATTTTACTTAGATAAATATTTGGTGCAAAATGCAACGTTTGGTCATGATGCATCATTTATGAGTTGTGTTGACATTTTGATTTCGAGCTGAGAGGTATTACCCCATCAGTTATGCGGTAGATTAACTCACACTAATTATGGTAGCAGAAATGGTGGCAATTTGTTTGGGTTGGTTTAAGTTCTGACGGTTCTACAAGAATATGACAGAACTATTTTGGTATTATCTTACTTCTTACTATGTTAGGGTTGCCCTTTCCTCATTTCGACAGTCTCTCATTTTTACTCACCTGCAAGTGATCCAAAGGGTTTCCAGGCCGCGATCGCTTATCGACGAGCAACGCAAACTGAGCGAATGTATGTGTTTCGATGCCAACGGAAATGAGTGCACCACATCCAAAGCATCCTCATCGGAGGCTCCCACCAGGCCCAAAGCATGAAAACCGCGACGTATCAGCGAATTGTACAACTTGCCGCGATCACAGCCCGGCATGAGGCGCAGTTCCCGACATTGCAGCGTGGGCAGCAGGCCGGACCAATAGCGTGGACTGCGGTACAGTATATCACGCCACTTGATGCACACCTGAGCGAGCACACGTCGCTCGTACGGTGAGAAATACTGAAAAAATCGATTCAGGAAGCGATCGTCGAGCATTAGGACATCGATGCTGTGTATGAGAGGCGGGTGCTTGTGTAGAATTAGGGCGGACTGGACCGGTGCACCGACACCACCACCCACATTGCTGTACGGATGGTGCAGATGGGGATTGGGTAGCTGTTTGCGCAACTGCAGTGGAGTACCGCTGGCGGCTTTCTGTGCGGCCACCATGCCCATGGTGCTAAAGGTGGGTGAGCCGCCCACACCGCCTGGAATTGTTATATTCATTTGCTTGGCAATCGATTTGACAGTGGGCGTGGGTGGAGCACCCAGAGGTAAGCCGGCGGGTGGCGCTGGAGCTCCCGCGGATATGGCCAGCAGATGATTGGAGTTGATCAAAGTCGAGCCGGCCATTTGAGCCTGCAGCTGGTGATGCTGCTGCTGTTGTTGTTGTTGTTGCTGCATGAGTATGGGACTGACGGGCGGCACCTGTTGCTGCTGCTGTTGTTGTTGTGCACTGGGTATGGAGATCAATCCGGAGCCTACACTACCTGGACTCTGGCTACCACGCGACGGCTTATCCGGCGTGGGTGGCGCAGTGGCAGCGGCTGCGGCTGCAGCAGACGTGGCTGTGGCAGAGGCAGAGGAGGAGGAGCTGGAACTGGAGCTGTTGCCCCCACCACAGAGAGCATTAGTCACTCGTTCCATTACCGAAGTCTTGCCGCTGGACGTGGTGGCATTGCTGCTGGACGTGGAGTTTGTGGATGTGCCATCACTGTTGGTGCTACCACCATGATGATGCTTCGAGCGCAGTCCCAATCCATTGATACGTTTCGACAGTTCGGCGGAGGCTCGCTCGACCACGCCCTGTGCCGAGATCGATGACATGGTATGCTGAAACAAATTCACTTTGCCTCCCTTGCGTTTGGCAGGCGTCGTAGCGACTGATCACTGTACGCGTCTCGCTCACACCAATGCACTGGGCATACTTGGACAATATCAACGACGTCTTCGGGCCGAAGAACCTGGAAGATTAAAAACAAAAATGTTGGTTAGAAGAAAAACGCTTAAGAAAAAATGGTGGAAATCGTAATTGGATTAGGATTTTTCGATATTCGAAAGCATAGTTATTATGTGTTCCAAGGTAGAATATTGATCTCAGAGAAAAAAAAATGGCGAGATAAAATCAAACTCAAAAAGATTTATTCCATCTCGACCTTCGGATTGAAATTTTAAGCTCGAGTCGTACAAGTTCGAAAGGCTAGAAACAATCCTGAAAAGTATGTATCAATCCGAAAAGCATAATGTCAATCTCGAATCCGTACTTGAAAGTCAAATAATCCTGACTTGATATTAAAGAGAGTACAGGTGTCCCATGCCACAGCGAAAGAGCGCAATAAAATGATTGCAAGAAAATCACTCTCACCAGTACTATGAGGCTAAATGGGTACACATACGCAAAGACTACTATCAACTTAGTATTTCATTTTATGTGTCGATTTAACTACTATGATGCCTTGCAATTCCCAAACAGTTATAGCAATGCTGGCATGAGGAGAAAGCTAAATTCTATTAAAGATCTAACAGGGGGTATGCAAACAATGACGGGGGGCTATGATCTCAAGCCGGCAAGAACTTGATGGTTTGAAAATCAAAAATGTCGTTCAGTAAGTCGCATGATGCTCTTGTGAGAACCCCAAGCTTAACATAAAGTTTCAACAAGTAAGGGCACTGTAGTCGAGTGCCCCGAGTCCAAAATTCCCTGTACCCTTTAACTCATGTGTTTTCATTAATTTTTTTTGACAAATGAACATATGCAGACTCACACTCACACTTATTCCCAAAAACAAGCGCGCACCTGCAAGTGATCCAAAAGGGTTTCCAGACCGCGAGCACTCTCTAGCTGACAATGACTTCACGATCCCATCTTACGCATTTTTAATGGGTACAGGGTATTATAACCTGTTGACCTACAAAGTTGAACGTACGCTCATTTTAAAACTACATGAATTCTCTATCATCGTCCCTTTGAAATTTTTCAAATATCTTTTTCCGTTCAAAAGTTACGATTTTTGCAACGCCAAATTCGCTAATCCGGCCACTGTGCGCCGTAGCCGCTTCAGACGACCATTTACGAGATATCATATTCAACAAGTAAGGGAGCTGTAGTCGAGTGCCCCGACTACAAAATACCCTGTTCCCTTGACTTCTTGTGTTTTCATACACATACACACACACACACACACACACACTCTAACATACGCACACACTTACGCGCGCACTCGGTAACTGATAATGTAAGACCCACCCCTCACTCCTACAAGCAAAATTGAATCGTATATAACTTCGGTGTTTTTTGTCCGATCTTATTGATCTTTTCAGAACAGATAGATATTGGGCCTTACTTGATATATATAAAGTCTTGAGGGTCTGACAGTTTTTTGCGCTTAAAGGGGGGAGGGGGAGGAATTTTCCAAATCTGAAACAAACTTGATTGGAATCTGGTATACACCTTCCTACATGCAAAAATCTATTATAGTCTCTGAGATCGACGCGCTCATACGGACAGACGAACAGACGGACATGGCTAAATCGACTCTGCTGTTGATGCTGATCAAGAATATATATACTTTATATGCTTCCTTCTACCTGTTACATACTTTTGCACAACTTCATGATCCCCCTTTTCCCATTTTCAATGGGAACAGGGTATAAAAACACCAGCTGTGGCGCACACGCAACTAATGTTGCAAAATGTCCTAAGCAACTTTTCAGGTAATGTTAGCTTGTTTCATTTAAAGAAATCAATTATTTATTACTCCATACATTCGCAGAGTCTTTTTCGCGTGATCACACTAAAGACGGTGTCTTTCAAAGAGCAAATATCCCATGCAGCTCTGAAACAGAACCTGATATTTACAATTTGGTTGCTGGCAAAAACAAGAGTCTTTCGTGACTGTGAATGATCACTTTAACATTCCGAAAGTTTTGGACACCAAATATTCCAGTATATTGTATACATTCTTGCCGGCCAACCAACGCTCATCAAATCACAACTACTGCAATATTTGAGCAGAAGTCTAAAAGCATACCAGATGTTGTAGGTGCCATAGATAGCTGTCTTAACCTATTAACTAGCTCTTTCTCTAAGAGTAATAAACATAAATAATGGATGGCAAAAATATTTTTAGTTTTATTTTATTGAATGTCCTCTCCTATAGAAGTCATAACGGGACAATGAATATGCCCATAAAAATACGCGTACCCCACCATGACTTTAATCATACCGACTGCCCTGCACTTCTCTTAACAACCTGGGCAGTCTCTTTGTCGATTCCTCAATATGGTGTAAGTCAGAGGCCGGCACGTCGATATCTACTGGGCATAGACATACTCTCAAAAGCAACGCAGACGCAATCGCACAGTATAAGCTGTACAAGCGCCGCTGCGCTGTGTGTTGCAAAAATGTGATTGTCTTTTTTTCTCTGGTTTAAATAGAGTGATTGCGCAGAACCTGACCGTCAACACCCACTTACACTACTCCCCTTTCTTTAAAACCATTTCCCTCTTAACCCATTTTAAGGCATCGCAATGAACCTATTAGGATAGGTTATATCCTAACCTAATTTACTTATATTGGATTTTTAATCGTTGCGCTCCCTTTGAATATGATGGCTCTCTGCAAACAACTTGTTGGCTTCTTCCAGAGTAGCTGGAAGCATCGGCTTCAATGGCCTTTTTTTTGAGGCTTTGTCTGCTTCTGCACACCAGCTATCCGCTTTCGCCTT
Source organism: Lordiphosa collinella (assembly GCA_018904265.1). Classification (NCBI taxonomy): domain Eukaryota; kingdom Metazoa; phylum Arthropoda; class Insecta; order Diptera; family Drosophilidae; genus Lordiphosa; species Lordiphosa collinella. The sequence continues at coordinate 361,382 of JAEIFV010000014.1, forward strand.
AATATATAGGAAAACAAATTTAAGCTTACAAAGATATGTAAGTTTGGGCGGCAAATCAAACTTCCACCCCGGACCGCAGAACCTCACGTTACGTGACTGTTTGATAGTTTCCTAGACAGAAGACCGTCCAAGAAGGATCTTATAGCCTATTTCCACTAGCATATAAAAACACTATATAACTTTTTCCATAGAAAAATATACTAAATATTCCATTCATTACAGAAAAATACTTTTTATTCTTCACCAGATAAATCAATACCAAAAATCAATTGTTTTGCTGTGACGGCGTGTGGCAATCGTTGCTAATTTTCGGTTTGTTATGTAAATCCATAAATATTTGTTGATTTTTGATTTGTGATTGTTATCGATAGCAAACAACGACGCAAAAACAAAGAATTAATTTTGTGAAATTAAAACAAATGTGATCGCTTGCTTTTGAGTTTGGACGTTGGCAAAACGGAGTCCCCTCATCAGTAGGTGACCGTTTCGACATACCAAAAGCCCCGGAGTATCAACGGTGCCCACCCCACGCACACCGCCCCAACAGCCCCATTCGCTTTAAATACGCCAGCGCCACACACCGGGCCTCAGCACCCAGGATCCAGAGCACCTCCTGACTTTGTCTGCTTATGATCCCTCAAGACACGGCCATGCGCAGCTGCTATTAAGCCTCAGTAATAACGATGCGATAATCTTGGGTCCTCCCGCAAACACGTCTCGAGTGTCTGCTCTGATCCACAAATCGGTTGGACAGCTTCCCGAGTCTATCTAGAGCTGCGAAGGCCCCGTTGATTTCTCAAACCTGCCGCATGAACTCCTCGTTCTCCTCTTCGCTTACAGTAGCCAATCTGGGCAAACCAGAGACCCAATCCCACCAAGGGTCGAAATTTCGCCACATCGGCGTTTTTACGCAGTCACATGTAATGATTGTACTTATGTTTCTATTTTTTTTTATTTTATTTGCGGTCAAAAGTTCAAAACTTCCGCCAATAAAAATACGATAATTTGTTTGACTGTAAATTCTATCAAAACCGTTCACCAGCAGTCAAACACTTTTTTGTGATTGTTGATTTATGTTAGATGATTGTGTGTGCTGGTGAACACGCCCAATGTCAAAAAACTGTATCGTGTCACAAGTCACCGTTTATCTTCTTTGCCAGTTTCTTTTTCTACGTCCCTCTCTTACTCCTTCCCTCCTTTTTAACTCGCCATCGACCGTACCCCACATTTACTGACACCCTTTCCACTTTTTTAGTCTAATTGCCACTATAAGTTTCTTTTTTTTTTTTTTTATATCTTAATTTTCTTTATTTTATTTGGCACACCTTTATTTTGTCTTTTCACTTTTATTTGAGAAAACTTAATTTATAATATGTCCTACCGCACTTTATTGTTTTGGCTCCTCTTATCATTAATACCTTTTCTCTTACTCTCATATGGACGCTCAAAAATATGTACTATCGTTCTAAATAGGCTATTAGTCAGCACCCTAGTTATGTGAAAACCATTATAGGAGCAATTACAGCTATATTTCTTGAAAACAGGGTTTCTTTTGCTAATCAGTGGACAGTAAAACAGAAAATTTAAACTTTTTATAAAGCTTACAATTTGGTTCTCGAACAAAATTCGTTAAGAATTAAACTTAACGTTTTGATAACAATTTAGGTCCCAGAATGTCTGGCTGTACGCCGACTTACATTCTTCCAGTGACAAAAGCAGGTAAATTTTGAGTTCCTCCATTTAATTACGGGCTGAACCCATTGTGTGAAACGGTTTATCACTCTGTACAATAGTTACAACAAATGCTTATCGAAACCAAGTTAATCTTAACTATTTCCTTTTCGATTGCAACATACAAACTGGTAACCTTCAGAACCCATTGCGAATTTCCCAAGTTTGAAGGATTTACAACTTCCTGGCTGCATTGGGCAACTCAAAAGGCAATGCACTTCGTGCCACACATTGCCTTGACTTAGTTTTAGCTTTTTTGCTGTTGCAAATACATTGTTTGCTTAATCGTCGCAGTTTATGCGGCCACAACAAATCGCAAATGGCAAAGGAGCTAAGGAAATGAAGGTAGAAGAAGTAAGTGTGCACCAGAATGATGATGGCGGTGGTTATGACATGCAACAGCGATTTGGACACGCTAATGTATATGGGGCATAAATTTAAGCAGTTTTTCTATGGGTTGCATGCCACATGAAGAACAGAGTCGTTAAAATGCAACTGCAGTCATGGAGATGCTACACCCAAGCTATAAGAAAGTTTTAAAGTTGCTTAAGTTTTGAAAAACCTTTAGTCAATTTTGCACTCAAGACTCTTGAGACTCAACAAGGAACACATTTTACATAATTTCCCAGTTCCAAAGTCAAGGAGCATTTTGTAACTTTCTGTAGGAAAAGACAAAAGAAGCTGCTTGTATAATGTCAACTTTTTGTATTTAACTTGTGCACAAAATTTGTATTTGCATTTCTGGCACAATCAAATCTACAACAATAAAAGTTGTAGTCCGACTATGTTATGCTCTTTCACTTTTTCATTCATATAAATTTTCCACCGTGTTTCGACAGCGAAGGAAGTGACAGACAAAAGCTACACTGCTTCAGTCCCTCTTTCGAGGGGCGGACATCCATTTTTGCTTTTGTTTGTGCTCACGTCCAAGCCGGAAAGACAACGACAAATGCAAAAGATTTAGCCGCTCAAGTTGATTCCAAGTGGACGCAGCGAAGCGGACCAGCAACGATAAGCGGCTGCAACGAGGCTCACCTTGGGCAGAGCACCGGCCCAGTATCCGCGTTTTTATGGCAATTAAATTGTCCTTTTTGATGAAAATTTTTGCACACTTGGAAAAATGATGAGGCCAATGTTGGAAATGGGCAATAAAACATTATATTGATGCTTTCCCACTTATGCATAAACGAAAGTGCAGTTCGAAAGAAACAACAATTGGACAGGTTGCGACAGATTTTGCGTTAGGATTTTTTCTTAATTTCTTGTAGAGATGCAAACTGCTTGAAAATAAGGTTTGATTCGGATTTTTTTAAACCAGAGATGTCCACAGCCCCTGCACTTCCTTCTTGCTACGCTGTACCAGCGTGTTCAAGTTGGATCCGCTTAGGCTTGAAATCACCAGCTGACGGTTTTTTTGTCTAAGCAGCTTGGATTTTCAAATGGATTAGACAGATTGAAATGAAGTGGATCGTTTTGGAAATCATATTCAAATTCAGCAAACACCTGACCGAAGTTTCGACAAATTTGTAGAGTTTTGCAGCCTTGTCTCAAAATATTATCGAAAATCAGGAACTTAAGTCGGCAAGTGGAAGGTTAAAAGCTTGGTAGTCCTTTTCAGCTCTTCTAGAAGTCATAAATCAAAACTCAAATGTTGTTTTCGATATTTTTGGAATTTTGTACGTTGATTTGAACGATATTTCAAGAAGAGGACCTATTCTAGGCTTTTTCTGTAGAATATAATCGTAAAGTACTAGTTCTTAACTTTAAAATAAATGATCCTATACAGTTTTACCATTTTTTTAAGCCAAGATATACCATTTTGGTTAGAAAGTACGCCACAAAACATTGCTCAAAATTCCAAAAATTACGACATGATGAAACAATTTCAACAACAGTTTTTGTTTAGCACGGAAAATCATATAGAATCACTAACTCTCCTTTTAAAATCTCTCCGTAGAAGCCTAATTCCACTCAGCAACATCTAACATCTTGAAGCGAAACGTTTCTATCCCTAACGTTTCTCATAACATAAAATTTTGTTTAGTTATACTCTGTACCAGAGGTACACATAGTTCATAAGTTTGTGCAAAAGTATATAACAGCCAGAAGGAGGCATCTCTGACCTATAAAGTATATATATTCTTGATCACTATCAACAGCCAACTCGATTTAACTATGTCAGTCTGCCCGTATGTCCGTCCGTTCGTCTGTCCGTACGGATCTCAGAGATGGTAAGAGACTTGACAGGAATGGGACTAAAATTTTTTATACGGGAGTGACACAGAAACCTCTTCCAAAAACATTCCAACCGAAAACCACTTCTTAGGTGCCACAGAAACCACTTTCGGTTGGTTTCAAACCACTCGTGTTTTGGGAGAAGATTTAGCTAAATTCATCACTCAAACAGTTTTGATAAGCAAAATTAATTTTGAAAGAGTTAACAACATTGTTTTTCTGGATAAATTGCATCAAAAGAATTTTATATTAAATTTGTTTTAATATTAAAATTTGCAATAATAATTCCCAAAACCAACCGAAGGCTGCCATATCAACCAAAACCGACCTACCTGCCTCAGTAGCGCCTCAAGGGAAATTTGTCAACAACAATCGAGCCAAAGGTTGCCAAGTTTTGCATTATGATTTGCGCGGAAATACCTTTCTACATGTGAGACAAGTGTAATTTCTGGAAGGGCACGTTGGGTATTAACCGTGTGTTCTGACCCCCCTTCAGACTAGATTTCGCACCAAATTTACATTATTGAACATTAAACCACCAACACGCATACGTAGAGTGCGGACAGAGAAAAATATTGCAACTGTATCCGCTTGTGTTGTTAATGACCGCGAATTATCGATTCGGCGCCGTTCGCAGCAATAGGGGCTGTGCTATTCCTCTACGTTGAAAATTGTGCGTAAGGATTTGAATATAAAACAGTTTAAAATACATCTGGTGCAAGAATTGAAGCTGCACACCTACCACAACGGCTTACTTTTGGTGAATGGGCGCTGGCAAATTTGGATGAAGAACCCCCTTTTTTCGGAAAATTGTGTTCAGCGACGAAACTCATTTCTGGTTGAATGGATGTGTGAACAAACAAAATTTCCGTATTTCGTGTGAAGAGCAGCCAGAAGCATTGCAAGAACTGCCAATGCATCCCCAAAAATTCACTGTATGGTGTGGATTATAGGCCGGTGGCATCATTGGACCGTACTTTTTTAAAGATGACGAAGGCAGGAACGTTACTGAGAATGGAGAGGGCTACCGTGCTATGAAAATAAACTTTTTTTGCCCAAAATGGAAAAGCTGGACTTGGCTGACATGTGGTTTCATCAAGACGGTGCCACATATCAACCAGCACGCGAAGCAATGGCCCAATTGAGAGGCGAATTCGGTGAACAGTTTATTTCACGTTTGGGGCCGGTCGATTGGCCGCTTAGATAATGCATTGTTAAGGCCAATATATAAGAATTTATTAGTAAAATACCGGCCGATATGTTGGAGAGAGCATGCCAAAATTGGACCAGCGTATGAAGTTTCATGAAATCATCTTTAAACATTAAAATATATAGATCATTCAATCGACTCAAATAAAGATTTCATATTTTTTTCTGAATTTTATGTTTTTTTAAGCAAATCCAAAAGCTGCTAAAAAATCATTCTCACATACCAACACACACAAGATCTGATGACCAAAAAGTGCTGTTTAATTTAGCAAGAACATTACAGGAACATTAGAATTCGGAAAAGTTGTCTTACTTTGGGCTGAGGACCAAGCATGGCTACCTTTCAATAACCACCAAACGCTAATATTGTTGAGCAAATGTTAAATAAATTTCATGCTAATATATTTATGACTGGTCAGAGTGCATGTTGAGCTGTCTCAAGGTCGGGGACTGAATATAATTCAATGAACCTCAAGAAATCAAGTGAAATCAGTGAGATTCTAACTGCTTTCCACACCAACAGCCATTAACAATTGCCTCTATAAAAACCAAGCATCAGCCGAATTGTAACTTGCGAATCATAAGTTCGCATGTTGCTTTTAATTTATGCTTTAGCTTATGGTTGTGCATTTGTAATGGTGTTAGAGGGAGCTTGTATCCAAATGTCATATGTGTGTTTTGTTGTTTTTAATGGCAATTGTTATACTTCTAAGCATCACCCAGACAGAGGTAACAAGGACAAGCAATTTCTTCGTATACATATAAAGGGGGTTTGTCCCTTTTCATAAATACCAAGGTATTTGTTTTTTGTTTGTTTTAATAGGGACCGTTAAGATTTCCCCGACCTTGAGACAGCAAAACAAGCACTCTGACGAAAATGAAAGCAGGTCGTTGAAACCCCATATACATTTATGACTTTGTTTTTATTCAACACATTACTGACTGATGTAAGATGTTAGATGTTACCAGTGTAAATTTCCATTTCACATCATCATCAAATTCCATGCGTTCCTCTAAAAAGTACTTAGTGTGCCAAGACTATAACTTTAGTCTTAAAATGAGAATTTATGTTCTGAGCTTGCTTGCACAATAGTAAGCGATATGAAAATAGCAAACGACTTTGTATATTTATAGTAAGCTTGCATAAGACAAAGTGAGAAAGATACGCTGTCGCTCTTTGTTTTTTTCAGTGAAAAGCAATTGGAAAAATATCCTTTTCTGCTCCAAATGCAAGGAAAAGAGTTTACCAAAAAAAAAACGGTTTTCAACGTAAAATAGAAACAGACAAATGGTTCGACTTAAAATAGCAGATGCTGTTGGCTTGGCTTTCTCTCAAGTAAAGTTAATTTTTGTTTGCTCTAAATTGATTCCAGTTAGTTTTAGTTTTACTTTTACCATCCATTAGCTTTTAAATTCGCCTTTTACCAACAAAAGTATGCAACAACATTTTTGCTTTTCAACAAAGTGAAATTACATCAAAGTAATTTGATTAATATGGCAGTAAGTGCATTCGCCTGGACCCACAGCAGCTGGGACGTGCAACTTTGCTTTCACTGCGTGCGAACTGAAAATCATGCTGCATACTTTCAGGCGCACGGCCTCCGCCGCCACCACCACCGCTTGGTCTTTTTTTTTTATTATGGTGTGCGTGTATTTCATTTTTATGCGCTCTCCGCTTTGTGCATATTTTCCGCCGCCTGGCCCTTGTGTGTGTGTGGTGTCTATTTTTGGAGTTGGTTCGAGAGTTTGTTGGGTTCGCGTGCTTATTGGATTTTGCCTGTGCCCTCGCCCTGTAACAACGGTAACTACCGCACGCTTTAAATCGCTGCTGCTCTGCTGCTCCACTTGGGTCTGTGCCCGTGCCTGTGCCCTGTGCGCCCGGACTTGCTGGCAATATCGATTTTCGTCCTGTTGTTTTCATGCCCATTTGCGCTCATAGTAAACTCAACTCAGCCCGGATAGACAGCCCTAAGACTTGTGTCAATATATTTTGTTGAATTTCCCATTGTGGATTTTCCTTTGACCATGCTTTTTGCTCTCAAGTTCAGTGTTGTCTGTGTCTGTGCTGCATTTTCGTTTATTGTTTCCGTCAGCTGTTGTGGTAAATGGAACACCTTAAAGGCAAACAAAACAAAAAGGATGCAAAGAGGAGAGCGCGTAATCACAAGACTGAGGATAATGGAGGATATGAAAATGATTGCAGTTAAGTGGTCTTAGATGTATTATTAGATACTGTCGATGTGTTGTATAAACTAAACGGGGGACAAATGGAATAAGATAGCAAGTTATTCAAGTGTAAGATTATCTAACGCTGTAAAAGTCGCTGGCTGCTGATATAATAGATGAACCCCTAAACAGATATAATAAAACTTCGATCATTTCATCAATATTTACACCGTTTAATCAATTCAAAACAATTATACTTAGGTCTAGATTTTTGATAATTTGAGCTTAAAGTTGCTTAAAATGATTTACTTATTATAAACCGATAATTTTGTACTTGAATTAAGTACAAACGGAGTACAAGAATACTTGATCCAAGTACAAAATTCTTGGATCAAGTACGATTTTTTCAATCCCAAAATTCTTGATTTAAGACTAGTTTAAGATATATTAAGTACATGTCGAATTATTTTAAAATATTTTTGATCATACTTTTAGGTTGTAATGGCCTTAAGTCAAGCCCGATTAACTCTTAAACTAAGTACAATATGTTCCTACTGGAATTCCAGTAGTTTTTAATGTCAGCCCAATAACATTTTTAAAAGGAAAAATGAGAAATTCAAACAAGTACAAAATGTTCTTGGTTTGAGCCCATTCCCAAGTTCTCCTAAAACGAGTCCTCTGTAATGAACCAAAGAAGGCTGGAAATATCCAAGGGCCATAAATAAATCTCTTTGGTAGACCTAATGTAGGTCAGAAATCAAACATCACTCCATAACAAAAGAGTTAGAATCAGTTGGGAATTTCAAGAACAGACTCGCTTAAAAATAATTTACGTTTTACGTTGCACACCTTTCGGAGCTAGCATTATAAGTCAATTTTGTACTCAATCCAACTTATTTTGTACTTGAGCCTACTGTAAGTACAAAATGTTCTTCATTCAAGAACGTTTGTTCTCATTTCAATAATCGGGTATAAACGATTGCATTTCAATTTTAAACTCTTAACCTTTATAGGTAAAGTGACAAGTATATCTTTGGTTGCTAGATCAGATGGCGAATGTTAAGCGATTTGGACCTACTTCCTAAATCTACTTGGCTTTGAACAGTTGGTAGCCTAGCATTTTGGACGCACTTCACATATAAATACAAGCTGTTTTAGTTTGAAATACAAGCGTTTATACGAAAATCACTAGAGATTTCTGTGTCAACCCCGTATAATAGCACTCGTTTTTCGGCTTGAGAATATTTCGTACTCAATTTAAGTAAGCCCAATAACGAATAATACTTGAAATTTCCAGTACAAAACGGGTTAAATTCAATTCCGCTGGCAGCCGTTTTTTTTTCTGAGTGTACATGCTTGAAATGAGATTATGTTAGAAATTCAACTAAGTTTGGATATTGGCCTTAGCTAAATTTATTTTTTTCAGGATGCATAAAAGTGGGAGAATGTCCGAGATTGCTCTGGTTTTTGTTACTGCATGGATTTAAATCCCTTTCGTCAAAGCGTTTGCTATCAAAATCTAACGGAACAACAACTTCAAACTCAACTCATCTTCAAACCAAACGTATGATCCTAGATGGACTTCCGAAGTAACGAGAAGCTTATATAAAAATTGACGGAAGAAAAAGCAGACTTAACGATTTTCTTACGCCTTACATTTTGCATGCTGCGCTTAAAAATTAATGCTACGCTTAACAGCACATATGTAGACTCTATGTTAATAGGCTATGGGCCTTATTTTGCTTTGAGCAGCTGACGCAACATTGGCCCCACACAATATTGAGTCGCTCTTCTTCGACATGCAAGTCATCAGCGATCAACTGAAGTTAAATTAAAAGCGGAATGGTGAATCGATATATGGAAATAGCAAATAGACAAAAATAAATGCTGTCGATTTTCATGTAACGAGCCAAGTATCGAACCTCGATTCCTGGTCCCTTTAATCTTAAGTGCCATCTCCAGCTTAAGCTGGTAATTTTCCACTCCTGAACACGCGGGCTTGACACTTATAGTTAGTTAAAGAATCTGTATTGCTAACTAATTGGCCACATTGCCTTCTAGTTTGCCGGGCTTGTTTTGTTCCTGCACTCTAATTTGCTCAGCATGCCTGGCAAACGGCGAAATCACATTTTGCCCCCTTCACCTAATAAAATGAGTCTCCGCTCGGCTAACAGAACCACGGCGGAGTCCCGTGGATTGGCCAAGACTCGCTATAATAAATACTAGACTAAGAAAAAGCGACTAAAGGAAATTTTTCAAACCCCCCTGACTACGCCCCTGATTGCAATATTTTTTAGTCGAAGTCAATCGTAAGCTAACTGTTGACTATCATATCCAAACTGTTTTCATATCTTTTGGTAGCATGAAGGGAAGTTGCCAAATTTTTTTCAAAACAAAATACTGCTGATCAAGTAGAGACACCAACCCCCAAGCTATTTTAAATATATCAAATACTTTAATTTTCGTCGAAATATGTGGCGGCGTAAGCTAAATTACTTCCGTCGGAAGTCCGTCTAGGCCTTAACAGCCAATCTGTTGATAGAATTAGTATGGATATTTTTAGTGTGACCGACTATTTATAATTTGGCACTTGGTTTCTTTTGAATGGAATTTTTTGATAAATAGTACTAAAGCCACAAAATCCTTTGAATCATGCAGGTAATTCAGCAGAGACTCTCCGCAAAAGCAAATTAATTGCTTCATTCTTTGCCGGAAAAGGACCGATTAAAAACATATGTCACATATGTCAGAAAGTCTATTAGCTAAGACCATGTAAAACCATGTAAAACATAAAAAAATGTTGAACCTTCTCTTATCGATCCATAAAACTGTTTTATGTTGCATTTCGCATCTATGCATGGTATTTTCTTTGATAGAACCGTGGATAGAATCAAACACTTAATGAAAAATCCAAACACAGGAACAGAATCTTTGAACCTGTGTGAGAAAATACTCATGAATTCAGATTTTAATTGTGGTATTTTCAGGTTCTCAAATAAATTTTTAGACTTTTGGCCCTACAAGAATCAAGCGTTTTCCGAAATGAGCAGTGCGGTGTCGGGACGGGACTATATTTAATATTTGGGTTCGGGAGGCGACCTTAACGGATCGAGTTTTTTTCCCGTGCTCGTCTACAGCTTAATTTTCCCCTGGATGAAATAATTCAATTTCAGTTTTGCTCTTAAGTTAGTAAAACATTGTCAGATTTTTGGGCATTTAGAAGATTCCCGGCAATTCCTAGCTTAATCACATTTAAACAATCAACTTTGTGATTCACATCTCTCAGAGCAATCATTTGAATTGTTTGCCGGAGCCTTATTCAATAGCCGCTAGTAAAATTGTGTTTGCATTCAATAATCGAATCCTGCTCATTCCCTGCGGTTAGATATTTACCAAGCAAAACACATAGCACAGCTGGGCTATACGTCAGTGTTTGTATCTGGGTCAAACTATGCAACTTTGACCTGATTTGTCTGAAAGTAGGCATATAAATGCATATGTAGATAGATAGTAAATATGTGCCTATGGATAAGGTTAAGATGAAAGACCCATTCCAGATCAAAGACACAAACCGTTAGGCTGTGCGCCAGTATGTCTAAAATCCTTTATTATGGTGAGGTATGTATGTGCAAAGATGTGGCTGGAATGACATCACAAGCGAGTAAAAAGCCACCACCCTCTGGGGGGCGGTTAGCGAGCAACCGGCTCGCGACTCGTAAGAGGGTGGCGCGCCGCGGCCCAACTACCCAACAAAACTGAGAGGAAAAACCAGCCAAACCAAATCACGTGTAACAAAAAAAATAAATTGCATTTGCTTAAAATTCGTTTTATAATTAAAATATTTTCCTATGATTTTTTGTTTGCTTTCTTCACGCACCTTTTGGATGTTGAAATATACAAAATTTTAATTTGATTTATATAAACAGATATTTGTTATATATTTGTGTTTTTTTTTTTGCTTATGTTGCTGTGTTTTCTTGGCCTGTCTCAAGCAATAAAAATCAATTTTTACAAACGTGTCGGCTCCGCGTTTTTTTATTGCCTTTCCCAAACACAAATCTAAAATCACTTCACGCCGACGCCAGAACGAACAAAAATTTTTGAATGTCGCAGAAAGTGCAAAAACAATCACAGAAAAACGCACACAAAACTATTTGCACGCTTTTGTTCGCATACCCGAGAAAATGGGAAAATTCGAGCGTTAACGCGCACGACTCACGAATTCAAACTGCAGGCGGATGCGACCAGCGAAAGTGGCTAAGGCAAAAGCCAAAGACTTTTACCCAAAGAACCAACCGACGAGAGCGAGAGAGCGAGCCTGCGCAGTTGTCCGTACAGCTTGCTCTAGCTAGAAAGCTTTTGACAGGGACATGGTTGCGACAGGGGCAGTTTTAAGAACTTTCTCTCAAATTACTGAACCAAATCGAGCACCGCACCATCATTCAGCATATATTTATCATTGATCCACATCCAGGCTAGCTAAGTAATTCAGCTCGTACAAATTTCACATTTTGTGCTAGGAACAGGTTCAGGTTACATTTTTTTCACACATGATTCGGTTTAAGGTTCGCAGAAAAAAATGTTGGAATTTCGGTCTCCAACCGGTTTGCACCTTTGAAATACATATATCAAGCATTAGTTTTTCAACTCACTCCGACGGATCTTACGAAAGGATATATATAGAACTAAGATTTGCATTTTGTAGTCTTCTTTAATCAAATTCTAGAAAAAAATTAAGTTTATAATAAAGTTTGAACTGTCTGAGAATTACTTATCTACCTGGTTTAAGCTGCTTCAGAATAAGTCTAGCAATGCCCATTCATGTTTATGGCTTAAATAATTTACGGAATATGGATCTAAACCTTTTTATTAAACTAGAATAGTATTAAATGTCATATTTCTATTTCTAATGGCTATGAATCACATTTTAACCCTTTGAAATTGATTCGGCACGTGTCTGATTCGGAATTAGTTTCTACGTCATGGCTTTGAATCCTTTTTAAACCGTTTTAATTTGGATTCTAACCAGTATATCAACATATTAACAACCTACACATCAAATATCAGGTTTATACAAATCTTAAATAATTTTAGAAATAAAGTTCTGAACCAGCTTAGTCAGGAAGCGAACCATTACCAACCTACTCACCCAACTTCAAAATAATGGCTCAACAAATTTCACAGTTTCTCTGATTTGATGAAAAAACTTAATCGAAAAAATTCCCCCAAAAAATGGAAATAGTTTTTGAAACCGGAGTCCTATTATAAATCTAAGCTCTTAAACTTGAGCTAAATTCGTTTTCAGTTTAGTGTTTTTAGGCAAGTGAGGTAAAAAGAAAATGGTAGAGGAGAGCAAGCAAATTTGATAGAATAGCGAGAGCCATCTATTTTTGCACTCATATTGCTTTGGAATTCCCAAGTAGTTATGGCATTGCTGGCATGGAGAAACGACTGTTAGGCTGACAGTTTACTGGCAAAGACTGTTGCTGCTTTGTGGTGTTGTGTGTTTCTCGAGCCGGCTAAAACTTGCTACAAAGTTTGACAATTCATTTTCTATGAATCAAACTTAAACAAAAAAAGGAAAATAGGGGGAAAGTTATCTTCCCTTGCAGTCTCCATTAAAAACAAAAAGTTTTTCTAAGGCCCGATTTCTCAAAGGTTCCGGTCCAACCGTCGTTTAAATTTGTTCCTCCAGTTGACAAGCGGTCAAGTCATTTGGTTTTCTCAACAGCAGTTTCATCTGATATCGATAAATTCCTATCGCTGCATTAGGGTGACCAGACACGGTCAACAAATTAGGCATTTTTGTTAGGGATTCTTTAATGTTATTAAATGCTGCTGGTAATATTTTGCGAAAAATTTATTAAAATTGATTGCGATGAATCAAAAGAAATAGCTGGGGACACTTGTTTACCTGCGCGGCGTATCAAAGGAACGCTGACTACACAGAAGTCAGCTGCAGTGATATTACCTATTGCCACATGCATAATAACGCCAAGTCCTGGTAACAATCCTAGTCTTTAACTTAAACTCTGATCCTAGCATAAATGAATTTACATGTTGATTTTGTCAACCTAAATCATTGAACAAATGTGTCCTCATCCAGATCAGTACTTTTTGTACTCTCTTGTATTGTTTATTCGTTGCACTGCCTCTTCAAATTCCATTTCCATTGCGTGGATTTGAAAAATTCGTTTATTTAGAAACATTTTGTGGCAGCAAATAATTAAATAAACAAATCAAATGTTGGAGCCAGCTGTTTGTATAACCATAAAATATATCGATAATTCCATCGGCACTGAACTCGCGGCTAACTTTAACCAGTGCTCGAGTAGCGGTTAAGTCTGTTCCTCCGGCTGCGTCACACACAGCATGAAACACGCAAATTCGGTTAAACTGCCTGTCAAGTAGACTTACCGCACATTGAGAAATCGGGCCTAACTAAGACTACTTTTCGGACCTTACTATTCTAAGGGAGCTATACTATATAGATGTCCGATATCTACCAAGCTTAGCGGAATCATGGGAAAGCAGAACAACCTAACAATTACAAAATTCAAGAAGAATTCTTCTCGGATCCAAGAAACAATCGTTCTCGACTTCGAGCTTGATGGCGAGGAAAGTGCAGGGAGCAAAAAGTCGGACAGCGCGAGCAACAAATGAGAACAATTCTCTCTCTCGCTCTCAGTGCCGGCCAACACTGGCACCGTCAATTTATAATACGACTTAGAAGCCGTGGTAAAAACACGAGGTCTAGTGGTGTTGGCTGAGCGGTGGTGTCAGTGAGTGCAGGCCTTCGAGTTCCCGAGTTCGAGTCCCAGTCAGCGTAAGTAAAAAATGAAATAAATTTTTAAATTAATCACATCAAAAGAAAGTGGTGTTGGGATTAAGCTACCACCACTCCACCATCCCCGCCCCTTACCACCGGTCTCAAATGAGTTTCTCATGTAAGTCGCTCAAATAGTGTATCAGTTAATCTAAAAAGCTCTTCTGCTCATTTTCAAATATGAGTTTCTCAAATGAGTTTTTTGACAGCCAACTGATGACTTTCTGATGTTTTAAACCAACACATATGAGAACCCAGATAAGTGAAATAGCAGCTTAGCGATTGCGATAAGTTGAATACCAGACGATGCTCAGGACCTTTGCATTGTGAGGATATGTTTTTTATGATATTAACATTTCTATTCGTTCAAACTTATTTGCAACCAGTTATAAATTGGGAAATGATCAAACTACATTTTTCCAACCAATAATCCATATGTACAGTTCATAGCTTAAATAATTTATAGTGCAGTTCGAAACCGGTTCTGAACCAGTAAAATATCCAGCTCCATATTACCAACTTACTGAACAAATTTCAAGTTCATAGATTAACAGCCACATTTTCGCAATCGCAAAAGTATTGCAATTTGGAGAGCACATTTGGTCGAAAAACCGCGAATGCGAAGGTGGGAGCATGGCTGCAAATAACTTCTGAGGTATGGCTATAAACCACTTTTGAACCCTTTTTTGAACGCTTTCGAACCAGTTCACAGACTTGAGATATAACCTGCGACTTATTCGTGATCCACATAAACATACTGGGAAAATTTCGTGAAGATTGGATTACAAAAGCAATGCACATATTCTTTTTATGTGTATTTGTATAGATGGAAACGAATTCGCCCTAAGGTTCTCCTAGTTTTCTGTACCTTTCTTATTCAATTATTTCAACTGCACCTAAGTCAGTTTTACATACGCTTAAGCACACACGTATTTAAGTATTGCACATACATATGTAAAATTTACAAAAAATTTACACACATAAAAATAAATCCAACAAGTCTTTTTCTCGCCGCCTTCTTTGTTTATCCAGGCGAAGTACTTAATATTTCATGCTCCGCTGTCTACGGTCGTCAATTTTGTTTTTTTTTTTTTATTTTTATTTTGCAATGCCAACTTCGTCTTTCGTTCGAGTGCATTCTGCTGTAATCCACCAGAACAGCGCGCTCGCCCACACAAAGTGCCAAGCAGACCCGAAGGATTGGACTGGGTGCGGGGTCAGGGTGAAGGAGCTTCGGCAGACAGAGACAGCTTTTGTGTTTATTTGGCAGCTAAAATATATTTTTGTCCTCGGCGTCGTCTTTATATTATTTGGACGGAGCAGACATTGTGCCGCCCACATAAGAGAGAATCAGATGTTCGCTTTGTTTGTTTACAAATACAAATGTAAGGGAGAAACCTGGCTGCATTTGGTTGCACTATTAAGTCATTTAATTTAATTTATTTCAAGTTGAAAATGGAAATGAATCAAAAAGTCGAAAAGCTTACTTGGGCGTGCAAATCGATGGATAACATTATGAATGGGCCCGGGTGTGGCTCAGCGGCTAGTCTGCAAGAGGTCGTGGTTTCGATCCAGCCTCGGAACATCTAACAAAATAGTTGATTGTTGGCTATTAACGCAAAAAGCAATTCTAGTGTAAATGTTGTCTTTGTGCGCCTGCCACATCAACGGAATCTGAAAGAATGTTCAGCAAAGTTGGAAGGTGGGGTGAAGTAGCTCCTTGGAAATGAAAAACTGTTTTTTTTTTTTTTTTATTGAATGTAGTCTCCTTTTAGGTCGAACACTTATTCCAGCGATTTTCTAACTTTTTGGTCCCGTCTGAGTAATTTTCCGGAGGTCTGTAAAATACCCTCTGCAGCATCGATGATTTCCTCCCGCGGCTATTTTAGAGAGCCCTTTTGCCAGGAGCAACATATGATGGGAGACTGGGTCCTAAATCGTTGATTTTAGCTGGTTCTCCGTTCTTTTGCGAGCGCGGGACAGGGGATAATTTTTCTGTGATAATCTCGCCCAAAATATACGCTCACTACCTCGCCTACCACCCGCAGCCACACCATTCTGTATTTTTCCCCCCGACATTGTACTGGAGTGTAATTTATAACTTTTCTTTATTTCCTTCGCTGTTTTGCCTCTCAAAAATAATGTTTTATGAGGGAGAATCGTTCTTTCATGCTCAATGATGTCAAAACGTCAAAACTATAGCTGTCAAAACAAAACTAGTGTATCAAATGGCTACCTAAATATGAATGGACTTAGAGCGATAATCATTTTTGCGATAGCAGCGCATTCTGGTGGTCAAGGAGGTTACTTTTCATCCCACCTAGTATAAGCGAATGCCGGGCTTCATTAAATGCCAAAAATGAGTACATGATCCTAGTTATAAACAAAAATTTGAAATTCAAAGGTCTCAATGATGGAGATCGCTTTCGTGTGCTGAACACGAATCTGTTTTCGGAATTGGTCCATCACGTCTAGATTTTTGGTAATTTGAGCTTAAAGTTGCATAAAATCCAAAGTCTGCTGTCTACGAAATTAACTATTAATTATAAAATAAAAATGTTAAAATTTTTCCCAATTTTTTTAAATCTAAACGAAAGGGAGCTTTCTATCTTTATTTTATTGAATTTAATTGAAAGTAGGCAAACAATTCTATCGCTAGTAAGAGATGGAGGTTCGACATGTATGGAACAAAAACTTCATTTACTTCCAGGCAGATCAAGTTTATTTTAAATTTTTGACCCCCTCGGATCGAAATTGAAAAAATGTTTATATCTTCCACAATTTTATAGATAGAAAGTTCGTACCTTCTGAACATATTTAGTAATCAGGATTGTAATGTAAAGATCGGATGAACGATAGTCGAGTTATAAGGAAAACAATCAATTATGGCAGCACCGTATCAGAGGTACTCAGAGTATATTAAGTTTGTGGCAAAGCTCGAATCACAGGTACAGAATATGTTATAGTCGTGACCGTTTTGTTTTATTTTTTGGTTGTGGTCGTGAGCAGAGCAGCCTGCAAATATGGGTTGAATATGGGTTATTTACGTGCTATGTTTAAAAGAAATATTATTGATGCTCTGGGATAAAAACAAAGCTAAAATAATATTCAACTAAATTTCGTCCCAGTCCAGCTTCAAATTTGTAAATTCATCCCGTGTTGACGCTGACACAAGCTTCAAATTCAATCCAGTCCTACTAAATGTCCCTGACCCCAAATTTTAAATTCAAATCCTGCAGTGCTTATCGATTTCCCAGGGATTTGCGTCCCAAGCCTACCTTGAAACTTAAAACGCTTGAATGCACTCTCTCAACCTTTTACTGGGAACATAGACCAAAGAACATAAATTTAGGTTGATTCCCGCGCTGTGGGGATAAAGTGGCCGTTACCAAATCAAATGTTGATAAATCACACTTAAATCAATCACGTGCTATCGATATGTTAGTCGAACTAGTTCTCGAAACCAATCTCAAAATTGTCGAGCGTGGTCACTCTAATCGATAATAGTAGTCGACCATGGTCTCACCAATCTCATCCAGCCGCAAGCAAATGAAGCATTCTAACCACCTATAAAGCTTAGCTTACACCCCAAACCCGCGCCGACTCCAGTAAGTTCCAACTTGAGGTTTTTACCACCGAAATGCCAATTTAATTCTCACTCTTCTCTTCCAGCTAACATGTCGTCCACATCGGCGGCGTCCTCATCAAACGCTGCAGCGACAACGACGGGATCCAACAACAATAGCAACACCACCAAAACAGAGGTGCGCTATGTCACCGAAGTGCCCAGCAGCTTGAAGCAATTGGCCCGCCTCGTGGTTCGTGGCTTTTACTCGCAGGAGGATGCCCTGATCATTGACATGCTGGTGAGGAATCCCTGCATGAAGGAGGATGATATTGGTGAGCTGCTGCGCTTCGAGAAGAAGCAGCTGAGGGCGAGAATAACCACACTACGCATAGACAAGTTCATCCAGATAAGGCTGAAGATGGAAACGGGTCCGGATGGCAAGGCGCAGAAGGTTAATTATTATTTCATCAACTATAAGACATTCGTCAATGTGGTCAAATACAAATTGGATTTGATGCGCAAGCGCATGGAGACCGAGGAACGGGATGCAACCAGTCGTGCCAGTTTCAAGTGTTCCATGTGTTCCAAAACTTTCACAGATCTGGAGGCGGATCAGCTCTTTGACATGGCCACCTGTGAGTTCAGATGCACCTATTGCGGCAGCTCTGTGGAAGAGGATAGTGCGGCAATGCCGAAGAAGGATTCACGCCTCATGCTGGCCCACTTCAATGAGCAGCTGCAGCCTTTGTATGATCTTTTACGTGAGGTGGAGGGCATTAAACTGGCGCCTGAAGTACTCGAACCCGAGCCTGTGGATATAGACACCATTCGAGGTATCACTAAGCCGAATGCCATGCGTCCCGATGGTTTGGCTTGGTCGGGCGAGGCTACACGCAATCAAGGCTTTGCCGTGGAGGAGACACGCGTGGATGTGACCATAGGCGGCGATGATGCTTCTGATGCGGTGGTGGAGCGCAAATCCCGACCCATTTGGATGACCGAAAGCACTGTGATAACCGATGCGGATGCCAGCGAAGCGGATGCTCAAGCAACCAGCAGTTCCGGAGCGGGCGGAAATCAGCGCAATAAGAAGGAGAATGAGGATATTATGTCTGTTCTGTTGCAGCACGAAAAGCAGCCGGGTCAAAAAGAGACTCATATGAAGGGTTTGCGTGTGGGCTCCTCGAATGCCAATTCCAGCGATTCCAGCGATGATGAGAAGGACATGGATAATGTCAAGATACGTAAGTCACCATTGAGCATAAAATGTATAAACTTTTCAATGGATTTTTATGCACAGCCGATGTCGACTTCGATGACGACCACTACATCAATTCCGATTCAGCCGATGAAGATGATGATGTGCCCACCGTTTTGGTCGCTGGACGTCCACATCCCTTGGATCAGTTAGATGACAAACTAATTGCCCAAATGACGCCGCAAGAGAAGGAGAACTATATCCATGTATATCAGCAACACTATAGCCACATCTATGATTGAACTCAATGAAGATGGTCTGCACCAGACTGGACGCAATTAGAACTAATTAAGCTTATAGAGTCATTGTTAAAACTTAAGTTAACAGTTTCTTAGAAGAGGAAAAGCAATGTACAAAACACCAAACCGATTATACATGAAAATGTTTTTTCAAAAAATAAATAAGGCTTGTTCTCTATTCCATTTGTGCAAATATTTTGTGATTTGGAATCGGTTTTGGTCTCTATAAAGTTGCGAAAGTGGATTTGAAAGGAAGCTAAATAATATTTTTGAAAATGAGATGAGACTGGGAAAAGTGACCCAGGAGATTTTTGAATACAGTATAATTTGGAATAATTGCACATTGAAAATAATCACTTCAAATTCTCTATCTTTCGATTTAAAAGCAGTATTTGTTCTCATTTATTTTGTTCAGTTCCATTGCACTTAACTGCATCGATTTTCGGGAAAAAGTTCGGTTTTGTTTTGATGCCACTATTGATATGGATTAAGTGATCGTTATGAATTTCAAATATACTTTGCATAAATATTTTCCATGATGTGATCACTGTGAATATCAGTTTCAACAACGAAAAATTTTGAATAATTACTACAAAGCTGGAGCCAACAGCAGTGAGAGGTGACCGGGTGTGTAAGTTTATTCAAGAAAAAACTTTTCATTAGATGTTCCGAGGCGGGATCGAACCCACGACCTCATGCACAGCGGTCGCGCATACTAGCCGCTGAGCCACACCTGTGTTTGGATTTATAATTCGAAAATTTAATTTTATTATTATTTTTTTTAAGATTTTTATTATTTGTTAATTAACATTAACTTAAGAACTACCAAGTCACGCGATACATTGCACATATGTGGCTTTAACCAGGTCGTGCGATATATCGCATGCAAGTGCCGCCCATCTCTAGGCAAACAGCTGTTTTTAGTAAATTGAATTTTTTTTATTTGGCTTTTGCATATGCAAAGCTAACCCGGCGCTTTGGGCATGTCATTATCAGTTGTGGGCGTATCTAGTTTATACAAATTAGTGGGCCAGAGATAAGAGCGACAGCCACAAGTGTCCTCAAAATCACACACACACAAACAAAAGCTCTTGCAATCGGTCGCCGTTTCGCCGTTAGTTGAGTGGCTGATACAGTTCGAGGCGGACGTGTGTGATGCTAAAATTATTAAAATGCGTAGTGAATTAACCAAAATATTACAAATAATTATTGTAAACAAAAACAACAGGCTGTGATTAAAGTGAATCTTGAAATGCTGATACCCTCTTATTCTATTGGAAAGTGAGAAACGTGATCGCGTTTGCACACACAACACAAATACAACACGTGCACTTGTATTCAACTGTTCTGATAATTTTATGCTCTCCTAAGCAGTTTTTGTGAACGAATCGACATATCTGAAACCTAATCAGAACTGTGCACTTCCAGAATTCCATTAGTACCCATTGAGCCGCCAAGATGAAGGTCAATATCGATAAGGAGCTGTTGCCCATGAAGGCGCATTACTTTCTCTTTAATGCTGGTAAGTAGCAATGGAAATGGCACAACAAAGTCCACAATTAAGTCAAAGCCATTAATTTTACCTACTTGAATCGAATCGCTTACATCAGCGTAAAGCGGGCAAAACAAAGGGCCGGAACCAAACAGGTGCCGGCCTTAGGGCAATCGCAAGCACGTGCTTTAATTCTCGAGTACCAGAGGTGACATTTTGTTTTCATATATGGTATTTATACCCAGTTCCCATTAAAAATGTGAAAAAGGGAATCATGAAGTTGTGCAAAAGTATGTAACAGGTAGAAGGAAGCATTTGCGACCCTTTAAAGTATATATATTCTTGATCAGCATCAACAGCCGAGTCGATTTAGCCATGTCTGTCTGTCCGTCCGTCCGTCTGTCCGTATGAACGCGTCGATCTCAGAGACTAAAAGAGATAGAGCCACAAATTTTTGCATGTAGGTAGGTGTATACCAGATTCAAATCGAGTTTGTTTCAGATCAATTACTAAAATCCATTGTTATTTAGCTTAGTTAATAATCAATAGACTTCAACGTATTCATTTATACTAAACTTTGTAGAAACGGCATGGAATTAACCAATGATTTTAGGTGGAATGGGTCAATGTTTGCCCGTTCTTGCTCTATTGTCGATTTTAACTCTTCTGCTGTCTCGAACCGCCGGCAATACTTGAACGCTTCGGCAGTTAGGATACCCCAGAGGTCCTAAATTCGGATTAAAGTCGGGAATCAATGCTGATCCCTTTAAAACTGGTACATTTCTGTCATTAATCAATTTTCTTTTAAGCTTTGCGCAGTTAATTAACGCATTATCCTTCTGAAAGGTGCAATCATCGCCATATAACTGACTGAAAAACTCCACTAACTTGTCGTCCAATAGCTCCTCATACATTTGGACGTTCATTTTGATCGGTTTGAAACACATCAAACTCCTTCTTTAATAGCAAAATTCAGTCCTTACGATTACCATACCAAGACCATGGCCAAGCTTTCAGGCAAATATTTCTTGCAACTGTCAGGACCGTCCAGACTAAACTTTTCTTCGTCACAGAAAATGAGATTATGCCATTCCTCGTCCCAGAATTGGTATTTATGTGCGAACTCAATGTGTGACATTATAAGGCGAGCTAAAAGCTTAGGTTTAGCTACCATACTGGTATGTTGAAGGCGCGGTTTTTTATGGATTATTTGTATAATCCTACTCCTTGTTATATTGAGTCCCAATTGAACATTAATCTGACCCCAGCTTATTGAATCCACAGCTGCAAGTCGGTGGACTTTACATTTTCATCGGGGGTCGATAACGCTTTTTCGTCCTCTAAATGGTGTTGTCCCATATCCTTTTGGTGTTTTTCGGAAATTCGAATTGTACCTTAATGACGATTCAACCTCTTTGCAATTTCTACATTTTTGGAACCGGTTTTATGCATTCTAATGATCATAACTTGTTCATACTCCGAAAAGATCGTTCCTCCAGAAGGTTCGAACCTTCTAAATATAAAACTGTGGGAGATATGACGTTTTTTCGATATTGCGGGGGCGGAAGGGGGCGTGGCCAAAATTGAAAATAAACTTTATTTGCCTGCAAGTATAAGAAACATATGTTCCATACATTTCAAACCTCTGTCTCTTACCATCTCTGAGATCTGTTTGTTCATACGGACAGACGGACAGACAGACGGGCACTTTTGCACAAACTTAATATACTCTGTGTACCTCTGGTACAGAGTATAAAAAACGTGAAAATGTCAAAAGTGTACAGATAAGTGAGACCCTTTAGTGAAATTTTTGTAACAATTAGACTGTCAAATATACTTTGCAATATTTGTGTTCGCGATAAGCTGTGGCTATTCAATATTTGTCTGATAATTCATAAATGTAAGGGATCTTAAAAGCTTTGACAGAGATTACGATAGCAGATATCACGATAAATTGCAACTAATTAAAGCGACAAAGCCAGAGGGAGTCAACTTCGTTTTAAATTCAATTAGCTTTGACTTATAGTAAAGGAAATAATCGTGTTGTTGGGTAGAGATGGGAAAATGTGTCAAGCAAGTGAGCCACTTTCTGACGTATTTACGGGTCTTTACGGTATTTACGAGTTTGAGTTGCAAACAATTTTTCCTCTAATGGAAATTTATCTACAATTACTTTTAAAACAAAAGCGAAACTTGTGTCACATGTCTTTAAGGGCACGGTAAAAATCCAATGTTGGGCATGTCAGTAGACGACAGTCCCATTGGAGCCCAACCCCCTTTCCACAAAACTAAACCACTTTCAGCAATTGAAAGTAATGCCTTTACGTTTTCAATTAATTAAGACTACATACATTTCGCTTCACTCCATTCCACTCTCTGTGCTTGGACTTCGACATTGAGGTTAATTGCACGCGGTGCCTCATTTCACTTATCAGTCATAAACACACATTTTGGTATACAAAATATCATGTTCTAGTGCTAAATCATCATCAAATAGTTTGGATTCCAATTCTCTTTGTCTCTGGTGGGGTAATCTGTGGGTGCATGTTTAATATTGTTTGACTAAATATGTATATATCTCTATCATATCATTTCAGGTACTGCACCCGTTGTGCCTTTTATGCCCACATTGGCTCGACAGTTGGGATACTCCTCAGTCGTTGTGGGTACCATGTACATGATTTTACCAATTATTGGCATGCTGGCGAAGCCTTTATTTGGGTATATGGCAGATCGGTAAGATAAATGCTTACTAACGTACATTATAGATAACTACAGCTGTGATGAAATGGGGTATACATATGGGGATGACTCTGATATTATAGAAGAAATTTTAGTGTGGCGCATTGTAAATTGTGTTAAAAAATTTGACTTCCGTTCAAGCCATATTTAAATATTCTTAAACATGAGAATGGAAAAAAGACCTTTCTCTGTGCAAAACCGTTTCATCGCTTGAAGGAATATGAGAAGCTCTAGCTTGTGTTTGTTTACTTTATTTATTTGAAGTACTTTACTACCCAAAGTGCTTATCCGCAAACTAGAGAAACTAAGACAGTCAGAAGGTTCTGGTTTCGGTTCTGCATCGGTAAAAGATTCTGTTTAGATTCCAGTTTGTTTAGGTAATCGATTCCGCATAAGTACCTGGCTTTTTCTTAAAGGTAAACTGGTTTTCTGGCTGAAACTTGCAAGGCTGCTGGCTAACGTGAGCGGCACATAAAGGTACATTGGGTTTGTGCGTTGAGCTTGGTATCCACCGACATCAGAAATATCCATCAATAAAAACTGTGACTCAGAAACGGTGCACCTCTAGCAACGACCGGTACGGTATACCGGTACGTACCGTTATACACCGGTAGTTTTTGCTTCTATGACTCTGATTTAAAAATATTGGTTCCCGAATGCCGATTCTCAAAAAACTCTAACTATCGCTATAGGTATTCAGTGTTAATCGACTCTTTTCGGTATACGTTTCAGGCTCATACAATATTGGCTAAGAGTCTATAACTCAACGAGATCAAACAACTGAATGAAAAGGGGAAATTTGAATGTGGACCTTCGATTTTACTTGAGTGTGCTGTGCGTGTGCGAAGTCTACAGAATCTTGTTCAATTCTAGAGTCTTTGTATTGGTATATTGGTTAGGTGATTTTTCTCTTATTGGTCATGTGTTTTCCTCAGCTATTTGTGTGCTGTCATTTACCTATCGACTCCTCTTTCCAAGGATTCTTTAGGATCCAGCCCGTAGCAGACCGTAAACAGTCTCACCATGGCAACACTTTAATGAAAATGAGGAAAATATTTTTCAACGAATTAAGATGCTTTAAATCAGAGCTATAATGTAATCAATACTTCCCATATAATCTCTATTATTCAGACAATGAATAATCAATTCCTGATTACGATATTTTTAGTAATCATAATTGTGACTTGGAATTACGATTATTCAATGATTATTTCAAATTGTAATTACTTTTACAATTACTTGAATAATTTTACCTGTAATGGGGGATTATTTAGTAATTGTTCTTGAAAAGTTGAATTAATCATGAAATAGTGGGTGAAAAATAGGATTATTTACCAATTAAGAGCCAAGTGACACATTTAATAAAGGTCGAAACCAGGGCTTCAAACCGGTTGAGAGTTGAACCACTGCGGAGTCGGACACTCCGGGATGTTTGAGTAATCCCAACCGAACCTGAACCGGTACAAAAAAAAACGAGAGCGTAAGTTATAGGCTATTTACACTAGGACTGCGTTATGCGTTAATAGCTTCCCATACAAAAAGCCAAATGTTGGCTATTAACGCATAACGCAGTCCTAGTGTAAATGTTGTATTAAAGTCGGCACTACCCGACTTCGATACACCCGTAACTCATGGGAATTAAAGTTTAATAGCCTTCCCTTATGTTAATTAACAGAACATTAACATTAATGTGAAAATATAAACGTAATGTTAGCAAACAGCGCGAGCGGCGCAGAAAAGTATGCAACGCTTTTTATAACCTTTATAACTCTATCGTTTATTATCCGATCTTTATATCAGTGATTATAGATATTGGCCTTTAACACTTACTACAAAATATGAGCTTGATATTTTCAAAACTGTTAGTGTTATTCAAATTTTTATTGCAGGGGCGGGAGGGGGCGCGGCCAAAATTTGAAATAAACCTGATCTGCCTGCAGATAATACTAGTCATCATACAAAATTTGGTTGCTCTAGCTCTTCTAGTCTCCGATATCTAGGTGTTCGGCTGTTGATGCTTCCTTCTGCCTGTTACATACATTTGCACGTTTTTAGTATTCCCTTTTTACTCTTCGAGAAACGGGTATAATTATTTCCGCCAGAACCTAAACATGAACCGGAGCAAAATAGAGTCCAAAAGGGTTCGTTTGAAAAAAATGTTCTACATATACGTGGGGTACTATTTATATTTCGGGAATAGCAAATAATTACAAAAATGTTTAAATGAAAAACGCTTTTTGTTTTGCAAGATATTTTCCATAAAAATTTAAGCACTTCTCAACTCGCTCAAGCCAGTTTGCGAATTTCTATGAAGACTTCCGTCAAACCAATGGTCGTGTACCACTCAAAATTAACCGTCATTTGTTGCTCAAGCGGAACTTTGGCCACATGACCCATTCAACCGAAGAAACAAGCTACCATTTGCTTCGCAGTGCTTCGTGCGCTAGGGGGGAAAGCATTCAAAGCCAAGAAGTGTGGAGGATTTGGAATTTCTCACCCACTAAAACCACCCCTACTCTCCATTTTCCTCTTGCGGAACTACCGCTAAGTATTACTTCACAAGGGGGAGATGGCACGAAGGCCTCCACCAGATTGTGACCGGTGCTGCCCATAATTGTTTGTTTTCCTTATAACTCGACAACCGTTCATCTGATCTTTACTATTCCTTTTGCGGATCGATAAATAATCCTGATTACTAAATATGTCCACGAGAACGAACCTTCTATCTATAAAACTGTGGGAGATATGACGTTTTTTCCAATTTTCGGGGGCTGGAGGGGGCGTGGCAAAAATTGAAAATAAACTTGATCTGCCTGCAAGTATAAGAAGCATACAGTATAAGAAGCATACATATCTCTTACCATCTCTGAGATCTGTTTGTTCATACGGACAGACGGACAGACAGACAGACAGACAGACATACAGAGAGACAGACGGACAGACAGACGGAAATAGCTAGATCGACTGGACTGTTGATGCTGATCGAGAAGAGTAGTAGTAGTAGAATAGTAATAATAGTAGTAGTAGGTGATTTTCGTGCGCTTAGCTCGACTGCGTTTTCAGAAATTGTCCATCACGTCTAGATTTTTAGTAATTTGAGCATAATTAAAAACTAAAATTGTCTATTATGAGTCATAATTTATGACTTTTTTTTGGGGGAATCCATTCTATTGTTTGGACTTGTGGTCCTTGTGGCTAGGAATTCTATCCTATTGATACGCAACCTTTTCGGCGTTCTATTTCCTGAGGACATATGAAAAAAGTATATACAGACATGCTCCCCTCTTTGCATTCGCAAAAGTTTTGCGATCTGAAACTGGGTTTCCGACCAAATTTGCTCTCTAAATCGCAAAACTTTTACGAATGCGAAAATGGTAGCAAGGCTGATAGTCGTATAAAAATATTCCTTTACTAATACCATTTGCACTTTGCAGATTTCATCGACATCGCTCCCTCTTTTTGGGTGGTCAGGTACTCACCGCTGTGGCCTTCTTTATGATCATGTTTGTTCCGGCCATTGAAAAACCTCTGCCCCAGGTGGAATTCCATTGCCATGCCGGTGCGGTCAATATACGATACTGTGACGAGTATGGCGAGTGCGTGGAAAAGAATCTCGAGAAGCATTATGGCAACCAAACACTTGTCTGTCACATGCAATGTGAGGCCAAACCCTTTATGTGGGATATTGTATGTGAGGATTGGTTGAAGAATCAAACCGAAAACTGTGCGGCGAATCGTACGAATACAGTGCTGGATTTTGACACCGTTATCAGCATGAAGGACATACTGGAGGAGAATGGCAAATGTTTGAATTTTATTTTACCTCGTGATCACGGTACGGTGGCAGGACAAAATGTAACCATGTATTGTCCCAAGGAGAAGCCGTACTTTGAGGCCAAATGCCGAATGGATTGCCACGATGACTACATAAAGGATCAGCTAGCTGAAAGTCCGGTAATAAATACCCACAGTGCCATGGGTCAGCCTCAGTTTTGGTTCTTTTTCTGTATGTTAATAATCAGCTGGATCGGTATGGCTGTGGTGGTCAGTATTGGGGATGCCATTTGCTTTGGCATACTGGGAGAACGTCATCATTTGTATGGCAAGCAGCGACTGTGTGGATCGCTAGGTTGGGGACTCGTGGCCGTGCTGGCTGGCGTTCTAGTGGATAAGATGTCGGCCGGTGAAGTGAATAAGGACTACACAATTGTGTTCTGGATGACTCTGATTATATTGGGATTTGATGTGTTTGCATCCAGCAAACTGAAGGTGAGTTCATTGAATCAGCCAAGAAACAAAAATCTAACTCATTCTGCCTCTTGCTTCAGCATACCCAAACTCATCTGTCGTCCAACATTTTGAAGGATGTGGGTCAAATGTTTCTCTCGGTGCGCTGTGTGATCTTTTTTCTGTGGTGTGTGGCTATAGGTCTGGGCACCGCTTTGATCTGGAACTTTCTATTCATTTATCTGGAGCAACTGGATAAACTCTTTGAGGGTTGTGATAGCTCGATTAAGACCCTGGAGGGTCTGGTCATGGGCATACAATGTTTTGGCGGTGAACTGCCATTTTTCTTCTTATCCGGCTGGATACTCAAACGAATTGGTCATGTGAATGCCATGAGCCTGGTGCTGTTTGGCTTTGGCGTGC
The DNA here is from genome assembly GCA_018904265.1 of Lordiphosa collinella. Taxonomy (NCBI): domain Eukaryota; kingdom Metazoa; phylum Arthropoda; class Insecta; order Diptera; family Drosophilidae; genus Lordiphosa; species Lordiphosa collinella. The sequence continues at coordinate 389,498 of JAEIFV010000014.1, forward strand.
GTTTTATTTTGTATTCCATGCTACAAAATCCCTGGTATATATTGCCCATAGAGCTGTTAAATGGTGTAACCTTTGGTCTTTTCTATGCCACCATGGCCTCGTATGCCAGCATTGTGGCACCACCTGGCACAGAGGCTACCATGCAGGTGAGACTTGTGTGATTTATGTGAGCTGAAACCAAAACTCAATCTCGTTTCTCGTTTTCCACAGAGTCTTGTGGGCGCCATCTTCGAGGGTGTGGGTGTGTCAATGGGCAGTCTTATTGGTGGCCTACTCTTTGAGGCTGTCAGTGCTCGCACTACTTTTGAGATATTCGGAATTGCCGCCTTTGTTATCTTCCTTATCCATGTGTCGGTTCAAATGTTTCTACAACGCAAGGGCAATGAAGCTGAAAATGGTAAGGGTGGTGTAACTACTACAGCAGCGGCAGACAAGTCCAAAGAAACTAACATAAAGGGCGCCGATGAGTTCAGTGATGTCGATTTGAGCTGATTTCAAATTACAATTGCACAAGAATTGAATTTATAGAAGTATTAAGTTTACAGAATCGATTTTACCCAAACGAGTTTAACGAAGAAATTATCTGTAGGTTTTACAGAAGAAACACGAATTTGTCTTTGACCATTAAGGCCTAATTTTTGATATTGCCCGTCGTTGAGGCTTCCCTTATTTTCTAATCTAACAACAAAACTATTTTGTAATCAAATAAATGAAATCACTGATAATCCCCATCGATATTTTGCATACGATTAAAATATGTTAATGCCATTTACACATTCCGTTAACAAAGCAATTCAGCTTTAAAAGTTGTCAAAATTAAGATTTTAAACATTTCAAAGAAAATATAATTACCGGCAACAAATATCGAATGAAAGCTATTGCTTTACCTCGGTAAAGACTACATCCCGGGACTCTAACCGAACTACCTCATTTTAGGTAACATTATATAGAAGTATTCTTTAATTCCTGATTTCACATTTTGTTGAATTAAATATATAAGACCTTTTATTAAGAACTATAATAGAAGAATAGGGTTCATAATATCGCATTATTATAAAAGATATAGTTGTTTGACAATATATTTGTTGTTATATGTACCTACCTATAAGACCATCCACTGAACCCAAATAATATGTTTAATATTGCATTTGTTAGAATTCGATTTCTCGAAATTATGTTGAAAGTGCGTGAACAGACCCAATTTTATGAATACCCACAAAAGCTGACGACGAACTCGACTTAACTTAACGAAATGCAGAGGGTGCAGTCAACTTCAATCCGCACTGAAACTAGCTTGTCAACACCAATCATCTGTGGAATGGCGCATATGATATAAGAAACTTGTTCCTTTGTTCCATAATTTACTTTATTTTATTTTTTTTTTTATAAGAAATGGTTTTGCACGATTGTGCTGCTGGTAACTATAGACCCCTAAAAACCAAAACTTCTATAACTAGTTTTTTTGTTAAACATGAATTATAATGAATTTACGTGAAGAAATTAATTGGTGGACATCCAAAATTTACTTTTATTTGCATTTAAAAGTTCCCGTTTGTTTTTAAGTATAAAGAAGTTTAATCGCTTTTTTTTTCAGTTTCTTTTGCTTGAAATAATAAGCCTCAATCCAAAGAGTAAATCTTCTGAAATATTATTTAAATTTTAAGTTATTATAAGCATCTCTAGAAGGTATGATATGCTGTAGATTTAAAGACTATAAAACAGAGCTCGCAAATAACAGTTGACCGATTTTCGTTTTCTAAAAATAACTGTTTTTTACAGACCCTTTCGAGCTCTTTGTCAGAGATGAACCGTTCACATCGTCTCTTGAATAAATCGGTGACGTTCTATGACCGCTTTGTTGCGAAGTAAGAAAATAAGTCTTTTGCGTTTGTATGCGTCTTTGTGCGACGGCGACGTCTGTTTGAATTTGTGACTCACACACATACAGTCTGGTGGTCTATTGAAAAATTTGAATTTTATTTTGCTATAAAAAAGAAACGGCTCGATATTTTTCAAATGTTAAACATTTATTGGAAAGGTTGGTTCTTGTCATTTATTTATGATAAACAATTTCGGTCAAATGACCACCACGGCTGACTTGGAAGTAGCCAATTCGATCCACCCAATTTTTGAGAACATTTTCAATTGTTTCGGCACTTATGTCAGCAATGGCAACTTGAATCTCGTTCTTCAACTCATCAATTGTTTCAGGATTATTCGCATAACATTTGTCCTTGACCGCTCCCCTAAGATAATAGTCTAACGCTTCTTGGGGTCCAATTCACATCTCCATATTGGCTGATTATTTGGTTTTCGAAGATAGGGCGCAGAAGATCGATTGTGGCGTGCGCTATGTGGCACGTATCGCCGTCTTGTTGAAACCAAATATCGTCCAAGTCTTGCGCTTCAATTTCCTCGAAGAAGCAATCACTTAACATTGCGCTCACCATTCACGGTCACGTTGGCTTCTTCATTTTCAAAGAAAAATGGACCAATGATGCCTCGAGACCAAAATCCGCACCAAACAGTGACACGTGGTGGGTGTATTGTCTTCTCGACGACGATATGCGGATGTGCTTCATCCGAAAAGAAGATTTTTCGGTCAAATTCACCATCTTCGGCCAAACGATCTTCCGCCCAATTGGCGAACTGTAGACGATTCGGATGGTCAATTGGCTTTAGCTGCTGCACCAATTGAGCCACCAATTGTATGGCTTCATGGCAAGATCTTTATGCGAAATTCGCATCAAAGAAGTGCGCGAAATGTCGAATTGTTGAGATCGATGACGAGTTGACGTCGATGGTTGTTCACGCACATGTTCAGCAACCGGAGCAATGTTTTCGGTCGAGCGCACCGGACGAGTACGTACACGGGTTGGTTTATCCACCAACATTCCAGTTTCACGTACTCGCTTCACGAATTGATCCACAAATTGAGTTTTCGGAACATTTGTTTTTGTTAAATGTTTTTTTTTCAAATTTCGCACAGTTTGAGTCAAGGACTCGCCACTTTGGAAATATGTTTTTAATACTTCCCAACTTTCTTCAAGCGAATACCGACCCATTTCGTAAATGTCGAAGTTTTTACTAAATACTAATCACTTTCCGAATGACATTTAACGTTTTTAAAGTCAAATTATGAATAGTTCAAATTCCAAACACTCGATGGACCACCCTGTACAAATAAAGAAAAAAAAAACTTTTACGACAGGGACAGGCATATTCCTAAAGCAGCGCTGCTTCCACACACACAGTATTAAGCTGTACAAGCGCAGCTCCGCGACGCAGTAGTTGCTACTGAAATTGAGAGCAACTTTTGCGCTGCTCTCACACACACCAATGCAAAAATGTGATTCTTAATGTGCGAGCGCTCTCTATAAGTTGTTGTTGAATGAGCATAACAAGAATAGGTCAACCGAGAACAGTCAACTGAAATCAAAAACGAAGAGTAACGAAGTGGGATTCTCCTCAGTCTGCGGCGACGATGGGGCCTAGCCAGAATAGTGGCCAGTCTTTTTGTATGGGAAACTAATCTTTCTCTGCAACGATTTAAATATGTCTATATAGTTTCGCAAATGGTGGGAATGTTTAAGTCGCGGAATATGGTGCTATTACAGATATATCGGTGTGCATTTAAAATTCTGCGAAGAGCCTTACTTACGAGTATACATGTTTCTACTCTCTTAACGGTAGTGTTGCAGGCAGTTCCCCCATTATGTAAAACCCCAGTTAAGCGTAGGGAGGATAGTGGTCTTAAAAAGCCAGAACTTAGCCTTAAGGAAAAGGCCACTCTCTGGCCGGAGTAACCAGTCCATCTTCCGGAGTCTTAAACGGGCGGAGACACACACCCGATTACCGTGGGGTCTCTCTAAGTAATGGTGTCCTTATGGGCAATACGACCTCCCCTAGCCACCCTAGCCCCTAGTAGCATGCTGCGTTTTCTCCACATTAACATCTATATTCCATCGTGAGGCCCAACATGCAAATTTGTTGAGAAATTTCTTTTCTGCTCAGAGAGAGAAAGAGCAAGGGTGAATGGTTTTTTCGGTTATGTTAGTCCGCAGACCTGACTTTTTGATGTCACACTCCAAATCGATTTGCATTTTCTTCTGTATCGACAGTCCATGGAAAATTTGTAGATAATGTCTTTAAAAGTGTTCCGTGTAATTGATTCAAATTGCTCAGAAATCTGTAGGTCTAAATTAGATGACTTTGCATTTAACATGACAATCATATATTTGGTTGTGGTTGTTGTAAAGGGTTCTGTGGAGTAGAGTAAGGTACGCATTTGTTGAGGGAATTTATATTTGGTTATTAGATCTGGTCGAAAATTCCTGTCGAATTAAAATCGACTTCTCAAAGCCATAGACCTGGTAGGAGGTTATTTATAAACTTAAGACCTCCCGAAACTGAACTCGACCCCGTTTGTTTGAAAAATGTTTCAATTCTTAAGTCTTATCATAGTCGGGCTTGACCGACTTTCTTACTTGTTTTTGCTTGGAGTTTGGTGGATTCAATTTTAAATTTTCCCCTGATTAGTTTCTTACTCAATTTGAAAACTACAATACAGAAGCATAGAATAAGTAAACTACAAATTTTGGAAAGTCCTACATACATAGTATATTATAAGTGTAGTTATTGTATAACTTTAAACTTACTTGGCATTGATCTTGTATCGCTCATTATATACAACAGTTTTCCAGTCGGATTTGTCCGAACTTGGTTTCCAAAAGAATGCCTTCTGGCACACTTCTTTTTACTAGGAAGAATGCACTACCAACTTTTGCAGTAGGCATATAATCTGTATGAAAACTGATGCACGTTCCTTTTGGCAGTAGGTTAGAAGCGAAGAAGTCTGCACAACATGGAATCGTTCCTTCTAATGGCACGCATGCAGCACCCATGCTATTGGAAACCAATATGCGAAATGAGGCCCGAACGATTGACGACCGTTCGTTTTAATCCAAACATGTTCTTTTTGCCGTATGTTGGAAGGCATAAAATCAGCATACTGCAGCATGCAAACGTCCCTTCTAAAGGCACGCGTGCAGCATGAGGCAGAGACAGCCGAGCGTTTTTACGAAGTTGAACCAACAACAACAACCCATGTAAACATGGCTTCTAATAGAACAGTTCCTGCTGCGTTTTGCCCCTATACAAAAGCGAAAGGAAGATTGCAGGTTTTTGCAACTACTTCTTAGTGGCAAAAGATGTATACGGGATGTACTTCTGACATGCAGTCAAGTCCGACTGGGTTACTTCTTGTAAACTTCTCCTGCGAGAAGAAATACTTTTAGTCGTCTACTTGGGGCGAGACTTTCATATAAAACGCACGAAAATATCGCTTTCAAAAGTTTTTAGGCACAAAAATGCAAGTCCTTTTAATTATCACATTGTACTTAGTTTTTAAAAGAATCGAATACAGCTCCGTTTGAAAGACAGTTCACGAAATAAAGACACTTTCATCATATAACAAAAAGGTAAAAAGAGAAAGATGTCTAATAAAATGTATCAACTATTTAAAGTACAAATCTAATTCAAAATTCGCCGCGGCTTTGCAGTTGTCGCTCTACGGCTCGCTAGCCACTGAAGTACCCACATCACTGTTTTAGGATCTAGATATAAAAAACCAAAAATTTATAAATAAAAATTCATGTAAAAATAAAACCCCCATTTCTTTTTCTTTTTTAATAATCAAACCAATTACTTATTATTTTCATTCTCAAATGCTGAAAAACTAATGACTAATGATTATTCCCTTCTTCATATCAATTATTTTTTAGGCACTGTCAAATATTTTGCACCGACAGATGCTATGCACATGCTGAATGAACAGGAATATAGTAGTGTTAGCTAAAAGCTGACAATGACAAGGAAATGGAACAAGTCAACCAAACAATCAACCAAAACAAGCAGCTACCAGGACATCTTTTTCACTTGATGCTGCATGTTGAATTAGTGTCTAGTTAAATATAAATGTGCTTTAATTTCTGTAGTAGCCACTCCTTTAAGCATGCCTAACACACCAAGAATTGTTTTAAGTTAATATAAACTCGAACTGCATGTGCTGTGAGAATGTTAAACTTTTGTCGTTTCCACTCGATTTATAATTAATTAGTATAAGTAAATGGGTTGCTTTTATTGTTCTTAATCTCCAAAAAAGTATTTACTTAATTGTATAAAAATATTGTTGTTAAATGTAATGTTTTATATAAACTTAGCTTAGCCTAGTTTCACACTTCTACTCCGTCTGGCTGCCAATGAGCGACTCCTCGTGCTGTTGTTTCTCCAACTTGCGCTGGTAGTCGCGCTGTTTGCATGTGGCCACATTCGCTGCGCGTTTCTGTAATCAAAACCCACAAGAACGATAATAAAAACGTTTCAATTTAAGTTGTACTATCCTTGTGTTGTGTGCATGAAAATGTAGCTGTTTACTTGTACTTTTTAAGTGTTTTATGCCTTAATAAAGTATGTTTTTTTTTTTGATTTTTATATATCTTTATATACCTTCAAGTCTTTTGTGCGCTGGTAGATATTCTGCATTTCTTTTTTGATTCTCGTCAGTTTCTCTTTGTAGCGTTTCACATCGTTCATCTAGATAAAAATGGGATTGTAAAACAATTTGAGTGGTTGACACAAGTTACTTTGTAGCAATGATTAGATTTGTCAGTTGATAAGAGCTCAAGATATCTAAGATTTCTAACACAAATATTTAGCCAACAATTGTGTGGTTCTTAAAAGGCTTAAACACTGGATAAATACTTTTTCGAATTTTGATTGAAAGTAAAACGAATGATTCCAAACATTTTACCGTGAGTGACAGATCAATAAATCTGTAAAAATCGAGATCTGCCCGCATATGTTTTTATACTCTGTACCAGAGATACACAGAGTATAAATATGTACAAAAGTATGTAGCAGCCAGAAGGAAGCATTTCCGACCGAATAAAGTATATATATTCTTGATCAGCATCAACAGCCGAGTCGATATAGACATGTCCGTCTGTCTGTCCGTATGAACGCACAGATCTCAGAGATGGTAAGAGATAGAGATAGTCTATGGAACAAAAACTATTATAAAGGGTGTTTTTTTAAGAGCTATAGGAAAATTTTTCAAAAAAAAAACACGTAAAATTCAGCAAAATGCATGAAATCTTTATTTGAATAGATAGTACGGTCCATATAATTTAATGTTTGAAGATTATTTCATGCAAATGTTGACCATCCGCTTAGTCCAATTTTGGCATACTCTTTCCAACATTTCCAACATGTTGTCTTCCATTGCGTCAATTGAAGCGGGCTTGTCTGTTTAGACATGGTCTTTAACATAGCCCCACAAAAAATAGTCTAAGGGCGTTAAATCGCACGATCTAGGCGGCCAATTGACCGGTCCCGAACGTGAAATAAAATGTTCACCGAACTCGCCTCTCAATAAGTCCATTGTTGCGCGTGCTGTGTGGCATGTGGCACTGTCTTGTTGAAACCACATGTCATGCAAGTCAAGCTCTTGCGTTTTGGGCAAAAAAAAGTTGGATATCATCTCACAGTAGCGCTCACCATTCACAGTTACCTTACGATTCGCATCATCTTTGAAGAAGTACGGTCCAATGATGCCACCAGCCTATAAACCGCACCAAACTGTGACTTTTCTGGATTCATTGGTAGCTCGTGCAATGCTTCTGGCTGATATTCACTCTAAGATCGACAATTCTGCTTATTTATTGAGCCAAAAATGAGCTTCGTCGCTGAACACAATTTTTCGGTAAAAAAGTGGATCTTCGGCCAACTTTCCAAGAGCCCATTCACCAAAATTTCTACGTTGCGGTAGGTCGTTCGGCTTCAATTCTTGCACCAGCTGTATTTTGAAAGGCTTCACACCTAAATCCTTGAGTAACAGAGGCCCAATTGCTGCGAACGGCGACGAATCGATAATTGATGGTCATCATTAACACTGGCCGATACAGCTGCGATATTTTCTTAAGTTCGCACTCTACGTAAGCGTGTTGGTGGTTTAATGTCCAACAATGTAAATTTGGTGCGAAATTTAGTCACAATAGCCCGAATAGCCGCTTCAGTGGGTCGATTAAACTGACCATAAAATGGAAGAAGCGCGCGATGAACTTTCTTAACAGAGCACGCATGTTGATAATAAAATTCAATAATTTGCAAGCGTTGTTCGTGCTTAAATTATAGACCAAACTGAAGATGTTTGACAGTGAAACAAAACACGAAACGTGCGTGAACTGTTTAGGCTAGTTTTGCCAAAAAGATAATAGCTAAAAAATCACTCTTTACTTGCAGGCAGATCAAGTTTATTTTACGTTTTTGCCACGCCCCCTCCCGCCCCCGCAATTTAGAAAAAACGTCATATCTCCGTCAGTTTTATAGATAGAAGGTTCGAACCTTCTGTACATATTTTGACATCAAGATTATTTATCGATCCGCCAAAGGAATGGTAAGGATCGGATAAACGATTGTCGAGTTATAAGGAAACTTAATTTTTTTTATGTCACTGGAAAGTCTCATACCGCCCGCGGGCGTTATGTGAGCGGGCGCTATTACATGCACCTTCTCTGATTTTACTTTTGTGTACAGTGAAGTTCCTGTCAGAATGGAACTCTGCCACTAATTCCCTCTGTTGGAGGATAATAGCGGATTCCTTCTTTAATTTTTCAGAGTCCCTTAGGTGAAATATTTAGTTTTTGGTAGCTCCGTGCTTTCAATTCATCCAAACTTTTGTTACTTCGATTCACGGAAACGTCTGAACTTCATAAAAATCTTTGGAAAGCCCTTAATTTTGTGTGAACTCACCATATCATTTAGCTTGGCCACTTCACTGCAATCCAACTTGTATTTCTCCTTTGACAGGTCAATGTAAATCTTGTTCTGCTTCCCTCTGGGGGTTCGACATGCAAGTTAAGAAAAAGATTTTAGTTAGCACGTTTAGCTTGGTCCCAGCTCTCCTTCCAATGTTTTACATTAATTCCTTGAGCTGACCACGTACACGATCCAAAGGCGGTTCGGCTATCTGTAGCAAACCGGCAGACAATTGTAGACTACAGTCGGTTGCTTTATCCTGGGTGGAGCAACAGTCATCAGACTCAACCTGCGAGGATGTTGGCGTCTCGTTAGTAGCAGCATCGCTCGTACTGTCAGCGAGTTCATGGATAACGCTGTGAGAAAGTATGCAAATAGTATTAAAAACATTTAATTATTTGAAGTAAATCAATTACCTATTGATATTGCTACTTTTTAACATGGTAAACAATAGTGAAATCTAATAAGAAAAACAACTGCTGGAAATGACTACAGCAACAGCTGATAGGCCAGTGCTGGATAAGAGGCAAGTTTGCTAACGGCAGTCACTGTCACATGTCGTGACACGACACACCCGACTAAAAGTTCGAAGGCGAGTTCGCAAGTGAAACTTTATGGCCGATTTCTCATGTTCCTGTTTTTGCAAATCCAGGTGGATTTTACGCACTTGCATAGCTCATGCTCAAAATGAGCAGGGCAAATTCACCAAATCCACCTAGATTTCCAAAATCAGGAACATGAGATAACGGCCCTAAGGCGCTCTTCTGTTGCAGACGACTGAATTTTACATGTTTTTGAAAACTTGTGGAAAAAATTTAGATACGATTTTGCAATTTTGTTTTTGCGTTTAATAGAAAATTAAAAATGTGTGAATGCGTGGTCTGCTTAAAAGTTCTCGGCCTCCAAGGTCGTGCCTTCTAAAAAAGGTTGGTTGATAGTTCACATCTCCCTGGGAGTCACCATTATCAGAAAGGAAAACGGGCAACTGGTAAGTTTGAATGTCTTTATGGCCCGAAGCAGAATCATAAAACAAGGAAAACAAGGAAAACGGGCAACTGGTAAGTTTGAATGTCTTTATGGCCCGAAGCAGAATCATAAAACACCCCGAAGCAGAATTTGTAAAAATGGCTGCGATTTGAAAAGGAAAAATCGATTTTTTACAAAGTTTTTTTTGCAGTTCAGTGTACAAAAACCATAGTACAAAAGATTTGTTTCCATTCAAAGAGGTTCGGGCCACATTAATTCTACGTCTATTAGCCCTACATCATCAAAATCGGTTCGATGGAACTCGAGAAAAGCTGTGAACCAGTTTGAAAAACATGGTTTCGAGAAAAATTGCGTTTTAAGTTTTAAGTATTTTTTGAATGCGTGTGTTGGGGAAATAACATTGCTTTACAAAAGTTGCAATATCTCCGAAAGTATTCCGAACTTTAAAAAAACCTTATAGGATAATATTTTTGTATATCTAAAGCCCAATTTACACGACCTGATCTCTCAGCTGGGATTTTTATCTGAGTATATGTCATCCAGCCCTTGTAAACAGTCGTCTGAGCCTACTCACCTGAGCGATCAGGTGTAATAGAACCGGCTCAAATTGAACTGTCAGCAAAGCAGAGCGCTCAATTAACCATTGGTTTTGTAACTGACTCAACAAAGCGTCTCAGACATGTGTAAATGCTGAACTAAGTTGCTCAGCTGAGTTTTTTGACACTCAGTTCTTAAAAACTCAGCTGAGCGATCAGGTCGGGTAAATTGGGCTTAAACCTTCGTTTCGTCAAATTTTCTTTTGTGGCTGGCGAACATGCAAATTCAAGATAATTCGCAAAATCTAAACGAAATTTGAATAATATTCTTCACGATCACTCGCTTGTGTGTCGGGTGGATAGCGCATGCAGTCACTGTGAAGCGCAAAAACAGCTGTTTATGTGGAGGACGAAATTTTGTCTTTATATTTATTTTGTTTAGATTTTAATTTAAAATGCGTTGTGCCGTAACTAATTGTGGCAATAACAATCGAAACGGAAATCGAAACAAGTGGCGATATTTCCATTTCCCCAAAGATGAAAAGCAATTAAAAAAATGGTTGGATTTCTGTGAGCGCGAGGCCATCAACACGTCAACAGGTAAATAAACATAAACTAATTTAAGCATTCATATTTTGTTAGCTAAAAGCATTCCACCTACAGCCTGTATATGCAATGAGCATTTCACACCCGAAGACTTTGAGCGGAATATGCAATACGAGTTGGGTTTCACACGTAAAAATCCTACCAAACTGAAGCCGGGCTCTTGTCCCACCATCAAAGGGCCAAAATCGCTAGAACTAGAGAAATCGCTTTATAAAAAGGAACATGGCAAGAGGAACCAAAAAGAAGAGAAGAATCCAATTGTAGAATCCATTCCTTGTACTCAAAACCAGAGGGAAGCTGATGAACTTATAGAAATTGAGGTGTATGATTTGGCCAGTGATGTGGACGAGCTAGAGGCTGACAATGAACCAATAGTACAAATGGAAGTAGAAATTCTAGATGCTCTCAATCCGCCATCAAACTCTGATAATCATGTAGAGATCATAGACTCGCCAAGTGATAGCTATGTTAATCATTTGGAAATTGAAGTGTAAACTCTGATTAACACAGTTTATTACCCAAAATAATATTTTATGTCTCTTCTAGGAGCAACCTGAAGCGTGAGGTATTCTTTCTCAAGGATGAACGCCAGCAGCTAGTCGATGAAATAGCCAACCTCAAAGCCAGTTTACAAAATGCTCAACTCCAGCGAGAAGAAGCTGTGGAGCAGCTAAAACAGATAGTTAAAATTGGAAAGGTACGCCACACTCCTGTCTAAGGTGGAAGAACATTTCTTTAAGTACTTTTCTGTTTATTTGCAGGTTTCAAAATCAGACGACAAGAAAAAGACTGTCATGCTTTTTAAACGGCAAGCCAGAGAATCTAATAAAATGGACAAATTTGACTGATTAGATTTAAGTTCATGTCTTGTAAATAAGTTTGTATGTTGATTTCAATACAACCATGCATTTTGTTATAAATAAAACCACAACAAAAAAATGACAAGAAACCATTTCTTATCCCAGGGTTGCCTAAAGCACTTAAAATCCAACTATTTCCGAAAAGCGACCAAAAATTTTAGTCATACAAAATAAAATTAGGGTCATTTCACCAAATTCTGCCAATGCGGAAGAATTTTGTATCCGATTTTGATGAACGAGGGCACAAAATGTTCATAAGAGATTGCCCCATCATGTCAATATCCAAATCCGGAGCAATTTTTATGGAAAGACAGAAAAAAACTTAATGAAAGACAGCAACAACTTGAAAAATCTTCAAAATTTTTACAAAAATCCAACTTTGAAGTGACATTACTTCGTCATTTATGATTGGTTGTTAAACAACCGGCATTTTTTGTAAAGGTAATTTTATTATCTCTAATCTTTGTTCCAGTTTATCAACATCGGTGGACTAAAACCAGAGAAAATGGCATTTTAGTAGTCCTACCATTTTTCAAAATACAAAAAATGAAAATTTGACGATATCTTAAAAACCGTTCTACTTTCCACAAATTTGAGAGCAGATTTGAATTCAGCGTGAAACTTTACATAAGGCTCAACTATTTAGAAGACGGGGCTAAAAATTTGTTGCATATTGTTAAAGGTTATATATGCTTTCAAACTGATTTTCCAAGACTTGCTCGAAATCGGTATACGAACGAACATTTGATAGGGAGCTTCGGCACAGATGTCGTTTATACTATGTATTTCTACTCATAAATCAACAGATATTCAGAAAGAGTATTCTTTTTTACATTTTTACCATATTATAATATCAAAACCTATATTTTTAAGTAAACATTTCGATTTTACTGCCAAAAATCTCCTCCTGATTACCTCGGTAAACATATCACCTTTTAAACGCATTTCGACAACAAATTTATTCGAGGCGCCTCTGGAGATTCGCTTCAAGGACTTATTTATTGATGTTTATAATTGAAAATTTTTTTCGAAGATATATCAAATGTTATATTATTATCCCGATAGACGGCTAGTAGGTCATTCGTAATCTGTTTAGTGTTTCTTATTTATGTAATTTAGGATAGAATATAAGAATGCATAAAAGAATAATCTATCCATCTATCTATGTATATGAAACAAATAAACCAACGTTAATCACATCTCGAAAAAGAATTATGAAAATACGCCTTTTTGTACCTTTTTTAGAGAAAATTTTTCGTGGAATAGCAAACAATAAAAATAATTATAAGAACTATTGGATAACTAAAATATGGGAATTATATTTGTGACAGTATGAAATAATCGTAAAATCAATCGTAAAAACAAATTTATTTGTTGTACTATCAATTGCTATAGACGGGAAAGGATTGCTGTTAAAAGAAAAACTATTTTCTTTAAGAAAATTAAATGTCATTTTCCGTTTTTGGAAGGTTTAGATCGGTAACATTAAACAATGAAATCAAATTATGAAATCAAGATTCAAGTCCTTTGAATTTTTTGATTGTCCTTATAAATAATTTCGATTTTTGAAGTCAAAAAGTTTTAAGCTAAGCCACTCGAAAATCATTAACTTTAAGTATAAAACGTTATGGAACCATTTATAGGCCAATTGTTGTTACTAAAATTATTATACAATAGTGAAAACATTATTAAAGATTCTTTTAAGTGAAGACAGCTTCGGATTTTCACGGGGAAATTAAGCGTGGACCGTAAAAGATTAACAAATTTTCATTTGCCAACTCTACCTCAACTCAGGTACCTTCATAATTGCCCTGCACATTTGGTGGAATTTTGAGCCCTTGGCTTATCTTTACCAAGAAATTTATTTTGCTGCAATCGCGACAAGGTCAAAGTCATTAGGAAAATGCACCGGAAAAAAATGTGTCTATCATATGTATGTACTATTTTTGTCTACCTGCTGATGTATAAAAGAGCCTGATCAGCCTAGAGTCGACCTGCACTACCAGCGATGCGCTCTATCTGTCAACAACTGGACCTCGGCTCCTGATGACGATTTTGGCCAACACACGGGAGTTCAGCCATCCACTGGCTATGAGTCCCTCTTCGATGGATGTCGTTCTGGGAACCGTTCAGACCTGGAGCGTCCTCTGCTGCTCGTGGTGTCAGCAAACCTTAGTCAATTTGTAAAAATAATTGTACATTCTAGTTAAAATTGTTAAGTTCAATTGTACATATTCTGTTTATATGTTTATACTAGATCAAATACTTAGTTCAATTGTACATACAAAAAACAAAACAAGAAAAAATCAAAAAAAAAAAAGCTAGCCAATTATATAGTAAAATTTATAGATTAATTTAAGGTATATTACAAATATACGTGATATTGTTTGCAATAAAATTAAATTTACTAAGAACCAAGACAAAAAAAGAATTACAAGTTTTTAACTTTTATAAAAATATATAGCGGAAAATGGGGGATATATAAACAAAGCGTTAAAATTTCACTTTAAGTTTAAGAAAAAGGCATCAAAGCATCGTTTTCACTTTTATATTCTCTTAGCTTTTCGAGCCACAGCTAAAATTATGACGTCGAAATCTGATCATCTAAAAATTTTTAATAACATTTAAGGTAATGCATCGACAATCTCAAAATGGGTTTGAAATAGCAGAGATACCGTGCTTATCTGGCCTAATATTAGTAATTTTACATATAACGAAACAAATATTTAAAACTGATTACGAAGCGGTACAGCTACTTTGAACGATCCATCAAATTCTCAATGAGTCTACCACAAAGATTCTGCTAGGTTTGAGAGATAGCTTGCATTATGTTACGGCTTAATGGCAGAAATTTGGGGAAACCCCACAAGAATAAGTCTAGCGGGTTAAAATCAGACGATTTTTCTAGGCAGTTTGTAACCGAGCGATAGGCTTTTGGTAGCGTCCGCTGTGTGTCACTTAGAGCCATACTGTTTAACCCTCATGTCTTTATATAGTTCATTTTGGGCTAAAATTAATTGGTTAGCACCCCCTGGTCAATAGGCATGTTCCAAGCCAAATTGTATTTAGCTTAAGCCTTAAATGTAAATGCAATTAAGAGTTATAAAAAGATAAACTTACATACATAAAGGGTTTCGATTTTTGTAGTTTTTAGGTGTAAAGCGATTGGTAGAACACATGAGATTAAATTGATTCCTAATTTAACTTATTTTTTTTTTGTTGTTATTGTGTAAAATGTGGGCTGAACCAAGGTTCAAACCAAAACCTTCATCTAAAAACCTAAATTTTGGTTTGAACCCGCGAACCGGAACTCCGAAAAAATGTTGGGTTTGCAGCCCTGGTTTGTATGCTTGTATATTTCTCCCTTATGGGCGTCTAAACCCGCTGAACCGATCTTCACGATCGTTTACGGTTTTGGTAAAACTTTGGGGAATTGCCCGGGAAGGTTTCTAAGTAGAAGAAATGTGCGGAAAATTGTCCAAAAACCACAAATTTTGAAAAATGTTCGATTGGGATGAAACTATAATCGCTCTCATAAGCTAGTCTTTTAATAAAACACAGAAATATTTGAGATATTCAGTTCCAATTTATTGTGGGCGTATTGCAAGCATTACATTTTATGAATGAAATTCGATTTCGGTCATATGTGACCACCACGAGCCCGTTTACAGCGGTCGATTCTTTGGACCCAATTTTCCACCACTCTGCCGGAACGTTGGTAATTTTGCGTTGAATGTTTTCTTTAAGCTCGTCTAAAGTCCAATAAAAAGAAATCCAATGGCGATAGATCGCTTGAACGAGGCGGCCATTTGACCGGACCATTTCTCGAGATAACACGTTCACCGAGACGACGTTAAATCGACTGATTTGGCTCATTTTGAATCGATGCATTTGCGTCTGCGATATTTTCTTCGGTTCTTCGACGTCTTTTGAAAACCGGAACGTCTAATAGTGGAAATGTGGAATCGAATTTATCCACGATAGAACGCACAGCCTGTCGGGTGTGACGATTATTACGGCCGAAAATTGAAGTAAGCGCTCTTAAAGTTGCGACCACCAACTCAAAATATCGGTAGTAGTTTTTGAAAATTTTCAAACGTTACTGGTTCATGGTGAAAATTTTGACTTTAACATTGACGTTTATTAAAAAGTTTTAGGGTGCGTTCATATAAAGAATGTCCCTAATGGAAACCATTTAGATCAGAGGCAGGCACGTCGCTGTTTTGTGTGCATACGAAAAATCTCAAAGCACTGCTGCTCCCACATACACAATATATGCTGTACAAGCGCCCCTGCGTTAAGTGTTCGGGAATTGTTTTGCTACGCAGCGACGCAGTCGTTGCTACTGAAATTGAGAGCAATTTTTGCGCAGCTCTTACACAGACCAATCCAAAAATGTGAATGGATTTTTTTCCTGCTTCCGCCTTAGATTTAAATCGTTTCTGAAAATACTCTCATACAAAAGTGTAGAAGGAACTCTTTCAGAGATAATATTCTAAGGCTTCTGCCGGGCAATTTTTGACTTTAGCTTATCATCTTTAACGCTATAATAGTAATAGACGTAACGTTTAAGCTCCATTCCAAGGCTTCCCCTTTGAGAAATACCATATAAACGTTACTTTTGAACTAGAGCCCAACATCTAATAACCAAACTGGTTTAACAAATTGTAGTTAGCTTCTTTATACTTTGCAACACTTTTATTAATGTTTTATTTTTAAAAATATTTTGCCATTTGCTGTTTTGTATAACAATTGCCACGCTGTTGTAAATAAATCTAAATTATAAAATTAAACTAAACTAAGGAAAGACATTGCAAACATTGAGAACTTGTCTTTGATGAACACAAAATATAGTTGCCCGCCCAAGACATAACTTAGAAACCAAAATTTGTACTAACTAAATTAGTAAGCAATACCAATGGACTCTGCCGGGATTATCCCTTCTTAAAGTCCAATATATCGGCCAGAGCGGCCGCCCTGCCAGAGTCATCTTTTTCGAGCTCGGCACGCGTACAACGGCCGCAACAGTCCGCCGATGGTTTATTCTCACATTCGCCCAATGCCGGTGGCTTAAAGTTGGGCGTCCAAGGTCCCAGACTGCCGCTCGCATAGAAATCCATGGGATACGCATTGGTACGGGGTGATGAATTGTGCGGCGTCCATTCTACATCACCCAAAACCACAGACAACTCGTATGGATTCAGTAGAGGCTGCGTAAAGGCTGAACCCCAATCGATGGAGAGACGTGGGCAGGCAATCTGCACAAAGGCATCAATGTCGGAGAATAGGTCCAGTTTTTGGGGAAAGATTTCAGAGAGCAAAATGGTTGTGGTAGCAATGCCCTTGGCATGCAATCGCTTCTCCAGAAAACGATGAACACGAGAGCTACCCTGTCGTCCCAAAGTGCCCAGTATAATGCCGATTCGACGAGCCTGTTTGGCACGCTGTACAGCGGATAGACGCAACTCTTGCATGGCCAAGTGATCGTACTGCTCCACCGTGAACTTTTTCTCATAGGGATCGTATTTGAAGGCCTGGAATAAGGGCAGAAAACGAGTTAAGCAAAGAAAAATTGTGTATTTTAGTGGCGGCTTACCTTAAGCAAGGGATTGGCAATCATGGCCGATTCAAGATGAAAACGTCCATCTCCCAGATAGATAATTATTTGCGCTGTCTCCGGCAGCTGGGGCGAAGTGCAGCCCAATATCTCGCCGGGACTCAGCGGTTTGGCCTGCGGCACTATCACATCAAAGCCAGCTGCCTTAAGCTCCGTGGCAGCCGCCTGCAAAGTGGTCACAAATTGTATGGTGCTCACCAGGGCCATCTGACCCATCTCGGGCTTAAAGTTTAGCTTAACCGAATCCAGAAAATGCAAGGGATCAATCTTAATGTCCACAAATATGTACAGAACCTTAATGCCACAGGTTTGATCCACAGGTATGAGACAACTATGGCCATAATGCACCAACAGTTCGGCACCCAAGGCCTTGGCCGTGTAATCATCCACACAGCAGGCACCATAGGTGACATCGCCCATAATCACAGTATCGGCTGAAGTGAAGCGTTCAATAATATCACTAATGACCATGGAGTACATGAGCAATCCCTCGGGAAGCTGCAAGGCCACACGTTTGGCCTTCATCTCACGTATGCGCCAAATGGTTTTGTGCAACTCGAAGTTATAATTCGAGGGCAGACGATCTATGGCCTGTTGCAGCAAAGGATCATCCAGTAGCTCCTGTGGTATCCGATTAATACGAGCCTTGGGCTTGAACACCTTTTTGGGTTTGGCTCGGATGACCACCACATCGCTGCTGGTATGGTTGTTGTTGTTATTGGTGCTGTTGAGCTCGCCAGAGGGTTGGATCAGGTCCAACATGACACCAGCTGGAGGAAATAATAAAAACACACAAAAATCAAATTTAAATCTCGCTTGGCCTACGTGACTGCAGGCAGGTAAATGCCCAAAAAGGACGGGCCCCCGCCACCCGGTCAGGCCTCTTTTTTTTTTAATTCACAAACCGGAAAACAACAAGCAAATCGTAAATGTTTAATTAGCAAAACACCACAGAATGACTCAGACCATTCACCTTCAGTTCACTTCGCAGCTGCAACTTTCGAAATTTGCCAATTACCAAGGTTCTGGCTCTTTATACACTAATTAATGATTATTTAACTTTCAAACTATGGCAAATATTTGAACTCTTCGCCTCAGACTGTTTCGTTGCACTAAAAATTTTGGTCAGTGAACTTCTCTCTTTGTTGTTGTTGCTGCTGCTGCGGCGCCATTGATAACTGTTTCTGAGTCACGTAGGCCAGCAGGGCGAACAGTGTGCAACAAGGACAAGTCTTCTGATGGGATTTTCGGGGGATGAACTCTTCAACACTTTGGCTTTAACCAAGTACTTTTACATAAATCTCTTAGGTGTGACCTTCAATTTGTTATGTTTTAGTTTTATTTCGCTTGCCAATTGTTTATATGTATATTTTTATAGTTTGCAGCAGAGTGTAGTTTTTGGGAGCACACACCTAAACACAGTTTCTCTTTCTCTCTTGTATGATTTAAGTCTTACCTTTTGTTTATTGTTTAATTTATAATTGTTAGAATGTGTAAATGTTGTTAACTAAATAAATTGTTATTAGCCGAGCGCAACAACCGCGTGTATAATGATGATTGTCTGCCTCCAGAGCTCAGCTGCTTGTAGGGTTGTCGCTATAATTCAACATATCGATATAAACTTAAAATTTATCGATGTATCGAGAGAGCTGAACTTACCCAATACTGGTTCAATGATAATTTAAAACAAAATTAAAAAGTTGAGAGATATAACGACCTTTTTTTGTAGTAAAGTATAACATCGAGAACTGAAGAAAAATATGTTGGCCCTTTTCTTTCTTTCAGCAATTTTATTTTCTAAAGTAGCAACCGTGCATACAGGACCGTTTCCAGGAGACGATTATATATTCTACATATTATAATTTCGAGCTTTCTGCTTCCGACACCTCAGCCTCCTCCGCATCCTCTGCAAGTATAAAGAACAATGTTCAAACCAAACGAAGGGGTAAGCAAATGAAAACGAAAGTAAAACTATTTAGCGTTCACCTACGCTTGCCACCGGGCAGACGACGCTGACGCTCCTGTTCCACAGCTGCAAAGTATTCACTAGCCGCCTGCTCACAGGCGCTCTCGAAAGGTGGCATATTGACCTTGCCATTGAGCATGGTTAAATCGGCTTGATCCTGGCCATGGGTGGCCTTTACCTTCAGCTTGCTCTCGCGTGACTTGGCTTCCAAAATCTTCTCTCGACGATTCTCACGCTCGAACATCTAAAAAAAAAGGAAGCACTTAGTCAAGTTTCTCGAATCCCTGCCAATGTTTGCACCCACCGCTGTAAGCAGTGGCTTATCGTTCTTGGCCGA
Source organism: Lordiphosa collinella (assembly GCA_018904265.1). NCBI lineage: Eukaryota > Metazoa > Arthropoda > Insecta > Diptera > Drosophilidae > Lordiphosa > Lordiphosa collinella. The sequence goes on from JAEIFV010000014.1 coordinate 409,224, forward strand.
CATGATCATGTTATCGGAAACCTCGATGAGGAAAGTGGCACCCAGTTTGCTGCCACAGCTAACAAACTTGCCATTTTCATTGGTTCTCACACAGTACAAGGGCTCGTCGCATACTTTCACCGTTAGAACCGGCTCGTTTTGTTGCTGCAGCAGATCCCAGGTGTCCAGTACGCCATCCATGCGTGTGATAAAGAACTGAGAGACCTTGGTATAGCTCCAGGCGCCATCTGTTAGCATGGAACTGCTACTTTTGGTCCAAATAATTGAACTTTCGCGGCAATCCTCGGACCAAATCCGAGCACACCAATCGCCCACCGTTAAAAAGTTCTTGACAAAGGCCGGATTTCGGGTAATGGCATACACCGGACCCAAATGACACATCATCTGGAAAGATTGCGAAGTGAGTGCGTTACCTTAGAGGAGACATCAACCTACCCGTATTTGGATCTTCTCCGTGGGCGTTTTGCCTTTGCGATTGCAGGAGAACAACATGCCCATTTCGGTGCCTGCCATGAATCTCGTCGGTATCGTCGTCTCATACTCTAAGACGGAGATGCCGTAGGAGCGGGACAAATCCTGCTCGTCACTTTTAACCGGATCCATGAGCAGCCGGTCGAGTGGCTCGCTCAGCTTGCGCGTGTCCCACCACAATACCTGGCCATCGGAGCCGCCCGAGAAGAACTCGGTACCGCTTTTCGAGTTGTTCCACAGCACCGAATTGACCGGATCGCGATGGCACACCTCGCGCTCACTGATCATGACCGGATGCTTGCCGTGGCGAGTGTCCCAGGCCGCCACCTGTCCATTGTACATGCCACTAACCAGGCTGGTCGGATCCTTTTGGTTGTACTCGAGACACACGCAGGGCACCTTCGGCTCCAGCGTGAGGAAGGGCTCATTGGGATTCTCCACCTCCCAGATGTACGAGTTGCATTTCTGCCCCGTCTTATCTCCCTGAAATTTCATATCACAATGACTAACAGCCATTTTGATGCCACCATCCGGGGACCAGGACAAGTGCTTCACCGGCACCTTTATAGGATTTGGGTCTCGATACACGTTCACAGTGCGCGACTTGCAAGGCTCTGGCAGCGGAGCCGGATCCAAGTTCTCAAAGTAATTCTCATAGATGTTCACCGCATTGTTCTGGTGTATGTAATGCTCCATGGGCTTGGTTAGATTCATCACCTGAGTGATGTAATTCTCGTCCTTTTCGATTTTGCGCTTATAGCGCACTGTCTGCTCCGGATCATGCATATTGATATCCTTGGGCCAACCCCCCTCATTGTGCGTAATACCTGAGCTTTTGTAAGTGGCCCGCTCGGTGTTGGCCACACTAAGCGAGGTCTGACCAGCATATTGAGTGAATTGCTCAACGGGATTTTTCAATATAAAGTTCTTGACGAGCTCAGGATTTGAGTTCTCGCTAAAAATCACCTCATCCTTGTCCTCGAAATGAACGCGTGTTCCAAACGAGCGTCGCTCTTTTTTGAAGATGAATTCCATTTCACATGTGATTTTTAACAAAGTGCAAAATTAGTTTTTTACTTAAGAAGCTACTCAAAACACAACTACTTGGAGTTGGTCTATTGCCCAATCAATGTGGGCAAATAGCTTCGCTTAGCAACGTCTGTTTTGTCAATACGAGGTTCGCTTGTTAAGTCTTTTACTTTAGGTAAGAAACTACAAGTGTTCAATGGATTTCATTAATCTTCTAAAAAAAATACTGAGAACTCGCTGCGACTGTATTTTGACCGGTTAATCAGGTATACGTGCTCGAGAATCCAACCGCACACCCAAACGGTTTCTTTTTAACCTTTGCAATATCATAAAAGCATCTACATTAAATAAAACTTTGAATTTTGCATAAGAATAACCAACTGAACCAAATAGTACTACTTCCTTTGAGTGCAGCGATCTGTCGGTTAGGGAAAAGACCTGTCCAGACCCACTGGCGATTGCTGCATTTCTTCTTTAAAACTTGTAGATAGAATTCAGTAAGGTTTCACCGCGTGCTCTGCCCACAATTTTCTGAAACTCCGCACTTTGGTTGAGTTTCTCCATTTTTATCCAAACACCTACCCTTCAGTTCGGCTCAACACTGAATCATAGATAAATCAGCCCTGAAATGGAAGGGCTGGTACTGAATTCAAGGCATTCCTTATATGAGTGTCAGCCATGAATTTAACACAGACATATCCTGCTTCGTCATGAGCTCAGCAGATTTCAGGCATGATTTCAGTACTGAACTCATGGGTGAGTTTCATAGGAACTTCTGATGCCTGAAATCAGGCCTGAATTCAGTTATCCCTACTGTCTGAGTTCAGCCCTGAATACCCCACAAAATATGAATTTTAAGCAAATCTAAGCTCAAATTACTAAAGATCTAGACGTGATGGGCCATTTCTGAAAGCAGATTCGTACTCAGCACACAAAAGTCATCTAGAATCACCACAAAACCTTCAATATACTGAAAAAAGTCTAATTTTGTAGCCTTGTTATTTTAGGGGGTGTCCTGGAAATCTCTAGCGATTTTGGCTTCGGTTGGTTTGCTCGAAAAATTCGTCGGTGTTCCAGAACTTCGAGAGATTTCATTTTCTTATTAGTCGAAAATCTCGGTCACATGCTCAGAACTCTGAATTCTGCAGTTTCTACCCATCTTATCCATTCGCTCCCACAAGGTCACTGGAGGGGCGACTCTGCCACCACTAGACACGAACGACTATCGATGACTCTAGCGGCTATGGTCACACTATCATGAAGCCTATTTATCTCATCTCCAGGAGAGTCAGTAAGTGTGTATCGAACTTGGCGCTGGCTGGCAGCCCCGGGCCAGCTCGCAATCAACAAATCATGTTAAACTAATTAGGTTAAGTGAAACAATAAAATTTTATAGCACATTAAGCACAGCCTTAATCCCTATACGGTTTTGGTTGATATGACAGACTTCGGTTGGTTTTGCGAAAAATTATTAAAAAGCTAATTTCAATATTAAAACAAATTAAACATGTTATTTATTTGATGCAGTCTATATAGTAAAAAAAAGTAGTTTACATTTCCAAATTTAATTTTGCTTTTCAAAATAGTTTTAGCGGTGAATTTAGCAAAATCTCTACCCAAACCACTAGAGATTTGAAACCAACCGAAAGAGATTTCTAGGACACCGAGAATTGATTTTGGGTTGGAATTTGGTTGGAAAAGATTTCTGGGACACCGCCGATAGTCAGCAAATACAGCAGCCATCGCTCCGATTGCTTTTTTAAACCGATCGATCTTTGGTTTGGCGATCAGCAGGTATTATATTAAAGATAACTTTTTTGCTTCTTCTGGTAGTCCTAGAAGTAAAAGGGTCCCCAAGAACAGTATCCAATTTGGCATTTATTTCGTGGCACTTATCAAAATTCGACTAATGCGAATCAGACTAAAGCGAATCAGCTGTGCCATTGTAATTAGTATAACGTTTTAATCGATGCCGGTATACGAAGATAGAGTCCCCAGTCGTCGAACTAGTGTACTTATTTATTCAACTCAACAGTAAAAAACGAGACACAAATTTAAGATCGATAGATATTTTAGGTTTTATTCTTGCAAAGACATAAAGTGCATCTACAAATGAATCTTGTTTCGGGCTTCAGTCGAAATGTTGGGAAACAAAAGGAAAGCAGAATGCTAAAAGTTTCCGTACTTACACATATACATACGTACGTATTTAGAGTTAGAGTTGGGTATGGTTGATCCAAAAAATATATTTCACTTGGCCAGATACTAACATTGTTTTTGTTGTTTTTTCGAGCGGTCTACATACATATTTATACAGTTTATAACAGTTTTACTAAATGAGAGACATATTATCCATAGTGGATCTTAAGGTTAGTTGTCCTGACTGGATACTTTACTATAATAAATTACACATGTACAGATTAAGCTTCTGTTCGATCTATGCAATATGGTTTTCGACGATTTAGGTAGGTGTATTCGTTTCTAGCTTTGCTTCCTGCAACATCACATGATTTTTGTTTTTGTTTTGTATTTCGGGCAGGTAAAGTAAAGTTTTGAGTTGAACTTAGTATAAGAAAACTTTGTAGCACCAAAAGCAGCTGATAAAAAGAAACTACACTTAATTGCTAATATATATATAATAGATCAATCCAAAGTCCTATTAGCTTAAATTAAACAAATATAGTTTTTGCTGTATGATATTTTAAAATAGGTCTCATTCAAATTTGCTTTTGTGAAAAGTTCGTTTTGTGGCAGTTTTAAATTTTCATTTTTTTCATTTGGCCAAATATAGCTTTAAATTTAAACAATGTTTTTTATTTCTTTTTCTGCTTAAAACATTAACTTCTCAAGTTCTTGAGTTTGATTAATCAAAATAGGACAGTATTCTGTATTTTATATTCTATGAAAATGGGACCATTTTCTTAATTAAGGAGGGAGAAGTACACAAATTTTATACATAAGTAGAATCACTTAACACGCTTAGCAGAGACATTTGATCACTGGGGTTGTATTCAATTGGAAACAGTCTTTGTAGGAATTATATAAAATAAAGAAATTACCTAAAAACATATAATTGATCAGAGATCAGGCTGTTCTGCTGAATGCAACCATTTTTCGATAAACATTCACTTAACATTTTGTAGCAGACATCTGCCTGGAAAAGTCTCGAGCCGTCTTGATTACAATGACTAAAAATTCTGTAGATTTAACGTATATTTTTCTGCATGCAGAGGTAATGCTGAGAGCGCTAGAGAGAGCGAGAGGACCGAACACACTTAGCCACTCACTGAGTGTCAAGGCAAGCAGTTCGACGTCAGTTTTCTGCTATACATTTTTACATTTTTAAGCTCATTCCTATAAAGACCACTTTTTCACTATTTTTAAAACAAGAATACATCACATTTTCTTTTGAATTTTGATTGAAAATCGCACTAAATCATTTGTACAGTCCCGCAATTTATTTCCTGTAGCCCTTTTTTAACAGCTAACCAGATGCCCTGCTAAACGCACCTCTTCCACTTCATTACATCAACAAAATAAAAAAAAAAAAAAAAACAATTAACATAAAATTATAGGTTTGCATTTTAAAACTTTATCACTTTGCTTTCTGTTCAATGTTAAAACTTTAACACGCACTTCAATAAACTTTTTATACGCCTGCACAACAAATAACCTCCGCAATCCTTTAAAAATATCATTGTATCTCTGTCTCTCTCTCTCCCTTGGTCTGTCTCCCTTCCCTCCTCCTCCTCCCTTTTACAATGAGAAATACTTTAAAAACTGTGCGGGTGGCACTGGTTGAGCCAAAGCCAATTGTCCGCCAGCCTCTACCACACGTTGTTTATAATCTGGACTCTGATCCACTATACAAGGATGCCCATCTGAGGGCCAGAAGAGACAGCAACAGGAACGGCATAGTGCCAACACTTCGGCAAACTGATAGTCATCGTTGACGCCATAGGTGCGACGCAACTGATGATAGATTTTCTTCCAGTCTTTAATCTCGCCCATTTGCTTGAACTTATCCAGCTCCAAAATAGTTGTAATTTGTCGTTGGTTAAAATGGAATCGTGTGAGTTCGCGCCAAATGCGCTGCTCAGAGACCAGCTTGGCCATAGTATCCCAAGCCTCGGCAGCCGATTCCAAATCACGATGATCGGCTATACAAAGGATAATCTCTCGCACGCACTCCTCGGGGAGCTCGTGCAGTTGGGGTTTGGCTTTTGGATCCGGCTGGAATTACAAAATTATAGACAGTTAAAGGTACTCAGTTTTTTTACAAGCTTAAGCTATTTAAAGGTTAATCAAATTTTTCAAATTTTCGTTTCTGAATTCGATAGGTTCAATGTTCTTTCGATCTGATCCATTTTAACATATGCAACTACGATTGATAGTGCGTTATTGGAGCGAAAGTCACTATGAGATAACGAATAAGAGAGAAAACAAAATAAGCTAGAAACGGTAATCTTAAACGAAAAGTAGTTCGCCCTGCTAAGTTTAACACGCTAAATGTAGAAAACAGAAAGTTAAACGTGGCATGTAGAAAAACCACATGCTACATGTAGAAATAAAAAACTAAAAGCAAATGTTACACGACTGCAAACGCTAAGTTTTTCGGAGCTCTGGTTTGTGGGTTCGAACCAAAATTTACCTATGGTTAAGGTTCGGAAATTTGAGGTTCGTGGTTTTGGGCGGAGATTTTGGCTCGAACTTTGGTTCAGCCCATGCAATATCTATACAACCATCAATAAAATGATATGCTCTTGTTATGTAAATCATTTAAATTGTAAATGTTAAATGGCTTGACACAGCCCCAAAGGGCCAAAGCCGAGCCTCTCTCAATCTCTTGGCTTGCGCGCTTCTAATTTTCGCACAAGAGAAAGGGACCTATAGTTTAACGCGGAATCCGAACGGCAGTTTGAGAAGCTTCTCATGGCTAATTACTACAAAGCTGGCGCCAACAGCAGAGAGGGGTGACCGGGTGTAAAGATTATTCAAAGAAAAAACTTTTCATTAGATGTTCCGAGGCGGGATCGAACCCACGACCTCTTGCACAGCGGTCGCGCACGCTAGCCGCTGAGCCACCCGGCCACCAATCATTTAAATTAAATTGAACACCTGCTCTTATAGACCTTACACTAGATTCAGCACCGTCAAGAATCACTGTGAGAGCTCTCTTATCGAGGAAACTTCGCACAATATCGAAGAGTTGAGAAGGAAGCAAACTTTTAGTCTTGCACAGAAGGCCATCGTGCCATACTCTATCAAAAGCCTGTTTTACGTCTACAAATACTGCCACCACGTATTCCTTAGCTTGATAATCATCAATCAATTTCGGTGTGCCATGCGTCTTCCTAAAGCCAAACTGGAAGGGGGGACTAAAATCTTTGTCTAACGATTATTGGTAAAAACAGAAGTTCTTACGTTTCGAGGATTTAACTGTATAAGTTTTTGTTTTTTGGTTTTGAGCTACGCTAACATAAGGCTTCCATAGTAAACGTCTCCAAACTTCGTATTTATTGGGTTTCAGTGCTTTTTCATAATACTACAAAGTATGATGAAATCCGGACAACTATATGGTATTGCTCACTTTCAAAAGATGGGTCTGAAAATAAGCCTTAGTAAGAAAAACTTTTTTGTTTTTATGGTACAGTCTTAAAATTTGGTATTTGTGTGTTTTATATGCTTTCACCTGATTCTACAGTTTTGTCATATAGCTCCAACGACCGATCGGTAGGAAAATATTTCAAAGTAAAAAAAACGTTTATTTTTCAAAGTTACCGTTCTTTAACTTGGACATCATTAATAGTATACGCTTTCAAACAGATTTTGCAAAGTTTGGTCAAAATCATTATACTAAAACGAGCATTTGCAAGGGTATAAAAAGTTCGGCACAGCCGAAGTTAGCTCAGCCTTCTCTTTTTATATAGGCTAAGCCCTAAGCGTCGCGTGTAGAAATGCCACATGTTAAAATGAGAAACGTAAACGCGGCATGTAGAAAAGCTACATAAACGTGGTGGGTGAAATTTTCATGTAGTTTTTACATATTTTTCAGTATCGACATCGATAAACATGGATTCAATTTGACTCTTAGAACAGGTATTTTCCCAGGGACACCTCAACTATAAGCTTACCTCTCTGATCTCAATTTGGCTGGCCACACGTTGAATGCGCTTAATGGTAGCCATATGCTCCTGCCACAGATAGGTGCTGCCCAATGGCTTGCCCCAACACTTTTGATTCTCCTGGTTGACAATATGCTCCAGCTTTAGGGCCAATCCACGCAATACATTGGGATGCTGCTGACTGTCATTGACTGCAATTGGGGAAATTGAATTATGTGGCCAGTAAATGCACCGCTCTCCGCCGTTCACTTACCATGCGAGGCCACCTCCTCGACCATTTGCAATAACTGTCGCTGGGCACTGCCTGGCAGACTGGCTATGCCCTTATTGGAGACCAGCAAGAGGAATGCACAGATATAATGGAAGCGTTTGCGATCGCGCACCGAACGACGGAAGTCGAGACGCTTCACCGCCTCGCTGAGACCATTGAAACCAGCGATCTCACGCGTGCAGCGAATCGTGATGTGGTAGTGGGGTGGCATAATGGCTGTCTCCTCTTCCTCCTCCTCCGGCTGTTGCTGCTGTTGCAGCTGTCGCTGCTGGCTGGCTGTTTCATGATGGTAGCTGCTCCCCTCGGAATTGTGGCTGCAACAACAACGAATGAGATAAGCCAAAAGACAAATTTTTACAAACATTTCGGAAGTGACTTTTGGTTTTTAGTGTGCACAACCTGGTTTGGCAAGTGTTACCAAATGTTGGCGCACCGCTTTTAAACAGTCGGAAGTGGATAAAGTTTTTCCCAGACGTCAAAACAGTTTTTGTGGCTTTTGCTAAACTTAAGTTTTGAAAATGACCTTGAAATGGAAGAAATGTAATTAGGAAGCAACAAAAAGTTGGCCCACCAGCTAAGTGAAACTCTGACCTAGTTTGAGGGAAAACCAAATGCTAGCATCCAAGGACAATGCACCCAACCATTTGGACAGACCGCAAATGGTCAAGGCAAATCGATCCATTCAGTAAGGTGGTATGTTTATCCTTGGCGTAGGAGTAAATGGAATTTAAATTTATACAAATCCATTTTAAACCAATTCCCAAGCAGGTCAAAGATGCGAAAGGAAAACCATCACAGGCGAGACGAAAGTGGAACATAAATGGCAAAAAGCTTCTGACTGGGAAAATAAAACTAGGTCAACGCTTTTATTGGCCGCCGCCACCAGCAGCTGTCGAGAACAGAATAGATGGCCGCAGTCGGAAGGAAGTAAGTTGGTAGATAATGCATGTTAAGTGGGCTGCTATTAATGTTTCGGGATTAGACAACAGAAACATAGATATTTTCTCGAATATGTCAAACCTGAGTAGCTCATTACTTTTAAGTACGAACAATAAAATAGATAATTCTCTATACCAAGACTTTTGTTTGACCTTTGAGGATACTAATAGGCAAAACCAAGGAAAAAATGAACATTTTCGCACAATATCGCACATATATGTATTTTGTATATTTATGAAAAATTTTAGAAAACGGGTTTATATTAAGACCTGCTTTGTGAGAGGTATCATCATGTGTTCTTATGAAACACATTCTTCACTTTGATCTTTCCTACGTCAATTTCATGCAAGGCACCAGGGTAAGACCGAATTGACTGGCGCACTGCAAGAAATAACTATTCGGCTTTCAAATACCTTTAAATGCAAATAGTTCATTCTCTGGATGATCTAAATGACATCCTTTCTGTGTATTTCCTCATAAGAGTTATATGCTTATGTCATTAGTGACGCATTATCAAGTCATTATTACATCATTTAACATTTTTTCGCTAAACGGATAGATTTTCTATCAATATATTTACTATCGAATTCTCAAGTGTCATCAATAGGAACAGCTGTTGCGCTTTGCCTGGTAAGGGTTTTAGCAAAGTGGAAGAATTTATGGCCCCCCTTTGTGACTGACCTCATAAGGTGTGTATGGTGTAGGTAAGCGCCAAATTTTCTTTCTTTGTTACAAGTAGTATATTAAATTTTCATCATATGGCTCACGAATGCATACCGAAAACTGGATGTTTACAATTGGAGCATGCTGCTTGATTCCTCATGTCAAAACTAGGTTTAATTTCAAAGCAAAACAATCGAATCAGCTGTTATATGTTTGCGTTAGTGTGATCGTAATTCTCATTTGTCAGTGAAGAAAGAAAATAATTGATAGTTTAACAAGGGTATAAGTCAACCCTGTATGGAAGATCTTTCCACTGAGAAGAAGCTGAGTTAGTCATTAAATTATCAAAAACTGGAGTACTTCCCCACCCGACAATCGCCTTCGAGAACGGATCCGTTATCGATGTTTTCTCGAACATCGAACTATCGAGAATGTGTTCCGTTTTCGGTCCGAAAAAGTATTACCTGTCGCTCAGTTTGTGTCAGCAAAAAGTAAATTCTAGATACACGTTTTCGGATCCGTTTTCGACACTTTCTCGATAGCGAAAACGTATTGAAATCGGATTAGTTTTCGATCCGTTTTCGCTATCGAGAAAGTTTCGAGTACGGACCCGAAAACGTGTTGCAAACTTTTACTTTCGCGATAATTAAGAAAAATGCTTTGTTTCATTCCACTTTGTTTTTTTTAGTTTTGTATATTGATTTATTTTGAATTATTTAACTGAATCATATCTTCTGCATCATTTATTACAAATTTTAGTTATAGTGTAAATTAAAACTACACTCTTGATAACTGTCCCAGAAGCAGGCTGCTACTATTCCGAACCTGCAGTATCAAATGAGGATGCGCTTTGCGAATACTTGTTCCAGAAAAACTACTCCCGCTTGGAACATGGTCAGTATTCGTTGCGTTTACCAGCAATGTGTTGGCGTCTTTTTATACCCTTGCAGAGGGTATTTTAAAAGTGTACGGATGTTTGTAATGCATAGAAGGAAGCATCTCCGACCACATAAAGTATATATATTCTTGATCAGCATGACTTCTGTCCGTCTGTTTCTATGCTATCTCCTCCGTCAGTTTTAAGGCTATCCTCACCAAACTTTGCACGAAGTCTTTTGGTACAAATACGCTGCACATTTGTCGGAACCGGCCGGATCGGATGACTAAAGCATATAGCTGTGATTGGAACGATCGGTCGAAAAACTAGATTTAGTGAGAAAAACTTTTTTGTTTTCAATGCAAACGCCTCCAAACTTCGTATTTCTTAGTTTACTATGCTTTTCTATGATTCCACCAAATTTGGTCGAATTCGGACATCTATATAGTATAGCTGTCGTAGAAAAGTAGAGTCAGGAAAGAAGTCTTAGTTAGAAAAACTTTTTTGTTTTCAATGAAAATGTCCTCAAAATTTGCATGTATATGTTTTATATGCTCTTACACGGTTCTGCAAAGTTTGGTAAAAATCGGATGACTATAACATGTAGCTCCCAAAGGAACGATCGGTCGCAAAACTAGTTCTAGTAAAAACAACTTTTTTGTCTTTAATGGAAACGTCCCTTAAGTTGGCATATATTTATTTTATATACTTTTACACAATTCTACAAAGTTTTGTCAAAATCCGATGACTATACATATACGCGTACAAATGATCGGTCGAAAAAGAAGTTCTAAAGAAAAATTTTTGTTTTAATTGGGATCGCCTCCAAATTTCGAAATATCAGTTTGTTATGCCTTTCCATGATTGCACTAGGTTTGGTCGAAATCGGATATCTATATAGTATAGCACCCATAGATAAGTAAGGTCCGAAAAGTAGTCTTGTTTTGAAAAACAAACTGCAAGGGTATACAAAACTTCGGCCGAGCCGAAGTTAACTTTCCCCTATTTTTCTCTTTATTATCATTTTCTGTAATGGGAACAACAATTTTACCTTTTCATACCCTTTACTCGTAGAGTACAAAGGGTATACTAAAGTCTTACAAATATATGTAACAGGCAGAAGGAAGCATCTCCGACCCCATAAAGTATATATATTTTTGACCAGCATCAACAGCGGAGTCGATATAGCCATGTCCGTCTTTCTGTCTGACCGTCTGTCTGTATGAACAGCTAGATTTTGGAGACAAGAAGAGCTAGAGCAACCAAGATTTGTAAGTCCTATTGTCTGTACGCAGATAAAGTTTATTTCAAATTTTTGCCACGCCTTCTTCTGCCCCCGCAATTTACAAATGTTGAACAACTCTTACAACTTTGAAGATATCAAGCTCATATTTTGCAGTGTAGTGTAATATCTACAATATCTGAAGTTTTCATAAAGATCGGAGAATAAATAACAGAGTTATAAAAGTTATAAAAACTTTGCATTCTTTTTTGCGCTGTTTGCTTACATCTGAAATGTTCACATTAATGTTAATGCTCTGCTAATTAACATAAGGAAAGGCTATTAAACATTAATTGCCCTGAGTAACGGGTATATCGAAGTCGGGCAGAACCGACTTTAACTTACGCTCCCGTTTGTGAATGGTTCAAGATAAAAATCTAAAAAGTTCAACGTCTTTGGGAACTTATTTCAATCGTACAATTGGTTAAGATACCGCCAGAAGGGGTCAAAATTAAATTCGTTCGTAAATATTTTAAAAAGCGCACGGTAGATTTGTATAAGAATTGATATTTATGACGGCATAATGGGCTAATGCATGTCCCTAAGAGATGATAATCGACACTCTAGCTGACTTTCTGATAAGTCAGTTTTAAATAAAGTCTTTAAACAAAGTAAATGTTAACAGCTCAAGGTCGAGGTATGATTATAGTTCAATAATCAACCAGAAAATTCAACAGAGAATACATATGAACATGAACAGTAGCTGTGGCTGTGTAGACGGCCGCTTGGGCTGCCATGGCAAAGCCTTCGTCAGTACACTTTCAGATGCTGTCACAACAACAAGCCATTTGCAAATCCTATTTATATTAGCCAGTCGGCGAATAACGAGTTGAGAATTCCAAGTGCACAAATTGCTCGAACTTTCAACTAGCTTTAAACTCCGCTCTTTAGGGTATCTGAAGGTATATGCATTGGCATTGAAGTTTGTTCAATGTATCTCTGTTAGCATTAATTGCTTTTCCCCATTAACCACTGGTTCGAACCGGAGCTTTATTGGGTTTTTTCCTGGATCTAACAACTGCAATTTATTTCGATTTATTGTATTTTCCCTCTACTGTTTTTGAGTTTGCAAACTTTTACCTTGTTCCCCAAGCTACTCGTCTTTCATTTGAGAAAACAATGGCCATCAATCAAATGAATGCGCCTACAAAAAATCAAAATCGTAATCGATCAGCGGAATGGCAACAAATTAAACAGAAGTCTACCTTCTCCATGGCCATCAGCTGGCGTTAAAGTGCTTTTGCTTTTACATTGCATTCAAAATGAGTCAGATGAGTACAATTGAGCCAGATGGGCTGCTCTGTACAAAACATATAATGTGTTTTAGTTTATTACAAACTGTTTGCTCTCATCATCAATAACACTTAAGTTTTCATTTTGATTTTTCTCACTATTGTTGTATTTTGTCATCCAAAAATCTTGCAATAGTCTTAACGAGGGTAACGGGAAATACTTATTGTGATATTGTTCACCATATAACAATTATCTGCCGCTTTGCTTTGCTCAACATATTTCAATGGCACCAACATCATCATCCAATGGGTCAAATGCAAATCCATGAAACTGCTTTAAATATTTTGATGCCGAAAGAGCCTAAACATAGAAAACTAATTTCTGTCCACTGAGTAGTCGATTTAATCGATTTTGAGTTTCGATAAACTATTGAAAGGCCTTAAAAAACAATTTCTTTAAATAAAGCACATAAAAAGTGAAACTTGAAAAGTAAATGGTTTCTATTTAGGTACAACACCATTGCCCAATCCAAACCAAAGCAAAAGATATGCGATAGCTTCCAACTTTGTCTAAAATTAGAAAATAAACTTCCATTCCCTCTTTTAGACTCCTCTTTCTATATAGTTTCTGGGCTGCTCTAGCCTCCATGCCCAATTATTTACTATGAATGTGGAAAAAGGTCACAACATACTTAAAAATAGACAAGCGAATTGCAGTCAACTAGCTCCATGGCAGCCAATGCGCCTGCATTTGCTCATTTGTTTAATTTCGATGGCGGAAAGGTAAATGAACGCTTGATGATGACGTCGTTGAGTGATTTATATGAATCACGTGGTCGTTGGTCGCCACAGCCGGCACGGAGTTGGGAGCAGTCAGAAAGTAAAAAGTAACAATTTCTTTGTTTGGGCCCCGCAGCTATTTTTATAATGCATAGCACCAGATAATTGCAGACAGTTTATCTGAGAGCACTAGAAAAAATTACAACAGCGTGGAAAATTGCAATCATGAAATTGCCGGTTGGTTTTTTTGACGAAATTTCTTTTTCTTTTTTGTACAAAATAAATCAAAATAGTGTGGTAGCAACTTTTTAGGGTAAACTTACTCAAAACCTTGAATGTTATTGTGATATGCTCAATTTGAACCGTTAATCACACAGATTTCTGCTTAATAATGGTTAGTGTTATTAGTGGAATAAAATCGAATTGTATTTTAGTTGCGATTCTGGTGTACAGAGAAATCAAGAGTAGATACAAGCCGCGTGTAGAAACGTCAATCTGTTCGCCCTACAAAATTTCAAACGCTAAATGTAGAAAACAGAAAGTTAAAAACTATACGCTACATGTAGAATTAAAAAGTAAACGAAACATGTTGAAAAGTTAAAGGCTGCATGGACAAAGGCAAATGGTACACGACTTGAGAAATCAAGTCTATTTTCAATTAACTTTTGCATTTTTCATACAGATATATAAATACCATATGAAAATTTAGGTTTTCTACAGTATCGTTTAGATATTGGAAGCCGTGGAAATTCTAATCGAAAATTGTAGCTCAAAATCAGTTCAGAAAGCACTACGAAAAGTAAAAATTACTGTCAAACTTCATATAAAAAAACTATGCCAGGAATTTTTTGTTTACGTTTTCGTTTGTTTAGTATCCAGCAACTTGAACGAAATCCACAGAATTTATCGATTGTATGGATTGTAAGAACATCTGTCAGACAGCGCACAAAAATATTGCTTTCGGTTGTGAAAAGGGAAAAAATGGAGCCCACAACTGTGCGAAAGAATGTAAGAGCTCGTGGACATCTCTGCACGACAGTTTAAGGTACCATCGGACAAATGTGGTGCTCGACGAAAGGAACTGATGGCTTCGCTGGTTTACTTGACGAGTACTTGGAAAACAAGAAGTCTGGTCGTCTGGTCGATATAGTGCAACAGAGTCTCAAAATCGTTAGGCTAAACAATGCCTTATTATTAGTTAGAGATATTGGGTATTGAGCTAGTGTTACTCATAAAAGTGATATTATCTTAGTCTTTAAATTTTCTAAACGACCATCGACTCAAGTCAAAGTTGATAAGGATTTTCCAAATCATAAAAATTTTGAATAATTGTTTGTATAGTTGCCAAATTAATTGGTTTAACATTTAAATTTAAAAAAAAATGGGCCAAACCAAGGTTCAAACCAAAAGCTGCACCCAAAAACCTAGAACCTCAAATTTTCGAACATTAAAACCAATGGAAAATGTTGGTTCGAACCCGCGAACCGGAGTTTCGCCATAATTTTGAGGTTCTGTTTTGTAACGCCATTTGTTGATTGCCGCGTTGATGAAGCAAATAAAAAGTGCATAGACTTTTCCGTGTCTGAGCAACATTTGCTTGTGGACGTTGTTGAGCCAAACAAATAAATTTTGGAAAACAAGAAGATTGATGCGGTAACTTGGAAGCAAAAGGCAGAGGCTTGGCAGAGACTTGGAGATCAGTTTGACGCTCAAGACAGAGTTCATCGACCTTGGAAAGCGTGAGACAATTGCACGGCTTGCCGAAGGATATCGACTCCGCAGTTCGCCGAAGATTTGTGCACTTCAGACTTCAGGTCATCTCGCAACTTTAACCCGACTGCTAAGTATCTTATCGCCGAATCCTCCTCCACAGTCCCCAGAGCTGCTATCTTTTGCATCTGTAGCATGTATTCGTGGAAGTTCTCGTTTGGTAGTTTTTCTTCTCTCTCCTAGCGTCTTGTGTTGGAAGGGTGGCTCAGCGGCTAGTGCGCGTGACCGCTGTGCAAGAGGTCGTGGGTTCGATCCCGCCTCGGAACATCTAATGAAAGGTTTTCTTTGAATAAACTTTCACACCCGGTCACCCCTCTCTGCTGTTGGCGCCAGCTTTGTAGTAATTAGCCATGCAAAAGCTTCTCAAACTGCCGTTTAAGCTCTAGGTCCCTTTCTCTTGTGCGAAAATTAGAAGCGCACAAGCCAGAGATTGAGAGAGTCTCGGCTTTGGGATGGACACCCTATCAAACTCCGGCACGACCTTTGAAAAGCTTTTCATCGGCACTCGACTTTTACCCTTCACTTGCCCAATATCTCAATTTTCTCCGCCAAGGACTTCATTTAACCCTTGTTGTTTCCCTGCTCCAGTTCAATGCTTATTATATCGCCCTTTTGGTTTTGGTTTTGGAAATCGATCTGCTTCTCGTCAAACTTTGCTGCTGATTTTCTAGAGTCTGTAACCCTTTTTGCAACTGACCTCAACTGTTGGATGCTTCTTCCTTTATGGGCACTCCGTGGTCTTCCAGCACCTTGAATAATTCAACTTTCGTCAACTTAATCATATCAGAGTACTTCATTTACTTGCTTACTTTTGGCACGGTTTAGCCCCCATGTAAAGTGGGATATATTTATCCTATATGTGTTTATTCAAAATAATTGTGTGGTTTAAATTTGGTTTACAACTTATTTCGTTTTTTCGCGTCCGCTGTTTCCAACTGCTTGCACATCAGCCTACTGTTTTACATACATGTTCTCTAAAAACTTCAAGAATAAGTATTATGTAAGATTTAATCGCTTTTTAGGTTCAGGTTTCGGCTTCATTCCCCTGTTAAAAAGACTGACTCCATTAGTCTGATATTCTGTCCAGACTTAATTTCGGTGCTCAACGACAAATATGGTTGCGCTTATCAGAGCCAAACCTAGTTACTAAATCAATTCATATTTACTTACAAACTAATTACAAAAATCTAAATATAACTAAACTCAACTTAAATACAAATTAGATCACATTATATGAATAACTCTCATTGATTCAATCGATTGGGGTAGTTAACTGAAGTTAGAAAAGCCGAGGCAGAACCTTGAGCTTTTTTAATGCCGCCTGCTGCAAGCTCAGTATATTTTGGCCTAAACTTGACCGAGTTTCAGTAGTTTGGTATAAGTTTGTTTGTGTGTTTGCGTTGAAGTTGCCAAGGCTATGCTGGGGCTCTGGCCCCCAGTCAGTCGATAGTCTCAGCTCCCAGGGCGCTTTCGTTTCCTGCCAACGTGTCGCAGCTTTCAATGCGTTTTTAATGAGAAAAGTAAAAGTCTGGCCATAATGCAATTTGGGGCCTAATTCTAATTTTGGAACTCATTTCATTTCGAATTTCTTGCCCGACTGTTTCCGCATTTTCTTCCATTTACAAGTAGAGAGATAGAAAATGACCAAAAATAGTTTTGTATATATGTGGCATATATTTAAAGTGTTCTTTATGACTTGTCAAAGATTTCACTTCAAGTGACATTTTTCGTGCGTGTTACTCTATCTTGTTGCTGTCAAGTGGGTCAGCTGTACTGTGTACAGGGGAGACTGCACGTTTTGTGGCTTATCAGGTCTTTGGGTTTTTGATTTCGTGAGGTCAAGTGTTGTACCCTAGTCTAAACCTAGATCTTCACTTAGCTCGAGCCTTAGGTATGATTTAGGAAGACATGCTTCAGTTTTTTAACCAAATGTAAGTTTTTCCCACACGGAAAATCCAAACACCCAACTTAAAATTGTTTGATTTGCTTTTTTAACATTTGAAATCATTTTCCGGTTTATGATCCAAAGCCAAGTTTATTTTTCGATTTAATTAAACGAGTTTATAGAAATTTCGTAACTGTGTTAAATGCTCTGTGGATTTTTCATTTTACTCTTTTAATTTGCCAATTCCCCAACGCCAAATTCATTAGATAATGGCGATGAAAAATCATAATTAGAAATTCGAAATTGCATAAAAAAACAAAACAAAATCAAAGTGCAAACACGAATGCGGATCCACTTTCACTGCACTGCACTCTTCGCTGAGCAGCTGTGGCAAATGATTGCTACTGTCAGCCAGTTGATCGATTTTCTTTCTTTATTTTCACACTTTTAAAAATTTTGCACGCAGTCCAACGTCATGTTTATAAGCATTACAATTGAAGTAGGAATTTAATTAGCGGATAACATAATTTTTTATGATATCGAATAGTCAAATTTAACCTTTTGAAACTTACAAAGCTTTAAACTCGTTTTCATAGCTGAAGTGTAACTTACAGCTTCACCTTCACCGTATAAACAGTTGACTGAACTTTCAATTAAATAATAAAGTGCTCATAGAAGTAAAACCTGAGCAATAGTTTGATTTAGATTTATTGAACTTATTTCCTAGTGCTGCAAGATAAACTTACAAATTAATGCAATAGTCACAAACATATTCAGAACGGAGATTGACAAATAGATAGAAAGAAGATAGATAGAAGAAATGACTTCATAACTATAGTTGATTATTAATTAAGTTAAATTAAACATACTTAGATTTATAATAATAATTTAATGATCTAATAATGGTTTATTCCCTATCTATTACCCTAACGTTTTCGTTACCCTAGCTTTTTCGCTGCATTAGTGTCTCAATTTTATATCATGATTTTGTAGGTGTATCTTTAGATTTTTATAAAATTGCGATGCGCCGCTCTTACCTTTTAGTGAATTTGGAAGCTGATTCCAAATGCGAATAGCATGAACTCCAAACTGTCTTTCCGATATTATTCTTTTATTAGATATTATACTCGTATCTTAAGGAAACTAAATTGTTCGTTCGAGTAGATGTCGAAAACTGAACTATGGTTCTTTTGTATTAATAATTTTGTGTAAGAGTATTAGTACCTTAAAGATTTAAGTGAGAGTTCAAACAATTTGTATGAATAGCTGGAAATATGGTCTCTTCGTCTTAATCCATAAACATATCTTGAAATACTGTTATGAGCAACTTTCAGTTTGCCGATATGGTCTTCCATCAGCTTTTTTTTAATATGGGTATTCCAGTTAAGGTTTCTATTAAAATAGAAACCCAGATTTTTAGCTTGTTCATCATATTCTATGGGAGAGTGCTCAATTAATAACACTCAGTGGTTTTTTATAAATTATTAGACATTTGGATTTTGTCGGATTCAGAGAGAGACCATTATTTTTTGCCCAGCTTGAGATCTATGTATTTACTGGCCAATTTTTTCCCTGTTATAAACTGAGTCATCTTGATAGCTACGAGATCTCCTAACTGGTAGCCCTTATGTTCCTTCCTCTTCTTGTCGTAGTTTTTTTTGTACGTCTCCTGAGCCTTTTGAATTTGAAGCCTAGCTTTTTGTTGAATGTCATTGCGTTCTTTTTGATGTTTTAACAGCATCTCGAAGAATATTTATAAGATCAGGATTTGCCAAATGCCTCATTCGTACACCAAACAATACCTCGAATGGCGTAAAACTGGTTGAAGCGTGTACATGTGCGTTTATTGCCTGTTGTACTTGTCCTGTGTAATTATACCGCTTTGTGGGTTCCACTGCCGACATCTTTGATAGAACTGCAATAATGACTCTGTTGACTCTCTCTATTTGCCCATTTCCTCTTGGCACGCCCACTGTAGTTTCAACGTTATCAATCTTGTTATCACAGCAAAATCTTTTAAGCGCGTTTGAAGTAAATGCTGATCCTTGATCGCTGATTATTCGCTGTGGACTACCAAATATTGTTACCCAAGATTCAAGATTCTTGATAACTTCATCTGCATTCGTAGATTTTGTAGGATACAGCCAGGTATATTTAGAAAATCCATCCACCACAGCAAATATGTATCGGTAGTTTTTCGACGTAACATACAATGAACCCAAATGATCTACATGCAACGTTGACAGGGGTGTGTCGCCTTTGTCAATGCTATGTAAGAAATCTTCCTGTTTTCCCGTCTTCTGATTACGGGTAATACATTCGATACAATTATTAGTAAACTGTCTAACTTTTCTATCCAAACGTGGAATATAAAAATCCTGCTGAATTCCGTGCGTCGTCTTCTGAACCCCCATATGACCGAAATTGTGCGCATTCACGATAATTTCTTTTTCCATTGTTCTTGGAAGTACTAACAGTTCTTGTCCATTTACTTGTTTAAAGATAAGCCCATTTTTTACAACATAATCTTCATAGGGATTCTTTTTTAATATCTCTCTAACGGCTGTTAAGTGTTCGTTCTTTTGTTGTGCTTTTTTGATTTGTGTATTAACTTCTCTTTCCACTGCTGATGCTCGTGACGGGTGTTCTTTGAAAGTAATGCTTCTACCATTAGGAATGATTGTCATTCTTACAGGACAACTAAGCTGCATTTTGGATGGTTTATAGTATAATCTTCAACTAGCTGTTTTACTGCTGCTTTGTATTTCGGTGCGACATCTAACTGCAGATTTTCACTCACCACTTTGTAAACATTTTAATCTACTTTTTCAACTGTGTTATAACCTTTCGCAAAAGAATACTTCCCATTTTCCACAGTGACGATAAACTTCTTTATAAAATCGAACCCAATGATAATATCCACATTGACTTTCGTATCTGGAACTACAAGAAATTTATGTCGGGTTCGAAGTCCATCCACTTTTACTTCTGCATCCCATGTACCTAGAACAGCAGTCGCTACATTTCCAAGTCCATATAACTTGGCAAGACTTTTTCGCAGTAAATATTCGCCAAACTTCTGCTGATACATATTCATTCGCATAAGGGAAACGTCTGCTCCAGTGTATACTTTATGTGGTCGGAGATGCTTCCTTTAATGCGTTACACGCATCTGGAAAAATTTATAATACCCTCTGCAAGGGTATGAAAACTGTCTGTAATTTTTTATATTCCTTAAAAAAATATTGAAGGTCGGGACGGGTGGAGATAGCTTGGGTCGGGATCGGGACGGGACTGAATTGACTGAAGGTATACAGTACCCTTAATATATCAACCAAAAATCATTTCTCTGGTCCTTAATGTTTTCAACTATATTGAATTGTACTTCGAATATTGTTGTGCAAATTTTGAACAGGGGAACATGTCGTATGAGTAATTTTTGCAAAACTTAAGGGCCAAGTCTTCAACAAAATTTTTTGCTTTTATTAATCAACACATTATCTACCCAACCGAAAATCATTTCAGTTTTGATTAAAGCTAACAAAATATTAACGATTTCTGTTTACATATTGTTATATGTAGACATTTTTTGACTCATTTATTACCATCAAATAGTGTTTGTAAACAAAAGAAACTCTTTTCAGCAATCAACTTCGAGACTTTTAACTGATAAGACATTTTGTAGGTCGTTTTATGACCTTGGTTTTTTGTTCGCAGAGTATTTACTCAACTTTCTAAGCAAATTGTGGCGATGAATGGGGCTAGTCGAAGTCAGCATGGTCGCTTTATCTTATCAGAACACAATTGGTGCACAAAATAAAACGCAGTTTGGGGAATATCATAAAACAGACAAGGGTGTTGGGATAATGATTAACCAATGCCAGATGCACCTGACCCATTTCGAATCTGAATTTTGAATTTCACAATTTTCCCCTTCCCCGTCAGTCAACTCGATTTCTATTGTCACTTCGTTTGAAGGGTAAATCAAAAATGCGTAGTAAATTTTCAATAATCAAAAAGACTCACCGTTTACGTTTGCCACCGCATTCGAGCACCTTTAGCCGTTCCCAGCCCTCGTCGGTCTTCACCCAAGCCTCGCCAGGTGACCGAAAATCTTTCGAAATGAATGCCATGTCTCTGTCGGTTTGGAAGCTTTTGTTGTTTTTAATTTCAGTTTCTTTTATTTCTTTGGTTGCACTAATTACTGAATTGGTCGCTTTATTATAATACTCTTTTGTTGTTGTTGTGATTACTATTATATTGTTGATTGTTTGTTAAGCTTTAAGCGGACGGCAGTTTACGAAACGCGTTTTGGGGGCTGTAAAAATGAATTACAAAATTTAATACAATCTTTCAACGGGCAAAAATTTGTTGCGCATTTTTCCTTTCCTATGAATCTACAATAATTGGGATAAGTATTCGACTCTATGAATACTCTGTACAAGTTTTACATTCTAAAACGAAAGCTTAACGAAAGATGGCGGAAGTTTCCTAATTACAGGGCATTCGAATGTTTATATGAAAATTAAGTGCTCGCAACAAGCGTCGAATGAAAACCAAAACAAAATAGAAAATGTATCACACAAACATGAGAGCACGACGACAACAGAGAGAGAGAGAAGGAGAGCGGCAGAGAGAGAGCTTTGAGCAGCTGTTCTTTTCTGTCGTTGGCACGGTGGGTGTGAGTTATCAATTTAGTAAGAATATTAAAACGTTTAGTAAAAAAAATTTCGTCTTAAAAGTTTCATTAAGAACTTTTGCATTTTTAATTAGTTTTCTACTGATCGTTTCTGCTTTCATGTGCAAATTTTAAATTATTTTGAATGCAGTACAACATATATAGTAAAGCCTACTGACAATAGGACGGTAGGATTTTTAAACTGCTATTTTAGGTGTGAACTGTATTTTATTTTAAAGTGCGTTAAAGTGTTCAGATCTTTATGTAATTTTATGAAAATTTATAAAATTTTATCTATATGTTTCATTATCTATTATAAAATTACAGACTTAATCGACTTTAAGAAATTTTTGCTAAAAAGTACATAGCGTATTTATATTAGAAATAATTTTATATAGAAATAGACAGCCGAACGAATTAGCCTAATTGTATTAAGATTATGACTTAGAACCGAATCAGTAAAATGCATTTATTCTTTAATAAAAATCGACCCAAGCCGATTTTGGGTCGGAAGCGATTTGTAAAGAATAAGAAAACTCCAACTAGTTTTAAAACTATATTCGTCGACTTGAATTTATCTTTAGGTTTAGTTTTCAACTTGAAAAGTTTTAATATTAAACTTGAACCTAAAAAGTATTAATATTAAACTTGAATAAAACTAAGATTAAAAAATCTATTTAAAAAATTAACGATGCCAATACTCAAAATCAATATTAGCAAGTCACACAAAAGGTATTTTTCACTTAGAATTACCATACACACACCCACTGTGCGGGGGCGCGTGGGGCTGTTTTTGTCTCTCAATTGGAGTGTTTTGGTTTTTCTCTGCCTTTGCTCCGCTTACATGTGTATGTGTATGTGTGTTGAACGTGGAACTGTAGGTACACAGCTGATTTCTGCAATTACGCGTTTGTTTTGCCTTTGTTGCTGTTGTTGTGATTTGCTGTAATTTTTTTTTTCAACTCTGAGTTTCAAAACACGCAACAATATTTTTGCTTTCATTTCCGGATTTCAAAGTCATCGTAAAGGCTTAGCCAGCAGTTCTGCTTTCCGAGAAATTTTAAATTGCGGAAAACTATTAACGCACTTTACAAGCTCAATTACAATGGCCTCTAATTGCTTTGGCTTACTTCTTTCAAGCTGTGTGGTGTGATTGCAGCCTCAGCCTGCACGGCAGTTATTAAGCCCAGCCCCCACTTTGCCTGGCTATTTGTAAAATAATAGCACTGCACAATAATACACTAAAGTTACAATGGCCAAAGCTTATGATGCTGCTGCTGCCTGCCCCACAAATTCTTTCAAAAAGTCAGAGCGATTTACGTTGCACTCGAGCCACCGACAAAAGTGAACTGCCTCTAGTTGTAACGGAAAAGCGCAAGAAAACTATGAAGCGGTGTGACCATACGAGGTTAGGGGAAAAATACTTGACAGAAGCAGTAGAACTGGTTCCGATAACACTGTGACACATTTTTCAACTCAAAATTGATCGGGTAGACATAAATTTTAAAATGGTTTCAGTTTCAAAATATTCATGATTTCGACGAAAACGGCAAATGCAAATTTAAGTAAAACCCATCCCTGTGTTTGAAATAGCATTTAACGGCTTAAGCTGCATTCTGTTGAGCAACTTAGTGTTACACCAAGTTCATATGGCTGAAGACAAGCTCAACAATCTCATTGGACCACGGTAGTGGCAAAACCATCAGGTGAGCTCTGTACCGAGTCAGTACTGAAATCAGCCCTGATTTGGAACTAAAATCATAACTGCCATTACTTGCTTTTTAAGGCATGGATATAAGCACTAAATTTCAAGGGTAGTGAAACTGTTTTGGAATCACTCATGATCTGAAGTTTCTAATGGTTATGCCTTAATTCATTATTTGTTTGTTTATTTGTAAAAATATATTTGACAATTTTCTGTCTACATTAAAATTAAAAGGTATACAAAATGCTGATCTGCTTCACCGTCCAGGTTAGGGGAAATTTTTATTGATATGCCCCGGCTCACATTAAGTAGACGGAAAAGACAGATTCAAGAGCGGGGAGAGGACAAAAACAATAAAATATTACACGAATTATGGTCTAGTGAACAATCGGTTGATAATAAATGGTGCAAATTATTTTAATGTGAACATATTACGCGAAAAGAATCATGTGGGGCTCCAGAAATCACTTCTGAAACGTTGTACATAGAGTTAGTTCTATAGCAAAGAATGTTCTGGTTACAAACCAAACTCAAAGACTTTTTCGCTCTTTGTCTGAAAGAGATCGACATAGCAAAATTTCTAGATGAAGCAATTAAATAGCTAAAAACTCGGAAAATATTTTTCCTTGATATATGGCGGTCGTCCATGGTTCTTAAAATTTTTTTTTTTTTGAGATTTTTAATTTTAATTTAATATCTTATGTTAGGACAGCTTAGAGCGTAGTGGGGGGAGGTTACTACCCTTGGTTAATACCAAACAATGTCATCTTTACGAGTTTTAGTTTAAATTGTTAATGCTTGAAAGCTCTATAAGGTTAAGGTTTTCAAAACAAAGACGAAAAACCTGTTCAAAAAGATGCGAATTCATGACGATTATACGAAATTTTAGGAATGATGATGTGATTTTTGTGATTTACTAAAGAAAAATATTTTTACGTAAAATCTAAGGCTACAATTAAGTCAAAGATATTAAATCAAAATTCAAAATCGCTTACGGTCTTAAAAAATTCAATCCTCAGCTGAAAATGAACCGATCAACTTTTTACTGTGGCACAGTGTACATGTAGTATTTTCGCCCTATAATTGTACGGTCACACTGTGTGTGAGATTTCATAATTTTGTAACACGAAAAGCAGAAAAGCAATCGAAGAATTGTGCTTTATTTAATCCCCCAACGTATATAATGTCGGAGCCAGGACCCAAAATCAAGTACGCAGAGAACGCACCCAAGTTGGACAAGGCCCAGCTGCAGTTTATGAAACTTATCGAGGAGCAGAATTTGGATCGTGTTCAGAAATTGAAGCGTGTGCGACGCAACAATTTGCTGACAGCCGGCGCCTTGGGAGTCTCCGTTCTGGCCATTTACGGTTATTCGATCTTCTCGGTGCAGCAGGAGAAGTTCCTGGACGACTTTGAAGAGCCCAAAAAAGTGAACACCAACTAGGAGCAGCCTGTTGGTGTCACCGTCTTAGTTTAACTGTTAATTCTTTTTAGTCCGTAAGTTTTCCTGTTTTCCTAGTGTGAAATCATGTCCCAGGCCACCGCCCGCGTGCTGAGCAGTGGCATGCGCCTGCCGCCGTTGCCCAGCATACGAGATTTGGTCAAACTTTACAAGCTGCAGGCACTCAAACAGTTGAGCCAAAATTTCCTAATGGATGAGCGTCTCACGGACAAGATAGTCAAGTCAGCCGGCCGCATTGATGCACGCGACATTGTTTTGGAGGTGGGCCCTGGTCCGGGGGGCATAACACGCTCCATCTTGAGACGCCAGCCTCAACGTGTTATGCTGGTCGAGAAGGATGCACGCTTTAGTCAGACTCTGCTGCTGCTTCAGGAGTGTGCACTTCCCCTAAACATACAGGTGGACATCTACCATGAGGATATTTTACGCTTCAACATGGATCAACACATAGGAGACACCTCGCAGCGGCTTCATTTGATAGGCAATCTTCCCTTTGCCATTTCCACACGTTTGCTCATCAATTGGTATGCCGATTTGGCCGCCCGACGCGGAGCCTTTCGCCGCCCGGACACCTGCATGACTTTGACCTTCCAGAAGGAGGTGGCCGAACGTATATGCGCTCCTTTGGGCAGCGAGCAACGTTGTCGTCTCTCCATCATGTCACAAATCTGGACGCAGCCTGTACTAAAGTTCATCATACCGGGCAAAGCGTTTGTGCCCAAGCCGCAAGTGGATGTGGGTGTGGTCAAGGTTATACCACTGAAGCAGCCCAAAACACAATTGCCCTTTGGATTGGTGGAGCGTGTGATGCGCCATATATTTAGCATGCGGCAGAAGTACTGTCGTCGTGGCTTTGGCACATTGCTTCCACCCGATGGACGTGAGGAGCAAGCACAGTCTCTGTTCCGGCAAGCTGATGTGGTGGATACATTGCGCCCCTTTGAGCTATCCGTGGACGAATGCTTGCGCCTGGCAGAAGTCTATGCGGAGCATGTCGGAAAATATCCCGAGGTGGCTAACTACGACTATAGGGCACCTAGGACATCAACATCGATCAATGAAGAATGATTTCACATTTGGTTTCTTTTTGTAAAAAATATTGTAAATGCTATTTAATTAGTTGGAGTAAACAAAAGACTATAAACCAACTTTGTGTCTGCCATTTTTCACTTTGGACTAGAGCTGAAAAACATCGATGTCTGGCAACATTGATGTTTGAGAAGTAAAACATCGATGTTATTTCAAATACTTTTCCTACCGCCTCAGCTTTACTCTCTTCTCAGTAATCTTGGAAGGAGCTGTTTCCAGTTTGAGGGTAATACGCGCTGGTGTGCCACTCTCTCTACACTTGTGACATGCCTACAGGAGGAACAATACCCATTGAAGACCCCCAAGACTTACTCATTGCAACATTTGCTGACGATACTGCTTTTATGGCGAGAGACCCATGCGCTCTGCATATATTTGGATAGTTGTGCTCTGGTGGGGGACTTAAGCCCCGCTACTGGCTGCCAACGAGGTTTCTCCAGATCTACTTTAGACTCTTGCAGCTTTGCCTACAGCCAAGGAAATGGGAAAGGAATACATCTTGTTATTTGTACTAAACTTTAGACTTATATTGCTATAAATTATTCTCTTGAGTGAACATTTGTAAATTGTTTCAAAAAATTACATAAAAGCTTTGTGGACGGGAATGTTTACGTGTGTGGCTAGACGAGATTCGAGCTCAACTTGAACTGTCGTTGATTTGTATAAAAATAAGGGCACTTCTCCATGGCATCAACTAGTCCATTTTCCCTAACGCAGCATCAGCAATCCCGCGCCCAAGGCCAGCAACATTCCCCAAGCCATTGACCGAGCACTGGCTCCATTGCAGCGATGATCCAGAAAGCAAAAACAGAATGTGGTATCCGTAAAATAGTCACGTTTCACATCGTGCTCCTTGATCGTGTGATTCACATAGTGAGCCAAGCGGACATCCTTGGCTGCAGGACGGCAGCCTTCGTATTTATCAGCGGGTATATCTGTACGGAAGCTCAAGGCACTGAGGCAGTCACGGGTGATAGTATCCCTAGCTAAACAAAGTGAAAAGTAATTGAATTTTGATGAACCTCCGCCGTATTTTCAATGGGACTTACCACCGCGTCGCTCTGTCACTTTGACGCAGATATCATTGGCCTCAGGACACTGTTCGCCCAGGAATCCAATGCCACGCCAATTGAATTTATCCGCACAACCGGGGGTGGCTGAAGTGCAGCGGTAACACCAAATAGCAACACCTGGCATGTGGAAGTGGAGAGGGGTGTGGGTGTGGTAAACAAATAAGCATACAATTTGTAATTGACTCACCTGGCTGAATTAGGGCTGCTATTAGCAGCAAGGCTAGCGGCATCATTGAGGCGTGCATTTGGTAATAAATTTGTCGCGTTTAAACAATTTATTTGTTTAAATAAATTACTAATAATAGAAATATTGCTGCAGCAACGCCCAAATAAAGTAAGGCTTGAAATTTCCCAGCTTAAAGGTTGCTGATATGGGGAAATTAAATAGGGGTTTTTATGGCTATCGATACATATCGATAGAAAAATGTAGTTATTAAACAGTGTTGGTAAATCATCAGATATATTTAATATAAAGGGTGATTTATTAAGAGCTATAGGAAAGTTTTTTAATGCATGAAATCTTTATTTGAATCGATAGTACGGTCCATATAATTTAATGTTTGAGAATTATTTCATGCAAATGTTGACCGTGACTGCGCCTCAAATGGTCCATCCGCTTAGTCCAATTTTGGCATACTCTTTCCAACATTTCGGCCGGTATCTCACGAATAAATGCTTCAATGTTGTCTTCCAATACGTCAATTGAAGCGGGCTTGTCTGTATAGACATGAGCTTTAACATAGCCCCACAAAAAATAGTCTAAAGCTGTTCACCGAACTCGCCTCTCAATAAGTCCATTGTTGCGGGTGCTGTGTGGCATGTGGCACCGTCTTGTTGAAACCACATGTCATGCAAGTCAAGCATCTCATGCATTTTGGGCAAAAAAAAGTTGGATATCATCTCACGGTAGCGCTCACCATTCACAGTTACGTTACGATTCGCATCATCTTTGAAGAAGTACGGTCCAATGATACAACCGGCCACCAAACTGTGACTTTTTCTGGATGTATTGGTAGATCTTGCAATGCTTCTGGCTGATATTCACACCAAAATCGACAATTCTGCTTATTTACGTACCCATTGAGCCAAAAATGAGCTTCATCGCTGAACACAATTTTTCGGTAAAAAAGTGGATCTTCGGCCAACTTTCCAAGAGCCCATTCACCAAAAATTCTACGTTGCGGTAGGTCGTTCGGCTTCAATTCTTGCACCAGCTGTATTTTGAAAGGTTTCACACCTAAATCCTTCCGCAAAATGTTCCACGTTGTTGAGTAACAGAGGCCCAAATGCTGCGAACGGCGACGAATCGATAATTGATGGTCATCATTAACACTGGCCGATAAAGCTGCGATATTTTCTTCAGTTCGCACTCTACGTAAGCGTGTTGGTGGTTTAATGTCCAACAATGTAAATTTGGTGCGAAATTTAGTCACAATAGCCCGAATAGCCGCTTCAGTGGGATCGATTAAACTGACCATAAAATGGAAGAAGCGCGCGATGAACTTTCTTAACAGAGCACGCAATCAATAATTTGCAAGCGTTGTTCGTTTGTAAGACGATTCATTGTTAAATTATAGACCAAACTGAAGATGTTTGACAGTGAAACAAAAAAATAATAGCTAAAAAATCACCATTTAAATTCTTCAGCCACTAATATTCATATTTTCAAAGGTTTTTCTTTATTTTCTTTTTGTAAACTTATGAGCTAAACATTGGTTATTATTTAGTTATTTAATTATATTTTATATCTTTTTGCAAATATCGCATACAGGGACTTTTGAATAAATCAAAACAACATACAAAGAAAAAAATAGTTCACACATGAAACATGACAAAGTGGTTTGTCAGTTGTTTTGGTTACAACGAAAATTATGCAAAACTGTAGCAAGTTATGTACAAAATTAATTGTATAATAAATAAATTAAGTAGTTTAATGCATCATTCACGCCAATCCACTCACTCACACCCACACACAACACACACTCGACTAAATCTACGAATACATTTCATGTAAAATCACGTTTCAGTTGCAGCCTTCTTCTGCTTCATCTACAGCGACACGACGAACTCCTTGCCGGTCTTGAAATCCACGCACTTGAATTGCGGACAACACTTGGGGAAGCTCCAGTTAACGTCGCTGGGCAGCTCCTCGCAGCCAGGGGCCTCGACATAGGGACAGGTCTCGATATTGATCTCGCGCGCCTCAATGTTGCACGTCATTGTGGCGCAAATGCCCTTCGGTTTGTACAGCTTGTCGGGCAGCATGGCGCGTCTGGTGAACTTGTCGAAGCATTTGCCGGGATGAGCTGGAAGTTGTGGAGAGAGAGAGACGAGGTTAGTCAAGATCGCACATATATATATTTTCATACATACATATGTATGTATGTATTTAGTTATGTTTAATGGGCGGAAGTGGTTTCTTTGTTGTTTTGTCTGGTTGTAATCATGCTTTTTATCACGCTGCCATATTTTTACTTATTTATGCATCCCCTGGTTGAGGAAGTGGCCATAAATTCGTGATTATGCTTGGCAGACAGTTTTACGTGCATACAATTGAGGCAACACTGTTAGCCAAGTGGTAATATAAACCGGGATTGGAATTATATGAGCCAAACCGAAAAGTAAATGATTTGAATAAAACTATTTAAATTTCTCAGTATAAATAAGGGTAGAACTAGCATTTTAATGTAAAATTCAATATAGAAGTTAGCATTTCAAAAAATGAACTTAAAAAACTACATACTTTTACTACTGAACTTCCAATTATTTTACATTTTTTTTCCAAACTCTTTTCTGATTGGTCAACTTTAGTTCCGAGAACCTACATTTGGGGCATAAGTATCATTCTATGAACAAAACTAATTTCTTATATCACTTAATTCTTTTTCACTTTTTTAGAAATAGTTTATTACTTTAGGACTGAATTATTGAGAGCTTTATCTTTTTTCTTATTATTCAATCTTCAAGTTTTCGAATTTTCCAAAGATTTGGGCAGATTAAAATTAAGTTTAGAGTGTATTCAATAGCGTTGAGTTTGCACAATGAGCGGCTGGTAATTCAGTTGGAGAAACTCGCATCATTCTCGAAAACAGTATATACATATGTAATAGAGATATACAGGCATATTATCCACTCCACTACTTTTTGAAAAGTAAATTGTTCTCCATTCCGAAAGAAATTGCTCTGTTTTTCTTTTTGGCAATACACATACCAAACGAAATCGGCACTGGATCAGACCTGACCAAATGGAGGAGACAGAAATATATGTCTACCTCTCTCTAACACTCGGTGATTTGACTTCGGCAAGCGATGTTCAAGAAGAGCGAGGACAAAAAGTGAGAGTGTCTTGGTGTGCGATATCAAAGCGACACAGCCCAGCTTTGAACTGCCCTGCTCGACGTCTGGGCATCGAATGCAAGCAAAGATTTGATCATTACAATAACTTAAGTAATGAATATTTTGAATTGAAAAGGTATATCAATTTCTTTATGAAGATATTAAACAGCGATATATTAATAAATCGAAAGTTAAACTTTTATTTTTTGTTCAAGCGAACCAAGGTTTCAAGGGTCCAGTCAGGACCTGGGGCCCGACCCAAACCGGTTACAAAGGTTCGATGCTCCCAAGAGACCGGGGGGTGCAGTGTTAATAATCGGTATGCCATGTTGCTCTTAGTATAGTTGAAGGTATCTATGGATGCTTTTTATTTGCGGCAAAATGTTTTCTATTGTTTCTAACGAACTTAAGCTGTAATGTTTCTCAGCACTGTTGCTTTAGTGAAGTGAATGTGGTGCATGTTCTATTTTCTAATAAACAATCAAGGTCATCAGTATCACACATTTATTTTCTATACTTTTTGTCGACGAGTTCAAAATTAAAAGTTTTAATCTGATTAACTCACACAATTTTATTCAACAGAACATGTATACCATTCAAATTCGATCAATTTGGTCGAAAGTGAAAACCAGTAAAGTCCCATTTGTCAGGCAAAATGACCGAATGATTTCAAATTGAAAACGTAATGTTAAAATGTGGCCAACGAATAAAGTTAGCAGTCACCTTTCGCTTAAATCCAGCTTAAGCCAGTTGAGAATTCTAGCGATTGCTTGGAAATGCCCAAAAAGAAGGCCATAGCAGTGATCATTTGTAAAACCAGCACAATTTTCCGAATCGTTAAGCTTAGTACTGAGGGCGTACGAGTTTTAATTGAAGAATTTGCGGTATATTTCTTTTGTGGATTGTAGAACCAAAAAAATGCCAAAAATTTACTGAAAATACAATACATGGATATAATATTGCTGAATATATGTAGGTTGAAGAAATATCAGCTGTTCAATACAATGCAAAAGTTCACTCCCGAAATTTCCTAGTTTCTAAGCACCCAACCACAGAACAAGGCAGTAAAAATATTCCTTAAGAAATTTTTATTTTTGGAGCTTAATTTATTTGAAGAATACTCAAATTATAAATAGGTTGATCAACTACTTAATTGTTAACAGTCATGCCAGCAAATAATAAATATTTGGCTTAGTAAACACTTCAGTATTCAAAAGTGCGTCCAAAATGGTTTAAAAATACCCACACAAAGAGACCCGGCCAGGCTATTGTTATGATCGTGATTGTGGCATATTTATTTTTAAATTTCAAGTACTCAAGCTGAAGCTGTAGACTGTGCGGTGACTTGAAGCGTACTTTTATTTATAACAAGTTGCCGCCGGCAAACAATTGTTCAATTTGCTCAAATGACTTGTAGAAAGGCCAAATGTTGATTAATGATAATGCCCAAGCGGTGCAATTTAATTGATCGTTGCGTGAACTCATCGCCTATTTTTAATTTGGCTGGCGCTAATTTCTTATAGATTAGTAAACCAAATGACCGGCTTAGAAATTCCAACGACCTTCACAGGCAGTCAAGAAACTATTTCTCATACTAAATCCGCATAGCGATGCAAATTAGTAACCAAAAATCAGCACATTTCTTATGTTAATTTTTGGCAAATCCGAAAAACCAAAAAAATAAAAAGGGGCCAAGCAAAATGCGTTGTTTTTATAAAATATTTTGTTTTGGTTTTTTGTATGTTGACGTCAACAAAAAACAGCAACTCAATATATAAATCACATGTCCAAGTAAACAACAAACAAAAACAGAAAACAGACAATAAAAACGTAATCAAATTAAAGCTGACAACTGACGTCAAATATGGAAATAAAACTGGAGAAAGATGCTTTTGAAAGAAGCTAATCAATTGGCATTCAATGGGGCCAAATTTGGTTAAGGAGGGGAGAGATAATTTTAGTTCATTTTCAAGTAAACCCGAGAAAACTTTTAGTTGGCACTTTCAAGAAGATTTTCTTGGGAAGTAATGGCACATATACCTATTAGCCCCAAACGTTCACCTTAAGTTTACAATTGGCTTTGCTCTTATCAAAGTTCCTTGAACTCATTTAAAAGGTATTTTCCATGTTTTGGTAATTTATTGGAAAACTGCAAGGAAACTCGTAACTAATTCTGGGAACTAAGAGAGTTTGGATGGAAAACCCTGATACTAAATCTTCAAAAAAGCTCATAGTTACCTTAACTGAAAGTCAGTTTAAAAACCATTTCGGACACCTTTTGTAACTTTCTTTATTCGTTTTTTTAAATTTGTTCCAAGTATCAGCTTTTACCCTCAATGAATATCTCAATTGCTTCAAAATTCGAATCTTTCTGGACTTGGTTTTCCCATCTATGAAATATTTTCATTGAAAATGTCATTCTTCTACAAACTTGACTCATAAATTAATCACAAACAAATTTCAATTTAACTTTTTTACTTTTTTTATGGTTAGCCAGAGGTCGTTTATGGCATTTGACCATGTTTCGCACAGACAGATTTAATTAAAAAACTTAATTAAAAAATTCCTCCAATTAAAAATCATAAAAAAAAACTAATGGGAAATTCGGCAACTTTTAAATTATAGATTATTTGTTTTTAAAACTTTGCCAGACAAAACAAAAGACTTAAGCCACATACTAGCACACATACTAACCTGCATGTAGTACAGCTGGCTGTGTATAGACCGCCGCTTCAGCCAATATAAGGCAGGCCATTAAGGCAAAAGCTACACAAACTATTTTTGCATACATTTTTTGTTTGAATTTATGTTGTTTTTCGTTTTTTGGATGGTTTTTTTTTTTGTTTTCGACCACTTCACTTCCACTTTATACGTAGAATTTGTTTATGTTGTTGGAGTTTGTTGTTTTTCTTGCTTTTCTTGCGCGAGTTTTGTCAGAGCTTAGCTTGAGTCGCTGGACAATCACTAACTGAAGCTTGTGGCGCTCGGGCAGCTCGTATTTAAGCCAAAGACTCTCGCGCTCTCCCACTCTCAAGCTCTCGCGCGCAGAAGCACATGTCTTGGGGTATTCCATATATCTTGTTTCTGCCGGCGAAATGCTTTCCCCCCGTTCCCAAGAGTCTTGAATTAGTGTTCTGCATTATTCTGCAACTTTTGTGTAATTAATTATCCAACGTTTTCAAATGGCTTGGCAACGCCTAGGCGGCATTTGGCAGCTTTGGAATGTAAGCCGCTCGCCCACCCTTTCGGCTGCTTTCATTCGCTTACCGACATATAAGGCCAACCCATCCCAATTGGGTTTCACTTAGTCATCTACCAGCTGAAAAGTGTTGAGATATACAAATTGAATATCAAGATCATTGCCTATTTGGTTGATCAGCCACGTTATATGTACATTCCGCATGTGCATATTTGGTGCGTTTTGAAGACAATGGTTATCAATGACTTTGACTTTAGCACACAATTATTTAAGCTGCTTTCAGATTTGGAAAAAAAACCAAATTTAAGTGTTTAAATGAAATTTTAAAAATAGATTAAAATTTTTTTTATATCATATAGTAAGTTTGAAAGCAATTTTTCCAAGTTTTACGCTTTATAGCGAAAAATTGGTAATCAATACATTGTCCAGCGCTAGCCTCTACTATTTCCACCTTTCTGGCAATTTTCGGGTACCATCTCGAAAAAAAGATGCGTCTTTTTATGCGTCATCGACGAAAACAAATATTAGTTGGAAGGAGCAATGTCTGGTATATACGGCTATAAATGTCCCGAGGCGGAATCGAACCCACGAAATTTTGCACAGCAAGCACGCACACAACCCGCTGCACCACAGCCAGCCACAGATCATGACCTTGCCCCGTGAATATTCGGCCTTGGCGTCGATTTGGCATATTTGGCCGGGTGGACCGTTTGATTTTTACTCATTTTTCATCACCAATCTCAATAAGATGCAAAAATCCTTTTCTTTTTTGCCATTCAGGCAACTGTTTACAAGTAAAACGGGAAAGCAAAGCTATTTTCGTCTGGTCCGAAGTTTTACTAAATCTTCTACCTTTGATATTTCTTTTTTCGATTCTTTTTTTTGCATATTTTGTTAGCTAAGATATTGAAAAATATTTTTCCAAAAGGGTTTTTCAAAATTCAAAATAGTTTAGAGATTTTGCCGTTTTAGTGACTCAAGGTGACCCAATTTTCTTAGCAGCTGCAAATTTTAAACTCTTTTTTACTAGAAACCACGTTTTTCAAACCTGTTAGGTCATGGCCGGAATCAAATTTTTACTACATATTTTATTTTATACACTGGACTAAAAAAAAAGTTAAAAATAGATTTATCATTTTCAAATGGCTACCATTTCCTCAAAGAAATTTTTTCTGGAAGTTCACACGATAAAGGCATTCATGCTAAGCAGGGCCAACGGAAGGGAAGTACGGGCCCGGAGGGTACAACTCACGCGATAACAACAAAATCTCCGTTTTTTTAATACTCTGTACCAGAGGCACACAGAGTATATTAAGTTTGTGCAAAAGTGTAACAGCCAGTAGGAAGCATTTCCGACCCTATAAAGTATATATATTCTTAATCAGCATCAACAGCCGAGTCGATATAGCCATGTCCGTCTGTCCGTCTGTCAGTCTCTCTGTCGGTATGAACGCACAGATCTCAGAGATGGTAAGAGATAGAGGTTCGACGTGTATGGGACAAAAACTTCTTATTTTTGCAGGCAGATCACGTTTATTTTAAATTTTTGCCAAGCCCCCTCCCGCCCCCGCAATTTAGAATAAACGTCATATCTCCGTCAGTTTTATAGAAAGAAGGTTCGAGCCTTCTGGACATATTTATAAATCAAGATTATTTATCGATCTGACAAGGGAATGGTCAAGATCGGATGAATGGTTGTTGAGTTGTAAGGAAAACAAACAATTATGGGCAGCACCGGTCGCAATGGTGATGGGCAGCACTTCACAGATACAGAGTATGTTATATCATTGGACATGCTTTTTTGAGACGCTTCTTTGAAGGCTGAGAACTTCTTAGCCGCATCATAAGTTCACTTTTTTTTAAATTTTTTAATTTGTTTTTAATATAATTTTATTTGGATCGTATGTGCCAAAAACTAAATTTTTCGGGAGAGCGTTTTGTCTACATTTCGTTGCGTTTGCACTGGTACATTCGATAAAACTAATCCTAGCGATTATCGCTATAATATTTTACCAGTTGATAAGTAAAAGGAGTTGGGACTAATTTGATCCAAATGTCAATTATTAAAAAATGTCAGATTCGATACTTTCGCGCAAAGGGGTCGATATTATCAGTGTGCAGCTAAAAGATTATTCTGTGCAAAATTTCAT
This sequence comes from Lordiphosa collinella, assembly GCA_018904265.1. Lineage (NCBI taxonomy): Eukaryota > Metazoa > Arthropoda > Insecta > Diptera > Drosophilidae > Lordiphosa > Lordiphosa collinella. Next base: position 445,240 of record JAEIFV010000014.1, read on the forward strand.
TCATTCATTCAAAAACAGACAGACAGTCGGACAAAGCTCAATCGACTCAGCTCGTCCTGCTGACCAAGAAAATATATACTTTATGTGGTCGGAGATGATTCATTCTAAGCGTTCCAAGCTTCTGGGAAGAATTATACCGCACTTTTCAAGTTTACATATAAGAACCGCCTCCAATTCGGCATACTCAAACTTTTCTGACTGTCCTTCGCGGTCTATGTCATAGGTACTAAAATCGCCACTTCTAAAACATCCAAACCAAAGTTCCTGAAGTTTTCATAGGAAAATTGACTTTCTTAAAAAAGTCAGGTCTATATCTCAAAAACTATTTAAAATTTTACTTTAATTTGATATTTTTTTTAATTTTCGTGATTATGAGCATGAAGACTTTTCAGCTCGTCGAAAAGAAGTGTTTTGTTGGCCTGGTTAAGAGCTACAAAATAGCTGAAGACGAAAAAGTAAAATTCCAAAAAGTTTATCGGGTCTGTTTCGGTTTTTGTCTTTTCTCGGTAAATATACGCCATAAACAAGCGAATAAGGGGGCGCAAGTATGACCTTATATTTTCCATACAAAAAAAAGTGCCCTAATGTACATATATGTGTCAATGTAACTTGGCTATTAGACTACTTTTCGAAAATTACTTTTCTATGGGAGCTGTACTATTGTGTCGTTCACTAAGTAATCGTTTCGTTTGATGACAACAGCTGATCTTATTGAATTTTTTCGCAGCCAACTTCACACTTAACCGCTGAACAGCTGAGAAAGGCTTGTTTATAAAAAATTGAGTTAAATTTTTGGAATAGTTTTTGTTTGTTGCCCTATTAAAGATGAAGGATCAAGAACAGCATTTTCGGCATATTTTACAGTTTTATAATGGTGATCAAAAGTATTTTGACAAAAAATTTTTATAAAAAACCATTATATCTTTGAAACAAAAATCCTAAAATTTGGAAATTTTTTCGAATACTGGTATGAAAGTCCGCTTTCAATAATTCATAAGTAGTCCACAATCAGCTGCTGGGATTAGAAAATATTAATCGAATTGTCCAAACGAGGTGGGCATAAGTATTTTGACAAGATTTCAAACTTGATATATTCTTAGCACAGGATATTTAAAGCTAAAAGAATGATGTATTCTATACAAGTTTTTCGCCGAATCCGAATCTAGCGTTAGAATCTCCATATCTCTGATAGATTAACTGTAAATTAGGCATGAAATTGCAGAAAATGGCTAATTTGGCTGTTTTACCGTTGGGCCCAATGCGCTAGAAAAAATGTTGTTTTTAATAATTTGATTTGTTTATTGTATAGTTCATACTTTTATCCCTAAAATGTGACTTAAGCCTTATTTATTTCATAAGATATAAGTTCGTGATTGATCTGGCAAGTTTAACGGATTTGTATTAGAATTCCAGTTTAAATTAATTTTAAATTAAGATTTGTATTTAGTTGAGCGCAGGGTAGTTTAAGTGTAGTTTTTAAGTTTACGGCGTTTTGCTTTAAAAACTACACTGCAAAAACCTGCAAATCGGCCATACTTACTTGTTTCGGTCTCTGCATTTTTGGATGGGAGAATCTTCACCTCAAATCAGGACGTTAAAAACCGCTGGGACCAGTTTTTTGCCTGCACGGATCAACAATTTTATGAGCATGGAATAAATCTATTGCCCGAAAGATGGCAAAAGGTATTGGATCAAAATGGAGCAAATATGATTTCATAAAATGCTTTAAGCAATAAAAAAAAATCGTGTTTAAATTACACTAAAAAAAATCGAAATTACTTAGCGAACGACCCAATATATAGATGTCCGATTTCAACCAAACTTAATGGAATCTGGGAAAAGCATAACCAACTAACATGTACGAAATTTTGAGGCGATTCCATTCAAAACAAAAAAGTTTTTCTCACTAGAACTACTTTTTCGACCGATCTTTCGTACTACAGCTTTATTGTATAGTCATCCGATTTTGACAAAACTATTATAACTGTGAAAAAGTTTATAAAATAAATATATGTCAATATTTAGGACATTTCCGTTAAGAACAAAAAAGTTTTTCTCACTAGAACTAGCTTTCGATTGATCGTTCCTACAGTCATTTGATTTTGACAAAGCTTTGTAGAACTGTGTAAAAGTATTAAAAACAAATATATTCGAATTTTAAATACATTTTTATTAAAAATCAAAAAGTTTTTCTTACTACTTCGCCCAAACTTAATTGAATCATGGAAAAGGCTAGCAAACTAATAAATACGAAATTCGGAAACGTTTCCATTAAGAACAAAAAAGGTTTTTCTCACTAGAACTAGTCTTTCGATCGATCGTTCCCATGACTGCTATATGCTATAGTCATCCGATCCGGACGGTTCCTACAAATGTGCAGCGTATTGGTACTAAAAGACTTCGTGTAAAGTTTGGTGAAGATAGCTGACGGATGAGACAGCATGAAACAGACAGACGGACAACTCAACTCAGCTCGTCATGCTGATCAAGAATATATATACTTTATGTGGTCTGAAAGGCTTATAATACCGCGTATATACATTCGTAAACTAGTGTTGTTGTTCTAAGCGTACTGCATTTTCCTTGCTCTTCTGATAAGAATAAATATAATTTCTTATTCTCATTAATTGTTAGTCGTTAAAGAAAAATATGACTCAAGTCAATTGATAAGGAGCTTTTATATATATTATATGTATTTTAAGCTTATGAATAAAATTACATACTCAGTATAATTTCTGAGCTCCACTCAAATGGATCTTCAGCGCCAACTAAAGGAGGCGTTAATCAACTGCCAAATAGCGGACTTTAAAAGTGCGCTACGCCAGGGAGCCGATCCCAATCTGTTGGATGGCAAGAACATATCCATTTTCGAGAGATGTCTGGCAACATCTCAAAGAGCTGATTATATAATCGCGTGCTTGGAGCATGGTTGCAGTGTGAACTATGTGAGTAGAGTGACGTATATATAAAACTTTGATTCTTATTAGAGAATACAGAGAAATTCGAAAAATATTCAAATATTTTAAGTTCGTGCATAAATGAGCAATAGCCATTTGAGAAAGACGACCAGAAACTTGGAAAATTCATTCGATAGTTAACATTGATCTGACTTTGGCCTGATTTTATTTTATCCATGTAAAATATTGTGAAAAATCATCAACCGATAGTATTCAAGAGATTTTTTATTTAAAGGTCAGCATCCAGCACTCCGGAACTTTCATTTCGTCATAATACTTTATATAAATAGGAACACTTTGCTTTGCTTTGCTGCTCATGAGCTACTTGAAAGAGCTTCAATTTATGTAAAGTATTATTCCGGAGTGCTGGATACAAACCTTAACCAAAAATTCTAATTAAGTTTGCGCTAAACTTTTCAATAAAGTAGCCAGCGCTCGTATATGTTTCGCTGAATTTGTCTAAAATCTTTTCTTATACTTACAGATCAATGCAAGGTTGGTTAAAGCCGCCATAAACTATGCCTGCGACTCGCGCTGTAGCCAGAATCTAAAGGTGTTACTCGATCATCCTGGCATTGAGATGAATCATCCATATGCAGGCCTAACGCCACTCAACTCCTTGGCCAAAAATTTAACCAACAAGAATGCAAATGAGGTGTACGAGTGTATGAAACAGCTTTTGGCCTATGGAGCCTCACCCAACATACCCGATGGAAATGGAAAAGTGCCGCTGCATCATGTGGTTTTAAAAGAAGATTTAAATGAAGGTCAACGCTTTGTAGAACTCTTGCTGGAGCAACCCCAACTGGATATAGATAGCTCATCACATAAGGGCGAGCTGCGAAAACTTCTAATGAAAAAGTATCCGGACTTGGAACTGCCAGCTGAAAATACAAAATCAACTAATGTTACCCTGGAACTGCTCAAAACCAAACTGCAAAATGGAGAGGAGCAGGAATTTGGAGAGCTACTACCTGGCTTTGAGAGCACTGTGGGCGGAGAACTGCTGATCAGAGAATGCGTTGAAAATGGTCGAAATCAGGCCTTTGATTTGCTGCTTGAATCAAATCTGGTTATTGATATTAATCATAGGTACCATAAAAGATTAACTCTGTTGGAGCTGGCCATTATACATGGCAATTGGTATGCTTTAGACCAAATTCTAAAGCATCGGGAGCTGAAAATTTACCCAAACATGCAACTACTCAATCGTGTCATCTGCAAACTGGATGAACCATTACCTCAACCCAATCACTGTGATTATAAGAAATGCCTTGACATTTTACTCGAGAATGAGCGGGTACAAGTTAATGAAGTAGATGAGTGTGGTTATACACCCTTACATTATGCAGTGAGATATCAGCAGGAAGAGGCCATTAAGAAATTACTTGGAAAAGGAGCATGTCTGGGTCAAGCAAGTAGATTTAACGAGTTGCCGGTGGAAGAAATAGATGCCAAATTGTTGGAAGAGCACTTCAATGAGTGCATTAGCGACAATAGTGTTAGTGTTAGTCGAGCTGCTGATGACTATGAGATAGTCATTGACTATAAAAACTTGGGCTTAAACCATGGCCTAATCCTTTTAGAGTACTTGGCTCAGTCAGAGCATTTACTTCATTTGTTGGAGCATCCTTTGATCACTAGCTTTTTGATGCTTAAATGGCATACACTAAAACGTCCATTTTGCATACACCTCTCCTTAAATGTTCTCTTTACGATTTCAATTATTTTGCATGCTGTATTTACATTTACCATGAGAGCTGATCCATCAACTGTATGGTTTATGATGAGCGTAATCTATGTAGGTTGTGGCTATATGTCAATCATTGAGCTTATTCAGCTTTGGTATCGTAGATTAGCTTATTTGTGCTGGAGCTCGCTACTTAGTTTGGCTGTAATCATACTCAGCCTGCTTTCCAGCTTAGAAATTGGTGAAGAACTAGAGACTCGACGTAATATAGCCGTCTATGCCATATTTTTGGGAGCACTCAGGCTTACCTTGCTATTGGGTTCAGTGCCCAATGCCAGCATATCCACACATATGATCATGTTTCATAAGGTCTCCTGCACATACCTAAAGAGTTTTTTCTTCTATTCCATACTGATTATGGCTTTTAGTATTTCATTTTATATACTCATTCCCCAGGATCCAAGTCAAAATTTGCATACCTTTTCAGAATTTTTACCTTCCATTGTTAAAACTGTTATTGTTTCCACCGGCGAGTACGATGCGAAAGATTATCCATTTAAAGACATATTTGGCTATGCATTTTTCGGCATTTTTGTAATTATCGTGTCCCTGGTGATATTTAATTTAATGAGCGGTTTGGCCGTGGATGATACGCAGGTAAGACATGTTACATCTTGTTTTGTAATTACAGAGCCCTGTTCTCAATTCCACTTCCATCTCTAAATCAAAAATTTTGCAGAATGATTGATAGAAATCCGTTTTCGATTCCGTAATATGCGGATCGTAATTCTTAATTCAATTTGGAATTTCCATTTCTTTTTAAATCACAAAACTTTCGTTTCTTGAAGTGGAATTGGGAAACGGAATTGGCCTGAATATTATAATGATATATCATAAATTTATTTTGAATGCATGATGTCGCTACGCCAAATTAATACCCAATTCATCAAAATACACAATTCTAATTAATTTTTTTATTACCTTTATTTTCAGTTAATTCGAGCTCAAGCCAAAATGAATGGCTCCATTTCCCTTATACATTTGTTACGTCACTTTGAGATCTTCCTGGGACAACCCCATAGCAGTTGGGAGCGTTTATTTTCGCTGACCAGGAACAAATTACTGGGGCAAAACCTTTCAGTCATTAAATTGTCCATATTTCCGAATCGAAAGAATAAGGTAGTCCCGGAATTGGAAGCCAGATATTCAAAGGACATTGAGCAATGTCACAAAACGAAACGAAAGCTCGGAAAGCTTACATAATTTTGTGCTGGAAAAAAAGATTGTCAGTCGAGCACGAGCGATACTATATCAAAAATAATAATCAATGTTCATTTAATGCTTATTTATACGCTTCTACACTAAGCTAAGATAATTACATATTGCATACACTCAAAGAAAAACTGCACACTTAAAACTAAAACTATCATATTTGATTTTACTATACCCCTTTTGTATTCAAATTATTTAATAAGAATTTTGATTTGACTAAAAACATATTTAAATATAAAATTTCAGTAACCCTTTTTATATTCCTAATGCTAGGCAATGCCCCCAATAATTCGTGAGCTGAAAAAAAAATTTTGAAAACTTGCTAAAAATATTCTAAATACTTGATTAGTAGGGCGAGTCAAATTTTTAATCGACCAAGCGTATAGCAGAAACTTAATCTACAGTAAATTCTGAGAAATTTTGACCAAAAAACCATAGGTCTAAGATCAATTCCTAGATCGCGCCTAGCGATGTCAAAATTATATACATTAAACAGTTCAACAAACATTGGGTCGTGGCTGACACTTGGTACCATTCGACAGAGGACTTCAAGCTGAATACAAGTAAATTTTCAAAATATCTCTACCACGTCAAGTTTTTGATAATTCGATGGTAAAAGTTGTAAAAAAGCCATCTTAAACGGAATGAGGAGCATGAAAATTTAGATGCATAGAGCGAAATAAACACAGGGGAGCAGCATTTTTGTTTCATGAAAAATTATGACTGATATTATACTCTTCCGGGGTGCTGATTTCAGATCTAAAGTCAGATTGTATCAGCTTTAGTTTTTGAGATAACTAAATCGCGCTAAAGATTTTCTTGCTTGACTTTGTTCACGAGGGCTGTTTTTAATGCTCCAACAATAGTCCGCCATCATGTGAGTATTCCAGTGTCCCTGGTAACGTTACTCCATAGCTCGAATGTCTTGATGAAACCTTTCTTCTTGATCTTTACTTAGATCAAGATTTTCAGGGAAACAAGACCGACAAGAAAGCTGCTGGAAGTGTGACAACAACAGTTCAATATGCTCCGCATAGCATTCATCATTTTACGATAGTATGACATTCTAGTTTCTGGGTTTGAAAGATTTCTTTGCTTTAGTCGAGAAGCAAGAATTCGAAGTCTTTTTTAAAAAGGCTAAGGTCTCAGACTAATTCACTGAGGTCTTTCTGATTAAAGGACTGCAGCTCCAATTTGTAACACTTAAGGAGCATTTTGTGTAGATGAAGACGCTTGCGTTACTGAGCTGGGGCCGGTTTCTTTTATTAATCACGTTTCTATCAACCACACAAAAACAACATTCATCTTGATGATTTGCACACGGGGGGAAAAAAGTGGTCAGAAAATATGTTTAACGACCTAACTACTAAAACACAAAAATTTAACATTTTTTTTTTTTAACATACGATCCTTTTAGGTCGTACACTTTTCCCAGCGATTGTTCAATAGTTTCGATACCTTTTTTATAATAAGAACTGTGAAGCTCTTCAAAATAGGCATTAAACTCGGACTCCACCTCTTCATTGTTGCCAAATCTTTTTCCTCCGAGCCATTTTTTCAAGATTGGAAATAAGAAATAATCAGAGGGAGCTAAGTCTGGCGAATAAGGGGCGTGGGGTAGCAATTCAAATTTTAATTCATTAATTTTAGCCATTGCAACGGCAGAGGTGTGAATCGGCGTTTTTGTTCTGAAGTCGGCAAACGCGGCACCATCTTTTCGGTCAATATGCGATGTACAGCATTTTTTGAAATGCCTACACATTCAGCTATCTCACGAACTTTCAATCGCCGGTCACTCAATACACATTTTTTAATTTTGGCCACCATTTCTGAAGTGGTCACCTCTTTTGGACGCCCATTACGATGTTCATCTTCGCAGCTCAAACGACCTCGCTTAAACTCAGCCACCCAATATTTTATTGTTGTAAACGAGGGAGCAGAATTACGTAAGGTAAAATCCAGCTCCTTTTTAATATTGGTTGGACTAAGACCTTTTATATGAAAGTATTGTATCACATAACGATGAACAATTTTGTCCATGTTTGCAAATCAATAACAAGCGTTCTCTATTAAAATCGACCAAAAAAAAACTGTGCAGGGTAAAGGCACCAAACTTCAAATTAAGCTTTTAATAGTCGGTACTTCCTCTTAATATTTTTTGTGAACATTTTCCAACACTACTGTGCTAGGTCGGCCATTTCTGGGACGGCCCTCGTATGTAGGCATTCAGACGTGCGTCTTCAAACGCTTGGCAATAGCCTAACAGTCTACGACGCGTCGGACGGCCGTCGTCGTTGCACACGCCGAAGGTCTTGGGCTCTACTTCCAGTAAGTCCCGACAAAAATTTGTATTTCTTTAATAAAAATAACCACGGTGGTGTGGGTCTGGACGGTGGACCTGGAGGGTGGATCTGGACAGTGGGATCTGGACAGTGGACCTGGACCTGGACGGTGGATCTGGACGGTGGACCTGGAGGGTAGATCTGGACACTGGACCGACCTCAATTTTTTTTTTTTATTTTCCGCCACATCACTGGTGTTTGAATCCTCAAAATAGGGGAAGTTAACTTCGGATCGGCCGACGTTTTGTACACCCTTGCAGTTTGTTTTTCTAAATAAGACTACTTTTCGTTCCTTACTTTTCTACCATATGGGAGCTATACTATATAGATGTCCGATCTCGACCAAACTTAGTGCAATCATGGAAAAGCATAACAAACTGATAATTACGAAATTTGGAGGCGATCCGAATTAAAACAAAGAATTTTAGAACTTCTTTTCACCGACATTTACTAGCATATATAGGCATCCGATTTTGACAAAACTGTGATTCTGTAAAAGTTTTTCCAGTTTTCACCTCGCTAGAGCGAAGCACCGTGCCAAATTTTAAATCAGCACAAAAACAAAACAAAAAGACGTTTCCATTAAAAAAAAAGTTTTTCTCACTAAAACTAGTTTTTCGACAGATCGTTCCTATGACAGCTATATGCTATAGTCATCCGATCCGGCCGGTTCCTACAAATGTGCAGCGTATTTGTACCAAGAGAGGATAGCTTTAAAACTGACGGAGCAGATAGCATAGAAACAGACAGACGGACGGACAGACGGATAGGGACAGACGGATAGGGATAAATCAACTCAGCTCGTCGTGCTGATCAAGAATATATATACTTTATGTGGTCGGAGATGCTTCCTTCTAAGCGTTACAAACATCCGCACAATTGTATAATACCCTCTGCAAGGGTATAAAAAGTTGCTTCAAAATTTGTATGACAATTTTACTTTAAATCGAATCAACTAACATCTGGATACAGGCCTTTATTATTTAAAAAGAAAGTAAAATTCCCGTTGGCTGTCAGAATTCAGATAGGCTACTTCTGAAATTGCTTCAAATCAATCCCCAGCTTGGTCCAATAGTACAGAATATATTTTTGAATTTCGCGACTCTACAGAAAAAGCTATAGTCCTTAACCTTGACCCTTGTTCTATTGGAATTTATGGCTTGTTTGGAAAGCAACCTGCTCTAAAGGGCTGATGAACCTGACTGAAGCAAAACACAAAAAAACAATTATAGTTTCAAGAGCTCCACACTAGGGCCACAGGGTAGTGCGTGCTTATTATCCCAATTGGCTGACGCCAAGTTGTCGCCTTCGCCACTCTGGTGGGACAGGGAGGCGTAACCCTTAATGACTGAAACAAGTTGCTGTCGCCTGCTGCCTGTTTTACTCCTTGTGGAATTTACTGCATACTAAAAGGTACGGCAACAAAATGAATGTCAAGTTCACATACAGCAAGCAGCAGCAGCTGGGGATGATTTTTGAACTCGAATAAAATTAATCGAAATCGAAATCAAAATTATTTGTAAGTTGTTTGTCTGTACTTGATAAACCCGTTTGAATTACCTTGATACGCATACGACAGTTGGCTCCCCGAAAGTGGATGGCGAGAGGAGGGGACTGTGACGTCAACTTGTTTGTTGTGTTTGGCGAATTTACTCTACGGCGCACGCTGGAATTTATTAATTTCGCCTCACAATTTACTCAGATGCGAGATTCCAGTTTTGGGACAGGGCTTGAAACTATGCGAAAAATTCCATTCGCTGGGCAACCGTTTTATGCTTGATTTATGGTTTATTCGTTTTGATGTTATTGCTCATTTTGGGCCTACGCGAAGCTACGTGCTGTGTCCCGTCCAACGAATGGGAGTTGTGATCTGTAAAGACTGTCGAAAAGTTACTTGGTTAGTATTGTAATTAAAGCCCAGAGACAAATTGATAAAAATATTTACGCTTTAGTTTTTGTTTTGACGGGTGACGCATAATTAGTAAACCATTCAGTACGGTAGCAACAATTGTTGGTATTCCATTGCCTTCGATCAAATTAACGAGAAATGTATGAAAAAATTAATTTAAAATTTATTGCCAGCGCATGTATGTATGCTTGAATGTTCATCTCACCTAGGCTGGTGGTGCAGGTTCTGGCCCAGAAGTCCGTTTTGTTTGCAAACTTTAAAATTTTGAACGACGAGCAATGGTACGCATTATCTGTGCTACCCTGGAGAGGGCACTCGATCTCTGACTTTACTACAAAGCAAAGGAATGCATTATCTGGTGGATACGATATAACTCCCCGCTGGTGAATGAAAGCAAAGGAATACATTATCTGTGGTACGCTGCAGAGGGCACTCGCTCTGATATTACATATCTACGGGGAAAAAGGGGAAATAAAAATTTATTAATTTTGTATGCCTTTCACGATGCATTAGAAAAATCGCAGAACTGCAAGTATGACCAAGGAGGCACAAAGACCAAATTCCAACGCAATGCAAATTATCCTTGTCATATCCCTTTTGGCTGGAAGTTCGGATTTTTACTCCGGAACATCATGTAATTGCAGGCGGGTGCAATGCACGGGGATCAGACAGCTACTAGAAGTTTTTGATGATGATTACTCCCGATAATAGTTCTTAAAAAAAAAAATAATTATTCAGTTCCGAGGTTTATTTGGTTTATTTTGGGAAAGTGTTCCAATAAAATTGGAAAGTAAGAAACCCTGAACCAAAACTGTTCCGGTACGATGATTCAGTTCGGAAAACATCTGTATTTGAAAGCCGTTGTTCAAAAAATAAATATATATATATTGCTTATATATATATTGCTTATAGTCAATGGTGTTCTGTTGGTATGCGGTTTCGATTCTGGTTCAAGTCTGATTCACTGTTCCTATCAAAGTCCTAATCCCGCTCATACTAAAGTGTAGGCCTTGGAATATTAGTTATAACTACAAGAGTGGTCAGGTACCAATAAGAAAGCAATTAGAAAGTCTTTAGGTCCTCTTGCAATGAAGCTTAATTTGAAGCCTGCCCAATAGAGCAGGGATAAACATTGATGTTTTTATCGATGTATCGATGTTTCGAAGGAATTGCAAACATCGATGTTTTTTGAGCAAGCAAAAGAAAATGTAAGAGAATTTATTAAAATTTTTGATTAAAGCTATGTACCCAGACAAGCTTAATCGATTTAGCTGGGGTCGAGTTCATATAAAATAACGGTAGCAAAACGCTTGCTATAACTTTTAGCTGGCCTCTTAGCTTGAGCCGTTCTCAGACAAGCTAAATGCCTTAGCTAAAAACGCGTGGCGCCGCAAAAAAAAAATGGTTTGCAATTATTTAGCAAGTAACGCTTGCTAAATAATATAACACAACTACTGCACTCCAAGCATCATCCAAATAATCCTGCATTTGCACTTATTTAAATTAATTTAATTGTAATCAAATCACACTTGGTAAACCAACACAGTGCAGTAAGACCGTTTGACATTTGATGGTATTTTGGCGTTGAGCAGTCTCACTGTACCATTAGCTGGGACTCCAGCGTAAAAAGATGTATTTTTAGCAAGGTCTAGATTTAGTTTAAGTACATAGCTTTAAGGTAACATTGGTGTATGCAATTTAGTGTGTTTCTGCTTTTTCACTCGTCTACGTATACTATTAATTGTACAGGGTGGCTGATAAAAGCTGCTACCAAAAAAAAAAATTGAATGACTTTTTTTCTATTTGATGGATCTACTTAATTTTTGTTTTGTTTTGTAGATTGATCTTTAAATTTATGGAAAATAGATAATTGGGACACTGAAACAAGAATTTGACTTGTCCGCCGCTATCACGCCCTGGAGTTCGTAGTTTCGGTTCAAAGAGAGTTTAGGCGCACGTTTGGCGGCGATTCTCCGAACAGATGGACCATAATAAGACTTGTTAACAGTTTTTCCGAGCGTGTGACAGTCGTAAGAAGACCTTTCCATCGAAACCCTTCAGTTTGAACTGAGGAAACAATTGCTGCGGTAGCTGCAGCCATACAAAACAATCCAAGAGTTTCGACAAGGAACTTATCTGCTCAAATGGGTATAAGCAGACACTTATCGCAGTCAATTATGCACTATGATTTAAACTTATTCCCATATAAAATTCAAATGGCCAACAAACTGAACGCAGCAGACTTGCCGATTCGCTTAGAATTTTGCCAGATGATGCTTCAAATGGTGGAAGAGGACGAAAACATGTTGAACTGTATTTTTATGTCTGACGAGGCCCATTTCGACTTAAACGGCAACATAAATAAAAAAATTGTCGAATATACACACAGATACTTCATGAGACGGAATTGCATCCACTTCGTGTGACAGTGGTGTGAAGTTTCATCACGCTGCATAGTCGGGCCCTACATCTTCGAAGATATGGTCACACCGTTACTGTAACTGTAGATCTAATTAAGCTATATTTAATAAAATTGAATGAGCTTTAACATGAATAAAAGAAAAATGAATTCCATACACTGAAAAAAAAGTTAGGACTTTCTAAATGTAGCAATCGGCATGCGAACGAGTTGGGAGGCATTCTCCCGCAGGGTCGACCGAAGCGGAGATGGCGCGACCAGGTGCAGGGAGATATTGCGAAGCTGGGAGTGCCCTCCTAGTGGAATGTCGCTCGGAACAGAGGCGAGTGGCGGGCATTAGTGGCAGCGGCCGAGACCGTAAAACGGTTGTGATGGCCAAAGAAGAAGAAGAAGAATGTAGAAATATTCATCAGCCACCCTGTACATATGCTTACTTATTTACTTTTAGTACAAGAGCGATCAAAAGAAAACTGCGAGGAATCGAGTGATGTAGTTAGCCCTAAGCGAAAAAGGGAAAGTTCATTTGTCCTAAGAAAATTCTGCAGACGATATCTGTCTGATTCAGAACGCATATTCAGCAAAGCAGGACAACTCATTTCCGATCGCAGATGCTCCCTTAAATCAATAACGGAAAATAAGCTTTTGTTCCTAAATAAAAACATGTCAATATAATTTTTTGATCTCCGTAAAAACTACAAATATTGTGTTGTGAATCTTCTTGTAGTACTACTTTTACAGAACAAAAACATCTATTTTTTTCCAAACATGGATGTCAATGGTTGCGAACATCGATTTTTTCCCTGCTCTTCTGTCCAACCCCCTATGCATTTTTTGGGCATGCCTGCTCCTTACCAAAGGCGAGAAACGGGCATTCATTTGATCTGCCGACTCCTGTTGTTACGTAAAATCGTGGGTCCTCGCTAATACTGTCTGACATTCCTTTGTATGGCCGTTACTCATCTTTGTGTTTTTAGATTCTTTGTCCAACCAACTTCAGTCTTCGAACCGTCGTGATGGTGTTATTGGACAGATTCTTCCCCTAGTAGGAGTTTCTAGTTTTTCGACTTCTCTTTATTAAAACAGTAGAGAACTATACCCGCCTCAGCGTTGATTCCCACTTCTAGTATGAGGTTGGCGCCTTAAGGGTGGATCGCAGAAGAGAGACTGCTCTTAGCAATTGTGGGATTTGAACTTAGTTCTTTCAACAGACCAACAATCCATATGTAAGCATAGGTAGTAAATGGCAGACAATTACAGTTCTCCATCTCCATACTCCTATGGTAAAAAACGAGCTTTTACCGTGCAAATAAACGAGCTTTAAGATAACATATGCTAAGGCTGTTATTCCCTTTGTCCGAGCTCCCATTTAAGTTGATTCTAAAAAAAAGCCACCTTAGGAAGCTATGAGTTGGCTGTCAAAAAACTATCCTTTTATCACACTTTTTCAGATTGTCTATTACCAGGATGGCTCGCTCTCAAGCCGCCAGCTGTGTATCTTTTCGGCTCTCGCTGAGCAGCGAACGAAGGTCCGCGAACCAGCAGGAGCCCACAGCTGCCTAAAGAGGGCTCGCGGCTAGAGTTCTGCGATATTTTTTCTTACTTGCAAGTACTTATTTAAAGCTTGTCATAATCTCAATATACATACCTGCATTTTATACCCGCCTAATCGGAATCATTCTCGTCACCTCCTTGAGAAAGCGACTCGATGCTTATATCGCTCATTTCGCTCATACAGTCATCATCACTCGTGATCTGATCGAGTTGGGCAGTTATGTCTTCCACATGAGTCGACGCAAAGTAATGGCCATTGTACTCCTTTATGAAACCCAAGCGAATCGCTGCCTCCAGTAGGTTTCCCAATGTTTGCTTTAATATACTCGACTCATTTTCAGTTATTTCATCATGGCAAAAAGTCTTGTATATAATATCGAACTCTACGGGTTCGTTAAGCTCGCGAATTCGCTGGATGAGCATTTTGCCATTGATCTTATCAGACATTTTTAAAAATTTAGATAAAACTACGCGAAAAAAAACTAAGTGTATAAAAATATTCTAAATTTAGTTGTATGTTTCTCGTAGAAGAACTTGGGTGTAACTAATAATTGTTGAACCGACACTTTACCAAATTACCAACAGTATGAACTTTAACTGCCAACCTACTTGATTTGGAGAATTCTAAGAAAAAAATATTTTTTTATTTATTCCAAATAAATTTAGTTAAATTCGTTGAATTTATGGTGGCGACTTGGAGACGCGACGCTCGTCAAAAATTCCTGCATAATTTCATTTTCGATCGGGAAATAGATTCAAATTCAACCTTAGACCGGTCTCGCCAACGTGTAATAAAAGCTTCACGCCAAGTTCCCAGACCAGTGATTAGCACATGGCCGAGGTGTATTGGCTGGATGAACAAGACCGCTCATAACGTTTGATGGATTGTTGGCAATTTCTTTGGCGCCAGTCACCGACCGGACACGAAATCTTCAAGGGGGGTTTTTCAAATGCAAATTTTCTGCCTGAAATTAATTAGTAAAGTCTGCCACCAGAAATTTCTTTCTCTTTCACCTACATCCAGTTCTGGGAAATACCAAAGCGAGCTACTTAGTGATTGATCTGTGGGGGAAACGGGGAATAAAGTTTCAATTTAGCTCTCATAAGATGGTCACATAAATGCACATATTTGTTAATCTTTTTTATTTTTTAGTATAAAAGGAAATTCCCTGAATGTTTGAACATGTTTCGGTACGGAGATCAATAAGATCGTTGTTTGAATCCAAACTCTATTCAAAAATATTAGGTACTGCCTTTTTTCAGATTCGAAAGGTTTTTATATACAATTTGGAGGTAATTTGGTTAGAGGTAATTTTTTATTTACATATCAAGCATCCAACTTTAACAACAAGTAAACGAACTAGAGAAAACTCGAGTAAAATCCTAAAAACCATATCGTGAGAGTGTACAAAAAATTTGGTTTTTAGTGTTCCAAACTCAAAGCCAACGGAAGTCTATCAATTTGATTCGGTAAGGCGGCATTGCTTACTGGCCCTGCAGATAAGTGAATACTATCGTAAGCGAAATCGAATAGAATCCTGCAAAATCAAATACCATATCCTAATTCAAAATTAGTTTCGGGAATAGCAGAACCCATTGCTCTGCTTTAGAACACGAAATAATAGGACGTTAGCTGACCATGCAATGACTTCTTTATAAGAAACAGGTCAGAAAAGTAGTGCATCTGTCATTCCATGAGATTTTGTAAAGGCTTAGGACATTTCCAAAAACAGTTCTAACGAAAAGCTTTAAAATGCTGAAGAAAAAGGTTCCAAGGGTTTCCAAAGAGTAGAAAAATATATGCATTGCAACTACCAAAGTTCCAGCGACTATTTTAAATACACTGGCCTGAATGGTTCGCATGATGGGCGATCAGGCGTAGTGTAATAGAGGTCTAAAAAGAAAGAGTTCCCTGAAAGATCGATACATTCAAGATTACAAACGAAATTTGAGCGTGTAAATACACTGACTTACAAATAAAACCAAGAAATAAAGTCGGTCAAGCTCGACTATAGCATACTCTGCTGCCCATAATTGTTTGTTTTCCTTATAACTCGACTATCGTTCATCCGATCTTTACCATTCCTTTGGCGGATCGACAAATAATCCAGACTACTAAACATCTATAAAATTGTGGGAGATATGATGTTTTTTCCAATATTCGGGTATAAGAAGTTTTTGTCCCATTCATGTGAAACCTCTATCTCTTACCATCTCTGAGATCTGTGCGTTCATACGGAAATACAGACGGACAGAGAGACACTTTTGCACAAACTTAATGTATTTGGAACAGAGTATAAAAAAACTATTTAATAACCCATTTCTGATAGAATTTTATGTTATTTGGAATGCCGATCACGAAATTCAAAAAATGTTTATGAAAAAGTTTTTTTAAAGGGAATTGTTTCAATCTTTCGGTAGGTACCTTTATATAGGGTGGCTGATGAAAGCCGCTACCAAAACAAATTAATTAAATAATTCATTTTTTCCATTTCATGAATCTGCTTTAGTTTTTTTTTTATTTTTTAGATTGATCTTTAAATTTGAGGAAAATGGATAAATGGGACTCTAAAACAAGAATTTGGATTGTCCGCCGCTGTCACGCCCTGGAGTCCGTAGTTTTGGTTCAAAGAGAGTATCGGCAGATTTACCATAATGAGACTTGTTAAGCCTAGTACGGAGAACGCAAAAAAGCGCTCGCAAACAAAAATCTTCATATAAAAATGACACTGTAAAACCGCTCGCAAAATTTTTGACGTAAAACCTTTTGCGACTAGTATGCTGACAAGCAAACAGGGGGGTGGTAAAATCCACACTGGCGTCCTCGCGTTACCAACTATTCTGCGCATGTGGATTTTATTGAACAGCTGTTCGAGTTTTGTTTGTGCGCCCAAACTAATTAAAGCAGCAAAAACATGTAAAAAAAAAATAAAAATCACCGGCCAATGTCGATGAAGAGAAACCACATTAATATATATGTACTAACGTTTATGAAATAAAAACAAATAAATAATGAAAGTGTGTAACATTTATTATTGATCTCGCACGCCTGCAGATTCGTATCGCGTCTGCACCGGGTGCTTTGTTTTGGAGCCAATTAAAACTGTTGGCGCTCATTTGGAAGTTTTGAATGAACACTTCTGTGACTCGAACTATTGGTGAAATCACATTAGATCTTTCAATCTCACTTAGCTTTGTCGATATACTCATATCGTTAGCAAATCTTTCAAATATGTCAACTGAGACGCTAGCGTATGCTTCTTGTATGCTCTGCCTTCCTCATCCAAGGCAATTTGTACGGCATAAATGAAAACTTGAGTTTTCAGATACAAAATCTGTAATACAGGGGGAAACTGCCTCCTGTCTTTGCCTTTGGACGTTACTGATCTCCATAATTTTTTATTGTTGCGACTTGAAATCCTCATTAAATTGTTTGTAAGCCGGGGAAAAGTGTGATCGTACCTTTAAAAATTACCAATAACGCCTTATTTTTGGAATTTTTTTGGGAGTCTCAGCACGCTAATGTGTTTTTACGTTCCACTTTCGCAATAAATAGCTTTTTTGTGTGCACAAACAGTTTGGCGTTCTCTATACTAGGCTTAAGCAGACATTTTCCAAATCGAAAGCAAACTTGTTATGGGTATGGTATACACCTACCTTCATGAAAATATTTGTGGCTCTATCCTTTAAAGTCTCTGAGATCTAGGCGTTCATACAGATAGACAGACAGACGGACATGGCTATATCGACTCGGCTTCTAATGCTGATCAAGAATATTCATACATTATGGGGTCGGAAGCATAGCTCGCAAATGTGTTTTCTGTTACATGTTTACGGTTGAGCAAAAAAAACGTGTCGGTCATCCGACAACCTCCGACAGCAACTGCTTTGAGCGAGCGCTCATTAAACAACTGTTTGCAAATGAACAGAACACAATAAGTGTCTACGAAAAGTGTTTTTTGTTTGTTTTTGTTTTGTGCGTTTGGTAGGCTGTTTGTATGTGTGACGCTCGTTATACAAAGACACACACGAACGCAACACACAACCACATATACATACGCAAAAACACTTCGGAAGTATGCTCTCGGCAAAAGTGTCAGTGAAATACAGGAGAGAAACAGGAACGAAAAATGCGGTCTTTGCTCTGAGAGCAACAGAATTGAGCAAAAACAGAACAGAAACTGTCTTTCGCTCCCTGTTTTCGTTGTGTTTGTAACCAAACTATTTTTTGCCGACATGTTGAAAGTGTTGAGAGTTTTTTCCGAGCTCTGGTGTAGTGACAAGTATATCGTCGGTTGCTAGATCAGATTGGGAATTTTAAGCGATTTGAAGCATACTACCTAAGTCTAAGAGGCGATAAACAGTCGGTTCCAATTCGCTTAAATTTCGTCCACATATCGAGTAACCAAGCTTTTTCTGTCACTTGACTTATAAATGCAAGCAGTTTTAGTTCGAAATTGAAGCGCTTAAACGAAAATCACTAGATATTTTTGGAGCACCCCCTGTAAACTGGCGATAACAATGTTTAAGATATTCAACAAAATATTTATTTATGGGCCGATTTCACATCTTCTAGATAGCTGCTATATGTCAGATAAAATCACAATTTACTCTGCTATTTGTTAGTTTATGTGACAGATAGCTCTATGTAGAAGATGTGAAATCCGAACTAAGAGTATCTTTAATACATATTTTGTAAGAATTTGCCGTCTGGACCTCTCTACCCGCCCCCTCGCTTCACCACTGTAGAGACACATACGAAGTTGTTGTTGCAATTTCGTTATACGAGAGTCCTATAAAAGCAACAACACATGCGCCTAAAGCATTTAGAGCGCGGGCATCCCTGATTTAAATTAAACAGGTTTCAGAATTGGTCCGAAATTCCACTGCTCCAATACCACAGAATAGCGATTCTTAGCATCTGTGTTTTTATTTTTCGCCATTTGCAGTTAATTGAATTCTTTCTAAGTGAGTGATAACTTTTGCCAATGTTCGATGTATCACGAGTACCCGACATAGCATTTAAAGGCTACCGAATTTTTGCTGTCAGCTCTCAACTGACAGAATCAAAATTTATTGTTCATTATTCAAAAAGATAAATTTCCTTGTTGCTTATAATTAAAATGTCTGCCTCTAGGCTGTTATATGCCGTTAATTTTGAGATTTATGGCAAAGTGCAGGGTGTCTACTTACGCAAATACACAGAGAAGCAGTCCCAAAAGCTAGGAATTCGCGGTTGGGTCATGAATACTCCACGTGGAACTGTGCGTGGTGAGTTGGAGGGACATGTGGAGCAACTGACACATATGAAGAATTGGCTAGAGAACAAGGGTAGTCCGCTGTCACGGATCGATAAGATCTTTTTCAGCGATCTGAGAGAAATCTCTAAGTATCACTTTGAAGGCTTCACCATACGCACAAACGACCAAAGCGAAGTAAACTCCAGAAGCGATAAATAAATGTTTGAAATTTCTTGAATAAATTCAATAAAAATATGAATTTAAAATATGTAGCTAAACGCGTGCCAAAAAGGCACTTGGCATGCGTAAAATTTGCATGTGGCTGAGGACTTTGTGAGAACAAAATTGAGTGTGGTATCGGTGAGTCGTTCTGTTCCAATCTGATCCCATTATTCCCTTTATATGTGTCGAAAAAGAAACTCCCTGTCATAAATGTGGACTCAAAAAGTGGCATGAAAAAAGTCTCGTTATCATAAAGTTGGTCTTTCCATAAACTAAATGAACGATCCATTAAGCCCCGCCTGGCTTAGTATTATGTAAAGCTTGAGTTGACTTGCTAATTGAACTTATGCACATCACCCAAGCAAATGGGAGCCTGGGAATGGGCCCACGCATTTGTGGTTTCTACGCTCCATAGCCAAAAATCACTTAGCACTTGTCCACCGACAAAGAAATGCGCAATTAAACTAAATTAACTGTAAAATAATGAAAGATTAAATTACAATTTAGCCAAAGAAAAAAAAGGGGGGAAAAAAGAAACATTTTAACAAACAATAGGATGCCGGCTTAAAATTAATTTGCTAAATTCTTTGTCCAATTTCGGGTTAAACCCACTAAAAACACAAAAAAATTAACGTCTGCTGTTGCTCTTCCATAAGCAAAGTTGAACTGGTCCACAAAGTGCGACGGCGACTGTCTGACGCCGCCGTTAACTTTCACGATCCGGTCCGAGGTCTGAAGTCTGCGCTTGAATTTCAAATGAGTGACGTGAATTTAAAATAGAAAAACAAAACCTTTGCAAAAATCCAATTTAATTAGGCGAATTTATCAACAAAACAAACAGCGCAGAACTTGCAAGATGAGGCTAAGGCTGAGGGTAGGAATTCCCAGATTAGAAATTTGCATTTTGTAAAGTTCAATCAGGCAGTTTTTTGATCCACTTTTTGCATATTTTGTCTGCAGTTTTGTTTTGATGTTGTTTTCCGAGTCTCTTTCAAATTGGTTGGAATTCCCTTTCCAAATATTCGAAAGAATATTTATTTGGCGAATTTTATATGGTTATATAATTTTATGTATGCGGAAAACATTGGAACCTTCGTCATGTCCATAATTGAGCATCTTTCATGATGATTTTAATAAATTCACTCAACTCGGTGCCACGCTTCGTGGTGTGTGTCCACTGCTGGTATTACGCGGTCGCCTGTTTTTATTTTAACTTTTTGTTTTTTGGACTTTGTCAATTAGCAGACTGAGGGGGCTCTCATCAGCTCGACGAACGTCTTGCTGAATCATCCGCGGGGCCTTTCATTAAGCAAACATCGCACATTCCGCTCATAAAAGCAAATACTCCAAAAGGTGAGCAAAAGTTTATTGCACGGGGAGACCCAAAGCTGATGGGAATATCAAATCTCGATACGGTTTGAAGAAAATGCAAAAATAAAGTCTAGAGGAATTTATAACGGAAATACTTGGCTTAAAATAGTAAAACTAAATGGCCCGCTAGCGTCAGTTTTCGATAGAAAATGTAAAATGGCTTGACACAGCCCCAAAGGGCCAAAGCCGAGCCTCTCTCAATCTCTTGGCTTGTGCGCTTTTAATTTTCGCACAAGAGAAGGGACCTACAATTTAACGCCGAATCCGAGCGGCAGTCTTGAGAAGCTTTTCATGGCTAATTACTACAAAGCTGGCGCCAACAGCAGAGAAGGGTGGCCGGGTGTAAAGTTTATTCAAAGAAAAAACTTTTCATTAGATGTTCCGAGGCGGGATCGAACCCACGACCTCTTGCACAGCGGTCGCGCACACTTGCCGCTGAGCCACCCGGCCACTCGACTGTGGGACAGGAAAGTTGAACATTTTTCAAAGAAGTTGGATAAGGATCAAGTATCCGACTTAGAGCTAGTTGGATGTATTATTTCTGCATATTTGATATTTTTAACAGAAGCAGCAATTTGTTAAAATACCTTTCCAATAAATAGACC
This sequence comes from Lordiphosa collinella, assembly GCA_018904265.1. Classification (NCBI taxonomy): domain Eukaryota; kingdom Metazoa; phylum Arthropoda; class Insecta; order Diptera; family Drosophilidae; genus Lordiphosa; species Lordiphosa collinella. The sequence goes on from JAEIFV010000014.1 coordinate 466,818, forward strand.
AACAATTTCTAAAAATTAAAATAATTTGTGATTTACTTCAAACAATAGGATTATTTGGTAGGATCTTATAAACAAAGCTTTAGTCAAAGCAATCGGACAACTAAGGTCCAATTTCTCAAAGGTTTCGTTTACCCAACCGAAGGTCAAAAATGAATTAAAAGCATTAGCGGGGGACACTTGTTTACCTGTACGGCTTATCAAAGGAACTTTGTCTCCACAGAAGTCAGCTGCAGTGATAAGGAAGTTGCCACATGGATAAGAACGCAGCGCCGCAAAGACCTGCTAACAATCCTAGTCATAACAAATTGAATCGCAACTGAATTAAGAGCTTCAACTTGAACTGTAATTCTAGCATGATTTATTTTACATTTAGATTTTGTTAACCTGAATCATTGAACAAATGTGGCATCATCCAGATGAGTAACGTATTTAGGCCTCTTCTCGTACTCTCGTGCATTATTTATTCGTTGCTCTGTCTTTGCAAATTCCTTTTCCATTGCGTGGAGTTAAATAATTCGTTTAATCATAAAAATTTTGTGGCAGCAAATAATAAAATAAACATAACAATTGTTGGAGCCTTTGGGACTGAGCTCGAGGTTAACTTTAACCAGTGCTCGAGTTCCGGTTAAGTTTGTTCCTCCGGTTACGACAGCCACATAATGAGACATTCAAATTCGGTCAACCTGCCGTTCAAGTTGACTAACCGGACATGGAGAAATCGGGACTAAGGCGACTCTATATAACAAGGCAGTTCATACCCACTAACAAAGCAGAGACTATGTTTTTCACTAACAATGCAGATACCATGTTTCCAGCCACTCAATCAAATTCTTGGACCTCCCTCCACAAATAATGCACCTTCAGGGTGTTACTTCAATTGCACAAAATCTACTTTAAAGGCCGTTATAGACTTGCGAGGTACGAGAAGTTTCATACTACAATTGAGGTGAGATGAAGCAGAAGTAACGATTTGATTAAAACCTTGCATGACTTCTGATAAAAGGAAATGTTACGCTTAACAGCAATTATTCGAGCTTGTAGTCTATGTAAAGGGTGATTATTATGCTACTTGGTTTTTCAGTGTACATTTTTTGACACCTCACGCGGCATTCCTAACATGTGGCAATGCCAAAAATGCTCAGTAGGGTTTGTCATTTTACAATGACGGCGACATCAAATGTCCTTACTTTTTTTAAAAATAACGAAAGTCGCAACGTTCCATTCAATCGAGCAAAGTACCGTGCGATGATAGCCGATTTTTTTGCCCAAAATGGAAGAATAGGAGTTGGTTGATATGTGGTTTCAACAAGAGGGTGCCACACGGTACGCCAAACCATGAATCAATTGAGAGGTGAGCAATCAATCTCACGCTTTTGACTAGTCTATGGTCATGGCTTTGTAATACAGTTCATACAAACAGCGGCTTCGATTGTAACCAATTTTTTCTTATAAAAAAATAGCAACTTAACTCGCAGCACAATCGGCCAAACGTGTTACAGTGCGTGCAGAGTAAATGCTCCTAGCCCGGTGGTGGAGCTGATAAAACAGAGGCATTGGAATGGCCAGATCGTAAGCATAGATTTTATTTCTTTTCCTTGGAAATTTTTTAGCTGAAGCTTTATATAAAACTGTGACTAATAAGTTGAGAGATGATAAAACTTATTTTTCAGATTCTTAATTTTATTTCAAGGTATTTAAATTTTTTGAATAAAAGATCAATCTGAATTTAAGATTGATTTTTTGCATAGTAAGTTTGGAAATACTGACCTACGCTTAAATCTGCCAAACTTTAACTGTTTTAGTACCGATTTCTTCTACACAGTTTATTTAAAACATAGTAGATATTTAGAAGTTAAGAAACAGGCCCTTAAACGCTATTATTTTTTCAATGGTACAATTTGATTTCTAGTCGCTTCTTATCTATCTCTTTCGAACCTTAGCTTGAAGTGCCAAATCGTATAAGATATTAATTATTTTCTGAAATAAAAAAAAAACATTTCCGAGTTCGTAAAAGTTGCCCAAACTTGGTCTGTTTGGAGCATGATCTACTTGGAGCTTGATCTGTTAGGAGCTTTATCTGTTTGGAGTGGTTTTATAGTAAATATAAGCTGACTAACTTGAATCAAAATATTTTCGACTTGAATTACTTTAACCTTTTTTTAAACATGAAAAAGGGCACTTTGACTCCACTCATGCAGGGCTCTAGTATCCATATATATCAACTTAATGAAGAAAGAGAATTGGAATGGATTTCTATTAAAATTCATTTTGAATTCGCTTCAGTCGAATAAAACTTTCCATTCCACGCATTCAAATTTTTAAAACATAACGGCCAGCTAACATATACGAATTAACATAGCGTATGATTAACAGAACGTATTTAAAAAATCTAACGTAACGTTAACACATTTTACGTAACCCAACAAAGCCAGGGCTGGCAACAGTCATCAGCTGTTGGTTGTCCAGTTAAATAGCATGACGGTCGTTGCGTGATTTTTTTGCAATATTTATTGCATTATTACGCGTTAATTGAAAGCCGCTGGGCTCAGGCGGCACTAAACTAACCAATCGAGCAGATACACCGGTTGATGTCAACAGAAACATTGTCCATAAATTTGGCCAAGTCTTGTAAATCAACAGGTGCAGCAGCAACAACGACTGCGGCACGGCTGTCAGAATCGGGATCAGAATACGACAATGACGGAAGTCAAGGACTGGCGCCCATTTGTGTACGGAGGCGTGGCCTCCATTACAGCGGAATTCGGTAAATTGTTTTTAAATTTAATCGTCCAGCTGTCGCCACTTGCCACTGTTGGCAATATTAGCTTATCACAAAAATCTATTGTAAACAAACTAACAAATAAACAAATCTGTAATTTGCCAGGCACATTCCCTATCGACACAACAAAGACGCGCCTCCAAATCCAAGGTCAAAAAATTGATCAAACTTTCTCTCAATTGCGTTACCGTGGCATGACAGACGCCTTTGTCAAAATCTCCAAGGAGGAAGGACTGAGAGCCTTATATTCCGGGTAAGATTGAGAGCACGCTCCGTTCACATGGATGTGTAGTCTGGCCGATGCATTTTGGTTATCATAGAAACGTGCAAGTCGCATGCTTATCAAACCCATAGTCAATTTCCTCTGCCTGTATGAGACAGCATAATGGGCATAAAGTATATTGATAAGCGCCAACGCAAAGCGCTGCACAGTGGTTCAAGGTTGCGATTAATTGTTAAGAATTTAAATTTAAATGCAGCATGAAAAGGAAGCGAAGCATTGTCAAATATGAAAAGTGATCAATTCTAATTATTAAAACTTTGACCACCTATTTGGATCCAAGGAAAAATAGTTAGAACTATTGAAATTTGTTTTGAATTCGTAAATTTGGTAAATCGTGATATAACACCAGATCAGAGAATCAAACTGAATTTAATTTCGATTCCGGTTTTGGTAATTACCGAGACCTATGGTTCAGTAAAAAGTTCTGAATTATTTCCAACTTAACTTTTTTGGGAATAAAAAAAACGACGTAACATTTTTTAATTATTCTAGTTCAATCCGTAGCGCCACATGTGCTGAACATATCCTAAAAATTTCAAGACAATCGGTCAAGTCGTTTTTGAGATATCATGCCGACTAGTTGAAAAAAAGTGGTTTCCAGAAAAACGCGTTTGAAAGTTCACGGAAGCAAAAAAAAATGGTTTGCAATTATTTAGAAAGTTACCCTTGCGAAATGAATTCAACAATGGCTGCAGCCTACAGCAATAAACAAAATAAATACCCACAAACGAAGGCATTGCCAATGACGTCTGCTCTCCGCATATCATCCAAACACTCAGGTATTTTCACTTTTATTAATTAATTTTTTATAATTTTATACAAAACAACCAATATTAACAAACTCAGTTCAGTATGTCCGTTGACATTTGGTGGTATTTTGCTGTTGAAGGGTATTTTAGCGTTGGGCGGTCACACTGTAGCCTTAGCAAGGACCCCAGCTGAAAAGTTGTCTCTTAAGCAAGGTCTAGATTTAGTTTGTCTGAGTACTTAGCTTAAGCCTTATCAGCTTTTAGCTAGTCAAGGTTGTGGCGACACGCGTTTTTAACTGGGTATGAGCTAAGGCATTTAGCTTGTCTGAAAACGACTTAAGCTAAGAGGCCAGCTAAAAGTTTAGCTACCTTTTTATACCCTTTTTATATAAAATTGTGCGGATGTTTGTAACGCATTGAAGGAAGCATCTCCTACCACATAAAGTATATATTCTAGATCAGCATGACAACCTGAGTTCATTTAGCCTTGTCCGTCTGTCTGTTTCTATGCTATCTGCTCCGTCAGTTTTAAAGCTATCCTCACCGAACTTTGCACGAAGTCTTTTGGTACAAATACGCTGCACATTTGTCGGAACCGGCCGGATCGGATGACTATAGCATATAACTGTCATAGGAACGATCGGTCCAAAAACTAGTTCGAGTGAGGAACCCTTTTTTGTTTTTAATGAAAACGTCCGTTTTATTGACATGTTCTTATGTTAAATACTTTAACACATTTCTACATAGTTTTATCAAAATCGGATGACTATAGCATATAGCTGCAGTATGAATGATCGGGCGAAAAAGAAGTACTAGTGAGAAAAACTTTTTAGTTTTAAATGGGATCGCCTCCAAATTTCGTAATTAACAGTGTGTTATGCTTTTCCATGATTTCACCAAGTTTGGTCTAAATCAGACATCTATATAGTATAGATCCAATAGAAAAGTAAGGCCAAAAAAGTAGTCTTAGTTAGGAAAACTTTTTGTTTTCAATGGAAGCTGCAAGGGTATACAAAACTTCGGCCGAGCAGAAGTTAACTTTCCACTATTTTTTTTGTTGTTTTTGTTAAATGTCTCGAGAAAACGAAATGTAAAACGTACAAGTCAGCCTCTCTCGTTTTCGCATGTTCCATTTTCGATTGTTTCGCTTGATTCTCTCGTGCCGATTTCGGAATTGAGAACAGCAAAATCAAACCGAAACGGAATTGCGTTCGGATTACTTTTCAAAATGTAGCTGAATTGAGAACATGCCTGATAGATTTTGATATGGTCTTTTTACTTGAGATGACTTTCCTGATACCAATTCCAATGATAGTCAGGCTCTTTTAAAATTTATAAAATACATCGATCAAATGAATCGAAGCGTTATCTTTTGCGGTTTTTGGCTCGACACAGAAACGTTCAGAAATTATACCATCATAAGCTTCAATTCGTTATAAATAAGATCTTGATTTAAAAGAACTTTTAATTCAGATCCGTAAAAATATAAAAATCTTTAATTTAAACCACTGTGCAACGTCAGAGTCACAAATGGCTATTAATTATGCGTATGGACAGCAAACTTTGCCCCCCGTTGATAAGCCGCCAACCCCTTAGACTTTGTTTATTGTTACCATCAAATACAGAGTTTACTTTTAATTTTGTAGGATTTGGCCAGCTGTTCTCCGTCAAGCCACCTATGGCACAATCAAGTTCGGTACCTACTACACACTCAAGAAATTGGCCAACGAACGTGGGCTACTGACAAATGAGGATGGCAGCGAACGGGTTTGGAGTAACATACTATGTGCAGCGGCAGCTGGTGCCATCTCTTCGGCCATAGCCAATCCTACGGATGTGCTTAAGGTGCGCATGCAGGTGCATGGCAAGGGTACACAACAAATGGGCCTTATCGGATGTTTTAGTGAGATCTACAAGTATGAGGGTGTGCGTGGTCTGTGGCGCGGTGTGGGTCCAACCGCTCAACGGGCGGTGGTTATAGCCTCTGTGGAGTTGCCGGTGTATGACTTCTGTAAACTGCAGCTGATGGGCGCATTTGGTGATCATGTGGCCAATCATTTTATGTGAGTTCGACTTTGAGTGAAAACTAAATTACATATTAACCAATAATGCTGTCTCCTTTGTTCAACAGATCGAGTTTCATAGCCAGCTTGGGCAGTGCCATAGCCTCCACACCCATTGATGTCATAAGGGTAAGAATATGCTACCTGGACTAAGGCTAGATTTTCATCCTATCTATTATTTTTCCAGACACGCCTAATGAATCAACGACATGTCGACCTGTCCTTGAACGGCCTGGCTACAGCAACCGCCACACCAAAGCTCTACAGCGGCAGCCTTGACTGTGCAGTACAAACCATCCGAAACGAGGGACTGTTGGCTTTATATAAAGGTTTTATACCCACTTGGGTGCGCATGGGTCCCTGGAACATTATATTCTTCATCACCTACGAGCAACTCAAGAAATATTAACACCAGTTGTTGTATTTTAGCTTTCGAAACCAAAAAAAAGTAACAAAGATTTATAAGGAAACTTAGGATCATAGTCGGAATGGAGAAAAACACACTAAAGTGCTGGCTATCAAATAGCCGCAAAAACCTTGCCTTAGAGAGAGAAAGTGGGCGCATTTAAAGTATTTGTACAGTTGATGACGCTGACGCTGCATTTCTTTCTGCTTAACTAAAGCTAAGGATATAAATAATTTATATATTTGGAATTTGTATTAAAACAAAACGCTTGTTATTTATTCAAACCGCAGGGTTTTTGAGTGCGAACAAATTTGTAGACTTCAATAATTGTATTTAATATTACATTTCTCTGTAAATATATTGCATTTAGTTATTATCAAATGTGAGCATTATGGAATACCACATATATACGAAACATACACATGTTTACATGCAAAACCTATTTAATAAATTGTTTGTTTGGAAATCTCATTTCAAGTTGGCTTTTTCGCATTAATATCAATATTAATATATAAGGTAGGCGAAATGAAATACGATCAAAGGCTGCAAGAGTATTTAGGGTATTTTTACAAACAAGTTTAATGCCCCTAGCGATTTTGGGGAATTCACTTCTGATTTTTTATATCTAGCAATTCTTTTTTTTTTGGCTTATATCCTTTGCCGTAGACCTTTCTTTTCAAATTGGCCCTAATTGGGATACATCGGGGGTTTTTGAACTTGGGTTTTGGCTTATCGTTCCAAAGACCATTTTGTCATTCGCATGGTGCTTATCAGAGATCTGCACGGATGTACTGCAACTTCTAGTGCCCTCCATAAGTACTTGGTATTTTTCACTCCCGATTGTCTCTAGCACTCCAACGAAACGCATTTGTTAAACTTATACAAGCACAGAGCGTAAAAATCTGAGTGTTGACTAATTTTGGTTATTCAAATTATACCACTTTATTTCCATATAAAGAAATAACAATTGGGGGTTATAGTTTACAACATGAACAACATAGTTATATGAAATACATATGACTATAATACGTACCTATTACGTAAGACTTTATTCACGATATTGAATTTAGAATAGGCGAGAAACAGCAAATGTTTAAAGTGGGACCGATTGTCCCCCGAATAGTTAAATTTAGCAATTTACTGGGACGAGATTTATGATTAGAATCGGGACCGACTGCCTGCAAGAACTTCTAATATGCAACTAAACAATGCGTGTGGGATGGGACCGAATATCCGCTACAAGATCGAATTAGTGACTAGTCTTGCATAGGGGAATAGAGTAGGAGAGCGCGTTACACTTAGCCCTGCTGGATTATGCAAATACAATAAGGCGAGAGAATACGTTCAGCGCAGTCGCTGACGCATACAAAGTTACAATATGTGTGTGTGTGTTTGTGTTTAAGGAAGACCGTGTGCAAGAAGCAAATCAAAACCAGTGTTTAAAAAACTGCAATAAGTTTTATTTCGTCTAAATCAGGGATGCAAACCACTCGAAAAAGGTACTGGTTCGGTTTATTGGATCGCACAGTTTCTGAACCGCCGGTTCGGTTTAATACATGGTTTTTGGAGCTAACTGAACAGAAATTCCCATAAAGCATTTGAATATCTCTAAAATCCTTGGAAGAATTTCCAAAATTTATGAAGTCGGATTCGCATGATTCGTCTATTAGATTCTAGAGGAATGCCCTTCGAAAACAGAGAATCTCGAATAGAAAAGAATATGCACCATGCATCTTTGTCTTATTATACATATAAGAAAAAACTGTCCTTTCTTAGATTGAATTATGGTAAAGAAGAACTTCAGAAAATAAAAAATATATTTCTCACTAGAGGACTACAAATCAAATTTCAAGAAAAGAATGCAGATTGATGAGAGGTATATTCAGAGATCGGCGGGCAATTGAAGAAGACTTACAGGATTACATGTTGTAAAAATTGTGTCAAGTCATCCTTAAAGGTTATATCGATCATGCATAGCTAAGGATCAATTCGGTCTATCCGAGGGTCAAACGGAATGTCGTAACAAAATTATCTTAGGGAATCGATTATAATTCTCAAATTAATAAATATCATTGGCTAGAGAAAAGCGATTCACGTCTAAAATTTCGTCAGAGAATTGAACCGAACCGAACCGTTTTTCTTTGTGGTTTTCGGTTCGGTTCAGCATTTCTGAAAAGAAGCCGGTTCGGTTTGCGTTTCGGTTCACCGGCCGGAAAAAGCGGTTCGGTTCGGTTTGCATCCCTGGTCTAAATTGTCTTGCCTCTGCTTTCGATCAGGAGTGCAAGTCGGAGCTGCTGCATTCGATCAAAAGTAAAAGTCGCGACTAAAATTGCTCGCGACTGTTTTCGGCGAGAGAGATAGTGGGACTTACAGCTCCCAAAGAGTCCAACGGCCTAAAAAATATAAGTAAAAATTTATGTGACTGAAAAATTATATTAAAAATTCCCACCTAACTTTCGGAAAGTATACTTTTCGGGGCTGTTATGTTAACTGAAGAGTTATTCTGTAAACACATTAAAAATGAATAAGAGATAACCGATGTTTGCTCAGAAAAACGCGAATAGCCCTGGCAAACGGTAAACAAATTCATCTAAACAACATTTGGCTGACAAAGAATTAAATGGACTATTATAGTAAAATCTAAGAAAAAAAGCTTGGTGCAATTTTGATAAACCAGCAAGGGCTAAAGTGGGAATTTAAAAAAAAAAGTTGTAAATACCAGATCTGTAACTCGCATTTATCAGCCATAGCGTTACATCTATGAAAGCATTGAATATAATATACGAGAATCATCTCGTCGCTATCAGAATTAACAAGTTTATAGAAAATCAGATGGTCCATTCGCGAGTTTTTTCATGTTAAGTGAGCAAAATGAGCACAAGCCGGTTTTTGGGCCATATCTTCAGATTTTGGGGGTCCCCGAGGAAAACCAAGTATGAGGACGTGTTATACGTAGGACCTGCTCTACAGCGTACGCTAAGTCATTTCCCGGGTTTTTTCACTTTTGTGAAATTTGTAGCACTGTGTTATCTCGTTCTCGTTCAAACAGATAATTGTTAAAAGAAGTAAAGTTGGCCACCCAGCGCGCTGTCTTTCTGGGCCTAGGCCCTGGGGATTCAACATGCTCTCTATAACCGAATTTCATTAGCTGACCCCTATTTCCTGTTTTATATTATACCTCTAGCCACTTTTCTTTCTCTCCCACTCCTTATATTAGCTATTATATTTATCTGAATATGGGTTTAACGACCAGTTTTGATTTTAGCCAAAGTGAATGTAGCTAACATTCACTTTTATTATATTTATCTTTTCAGTCACTCTACAGAAGATGTTTGTGGATTTTGAGCGGGCATTCGATACCATCAAGAGGGAGGCTATATGGAGCTCTCTCGGAGGGTATTATAAAGCTGATAATGGCCCTGGAGACGCGAGACTCACCTTTCGCTGGAAAGGCAGTCACAGCGCTAGTTTTGCCGTAAATAACGGCGTACGGCAAGAATGCGCTATCTCCCCCCTGCTGTTCATAGTCGTCCTCGATGAGGTCCTCAGACGCACAAATAACGAGGCGAGCGATGGTATCCAGTGGAGAATAAATCAAACTTTATGCGACTTGGACTACGCGGATGATATCTGCTTTATGACGCACACACTAGAAGGGGTCTCAGCGAAACTAATGGCTCTGGAGAGAAACGCTTGTGCAGCTGGCCTCAAACTTAACATCTCAAAGACTAAGATGATGCGAGCGCAAACCACTAACACTTACCCACTTTGCGTGGCAGTTGACGGCAGGCTCTTAAATAATGAGGATGTCGAGAAATTCTGCTATCTGGGAAGTGTGATTGCCAAAGATGGCGGTGCAAAGTCAAATGTGGAGGCACGCATCTCCAAAGCTAGAAACGCATTTCGCAGACTACACCGGTTGTGGCGCTCCCGCTGAAACAAAACTGCGCATCTTTAATACTAGCGTAAAGTCGGTTCTGCTATATAGCTCAGAATCCTGGCTAGTTTCTGATCTAATAAGCAGGAAACTCCAAACTTTTGTGAACAAATGCCTAAGAATAATCTGCCGCATTTTCTGGCCTCTCACCACCACAAACGAAAGTCTCCTGGAGCACACAGGTAGCGAACCTATCAAAACAGAATAAGGACAACAATTGAATTGGGACGTTACAAGGAAAAGATAACACGCGAAATGGCTCTCGGACCCGCGCCTTATACCCCTTATTTTGTTCGCCTCCCTGCTTTCTTTTGTGTATACAAATATGTACAATACAACAATAAAAAAAATTTATCTTCAATTCGATCAATTACAAAGTCACTTCACTAACCTAAGAAAAGATTAAGAATAGAAGAGCCCTAAAAGGTTTCTTAAAAATACAATTCTTACCAAGAAAAATATAAAAAATACTACGTTTGTAGTTGTGATTGTTTTAATAATTGATAAAAATTAATTTTGATATATTCACAATATCAGCAAATGAGAAGACAAAATAAATGTAATTTTTGAAAGAATATTTCATGAGCTGCCGCTTGCGCTTGGCTTGTTCGGTTCCACGTTGGTAGTAAATAAAAATAAAATGTTTTACATTCACAAAATCAAGAAAAAGGTGGAAAGATAGACTTTAATTTAAAATTGACAAATCCATGAGGCGAAGTTTGCCTCATTGAAGCGTGGGCTGTCCTGTTCCATGGTCAAGCCTAACTTCATTTGCCACTTGGTCAATGGTCCGGCTGGCATAGCTCTTAATTTGCCCACAAAATTCTCCTTACTCGCTGCATCCGCCAGCTCATCTTCGCAATTAATTTTATGTCGGCTGATTTGCGTAATAAACGATTCCAATTCATTCTTATCGACGATGCTGAATGCTTTCATTTTTAGGCTATGAGTAAGACGAGCGCTAAACAAAACAACATATTAATAGAACGAAGAAAACTAATTGAAGGATTTAACCAAAACCTACATATGCATAAAGTGCCTTTTCTCCAGGCGCAACGGTGCCACCAGTAGCATTAGCTGTTGCAACATCAGTAAGTGATTTCGCTGACTAAAGGTCTCCGGACGTCGCACACTTAAGTTTTTGATCCAAAGTTGCAAAGAAGCATTGAAAATGATCAAACGCAATAGCCAGGAGTCCAAGGCGCTGGCGTGAGTCTCAATCAGTTGTATGTGAGCGGTCAAAGCGGCAGCCACACGTTTCTTGTTGCTGGAGCGATCACTACAAATGTGCAACTGAATAACGGCCAAGCAGTGGGCGTAGGTTTCCAAACGATGTTCAATTACAACACCCACCAGCTTTTCCAGTTCTGGGCTACTGTCAGACTGTAAGCAAAACGAGATACATTAAGGGGTTCTTCAAAAGCATTTGCTTACCATCTTGTATTGCTGCAGCACCTTCCAAATCCGATTGCTGGGCAATGCAATCTGCTGGCAAGCATGCAAACAACGAAAGCGCATATGCATCTCCTCCCAGTAGCTCTGTCCAAGCGAATTCTTACGTGCCTGTGAAGACAGAGCAGAAACGGAAAGCTGCTCTAGCAGCGCATCATAGGTGACAGCCTCCAATGGCAAGCGTTGCTGCAGACCCAGCTGCAGCAGTATAATGGTACAAAAGCGAAATTTGGTGCGCTTTAAATCCTGAGCACTTTTCGGGAGCTCTTGCACGCACTTGTCTCGCAATTGAATAGCTAAGCTGACCATATTGTCCCCTTCCTCGTCGAGGTATTGTTTGAATAGCAGCACCAGCATGTACGCCAGACTTTCGCAACCATAAAGAGCTAAACGAAACAGTTATGAATCTCAAACTCGTAAAAAATTAATAAAAATTACCCAGGTTTTCGTTAAGCTCCGCTGGTTGATTAAGTTTTAATATCAAAAACTCGTACAGATCCCTTACTTGATCTGCATGTATCACGTTAGCTTCGAGCATGGCAAGCAATCGACGTAGGCACTTTACATAGCTCTCCAGCAATTCTGGCAGTTGGTCATCATCTGCTGTCATTCCGCTCATGTTCAGCTGCAGTATACCAAACTCGACTTGCAGATTTTCGGCTGCAGTTTGGTGCACCTGACGATTGCCTGTTGCTTCCACGGAACGTGCGATGGTTATGTAGAAACCACGGAATTCTGTTTCGGTCAATGTTTCGTCAGATAGAAAATGATCTAGGCAGCAAGTTTCCAAAGAGTGGAGCAACTGGAAGAAACAAAGCATAAAGATATCAACTCATTTCGATACAGAAGTAACTTTGAATAGTTATATACATCAAGGAAACAGCAAAGCAGATCTCAAACCGAACATATCAAAATGAAAAAGAGACAGAAGTTAACTTCGGCTCGGCCGAAGTTGTGTATACCCTTGCAGTTTGTTTTTCTAAATAAGACAACTTTTCGGACATTACTTTTCTATGAGAGCTATACTATATAGAAGTGCGATTGTGAACAAACATAGTGGAATCATGGAAAAGCATAACAAACTAACAGTTTCGAAATTTGGAGCCGATCCCATTTAAAACAAAAAAGTTTTTCTCACTAGAACTTCATTTTCTACCGATCATTCATACTGCAGCTATATGCTATAGTCATCCGATTTTGATAAAACTTTGTAAAAATATGTAAAAGTATATAAAATAAGAATATGCCAATAAAAAGGACGTTTTCATTAGAAACCAAAAAGTTTTCCTCACTCGAACTAGCTTTTCGACCAATCGTTCCTATAGGAGCTATATGCTATAATCATCCGATTTCGACCAAACTTAGTGAAATTATGGGAAAGGATAGTAAACTAAGAAATACGTTGTTTGGAGGCGTTTCCATTAAAAACAAACAAGTTTTTATAGTCATCCGATCCGGCCGGTTCCGACAAATGTGCAGCGTATATGTACCAGAAGACTTCGTGCAAAGTTTGGTGAGGATACCTTTAAAACTGACGGAGGAGATGCCTAGAAACAGAACAGGTCAGACGGACAAGGCTAAATGAACTCAGCTCGTCATGCTGATCAAGAATATATATACTTTAGGTGGTCGGAGATGCTTCCTTCAATGCGTTACAAGCATCCGCACAATTTTAGAATACCCTCTGCAAGGGTATAATAACTTGGCGTAAATAATACTATATCTAACATTCAAGTTTCTCGGACACCAAATACATTTTCTACTAATCTTATAGCATTTGTTCGAATTTCATTCTGCACACCTTATATTTCAGAAATACAGTTGCATTGGCAACATTGTCTCAGTGGATGGAGTTGCCCTGAAGACTCGGATCATATTAACTTGTAAACGCAGGCTCATAAAGGTAGCATTGCCAGAAGATTACCGCCCAGCTTTTTATGGCTACGTGCCTCAATATATGGGTTGTGTAGTTTAGAAGCCTACTGATTGAGATTGGTTTGCTGATTTCTTCTTATAATTTCCATATTTTTTTACACTTACGTCGATATCGTATTGTGCTATAGCCTTAAAGTCCACGGCTGCATAAACACTTAAGAGCAAAGTTCGAGTTTCCAGTTGCTTCGATTCTAGAAGACGCGGCCAGCAGGTCAGAAACTCGTGTATCTGCTGACGAGCCTCTGCAGATTCAGCATATTTTAATGAATGCATCTCAAAAAGCACATTCACAGCTTGAGCGGCCATTAGGCTTAGTTCGAGACGCACCTGTTGGGCAGGAGCACTAAGCACATACACATAGAACTCAAAGCGTTGCAGTGCAGGCAAATGTAAAAACAAAGCCTTGAGATAGCGCAACAAATGGGCGCGAAAATGTTCATAGGTAGGATTCCGCCGAGGGTTATACTGTGTCTTGACATAGGTTTCCAGCATATGTACGACAATGTCTCGTTCATTAAACAGCCGCTTGGCAAGCTTTATGTATAGACGAGCGGCCAGAGTGCCAACTGAGAAAGCAGTTGACGGGAAGCGAAGCAACACTTGAAGAATTACCTCCAGAAAACGCAGGGTAAAACACTCGGCGCTGGCTATGTGTCTGGTGGGAGAAGAGAAAGCTGTGTGTTAACTATCTACACTAAAGCAAAGATTAATGCTATTTCTTACCTCTGTAAAGTCATCAGATACTGAAGAGTGGCTTGAAGCAGTGGTCGGGACTGATGCTTATTTAGAGTATCAAATTGTATGGCCAAAAATGGTTCGCTGATCAGCGTATTGGTAAACGAACGCAAATGGAGAGTGCCTTGCTGATCGCGCTGCTGACTGCGTGAAAGTTTTTGTATGATGTTTTCCAGGAACTGATATGCCTGCATATAGCCATCCTCTGGGGGCATCTGCAGGCGATTAAATACAGTATTAACATGATTACCAGTTGCAAACCTAAAGGGTACTGTATACCTTCGAAATAAAAGGAATCGACTTTTTATTTCGATGGATAACACAAGTTTACAAATAATTAATGATTTTCTCATCCCCGACAAATTTATGTCATTACTAATGTAAAAACATGCGCTGAATCCGAATCTGGAGTTTAAAAAGTAGTACAGATTTCAAATGATCGTTTTTTGATTTTTGAAAATATCTCGCTTAATTACAAATATCTCGATTATGAAATAACTTACTCATAAGTAGACCCAGGATTTTATGCAAAAACATACTTTGAACCGATTAACCAAAATTAGTTTTGATTGTTTTTGATTTGATTTGATTTGCATATTCGACATATTTTGCATATTCAGAATTTTACCGACATATTTTCCCGCTGATGTCTCATCTAATGGAACAGTGTTACTGCTCAACGCCAAGATACCACCCTACAATAACAAAATACCACCAAATGTCAAACTACTAAGCTCAATCAGCTTTATAGTCATTAAGGTTGCGGCTCCACGAGCTTTTAGCTCGGTATGACCTAAAGCATTAAATTTATCTGAGAACTGGCTCAAGCTAAAAGACCAGATAAAAGTTTTAGCAACCGTTTAGCTACCTTTTTTAAATGGAGTTGACCCCCAGCTAAATCGATTTAGCTTGTCTGAGTACTATGCTTTATGCAAGACGATGATGTCGATAAATTTTCCATTCAGGTCTTTAAACAAAGAAACATTTACATTATTTCTACATAAATATACTGGACAAATATTCCTAACGAAAGAAAAATATCAATCGCTCGAAGACAAACGAGGTTTATTAAAAAAGTATCCCAAAAACACAATTTCTTCTCTCAATCTCTTGTCTTGCGTGGTTCTAATTTTCGTACAAGAGAAAAGAGACCAACAGTTTAACGCTTAATCCGAACGGTAAAGTTTGAGAAGCATTTTTATGGTTAGTTACTTCATAGCTGGAACCTACGACCTCTTGCAAGGCAGGCGCACACATCCGGCCACGAGTTATTGCCACAGTGCTGGCCACAATAAGGAGTATTACCTGCAAGTTATGTACAATTTGCTTGAAGCTATTCGACAGAACCTTCCCGAATTATGGATGAACAAAAATTCGACATTTTTCAGTGCAGAAATGAAGAAAAACATAAAATCCGAGGTCTAGTTACTTTCAAAAATGAGCAATTTCAGTTTTACAGTTTAAATTTGGTGGAATCATGGAAATGCATAGTAAACTAAGAAATACGAAGTTTGGAGGCGTTTTCATTGAAACCAAAAAGTTTTTTTCACTAAAACTAGTCTTTCGACCGATCGTTCCTATGACAGCTATATGCTATAGTCATCCGATCCGGCCGGTTTCGACAAATGTGCAGACTATATGTACGAAAAGACTTCGTGCAAAGTTTGGTAAAGATAGCTTTCAAACTGACGGAGGAGATAGCATAGAAACAGACAGACGGAAGGACGGACAGGGCTAAATCAACTCAGCTCGTCGTGCTGATCAAGAATATATATACTTTATGTGGTCGGAGATGCTTCCTACAATGCGTTACAAACATCCGCACAATTTTATTATACCCTCTGCAAGGGTATAAAAATGTTGCTGAAGATATACTCTTATATACTATGAGCTTACCTCCACAGTGAGCACACAATAGATAAAAGTCAGGGCAGAATCCTTGCTCTCAGTGCCACAGAAAACGGTGCAATTTTTTTCGAACATGTCCAGCATGGGTGCTAAGATAACTCGACTGGTGGCCTCAAAGCTAAAAAAAAACAAAAATATTACCAAACTAAGCTGCTCAGGCTATATCCAACCATACTTACAAAATTCCGTAGCGCACATACACGGTGAGCATGCGACAATACTCACTTAGATCCGGAAACTCTGAGCCATACTGGGACAACAATTTGGCCAGGCCGCATACCAAGCTGAAAGCTTCACCAGAAATTTTCGGTACAAATTAAACTGACCCAAGCATTAACACCACCATGACTTACACAATCTAGCCAACGGCTCGCATAGAAATTTATCCACCGAAGACGATTGCAACTGCATATTGCTGCATATGGAATGAACCACTTTGAGCCAGATGAGCACCATCTTTAGATAACAGGCCAGCGGTTGGGTTAGCTCCTGGAATCGTCTGCTCGCTTCCGTGGCCAGCTCTTCATCTGCCACACTCTCCCGCACTTGACTGCCATAGTAAGCCAACCGTTGAGGCAATTGATCCAAAAATGTGTCCACTCCTTCTAGCACAAATGGCACCGCGTCGAATATGTAGTTGGCGTTGTCGTTGCGATATGCATGATCCTGCGTCTCACGAAACGCAGCTACACTCACATTGAACTTCAGGCCCAGCACCTGGAAACATTGGCCCACAAACTGATGCGAAACCGTGGTGCTCCAATTGGCCGGACAGGCGGTGACTGCTTTCAGAAAAGCATACACGTACTCCTCCACCACATACTGAAAGGAAAGTTGTTGAACAGAAAGTGGGGATCGGTGTGTTTACTTCACTTACTTCAATGGACGCTCCCGTTGAAATGGCCGTAACGAAATCCATTTTATAAATTCTTAACTTGGCGTCAATCTGATGCTTCCGTTAGTTTCTTAGGAATGGCATCAGTTCACAAGCTATCGATAAGTAAATTGAACCGAGGGGTCACACTGGCTGTAAAACGGTGAACATTTTTTAAATTTGCACATTGGATCTGGAGTACACAATACCTAATAAATTAATATAAGACCGCGGCGGCTGCATCATTTAACAATAATTTCAGAGATGATACAATCCACTTTTAATTTTTGATGAAGCGTAAGCTACTTCTCTGCCGTGCTATCCCTTTTCCCATATTGGCATTTCAGTTTTATCAAACGGGACCATGCACAGTGGCGCACGTAGAAAAAATGAGATTGCAAAAATTCAAAAATTTCATGTGCGCTTACGAAGTTTTGAATAAAACTTTCTTATAAGACAAGGTTCAACGATAAAAAATATTGACCAGCCAGATTTTTAATAAGTGGTAGGGGACTGTCTAAAAGGCTTAAGTTTAAATTTGTGCCAATTTGTGGCATTGGGAAAAGCCGCCATATTGGAAAACGCAAATTGCTCTGTATATTGGAAACGATTGGCTTTGGAGAAAAATTGTATAAGACAAAGTAACAAGATAATTACATTACCTTTCTTTTTTGTTTTGTAAATTTTAAGTTCGGGCAATAGTTTTCAGGTTATGTACGATGAAAAATTAATATTTCACTTTTTCCTATTTTTATTGCTTCCGGTGAGACCTACCAACAATTGTATCATAATATAAACTAATGAGCATAAAATTCGCAACAAGTTTCACAAATAACGTTTAGCTGTGCGATAAAGCGTTGCGAAACGTTAGCTTCACAAACTGTGAATCGTCCCGTTTTTTGCCAGTAATCACCCAAATTTAAGCAGATAAAGCCAAGCTGTGCAATAAATCAAATTAAAAATAAGAATTTTGTTTATTTGATGAAAATTTATTTTTTGATTCGATTATGTGCTTGTTTTGATAATAAGTGCGACTCTTCGTTGTTTTCTAAATCTTCTAGGTCTTTATTATAAATTTTTGATTTTTATATTAGACACTGAGTATATTAAGTTTGTGCAAAAGTATGTTATAGATAGAAGGAAGCATCTCCGACCCTATAAAGTATATTTATTCTTAATCAGCAGCCGTCATATAGCTATGCCCGTATGTCTGTCTGTCCCAGTGTTGCCACTTTAACTATTTAGTTGCTAGATCTAGCGTTTTTGAAAATGGAAATGCTTATAAAATTTCGGAAATGCTATTAGCTATAAATCTAGCTTTTTTAAAATGATGTTTAGCTATTTCTAGCTATTTTAATATTTTTGAGACGTAGTGAGAAAAAATGTCTATTAATCTGTTTTGAAACCTGAACATTCTTTGCTACAGAACTTCTTCGGAGTAAAAAGTCTCAAAAGTGAATTTCGGAGTGAAAATTTAGGGCATAATCTTTAGAAATAGCTTCAGTTCATGAGTAATTTCAGTAGAGTTCATGAAATTCTGTACTACAATTTCTTAAGTTATTGTTGGATTTTAGTCTCAAAAACACACATTTTCTTCACTCATAACACTTAGATACTTGTTTGCCACTTTTGATCCATTTTATTATATTTTGCTGCTTGTCAAACATTTTTTTTTTTTTTTTTGCTTGTTTTTATTAACTGCAAACTTTAAGCGCGTTTATCTCGAATCCACGTTTTTCGAGCTGGCCGCACTGATTGTGTCCGTAGTTCTGAACCGATTTTGATCAAATAGAGTTCAATCGACGCAGAATTGTCACCATTATGGCCCCTATTTCAATCATAGTTTTAAAAAATTTTTTTACAATTTTTTTACTTTTGCGAATGCGAAAATGGGAGCATGGCTGAATATTATAATTTTTTTTTTTTTGGTAAAGGTAAATATGCGCCAGTTTTTTTTTTGTGATTTCGGGTATTTATTTTATTTAAATTAAATTAAACTTTTTAGTTTCATTAAATGAATTCCTGAGAGGAGCCAGACCTAGAGGCATTTGCTGTTGAGTTGTGGTTGCCGGACGAAGATGAGGATCAGTGCTCTTGCTGCGACGAAAAAAATTAATTTGACTTAAAGGAAAAAATGAATCTATGCCAAGTTGAGTGGAGAATTGCGAAGTATTCTAAACAAATTTACAAATGATGTGCGCAAGGATGCAGCAACTTTCGATCAGCTCCTATGTTAGGTGGAGGCCACGTAACCATTCTCTATTGAACTTGATGTCTATTGGGTGCGACTTGGCCTGCTCCGGGGTAAAGGCACCTCTTGAACATGTTTAGGCACCTCGCCATCATTGATTGATATATCCAGTTGTCCCTCATCCACACGTAACTGGAATGGCTGACCCACCGCTCCACCATTCACCTCAGTCACTTGGATCAGCTGGCGTCATAGACCTTGGCTGTGAATGGTCCGTCGGTTTTCTTGGTGCTTCGGTGAGACTGAGTTATTTGGCTTCAGGATCCGGCATGACAACCACCTCATACAAGCTTAAATTGTCAAAGGCAATAATATCTGGAACAATTTATAAAATAAATACAGCACAGACCAACAAAATGACCAATTTTCTGAGGTGCTGTCGATTTAATATAGAATTTAGCGTCTGCTTATTTACAGATAACAACATAAACCTATGTTTTTCTTTTTTAAATTATATTGTTGTTTTATACGTGAAACTGGCTCACTGGTAACGAACTCGTTCAATGTTCACGTTTTAGCATTGTGTCGCTCTGTGACAATGACAAAAATCGTTCACACCAAAAGTACTCATTTGTCTTGTCACAGCGCTGTGACACACAATTTATGTGACGCCAATGTAAACACTTTTGACCTGTGACAACCTTTGTCACAAATTGTCACAGACAATAGTGTCACAGTGTGACTCGGTGTAAGCCCAGAATAATACTTGATTTATTTTTAGTGTCACGAGCTTCTAGCTTCTATGGGACGGTGAACATTTTTTCTAGAGATTACAAAAAAGTTTGAATTCATTTACTAGGAGAACGTCTTTTCCTTTGTTGTCATTTGTAAATTGTTGAGCGACAGAAAGTATTTTGCCATCAAGGAAAATATGGCTTCTACCTCAACAACTACAACGACTCCTGTCCATGATGCTGATCTGGCTGCTTTGCATGCAAAGGAACGTCTAGAGCGTAAGTCTCTGGTAATCTGGCGTCGACCCTTGAAGACCATTTGGTATGGAATACTGGAGGCCTGCAAATTGCTGCTTACCCTTGGAACTAGACTGCTAAATAAGTGGATATTGAGCACTCTCCTTATATGCGCCATCATCTTCTACCTGCCCGGACCACATGCAGGTTATATGCACAAGTGCCTAGAGTATTTGGGATTTGCTCTCTATTGGCTGGGTCTCGGCCTATTGTCTTCAGTGGGTTTTGGCACAGGTGTGCATACTTTTTTGTTATATCTGGGACCACACATTATTGGTGTAACATTGGCCGCCTACGAGTGTCAAACACTGGAATTTCCCACTCCGCCGTATCCAGATGAGAAGATTTGCCCAAAGGAACCGTATTCAAAATCACCGGACTTATGTTTATGGGACATTTTGGCCAAAGTTCGGGTAGAGGCCTTGCTATGGGGTATAGGCACAGCTGTGGGAGAACTGCCACCCTATTTTATGGCCAGGACGGCACGCCTAGCTGGACGTGAATCGGAGGATATCGAGGAACTGGAAGAGCTGCGAGCTAATCGTATCGAGGGTAAACTTGGTGTAATGGATCGGGCCAAGCTGTTGATGGAGCGTGTGATACAGCGCATTGGCTTTATGGGCATACTTGCTTGCGCTAGTGTTCCCAATCCTCTTTTTGACCTGGCTGGACTAACTTGTGGCCATTTCCTGGTACCGTTCTGGAAGTTTTTCATGGCCACACTAATTGGTAAGGCTCTCATTAAGGCCACCCTGCAACAGTTGGTGATCATTGTTGCGTTCAGTGATAATTTGGTCAGCAGCATGCTCGAGTGCTGGGGACAATTGCCTGTTGTGGGCCCATTGCTGCAGGCACCCATCAAGGAACTGTTCGCCGCGACCAAAAAGCGCATGCACAACGCTGGCAAAGATGATACCTCCTCAAGCCTGAGCTTTGTAGTAAACGCTTTTCAGATTTTTACGTTTGTAATGATTGTCTTGTTTGTGATATCTACAATACAATCGCTGGCCCAACGGCATTGCCAACGACTGCAGGAGGAACAACGCAAGATATTATTGGAAAATGGCGAATATAACGAAGAATCTTCCTCTGAGAGTGACTCTGTCGGATGTAAAGAAGAATCTTCCTCTGAGAGTGGCGCTGACGAGATGAAGCAGTCCCCATGTAAAGATCTTCCAACGAATGAATCAACTGAGAACTGTAAATAATTTATTTTGTAAATAATAATTGTATAATGAACAGCTTGACCAACAGTTGTATATTAAAGTTAGCCTTTGACGCACTAAAACTTGGTTAGGAAGAAAACTAGGAGGGGCAGACAAAAAAATAATGTAAGAACTTGTTCCATTCACTTTTCCAAAGCATCCTGCTTGTAGAAAGAATTGTCAGGCGCCTTTAAATAACCAGTAATCGGAGACAACATCTTTGTGTTTTCCAAATTTGTAATAAGCAGGCCCTTCGAAAGGGGATTTTGGGCCCTGGGGATCCAACGCAAGAAATAGTCCCTACTGACAAGAATTAGAAAACATACCGCCCGGTACCAAGCGGTACTTGACTTTCGTATAAGCAAATGGAATGTGTAAAAACTTTCACCCAAAAAATAGAAAGATCGAAAAATGTAAGGAAGGAAGGAAAATGTGTACTAAGCTTAACCCTCAAAAAAGCTATATTCTCCGAGGGAAAGTTTTTTTTTCTTTTCAGTGGTGCCACTGCAATGCAAGGTGATTATGTAAAATCAATTTAATCTTTTTTGTATATTCGGCCAAGCTGACTATAGTCAACATCAATTTTAGGTCGTACCTGCAAAGTAGTGTTGGGTTGTTCATGAGTGAGTGAACAAAATTGAGTTGTTCACTAAACTGAGCAGGTGAACATGTTTTTCGTTAATTGTTTATTTTTGTTCAGTCAAAATTGTTCAGTTGTTCTTGCTCACTCGCTTCTTTTTTTTGAGTTGCTCTTGTTCAGTCAGAGTTTTTCAATTGTTCTTGTTTAGCCGCTCTTGTTCTGTGAGTTGTTCAGTCAATGTTGTTCACTTGCTCTTGTTCAGCCGCCCTTATTCTGTGAGTTGTTCATTGAGAGTTGTTCAGTGACTTGTTCTCTCAATTTGGTGACTCTTTAGCTGTTTTTTGTCCGACTGTCAGACTGTTCAATGTAAGCAACATGCTAGCTGACAAATTGGCAACATTCTATACTGACAAATTGGAAACATTCTATACACATTCGAGTGATAGCTAATCGTCACAATGCCCAGGTGAACACTGAACAACTGAACAGCTAAACAACTGAACAATTTAAGGGAGTTGACCTTAAATATTTTAATATCACTAATAGAATTGCCAAAACAAATGTAAAAAACGACGAGCCGAATCATTTTCTAGGGATGATAAAATCGGTACCACCGAAAACAAGCCCAGAGCAGGACTGGCAGCGACGACGGCGATGTTTTTGCTGCAGTGAAAGTGCAGGCTCTTCCTCCATGACTGCTGCCACTGCTAGTCCGGCTACGACAGCAGAAACAGAATGCCTTGCGTTGTCCCTCCCTCCCGTTCTCTCTCCAGCAGCCCGCCGGAACCGGCCAGGGTCATGCTACTACTTGCACCGCTGGCCACTTGATGCAGTCCATTATTCTTGGGATTGGAAATGGTAATATTTCCACCATGCTTCATATGCAGCACAGAGAAACCTGACATTCTGCCAGTTTCTCGTGTGTGACAAAATTAGCTATGAGCTTGGCTACGAACACTATTTCGCTATTTTTGCGCTGCTTCTTAGAGTGCACAATGTAACAGCTCAAGGCCATAACGATCAGCAGGAAGAGACCTACAATCATGCCGAACATGCCAAGCATACTTGTATTCCAGGTGAGACTGGGATTGCTCTGGTCTCACGAAAATATTTCCCGTGGCATCAATCTCAAAAATACCAGCATGCTGACCACGCAGCGACTGCCATGTCTTCTAAATTTTTTGTAATTCATTTTTAACATTTACATACATATTTTCAAGAAATTCAAAATCTTAACAGTTGGCAGTGTGACCATAATTTGTGCAGGTTTATATCATCTGGCCACACTGGGCTAAAGCAAAAGAATCGCCCCTTTTAAGCTTAGTATACACCTCAACAAAGGAGCTCCCAAAACAAAAAAGCTCATACATAAAGAACTCACAAAACTTTGATGCCAGAACACACTTCCCACAAAAGGTCTGAACAAAGGACCATAAATATACTAGATTGGTATTTTTCCGATAACTCAAATAATAATAGATTTCTATTCTTTGAAGAGGTATCGAATAATTTTTTAACCATTTTGCCATCATGAATAGAATTGCCCAAACAAAAACTTTAAAAAAAATGAGCGCAAGAAAACTACTAACCAAATTATTTTCTTCAGATGTGGAAATTAAGCTGTGAAGAGGATTCGATTGTTGTGGAAACTTACGGACAAATGTCACAGCAATTTAGTTTTCTTGAAAAGTGCTTAGGACGATATTGGAGCACTAATAGGACGGGACGGTAAGGAAATAATTAAAATGTCGCCATCAGACTAATCGGACCATATTAATAAATAGCTCATGCATGCAAGGAAGCGTGGACCTTGCTGTGAGAAAGTTTCCGCTACCACCGAAACAAGCCCAAAAAAGGAACAAGTGACGCAGGCGATGTTTTCGCTGCAATTAAAATGCAGGCTCTTCCTCCATGATTTCCCTGCATACTGTTGCTGAACAAAGTTGCTCAGTAAAAGGATTGCACCATGCAGATCTTCGACTAGAAGCATCACTCTTGAGGTTGAACCCCCGGTTACATTCGAAAAGAAAGAATTCAGGAAGGAATTCATCCAGATCAACAGCGTCTGATCTTTGCCTGCAAGCAGTTGGAAGCTGTTCGAAACCCTTTCTGACTACACTGTTCAGAAGGAGTCCACTTTGCACTTGGCGTTCCGCCTCAAGCAAGCGGTGCTCAAACCTTGACTTCTATACTCTTCGTAATTCAACTTAAAATTTATTTTTAAGATATTTAAAATCAAATCAATCCCTATAATTTGTACAGGTGTCTAAAATCTGGCCACACTGGACCATATCAAGAGAATTGACACCTTTAGTATTTTTGTTTTGGCAGCTTCTTTGTTCAGGTGTACGCTAAGCTTCACCCAACACTACTGCAGTGATTTGATTTTGGATTTCAGTGACAGCTGTTTTGTTATTTTCTGCAGGTTATCTGGTCACACCGAAACTATTATCAGAATCAAAACCACTTGCAGAAATGCCCCTAGTAAAAAAGATTAGAAAACTTGATTTATGTTGCTCTGTTTGATGTAATAGTCTGAAAGCAACAGCAGTTAATGTTTTCGTGCCAGTTTAAAAAATAACCTGCGAATTAAGTATGGTTTGGCTAAATTCAAGTTAGCTCATCTTTGATGAGCCATTTGCAATCGACGCTTAGAAGTCCATCAATATCTCAATAGTGATACACAATATCAATCTGCATCCTTCGATCTTCGGGGCCGATTTGTGTCCTTGGTCATAGGTTTTTGTAATTTTCAGACGGTTCTGTTGGTGAAACCAAGAGCGACAACTTTGCTGAAGACATTAAAGCAAAATGCAAAATGGGTTTCGAGATATAGAGTTATAAATTGCAATTAGAAGCTGAAAATTTTAAAGTGAAATTAAAAGAGAACGGCAGCTAACCAGATCAAACCCGGCCAATGTTTTTATACTACTATCATAATAGGTGTGCTCGATCCCGACGCGGAACATCTAATGAAAAGTTTTTTCTTTGAATAAACTTTACACTCGGTCACCCCTCTCTGATGTTGGCGCCAGCTTTGTAGTAATTAGCCATGCAAAAGCTTCTCAAACTGCCGTTCGGATTCGGCGTTAAACTGTAGATCCCTTTCTCTTGTGCGGAAACTAGAAGCGCACAAGCCAAGGGATTGAGAGAAGCTCGGCTTTGGGGCTGTCTCAAGCCATTTTACTCCACCCACTGTTCTTCTGGTAATTTGGTACATATTTTCAAAAGAAAGATCAGAAATGGTTAACGTTTTGTATTCTTTATTTCATTATAATTAGTTTCATTTGCATTCTGGGTTCTTCGGTTTTACTGATTTTTTTTATTTAATTATTCTTTTGTGGTTTTTTCTTTGATCTGTTAATGGTGAGTGTTTTGGTAGCATAGTAATACAATATGTTTGCTCAATGCCATCATATTTATTATCATTGTACAAGTACATTTATATTCAACAGCATTTAACACAAAAGCTAAGCATTGACTCTTTCACTTGGATGTTTCTCTTCTGTTGGTTATTGGTTATAGTTACATATTCATACAAAAATTACACCACACACTTATATGTATTTGGTTTAAAAATGTTCTGTGTGTGATAACGTAAAGAAAAACGGCAACTCTATTCCATTCTTAAAGCATTCTTAATAGTCCCTCAACTAAACTAAAAGTGCAAAAAGTAGACATGCTTTTTGAACTACAAGTACAATCCGATAGTGTGGGATCAAATTTCGTCTAACATTTGCACTACGTTTTCCAAATTTGATGTCCTAGTTAGTCTACACGTACATACTTAGTTAATATACTCGTATGTATGCTCAAATAAAATGTATGAATGCATATGGTATCAATAATATGACAATGAGTATTATGTGATTATTATGTTTAGTTTTTTTGTTTGTAACATAAAAGTTGCAATTTCTTTAATATCTAAATACATTCACATACATTTAGATTACGTTAAGTTTTTGACTATTAGCGGCAAAGTCTTTTCGAGAGAGTGTCTGTTTGTGTGAGTGAATGTTTGAGTGTGTGTGTAGTAGAAAGTATACAATTTGAACACAATTTAACATTTACATTCGAAAAAGAAGAGACTCACCTAAAATTATGTGGAGAGTTTTGTTAGCATATACATACATTCATACCATTTAGTTCATACTGAATTTTATTGTATTGTTTTAACCTTCATGAGGTATGATATGAAAAGATTTATGGATATGAAATTGAATGCCAAATTACGATGGTTTTTTTTAGAGGGATTTTGAGAAATAAAATACGGTCTTAAGTTTAAGCCGTCGGTATTAAATTGAACTGCTGCCCACTCGACGCAATATCTTCCAGAAATATGCAAATACTTCGCTTTGAAGTAAGATTTTCAAATGCACATCTTTTGCAAGCCTGTAACTTTACCTGACCGAAATGAAAACTACCCTGTAGATCAGCTGGTGTCAAGGCACTACCAGGCCTAACGACCTGATGCATCACTGAGCATCAGTCAAGTCGTTAACGACAGGTAATGCATCAGAGCGCTAGTGCGCACCCATCACCACACTAACGACTGGTAATGCAGGGTCGTACCGTTTGGTACGTTTTCCGGACATTCCCTTACAAAATTCTGGTGGTTGGTCTGGTGGTGAGTGCTCACTACGAAGAGCTAGGGGGTTCGTTAGTGCCGCACCGGTGCAGCTGAACTACAGGGTAGTGAATCACAACTTACTAGACCTGCACTTCACAGGTAAATTTATCACAGGGATGGAATTAATGGTAGCCCTTAATGTGATATCATTTCTAGAATAGTAGGTTTGGGCGACCTAAGCTATTTTGAACAAAAGAAGCCACTAAGGTTTGTTTAAAAAGTAAGATCTGCACCTTTGAAATGATTTTCGAAAAAGTTTCTATGCTTGACAATGGGCGTATTCAGCAGATAAATCCGATTTATGAATCCTGATGTACGACTGGCAATTTCTGATGATTCTCTGTTGAATGACACTGAATGCTTAGTTTAGGTTATTCTGTGGCCTTTTACATTTGGTCAAAAATACATTGTCACAACTTTTGAGGGCTTTTAACGCTTTAAGTTCGGCACTTCATTCTTAATATCGGCTTTAAAAGGCCATACAGTCGATAAACTGTAGCACTAATCATGATTACCAAATTTATTTGTCGCAATCGGCAATCACTGTATTCACCGGTTAAAATCGGCATTCATTTTATCTGCTGAATACGCCCAATAATTTAAAAGAAAAACCAAAAATGGGTGTACTTGATGCGATTCATCCATGGCTAAGGTCTTTTTGGAATGCAATTTCGTTGACATAAACCTTTTCATTAATAGAAAAGTCACCTCTATCCTCTTTTATGGGCTTACTAACATACTTGATTTTTGCTATATCGATTGAATTGTTTATATATATATAATTATACTTTATTTTAACTACATTCAATATTTCCGATTAGGTGTATTACAAATGTTTGACTAACCCATTTACATACATTTTACGCATAGTTATCAGTATTCCATATTCCTGTATTGCATAAATTTACTTTTGTGAGTATTTAAGTTAATTTATTTAGTGTAATTTATTATCATTTTCTTTTCCGAAATAATTTAATTTATTGTATGTATGCAAAGCAGTTGTAGGTCCCGCATACATACGTGTATTTTCTAAAATTTGACTTCTAATTCATTTACTTTTCAGTTTTCTGATTTGGTTAAAAATTTTGTCTATAATTTATGTTAAAAGAAAACACCATTTTCGTAAACTTTTGAAACCACAAAGCAAAAGTAGAAGAATCTAAGTACAAAACTAATTGAACCGGGTTGAACACATTGAAAAAATCTTAATGTTATAATTTATTTTGGTATATTTTTTACAAACTGTCCAGACACGAGTTGAATATATATGTTTAATTGGAATTACTATTATTTGTATTAGTTTTTTTGGGCAAGAAAAGAAGTGGAACTGGCCTATGGAAGGTAATTGAAAGACTTTTTGTTTAGCAGCTTATCTGTTAATATTTTGTTAATAGTTTTATCGTTATTAGTTGTTATGTATGTGGTTTAAAAAAATATTAACGGCGGGAAGTACTACAATCGTTTTGAAGCATTTTTATCTGTATGTTTTAAGTATAATTGTTATCAAAATTGGTTTTCTTTAAATTGCTTTGATTGTAGAAAAATGTATGCGGACTTCAATTTTAGATTTGTTTAGCAAAAAGTTTTTGTTCTTTGTATTGTCCTTAATGTCTCAGAATTGCATTGAGTTGGTTGTTGTTTAATGAGAAGTTAATGAAGTTTAGGCGCTGCTTTCGCTATAATGCGGGACAATGGCAAATGCGAAATTTGAATTTGTTATTATAATATTGTCTACTACTTTATGTACATCCCTTGTTTTGGTTTGTTCTTGTTGTGTCCATTTGTAAACTTGATTTCGGAAGTTGTTTATTTGTTTGTATATATGTACGTACTAATGACAGTTATCGTTGAGCTTTAATACTTCTTACGGTTTCTTTTCACAAATTCCATTTAAATGCGTTCGAGTCGATTGTAATTTTTTTTGGTTTTAGTTTTAGTTTTTTTTTTTAAGAATTTATCCCGCAACATAACTTTGAAAAGGGACATTAATTGCTTTCTAAGAATTATTCTAGGAAATTAAAACCAGGGTTCGGGGTTAGGGACCTTGTGTCTAGCCATTTGTGTAATATAAATTGTATTTTATTTCAATGGAAATTATATATTTATGTTTGTATTTATAAACTATTTACAATTTGCATTGGTTATCCGACAAAATGCAGTTAAACACATTTTGCCCAATGCCAGCGAGATTCTGCTTGGGTACGAGTAGAGATCTCTTCTTAATACACCCTGCGCGGTGATGTCCACATTATTAGTTGTTCTTCAGTATAGTCATACAGTCCTGCAAAAGACAAAACAAATGCATCATTAAATTACAAGTGCAATCAGAAAAAAACACTTCTGCCAAAGGTCTATCTATAAAGACCATATACTTATATCTTAATGGGCCACTAACATATATATGAATATCACCTATCTTATCATAACTTGTGGCAGAAAATAAACATAAAGGGTAATTTTTTAGCTTTTATTTTTTTGGCAACACTGGTTTAAACAGCTCACGCACGATTCGTGTTTTGTTTCACTGTC
Source organism: Lordiphosa collinella (assembly GCA_018904265.1). Classification (NCBI taxonomy): domain Eukaryota; kingdom Metazoa; phylum Arthropoda; class Insecta; order Diptera; family Drosophilidae; genus Lordiphosa; species Lordiphosa collinella. The sequence goes on from JAEIFV010000014.1 coordinate 496,105, forward strand.
AAACATCTTCAGTTTGGTCTATAATTTAACCATTAATCGTCTTACAAACGAACAACTCTTGCAAATTATTGAATTTTATTATCAAAATGCGTGCTTTGTTAAGAAAGTTCATCGCGCGCTTCTTCCATTTTATGGTCAGTTTAATCGACCCACTGAAGCAGCTATTCGGGCTATTGTGACTAAATTTCGCACCAAATTTACATTGTTGGACATTAAACCACCAACACGCTTACGTAGAGTGCGAACTGAAGAAAATATCGCAGCTGTATCGGCCAGTGTTAATGATGACCATCAATTATCGATTCGTCGCCGTTCGCAGCCATTGGGCCTCTGTTACTCAACAACGAGAAAAATTTTGCGGAAGAATTTGGGTGTGAATCCTTTCAAAATACAGCTGGTGCAAGAATTGAAGCCGAACGACCTACCGCAACGTAGAATTTTTGGTGAATGGTCTCTTGGAAAGTTGGCCGAAGATCCACTTTTTTATCGAAAAATTGTGTTCAGCGACGAAGCTCATTTTTGGCTCAATGGGTACGTAAATAAGCAGAATTGTCGATTTTGGAGTGAATATCAGCCAGAAGCATTGCAAGACCGTACTATCGATTCAAATAAAGACTACATTCAATTTTCTAAATTTTATGTGTTTTTTTTTTTAACTTTCCTATAGATCTTAAAAAATCACCCTTATCGAACAGCTGGCTCCAACATTTGATTTGTTTATTTAATTATTGGCTGCCACTATGAATAAATGAATTTTTCAACTCCACGCAATGGAAATGGAATTTGAAGAGGCAGAGCAACGAATAAACAATGCAAGAAAGTACAGAGAGTACTGAACTGGATGATGCCACATTTGTTCAATGATTCAGGTTGACAAAATCTACATGTAAAATAATTTATGGTAGGATCAGAGTTTAAGATAAAGCGTTGACTTCAGTTGCGATTCAGGACTTGGCGGCGCTGCGTTCTTATGCATGTGGCAACTTCCTTATCACTGCAGCTGACTTCTGTGTAGTCAACGCTCCTTTGATAAGCCGTGCAGGTAAAGAAGTGCTTTTTCAAAAATATGATCAGCAGCATTCAATAACATTAAAAAATCCCTAACAAAAATACCTAATTTGTTGACCGTGTCTGGTCACCCTAATGCAGCGATAGAAACTTATCGATATCAGATGAAACTGCTGTTGAGAAAACCAAATGACTTGACTGCTTGTCAACTGGAGGAACAAATGTGACCGCCGGTTGGCCAACCAGAACCTTTGAGAAATCGGGCCTAAGTAAGCTAAATACATATGTACCATCTGGCAGCAACATTTGTTCTCTCTACCTCTCTCTCTCTCTCTCGTATCAAGAGTTCACATCTCTCTTTGGTTTTAAATTTGTTTACCAAACAACATTGCGCTATTAAAACATTTTATAACGAACAATTTTAGCAGCACTGTAAATTTGCCTGAAGCGTCTTTACAAATGTGCGTATATCTTCGAAAATAATTGCCTGATTGACTTGAAATTTTCAGTGTGTATACTTAAATATATGTAGATTACTAAAATAAACTTAAAGAAAGATAAGGATCAATCCCGCTGATCGCCTCTGTGCTAAACAACTATGAATAGGTCTAATCGATTGTGCAGTAATGACGTTTCCTTTTTTTCAACTCAGCTTTGAGTTTTTATATATATCTATTTTCTATAATTATTTGGGGTTTTGGGGTTTCATTACTCACTTCATTTTAGTGCTTTTGCAAAAATCCATACATTTACTTAAGAAATTACAGATTATTGTGCTCAAGTAAAGGTGTTGATTGGTATTGTTTCTTTCACATTGTTTGCCCCCCAAAAAACGGCTGATCCGGCTCTTAGACAAACCATTCGTCCTTCTGGGCAGAGCCAACAGCGGCCGCGTTGGCATTTGGATGACTGCCGGCCCCAGCGATGTTCGTCTGACTGAGACCGGTGGCATTTTGTTGTGAAAGATCTTGACCTAATTGACGAAATTTGCCAAGCACCAAATGGGACGGACTTTGGTGGCCATCTTCAAGTAGTTGTGTGGAATGCGGTGGTACCCGGATGGTCCCGCAGGGTGATGCCAGTTTCCCGACGACGGCGGCAGTTGTGTGTGTTCCCTGGTAAGGGTACCGCCCAAGCCGATGCCTACGCCATGGTAGTGCAAATGTTTCGACGAGCCATTCGTATCGGCATTGTGATGCACTAAGGGTGAAGCGGTAGATGAGAAAATGATGCACAGTGCTTTCCTTGAGTGACTTACTTTGAACAGTGTTCTGGTTGGACACATTCTCGTCCTGTCGTCGACACACACAAATGGCCACGGCCACAATTAAAGCACTCAGAACGAGTAGTACACCGACTACGATAAGAACGAACCAAGTCATGTCAAGGCCAAAAACTGTGCTGGTGGTTTCGCCTGGAAACGACAAGAGGTTAAATATAGGCTACGAAAAGGAGAGTAGTGAGAGTACATACTCTGACAAAGATTCTGCACTGATTCATCGGAATTATCGCCGCAATGGTTCACGCCATCGCACAGCAGATCAGGATGTATGCAAAATTCGCGTGTGGCGCAAGTAAAATCCTTACAGGTGTGCTCTAAAGAAGGAAATTTGGTTAGAGTTTATTTTCAGAATTAAAAAGGATAAAATTCTACTTACTAGGATCCTTTACTGAAGTTATCACCAACTTGAAACCATTTGCATCTGTGCCCCAGCCATCGGTCACATACTTCAGGGTCACAAAGTTTGTGCGCGTCAGAAGAGCATTCACCGTATTCTTGGTATTTCGACACGAGATGTCAATCTACAAAAAACAAAGCAAATAGAATGGAAAGCTTAGTTTAGGTTTTATCTAATATTTAAACTCGACTCGACACTCTTGCAGAACCTAGCATACTTTTCAGGGCACACTTCAAACTGCAAAACATAATTTTGCTGCATTTTTCTGATAAGTATCAATATGTATGCATATTCTCCTTCTACTGTTCTTGGCTGCTACTGCTGGCTGGTCACGTCATCACTGACGGCGCCGCAAAGTGCCAAATGATGATGATGATGTCTATGTCTCCTCCTGTGGCACGTGTACGCGTCACTTTTGCTCACAGCCGTACCCTCCTCAGCTGCGTCTCTCCTCTGTCTACTGTGTAAATTTGTAATGTTGTTTGGCATTGCCTGCTGAAAGTTCCACTGAGGGTTCATCAACGTTCCCTTTGCCTCACCTAACCATTGGTAGGCTTTGCTGTGGCTGCCTTTCTTGACACAGCGTCCTGGTCCCATGAATGTGTGTGTGTGTGGGTGTGCATCTTCAACGTGCCGCGCTTTGTGGCATATTTTAATTTTGTTGCAGCCCGAAAATGCAAACTTTTCTCAACACCCGCACCCTGCTTCACTTTGTCGTCATGCCTCCCCTACTATAACTATGTGTGTGTGTGTGTTTGTGTGTTGGAAAATTTTAATTTTGGATTTTTGCGGCTCTCCAACCTCCTTGGTTACCCAGCTCACACACAGTGACAACTTCTTTTGTCAAAAACTATTCGCAAAATTGTATTAGTTTTTTTGGGCTTCATTTGACTTTGCTGTGGCTGGCGAACAAAAGTGAAGCATATATTTTATTTTTTGCCACTTGGCCCTGGAAAAGGCTTAAGTCAGAGGCTACAAAGCTGCTTAGGTCGCCTGATTCTTAACTTTTTGCATACTTGAGGTATATGCATGAAGACTTGTCGAGACAGTCACAACAAGACACTTGTCAGTGGCAGTTCAGAATCTGAAAAGTTGTTAATATAAGTTGATTTATCTAGGCCAGCGATGAGCACCCAATGGCTGCTCGTTATTTCTATCCAATTGCAATTGAATACAGAGAACAACAAAATACAAGCACCGTGACTCAGAGTCGCAGTAGATGGCGGGTTTAAAAATGGGGGCAAAGAACTAAATGCCGACTTCTATGTACATCTATAACATCTGTATATATCAAACTGAATCGTGGTTTGTTAGTGTGCTTAAAACTTGAAAACAACTGGATCAAATTGGATACTTCCTTCTGCGGGTTTAGGAAACCAGAAAAGTTGTTAAATTTTCAACAGGTGGGGCTGTGGGCGCACATTTTGATTTTTAGTTTAATTCAATTACAGTTCAACAAGTGGCGCAGTAGGCGGTCATACCATTTGACAGCTCAGCATATATTCTGTCTGATTTTTTTTATTTTCCAGTTGTTTTACAAATTTTATTTGCTTCTATTGCGTTCGGTTGCCCTCTTTATTTTAGCTATTTTAAAGGTAAATTTCACTAGGCAACAAGGTGCAGTATATTGAAGGGTTGGTAGTGACTTTCGAGTGCTAAGCACGACTGCGTTTTCAGAAATGGTCCATCACGTTTAGATTTTAGTAATTTAACCAAAAATTGCTAAAAGTGACTATTTGGACTCTTTTTGGTCGCGTTTTTTTTGTGGAATCCATACTATTGCTTGGACTCTCTTTAATAATAAAGTATAGTAAAGTAGGCTGGTCATTTGTAATGATCCAGCAACAAAATTGAAAAAAACCCTCACAAAAATTGAAAATAAACTTGATCTGCCTGCAAGTATAAGAAGTAATTGTCCCGTACACGTCAAACCTCTATCTCTTACCATCTCTGAGATCTGTTTGCTTATACGGACACTCTTGCACAAACTTAATATACTCTGCGTACCTCTGGTACAGAGTATAAAAATAGGGGAAAGTTAACTTCGGCTCGACTGAAGTTTTGTATACCTTTGCAGTCTCCATTGAAACCAAAAAAGTTTTTCTACATAACATAACAAACTAGCAATTACGAAATTTAGAGGCGATCCCATAAATTTTTCGTACTGCAGTATATGCTATAGTCATCCGATTTTGACCAAACTTTGAAGAATTGTGTAAAAGTATACAAAATAAGTACATGCCAATGATAAGGACGTTTTCATTTAAAACAAAAAAGTTTTTCTCACTAGAACATGTTTTTCGTCCGATCGTTCCTATTGGAGCTATACGCTATAGTCATCCGATTTCGACCTAACTTTGTAGAATTGTGTAAAAGTATAAAAATTAAGTGTATGCCAATGATTAGGACGTTTTCATTAAAAACAAAAAAGTTTTTCTCACTAGAACTAGTTTTTCGACCGATCGTTCCTATGGCAGCTATATGCTATATTCATCCGATTTCGACCAAACTTAGTGAAATCTTAGGAAGGGATAGTAAACTTAGAAATACGTACTTTGGAGGCGTTTCCATAAAAAACAAAAAAGTTTTTCTCTTTAAGACTAGTTTTTCACCCGATCGTTCCTATGGCAGCTATATGCTATAGTCATCCGATCCGGCCGGTTCCGACAAATGTGCAGCGTATTTGTACCAAAAAAACTTCGTGCAAAGTTTGGTGGGGATAGCTTTAAAACTGACGGAGGAGATAGCATAGAAACAGGCGGACAGACGGACGGACATGGCTAAATCAACTCAGCTCGTCGTGCTGATCAAGAATATATATACTTTATGTGGTCGGAGATGCTTCCTTCTATGCGTTACAAACATCCGGACAATTTTATAATACCCTCTGCAAGGGTATAAAAACATTTCGTGCATCTAAAAGTATGCTACACATTTTAGCCCCTGGAAATGGAAAACTTTTAGCTCTGAGCAAAGACCCTAGAGCAACAATTGCCTTCTAATCTTGTTGTTCTAGGGCAGGGGTGCCCACGCTTAATGCGCATGAGGCGCTTTTGCTGTTGGTTTGCGCTAAGGCTTTTGGAATGCGCATTAAACTAACGCAAAACGAAATTGCAACAACAACTTCAAATGTATCTCTCTTCTCTTTCTCTCCTATGCTTTTGCGAAACTGAAGGCAACTACAATAAGTGCAGACAGCGATGTAGCGTTGATTTCGTTTTTGTAGTCAAGCCACAAGCACACACACACACACCCAACCGTTTTTCTCTTTTGTTTTCTTGTGGTTGTTGTTGTTTCTGATTTTTGATTTTATCTGTGTGAGTAATTAAGCACGCATAAGAGGTATTTGTGGCTTAGTAATAAGAATTTTTCCAACTTTAGGGCTCGTGAGAGTCCTCTTAACATTCATCAATCAGCGAGAAACTTTATATGTTTTAGTTTAACATCAAATCGAATCATTTTGGGCTATGAGAGCTAAAAAATAACAACATTCCCAAGAGAGGGCCAACCTAATATATAGACGTTATATGCTTTGAGAAGGCCTAAAATCGAGAATGATGTTGTCTAAACCTTTTGAAGTAGAGCTCTTCAACTAAAAGTACAAGTAAGTAAGAGTGTATGTTGAAATTTAGGAAAGCATTAAAGATTAGGTTTATAAAGCCTGTATACAGGTAAGGGTTCTTCATCAGGACGACCACACAAATAGACTCTATCCAGCCTGAAAGTCAGTTTTTCTGAGCGTCAGTTTCTTAGCAAACCAGTCTTTTAGTTTAAGCTGAACCGAAAATTTCGTAGTTTTGTCATTGTCACTCAGGTCAATATTATTAGTCATATATTGTAATTATGCCAACAATTTAGATATCAATTTGGCAAGTAATTCAGAAGTTTGGTTGTATTCCAAGACATGGCTTTAGTGGCAGGAGGATGAGTGTCGTCAAATTGCACCGCAAATTGTTGGCCAACATTGCCATAGCTAGGCCACAGCTACCACATTATCCAGATCACGTTGATGCTTCTGACATTTTAGGTTCAATCCCTGCGGGGCTTCCGCTCTGCTGCTGCTGCTGCTCCAGCTACTGCATTTACACATACGAAGGCATAATTTTGCGACATTTGCAATGATGACAGCCAGCAAGGATGTCGGTCGGTGTGTGTGGGGGTGTGTGGGGGTGTATGTGGTTGCAGTGCGGTGCCTGCTGCCAACTGCGTTTGCTTGTGCCTTTGCATTTTCTTTTGCTTTTGCTGATAGCGCTGAGATTTTATCAGCAACAATTTCCATTTTTCATGCGCCGCTCGGCTGACTGCATTATTATTTAATGCGGGCGAGGATATGTGAGCCAAGGCAAGTGGCGGCTGTCTAAGCATAAGCCAAATCCTTTATTTACCCGGCATGCCAAAGGAAGCAGCAAACAGTACAAAATATGCATGTAGGAAAAATGCTCAACTAGAAAATTAGAAAAATGCCAGCCAGCCACTTTCTCTCTAGGGAAAACCTTGAAAAAAAAACAAGAAATGGAAATAAGTAAAACAAACACATTTCAGGCGACTGTCGCCCAAGTGGCGACCCATTTTGCATTGGGCCAGTGCCAAACTGCTGAGGAAATTCCTTTAAGCATCACCATCACCCGATTAAAGCCAACTCAAGTGGTTTTTTAACAAGCGCCACTAATTATGAAAGCTCAGCTCGAAATTCCTGCCATCTGACAGTTTATTAAGGCCAAAAACCAAAAGGTCAACCCACACGAAAATACATCGTAAATAAGTCAGAAGGCGAACGTAAATAAGTGTCATAAAAGCGAAAGTTCCATTAAACCGCTCAACCGAATCAACGACATCGGCAAACCAGGACGAGTTCAACAGGCTTAATGGACGCAGCCACATCAAACGATGGAAGTATATGAGACTAATAAGTATAATATACATGCACGACTTCATTTCGTCAAAAAACCAAGATGGGGAAACGGTGGATGATGGATAACGTGACGAGACCACACTGGTTCTTATCTAATGATTATCGTAGCAGAATCAGCTGGAATATCAAGTAGTTGTTGTTTATGTTAATTTGAATCAAGAATTTGAATCTAAACAGTTAAAAATCGGTCGCCCACAACACAATCAGATAAAGCGGTGTCCTAGGAGAAAGGACTAAAGAGTAAATGTTTGCTTTTCGTAAATCTGTGTAGAAGGCAGGAAGAAAGCCAAACCTGTCCCAATTGCATACTGGTTAAATTTAGCTTTTCCTTTTTTATTAGAATTTATTTCTTCATTTGTACACCCAAAAAAATTGGTATCAATATCAATTTGAAACGCGTTGTCTCAAATTGAAACCAAAACCAGTATCATAATTATAGTATCAATATAATCCTAGAGAGTATCAAATTGATCTTTTGGTTATTAATTTAATACTCAAAGTATCAATTTGAAACAATCACATTTTTCTGAAAGTTCGAAAATTCGAAATTTTATGCTCGTATGGAAAACGAAGCCTTCTGAGTTGGCAGCCCCGTACACTCAGAAAAAACCCGATAATTTTGTACTTGAATTAAGTACAAACGGTGTCAATAGTACGGTAAGTACGAAAATACTTCATCCAAGTACAAAATTCTTGGATCAAGTCGATTTTTTCAATCCCAAAATACTTGATTTACGACTGTTTCGGGTTATATTAAGTACATTTCGAACTATTTTTGATTATACTTCTAGATTGTAATGGCCTTAAGTTAAGCCCGATTAACTTTCAAAAAAAAGTACAAAATGTTCTTATTCAAATTTCAGTAATTTTTAACGTCAGCCCAAAAACATTATAGAAAGAAAAATGAGAATTTCAAACCAGTACAAAATGTTCGAAATGTTTAAGCCTTTTTTTAAGTTCTCCGTATTGAACCAAAAAAGGCTGGAAATATCCAAGGGCCATAAATAACCCTCTTTGGTAGAACTATTGTTGGTCATAAATTAACCATCACTCGATAACAAAAGAGTTAGAATCAGTTGGGAATTTTAAGAGCAGACTCGCTTAAAAACAATTCACATTTTACGTTGCACACTTTTCCGAGCAAGCATTATAGTCAATTTTGTACATAATCCAGCATATTTTGTACTTGAACTTACTGTAAGTACAAAAATGTATTTGATTCAAGAACATTTGTTCTCATTTCAATAAAAATAGCACTTAATTTTCGATTTTAGTATGTTTCTTACTCAATTTAAGTAAAACCCAATATCAAATCATACTTAAAATTTTAATAAAAATGTTAAACCCGTTTCATTTAAAACGCTTTTATTTCAAAAAAAATTGTATAAAATTTTTTAGTATCAATATATCCTAGAGGTCATTTTTTGTAAAACAAACACATTTTTATCAAAGTTCGGAAATTTGAAATGTTAAGCTAGTATGTAAAACGAAGCAGCTGATCTGGTGGACCAGTGGACGCTTGACGATTGACATTAATTGTTTTGATTTTAGTGCAAACACATCAGTAATTTGCTTAAAGTAAAAGCTATGTAAAACAGTCCTCCAGACGACGTGCTGAAGACTTGACTAGCTTATTTCAATATGGAGCACATGCTCTATATTTAAAAGGTGAGCAGCTAAACATATGTACATCGTTCCTTGCACACATTTGTAAAAAACAAATATAACTTTATCCAAGATGAGATAATCAAAGTCAGCTCCAGTTGAGGCGTGGTTCGCATACGCTGGAGTTTCAGAACCATTACAAAAGAAAGTTCTCGACCTGGGATGATCATGCCAGCAGCACCAAATCAGAAGAGCAGACTGTTATGTCAATAAGGTTCGCTTGATGCACTTCCTTACAGTGACTTTTGTATTTGAATAGCATACGCGTTGAAATGTGAGAGTACAATGTTTCCCATAATCATAAAATACATTTTGTAAGAATACAGAATAAAATAAATCAGTTTTTAATGTTTAAGTATTAGTTTTAATGGCAGTTTGCTTATAACTTAATTGGGACTTCAAACTTAATTAGAAAACGTGTTAAATTGAAAAAAGCTAGTATCAAAATGATACCAAAAGTTTGACAGTCAAAATATCAAAATGATAATTGTTAGTATCAAATTGATACTAAAAAATTAATACAAAATAGTGTCAGCCTGATACAAGTTAGCATCAATTTGATGTTTTCGAAATATCATTTTAGTACTTTCGAAAATATCAACTTGAAACTTGGAGTATTAAAGAGAATTTGATACTCAATAGTTTCAAACTGATGACTAAATAGTGTCATTTTGATGACTACATTTTTTTGGGTGCAATACTCACATCATTGTCTAAAGATACACCCAGAGAAATGAAGAATGAATCGGCAAGAACGAATTCTTCTTGTTTTTAGTACTTTTCTTCTTGATTTTTTAAGAAGAAATTTTCTCGAAACCAAGAATACAATCGTTCTCGGCTTCGAGCCACAAACGAGGAGCGCGAGCAACAAATGAGAATAGTTCTCTCTCTCTCGTTGTCAGCATAGGCTGGCCCCGTCAATTTATAATGATATGTTGAAGCCGCGGCAGATATCCGAGGTGTGGTGCCATTGGCTGAGGTTATTCACAACAAAAGAAGAGGGGTGGGGTATGTAGTGTTGTACTAGCACCACCACGACCCTCCGAAAACCAAATATTAATGCCATTATCTACTGCTGAGTAAAGTTTTCTCCAGTTACACCTGCAGAGATCCACCCAGAGATTAAACGCCTCGAGAACAAGGTCACAATCGGCCATATTGTATCTTGCTTTGATTTATCACAGCATCCTGCAGGCAGGCAAATCAATAGATCCGCTTCATACAGGCCAATCAGCATACTGACTGGATTTACAAAAATATTCGAAAGACTGATTTAACGCAGAATGATTCAATTGGATAACGTGGCCAACGCCATCAATTCGAATTCCGAAAAGAGCATGAAGCCAAACAGCAAATTTTTCAAAAAAGACAATTTAACTCAGTATATATAGTCGTAACAGAGGCTTTTGATCGTGCATGGCATGACGGTCTGAGATACAAACTCCAACGACACCGACCAGAGGTATTATTCAAAACTATGAGCAGTTATCTGAGCAGTCGCTCGTTTTTACAGTTAAGCAAGCCAAAACTAATACACACAGAAAAAACGGGGGAAAGTTAACTTCGTCTCAGCCGAAGTTTTGTATACCCTTGCAGCTTCCATTGAAAACAAAAAAGTTTTTCTAAGACTACTTTTTGGACCTTACTTTTCGATGGGATCTTTACTATATAGATGTCTGATTTCGACCAAACTTGGTGATATCATGGAAAAGAATAATACACTGTTAATTGCGAAATTTGGAGGCGTTCCCATTTAAAACAAAAAGTTTTTCTCACTAGAACTTCTTTTTTGACCGATCATTCACACTGCAGCTATATGCTAGAGTCATACGATTTTGATAAAACTTTGTAGAAATGTGTCCAAAGTATATACAATAAGTGTATGCCAATAAAAAAGACGTTTTCATTAGAAACAAAAAAGGTTTCCTCACTCGAACTAGTTTTTCGACCGATCGTTCCTATGGCAGCTACATGCTATAGTCATCCGATTTCGACCATACTTAGTGAAATCATGGGAAACGATAGTAAACTAAGAAATACGTACTTTGGAGGCGTTTCCATTAAAAACAAAAAAGATTTTCTCACTAAGACTAGTTTTTCGACCGATCGTTCCTATGACAGCTATATTCTATAGTCATCCGATCCGGCCGGTTCCGACAAGTGTGCAGCGTATTTGTACCAGAAGACTTCGTGCAAAGTTTGGTGAGGATAGCTTTAAAACTGACGGAGGAGATAGCATAGAAACAGACGGTCAGACGGACAGAAGGACAGACGGACGGACAGACGGACAAGGCTAATTCAACTCAGCTCGTCATGCTGATCAAGAATATATATACTTTATGTGGTCGGAGATGCTTCCTTCAATGCGTTACAAACATCCGCACAATTTAATAATAGCCTCTGCAAGGGTACAAAAAGACAAACACGAATAATTTAAGTACAAAAGCTCTTGAAAAAAAATATCTATTTGTTTTTGAATTTCCAAGAATTTCTCTCTTGAAATCGAGCTAAATTCGTTCTAAGTTTAGTGTTTTTAGGCGAGGGGAGTGATGTTAAGAAACTGAGAGAAAAGAGCAAGCACCTTTGAGAGAATAGCGTTAAGTCCGCTCTCACAGTTTCGTTTTGTTATGGGAGAGGCGGGCTTGGGGATTTTGCACTAACGTTGCTTTGGAATTCCCAAGCAGTTATGACATTGCTGGCATGGAGAGACGGCATATCAAAACAGTTGAACAAATCTTGACTAAGGCCTGCTCCAGATATTGGGAAAGATTGCGATACCATTCTAACTAGGAAGCCAGGCAAACAGCCCCTTGTGCCTGTAAGGAAATTATTTTACCATTTTTTCCTAGAGGGCAATCCCAAATCTAGCTCCATACTCCAAGCTTTTACCATTTGAAGTTTAGTTTGCTGTTTTTTTTACACTCGACTGCACCGCCCAAGGAGCCTCTTGATGAAAAGTCAACACACTTAGATGATTAGCTTGCACCTGGCATAATCAATAAGCAGTCATATCCAACTACAAGCATGCAAATATTAGTTGGGATTTCATTTCGCTACCTGACTCCACATTTCTAATTTGCATATGCAAATTAGATTTTTACTTATACAAAAATTTAGCACACGTATCCAGTGTCGCGATGACAGGCTTCCCCGGGGCCTTGTTAAGTCAAGTGGAATCGAAATAATTATCCTGCCACTTACCTTTGGCGTTGAGACAGCATGGGCTCCATCATAGACCAGCAGATGATCGTTGCAGTCCAATTGCAGCATATCAAAGCGTAGCATAAAGCGTTGCAGCACCGAATGCGTCTGGAAGGTGATAATGCAGTCCAGGTTCCTTTCGTTCTGTGACCATAAAACTGCTCCGTCAATTTTACGATAAAGCTGTTGTAGAAAGTGATTCTTGCATAACGATTGCATGTAGTCTGCGGCGAGAGAGAGGGAGACGAAATAAAATTGTTTAGTTTTAAGCTACTTGAACATGATGCTGCTGCAGCTCGGCTGGCAACTTCCTTTTGACTGCCTTAATGGCTCCCCTGGAGTCGGAGCCGGAGCTGGAGCCGGAAAATGTGCACTTAAACTTTAATGGAAGAATGAAAAATTCATTTACGCTTCGCTTCGCGTATTACTTGCACACGTTTCCTGTGCTTGCGGGGACGACACCGACTAGTTGCGTTTGGCCAAAGGAAAAGCGGTGCAGGCTTCATTATGTATTCCAGAAAGTGATTTTATTTTGAATTAAGCAAAAGCAAATGTAATGAATGCTAAAGTTATGTGAAATTAACCAGGACTTTAAAACAGATTAAGGTGGGGAAACAGACGGGCAGGGCTAAATCAACTCAGCTCGTCATGTTGATCAAGAATACTTTATGTGGTCGGAGATGCTTCCTTCAATGCGTTGCAAACATCCGCAAAATTTGGTAAAACCCTCTGCAAGGGTATAAAATTTCCATTTCATGAGTTTGGCACCGATGTGTATTTGCTATTGCATTAATTTTCCCGAACTTTATGTACATTTTTTCTTAATAAACCAACAATCAAAGGATCTAACTTCACAGCGAGAAGTATAAAACTCATTCTAGACTATCTCGACTATAGTTTCTTGGGAAAACCTTTAGGCTAACTAAGGTTATTAGCAATATTTCTCAAAAAGATATAAACGTTCCTTCCAAATGCTTGTGTTTTTGTTTATGGAATATGCTAGTTGTGTGCTAAATTTGCTGTCCACACCAAACTATTCATTTTGGGAAAGGGATCAGAAAAGTTTTTTTTTCTACCTCAACATAATGTACATTTTTATATCTGTCACCCATACATTAAGCTGTCCTTATCCCTAATTTCCCAAATGCCATTTTCCTGTGTTTTTATACTCAAGCAGCTTTCAATGTTAAGCCCTATCCCAGTCCGAGTTCTCATTGCATAAACAAATTGAAGACAAACATTCGCACTAACATATATACACACATACACACACACCGAAAAGGAGGAGCTAGGTGGGAGTAAGCGTATTGCAATTCCAACTGGCAGTTGCGCGGCGACCGCTGTCTCTCCAGCAAATGGAATTGTTTTCGCTGGCTCCAACATTTGTGTCAGAAATGCCTTAATTTATAGAAAATGTATCTGCCATCACTCCATGTTGGGTGGCAGTGGCAGTGGGGTACGACTCGCTGTCACATGTTCGTACGCGGCTTTCGTTTGTCTTTCACTTCACACAGCACCACCAACCCCCAGGCACTCAACTTACGCCTGTCTATCCCACTGGAGCTCAGCTAGCAGCTGCATGATAATCCCAATACGTATGTGCATATGGGGTAAACATCAGCTCACACAATCCTGTCCAGAAATGATTGAAGTATTTTGCTCGCCCCGGAAGCAGAAGCAGCCACAGCAGTAGCACTGATAACACAAACAACATCAAGCACTTTACTCCATTTATTTCCAACTCGTCGTAACGTAATTGATATTTTACAATTGTGTCTGCAGTCCTTTTCTTCCTTTTATCAAATGGTGCAGAAATTCTATTTCTCACTCTCAATATATATATAAGTGTGTGTGTGTGTGTATGTGTTAAGTGTGTGTGAATGCATCATTTGTCGTTGTCGATGTGCCTAACCATTCCGGCTTTTTAGTCGAGCCATCGTCACTTGGTAAGGAGTAGTGCAAAGTGGAGGTCTAAGTGGTCATGTCTCTAAAGCGAAACCAGCAAATCAAAATAATCATTCGATTTCTTATTAACTAAGACTGCAGAGTACACAGCTTATAGACAAAAAATCCAAGGAAACGAAAGCCAAAGTCAAACGAAGAAAGTAATTAAAGAGAGAAGGTGTACACAGAGAGAGAACCTCTGAACTTCAAAATTATTTTAAGAAGTGCTGCAAACCGTTTCAGAGCCGAACAGCTCCGTAGTCGGAGACTCTGGAAGTTTTGGGAAGCCAAACAGAACCTGAACCGAACCTGAACCAAAGCAAAAGAATAAATCGAAATCGAAAAAAAGTTCGGGGAAAAGGATTCTTCCAATGTGCTATATCTTTTCACCTCACTGCCCAATTTATGGGTAACTAGCAGCTCGGCTCCCACAACCTCAAGCGCATATACAGGGGTTGGCCATATTCGACGGACCCATCTGGCAACACTATAACTTTTAAGAGCGATGCCAGATCGACCAATTACATAGCGAGTTTGAATCGACAATTCAAACCACGTGAAAAGATCTCAGATTAATGAAATTTACAATTAACAAAACAAGTCAGTTGTGAAAACTCAACGTCATGACCAATGAAGCTCATTTCCCGTTGAACAGAACTGGAAATAAATAAAATTGTCGTATTCATGCTAATGAAAATCCTCAAGAGAACCAAGAGGTAACGCTTCACGATGAAAAGGTCACTGTTTGGTGCGGCGTTTGTGCTAAAATGGTTATTGGGCCGTTCTTTTTCGAAGATGAATATTGCCAAAAGTCAATCAGTAGCGTTATCACGATTTGAGAACCAATTTTGTTGATGCCAATTGTTAGTCGAAAGCGTTTGGTGCTCTACTGGTTTCAACAAGATGGCGCTCCAGACGATTTCTTAAGGTCATTGTTTCCTGGCCGTTTTATGTCTAAAACAAGAAAGATAGTCGGTCAAGCGCGACTATAACATACTCTGTACCTGTGAAGAGCTGCCCATCACCGTTGCGACCGGTGCTGCCCATAATTGTTTGTTTTTCTTATAACTTGAATATCGCTCATCCGATCTTTAAAATTCCTTCAGCGGATCGATTAAAGAATCCCGAATATTAAAAATGTCCAGAAGGTTCGAACCTTCTATCTATAAAACAGGGGGAGATTTGACGTTTTTTCGATATTGCGGGGTGGGAGGGGGCTTGGCCAAAATTGAAAATAAACTTGATCTGCCTGCAAGTTTAAGAAACCATCTCTGAGATCTGTTTGTACATACGGACAGACGGACAGACAGACACTTTTGCACAAACTTAATATACTCTGTGTACCTCTGGTACAGAGTATAAAAATCGAGATAAGCGTTCAGAATTACTTATGAAGTCCCCAATTGCCACCGCGTTTTTAAGATTTTCGACTTCAAAGTTTTAAATGATTCACAAAAACAAGAGTTTAACATTGCATTGGCAATATTGAGGTCTTAGAATCGAGTACTGAGTATCAAATACTGTGTATCGAGTACTTGGTTTCGAGTACTTAGTATTAAGCACTAAGAATCAAATACTGCCTAATCGAGTACTGAGTATCGAGTACTTAGTATAAAGTTCTTAGAATCGAGTGCTGAGTATAGAGTACTTAGTATTGAGTACTTAGTGTCCAGTACTGAGTATCGAATTCTGAGAATCAAGTACATACCTATTTTTTATTAACACTGTGAAAAGCATGGGCTGAAACAAGGTTCGAACCAAAACCTTCGCCTTAAATCCTCGAACCTCAAATTTCCGAACCTTAATCATTGATTAATTTTGGTTCGATCCCGCGAGCCGGAGCTCCGGAAAAACTTTTTGGTTTGCAGCCCTGCTTTTTTCATACCATACCGTACCATAGGCTTGGAGGTGATAAGAAGTGAATATTTGGCAAAGCAACATAAAGATGAAGATAATGAAAGTTTTTACTCTAAACAAATGTATTGTTATTGGTTCATAAGAAAACGCCAAAAAACATTTTGCACATATATCAATTTTACTGAGATAGAATGGCCACTTGCACTGTTTATTTGAAAACCTACGTTGTCGGCGTTCTATAATAGCTTTTCAGTTTTTTTGTAAGGTTTAGAAAAAAAATATTATCGATATATCTATGTTTTTTGGACTCGATATTTCAAATAACGGTATCGAAAATTTTGATTTTTGATATTATCGATATTGATATTTTGAGAATTATCGACAACCGTAGCCTTTATTGACTAATGTTTTCTTTTAAGTCGAGTTAAATCCCGATCCCTCCAAGATATACACGACAGTTGCTGACAATGAGTATATTTAATTTCTAATCTCAATCCCTGTTTAGTATCATTTGCATGCTTCATAATTCCTCAGTTGGGAATTTCAAGGTTATTTTCTTGCTAAAATATGAGCCGAACCGGTTTTAAACCAAATCGAACCGCTTATTCCAGCCGGTGAACCGAACCGCAAACCCAACCGGCTTCCTTTCAGAAACGCTGAAGCGAAACGAAAACCACAAAGAAAAACGGTTCGGTTCGGTTCAGTTCTCTGACGAGTTTTAAGACGTGGATCGCTTTCCTTTAGTCAATGATACTTAATAGTTTTTTACGACATTTCGCTCGACCTTCTACAAGGTAAATGCAGAATTGATATAACCTTTATGGATGACTCTTAATATATCTGTCATGAATCTGCTTTCTTTTCTTGAATTTTCGTCCTCCACTGGACAATATTATCAATTTTTTATAGTACTTCTTCATTTAAATTTAATCTTAGTGAGGAGAGCTTTTTCTCATACAACATTCTCTGTTTTCGAAAGGCATTCCTCTAGGAACATATAGACGAGTACTGCAAATCCGACATCACAAATTTTAGACATTCTTCTTAGGATTTTAAATATATTCAAATAGTCAAAGTAATTGTTAGCCGTCTTAAGGTCGAGGATTGATTTGAATTCTATAATCAATCTGAAATTAATAACAATCATATGAACATATGGACACAAAGCAGATTATCGACACTCAGACACACACGGTTTCGTCCGGAACCAACCTGGACTCGTCAGTGAGATTTTAATCGCTTTCCACACCAACAGCCATTAGCAATTACCTATCTAAAGCCCATCTGAGCCAAATAAAGACTTGGGAATCATAAGTATTTTTCATGTTTACGTTCACATGCGTCTATTAATAGCTACAGCTTCCTCCGAAGTTATAGCAATGGTGCTGGGGGCTGTGTCCAAATGTCTTATGCGTATTTGTTGTTTTTAATGGCAATTGTTAAACTTCTGTGGACAGCGCAACAGACAAGATAACTGGCCAAGCATTTCTCTTGAATACATTTTAAAGGGGGTTTCTTTGCTCTTTATAAATACCAAGGTATTTTTTCGTTTGTTTTTATAGAGAAACCGTTCAGTTTTTATAAACAATCATTTCACCGTGACAGGGGCTTTTGCATATATATGGGGTTAACGACCAAGTTTTGATTTTAGCCAAAGTGATTGTTAGCCGTCTTAAGGTGGAGTATTAGTTATAATTCAATTATCTATCAGAATTCAAATGGTTTATAAGAATTTAAAGTCACCTTAAGTCAGAAATCATAATATTTCATAATGTGCCTCTATTAACCACTGAACCGAACCGAAACCGCGGTTCAGTTAGCTCCAAAAACCACGTAATGAACTGAACCGGTGGTTCAGAAACTACGTGAACCACTAAACCGAACCAGTACTTATTTTCGAGTGGTTTGCATCCCTGCTAAAACAGTTACGATTTTTCATTGCATACTTTTTTGGTTTATTTAGTAGATCCGATTTGGGATTATTTGTTCTTATTTCAATAATATAAAAGGACGATTTTGATTGTAGATTGTTTTTTACATAATTTAAGTTCGCCCTTGAAAAACGCATTTTTCTGAGTGTACGCTTAAAGTAAGCCTAACACGAGGCAGAGTTCAATGGTCAAACAATTTTCCGTTTCCCTTTCCCTACCCAAGACTAAATAATTTTTCCAAATTATACCTTTGTAACGTTGGCGACCAATTTCCCACCTGAACTTCATCAACTTAATTAAAATGGAAATTTTTGGCTTTTTTTAATTTCTTTTATTTACATTAAAATAAAAGAAAAACTGTAGTAGCATTTGTGAACATTATTTTAGGCCCAAAATGCCTGACGGCTAATTTGAGCAGCATAAAAACGAAACAAGGTAACCACCAAGCATCCTATTCCAATAGCTTTGGCCTGGCGTTGGCAGCTCTAGCCCATTTGGCTTCGGTAGCGGCAAAAAAGATCAAAGCGAAATGTGTAACAAAATTGCCAATTACATATAAAGCAGGGAAAACTGTCTGCCAAGTCACCTGCTTGGTCACCACTCCCACCTGTGCCCAACGGCCTCCCACGTAGACTGAAACAAAAAGGGCAGAGGCAGGCGCCAGCTTGGCTGTGGGCAATTCAATCCAATTGTGAATTCAATTTGGAAGTTGGCAACGCGTCGCGACCGAAAATGAAGCATTTGCAGAGAGCCACTCACATGGCCGTGGTCTCTCGCTCTCTCGCTCTTTATGGTTGGCGTAAAACGAATTTGCAGTAAACTGCTTAGGTGTGTGTGTGTGCTCTCTCGTCATCATCTTCGTGTGCGTTTTATTGAAGCGAAATTGAATTAGTGCGGCGGCAAGAGCGGAAGCGGTTGCTAAGCAGGAAATTGCCTGAAATCAGGCGCACGTAAGCTTACCCCCCTCCCGGCCACAGCATGCAGACTCACACACACACACACTAACACACATTATTGTGTTTCATTAAAAACTCTACAGATGCCACTGGCACGCGTTGGCTTTTATGCCCCTGCCTTGGGCTTCATTTGCATGCGCTGATGGCCATTGGCCGCTGTTGAAAATGGCCTTCATTTCATGTTAATGCATTTCGCACTTAAGCGACATAGTTTCGACTATTAAAACTAATTAAAAGTGTTTCGAAATGATGTAAATGATTTTCACATTACTAAAAGTTCGCTGCACAAGTTGGCTTCAAATCGCTGGCCATTAGACCAAACTCTTGGCACTTGACGGCTCATTTTTAACTTCATTTTACTTAAGCATGCTGTCAGAATGGTCAAACTTTGTGGATTTTTTTATGTAAAAAGTAACATTTTGAATAGGAAATTAATAGTATGCCTAAAAGTAGGCAATAGAAAATTTTAATTATCATACGCCACGTACACCAGAACAAAATTTTTCAAGTATGCAAACTGGTTTCCTCTACAAGAATTTAAATATATTCAGCTAGCTTCAGGATCTCCCTGATACAGCCCGGATAACTTAAGTCAGAGTAAAAAGTTTAGAAGAAAACAGAGAAACAGCATACACCCACTTGTAATTAAGTAAATACTCATCCATTTATATGTTTTAGCGCAAACTAATAATTTCCACATTCAAAGAAATACCTACAATATTTGACAAGCATTTGATGTGCCAAACGAAACTTCCTTATCCCTCCAGGGACTTAGAATCGAAAGCAAATACAGCGTTATGTACATATTGCCAACAGATTCCTTTTTAGCGTGAGGGTCGATAAGCGAGAGGGAGAGTAAGAGAGAGAGATAGACATAAAAAGCATGAAATTAGACGAAGGTAAACATCATTTCGCTCAAAACCAAACTACTTATTCCCCCAGGGAAATTGTGTAAGAAGAGGAGACTCAGTGCAATCAAACTGCCAACTGATGACAATAAAAGTCCTGCACATTGCTCCGGGTTTGGGTAAACGCATTAAAGACCAGCAAATACTTCCGGCGAACCTTAGCCGGAAACATTAAGCTGGAAAATAGCCCTGCAGTCAGCATAAAAATCCCTGCACTGGTCCCCAACCCCATTACCATTTGGCTACTGTCCCGCGCGATTTAGCGCGAGTTATGAGTCGCCGCTTGGATGACACAATTTGGAGCTTCGCTTCTGTGAAAGTTGGGTAATTGTCTCATATAAATGAGACGAAAATAGACACAATGGTCACAGTTTTCCATTAAGTTTTATCAACAAAGTTTATTCCAACTGATTGATATCGATTTGCTGGACTATTTTTACAACCCCCTCACTTCTGCCCAAAGCACTTTCGATTAATAACCAAAAACCAACAAAAGCGAACGAAAATTTAAGCCATTGTGACGAGCAAATCCTTGAAATTAATTATGCTATTTTTAATCCTTTTGGCAGTTAACAAATGGCATTTCAACTAACTAAGCTGGCCATTAACCAAACCGAAAAATGTGTTTTGCGTTTATCTACCAAGGAAACATCTTGCTCAGTTGGCATACAACAGTAGTTAATTATGCTAAGAGGATTCCTCCAAGCAGGGTGAGTGGCAAGTGTGTTTTGGTGCTTAAAACAGGAGCTAGTTCACCTTTCATTTTTCAACTCTTCCAGCAACCACACACTATAACCACACACTATAATAAACTAACTGGCTAAAATAAAGAAAGCACATCAGCCTACACATTGAACAAAACTTAGATCTTATTTCGAAAGAAGACAGAAAGCTTGCGCAGCTTAAGGCGAGACTAGTAATGCTGCAGATAACCCAAATATTATTTATTACTAATGAAGTCCAAGTTAAAAAGCTGTAACATTGAAACAAAAGTTTTTTTTTACTTTGACATTTTTTGACCGATCGGTCCTATAAAAGCTATGTGCTATGGTCATCCGTTTTTGACAAATCTTTGTAGAATTAGGTTAAAGCATATAAAATCAATAAATGAAAAGTTTTAAGGCGGTACCATTAAAAACAAAAAAGTTTTTCTTACTAAGCCTATTTTTTAGACCCACCCTGTAGTTCAGCTGGTGTCAAGGCACTACCAGGCCTAACGACTGATCAACAGCCGCGTCGTTAACGACAGGTAAGGCATCACAGCGCTAGTCTAGTACGTGAACTATGGTGTGCGCTCATCACTACACTAACCACTGGTAATGCAGGGTCGTACCGATCGGTACGTTTTCCGGACATTCCCATACAAAATTCGTTAGGCAAATACTTGGCAGGTAGTTGGTCTGGTGGCGAGTTCTCACTACGAAGAGTTAGAGAATTCGTTAATGCCGCACCGGTGGAGCTGAACTACAGGGCATCTTTTGTATGGGAAGTATACCATATAGTAATCCGATTTTTATCAAACTTAGTAGAATTATGAAAAAGCAACGAAAACCAATAAGTACGAAGATGGAGTTTGTCTTATATTAAAAACCAATCATACAAATCTTTCTTCCACTCGTTAATTTTTCGAACGATCGTTTAGCCTATGTAGCTATAAGATATAGTCAGCCGATCCTGTCGGTTCCGACATACTAGTAGCGTACAGTAAAAAGAAGACTCTATGACTGAGAAACAGAGACTCTAGTTTGCGTAGAAAAAGACAGACAGGGCTAAATCAACTCAGCTCGTCATCCCCATCAAGAATATATATAGTTTATGGAGTCGGAAATATATATTTCTATGCGTTGCAAACTTCTGGGCAAAATTATAAAACCCTCTGAAAGGGTATAAAAACGTGTTCAAAAAATAAGATTTCTTCATCTCAAAATAAGAACAGAAAAATTTTTGAGAACAAATGTTCTGATTGTTCTTGAAATGAGCATTTCAGCTCATCTCAACCACCGCACCGAAAAGTATAAGTAGCCATTCAGACGTGCGGCTTCAGAAGTGGACAAAAGCCTAACGAGCTAAGACGGCCGCCGTCGTTGCGCGCGCTAAAGGTCTTGGGCTCTACACCCAGTGAGTCCGAAAAATTTGTATTTCTTAAAAAATTAAACAAATTAGGTGGTATGTTGTACAAACGATGTCTCTGCTTACGTGGACCTGGATGTAGACCCTAGAGATTTACGTGGATCTAAGATTTTTTGTTTAGTTTTAAATGTTCTCAAAAACGTTACATTTCAACTCACATCAAGATTTTGCGTTTTCAAAAAAATAGTTCTTAAAGTGAGAAAAACTTTTCATGATGAGTTTTTGACAACGAATGTGCTCATATTGTGTCCAATATTCTCGGTTTTTCGCTCTGAGTAGCAAATCTGCAGGTTACGTTTTTATCACACTAAAAAAGGGATGAAAATCTGTCAAGCCCGACTATTCTATACTCTAAACCTCACAAAGTTTGTGTTAAGGCGTGCGAAGAGCTGCACAATATTGGTCTACCTTATAACTCGACTATCTATCATCCGATGTTTACCGATCTGGCGGATCGATAAATAATCCTGATTACTAAATATGTTTAGCAGGTACTAGCTTTCTATGAATAAAACTGTGGAAGATATGTCGGTTTTTCCAATTTCAGGGAAAGAACGTGGCAAATATAGAAAATTAACTTAATCTGCCTGCACCTCTCTCTTCTTAACCATCTCTGAAATCTGTTTGTTCATACGGACAGACGGATGTACGGATGGAAAGCCGGATATGGCTAAATCAACTCGGCTCTTGATGCTGATCAAGAATATATATACTTTAGTGGGTCGGAGATGGTTTCTTCTGGGTGTTACATAATTTTTTTTTAAAATGGCTTGAGCCGAGCCCTCTCAATCTCTTGGCTTGTGCGCTTCTAATTTTCGCACTAGAGAAAGGGACCTACATTTTAACGCCGAATCCGAACGACAGCTTTGAGAGCTTTTGCATGGCTAATTGCCACAAAGTTGGCGCCAACAGCAGAGAGGTGTGACCGGAGGTAAAGCTATTTACCAAAGTTCGAACCGAACCAAACCTACTGCCAAACTTTTACGAATTACAGCTTTGATTGTGATACCAAAAACTGGAAAAGAGAAAAGCCAGACCTCATAATTTAGACCAGCGATGGGCAAGCCCTAGCTCCCACTGCTCCCAAAAGCTATTTTACGGCAACTAGCGCCAAGCAGACGCATTAAAAATTGCCTTGTCACCGTACACAAGCTAGACAGAATGACAAGCACAATTGCCTCGCTTCGAAGCGAAAAGAACAACAAATCTATTGCATATTGAGGTGTGGCTCCAGCCATGTTTACGGCAGAGACGTCTGCAAAAACATTTATATGGGGTGTGCGTCTGACTGGTGGACTCGAGCATCGGTAATAGGGGTTGTTTTTGCTGTTGTTGTTGTTGTTGGACTGCTCTCAAAATCAAATGTCGTGGCCACCGCTGATTTAGACTAATCAGCTTGCTGTCTTGCTTATCTAAGCTCTTTGAAAAACTGCTGCTGCTCCAAATAACTCATCAATTTGGTTCTATGGAATATCACAGTACAATAGAACAAGTCACAGTACAATAGAACAACTGCAGTGCAGTATTCCTAGATGTTAGATATATATTCGGAACGTGCAGAGTATAACAAATTGTGTGGATTTTTGCGGTCTTTATATAAGCTGGGTCTGGAACTTGGCTTGCCCAATATTCAAGCCACTTCTTTTGGTTGAATGTCCGTTTGTAGTACTAAAGGGCTTGTCTTCTCAGTAGTCTCTGCATTCGTTTGCCAAATCCCTTGACCGTCGACATTGAAATGCAAATTTAATGTAAATATTTTAAACTAATTTTCAGTGATTATGCAAAACCGCAAATAAATCTGCTGCAATGGCATCAAATCCAAGCCCAAACCCTGTTCCGAAGCATCGCAGAGAACACTGGCTGGCCACAACAACAATGGAACGTAACGAAACCGCAACAGGACGAAGCGAGCGAGCAACCAGCTTAGTGCGTGACCCAATCCCTAAAGAAGGAGGTGGAGAAGGAAGAGTAGGAGCAGGAATGAGAGAGATAGGAGGTAAGTGGTTGGAGTAGGTGGACAGCTAGCTGGTTTTGCACTGTGGCAAAACTTTAGCTGGAAATCTGCTCGTGGTTTGGTTGCCAATTTCGCTGCAACAAAATAATTACGGTGGCTCGTTTGTCAAACTAATGGCAGGAATTTGAGCAATTTGTAGCAACAAAGGTTGAACAATATTGAATTTTGAGCCCCCTCCCCAGTCTGTGTCCCAGTAAAGATGTCATCATCACCCTCGTATACAGTTGACTAAACCGAGACCGAAACCAACTGCTGGCCGTTTTGGCTCCTTGCAGCTGATGCCAAGTTCACACGCTCCATTAGCGCGCCCAAAATTCAATGGCGGCCCCCAAATGGACAGATGACGCCTCTGGACTTTGCTGCTTTAATGAAATAATTGAAGTAAATGCTTTTCGCTTGAACGATTTCCCCGAACGTTGGCTCAGAGTTTGCATAATGAGCGTAATCTTCAAACCGCCGCAGGGCCCACTAGAATACACTTAGAACAAAATCAAGTAAGAACGAAAATACTGGTTCCCAGAAATAAAATTCTAATTTTGAGTACTTAGTTTTTAGTGCATTTCTGTTTATTTTTAGCATTTTACTTAAATAAGTACTAAGGATTCTTGATTTAAGACAAAATAGTTCTCATAACTAAAGAATAATTCATTATTTCTGTTTCACACTTTTTTGGAAGAAATTTGG
The DNA here is from genome assembly GCA_018904265.1 of Lordiphosa collinella. Taxonomy (NCBI): domain Eukaryota; kingdom Metazoa; phylum Arthropoda; class Insecta; order Diptera; family Drosophilidae; genus Lordiphosa; species Lordiphosa collinella. The sequence continues at coordinate 520,994 of JAEIFV010000014.1, forward strand.
CACCTTAATGAAGTAATGCGTTTTCCAGAATTTGACGTCTTAGTTTAAGTATAATTTAGGAATTATAATACTTATTTTCAGGGCTGCAAACCGGTTTTGAACCGAACTGGTTCGAGCCCGGAATTCCGACTATTAATTTACTGTGAACCGAACCTTGTACCGAACCTCTTTAATTATAAAAGCTGAACCTGAACCTGTTACGAACCTACAGGTTCGGTTCAACAAAAATGATAGACAAAAATCAATTGTGACCTACTGCCTAGCAACTTCGTCTGTTATCTGGTCGGTTTTGGGCAACTCAGTCTTAAAATCGTCAGAAAAGTTTTGTAAAAAAATCGTGATAAACGTTCAGAATTACTTATAAAGTCCCCAATAGTCTCTGCCTTTTTAAGATCTTCGACTTTAAAGCTTTTAAATGATTCAAAAAAACAAGAGTTCAACCACTAAGTACTTTCATATTTAAGTGCTTAGTTGATTAACATTACATTGGTAATATTTTTCAGATTACGAAATGAAATTGAACTTAACAGAAAATTATATTTTGAGTATTCCCATGTGATCTACAAATCGTAAAAGAATGAGCAGGAAAGGCGTATGCGTGAGGAAGTCGAAAGCCTGTTTGGCATGAGTGAGACTAGAAAATTCTACCAAAAAGTTCGGCGACTAGCCGAAGGTTTTAAGCCCGGAGCCTCATAATGTAAGGACGAAGCCGGAAATCTCGTCGCAGATCCAAAGGAGGTACAAGACAAATGGAGAAACTATTTCTCCAACCTGCTGGGAGGCGATGACGAACACAATGACGCCTCTGGGAAGTAGTGGAACCACCAATCGATGATATAGAAATAGACCCACCGGACCATAACGAAGTTTGGTTAGCCATAAAAAGGCTAAAGAATAACAAATCTGCTGCCCGCTGAATTGTTCAAGGCTGGCGGCGAGGAGCTGGTAAGGTGCATGCACCAACTCCTATGCAGAATATGGTCCGAAGAGACTATGCCCGAAGATTTGAGTCAAAGTGTTCTGCGCCCAATACTTAAAAAAGGAGACCCTGCAATATGCGCCAATTACCGCGGGATAAGTCTCCTACTCATTGCATATAAGGTTCTGTCATGTATCTTATGTGAACGTCTAAAGTCGAGAATGAGCGAACTGATCGAACCTTATCAGTGTGGCTTTAGACCTGGTAAGTCCACCATAGACCAAATATTCACATTGAGACAAATACTGGAGAAAACCCATGCGACGAAAATCAAAACCTACCATCTTTTTGTTGATTATAAAGTCGCTTTTGACAAACCGATAAGGTCAAAGTTCTTCGAAGCCCTGTCTACTTTTGGTATACCAGCAAAGTACGTTCGACTTTGCATGATGACGTTGAGAAGCACACAAAGCTCCTTCAAAATAGGAAAGAACCTCTCCGAGCCTTTCGATACCAGAAAAGATTTTAGGCTGGGTGACACCTTGTCGTGTAACTTCTTTAATCTGCTGATGGAGTATATACTGCGCCAGTGCCCAAATGCTAACAGATCGGGCACCATCTTTTATAAAGATGCAATGCTACTTGCATATGCCGATGACATTGACATTATCGGCATTTCCGAACGGGCGGTAAGCAAGGTGTTTTCAGAGATTGAGAAGCAGTCAAAGCGCATGGGCTTAGCGGTAAATGAGGAAAAGACGAAGTTCCTAGTCTCAGCGCGCAGTGAGCCTATGCGTCTTGGACAATCTGTTGCAATGGGAGAGTACAACTTTAACGTTATAAAGGACTTTGTCTACCTCGCAACGATGATCACCAGCGACAACAACATCAGTCAGGAGATCCGAAGAAGAATAACTCTTGCAAGCCGATGTTACTATGGGCTTAGTAAGGAGTTCAAGAGCAGAGCCCTCTCTCGGAAAACGAAAACTGCGCTATACAAGTCGCTTGTCATCCCAGCCCTGCTATACGGCGCAGAAGCATGGACAATGTCATCAACGGATGAGGCGGCAATTGGCGTGTTCGAGAGAAAAGTCCTTTGGAGGATTAATGGACCTCTAAACGTTGGCGGCGAATTTCGCATCCGAATGAATCACGAACTGTATGAGCTCTATGGGGACACTGACGTAGTCAAGCGCATAAAACAACAGCGGCTGGCTTGGACATGTTACTCGTATGGATGAAGAAGCTCCAGTAAAAAAAGTGTACAGGCGGAAGGCGAACGAATTAGGGAAAGCAGGAGCTGTAGGACGACCGAAACTTAGTTGGGAAAAACAGGAGCTGGAAGACATAAAGGCGCTTAAACTGAACAACTGGTGCCAGCTCGCATAAGACAGAGGCGAGTGGCGGGCATTAATAGCAGCAGCCGAGACCGTCAAACGGTTGTGATAGAAATATCGGGTCAAATAAGATGAAGAAGAAGATCTACAAATCTCGTCCGAATGAGAGGAGTTCGGCTTTGGCCCTTTGGTGCTGTCAATCCATAAAATAAAAGCGTCACGCGTCACGCTGACTTACATATTTTGTGGTGTTGTTGTTTTGGGCTTGAAGGTGGCCGTGTAGGGGTTGTGGGAGTACTTAGTATTGAGTACTATGAATTAAGTACAGTACAGTCGAGTACTGAGTATCGAAATCTGAGAATCGAGTACTTGACATCGCAACGAGTATGTCGTGTCTAGTACTTAGTATGGAGTACTATTATCGATTACTGAGTATTGAGTTGAGTATCGAGTATATAGTAACACACAACCAGAATAATGTAAAAGGCGGAGCATATCGTACACAACATGTTTCACATCAAGGCCCCGTGAGTGTTAGCCCCACCCATACCTGTTTTTATTAACACTGTGTAAAGCTTCGGCTGAACCAAGGTTCGAACCAAAACCTTCGCCTAAAAACCTCGAACCTCAAATTTCCGAACCTTAACCATTGATAAATTTTGGTTCGAACCCGCGAGCCGGACCTCTGGAAAAATTTTTTGGTTTGCAGCCTTGCTTATTTTAAAAAGGTTTTGGAGTGAGTTTTAATTTGAGAGTGATGCTTACTTCATTTGGGAAAAATAGCTAGAACTTTCACCTGCATTTTTTTCCAAGTGTAGCATTGTTCATCAACAAACTTTGCTGGGAGCGCATTCACATAGCTCTTCGAATCAGCCCATCAGCGGTTTGTCCTTTCATCTAATTTCATTGGGCCTTAAGTACCACTACATTAGCTCTAAGTTGTGTCATTTAGAGGCACTTTACTCGACTAACTAAACTCCAAGCAAGTGACATTCGTTACTCAACTTCCGAGGCGGCACATAGTTCCGACATGAAAATTGTTAAAGATATCAAGGCCATAGCCATACCCATTCAGTTGGTGGCTTTACTGCCCTTCTATAGTAAAGTAGAAGAGGATCACTTTAGGCTTAAGAATCCAGGCAAGATCTATGGATATCTCATGGCCTTAATACTACTGATCAGTTCGTTTTTTATCTGCCAAGATGTTTTGTTTGCTTCGCGGGAATACAAGTTAATGTCCAGCTCACAGGGTGATACGGAGGAAATCAATCGCACCATTGAGACGCTCTTCTGCATATGCAGTTATACCATGATGGTTTTATCCAGTGTGCACAATGGCGCCAAGCACTGTCGCACTCTCAGGGAGATAGCCAAAATCGATGAGTATCTGGAGGTAAATGGTTTCAGTGAGAAATACAACTGTCGCGTGATGGGCAGCTTGCTGGCTTTGGTCTCGTTTGGCGTGGTAGTGGTGGCCTTCTACTATGTACACTATCTCAGTCATTTGGCACTCCGCAGGCAGTTTATACTTCTACTGGTCTATAGCCTACAGTTGCTTTACTCCTGCCTATTTGCCATCTATTTACGTATTATTCTCAAGAATCTGGCACAACGCATTGGCTATCTCAATCGACGACTGGATGAATTCACTCGATTGGAGAAGAGCTCATATGACAAGGAGAACTGGCGTGAGCTGAGCAATCTGATTGAGATCTTTTGCAAATTTCGTTACATCACCGAGAATATGAATTCCGTTACCGGAGTGTCCTTATTGTTCTTCTTCGGCTTCTCCTTCTATACGGTGACAAATCAAAGTTATTTGGCCTTTGCAGCGCTGACAGCTCACAACTCTCGAATGGACGTCAGGGATACCATGGGACTGTCTTGTGCTTGGGTTGTGGCTGAAACTGCCACCATGGCCATGATATGCAGCTCGTGTGACTGTCTCGCTTCGGAAGCGAATACCACTTCACAAATACTGGCCCGTGTCTATGGCAAGAGTAAGGAGTTTCAGAATATTATCGACAAGTTTCTTACCAAAAGCATTAAACAAGAAGTACAATTTACCGCCTATGGTTTCTTTTCAATAGACAATTCAACACTTTTTAAGATCTTCTCAGCTGTTACCACTTATTTGGTTATATTGATTCAATTCAAGCAGTTGGAAGACTCCAAGCTAGAGGATAGCATAATGCACGATTGAATATGAATTTTGCCTAACTTTTTATTAACTGGTAGAGGGTGTTGAAATTAAGTATTCACAACAATGGGTTGGAACAATGTGCGAACACCTTCTTCTTTTATCACTTAAAAAAAAATTATGCATCTAATAAAAGAATCTACATATGTCTTTATGATGTATTATTTACTGATATTATTCTTGAGATTTATTTTTAATTTTACTTCTAATCTTATCTGGACTGCTTTCATCTTTCATCACCAGTTCACTTACAGTTGAAGCCAGTTCCAGATGCTCTGTTACAGCACAAAGTCCCTAACAATCAATAAAATATACTTAAAATATGCCGTCGTCTACACTTTAAACAAAATTTGTTGTTATTTAAGAGCTTAGGTTAAGTTGGGTAAGGGCGAAGGGTTGCTGGAGGGCAAAAGGCAAAAAAAAATATTGATTAAATTTTGTTTGGTTTTTTTTTTTTTGTTTTAAATGTTGAGATTTTTTATTGGTAAAGAATCCTTCAATAGCTAGCCTTCTGCTACCCTTTTTTGGCCGCTTATGCTAGTGCGATATTGGGTTTTAACAGTACTTGGCAGTGTCCATTTGGGCTTACCGATAATGTATAAGTGTTTTAATGTACGTATTTAGTGAGGAAGTGTAAGAATTTGGTGTAAATGGTGTCCTGCTAGAGTCGCCGTGAGTTCAGGTCCTTGGGTAAAACTCTCTTTGACCTTCTCCTTTGACGTACACCTTGGATTCTCCGTCTTCTTAACAAGTTTTTAGCCAGTTTGTTGGGGTGGTGAGATAGCTTGTCAAGGTATATGGCGGCCTGCTTGTTGATAGTACAGGGTGGCTGATGAAAGCTGCTACCAAAAAAAAATTGAATAACTTTTTTTCTATTTGATGAATCTACTTAATTTTTTTTATGTTTTGTAGATTAATCTTTAAATTTATAAATAATGGATAATTGGGACACTCAAACCAGAATTTGGATTGTCCGCCGCTATAAAATTCAAATGGCCAACAAACTGAACGCAGCAGACTTGCCGATTCGCTTAGAATTTTGCCAGAAGATGCTTCAAATGGTGGAAGAGGACAAAAACATGTTGAACTGTCTTTTTATGTCTGACGAGGGCCATTTCGACTTGAACGGCAACATAAACAAACAAAATTGTCGAATATGGAGTACTTTCAACCCACAGATACTCCATGAGACGGAATTGCATCCACTTCGTGTGACAGAGTGGTGTGAAGTTTCATCACGCTGCAATATCGGGCCTTACATCTTCGGAGAAACGGTCACACCGTTACTGTGAGACTGTTACTTGAGCATGTTGAGAGAGTTTTTCTATCCAGAATTTCGCCGAAAGAGAATTCCTTTCAAGTCTGTGTGGATTCAGCAAGATGGTGCAACTCCTCACATAGCCCAGCCTGTTATGACAGAATTTCGACGAAAATTTCCCAATAAGCTGTTATCCAGAAACTTCACATTCCGTTGGCCCCCCAGGTGCACCTGACTTTTTCTTGTGGGGTTATTGCAAACAGAAACTAAAGCAATCCATTCGAGCAACAATTGCGGCTATTCTTGTCTCAACTCTCCAAGCAGTAATGAACAACTTTTTGATAAGATGCCGCACATGCATCAACGAGCATGGGAAGCATTTAAATTGAATTATTCTTAGATCTAATTAAGCTATATTTAATAACATTCAATGAGCTTTAACATGAATAAAAGAAAAATGAATTTCATACACTGAAAAAGAGTTATTTGACTTTCTTAATGTAGCAATATTCATCAGCCACCCTGTATCTCCAACCATGGGAACTCCAAGGTCCTTTTCAATATCCCTGGTTCTCAGGTACAATTCAGCTCCAGTAATGCGTCTAAAAATTTTCGCCTGGACCACTCTAATCTTACTCAGGTGAGAATCCGCCGCGATTCCATAAATTTGTAGGCCATATCTGCATACCGGAGCCAGAATAGCCTTGTAGATTAGGACTTTGTTCCTGAGTGACAGCTTATTGTTGGAGTTCAGGAGCCACCCGATGCGGCGTGCTTTGGCAGCCACTGCCTGGGCTGTTGTCTTGACATGGTGTCCAAAGGTTAGTCTTCTGTCCAGTGTCACCCCGAGGTATTTTTAGGCTGCTTTATGCTCCATAAGCTGACCGTGCAAGAATACTCCCGGGCAGGTGTTACTACAGGTGAAATAAGTCACAAAAGCACAATTGTCCGTGTTTATGGCAATATTCCATCTAGCGGCCCAGTTTCTAAACCTAGGCATCTGTGGCTGAGTATAAGCATTTGTTGCCGGCAAGTATGGCCTGTCGGCAAATGTTGCGGTTAGAAGATCTTCGGGGTTTTCAAGCGGAATGCTACAGGCTCTGGGCATATCGTGAGAGAATATGGAGTATAGCGTAGGACCCAATACGCTAGCTTGCGGTACACTAGCCCGAATGGTTCTTATTTGGGATGTCGCTCCGTCCTGTGCAACCTCTAAAGTTCTGTCCGTCAGGAAGCTCTTGATTAGCAGGTTCAGTTGGGGCGGAAGAAGTTTCTTGATCTTCGTGCCACACTCTATCGAAGGCCTGCTGGATGTCAAGGTAAGCTGCCACTACGTACTCTTTCCCGTCCTACGCCTTGTCTCTTGAATTCGTCAGATATATACTAATAAGTTAGCGAGTTTAGCTGGCTCAAGGTCCCAAAAAAGTGGCGATTGTTCACAACTGTAAACAACTTATGCAATGATACACCAAAAAGAGCTGGTTGCCTATACAGTACTGTTTCAAAAACTTCTCAGTTTCCTTATTAGTAGGCTCCGCTGCGGACTGCTGGTTTCGTCTGTCTCTCCATGCCATCATTGCTTTAAGCAGGAACTGCAAAAACCAAGATGGCAAAAAACACAGACAAATCAACTTTCAGCAATCTTTTTGGTGTATATGCTTAAGCTTTGAGGCTAAAGTTTCCAAGTGGGAGAGCTAGGTGAAGCTAGAGAGCTCGATTTTGATTTTAGACCGATGATTTCTTGGGCAAACCTTCTTAAAATTCGTCGTAGATTACGATTTTGACAACGTTTTTTGTCGATTTTTTGGTCGAGAAAATAATTGACCTACCCTATTGAACACATTGCATTGGCTTCAAAAATAATGGAATTTTTATAAGGCCAGATAATGAAAGATGTCTTAAGACATACACTTTACCAAAACTCTAATAAAACATTAAGCAAAGGCAAGGAGCTGCATTTAGAACGTTCTTCATGGCTTGCTGGGCAAAAAAGCGCCAAGATAGTTAAATTAATGATAACTGACTATTAAAACAAGAAAGAAAGTCGGTCAATCCCGACTATAACATATTCTGTACCAGAGAAGTGCTGCCCATTACCGTTGCGACCGGTGCTGCCCATAATCATCCTTTGGCGGATCGATAAATAAACTTGATTTCAAAATATGTCCAGAAGGTTCGAACCTTCTAACTATAAAACTGACGGAGATATGACGATTTTTCTAAATTGCGGGGGCGGGAGGGGGCGTGGCGAAAATTGAAAATAAACTTGATCTGCCTGCAAGTTAAGATACACGTCGAACCCTATCCTACCAACTCTGAGATCTGTTTGTTCATACGGACAGACGGACAGACAGAAAGACAGACAGACAGACAGACGGACGGACATGCTGATAAAGCATATATATACTTTATAGGGTCGGAAATGATTCCTTCTGGCTGTAACATACTTTTGCACAAACTTAATATACTCTGTGTACCTCTGGTACAGAGTATAAAAAGTATCCATTTGGACTGGATAAGTCTTTAAGATCATTTTATCATCCAACGGAGCTGAAAATCATGCAAAGGATATGAAAAATGATCATCCTTTGGATGATTTTTCAGCTCCGTTGAATGATAAAAGAATGTTAAAGACATATCCAGTCCAAATGGATTCTTTTTTTCCTTCTTTCTTAATGCATGCCTCCAATGTAGTTAAGTACATAGTTCTCATATTAAACCAATCAAGCTATGCGATAAAAATCAAAATTATTTCTGACAACCCGGCACTTACCCAAGTGTCCAACTTTTATATACGTGCCAACGAAGGGTGCAAACTGAAGCCAGCCAAAGGGTCGCCTGCCCATGTTCCAATCGCACAACGTGCAACCTAAACGCATCATTAAACTTTTTGTCAGTTTCCTCCCGAAGAGAAGGAGAAACTGCAAAGATGCGACCACCTCAAACAAAAGCCACTCGAGCATACCACAAAGGCGAAGTGACAAACTAATGAAACGGGCAGCCGGAAAAGGGTGTGCTAAAAGGGACTTGATAAGTTTCTTCTGTCTTTGCCAACGTGACAATAATCCAAGCAAATTGCAAAAAAATATCTTTGGAACCAAGTGAAAAGTGTTGAGTCATCTGGGTAAAGGGGTGGCAACTATTGATCCCTCTTCGTGTTTAGGTAATTAAAAATTTTTGTTCTTTTAATTTGACTCCAGCTGTCTATTTGATGGACAATGACCAGAGTTGGCGAAACTTTCGACAGTTTTCGGCCAGCGATGAAGGACTTTGTCCCTTCCTCTTTTGTCAGCTGCGACTGAAATTGTTGAAATGGGCTTTCTAATTATGTGCAGATGCAGGGGAAATGACAATTTGTGTTTTTTTGTGTGCATTAAGAACTTGTCAGAAATAAAGCGAGATCTATGTGAATTCCTGTGCTCCCCTAATCCCTTTCAGCATTGTTAATTAAATTTACTTTGCCTGTGGCCCGTCTGCCATGCCTTATCTCCGCCAGCTTAAATATTTTGCAAATTATTTTTATTTTTTCTTATTAATTTTATTTCTTGCTCCTGTAAATCTGGCCAAAGATGCAAGAAAACAAAAGCGAAAAAACTTTTTGCATAGTTTTGCCGCTAGTTTATTACGCTATTGTTGGCCCCTGCTGTTGTTGTTTTTGTTGTTGTTTACTTATTCTGCCGCCATTGTCTATGTGCTTGTTGTAATATTCTTCTTGTAGATTGTTGTTGGTGTGGTAATTTTTGCTGCTTTGTTTTGTTTTTTGTTGTTTTTTCCCCTTCATTTTGGTAGCCGCCTTCCTTTCTAAATGGATCACGCACACAGCCCACCCCTTCGAGCCCACACAAAGCCCATCAGTGCCACACGAAAGAGGTTTGGGACTAGGATTTTTGTTTAAATAGAATAAAATTTTCTGTGCATTTGATTACAAAAGGGATTCACGTGCTCAACTGTGGAAGGCATAATGGGAAAGTTATACTTATATTATGTACTTTTTTTAAGCCAAGTTTCTTAGTTGCTACAGATAACTTAAGTTGCGGCGGAGTTGTATAGCGAAAGCAACATTTTGTCACGAATTTTACTCCAAGTCGCTTGTATAGAATTGAGGTAAACAATAACCATTCAATATCAAAGACTGCTTCTTTATGGATAAGGCTGGGGACTCCACTGAACGACACTTCAGACATTTTTCGATTTTGAGGTGGATTTTCTCAAACTGGAGCTAACTGCTTATTTGATCCATTGAACTTACAAATGTCACATATTCTTCTGGTTCTATGTTCTTATAGTAGATTTTGAAAATAATTCAGGTTATTGAATGGCAGCTTCAAGCTTTCTCACTTAGAAACTATAGCCTCAAAGCTTAAGCGTTGATACCCAAAAAGTTTGGCTTGCTGTCGATCTGCCCCCAATTCACCAAACCAACTTTTTTTAAAATATCTGAATATGGGTTTAACGACCTGTTTTGATTTTAGTCAAAGTGAATTTTAGCAGGCTCAATCAACCAGAAAATTCAACGGAGAATACATATGAACATGAACAGTAGCTGTGTAGACGGCCGTTTCGGCTGCCGCCATGGCAAAGCCTACGTCAGATGCCCAGTGCTGAGCAAATGCAGCCAGTATCCATGACGCAGCGGCCAATAGTAACCACTCCATCACAGCAGCAGCAAGTTATTCTAAGCTCACATCCAGCTCTGCCTTGGCAACCGCAACAGTCATACTATCCACTCCATTCAAATCAGCAGCAGCAGCGAATGTTTCCAACATTTCTGCTGATGGTTGCTGGTCTATGTACGGTCGTACCTTATCGTCGCCAAAGAATAACTCAGACTGTGCAGCTCACAACCATTAAACGGCAGTTGCAACTTAGGAGGCTAAGAAAAATTAATATACTCTGAATAAGATGGCCACCACAGTGGCGTTACGAAGAACAGAACATGATTTTTAATCCATCCTTCAAGCATCGTAGCTGGTCTGACTGGCGACTACACCACATAAGGTTACAGAAAAAACAGCTGGATTAATTCCAGAAGATGGAGGAGAATATTTCCATTGTCCCATACCAGGGATTACAACCAGTAATACCATTTTAAGTAGTATGTTTAGCTATCACATTCTTTAATTAATATGATACATATTAAAAAGAATTTGTGCTGGCTGCCTTGGCTGTCAGACAGATTGTGTTCAGATCTTGTATCGAACAGAACAGAAAAGAAATATGACTCGAAAAAGACTCGCGAAACTACTCGAAAATGAGTCGAAACTGATCAGAAGAACGGGTTAAAAACGACTCTTCAAGAAGAGTCGCGGCTAGGGTACCATTTTCTACCGACAAAAGTATAATTTCTGATCCGAAAAAGCCGCATTTACGACTATTTTAATCAGATCGAGGACTCGAAAACGACTCGAATGTGATCAATAATTTCACCCCTCAACCCTATCACATTTATGTCTGAAAACGATACTTTTGGCCAGGTTTCTTCTTTTCAACTTGCCCTTAAGCTTTTCAATGCTCTTTGCAGTTTCCAACAGCTTAATGCTCTGTTTGCATGGAAAGACTTCAACAATATAGAGTCATTAGCAAACAACTATTGTTGATTGGATTGGATTTCCATGGAAAAGTAACTTTATAGCCAGGCCGGCCAAATAGAGAGGACAGAAGAATATGTCTGTCCCTCTCTAAATCACAGTGGTGATTGACATTGGAATCGGTGTGAATCGGCGAGCCCCAGGGGCTATGGCTGGACAGGCCTGCTGTATAAGGCATCCTGCTTTTCTTGGTGTATCAATGCATAATGCAGCTTTTTTGACCTCGAGCCAGCTAACCTCATTACTTATTAATATTCAAAGTAAATAACTTCAATTCAAAACTATTTTGACAATAATCAACTAAAATTGAATCAATTATTTAAAAGGCTCCTGCCATTCCGCCAATGTCGGTAATTGACTCATTTAAAAAATCAATAATAATAGCAAAAACCATCAGATGAAGTCCAAATTCATTTGTCCAAAATGTTTTATCACAAATTGGCCAAATTTGTTACGCCTTATTTATTGCCCGTCCAATTAAAAATTGGGTTCCAAATTCAATTGGAGCGTTGTGAGAATAGAAAACCAATTGGAAAATCCACGTATTTAATGCTCGGTTTGGCGGTTTCAAATAATAACTGATTACCGTTTAAGCATCGCGGACCGCTTTCAGCGCAAATATTGATAAATGATCCCCTCCCACCGCACTCCCTCATTCGTGGACAATTTCACAAAACCAAAGCCAACTGAATTGTTCGGGAAGGGGGCACGAGATGCCAACGCATCAATAGTCGATTTGGCTGCTCCCACTCCGCTCTTCTCGTGGCTATTTGGCAATGGCATTTATTATGCGTTTGCTTGATTTCTGCCACCCGCTGCAATTTATCTTCCATAACAATTTATCTTTTTTTTTTTTGGTGTTTTGTCTCTTTGCCTGAGTGACCTGATGGAGATCGCTAAGCTAGGCAGCTAAGTCATCTTAATGATTGGACAACAAGTGATTCATAAAGGGAGGCAAGTTGAAATGAAATTAATCAAAGTGTTAATAAATGTGAAATTAATACCCGATAGTTAGTTTTATCGTTTAAACAAATCCACTGGTTATTGAACCAAAACTCTGTTTGAGTGAAAACAAGACATTTGTTTAAACTGGCAATAGGCATAAATCGTCTTTGTGAACAAATTGTTACTGCTACGAAGAGCATTTTGACAATCCCATGTAATGAACTAAACGAAAACTGATCAGAAACTGTGTGAACCACTGCCGAACCAATCCTTATTTTTGAGCGGTTTCAATCCCTGGTATAAAAAAACAACAAGAAAACACAAAGTTTTACACAAGAAGAGACCACGATGTCCGTTTAGCATGGGCCTTCCGGTACTCTCAACTCTACACTTCTCTTCAACTCAATATTTTGTGGAATCGCTTTTACATACCATTTAAAATACTAGAACCCAAATACAGGACAATTAAGTTTGGATGGACTTGTCAACAAGTTTATTTTGATCCAAAAAATTTCCTCTGCTTCAACCGAATATTACTTACAATCAAGATAAAGACAATAAAAGAAAATCAGCCAAACGATTGCGTCGCTTTTTGTTTCAACAAATCTTATTTCGTATGCGGATGGATTTTCGTTGAAAATTAAAATTTATGGCTCAGGCAAAGCTTCTTTCATACACCAGGCACATCCTATGCCTCCATTTGCGAACTGTTTGACGTGGACGTGGCAAGACCACAGCATTAGCAGCAGCCTTTTGCTTCGCAACAAATTCATTTTGCCGCAGTGGACCAGTTGGTTCCCATATTTGGGCGCACCCCCTCGCACTCAAGCCTCTCCGTCTAAGACCCAGATCCAAATCCAACCATTCAGATTTATATGCCGCACAAAGAGCAAAAGTTTTATACCCACTTCTAAGTCGTGCAGAGTTGTTTTTCACACAAATTTATTGGCAGTTGGCCATCAGTGAGGGGTGGGTAAGGGCCGTAGGGAAGATGAGGTTAAAGGTGAGTAGAAATCTTGGCGACAAGCAACGTGACATATTTCTATAAGATTGTATAATGCTCATATTATTGCAAACACAAAAATTGGTAGGGTCAAAAGATTGACTGGGGCTGAAAGGGAGTCTAAGAAGGAGGAACCCCCTAACTCTCTCTGCTGATCCACATTTTGGCTGGCTTTGCGTGTTCCTCCAGTCAGTGACTGGGATAATCTGAAGTGAGCACACAAAGTAATTATGAAAACCACTTGCAAATATACAAAAATATATTGTCACACAGCCAATGGAGAAGTGTGCTACGCATTTACATAAGTGTGTGTGTGTGTGTGTGCGGAGCACAAGCAGTCAAGTTCCGCTGCTCGTGCGAGTCATTAGAAGTTACGCTAATCAAGTTGAACGTGCAGCAGGCGTGGCGTGCCACACCAGACCGAGAAACTGGAGATGAAGTGTTAGAGACAGGAAATGACAATTCAAATTAAAGGCAGCAAAACGACCACACCAAAAATACAGGGAAAGGAAGCTGAAACCACGCCCCGCTCGCATTTGCCACTTAACATGAAATTAATTATGAAACTTTTGTGCAAAATTTTGTTGAACGAGTTGAAAAGCCTTCAATGTTCACCCTTCCCATACCTACCCGGGGAGCAGAGAAGTGCAGCTCAAAAAAAAAAAAAAGTTTTAACGCGCCTGGCAATGAGCATGGGAAATTAAGTACACGCCACGTGGGCCACAAAAGTCTGCCGACGACAGCCGACAAAAACAAGGGAGAAAACGGCAGGTTAGGGTAGGTCGTGTGTGACCGCAGCCAATGGGCAGGAGAAGGCAAAATTTTAAGAAATTATATTTAGAGTGGGATCCACTGTGCGGGCAGACATTCGTCACCCAACTGCTGCAATTAGGAGCTCATCGCATCAGCGGCAGCAACCGGAAACGAGCCCAAATAAGTATGCAATGAACTTTTTCCTGGGCGCCCTCGACGAGCAAACTTTGTTACCACGCACCAGCCCCCGCCCCACAGTTGGTTGGCTGGCATGTATGTAAGTTGTTTTACTTCAAATTTTAATTATGATTTAATGCTAAAATACGGAAATAATTTGCGGCAACAACTTTCGTCGCGGATGCAGACGCGGCGACGGCGAGCGGCGGCCTGAGTATGAGAATGATGATGATGTTGGCCCCGCCGCCGCCGCCGCCACCGCCTGGCAACGCTTGAGTTAAGTTCATTTCATGCTTTGGTAATTTTCCTCCCTCTCATTTCTGTTTCGTGCAATTTTGCTAAAATTTTACAAAGTTTACATTTTGATTATACTGAATGGCCCTTTAAATTATGTTACATTATTTGACTGTGCGTGTGTGTGTGTTGATAATGTTCAATAACCCAGCAAACATTATTTAAGACGATCATGGGGAAGTTTAGAATTGAACACACATTACACGCATCAATATTTGGCTAATATTTGGGCTGGCTGCCAAAGGAATAGGGACTTCTGCAAATTCGATACCATTTACAGGGAGCTAAGATAGAAGTAGATTCAAGCAGTTCCTGATTCAATAGATTTTTTAGCTGGCTCGAGGTCATGTTACGCTATTCGCATAACTTTAAACAGAGACACACACACAACACAACAAAGGAGGCTTGGTAGATCGGATAGCTGTTTCATGAGGGACCAAATTCTCACTCATCAGCGATCTTCTAACTGAAATGTCTCTCAAAAAAGCAGTCTCTCCATACCAAAGCAGCATGCGCGCAAACACCAAGGAAGACAGCCTAAATCAGACATTCGCCTTTGTAAGCGTGTGTGGCCCTCGTTTGGTCTTATATCGCACTCAGTGTGCAGGCAAACGCCTACTTCGTCTGAAGCGGTCTGAATTTCGTCTGAATTTGGTTTACTAACTTGGTCATGCATAGTAAATCCACATATCAGAAATAGGAACATTCAAAAAATGGTTCGGCTCGGTTCATTTTATGAACAAGATTGACGATGTACGAGTATAAGTGAGAAGTACTCAGCCAACTCAGGCAGAGCTTTTCACCACACTCTGGTCTAAGACAATAAAACCAACTTTTATAATTATATTTAATAAGCAAATCAAAGTGTTTCTTTGGATCCACGAAACTCCAACATCTAGAGCTTTTTACAAGTGCCTTTTACAAGTGTTCATAACTGAAAACAAAACATTGTTTGAGCATAGTGTTTCAGTTTTTAATAACTACATTTTAATTGAAATTCGAGGCTATTTTAATGTTTGCGATAACTACAATTCAAATACAAATGCGAAAAGTCGAAATCTTTATTCATAAAATTTTGAAAATTCGGAAATGGAACTGGCGTGATAATATATTAAGTGTGCACCACTGAGCCGAGACAAAAACCGACGGTTTGCCCATATTATGAATCAAACCGGGGACTTAAACTGTTCGTAAGCCACTAAGCCGAGCCAATGTGAATTCTCGATCGGCTTGTATATCATATTAAGTACTTTACTTTATGTAAGGCATGTTAAAGAAGAAGCTACCTGAGTAAAATTTATTCGTGGGGTACTATATATATGTCGGAAACTGGTAATACTAAAGGCAATAGCTAAAATCTGGTATTACCAATATGAAGTTTGACATTTTTCAGCATAAAGGGTCTCACGACGTTTTGATGTACTTGCGCTATTTGTGTTGTTTACAGTGAGTTGAAACAATCAATTTGGCTTTACAATTGAAAATTCAAGAAACGTGGATTATCTTAACAAGAGCGTGTCGTTGGTGTATAACACACAGAGGTAAAAATGAGAGTTCAATGCTTGGATCAACAATGCTCGATGTCAAAAGTAAGGACGGAATGAAAATTCTTAACCTTAAGAGCGAATTTCTCGACTCGGCATCAAAATGCCTTCAAAATCTGGATTATGAGCATAGAATTCCTAAAAATTCAAGATTTTCAGGTGCGTTCGCACTCAAATTGTTCCTTAGTGGAAACGATTTGGTATGTTATAGAACTGTACGCTCTCTTTTATTTTGACTTAAAGATAAAGAAAGTTAATTTTGTACTTTTTTACCTTTCTATTGTTCAAATACAGATGCTTCAAGAAAGTGCATCACGCGAACCTTATTGACATAACAGTAAAAGTAAAAGTAAAATCGGCTTGTCAAGATGACAACAGCCTAATTTTAGCACAAGAGAAAGGGACCTACAGTTTAACGCCGAATCCGAACGGCAGTTTTTGAGAGGCTTTTCATGGCTTATTACTGCAATGCTGGCGCCAACAGCAAGAGGTGTGGCCGGGTGTAAAGTTTTCTCATCAAAGAAAAAAAACGTGAATGGCCTTTTAAAAGATTGTTATTCACAATAAGGAACGATGTATATATGTATGATAAGCTGCTTGCGACAAGCGCAACCATGTTGTTAAAAATATTATAGTATGGGCTGCCTTAGTGCTCAGGACGTAAGAATGCTCAAATCAGAGACCTGCAACAAGCCACTAATGTTCGATCACACTCGTGCGTTTACTTGGCTTGGTTGGGCTCGTCGCCTTGGTTCGACACACCCGAAATGATAGCAAACACATTGCGTCAGAGCGAGCAAACGCTTTGCTTCGCACGAGTAATAATATGAACAAGCTCGTGTAAGCTTTTCATAATACGAGTCATTATAAGCCGTTTGCAAGCAATGACCAAGCCTATTCGACACTCTGGTCGTGCTTACTCGCAATCGCAACAGACTTTACTCGCACGTACTCTTATGCAATTGTTGTTATGTTTTGAAAACTACAAACAACAACATGCCACAAATGCAAAAAATAGGCCATCATGCTATCTCTTTTGCTCTCACAAATTGTTGTTTTTCGTGTGCTTGTGACGATTGCGTTGATCGTAAGAGCTCGCAGCAGATCTTTGACTTCGGCAATAAGTACTCGCGGTGACTCGCGGCCGAAGCTAGGAGTAATCGTGAGTATTTGAACTGAACGAACTTTACTCATGAGAGCCGCTCAGCAGAACTTCGATTTTAGCGACAAGGGGCTTGCGTCCACTCGCGGCCGAAGCGCTAAGTCTCTGGCGCATATGTTGGTTGTAGTAGAGTTGCTAAAAAGTGAGTTTATCATATTCGCGGAAGAGCTCCATGGTGACAATTGGATTCTCCGCCAGATTACGCATATTTCAGCTATCACATTCCCGTATTCCGCTGTTAAAGTGGCATTAAGTCCGGATCTTAATCCAATTAAGGACCTATTGGGCATCATTTCTGCCAGAATATTTGGCGCTGCAAAGCAGCTAAAAAGCAATTGTGAAGGACAACAGGGCTTTGCTTACATTCTCTGTTCAGTTACTTATCACAACTTCCTCGCCTACAAATCCCAGAATAAAGTCGATTTCAAGAATAAAACTCTTAAGAAATCAGGAACAAATAATTCAATTGCTTGTAAAGTTTAATGGAAATACTTAATGTATTCGCTTTACAGCAAATTTAAGAATAATTCTCCTTAAGAGCTACTGATTCTCATATAAGAACTTTGCGCATAATGTTTGCTGGGATATTGAACACATTTTATGCTTTGGCATTTGTGTAAAAGTAAAATGCTTATGTATGCAAGTTGACATTTCATCGTAAAATTGTATTTATTTGTTGTTTATTCCCTCACATAAACAATATGTGGAATGTAAATGTAAATTTCCACACACGAAGTCACCACACAAAATGCGATGTGCTTGGCTTTGGGCCTGAGTATAGTTCGAACATTTTAAGCACATTTCCATGCATTTTTATTACATTTCTTCAAACAAATTTTTATTGTCAAGCGAAGAATGGAAAATCCTTGAGCAGCCGGAACAATGTGTGCGAAAGTGACATACCGAAGATTTCCTTTCTCATGTGAACTTTTTTATGAGGCCACAAATGGAAATGTTTGGCTAAATGTTTAGTAGATTTAATGTACGATTTTTTCATGATTTTCATTGAGAATTTTTGGGGGTACTCACAGTGTTTGCTCTTCTCGGCTGTCGCTTGCCTTTGGGGCGCCTGAGCCAGCAGGACAAATAGCATCAACAGCATTAGCAACCATTTGGGAATACCCGTTGTTGGGTTGACCCTGCTGCTGCTGCTAAGGCCCCCCACTGGTGGCCCCGGCCCACATGATGTGGGCATCAGCAACATCTCTGCTGCTGGTGCTGCTGCTGTTGCTGCTCCTTGGGTGACTCAATTTTGGCGATTTTCGCTGCTGTTGTCCAAATAGTTGGTTTTTGCTGTTGCTGTTGCTGATGATGATGATGACGATTTTGCTTTTGTTCTTGTCGGGGCGACTGTCATTGTTTGGCAATTAAAAGCTGTCATTTATAAATGTTTTTCTCCCTGCAAAATACGAGAAGGAAATTGCCTTAATTAGAAGCATAAACAAGAATGATAAAGTGTAAACTGGCCATGGGCTAAGTAGCACATAAATCGAAAAATCAATGCATAAATTTAGTTTACACGGACACACAGGACCAAGGAAATATGAAATATTACGTATACGACGCAAGCACAGTCCATGAATATATAAAATGCCGCCGTCGTTTTTATGCTGCATATGAGCCTGGACAAGGTGGTTGAACGGTTGGGTGGGTGCGTGTTAAAAAATAATGAGCCTCGACTGCAATAAGAAGCTGGCTTTTGCCGGGCGCATCTGGTCCAGAGCCAAAGTGGAGCGAGTTGTTAGTTATATTGCCAGCTAACTGGCTGGCCTCGCCTGTGCACTTCCAGTTTATCAAATTAGAAATCGCTGGAGAACACGACTCCCTTCTTTCTTGAACACCACAAAAAGCGAAAAATAATAATGAGAAGCCAGTAACAGAAACTACAACTCACACACAAACATATATACTTTATTGTCCTTTATGCTTTTTTTTTTGTGTTCATTTTTGGACTTTGTTGACTCGAACTGTGTCACATACACACATTCGGACCAGCTTTTTATCCTTGGAGCGTTCCAATTTCGTATTTAATTAAATCTGATTATGGTTTTTCACTTTGTTCGTGTTTAATTTTGGCTCGGGGCATAGTCGGCAGAATTGTTTTGACAAACAAATTTTCATAAATAAACCATTATATCTTTGAAACCGAAAAACCTAAAGCCTTGAAATTATTATCGAATACTGGTGTAATATTAAGCTTCCTTCAAGTGGGTGTACTTCTGTACCAGAGAACTGCAACGAGCCGCCACGAGTACAATCGCTCAGCGCTCAAGGCTTGTCAGACTCGAGTATTGCCCTCACTCATACTCAAGTTGACTTAGCGCTTCGGCCACGAAGTTCTGATGCGAAGTTCTGATGCGAGCCGTCATGAGTAAAGTTCGTTAGGTACAAATACTCGCGATTACTCCTAGCTTCGGCCGCTAATCACCGAGAGTACTTGTTGCCGAAGTCAAAGATCTGCTGCGATCTCTTCCGATCAACGCTTGTACACAATCGCCAAAAGCACACAAAATACCACTATTTGTGAGAGCAAAAGAGATAGCATGATGGCCTATTTTTTGCATTTGTATTTTGCATACGATTTCTCTTTCCTTCTTGTGGCATGATGTTATTTGAAGTATTCAAAAGACAACAACAATTGCATAAGAGGCTTGTCGAAGCTCGCCGTCAACCAGCAGAGTACTTACGAATACGAAGTTGTACGAAGCAAAGAGTGTACTCGTTTTGACTCAATGTGCTTGCGATCATTTCGAGTGTGTCGAACCAAGACGACGAGCCCAACCAAGCCAAGTAAACGCACGAGTGAGATCGAACACTAGAGGCTTATTGCAGGTCTCTGCTCTGTACCAAAGGTACACAGAGTATAAAGTTTATGCAAAAGTATGTAACATCGAGAAGAAAGCATTTTCGTCACCATAAGGTATATATATTCTTGATCAGCATCAACCGAGCCACGTCGATATAGCCATAGTCGATATAGAGATGGTAAAAGGAACAGGGAAACTAGCAGGCAGATTAAGTTTATTTTCAATTTTTGCCATACAAATTTGAGAAATATTGTCGTATCTCCCAGCGATTTAAAGATATATGGTTTGTACCTTTTAGAAATATTTGGTAATCAGGATAACTTATCGATCAGCCAGGGGAATGGTAAAGATCGGATGAACAATAGTCGAGTTATAAGGAAAACAACCAACTATGCTGGGCAGAACTGGCCCCAACGGCGATGGGCAGCTCTTCACACACCTTAACACTTTGTGTGTCATCCAACGTACAATTGTTCAGATGTATACGTGCTTTAGATGGTACAGACAGTGATTGAAAAGGTACTAATTTTTCTTACCTACACAGATAAAACAAAATTAGCTACATGCTACGTGTAGAAACGACAATGCTAAAGCCCAATTTACACGACCTGGTCTCTCAGGTGAGTTTTGTATCTGAGAATCTGTCAGCCCGTGTAAACAGGAGTCTGAGCCTACTCAGCTGAGCGCTCAGGTGAAATAGAACCGGCTCAAATTAAACTGGCCGCACAGCAGAACGCTCAATGAACCATTGGTTTTGCAATTGAGTCAACTAAGCTTCTTAGACATGTGTAAATGCTAAACTAAGTTGCTCAGCTGAGTTTTTTGACACTCAGGTAATTGTAAATTGAGCTTAAGCGAAACGTAGTTCACCCTGCTAATCTTCACACGAAAAATGTAGAAAACAGAAAGCTACACGTGGCATTTAGAAAAACTACACGAACGTGTAAAAATAAAAAAGTAAACATGACATGCAGAAAAGTTAAATACTGCGTGGAAAAATGCAAAGTTAACATGAAGGGAGAAAATCAGCGTTTTTTTCAAAGTATTTCTACATTTTTCATTAAGCTTTTTGAACTCCTCACGGAAATGTAGGTTTTCTACATTAACGTTTAGATATTGAAAACCTACACGCGCGTGTAGAAAACGAAAATGTAGCTCAAAATCAGTACAGAAAAGATACATTTCTCATCTAGAAAACTGTATTCCACACGTGCCGTGTAGGTTTTCTAGATAAACGTTAAAGATTTCAAATGCTAAATGCAACATTTAGAAAATCTACACGAAACGTGTAGAACATTGTCGCTTGCCTTTATAACTGTGACTTGCGGCATTGCAGCGCAAGTGGGCAAAGCTGTCGGCGATTGTGTGTAAATTTCCGAGACAAGGTAAATGAGTTGTGAGTTCGAATCCCAGACAAGGTAAGTGAAAAAAAAAGTTGTAGGTTTTTCCAGAAGGAAGACCCTGTCCTCTCTGTGCCCCTTCCTCTCGTTCCTTCCCACACCACCCCACATTTTAACCCTTTTTTTTAATATGGTCTGGGCCCTAAAAGTGGCGAGTAGAAAAGCTACTCGCCACATTTAGAAATGAGAACGTGGCATGTAGATAAGCTACACAAACGTAGTGGGTGAAAAATCACTGCGGTAAAACTAAATTTTTTGTGTAGTTTTTACATATTTTTATACTCTGTACCAGAATATATTAAGTTTGTGCAAAAGTAACAGCCAGAAGGAAGCATCTTCGACACCATAAAGTACATATATATATTCTTACATATTCTTGATCAGCATCAACAGCCGAGTCGATATAGTCATGTCCGTGGTACAAAAACTTCTTATACTTGCAGGCAGGTCAAGCTTATTTTGGCCACGCCGTCTTCCTTCCCCGAAAATTGAAAAAAAACGTTATATCTTCCACAGTTTTATAAATAGAAGTTTCGTTCCTTCTGGACATATTTAGTAATCAGGATTATTTATCGATCCCCAAATGAATGGTAAAGATCGGATAAACGATAGACGAGTTATAAGGAAAACAATCAATTATGGGCAGCACCGGTCGCAATGGTGATGGGTACAGAGTATGGTTTATTCGGGCTTGACCGACTTTCTTACTTGTTTTTCTCTTTCCAGTAGATAGGTAAGGTAAAGTTAGAAAAGGTACTTGAAAATAAGCCTTTTAAAGTATGATTTATTAACCACCACCTACTTGAAAATATACAGTACATGAAATGTTTAACCGGAACTTTGAGGCTTCCTCGAAAATTCAAGTAATTCGGTAGCTAGTTGTACGAAAGTCGATCAAAAAAATCGCGCGAAAAAATGTTTGTTTACGGCGGTTGTGCAAAAGAGTTTAAAAATAACTGTGCACAATCTTCTCAAATAAAAGACATTCTAAAATGCGAGATGTGAAGGTCCAAGTTTAACGTTTTGGCTTTTCCTACAACATAATTTCAAATCAAAAAACCTCATCCATGTCACATAGACCCAACACATCAAGTGGAATTTTGCTATTGGTCTGTTCTAAGAACCTCGAAACGCTATTGCATTTAAATTCTAGTGGTAAGTCGCTAAAAATTGCTATTTTTAATTACATTCATAAATTTGGTGACAAAACAGCAAATTTCAAAATTCATTAAAAAAGAAACCATGAAAGTCGGCGGAGAATTTGTGGCATGATAGTTCTTCATAATTCGAGGTCCATCGAAGGCTTATATTAATTTTTTGAGCAGGTCCCTGTTCCAGAAAATTACCAAAAATAGCTTCTTTTTAGTTAATTCAAAACCATTGGCAACACTATGATAGCTATTTATTTAGCTACTTTGAAAAATTTCTAGCTACTTCTGGCTATTTTTGAATGTTGATCTAGGGTGCTTAGGACCTGAAGAGTTGGCAGCACTGCTAAGTAAAGTAAAGTTCTGCCCTCGGTCATCATTTTGTGAGAATCCAGCGAGCACAGACCAATAATACTAGACTGTGCAAGGGATAGTCCACGAAAAGATACTCCAAGCAGTTACTGTAAATAACATAAGTGCTTTTTGCTAACAAAGCCAGTCGTTGGGTATGACAGGCTGGCGGGGGGAAAGCTATCGAAAATTAACAGTGAGTGTGCGAGGTGAGAGAGAATCACTGTTGTTTTACAGCGCTCTGCCGCTGCTAACAGAGCGCGGCCAGTGCTCCGCAGCGTATGTATCTGAAAGACAGCAAGCCCCTATTATTTACAAATTGTACGGACAGTTCGATAAACATAAAGGTACAAAAAATCGTAAAATACAAAATAAATTCAGCCCAATCAATTTATGCAAAAAAAAACCTTTTTGGGGATTTTTCCACCATTTAGCAGCCCTTAAATTCATTTTTCACTTCAAAAATTCAAATCTGCGCGCCTCGATCAGCTGACGAAGCCAACGTCAGAAACGACGCAGCAGCAGAGCAATCTAGCATTCTAGTTTTGTTGGTCTATGGATAAGTACTCTGAATAATATTAATTCTGCGGGACATTGGATGCATCAGATTTGAAGATTGGGTTTTACAAAGACTTCTGTTGTGGCACAATTGTTGTTTGCATACATTTTACTCAAGATGGACAAATGGTGAGTTTTGTTTGCATGCAAATTGCACAAACACACGTACATGCATATATATCCATACATATGTATGTATTCTATTACAACATTTATGCAGGCCCGTCGAGTGGAGGGTGGGGCGGTGTTTCCCCACTGGCAACATGAGAAAAACCACCCGGGCCCGGAATCCTCTTTCGACAGGCCTGCTTTGATGCTATGCTCATTTTGCAAAGTAATTTTATGAAAAGGGTCATGAGTTCGACTCCTACAAGAAAGTTCAGAGAGCGCAGCAACTAACGTTATTGGACCGCGGTCATTTGTGAACGTGCACATTAACTTGTAAAATCGTAATTTCATATCTGCTTACCGTTAATATGTTTATGCTATTAAATTCACGATTTCCTTCATTTTGCAAAATCAAATTTGTTTCGTTAGCGCTTTTGTAAATTCACAAATGACCAGCGCACATATGAGAAAACAAAAGATCTGGCAACACCATGCAACTTAAGTTTGCCACGCCATTTCATGAATGACGGGATTCATAGTCATCTTCGTGAATGGTGTTTATGTACTCTTGACTTTTTCATGAAACGATTTTGCAAAATCAGCATAGCATAAACGTAGTATGTAATCACTTATTCGTCTTCCTAGGCTAGCACCAGTGCTAAAAAACTTAATTGAGAATAGAAACTACTCCGATTGCCGCATTATTGTTGAGCAGCAAACCTTTCATTGCCATAAACTTGTTCTGGGAGTTGCTTCGGAATTCTTCGAACGCATGTTCCTGGGTGATTTCAAAGAAGCCCAGTCTGGTGAAATTCATTTGAAGGATGTCAAGACGGAGACATTTCAAAAGTTTCTGCTGTATGTTTACAACTACAGTAAGGCGGATTTGGAAAAGTACGACAATCTTATGATAATGAAGCTTTTGGAGTGTGGCACTAAATGGTTGGTGCCTTCCATAGTTGCCGATTGTGTTGAACTACTCACGAAGCGTTGTCAAGCCATGTCGATCGGAGAATTGGTAGCGCTATATCAATGCGCTCACAATGTGGTTAACGAGCCATTGTTTGAAGTAACTTCAGAGGTACCTTAAATCCATTTTAATAAAATACGTAAACTAATTTCTAAATTTTAATTACAGACCATTAAAAATAAGTTTGCCAAGTCAATGAACTGCGATGACGTACTGCAGTTGACCACAGATGTTTTTGAGCAGTACGTGCTACTATCATCTGGATTTTTGCCAGAAGTCGAACGCTACAAAATGATTGAAACTTTTATCAACATAAATGGTTTAGCTGAAGTGGTGCCACTTATCGCTAATAATTCGGAGCAGAGTAACGAAGGCGACGACGAAGAAGATGGTGCTCTGAATATCTCGGTAAAAGCAACAAACATAGATGATGAAGAAGAGACCGGCTCAGAAGATTCATCTACCTCAAAAAAACCAAAGTTTGGTGCTAAATTCCTAGATGATATTACTTTGGGTTTGGAAAATATGCTTGCAGCTGTGCCTAAAGAAGAAGCTAAGTTGAAAATTTTGAAAACTAATTATGTCCAGAGACTTTTGAGCTATATGCAGTATTCACAAATGTCCAAACATGAATTCTATAACGTAATTGGCAAATCTCCGCTGTTAACCATTCAAGAGAAATTTGAATATCTTTATCTGACTCGCTGGGAAAAGTCAAGTTATTATACATTAAAGAAATGATAAAAAGTTCTTATGAATTGAACATATATAATTTAGACCCTTTTTTGAATATCACTCAGAATAGTGAAATATTCTCTTTTAATTTTGTTAAGAACAAAAAATTTTTGAAATATTTTAAAATTAATTGCTTGAAAAATGTCACGAATAAAGATATTGTAAAAGCTCTATAAGCCTACATTTGTATCGGATCCGAACCGAACCGTTTCGCTGCATAACCACCTCCTAGAAGGACAGAAGTACGCCTGGTAGCGACAAGAATAGAACTAGAATAGAATTAAAATTGTGCACCAAAATGCCGCTTGCCCTAGCGCTATAGTGTAATTCTTTTCAAAAACCTACGTCTTTAATTGGCCATACATATAAACTACAGCTGAAATCGATTGTTCTGAGTTGAATCGAAACTGTGCATTGTACATCATGGGGAATCCGATAAACGAACCAGATTTTCGCTTGAGCAATCATTACAGAGTAAAGGTGGAAAAGGACGAAAGCCTATTACCAATTGAGCATTGGCTGTCA
Organism: Lordiphosa collinella; assembly: GCA_018904265.1. Taxonomy (NCBI): domain Eukaryota; kingdom Metazoa; phylum Arthropoda; class Insecta; order Diptera; family Drosophilidae; genus Lordiphosa; species Lordiphosa collinella. The sequence goes on from JAEIFV010000014.1 coordinate 546,776, forward strand.
AATTAACAAGTCTGAAAATTTGGTTTATCAAATCTGATATTAACCCAAAATATCGCTGACAATGCTTAAACGATCCCATAAAAACCAAGGTTGGAATCAATGGGCATGTTCGGAAGAAAGATTGATCGCTGAGCAGATATCTGAAAAAAATTATACATGGAAATTATTCAAATTAAGTTTATTCAAATTAAATATTGCCCATAAAAATTCTCATTTATAAATTAAGTGCACAAAATGAACCAAGATACACATATCAGAGATCTGCAAGAGTGCTTGAATTATTGACTCAAGTATACTAAATAGTTGTAAAAGCGTCTTGGGTATGGTTCGACATTCAAACTATCAAGTCGCTCACATACTCACTTATCTCGCACTAGTAGTTTCTGTGACTGGGTGTCTGCGTGAGCTGGATTCAGATTTGTGGTATGTGTTTTGACTGAGTTTTCGGTGGTTGAAATGAGGCAAACGCACTCTCACAGCCCACACACTGCTTATATTTAAGTTTCTATAATTATACTCTGTACCAGAGGTACACAGAGTATAATAAGTTTTGTGCAAAAGATTGTAATAGCCAGAAGGAATATTCTTGATCAGCATCAACAGCCGAGTCGATATAGCCATGTCCGTCTGTCTGTCCGTATGAACGCACAGATCTTGGAAGTGGTAAGAGATAGAGGTTTGAATTCTATGGGACAATAACTTCTTATATGTACTTGCAGGCAGATCATGTTTATTTTCAATTTTATCCACGCCCCTCCAGCCCCCGCAAATTGGAAAAAAACCTCATATCTCCGGCAGTTTTATAGATAGAAGGTTCGTACCTTCTGGAGATATTTAGTAATCAGGATTTTTTATAGATCCACCAAATGGTTGGTAAAGATCGGATGAACGGTTGTCGGCTCAGCGGCTAGTGTGCGCGACCGCTGTGCAAGTGGACGTGGGTTCGATCCCGCCTCGGAACATCTAATGAAAAGTTTTTTCTTTGAATAAAACTTTACACCAGGTCACGCCTCTCTGCTGTTGGCGCCAGCTTTGTAGTAATTAGCCATGAAAAGCTTCTCAAGCTGCCGTTCGGATTCGGCAGAAGCCACAAGCCAAGAGATTGGGAGAAGCTCGGCTTTGGCCCTTTGGGGCTGTGTCAACGTGACAAGCCTTTTTACTTTACTGTAAACGCCGTTGAGTTGTTCTTGTAATGTCAAGAGAGAGCCACAAGAGAGAGAGAGAGTGCGACAAGAGAGCTATCGAGACACCCAATCAACAGATATTTTCCATCTGAGCTTTCACAAGTATAAGTGGCAAGTGAAGAGAGGGCTTATGCACAAATATGCCATGAGTAGGTAAATGACTGCGAGATTTTGTTGCAGTGTATTCGACACTTGGGTGTTAAAAATATCAAGTACTTATGGAGTGCACCAGTTCTTGCAGTGCACTCTTTGACACATATTCGTATTGATAAGAAGCCTATCAATATTCAACTGGAGCTGGTGGTAGCAGTGTCACTTGAAAGTTACGTACTATTTTCTCGATACATGGTCCTCTATCAGGATACGTCAAATTTACTATCTCACTGGTGTTTAGCAAGAAGATAATTAAAATTGTATAATTTATCAGGAAGCAAGTGATTGCTTTTTAAAACTGCTCCATGAGCCCTTTGCGTTTCACAATTTAAAATTCCATTTCCCATGCCATGAAGTTAAGCAGAATAACACTTTATAAATTTCATTCCGTAGGCGAGAGAGTCAGGGGAGATTCTTAACCTTTTGATTATAGTTCTTATAACACAGATTTACAAAAAAAGGCAACTTTTTAACCAGAGAAGATAGCAAACGTTCCTAATGTATTTCCGGGCTCAACTCAAATAAATTGTTCGTTTTCTCCCAGAACGTCAGGTTTAACAGAAATTTCTAGGTCCTTCAGCTACATTAATTAGCCAATTCAAACTAAATTTGGTTCTACGCAAGCTGAATTGAACAACGATTACGAAAAACCAAAAACCAAGTTTGGTTCTGGTTCTTAGGAATTTAATTTATACTTGAAAAATTTCATTTTTTTCGCAAGTTCAAGAATTTTGTAAAACGACACTTGAAAAAATAGCCAAATTAACTAGCTAATAGTCCATTGTATTCCCAATTTTACTACACTTACACTTTTTTTGATATAATCGCGCTCTTAGAAGTTATAAACCAAAAACTATTAAAATTTACAACTTAATTTACGTTGTATTTACCATATATATAAGATGTTGTAGGGACCTGCATGCACCGAGGTGGCATCCCTGGTAAGGCGATAGACTTTATTATCGATAGGTCGTCCGTGATCAGCAGACTTCAGCCGTCAGTCGTAAATCACCCGAAATAAAGCCATCAACTAAACTTCAAACACACTCTCATTTAATCTTATTATTATATTACCTAACTTACTACATGAATATCTATAATAAAGCCACATATTTATCCTACATATTTACTCATTGTTTTTTCTAAGTGTATAAACATACTTATGTACTACACGGATTATGTATAAAATCTACATGGTTGCTATAGTTGGTATTTTTGTTATTGTCCTCTGACCGTCATGGCAACCATTGTTCCAAAGGCAAATTAGAGAAACTTTCACGCTGTTTCTGTTAAATTTTTTTGATTTAATTGCCGTCTAATTTAACAAATTGAAACAGAAAACGAAGTGTAGAGCCAATAACTTTCGGCGTGGAAGCGGGGAAGATGATGTGAATTTCATTCATGTAGTTATTGTTTGGCTCCAACCACAAAACATGTTATGGTAGACCAGGAGCACCCGATAGGCAAGTGTGTTGGTCAGGAAGCGCAGGGCAGAGCAAGGAAGCCGCATAAATTACAAACACTGGGGGCCATGCACACATCATATCAACACAAAAAGAAGTCCCGCCCCAAAAGTGGCAAACAAAGCGGCTTTAGCCGGGCAGAGAAACAAAAGTAACAGCAACAGCAGAAACTGGGCATGGGCATGGGCATGTAAGTGCGTGGCTTACAGGAGTGAAACTGTGTGGCTAGCTAAATACTCGTCGGAGTAGGCAACATAACGTAAAAGTGGAATAAAAATTAGGCGGCATACAATTAATGGCCCTGTGGGGTTTCTTCGTGGCCAACGCTTTGCTGACACATTCGTATGGATTTTATATTTTATACTTTTGTTTGGGATGGATAATGGAAGGGATAACACAATGTCCAGATCTTTGGTGTTCCTCACAGGGGAATGCAGTTGAAATTAAACACATTAGACAAGCTGAACTCGCTGCGTTACGAAAAAGAAGTTGAATTTCAACTCTTCATTAAACACTAGGTTGGTGGTTTATTCATTTCAGGGATAAAATTTGCATTATGGACTCGCCTAGTTTAATAAAAATAAGTAAATTATAAACGGATTCTGAAGGCTTAACCAAGAAAAGTGTTTTTTTAACATAGCTCAGCTCTGAGGGTCAAGAGCATGAAGCCTTTTTGTGCTCCCGGATCTTGCACAAAGTCGATAACAATTCACATTTTGCTTATTAATATTTGATATATTGAGTTTAAAAAAACATTGATATATCGATGTATTGTCATTTTCTAAGGCAGCAGTGGGCACGCCCTTACTCTCACAAGCAGAGACCACGGCAAGTGCTGTGAACTCATGCAATATTATACCTTTCTTGGGACATTTGAAAGAGAACTTAAAACTGACAAAAATTATCTGGGTATAGGGTTGGGTATTTAAAATCGGTAATCGATTTAGAAAATCTCTAAATAGGAGGCCTCCTTGCAGTGCTGTTCTATAATCAAACGCTTAAACTAGACCAATTTATCGCTGGAGGTTTCTTCAACTTCGTCAGGTCGTCAATCCATTCCGCTTTCTTTTGTTCTTAATTTCAAGATTTATTAACTTCAGAAAAGAAAACTGCATGTGGGCAAGCCAAACCATCTTTAAGTTCTATATACTGCCGAAATCTTTTTAAATATGGTTACACCATGACCAGCACATCCCTGAAGATACCGATAGGCAACCCAAAAAATAACAAAATGCAGTTAGCTTGGTCTTAAGCTGAATAACGAAGCGAGCTTCAAGGGCGCAACGGGGCCACTCTGCAACAAAGCAAGGACGTGTCCTGTGAAGAACGTTTTTCCCAAATCCATGGCAGATTGCAGATTAAATGGCTCATCTTTCTACATATTGCATGGAAACTATTAAGCACAAATTTGGTGCCCTCCGATCGTGTTGCTTCACAATTTGTGAAATATAATAATTGTTTTTTCGAAAAGGTCTCTGCCTACATTGATAATTCTAAGATAAGTAACGGAGGAAATTGGAAACTTTGAAGCCTCTGGGGCACCATCAACACTTAAATCATTAGATTTTGAATTTTCTTTAAATTCTCTATAAAATATTTTGAATTTTTTGAGCTATGTATATAAGATGTTGTAGGGACCTGCATACACCGAGGTGGCATCCCTGTTAAGGCGATAGACATTATTATCGATAGGTAGGCAGTCATCGTCATCAGTCGTTCAGCAGCCGCCGCCGTGATCAGCCGTTTCAGCCGTCAGTCGTAAATCAGCCGATATTAAGCCGTCAACTAAACTTCAAACACACTCATTTAATCTTGTTGTTGTTAATATATTACCTAAATAACTGCACGAATATCTATATATATAAAACTGTTCAACCTGACTGGTGACCGTCGCACAGGACAAAGCATAAGAGATAGAGAGTGAATTTTTTACAGTAGTTTTATCTTATGCTGAAAGTGAGTACTAAGAAGCGGTTTTAGAAAATTCTGTCGGGAAATGTGGAAAATTCAAAGAAAACTGTTGTATGGAACTTTTTTAATTTTCATCCGTTAAGGTTCAAATTTGTTTTCAGAGATCTATATTTTCATATAGACTATGACTGCATACTAATTTTCCGGAAAATTCACCCCCCTTGGTGGAAATTGGGTGGTAAAGGTTATATGGGTTGAATTTTAGTTCCCAGCGATTAGCTCCAAATTTTTTCAAAGTTACTCATACAAAAATATGATCAACGTGACTTTCAACTTTTGGAAAATCTACCCCCAAAGTCGGAAAATGGTCGGAAAACTGTTGCAAGCAACTTTTTTGTTTATCATCGGATTGGGGTCAAACTCACTTTCAAAGATCTACATGAAAATCCAATAATGACTGCATACTAATTTTCCGGAAAATTCACCCCCCTTGGTGGAAATTGGGTGGTAAAGGTTATATGGGTTGAATTTTAGTTCCCAGCGATTAGCTCCAAGTTCGTTTTCAAAGTTACTCATAAAAAAATATGATCAACTTGACTTTTAACTTTTGGAAAATCTACCCCCAAAGTCGGAAAACTGTTGTAAGCAACTTTTTTGTTTATCATCCGATCGGGGTCAAACTCATTTTCAAAGATCTACATGAAAATTCAACAATGACTGCATACCAGTCTTCTGGAAAATCTACCCCTCTTGGCGGAAATTGGTGGGTAAAGGTTGAGTGGGTTGAAGATATCTGAATTATAAAGGTGGCCATGACCTGACAGAAAATTATCAAAATATTCAATTTTTTAATTAATGGTTGTATGTGGATGCCTAACCTGGACCCCAATAATTGGACCTGGAGGAGGCCATGGAGGTGGCCCTGGAGGTGGACATGGAGATGGACCTGTATGTGGAAAATTGTCCTAAAACCGCCTTATTTGCAGTTTTGTATTTCAGTGAAACTTTGGGGATTGGTTAGACGCTTGCCCGGGAAGGTTTCTAAGTAGAAGAAATGGGCGGAAATTGGTGCTCCAATCGCGAAATTTTAAAAATTATAGCGTTCATCCGATTGCAATGCAACTTTGAGGAATGGTTGGAGAATTGGTGAAAAATATCCCAAAATGTGTGTTCAAGGCCAATTTGTTTGTAAGCTTTCATTTTTAAAACTCCACCTCCAAGATCGGAAATGTCAGGTGAGATTTTTTTACCGCGGGCATGGCATAAGAGTTAATCTCTGCTTTGAGCCGATGTATGTGAGATACGGTCAAATATTTTCAAATTTGTGAAATTCACCCCCAAGACGGAAAATAAAAACTGATACCGATATCGCTTGAAATAGCTTTACAGGCGGCGGCGTAGCGAAGCACTTGCTAGTCAATAATAAAGACACATATTTATCTTACATGTATCGCAAAGAACTTATACTAGTAAAGTACGTTCGACTTAACATGATGACGTTGAGAAACACCCAAAGCTCAGTTGAAATTGTAAAGAACCTCTACGAGCCATTTGCTACCAAAAGAGGTTTTAGGGCGGGTGACTCCTTATCATGTAACTTCTTAAATCTGCTTTAAAGATGAAATGCTACTTGCATATGCCGATGATATTGATATTATCGGCAAAAACGAGCGGGCGGTAAGCAGAGCGTTTTCAGAGATCCAGATGCAGCCAGAACTAAATCAGGAAAACACGAAGTACCTAGTCTCAACGAGCTCTATGCGCCTATCTGTTGTAATGGGAGAGTACAACTTTAAGGTTGTAACTGATTTTGCCTACCTAGGAACGATGATAGCCAGTGACAACAACATCAGTCTGGAAATCCGAAGAAGAATTACTCTTGCAAACCGAAGTTACTAAGGGCTCAGTAGGGAGTAAATGTAAAATGGCTTGACACAGCCCCAAAGCCGAGCCTCTCTCAATCTCTTGGCTTGTGCGCTTCTAATTTTTGCACAAGAGAAAGGGACCTACAGTTTAATGCCAAATCCGAAAGGCAGTTTGAGAAGCTTTTCATGGCTAATTACTACAAAGCTGGCGCCAACAGCAGAGGTGAGGGTGTAAAGTTTATTCAAAGAAACAAATTTTTCATTGGATGTTCCGAGGCGGGATCACTGCGGTCGCACACACAGCCGCTGAGCCACCCGGCCACACTTTCCTCTCTCGAAAAACGAAATTGCGCTTTACAAGTTGCTTAACATCCCAGTTCTGCATTACGGCACAAAAGCATGGACATTAACAGCAGCGAATGAGGCTGCTTTCGGCGTATTTAAGAGAAATGTCCTTCGGTGGATTTATGGTGCTGTAAAAGTTCGCACCCATATGAACCACGAACTGAATGAGTTTTATGGGGACACTGATCTAGTCAAGCGCATAAAACAAAAGCAGCTGCGCTGGGTTTGACATGTTAGCTGAAGCTGAAGAAGCTCCAGCAAAAAAGAGTAAGTCGACACAAACCAGCTCTGTCCAGCCCACGTCGACTGCTGGCCTGCAACTGAAAGCAAAGAGTGTGCTGTTTGCTATCTCTTTATGCTCACCAGCACAAGCACATTTAAATGATCTCTTCATTCGCAAGCATTTTCAAAACCTGCATTTTCTTTAAATATAATTGCTTAAAAAGTTGAGATACAAAATTTGACAATTTTTATAAGCTTCAGCGGAATGCGGGATAGACGCCTCTATCTTTTGTCAGTGGTAAATTTAATTTACTAAAAATTTTATATAACAAAAAGTTTTGGCTAGCCAGGAGACAGCATTTTCAATGACATGTCCCTCACACACACATACACACACACACTTCATTCATTCATTTTGAAGAACGAAAAAAATGGCCAGAGCTTATTCACACTTGTACTTAAAAATGTACTGAAATGAAGGGCAGAGACCAAAACAATGCGGAAAAAATTACTCATTCGTCCCCAGACACTTGCCCCAGCACGCGTAGGTGTAGCCTGGCTGTTCGGTTGGCAGGGTTCCGTTTACCAGACAAATAGACCTGCCCAGTGCAGACGTGAGACAGACGACTGTCGGCGAACGGCGAACATGCAGCAACAGCAGACGGTGAATTGAGAGGAGGAAAACCACACACACAGAAATCCATTCACTTATGGCGGTGGCGGCGGCGGCGTTGGTGGGGCAGTGCGGGACAGGAACAGGACAGACATGCAAAGTGTTGCCAACATAAAACACTTTGCTGCTATAACGTAATTTCTTTTGTTTATAACGGCCCGCTGTTAATACTTGCAACCAGCGAGTTGTAGGTGTCTGATTGTGGGAGAAGGTGTCGACGGAACAACAAACAGCCAAATGAGCGAAATACATTTATACACCTACGATTTTAAGAGGTTGGCTTTGCATTCATGTATGTAAATCATTCTGTTGTACACTGAGAAAAATGCGCTCATATCGAGATGATTTACCTTTACTTCGGATGAAACTACACACACACATTACATAGAACTGTCATAATTTTGTTCTTCAGTTAAATAATTTTTGTTAGTCCGATACTTCACTGCGCTCCGGACATAACCTGCCACACGCGTATCAAATTGTCCGAGTAGCCAGCAAATAGTGTTTGTCCATCATTTGACCAGGCCAGCGAAAGACACTGGGGTTGATCGCCCTTAGCAGTAGTTGGCACATCTTCCAGCCATAAATCGAATACCGCCTTCTTTGAAGCCAAGTCCCAGACTGTTATGGTAGATCCGCAGGCCACGCATAACCAGTAGCGACTGGGTGAGAATGACATGGCATTTACCACATCATTGTGATCCAACGGATACAGGTTACGCCCATCACTTAGGTCCCAAAACAGTACCTTGGCATCCTTGCCAGCCGAGGTACACAATGAACCATCCGGTGAGACCGCCACAGTGGTCAGATAACCCGTATGTCCGTGATGATTGTTGCGCAACTTGCAATTGGCCAGGTTCCAGACCTTGACGGTGCGATCCCAGCCACAGGATACAATCATAGGATCGGTCTGCTTGGGCGAAAAGCGCACACAGGACACCCAGTCGGTGTGGCCATCCTCGCGTATGGTAAACTTGCAGTCAGCCAACGTGTTCCACAGCTTAATGCTGCGATCACGAGAACCGGAAACAATTTGACGATTGTCCGGCGAGAAGGCGACCGTTAAAACATCCTTAGTGTGACCCTCGAATCGCTGTGTGGTCTTACTGGCGGTCAAATCCCACAGACGTAGGGTGTGATCCCATGAGCCACTCAAAGCATAGTTGCCATCAGACGAAAGCACCACATCGCTAACGAAATGCGAGTGTCCATAGTGCCGTTTCAGAGGAATCCCATAGTTGCTCTGGCCATCGCGAGTTAGATACCAAACTATGAGGGTCTTATCACGCGATGAGGAGATCAGAATGTCCGGTTCGCGAGGATGTGGAGCCACTTGCGTTACCCAACCAGTGTGGCCGGCTAGCACGCCAGCAAGTTGAATCACTTCAGGCATTTTTAGTTATTTACGAGATTTTAGACTATTTGAATTGCTGACTATGCAATGTTTGAATGAGACTGCGTGAATGGACTTGGCTAGGGTTACTAAATCGAGAATATAGGTTAACAATAAGTTTTATATTTAGGAAATATCTAAATTTTAGCTAGTGGCAGCAGAGCCGGAAAAAAAATCAAGCCCTAGTATTTTACGACTATCTAAAACAAGGGTGCCCGCGCTATAGGCGCATGACGCGCATTTGTTGTTGATTTGCGCGAAGGCGCATGGAATGCGCATTGGACTAACGCAAAACGAAATTGTAGCAACAACTTCGAATGTGTCTCTCTATCTTTCTCTCCTATGCTCTTGCGAAACTGAAGGCAACAACAATAAGTGTCGATTTTATATTTGTAGAGCAGCGATGTTCCTTCATAACCCCCAGTGGCCGAGCGCAATCGGCTATTTACACGCTCACGAGCCGACCGCATGCCGAAATCGGGCATTTTAGCGTAAGCAGAGCTCTATTTGCCTTTATTCGCTGCCCAGCCGTCGTTGAGGGCAGTTCAAAGCTGGGCTGTGTCGCTTTTGATATCGCACACCAATACACTCTCACTTTTTAGCCTCGCTCTTATTGAATATCGCTTTTGTAGAGAGACACAAACACACACACACAACCGGTTTTCTCTTTTGATTTCTTGTAGTTGTTGTTGTTTCTGATTTTGGATTTCTTATCTGTGTGTGTTAAAACGCACGCATAAGAGGTATTTGGACACCTCTGATCTAAAAAATTCGACAAAACAATGTTTGAATGCCTCTTGAAATTGACTGCCCTATGTTTCTTCACCAAAACATGTATGAAACAAGAAAGAAAGTCGGTCAAGCCCGACTATAGTATACTCTGTACCTGTGAAGTGCAGCCCATCACCGTTGCGACCGTTGCTGCCCATAATTGTTGTTATTCCTTATAACTCCACTATCGTTCATCCGATCTTTACAATTCCTTCTTTCTATAAAACTGTGGGAGATATGACTTTTTTCGATATTGCGGGAGCGGGAGGGGCGTGGCCAAAATTGGAAATAAACTTGATCTGCCTGCAAGTATAAGAAGTTTTTCACCCATACATGTCGAACCTCTATCTCTGAGATCTGTTTGCTCATATAAACAGACGGACATGTCTGCACAAACTTATTATACTCTGTGTACCTCTGGTACAGAGTATAAAAATAGCGACCGTTAACTTCAAAGTGCTTCGACGCGTTCAATTTTAGTTGCAATTCGAACTTTTTTAAAACAATCGTACAAGGATTATTGACTCGAAACTCAACTACACAGAAAAAAACCAAGAACTTTGTACAAAGGGTGTCAATAATACGGTAAGTACGAAAATACTTGCTTGAAGTACAAAATTCTAATTTCAAGTACGATTTTTTCAGTCCCGAAATACTTGATTTAAGACTTCTTAGGGATATGCTAAGAACATTTCGATTTATTTCGGATTTATTTTCGGAACCGGCCGGTGACTATAGCATATGTCTGTCATAGGTACGATCGGCCGGAAAACTATTTTTAGTGAGAAAAACGTTTTTGTTTTCAATGGAAACGTCTTCAAACTTAGTATTTCTTAGTTTGCTATGCTTTCTTATGGTTCCACTAAGTTTGTTCGAAATCGGACATTTATATAATATAACTGTCATAGAGAAGTAGAGTCTGAAAAGTAGTCTTAGTTAGAAAATCCTTTTTGTTTTCAATGGAAATGTTCTTAAAATTGGCAATTATTTATTTGGTAGGCTTTCACGCAATTCTAAAAGTTCTTTTTTTTAAATCGGATTACTATATATGCTATACTCCTGCCCAAAATTATATGATACCTCGAAAATTTTAGTTTCGACCCTCGTAGGAGAAGAAGAAAGCATAATGAAACGAAATAAAGTATGCAAAATAAAAGGAAAAAGTGTTCTGCACAAAAACTGCTATTATTATCTCTGATTGCATCTCGCATTTTCAAGAAAGGGTAAAAAGTACAAAATTTACATTTTAGGCTTGTCTGCAAGCGTATCAAAACTATACGACACACTTCAATTATTGCGTCTAGAGAAAAAAGTTTGGTGTTAATTAATTTTTGTTTTATTTCAGTTAATCATTTAATGCATTTCTAATAAAATGAGGGGCGGACGGTTGTTAAGCGACGAGGAAATGGAAAGAACAAGAGATTACAATGAAGCTGGTTTTAATGTTACCGAACTATCGCGAAAAATGGGTAATTCACGCTGTGTTATTACCAAATTTTTTCACGATCCGTATGAATATGGTGTTAAGCATAGCTCTGGGAGAAAACCTAAGTAGCATATTATGGGATCTCTATGTCGGATGTCTCCGACAGGTTGAGTAGGAGAGGTTGACCAAGAAACCTAAGTCTTCTCCTACTTAAAGCGGGGCAATGAACCAGAAGGTGCTGTATCGTTTCCTCCTTTTTCTCAAATCTGCAGTTTCTACAGAAATCGAAATATTGTACGCCTAGGCGTTCGGCTTTTTTGTAAAGCTTGGAGGTAGCCATAGGCATTCCTATCGTGCTCTTTTCTGAAAGGAGCTCGGTGGTTGTGCCAAGTCTGGCCAGTGTATCCGCAGACTTGTTTCCATGTATGTTCCGGTGTCCTGGCACCCATATTAGGTGAATACTCAAGTGTCTACCAATCTCGTTCAGGGAGAGGCGGCATTCAGTGAGCGTTTTAGCATTATGTGTGTGGGAGTCGAGTGCCTTAAGGGCTGCTTGACTGTCTGAGTATATAAATACGTTTCCTTCCTTTATAGAGAGTTTGCTAAGGTAGATGGCAGCTTCCTGGATGGCCACCACTTCCGCTTGGTATACACTACAGTGATCAGGGAGACGGATCGATAGATTAAGGTCTAGGTTGGGTGAGAAAACACCCCCACCTACTTTTTCCTCGAGCTTAGAACCATCGGTGTAGATATTGATGGCGTTGGCTCTGCTGTGGGGAAGGTTATCCCATTCGTTACGGCTTGGGATATACTAGACTTCGTATAATTTGTCGAACGTCGTTTGAGTAACACAATAGTCTGTGTTTAAAGGGGTATACCTTGGTTAGTGAATTACCCCCTTTCCAGGTGTCGGATTCTCGTAGTGCTAGCCATCTGCCTTGCTACTAGGTCTAGTGGTACGAGATGAAATATGGTGTTAAGTGCTTCCGTGGGTGTTGTTCGGAGCGCGCCGCTCATGCATATTTCAGCGCTTCTCTGTACTTTGTTCATGTTGTTCAGGACGAATTGTTTCCCGAGTGACCCTGCTATCGTCTGAAAATATTGTCAGGGGAGTTTAAAAAAAGGCTCCGATCTTAAAACCTCACCATAAAATAGCTCGACTTCAGTTTGTGGAAAATAACTTGGAGAGATACTGGGACTCGGTTTGAAATTTTAACTTTATTTTGTTTATAAAGCTTTTTTTTCAATACTTTTCAATTATATCAATTTTTCTGATAAGAAAAACTTAAGTCTTCACGGCTCAGGTGGGTTTCGTCACTATTGGCGAGATTTGCGTAGGGAACCACTAATTTTTTTAAAGCGCAATTTTGGAGGCGGATTCGCAATGGTTTGGGGAGCATTTTCTAAGTCTGGAACGCTTGTCCTGAGCTTCACAAGTTAAAGGATGAACAGTGGTGAAAATATAAAGGTATTGGAAGATCGCGTTCTGTCATTTTCGGAAGAAAATGGAGACAGAGAATTTACTTATTTACAGCCATGGCCGTCTGTCGGTATAAAGAAACAAATCTCAGAGGTTGTTAAATATAGTAGTTCGACAGTATGGAACATAAACTACTTACACTTGCAGTCAGATTAAGTTTATATTTAATTTTAGCCACGCCCCCTCACACCCTAGGAATTTGGAAAAAACGTCAAATCTCCGACAGTCTTATAGATAGATGATTCGTATCTTATAATTAGTAATCAGCTTTATTTTATCGATCTGCCAACCTACAAAAAGGTAACATAGCTTCTATTATTATTTCACATCATTTTGTCATTTACCAATTTCTGATTTATTTAAAGCTCGAAGTCAATATTTGATTAACAACCTTTCAGACTGGGCTGTACCCTCCTCCCTCATTTGGGTTAGCTTAGTGCCTACGCATTATTTCGGAAGCCACTTATGACGCTCATTTCCTTTTTGGGCGCGAAAAAATGCCAAATCATGAGATTCAACTTGACGATAGGATAGGATTTAGGCCGGGCCAGTCCAAGGGGTTAGGTTGTTGACAAGCCAACCACCTAACGAGTGACAGCCAAGACAATCCCCCAAGCAATCGGGAGACCAGCAGAAAAAAACGACTCAAAGCTTTCGATTTGCCTGGAGGCAAATCTGTGTGACAGATTAATAGCAAGGAGCCAAACCGCAATCGCAATCAAAAATATATATGTATGTAAGTGTGTGCGTACGAGTGTGTATTTGTTTTTGTGTTTAGCAAATGGCAGAAGAGTGGAACAGGCCATAAGCTGACAGGCGAAATCTGGTCGAGGTCAGGCTAATGATTTATGGTAACAAGAGGCTGGTGACTGCTCAATTAAAAAACTCGGTATGGTATTTCATTACACACTTCCTGACCCTGGTTACGGGAAGGCCATCTGTATATGTACCTCTGTACGTAAGTTCCTGCCTAACTAAATGTGTATGTACAGCGCTTGACACTACTTTTACACATTTGCTGGCATGTACGAGTCGGTATGTACTTTCGTGAAGGACTTTTAAAATCGACCACTACGCCTAAGCGTACGGCGGGAGTGAGACAGCTACATTAACAGCGCCAAATGCCCCAAGCTCTCTGACTCTCTCTCGCTCTCTCTCTCTATCTGTCTGTCAGTGAGAGAGAGAAAGAGCGGGGCTTACTACTCGCTTATAGTACTCGTAGGCGTAAAAGCAGTGTGTGTAAAACTCCAAACTTGGCGGCGACTCTCTGATGAATGAGATTAAGCATTACACACACACACACACATAGTCAAGCGCGCGTACAGGGCTCGGTATGCCGGTATTCATACCAAATCCACCCCCAAAAACGAACACTGGCGCTCGCTCACCTCACAGCACAGAAGCAAACAACCTCAACATGTACATCAACCCCCGCCAAGTCTCGTTACACTCGTTACTTTTTCCTTTACTTAAGGAAGGTGTATTTATGGTTCGCTATTGCAGGGCGGTTCATTATTCTTTTTTTTTTTTTTTAAATAAATGCCTTGCCTTGACTTGTAAACGAAGGGTTTACTCACACAACCAAATAGTTGGGTCACTTCACTTCACTTAAGTTTATCCAAAGAATCCTTTGGCTTCACCATAAATTACCATTTATTTGTTTGTTTGTGCACACGCACACACACACACATGCATAGTTTTCATCAAGAATTTTCACATATTTTTGCGCAAGGACGATTTTTGCACGTTACCGTCTCAACGTTTCAACTGCGACTGCGACTCGTTTGTACTGCGTCTGGTTGTAACTTTCACAGATTGCGACAAGTGGACAGCCCACTGTTATTTCATCGATTTGAGTGTGGAAAGTGAGACAACTCTACTCCAAAGTCAGATGGGTGGATGCTGGTGTCATCTATGTATAAGAAAATCCACATGAGCTTCGAAACAAATTGTAGATATTTAACTTCATTCAGTTAGTTGTCCACTCTTGGCACAAGAATTAATTGTATTTGAATATAGTTTTCGGCTTAGCACGGAAAAACGTAGTGAAGTCGCCGCCGACTGCATAGAAACTAAGCCGGTGGTGGTGACCAAATTACTAACCACCCTGAGGACTCTTTGCCGTTAGCATTTTACATGACTTTCTCTCTCTCTCTCTCACACTCTCTCTTTGGATTTTGAAGCTACAATTTGCATCTAGGTGGATAGCTTTGAGTTTTTACTGTACTCAAATTTGGCGCCAAATGTTTTGAGGCCGTTGATCTTTGAGGTCTAACAAAATAGATTGTTCTTTGAGCATGGAAATAGTTAACCGTTCTGTGCGGTTCTGAAAAATGTGCAGTGGATTTGTGTTTTGAGACTTTCAGCAAAGTTTGATCAAGATAGCTTTAAAACTTGCAGAGGAGATAGGAGAGCAACCAGAGCAGATACCCTAGGACACCATGAAAAAGGGAACCGAAATGATATTTTACCCTTGGCTTTTCTCAGCGTAACATTTTCTCAATCAAAGGGGGTTTTTTATACCTCTACGAGTAGAGTAAATAAGGTATGCTAAAGTCGTGCAAGTGTATGTAACAGGCACAATGAAGCAACTCTGACCCCATATGGTATATATATTCTTGATCGGCATAAACAGTCGAGTCTGACTCAATATGCTCAAAATGTGATTTATTAATATACGACTCCAAAAAGATTCGCAAATGACTCAAAAAGGAGTCGACACTGATCAAAAGAACGGATTAAAAACTACTCTTCAAGAACAGTCACAGTTTTAATATATAGGTAGGTAAGAAGTTGGGCAATTCAATGTTTTAGAACCAATACCAAAGTGGTTCAGGGCCATATCTTTGAAGACTTAAGCTAAGACGTTGTATTTTAATGGTTCAGAACCGGTTTCGAACCGGTTCAATAGTGGTTTGGAACCATATCACCGAAGACATTTAAGCTAGGAACTTTAAAATTTGTCTGTAGGTTGGAAATGTGGAGTTGAGTATTTTTCTGGTTTAAAACCGGTTCAACAATGGTTCAGAGCCATATCTCAAAAGTTATTTAAGCTAGGAACTTGATAGGTTGAAAATGTGAATTTGGGTATTTTGCTGGTTCAGAGCCGGTTCGAAAAGTGGAACCGATTCAAAAGTGGAACCGGTTTGAGCCATATCACAGAAGTTATTTAAAATAAGAACTTAAAATTTGGTATGTAGGCTGGTACTATGATGTTGGACATTCTCGCAGCTCCGAACCATCCAATTGAACCCCTACAAAATTGGTTCAGGTTCATACACTCAAAAAAAAATTCGACATGAATTTTAGAAAATCGCCTTATTTTTAAATTTGCCCTGGAAGTTAGAAAAGTTTTCTAATAAACAGACAAAAGTTTTCTGAAACTTAGAAAAATATGCCATAAAAAGATGGATGTAAGCCGGCTCGAGGTCAGGAGTTAAGAAAAGAAAAAACAATTGTTTTTCCTAACACCTGACCTCGAGCCGGCTTACATCCGTCTACAATTAGAAAGGTCGTCAACACAAAATTCCATAAAGATTTTTAGAAAAACTAAAAAAGAAAGCCAGATTTTTCTGATAACTAGGGGCGTATTTTTCTAAAAATCATTTTCTTAAAAATAGGGCAAAATTAACAAAAATATAGCCCTAAAGAGAATACTTAATTTCTTAAACAGACATTTTCTGGACAATTTTCTTAGAAAAAGAAGCCTGCTTTTAGAAAAAAGGTGTTAAATTTCAGAATTTTTCTCCTGAAAATACCAATTTTCTTGAAATAGCCTAACCGTCTAACTGCCGACTTGTTGGCGATAGTAGCCAAAATTTTTATTTTTTAATAAAAATTAATCAAACCACCTGAAAAGTGATGGACTAACGTTGCTGGCTGCGGACGTTGGACTTGAATCGGTGGTGGACTTTTGGACAGTGTTATACCTTGGACGGTGGTGGACCTACCCGGTGGAGGACTTCAGACGGTGGTGGACCTGGACGGCGGACCTGGACCTGGACGGTGAGAATCTGGACCTGGACGAGTGAACTTGAACCTTGCCGGTGTGAATCTGAACGGTGGACTTGGACCTGCAAATAGTGGTGGACCTGCACGGCGGATCAGGACGGCAGAACCACCTGGATGGGTGTGGATCTGGACGGCAGACCCTGGACGGGTGTGAATCTGGACGGTGCACTTGGACCTGAACCGGTGGTGGATGTGGACGTTTTACAACACATGGTCCTGTGTACTCTCTCTAGTCTTAATTTTTCTGCTTTTAAGAAAATACATTTTCTCTTATTAAGAAAAATTTGTCTCTATATTAGAAAAATTTTCTTTATTTTAAGAAAATAGTTTTTCTATTATTGAGAAACATTTTTCTTTATATTAGAAAAAAGTTTCTGCTTTTGAAAATTGTTTTTCTGACTTTAAGAAAATAGTTTTCTGTGATTCAGAAAACTATTCTTATTCTAAAAATAGTTTTTTATATTCAAGGTTTCTAGCCCTTTGGTTAAGAAAAGCTTTCCATAATATTTAGAAATTATTTTTCTAAATTTAAGGGTGAGTCGCCTTGGGACGGATTTCATAGGCAAATTTCTAATTTTAAGGGCTAATTTGGGACTTTTTTTTGAGTGTACCTTTTGATTGGAAAAGTGGTTTTCATCTCTCCCACATGTATGTTATGGATGCTTAAATTAAGTAAAGTATAATCTGTAAATTTTTGTGTTTGGGTTAAAATATGAAGTTGGATACAATATTTAAATCGGTTAAATATATTGTTATATTATATTAAATATTTATAATGAGGGTTAATAAAATTAAAAATAAATATAAAATAAAAACCAGGTCCATTCTTCCTGGACTTAGTATTCCATAGATAAGGTTGTTATATCAGAGAACATCTAGTATGCAGTCCATCGTGATACGCAGACGTACAGTTACTGAAAGCTATCATAACAGTATGGCAGCGTTTATGTGGGTAGCCTTCCACAGGCCTGTCTTTCCTCTGGTATTTAAGCTTGCATTCAATCATTCAACTTTCTGGCTCAAAACAACTTTTCCGTTCTACTAAACAATGTCAAACATTTTTTTTCTGACTTTAGATTACTTTAATCTGCGCCCATATTTTTTTTATATCATTAAATGTGCGGGTGCGTCAAGTTAGTGTGCGCGACCGCTGTTGCAAGAGGTCGTGTGTTGGTCATCATGCCGGTCACCCCTCTGCTGTTGGTTCCAGCTTTGTTGTAATTAGCCATGAAAAGCTTCTCAAGCGGGTTCGGCGGCTAACGTGGGTTAGTCTCTTTTATTGTGTTAGAGAAGCTCTAGCTGGCCTTTTGGGGCTGTGTCAAGCCATTTTACATAATAAATGTAAGCTTGCTGAACTCCTTAAATGCCTTAACTATCGAAATGGCTTAAAAATTTACTAAATTCAAGAAAGCCTTAATATTTCGGTCGGACTGGACGGACTCCAGTTCCTCCACTATTTACTGTCAAGGCGGTTGGGTGATGTGATGTAGTGCGATTGAAGTAATATGAAACTTTTGCCTCTTGCTTTGAGTTTTGTCACATGAATTGACTGAGAACCAAATCGATTTCACGCTGCCAAGAAGGCCCACTGCGAGAATCTCACCATGTCCCCCTGTCTCTGTAATTTTTGTCGTCAAACGAGATAGTGACTCAAATCCTCTCACCCCCAAACCCGCCTCAGTACTTCTGGTCTGACATCAAAAAGGAATTCTTTGAAAGTAAGTAACTGGACAGTCAATTAGACGAAATAAGAGGTTTGCTTAAACTTTTACCACCCACACACTTTTAGCTACCTTCTGGGGTATCAGGTGGAAGGATTCGTCTGACATTCAAGCATAACCGTTTATCTCGCACTTAAATTGAAATTTAGTTCAGGAGCTTTTCTGGGAAGATTCTGTCGAAGAGGGACCTTCAGAACTTTTCTGGATAGGTTCAGTATTATCCACGCTTGTTGCTGCATGAGATGTTTTACTTCCCGTTTTAGCTGAATAGTTTTTCTCTAAACTTGAAACAGTTTCTAAACTAATCTGCGGTAATAGTTCATTTTCAAATTTGTTTGTTATCTTCGCATCAGACAACTTATTTTTAGCACCTACGCTCTTATCTTTTGTAAGAATATGCCTTAAAGGGTGCACGATTTGAGTCTCGTCGATCCCACAGTCGACTTCACTTGGGAAATTACAGACCTTCGTATCAATGTCAAAATAAAAATCTCCCGGACAGTTGCCAGCATATAACTGACCACTCACACAGACATAAAATTTGTTACATGATTTTAGATCTCTTAAAAATGCACCGTCTGGTAAAAAGTTGCAAATCGACATGGTTCCTGTCTTGGATGTAGTAGGCGTCTTTAAGCTTAAGCCTGTAACTTGGCTGGGTTTCGGGACCTGAACTTTGTGAGGCCATAAAGGTTCTTTAGATAAGAATGATAGATGAAAGTTGGAAGTTGCTGACGTTTCCTTAGAGCTAGGGGTACCATCTGCTGGTGCCTTAGTGCTACGCTGCAATGATTCTGCCGACGACTCCTCAGAACATGGGGTAGAACTCTCTGTTAAAGTTTCAGTCACTACTGAGGTAGAAGACTGATCCTCGGAACTAGAGATACCGTTCTCTGTCGAAGTATCGTGGGATGGTTCAGTTATGGCTGGGGTTGTTAACGGATCCTCAGTGTTTTCTTGGGATGGGTTGGTTACTCCTGAAGTGGACGACGAGGGTTCCTGGGGCGATTCAGCTATTGCCGAAGTTGACGATGGTTCCGCAGGAGTAGTAACCTTTGAAGAAGTGTCCTGCAAAGGCTCAGTTACTCCTGAAGTAGATGTTGGACCCTCAGAGCTACGAATATCCTCCGTGGTAGTATCCTGGGTCGGTTCAGTTGCTTCTGGAGCTGACGTTGTATCCTCAGAGCTGGGGATATTGCATTCTGTTGAAGTATCCTGGGAAGATTCAGTTATTCCTGAAGTTGACGATCTTACCGAACATGTAGTATCCTCTGACGACGTCTCCTGCGAAGGCTCAGTTACTGCAGAAGAAGTTGTTGGTTTCGTAGAGCTACGAATATCCTGCGTAGATGCATCCTGAGAAGGTTCAGTCGTTTCTGTGGCTGACGACGTATCCTCAGAGCTGGGGGTATGGTCCTCTGTCGATGTATCCTGTGATGGTTCAGTTATGGCTGGGGTTGTCAACGAATCCTCTGTGCTTTCTTGGGATGGATTGGTTACTCCTGAAGTGGACGACGGTTCCTGGGGCGATTCAGTTATTGCCGAAGTTGCCGATGGTTCCGCAGAGGTAGTCTCCTTTGAAGAAGTGTCCGGCGAAGGCTCAGTTACTCCTGAAGTAGATGTTGGACCCTCAGAGCTACGAATATCCTCCGTAGTATCTTCCTGGGTCGGTTCAGTTGCTTCTGGAGCTGACGTTGTATCCTCAGAGCTGGGGATATTGCCTTCTGTTGAAGTATCCTGGGAAGATTCAGTTATTCCTGAAGTTGACGATCTTACCGAACATGTAGTATCCTCTGACGACGTCTCCTGCGAAGGCTCAGTTACTGCAGAAGAAGTTGTTGGTTTCGTAGAGCTACGAATATCCTGCGTAGATGCATCCTGAGAAGGTTCAGTCGTTTCTGTGGCTGACGACGTATCCTCAGAGCTGGGGGTATGGTCCTCTGTCGATGTATCCTGTGATGGTTCAGTTATGGCTGGGGTTGTCAACGAATCCTCAGTGCTTTCTTGGGATGGATTGGTTACTCCTGAAGTGGACGACGGTTCCTGGGGCGATTCAGTTATTGCCGAAGTTGGCGATGGTTCCGCAGAGGTAGTATCCTTTGAAGAAGTGTCCGGCGAAGGCTCAGTTACTCCTGAAGTAGATGTTGGACCCTCAGAGCTACGAATACCCTCCGTAGTATCTTCCTGGGTCGGTTCAGTTGCTTCTGGAGCTGACGTTGTATCCTCAGAGCTGGGGATATTGCCTTCTGTTGAAGTATCCTGGGAAGATTCAGTTATTCCTGAAGTTGACGATCTTACCGAACATGTAGTATCCTCTGACGACGTCTCCTGCGAAGGCTCAGTTACTGCAGAAGAAGTTGTTGGTTTCGTAGAGCTACGAATATCCTGCGTAGATGCATCCTGAGAAGGTTCAGTCGTTTCTGTGGCTGACGACGTATCCTCAGAGCTGGGAGTATGGTCCTCTGTCGATGTATCCTGTGATGGTTCAGTTATGGCTGGGGTTGTCAACGAATCCT
Organism: Lordiphosa collinella; assembly: GCA_018904265.1. NCBI lineage: Eukaryota > Metazoa > Arthropoda > Insecta > Diptera > Drosophilidae > Lordiphosa > Lordiphosa collinella. The sequence goes on from JAEIFV010000014.1 coordinate 567,916, forward strand.
CAGTGCTTTCTTGGGATGGATTGGTTACTCCTGAAGTGGACGACGGTTCCTGGGGCGATTCAGTTATTGCCGAAGTTGACGATGGTTCCACAGGAGTAGTATCCTTTGAAGAAGTGTCCGGCGAAGGCTCAGTTACTCCTGAAGTAGATGTTGGACCCTCAGAGCTACGAATATCCTCCGTAGTAGCTATCCTGGGTCGGTTCAGTTGCTTCTGGAGCTGACGTTGTATCCTCAGAGCTGGGGATATTGCCTTCTGTTGAAGTATCCTGGGAAGATTCAGTTATTCCTGAAGTTGACGATCTTACCGAACATGTAGTATCCTCTGACGACGTCTCCTGCGAAGGCTCAGTTACTGCAGAAGAAGTTGTTGGCTTCGTAGAGCTACGAATATCCTGCGTAGATGCATCCTGAGAAGGTTCAGTGGATTCTGTGGCTGACGACGTATCCTCAGAGCTGGGGGTATAGTCCTCTGTCGATGTATCCTGTGATGGTTCAGTTATGGCTGGGGTTGTCAACGAATCCTCTGTGCTTTCTTGGGATGGGTTAGTTACTACTGAAGTGGACGACGGTTCCTGGGGCGATTCAGTTATTGCCGAAGTTGACGATGGTTCCGCAGAGGTAGTCCCCTTTGATGAAGTGTCCTGCGAAGGCTCAGTTACTCCTGAAGTAGATGTTGGACCATAAGAGCTACGAATATCCTCCGTAGTAGCATCCTGGGAAGGTTCAGTTGCTTCTGGAGCTGACGTTGTATCCTCAGAGCTGGGGATATTGCCTTCTGTCGAAGTATCCTGGGAAGATTCAGTTATTGCTGAAGTTGATGATCGTACCAAACATGTAGTATCCTCTGAAGACGTCTCCTGCGAAGGCTCAGTTACTCCTAAAGTAGATGTTGATCCCTCGGAGATACGAATATCCTCCGTAGTAGTATCCTGGGACGACTCAGTTGCTTCTGGTGCTGACGACGTATCCTTAGAGCTGGGGTCATTGTCTTCTGTCGAAGTATCCTGCGATGGTTGAGTTATAGCGGGGGTTGACTTATCCAGACAGTTTGACGTATTGTTCTCTGCCGTTGTATTCTGAGACGGTTGAATTATAGCTGAGGTTGACGACGGATCTTCAGAGCTTGGGGAATTATCCTCTGTTGAAGTATCCTGGCAGGGCTTAGTTACTTCTGCAATAAATGATAGTTGGATTGGGCTTTGCGGGGACTTTTCTGGAGTCTTTATAGTTGGTGCACGTTGCCACGTATAAGAAGTTAGACTCGGTAGACTTGGCGCTTTACTCCACAAGTAACCAAAAATATTAATAATTATTGGCCTATCCAGTGTAATGTTTTGATTAATGTTGAGCTCATTTCCTCCAGGTTTTAACGGCTTTTCAGCGACGCAACTTTGGGCTGGTTCATTAAACCGATATCCTTCCGGACAGGTGCTGGGTATTTGGCCTATTATACCCAAACAAATGAAGTACGAGCGAGAATCGTCTGGATTGATACGTTTATAACCAAATATTTGTCCAGCGCAGTTATCGAAGGCAAACCCTTGTGGAATGAGCACCAGAACAATCCACAGAGAATTCACTAAGAAAATTGGGTTAGAATTCCATCTTTGGGTGGAAATTTTCCAACTTACCCATTAGCATCTTGAAAGTTTATCCAATGAAATGGCACCTGGCGAGGCAGCAACTCGCTTTATATATGTCCCTATGAAACAATTAACTGAAAGCCCTTCACCTATAGCAAGATCTTTTAAGTGGAACATGGTAAAGTAACAGTAAATATATTTTAACGAAATTACAAACAAAAACTTATTTTAACGAAATTGCAAAAAAAATAGAAAGATACGAGTATAGTCATAGTTTTTTTTATCGGCAAGTACTTATGACAAGCGATAGGTACTCGTGTTTTACATGTACTGCTTATGTAGGAATATGAGTGAAGAAATAAAGAAAGGTGAGAGAAAGCACAATGGAAATAAAGGAAAAAACGGCAGGTATAATGTAGAATCAATCTATATAATGCCATAAGAATAAATGAGTTTACAACATTAAATATTATATACATAGACTGGTTCTTTAAGAGGTCCCAAAATGAAGTGACAAGATGAGGAAGTTAGGAAAATAATATTGGACAACAAAATGTACACCGCTAAAAATTAATGGTCAACGATTTCAAATGCATTTGAAGATAAATAAAATATGTAGGTAATTGAATTGGTATCTGATTATATCATAAAAAAATATTTGTCTTTACACAGCCAAAATCGCCAAGAAAATGGTAATAGTTTGAAAAGCTTTTTCATGGCTAAGTACTTTACAGCTGGCGCCAATAGCTGGCGAAGGTGACAGAAAAAACTATTTATCTGATGTTACGTACACACACTACCCGCTGCACCACAACTTGCCACAATTCAACTCCACTAAAGTAGTAATATAATTAATTTTAAGTGGGTACAGGTTTTGTAAGTACTAGAAAAGCTCCTGGACATGACCTAATTACACCTAAAATGATTATGGAACTTCCAAGTCCCGCCATTACATATATCTCAAGACTTTTCAATGCTGTTCTGCGATGTGGATACTTTCCAACTCAGTGGAGGAGGTCCACAATCATAATGATACAAAAACCAGGAAAAGATAAAACACAAGCGTCATCATACAGACCCATTAGTCTGCTACCTTGCCTGTCAAAACTATTTGAGAAGATCCTACTCAGTAAAATTGATGCCCATACACAAAATATCATTCCCTCACATCAATTTGGGTTTAGAGCAAAGCACGGGACTATTGAGCAAGTCAACCGTTTAACTTCAGACATTCGGACTGCGTTTGAGCACCACGAATACTGCTCTGCAATTTTCTTAGATGTTGCCCAAGCATTTGACCGCGTTTGGTTGGATGGTCTTATATTTAAGATAAGGACAATGCTTCCCCCAAATACTCACAAAGTACTAGAAAGTTACGTCAGTAACAGAGTATTTACAGTTCGTCAAAATAAGTACACAACGGAAGAGTTCACTATAGGAGCCGGAGTGCCGCAGGGTAGCGTACTCGGTCCTCTCCTATATGTAATGTACACTGCCGACATACCAACAGACCCCAGACTTACAATAAGTACTTTTGCGGATGATACGGCAATATTAAGCAGATCACGATGTCCAAATAACGCTACAAGTCTGCTGGCAAGCCACCTAGCTAAAGTGGAAGAGTGGCTGGCCAACTGGCGCATAAAAATCAACGAGCAAAAGTGTAAACATGTGACGTTCACACTCAACAGAAGCACCTGTCCCCAGCTATCCTTAAATGCAACCCAGATCCCGCAATCAAACGATGTTGTATACCTAGGTGTGCACCTCGATAGAAGGCTCACATGGCGCAAACACATAGAGTCGAAAAAGCTTCAAATCAAGCTAAAGGCCAACAGCCTTCACTGGCTAATCAACTCGCGTTCCCCTCTTAAACTGGAATATAAAGTCCTACTGTACAAAAGCATCATAAAGCCTGTCTGGACGTATGGCTCGCAGCTATGGGGAAATGCCTGTGCGAGCAGTGTGGACATCCTTCAAAGATCACAATCAAGAATTCTCAGAACCATCACTGGAGCGCCATGGTACATTCGCAATGAGTGTATCCACAACGACCTCAGCATCCCATTGGTCGAAACTGAAATAGAGCAACTTAAACAAAAATATTCTGAGAAGCTTCTCACCCACCCAAATCAACTTGCAAAATCTCTTTCCATGCTAGCAACGCATTCTCGCCTCAGGAGAAATGACCTACCAACCCAGCGACTGACTTGAAGGGCCGCAGAACACAAACTAACTCCAACAGGGGATGGTTTATAAATAAGTTTCTAGATTAAGATCTGAAAAAATTATTGTTAGTCTCATTAAGAGAAGATTCAATAAATACAAAATAAGCTTAAAAAAAAAAAAAAAAAAAAGGTTTTGTAAGAGTCTTCAGCCCATTACTATACATCATTTTTAACATTTTCTCGTTTCTTAGTTTTTAGTACTAAATAGTAGTTGTAATTTTGAAAAAATATCCATCTTTGAGGCTCGATTTTTGTCCAGCTCTTCCCATGCTTTCGTTCAGTATCTCAAGTATCTCAGTGTTACCCAATTCTACTCTTCCAAAAGTCTCGAATTTCATTTTCTTTAGTATGAGGCACCTTTTCAAAAAATGGTACACTTCCTCGTTTTCCTTCCTGTTGTGAGACTTGTGAGGTTTAAAATGTACTCTCATATACAGAGAAAACAAAATAGGTCAAATCTACTTTATTATGTAGGTTTTCTACACAGGGATTTTCCACCCATTACGGTTAGGTCATCTTTCTTCATGCCGCTTTTACTTTTCTCATTTCTACATCCTGCCCAAAAAAATAAAATACAACTATTTGCACTACACTATTAATGCAAGGGAGTGTAGAAAGGATGGTTGTGTGGGGATGGTGGGAAGGGAGGGAGAAGGGGGCACGGGAGAGCAAAGTCTTTCTTCTGAAGAACGTACAACTTAAATTTATCTTCCACTTACTTTATCTGGGGCTCGAATTCATAATTCACTTACCTTGTCTCGGGAATTTAAACACAAATGCTGGCATATTAGCCCAGACGACTATCAAGCACTTGCACAGCAGCAACAAAAATAGGGGAAAGTTAACTAAGCTATATGCTATAGCTATCCGATTTCGATAAAACTTTGTAGAAATGTGTTAAAGTATATAAAATCAGAATATGCCAATAAAAAGGACGTTTTCATTAAAAACAAAAAAGTTTTTCTCACTAGAACTAGTTTTTCGACCGATCGATCCTATGGCAGCTATATGTTATAGACATCCGATTTCGACCAAACTTTGTAGAATTGTGTTAAAGTATATACAATAAGTGTATCCCAATGACAAGGACGATTTCATTAAAAACAAAAAGTTTTTCTCACTAGAACTAGTTTTTCTGAAATCATGGGAAAGGATAGTAAACTGAAATACGTATTTTGGAGGCGTTTCCATTAAAAACAAAAAAGTTTTTCTCCTAAGACTTTTACCGATCGTCTATACAGCTATAATAGTCATCCATCCGCGGTTCCAAAACGGTATATGACCAAGACTTTGCAAAGTTTGTCATAGCTTAAAACTGAATAAACGTTAGGATTCTTAGCGATGCTACGTAAAGAAAATCTGCTCGAAACGGGTTGTTAATCCTATTCTTATAACCGAGGGTATAATAAAATTGTGCGGATGTTGTAACGCATTGAAGGAAGCATCTCCGACCACATAAAGATATATCGATCAGCATGACATGCGAGTTCATTTAACCTTGTCCGTCTGTCCGTCCGTCTGTCTGTTTCTATGCTATCTCCTCCGTCAGTTTTAAAGCAATCCTCACCAAACTTTGCACGAAGTCTTGTGGTACAAATAGGCTGCACATTTGTCGGAACCGGCCGGATCGGATAACTAAAGCAAATAGCTGCCATAGGAACGATCGGTCGAAAAACTAGTCTTAGTGAAAAAAACTTTTTTGTTTTAAATGATAACGCCTCCAAAGTACGTATTTCTTAGTTTAGTATCCTTTCCCATGATTTCACAAAGTTTGGTCTAAGTCGGATGACTATAGCATATAGCTGTCGAAAAACTAGTTCTAGTAAGAAAAACCTTTTTTGTTTTTAGTGCAAACGTCCTTATCATTGGCCCTTACTTATTGTATATACTTTAACATATTTCTACAAAGTTTTATCAAAATCGGATGACTATAGTATACAGCTGCAGTCTGAATGATCGGTCGAAAAAGAAGTTCTAGTGAGAAAAACTTTTTTGTTTTTAATGGAATCGCCTCCAAATTTCGAATTAACCGTGTTATATGCTTTTCCATGATTTCACCAAGTTTGGTCGAAATCAGACATTTATATAGTATAGATCCCATAGAAAAGTAAGGTCCAAAAAGTACACTCAGAGAAAAAATAGAGAATTTCATACTTGGATCAAGAATTTTCGTACTCAATAGTTCGAAATTCTCGATCCAAGAACGAAATTCTTGATCCAAGTATGAATGTTTGATCTCGTTTTTCTTGATCCAAGAGCTGCAATTCTTGAACCAAATCAGGTACAAAAATTCTTGTGTAAAAAAGAAGGGGGCAGTGGAATTTAGGGTGATTTCGGAAGGGAAGGGGTTGCCTGGGATTTTTGGGTGGGGGCGGTGAGGGACTGGTACCAACCACACCAACCCACCACCCCACCCCACTCCATTTATTGTGAATTATTTTTATTTTTTATTTTATTTTTTACTTACCTTTACTAGGACTCGAATTTGGGACCTCGAAAGACTGCACTCACAGACACCACCGCTTAGACGACAGCACCACATCTACAATTCCTTGAGCATCGTCCAAATTTATATTATAAACTGACGGGGAGCGCTCTTCACTCGATAGTTTCCCCAGACACCCCTCTCCCAAAAATAAACGATTCAATGAGAGCGGGTTTTTCGCTACTCTCTGAAATGTGCTTGCTCTCCTCTCTCAGTTTCTTTTCCTCACCCTCCCCGCCTAAAAACACCAAACAAAACGAACTTAGCTGGATTTCAAGCGCGAAATTCTTAAAAATTCAAGAATGAATTAATTTTTTTTTTAGAGCGTTCGTACTTAAATTATTCGTTCTACTTTTTTCTGGGTTTAGTCTTAGTTAGAAAAACTTTTTTGTTTTCAATGGAAGCTGCAAGGGTAAAAAAAAATTTCGACAGAGCCGAAGTTAACTTTCCCCTATTTTCAAAGCTTTTTTCTGAATTTTCCTAATCTTTTACCATCTGCTGCTCTTACGGCAGAAGCTGTCAGCACGGGGCTTATCATAATTCGCCTTGACTATAAGCTCGCTCGTTAGACCAGTCGTTGATAGTGTAATTTGTATATAACTAAGCACACATTCAGCATTACTTTCCGATTTGATCATGAGCTTGCCGCTGCCCGTCCAACCGCCCGACCCATCGTCTGCTGCTGCGATTAGTTGTTCCAGATAAGGTACCGTTGTCCCACTGCTACAACTACTTATCGTATTCTTGCAATGATTACTCAATCCCCGGGCACTTGTTGCTATTGTTGCTGCAGTCACCTGTGACTCGCTTGTTACTATTTTTAGTGTCGTCCGGAGCTTTTTTGATGGGAAGCCCAACCCTCCAACACTTGTAGGCCTTTTAGTTCGCACTCTTATCGTAACTTGTGTGGCTTCGAATGTACCTAGTTGAGGAAAATTCCAATGTTGGATTTTGTTACCTCTGGTATTCGAGCCAATAAGTTCGGCCACGAATTCGCATTTTATCTTTTGCATTTTTTATTTTTATTATTTTTTTTTAATTTTTGTTTTATTTTTAAATTATTTTTGCAACACCAAACATTTCGGCTAGGGGCACAGGTCAGTTGCACCCACTAAATGGCCACGCACACTGCTAGGCGTAATTATGGTAGTTTTTTTTTTGTTGAGAGCTTTAAATGACTTTGCAGGCACAAAAAAAGAAAACTTTATGAAATTATACAATAATGATTACAATTGGACGTTTTAAGTGTCCCATTTATTGTGTTTGTAAAATTAAATGCATAAAATGATTGGCGTTAGCAATGAGATTACTAAAACGAAGCCACTTTCCCCACTCAATCCTAAATTTCTCAAATCTGTTTTTAGCAGGAAAACTGGTAAGTTCCCTTTAGTTCAGCTGGTGTCAAGGCACTACCAGGCCTAACGACCTGATGCATCACTGAGCGACAGTCGCGTCGTTAACGACAGGTAAGGCTTCACAGCGGTAGTCTAGTACGTGAACTATGGTGCGCACCCATCACCACACTAACGACTGGTAATGCAGGGTCGTTCCGATCGGTACGATTTCCAGACATTCCCATTCAAAAACCGTTAGGCAAATACATGGCTGCTGGTTGCTCTGGTGGCGAGTGCTCACGACAAAGAGCTAGGGGGTTCGTTAGTGCCGCAACGGTGCAGCTGAACTACATGGTTATTAACATACGAGTATTTTTAAACTTGAAAAAAAAAATCAAAGCAGTTCGTAAAAGATTCGACTCAATTGACTCATTAAAAACTCAAAATTACCCAATAAGTAACTTATTTTAATTTTAGTACTTAAAACTGGCTTTGAATTCTTTCAGAAATATTACCAATTTGTTGTTGAGCTCCTGCAAAATGTTTTATAAAGTTCAAAATGGGTTCTGAGACTCAGTCTCAATTTCTTAAAGACCGATTAAACTTCAGGCTTGTTAACCACTTAACAAATTTGTTTCTAGAATTACCTGGAGTTATTTAAAGTACTTTGACTTTCTCATTATACCCTTGAAGAGGTTTGTGATGCATGGATGGAAGCATCTCCGACCCGCCCGTCTGTCCGTCCGTTTGTTTCTACACTCCCCGAAATTTAATTAAAGCCACTTAAATTTTCTTGAATAAAACAAGTAAGGGAGCTGTAGTCGAGTGCCCCGACTACAAAATACCCTGTTCCCTTGGCTTCTTGTGTTTTCATACACATATACACACACTCACACATACACACACACACACTCTAACACACGCACGCGCAAACGCGGTAACTGACAATGCAAGGCCCCCTCTCCCCCACAAGCAAAATTGATTCGTATATAACTTCGGTGTTTTTCGTCCGATCTTATTGATCTTTTCAGAATTGATAGATATTGGGCCTTACTTCATATATGTAAAGTCTGGAAGGTCTATCTTAAAAATTGTGGCTGTGACAGTTTTTTGCGCTTAAAGGGGGGAGGGGGATCTGAAACAAACTCGTATTGAATCGGGTAAACACCTACCTACATTCAAAAATTTGTGGCTCTAGCTCTTATAGTCTCTGAGAAACACGCGTTTTTACGGACAGACGGACGGACAGACGGACATGGCTAAATCGACTCGGCTGTTGATGCTGATCAAGAATATATATACTTTATAGGGTCGCAAATGCTTCATTCTACCTGTTACATACTTTTGCACAACTTCATGATCCCCCTTTTCACATTTTCAATGGGAACAGGGTATAAAAAGTTATACTTTCGATTTTACTGTTTTTGTTTCGAATATGCTTCGCCTAATTTGTTTTTATATGGTGAAATGGAACAACCGATTGCTTTCCTGAGAGATGCGTGACATTTAATGGTTTTTTGCTGATTTTGTCGCGAAATTTAAATAAAGTCAGTTGGCTATAAGGTATCTCAGGTGGAAGTTACTTATTTCTTTTTCATACCCTTAGGGCGTTTTAAAATTGTCCATCTCCGATACATAAAGTATTCTTGATCAGCATGACGAGCTGAGTTGACTTAGTCCTGTCCGTCTGTCCGTCCGTCCGTCTGTCCTTCTGCCCGTCTGTCTGTTTCTATGCTATCACCTCCGCCAGTTTGAAAGCAAACTTCACCAAACTTTGCACGAAATCTTTTGCACATTTGTCGGAACCGGTCGGATCGGATGACTATAGCATAAAGCTGTCATAGGACCGATCGGTCGAAAAACCAGTTTTAATAAGAAAAACTTTTTTGTTTTCAATGGAAACGCTTCCAACCTTTGTATTTCTTAGTTTACTATGCTTTTCCCTGATTCCACCAAATTTGGTTGAAATCAGACATCTAAATAGTATAGCTGTCATAGAAAAGTAGAGTCTGAAATGTAGTCTTAGGTAGAAAAACTTTTTTGCTTTCAATGGAAATGTCCTTAAAACTAGCATGTATTTGTTTTATTTTCTCCCACACAGTTCTACAAATTTTGGTGAAAATTGGATGACTATAGCATATAGCTCCCATAGGAACGATCGGTCGAAAAACTAGTTCGTGTGAGAAAAACTTTGTTGTTTTTAATGGAAAAGTCCCTTACGTTGGCATGTATTTATTTTATATTCTTTCACACAATTCTTAAAAATTTTGTCAGAATCAGATGACTATAGCATATATGTAATTGCAGTATGAATGATCGGTCGAAAAAAAAGTTCTAGTGTGAAAAACCTTTTTTGTTTTAAATGGAATCGCTTTCAAAAATGTACGTTAGTTTGTTATGCTTTTCCATGATTCCACTAAATTTGGTAGAAATCGGATATCTATATAGTATAGAAAAGTAAGGTTCGAAAAGTATTCTTATTTAGAAAAACAAACTGTAAGGGTATACAAAACTTCGGCCGAGCCGAAGTTAATTTTCCCCTACTGCCTTTAACTAAACGACGCTTTCAACATATATCGGCTGGAAGTGGACGATTGGTTTGGAGAAAAATTAATAAAAATCCCTGCTTTGACGGCAACTCATTAAAAATAATCTTATTTTAACATTACTTTATAAATTATTAATTAAATTATAAAAACATAAAAAGCCAGAATGGAGATTTTGACGAAACGTTACATGCCATGTAACGTTTGGTCATTGGATGAGATCTTAAAAGACCTATTGAAGCAAAAGCCGACAGTAGCGGATCGGGGCCCAAAAATCTTAGTTCACCAAATATAGGCATAGCGCAAATTATGTGCTGTAATCAAAAGTTTCACAAAATGCTGGAAAACATTTCGAATTTTGCTGTGAGTTAAGATATTATGAACGATCGTTGAAAATTGGATTGGATGTTCAAATTAATTCTGCTTATCAGCAATCTTGATGTGCCTTTCGTATCGCTCGATGTAAACTGATAAAGGGATTTTGGAGTTCATCATTCCAAACTTCACTAAAAAAGTTTTGATAGAATTGGGCCATGAGAACGACGGGAATAATTGACGCGAGGATTATAGAACAAGTACATAAGAGATATAGCTACAATTATATACCAAAGCAAATTTTCTAATGTTTAATAATTGAAATGTACATAATAATATTCACTAAGGAATAATTTGGCTAAAATTTATTCGTTCTTAAAGATTTAGGAAATCTGTTCTTATACTCGAGCTTAATTCGCTCTCATTCCGGAGTTTAATTTATAGTAATTGAACGGAAAAAGCAAGCAAAGTTAAATAGAACAGAGTTGAAAGCGCATGAATCAGAAAATTCGGAATCAAAATGTTTGGATTAATAAATTCGCATTTTGATTAAGAATTTTCATTGTTACCGTACTTTTGCCATCGAACATTCTTGATCGAAGCATGCAATTCTTAATTTTTTTTCTTTGTGCTTTATACACTAATGAATTAACAATTTTGAGTTGTTAACAAATTTTCTTCAGAGTATCTTAGTCCAGCATTAACAGCCGAGTCGATTTAGCCTTGTCCGTCTGTCCGTCAGTGCGTCTGCCCGTCCGTCTGCCCGTATGAACGCGTCGATCTCAGAGACTCTAAGAGATAGAGCCACAAATGTTTGCATGTAGGTGTATACCAGATTCAAATCGAGTTTGTCAATTTAATATGTAAAAACGTGTTTCTAAGCACTTTCTAATAAAGTATGAATATTTAATAGTTGAACAAATCTGTATGTTTGCATTTATATTTAAAAAGACAAATATTTTGGCAAAATAAACAAATAATTAGGCCTCATTTGTTGCAATCAGCTGTGTGCCTTTCTTTATTTGATCGATAATTCTATCAAGACTTAACTGGAGTTAAAATGTTACTCTGAACTTTAAGTCTTACATGCTAACCGCGTTATTTGATACTTAAGTTCAGCAAATCTCTGGTTAGTTTTTATTTTTATAATATTAGCAAATTTATCTTTAGAATCAGATTATCTCGGCCGATGTTTTGTATATGGCATGCTTTTCTAAGACTTCCTTTCGGACTTTACTTTTATATGGGAGGTGTACTATATATATGTCCGATCTCGACCAAACTGGGTAAAATCATGGAAAAGCATAACAAACTAAAAATTAAGAAGTTTGGAGGCGATCCCATTTAAAACAAAAAAGTTTTTCTCACTAGAAATTCTTTTTCGACCGATCATTCATACTGCAGCTATATGCTATAGCCATCCGATTTTGACAAAATTTTGTAGAATTGTGAAAAAGTATATAAAATAAGTATATGCCAATGATAAGGACATTTCCATGGAAAACAAAAAAGTTTTTCTCACTAGAAATAGTTTTTCGACCGATCGTTCCTAGGGAGCTATATGTTATAGTCATCCGATTTTGACCAACATTTGTAGAATTATGTGAAAGCATTTCAAATATATAAATGCCAAGTTTAACAGAAGAAACAGACTGACGGACGGACATGGCTTAATCAACTCAGCTCGTCGTGCTGATGAAGAATATATATACTTTATGTGGTTCCTTCAATGCGTTAGAAACATCCGGACAATTTTATAATACCACCTGCATGGGTATAAAGATACAAAAAAGGGAGATGGAAAAGAAAAACATAAAGAAAGATTGATGAATTTTCCGAAACGTTAGTGATTAGTGCAAAATATGCATTGAGTTTACATAACACCATATAAAAGAAGAATAAAACAGCATTGCTTAGACTTTAGTAAACCTTAGGGACTCTGAGAAGCTGAAAAAGAAATTCATCATAGTCCTCCAACCTCGAAATGGTGGCAGAGTTCCACTTCGATAGAAATTCCACTGTACTCAAAAGTAATAAGAAAGAATGGATCTCACTAGAGGAAACATTAAAATCCGACCACACACAATTCAGTAAATAATTCAGTAGGGTCTCTAACACCCCAAAGAGCACTGGAACACCCTGTCCCTACGATACTCTAGCGATGCGCAGACTCAACAGATTTAAAATACAAAGCTGAAACCCCAACAAGATTAACCTAGAACTCAAAAATATTCTGACAATCGAACAGCTAATAGGACTGCTAGGAGAGCTAATAAGAAAAAGATACCAAAAATCCTCGTCGGAAAAGTGGTCATTGATGATTACACATTAGGTAAAGCGTGTCTAAGGTCCGTTTTCTTACGTACCTGCATTTGCAAATCTGGGAGGATTTTTGCAAATTCAGCAAATTCACATAGTTTTGCAAAAACAGGAACATTAGAAAACGGCCCTAAATATAAATGCGTGTGCGATGTCGACAGGATCAAAAAATCAGAGCGTACGTTAAAGTATGTCCGTCACACTTCAGTATACCCGTTACTCAGAAGAAGACATGTATAATGACAGACACCAAATAGATGAAAAAGTTTTGTTCCACCCCAAATATATGACAGAATGTAATATTCTTATAACTCCGCTAATTATTATCCGATCTCTGTAAATATTCAGAGATTATGTGAGTTTAATTTGGGGATTCTATGAATTTAAAACTCGAGATCGAGACAGATATTTAAATTTATACAATTTTTATTGGCTCGGCTATTTTTTCCGACGAGTATTGGTTTAAAAGTTCAAAGTCAAAATTAACTTCGCTTTAGAGCCCAGATTACAAGAGGCTGCGAAATTTCATTGTGATTCCGGGTGATGTTTTGTGGGATTGATCTTTGTTGTTGGTTTCTATTGATTATTGAATTATGATCAATCCTCGACCTTAAGACGGCTAACAACCACTTTTATAATCATGTTCAGACTCAGTACCAAGCTTTACTCAGCCAAGAAGCATTTCGGGAACTCTTCCCCTGAGTAACGGGTACATCGCTCTTGTTGAAATATGGCTTGAAACCACATCGGTACCCGCTCAAATGGTTTGGAAATCGGCTTGAACCGGGAAAAAATCTTTAAGCTAAGTCCGAGACTTTGCTAAAAAAAAAAGAAATGAATTAGCTCCAGAATTTGCATAAAGCGAAAAATGTTGCAATGGATTAGAGTGGTCTCGAAACTACCATTCGATGCACTCGAGTTACTGGCTGATGTGTTGCAAATATTGCATTTTGGCCAATGCCTCAGGCACTTGTTCATCCGTTAGCTAACGAGACCATTCCAAACACGATAACGATCAGCGCAAAAACCACATATCAAACTAAGGTAAGCTGGCCCAGGTCTGCCCCCTCTATGGGTGTAACACCTAACACCCCACATCTGACGGAAGCCTGCAATTGCAGTCTTTTTTACGCTTATCTTTTACCCAGCGATAAGCAATCGAAGCAAGGTCAAGGCAGAGTCACTTGTCAGTTGATGTATAGACAGGCACACCACATTTTATTTTTATTCTTAATTCGACATGTCCACTTGGTCCATGGCCTTGTGGTGTTCGCGCTGCAAGCGATTGCCATAGGTGCGTGAAACCAGATTCCAGGCATCCATAAATCGATCCATACACTGGGAAATGCATCGCTGCTCCGAAGCATCCAGAGCCTTGCCCGGCTTGTTAATGCACTTCTTGAAGCACTTCTCCGTCATTTTCGTGAGCATCTCTTGGGCATTAGCCATCGCAATCTGTTGCTTCACTTGGCTGATCAATTCTCCTTTCTCCAGGTTAGCGGCTGACATGTTGCAAAATTTTATAACTTAATTTTTCTCTTCTTTAAATTTTTACGAAATATTTCTAGATTTTAGTTCGTCTTTTTGAATGTCAATTGTAAAAGTTTTAGTTTCGAATTGACGAACATCAACCAGGTGGCTATATGAAATAAAAATACTACACAGAGAAAAAAATCCTTTCTTAATGTACTAAAATCTGCTAAGCCCGCTTTTTCTCTATTCATGAACATACACTCAGGGAAAAAAAAATCTATAACAATCATATTTAATTTAACTATGCCTATTTCGTATTAGAATTAATTAAAAAGCATGTTAAGTTGACTAAAAACATATTTGAACGGAGAAATTCAGTTACAGATTCAGACTTGAGAATTACAAGCAGCCATACAAGCGACAACATGCCAGAAATAACTAGTATACTTTAAGGCAATTCAATATAAGTAAAATTTTGGCCGTGTGACAACCATCATGTCCGATAGTGCAAGTGGTTAAGTCGTCATGCCATTCGTGTTCAAGTCCAAAGGTCCCAAGTTCGAGTCTCCCACAGAGTAAGTAAACATTTATAAACATTCATTTAATTTATATAGTTCCTAATGTTTCAGAACCAAATTTAATAAAATTGTTCTGCTCTTGGATTCATTACAAAATAAATTAAGTCTATAGATTGGCTGGTAAATCTTTATATATACGAATTCCATGTTTAACGCTAAGTCAATGGTGAAAATTGTAAAATCAAAGTGTAAATATTACAATATCAGTGTTTTTTCACTCATAATCGATTTGGGCTTGTTTCAAGAACATTTTGTGATTGGTTAATGAACATTTTGGGCTTGTTTTAAGCACATTTTGTGCTGTGAAAAAAAAATTATCATGGTGAGGGGGTGAGTCGGGCCGGGTGGCGAGACCCCCATGATAAATTTATGTTTTTTTGATGCACTTCTTGAACCAAGCACAAAATGTGATTGAAACCAGCCCAAAACGTTCGTTAACTAAGCACAAAATTTCTCGCACACCGCCCCTACTACCCCCCCTTTTCTCCTTTCATTTCTTTTTTCCATTAATCTCTTACTTTCTTATTACTTGACTCCCCCCCTGAACGAACCGCGTCTTCCTCCTTTTATCTTCTCTAACTAAATCATATTATTTCAACCCCTTTTTAACTGTCAAAACACACCAAAACCCCACCCCCCTTCTTTATCATTATTAATATAAACACTACTTAAATGTACAATGAAATATTCTCCTCTCTTCTAATCCACTTTTTAACCTTATTGTTATCCCAGCACCACACGCAAGCGAAATGGATTAAAATCTGTTATGTTCTTCTCCATCTTATTCGTATATTAATTTTTCTTAGCCTCCTAAGTTGCAACTGCCGTTTAATGGTTGTGAGGTGCACAGTCTGAGTTATTCTTTGGCGACGATAAGGTTCGACCGTACATAGACCAGCAACCATCAGCAGAAATTTTAGAAACATTCGCTGCTGCTGCTGATCAAACAGAAACAAAACAGTAACCAAAACTGTGACCAAACAGTGACTAAAACAGTGACCAAAACAGTGACCAAAGTAGTGAGCAGATAGTATCCAAAGAAGAAAGCAGATAGTGACCAAAACAGTAGCCAAACAATGACCCAAAACAGTGACCAAGACAGCGACCAAAACAGTGATCAAAACAGTGGCCAAATCAGTCTTCAAAATATTGACCAAACAGTAACCAACACACTAACACAAACAGTGACCAAAAAGTGACCAAAACAGTGCCCAAAACAGTTCCCAAAACAATGACCAAAGTACTGAAAAGACAGCAGGGGTTCTAAAAAGATCGTAGGATCGGGAGTAGTTCCGATCAGCATCCAACACCTTCAAATGCTTCGAAAGAATGAGACGACTTTGCCACCAATCCATTACTTAATTTGGAATATATGTATGTATATGTGGACTAGCATAGTACCCGGCGCGCTTCGCTACGCCGCCGTCAGTCTTTACTGATTGATCAGTTAAGCTATTAAAAAACCGATAGTTTTTCTTTTCCGACCGGGTTTGGGTAACATTACCGTTATCGTCATCGTTATCGCTATAGTTATTGAATTCTTTATCGTTATCAATACCGTCATCGTTATTAATTTTTTATCGTTATCGATAACGTTATCGCTATCGTTATTGATTTCTTTATAGTTATCGATACCGTTATCGTTATCATTACCGTTATCGTTATCGATACCGTTAGCGTTATCATTATCGATATCGTTATTGCTATCGCTATTTTTATTGTTACCGTTACCGTCATCGTTATTTCTTATACTATCCTTACAAACCAAGTTTACAGCCAATCGGATGAAAATATTTTTTTGCTGCAGAGTTTTCCGACCCTAAGGTCAAATTTTCCAACATCAGAAAATTACATTACAAATTACAGTTTTGTTGCTTTTTGTTTCGAAATATGGTCCGACTGTGAGGGCGCAAAGGATCAATACGTGCCTATTGTTAATCTTTAACAGTAAATCTGGTGATAAAAGTTCTTTAGAAATCACTAATGCACTCTAAAGTTGGGTTCAAATTTCTACAATCTTTACTCCATAGAATTTGAGTATTTTTTGGGATTAATAGCAGACTGAGACCGTACGGTTGGATTTTTTTTATAAAAAAAAGAACAATAAGATAACATAAAACTTCAGTGACTATCCAACTAAGATTAAATAAAAGGAATAGCTAACAAAATATTTCCAAATATTTTAAAAGAAAATTTAAAGAGAAATTAGAAAAAACTAGCTACCTTTTAAGACTGCAATCAGCTCCAAAATTAAAAAAGGCATGAAAATATATATTTTGGTTTAGTTTGTTTTGTTTTTTTTTTTTTTTTTATTAAAATGACAATACTTAATTCCGAGTAAACACAATTGCCAGCAGGGCTTACCTCTAAAGTAAGCTCCGCCCTAAACTCGAGTAGATCCCAGGCCTAGAGTTAGAATTTGTGCAAAAACTCAAACTTTTGTTAATTTTACATTGGATGCAGCAAATTGGTTATGTACATATGAAGTCAACATTTCTTTTGGGGATGTCATTTAAATTATAATCGTAGTAAATAGTATTACAATATGGAATGTACAATCACTTTGAAGTAGGTAAGTATTATTGCGTTGAAACGACGACAGGCACAGACTGATTAAATAAGTAGTTTTTGCTAGATTCAATTCCTGGGCACAGATCCTAGGCGATGCCAATCGCAGAGCTCCTGTCTGAGATCATGTTTAGACAGATCTAGCTCAAATCCACCCAGCAACTCGTTTTCCTGCAGAGTATCATGTGACCACACAGTCACCTGTAGCCGGCGTTCTTGAATAATACTTAAAGGCATGCGATACTCCAGCTAAAAATTGAATTCCAATTTAATTAAATTTTAGTTTTAATATAAACTTATTTTTCTTTATTCTTACCGTTTCCATGAAACTAGGTACACAGGTTTTGCGCACCACTTTGGTCTTGCGTTTGGTCTCCTTTTTCGGATCGGGTTTTAGATAGCACTTGACATAAGTGTTGGGCTCCTGACCGCCCTGTAACATAGGCAGCCCTTTGGCGTGGTGTATCTGTGTGGAGAGTAAACCAAATCAACTTAAGGCACACTTTACATTGGTGGTACCTACCATCACAGTAAGTACGCCGCGTTGATATTGCAGCGACAGTCGAATTTGACCAATCTCATTAGGATTATCTCGCGAGGGTTGACGTTTGACCTCTGAAAGTGTTGAAGTTTTAGTAAACGAATTTAAAATAATCGTATACAAAACTTACCTTTTATCTTGGGCATCTCCAGCTTGGCCTCCTGCTGATCTCTTAGCAGTGGATGAAAGAAGGTGTACACTAAATCGGAATGCGCAATTTCCTCGGATGCATCGAAAAGTGATTTGAGAAAACGCTGAATTAGAGGTAGACGTTTTTCAGCCACAGACTTGATATTGGAACGTCCCACATGTACGCCAGCTGGAAGGCTAATAAGTAAACACACATTTAATTTTAACAGTTGACTTTCAAATGAAATTCGAGTATTTAATCGACTCTTAATTGATTGACTGCCAAATTGTTATGACAAATGTTTCTATTCGGGATTTAAACAATAGCTAAAAGCCTTAAAATGTTTTGGTTTTAAGTTCCTTTCAGTTCCTAAACCAACTAAGTCCAATTTTGAGCAGTGTGGTTTAGCGTGATTCAGCCATTGGAAACAGAAAACCACGAAATTTTCGAAAAAAAAATGAATAAAATTGTGCTTCGGGAGGCTGTGAAGCATTGGTGCTTGTGCAGAAAATTTATAACCATAACATAATCCAGAATCCAGTTTGACGTATACAAGCATGTTCGCAATTCCGCTTTGGTTTCGTTTTCCTGTTCTCGATACTCCAGATACTTCCAGACAACCAACTCAAATGTCTGTGTTGCTAGAATATTGGAGGATTCATTCTTCGGATTAAGTTTCGGAGTTGTTTGAAAAGAAAATCAAAAGACAGAGTTCAGACTGTCAGTCCTTGGTACCAGTTACTGGCAGAGTATAAAGTAGAAATTCTGGAAATGATATCGATTTATAGAAATATCGATATTTTTTTTTAAAAAGGCGATATATCATAATGAAATGTTTTCCGAGGCGATATACAGGTTTGACCATATTCAACGGACCCATGATTTTATCAAAAAGATTAAATAAAAGCACAATTTTTCGGCCGGGGAACAATGACCTCAAAAAATCGAGTGTAGCGTGGCTTATGTAGCACCGAAATTTCTCCAGAATTTAAGAGGCTGACGCCCTGGAGCGACGTATTATTGAAACCAGCAGTGCACCATACGCTTTCGACGAACAAAATTGATTATCATTTCGCGATAACGATCCTGATTGATCATCCACATTTTCCAAAACTTCATTCAAAATTTGAACTCAATGATGCTATTCTTTTTATACCCTTGCAGAGGGTATTATAAAATTGTGCGGATGTTTGTAACGCATAGAAGGAAGCATCTCCGACCACATAAAGTATATATATTCTTGATCAGCATGATGAGCTGAGTTGATTTAGCCCTGTCCGTCTGTCCGTCTGTTTCTATGCTATCTCCTCCGTAAGTTTTAAAGCTATCCTCACAAAACTTTGCACGAAGTCTTTTGGTACAAATATGCTGCACATTTGTCGGAACCGGCCGGATCGGATGCCTATAGCATATAGCTGCCATAGGAACGATCGGTCGAAAAACTAGTTCTAGTGAGAAAAACTTTTTTGTTTTTAATGAAAGCGTCCTTTTTATTGTCATATTCTTATTTTATATTCTTTAACACATTTCTACAAAGTTTTATCGAAATCGGATGACTATAACATATAGCTGCAGTACGAATGATCGTTCGAAAAAGAAGTTTTAGTGCGAAAAACTTTTTTGTTTTAAATGGGATCGCCTCCAAATTTCGTAATTAACAGTATATTATGCTTTTCCATGATTTAACCAAGTTTGGTCGAAATCAGACATCTATATAGTATGGATCCCATAGAAAAGTAAGGTCCAAAAAAATAGTCTTAGTTAGAAATACTTGTTTGTTTTCAATGGAAGCTGCAAGGGTATACAAAACTTCTGCCGAGCCGAAGTTAACTTCCCCTATTTTCAATTAATTTAATCTGTATTTTGCAGGAAAAGGACCTTCTTAATTGTTAACTTCCCGAACCAGACTGTTTGGAAAAAGGTTCAGTTCAAATAATAACTTTCGTCTCTATTTTCAGAACTTATAGAACTATTACATTTTATTGTTTGGATAATTTTAATTACTTTTAAAGAGATAGAACGGAGCATTATTATTTCAAAATCATATTTAGACTTTCCATCAAGAAGTTCGAACCCCGCACAGTGGTCCAAATGGCTTTGGCAGTTTTGCTTTTCAAATTCCTGTTTTTTTTTTAAGGGCTGTTCCCCGATAACATGAATAAAAACGTTTTTCAAAAGTATTTTGCTTTCACAGCTGTGCAGTGGTTTTCCCCTTTGGATAAGCCGTTGTGTTATATGGGATCCATAAGACACAAAGGGCCGATTTGTAGTTAAGTCTAAAACTTTTAAGTTTTAAGATACTGTTCTGGTCTAGACGACTGAATTTTAAATGTTTTTTATACCCTGTTTCCATTAAAAAATGGGAAAAGGGGGTCATGAAGTTGTGCAATAGTATGTAACAGGTAGAACGAAGCATTTGCGACCCTATAAAGTATTCTTGATCAGCATCAACAGCCATGTCCGTCTGCCCGTCCGTCTGTCCGTATGAACGCGTCGATCTCAGAGACTATAAGAGATAGAGCCACAAATTTTTGCAAGTAGGTAGGTGTATACCAGATCCAAATCGAGTTTTTTTCAGATTTGGAAAATTCCTCCCCATCCCCCTTTAAGCGCATAAAACTGTCAGAGCCACAATTTGTAAGTTAGAAACTTGAGACTGCATATATCAAGTAAGGCCGTATATCTATCTATTCTGAGTACAATAAGATCGGACAAAAAACACCGAAGTTATATACGAATCAACTTTGCTTGTAGGAGAGGGTGGTCTTGCATAATGCAAGTTGCACATGCATGTTAGTTGTGCATGTTAGAGAAAGTGTGTGTGTATGTGTGAGTGTGTGTTTATAAAAACACAAGAAGTCAAGGGAACAGGGTATTTTGAAGTCGGCGCACTCGACTAAAGCTCCCTTACTTGTTTTGACTTGATACTTTCAGGGGATGCTTTTAACACCATAACACATTGTTAAAGCCAAAAAAAAATATTTGAAAAAATTTCGCTGAAGGTATACTGTACCCTTAAACAAAGTTTATACTTGGAATGTTTCTATTTAAATGGCTACTAGTTGTGAATTTAAGTCCTATATAGGATGACGGTTATAAACACTTTAAAATGTTCGTTCCCAGTTTGAGAAATACATAAAAATGAGTGTTTATAATTTGCATACATAAATTTTGCGGAAACTTAATAAAGATTACGGCCATTTAATGAGAAGCGTGAACAAAAAGAGTTGAATTTCGCTCTAGGGAGAGCTAACAAATCAAATGCGATTGCTTATCAGTTGGCCGCGAATTCGTCTCCCAAACTAAATAAAACACAACTAATAGCTGATAAATCGGTGACTGGGGCAAAGTGATTTCATTGCCGTTGCTAAAGAGCAGCAGTGGGTGAAAGAAGAGCGCGCTACTGGGAGAGCAATATCAGACCGATAAGCGTTTACAATAACGACAACGACGACGTCAACTCTCAATCAGTTAACGAGCGAGCTGGCGTACGGACGACAAGAGCTGGTAGCGAAAAGCCCAGAGCTGTGGGGCGACGACGTGGTGAAGTTACTTAAATTTTTTTTGTATTTATTTTTGGCAATAACAAAACAGAGCTGCAAAAATCCATAAAATTAACTGTAAAATTGCAAAATGCCAGCGAAAGACACATAAAAAGCCATGGCTCAACTGAAGAATGTGGGCCAAGGTAAGTAAGACTTCTAATCAATGGAAAACCAGGAACTAAAGGAAGAACATTCATATGTTTAGGTGGTCAGCAGCAGTCAGCTGTGCTGGGTTCCATGTTCGTATCGGTTGTATTGCTGATGAGCCTTATCACAGCTCTGATTGGCATTAAAATCTGGGGTTTCCGGCGTCGTTTAAACTTTAATCGCGGCGAGACAACAACAAGATCTCACAATAACCTACAGCAGCCCCAACAAACGCCGCCACGTTATGCAGCCTACGAATCGCAGGTGTGTATGCAAAATTTGCAAGAAATTAAGGTGTTTTTTTTTTTTTTGGGGAAATCGAACACGCGAATGTCGCGGCTGCAAGCAATTAATAAAGGTTAATGTGATACCGATACCAGCGACGACGACGTCGACGTCAACAACAACAACAATAACAATGACTGTGGCTGATAAGACAAAAACAAATACTCTCGCCCCCAAACCGAGTCACAGGTGTATGCGCGGTGTGAAATTTCTTTGTGTGTGTCTCTGCTTTAGAGATGGACGCGTGTAACAATTTTAGGACAAGATGACTTATCTACGCCTGCTTTGTTTTCCATTCAACAATCTGGGAATGCCTCAGCTTATTTACAAGAAGCCTTATTCCCTTAATGCAAACAAATGCATTAATAAGGCAGGAGTGAGACATTTTTATATATTTGGTTTAGTGACCCGTTTTGATTTATATCAAAGTGGTTTGGTTTGAACATTACACGCATAGCTTGGTTTTCTGTACGGTACTGTTTCAAGGGCCTCCCGGTCCTATCATCAGCAGACTTTTTGCTGTCACACTCCAAAGTATTCTTCAAGTTTCTTGTGTATCGGCAAGTCCACGGCCAAATACATGACTCGCGCCCAACTCAAGACCAATTTCGCGAGTTCGAACCAAAATTTATCAATCTATAATGTTCGAGAATTTGAGTCTCAAGAGTTTTGAACGCTTTTTATTATGATTGGATTGGATATCCATGAAACAGCTGTAAAGGTTTGTCCACGCTCTTTTTGGTGTGTCAATGCAAAAGTTGTTTATAGTTGTGAACAAACGAAACTTCTTGACCTCGAGCCAGCTAACTCGTTACTAATTTATCTACATATCTAATATCATGTCTCATGCGTCGAACAGAGTAAGCCCAACCTTAGTTTTTTTTTAAATTCAAATCGAGCTATAGTTATGGTTTGGTACTCATGTGGCCTTTAATAGGCGCAACCGCAATCTTAAGGGTTCACTTGATGCGATAGTTATGGTTCACTTTCCATTCCACGCGCACATCTCTATGTAACCTTTGAGTCGCTATGTGTCTGTGGTCATTTGTTGTTGGTTTACCCCTTCACAATTCCTCAAACAAAGTTTGAAATGCATTCAAACAGTTCAAACAGCTGAGTCTACAGCTGTTATAGGCATTAATGAATTAGCAAGTGGAGTGTGAAGTGAATAATTAATTTTCGCTACCTACATTCATTCATACATATATATTTGCAGGTAAATGGCACGGACAGTGCAGTGCATGGTGTATTTCGTCAGCGAAACACTGAGGAATTCGAAAGCGTTTGGCCATCAACATCAACTTTGGCAGGTAATTTAAACAGAATTTCCAAATTCGAATGGAATTAGAGTTGAGTAGTTTAGATATGGAAACGTTAGAATTTTCCTTTAGCTGTCAAATTCAGCTCGGCCGAAGTTTTGCAGCCTCCATTAAAAACAAAAAAATTTTCTAACTAAGACTACTTTCGGAACTTACTTTTCTATGGGAGCTATACTATATAGATGCCCGATTTCGACCAAACTTAGTGGAATCATGGAAAAGCATAACAAACTAACAATTACGAAATTACGGAGGCGATTCCATTTTAAACAAAAATGTTTTTCTCACTAGAACTTTTTTCGACCGATCAATCGTACTGCAGCTATATGCTATAGTCATCCGATTTTGACAAAACTTTGTTGAAATGTGTTAAAGTATTTAAAATAAGTATATGCCAATGAAAATGAAAAAAAGGTTTTTCTCACTAGACAAGTTTTTCGACCGATCGTTCCTATCACAGCTATATGCTATAGTCACCCGTTCCCAACGGCTCCGCAAAAATGTGGAGCGTATTGATACCAAAAGACTTCGTGCAATGTTTGGGGAGGATAGCTTTTAAACTGACGGAGGAGATAGCATAGAAACAGACGGACAGAAGAATCGTTATGCTGATCAAGAATATATATACTTTATGTGATCGGAGATGCTTCCTTCTATGCGTTACAAACATCCGGACAATTTTATAATGCCCTCTGCTATTTTTTTTTTTTTTTGGTCTAGGTGGACCTTTCTGTGGAAATGCCCATGTATACTTTAAGTGATCGAAGATGTATCCTTCTATGAGTTACAAACATCCGGATAATACCGAATAATAATACCCTCTGCAAAGGTATAAAAATTACTAAGGCTGGAATGACACTTTCAATTTTAAGGGACAATTTTAGTCACAATCTTTCATCTATGGGGAAAAGTCGTTGTTGTAAGACAATAAGAATATGCTTGAATTCTCCGCACAATGTTTTTAAGCATCGAAAAATTGCGATAATAATTGTCTCTAAAAATTTAAAGTGTCATTCCAGCCTAAAGGAATTTTTCCTTTCCTGATTTTGTTGTTTGGTGGTACTCAGGAAGCAAAGCAATACACAAAAGTATTTTGAAAATTGTCACCAGTGCTGGCTAAAAAATTGTACAAAAACAAAAACTAGTGTTGCTAGAATTAGAGGTCCGAAAGTTTCTAAAATTGCAAATAAAAAATACAAAAAGTCGCAAAAATGGCAACTCTGTTTGCCACATCGATAGCTTGTGTAAATTGTATCAACTTAATACTTGATACTGTCAAGCATATCTGATATTTCTTCAAGAAATATTGTGGAGTCATTTATATTTTGTGTCAGCTGTCAAATTCTTTTTAAATGAAAAGTAAAACTAACTCAAATTAAACTAAATGTCCCACTGCAAACCGAGTGCCATCAATTTCTACACTGATGGCTCCAAATTGGATGGTCGGGTAGGAGACGGAGTCTTCAGTCCAGAGTTCGGTATTAAAATTTCATTCCGACTTCCTAATCATTGTAGTGTTTACCAAGCAGTGGTTGTAGCCGTCCAGGAGGCTACCAACCTTCTGGAAAACCTCGTTATCAGAGGAAGTAACCTGTTCATTTTCTCAGATGAGCAAACTGCCTTTAAAGCCCCTGACGGTTATATAAATAATGCCAAAACTCTTGCTGAGTGCCGAAGATCTCTTAATAAGATGGCTCAGCACTTTAATGTTAGTCATGTTTTGGTGCCTGGACACTGCAACATT
This sequence comes from Lordiphosa collinella, assembly GCA_018904265.1. Lineage (NCBI taxonomy): Eukaryota > Metazoa > Arthropoda > Insecta > Diptera > Drosophilidae > Lordiphosa > Lordiphosa collinella. Next base: position 593,056 of record JAEIFV010000014.1, read on the forward strand.
GCTGCAGCTTCTCAGCTCCTACCATATAGGATCAACATAGGGGTGTCACTTGCGACTTTTAAATTACAAACAAATGAAACCACCTATCAAATAACTATGAATCAATGGCAAACGATTCACACATGTGAAGTATCAGGTCTACTTTAATTTAAAAAAAAAAATTCCTTTAAGAGCCCGACATTGACCACTGAGTCGCAGATTGGCGCATCTTTAAGAAGGTCGATCGCTGACCCATTATGGCCAGCTCTGCAACTCTTACACGACTCTCCTTTAGGATCTAGTTGTATATATTTTTATGTATGTTTTTTTAATATTTTCTTTATTTAAAACATCTATACACGTGACTAAAAGTAGTTTTTAGACCCTTTTTCAAAAAAAAAAATTAATAGATTAAATTTCTAAAATACTTTTTATATTTTTGTAAAGGTAAAGGAACAATAACAAATCTTCATTTTTTATTTAAATAATATTTTAATGAAAATAATTTAATAATTTTAATTGTACCAATATTTGTTAATATTGTGTAAACACAGATGTAGAAGTAATATATGTGGTTTTATCGGTATCCAGGGAACACCACGAGGAGGCCATTGCAATTGCAATGGAGTCTTTAATGAAGACTTACGAGTCGACTTGAGATTCCAAAATGCTTTGAAAATCTCCTTGTTCCCCCACCACCTAATAATACCACCTATACATACAAAAAAAATGAGACATTTTATAAGAAACTTATTACTGTTTGAGTATTTTTAGTTTTCTTTGCACTCGCTGTTGATACAGGTTTTCCTTTCGTATACATTTTTTCTGTCAGCCATTTACTGTTTTTCCTCAGTAAAATTAAAAATAAATCCATCTAGCATTTTCATCCTGTGTTCATAACAGGAATGGGTAACCGAAAACCAATTTGAATAAATGCTAGACTTTGAGTGGCGAGTATACAGGACTGTTTAATTTTTTTCCTTTATTCTTTTCATGTAAGGACTTTTTGTCAAATATTTTTTTAAAAATATTGTAATGCATTTGAATAAAGAGAAATAGTAATCGATGGAGCTTTCAGTTTCAAACTTTTATCAGCGCAGTCATAATTTTTATTTATAATAAAATGTTCTGTGGAGCATTGTGCTTCTATATTTGTTTTTAATAGATCAGAACACATTTCGCAATCTTTTTTTGCAGAAATTTACAAATTTGCCATTTATTAATTTTAAATGCTTCCAACTAATTTGGCCAAGTTTGATCAAAATCTTGCTACTATGTCGTATGTCGTATTTGATCATTGGCAGGCCAAAAATGTAAGAGAGAGAGGCTTTAAAATGAGGGGTGCGAGGGTGGGCGCGAGTGAATGGAAACTGAGAGGCTACACAAATAAAATCATCAGAGAACGATATTTGCCCGTCCTTTTTTTTATGACTAGGTAATAAACTCCAAAACCCAAAAAATGACTAAAAACCGTTACAAAGATGGAATTCACCTGACTTCTGTGTTTCAGGCACCGAAGGATCGCGCTGTAACGGCGAAATTACGTCATTGCGGACACGAACTGTTGCGTCGAATCTTCCTGATTTTTTGAAAAAGGTTTAATTTGGGACAATTTTACAGCTCAAGTGCGCAATACTGCAATTTTTATTCATGAAACCAAATATATCTGCCTGTTTTTAGACTCACCCTTTTTTATGACTCTACCCTTTCTAAAAAAAACAATTTGCGGAATTGCAGCAGAAGATGGAAAAGAGGCCAAAGACTGTCAGAGGGTGTTTGAATACAAATTAGTTTAAATCGATTCTCCGAACGGTGAAGACTGTGCGTTTTGTGAAGTGATTAAAATTAATTTAGCGAATTGTCCAAGAGTTTTGTGTTTAAATAGTTTAATTTAGAATATAGCGTGTTTTTTTCAAAACGCCTGTGTTGCTGTTCGAGTGTCCGTGGTGGTATCGTAATCAAAGCAAGTATAAAATAGATTAATTTGTCCAGATATTCTTTTGTATATTTTTGCAATGAATGAGCATATTATTAGGAAAAATGGTCGGAGGTGTATTATTGAGGCTGCATGAGGAGCTATAGGGATTCATCAAGCTCCATTCCATTTAAGTTGTTTTCATTTCCATCAGATGATAATAGACTCAAGAAAATGGGGTTGAATTAGCCATTTGGATGCGATATTTTGCAGGCTATATATTGTTTAAATTTCTGCAAAAAAAGATTGCGAAATGTGTTCTGATCTATTAAAAACAAAATATAGAAGCACAAGCTCCACAGAACATTTTATTATAAATAAAAAATTATGACTGCGCTGATAAAAGTTTGAAACTGAAAGCTCCATCAGATTACTATTTCTCTTTAATTCAAATGCATTACAATATTTTTAAAAAATATTTGACAAAAGTCCTTACATGAAAAGAATAAAAGGAAAAATTAAACAGTCCTGTATACTGCCACCCAAAAGTCTAGCATTTATTCAAATTGGTTGGTTACCCATTCCTGTTATGAACACAGGATGAAAATGCTAGATGGATTTATTTTAATTTTACTGAGGAAAAACAGTAAATGGCGACAGAAAAATGTATACGAAAGGAAAACCTGTATCAACAGCGAGTGCAAGAAAACTAAAAATACTCAAACAGTAATAAGTTTCTTATAAAATGTCTCATTTTTTTTTGTATGTATAGGTGGTATTATTAGGTAGGTGGGGAACAAGGAGATTTTCAAAGCATTTTGGAATCTCAAGTCGACTCGTAAGTCTTCATTAAAGACTCCATTGCAATTGCAATGGCCTCCTCGTGGTGTTCCCTGATAAAAAATACATATATTACTTACATACATCTGTGTTTACAACAATATTAACAAATATTGGACAATAAAATTATTAAATTATTTTCATTAAAATATTATTTAAATAAAAATGAAGATTTGTATATTGTTCCATTTACCTTTACAAAATATAAAAAGTATTTTTAGAAATTTAATCTAAATTAATTTTTTTTAAGTTTTGAAAAAGTCTAAAACTACTGTTTGAACACAGGTGTATATATGTATAGTGTGTATATTTATCGGTAACTAATTCGAGCGGGACTTTAAATAAAGAAAATATTAAAAAACAAACATACAATAAAAATATAATACAACTAGATCATTAAATAACAACAATAAACCAAATTCAAACAAGTGTCCGGAAAAAATATCAATAAAAATGTAAAACAAAACAAAGCCAATCAGCTGTTTTTGCTTCGCCCCGCCCCCCTCCCCAAAAAGCAACGGGTAGGGAGAGGCACCAGCCGCCGATAAGGGGAAAAGTAGCAAAAGAGTCGAATGGGTCGAAATGAAATGATCGCACACAGCACCGGTAAAAGACGCGCCGCAAGGCCGGCACAGACACAATGACTCGTAAAAGATGCAATTCAGCTGATGAAGAGGAGAGTATACACCATCTCGTCACCATCCAGCTCTCAGCAGGAACAGTTTTAACTGTGTTGCTAGACACTTACCGAGGTTCCAAATAAACTACTAGTGTGAAAAAGAATGGCAACACGTCTGAAAGAGCAGCCTTACGGAGGTTCCATATAGAATTTTAGATAAGGTTTACAAACGAAACTAAAGAGCAAAGGCCTTTACAAAATCCATAATAAATTTTGTTAATACATATGTTTTAATTTGTTCAATTAGCGGTAGAATTCAACAAGGTTTAAAGACATGGCCATTCATTAAGATGGCTTAAAAACTGAGGACTGAAAGAACTAACAAAATTCTGGAATTTTCATTTTTATTTAATTTTTCAAACACTTTCTTATCCTCAGCTAACCGATACATTACGGGCAGTGTACCCAATCTTCGTCTACACTCGGTGGCTCCTTTAGAGCGTCATGATGAGATGCCCAGCATAAGCAGCAGTGAACAAGTTGAAGTAAATTATCGACAGCAGCCACCACAAGCCCAGCGTCGTCGTCGACGTGAAGTGAATAGCGCTCACTTGGAGTTGTATGCCAGTCCACCGACACGACAGCCACCTACACCACCCACACCCAAAATCACAAACCCTGTCACATCCCAATCACAACTTGAGGTGCCACCCACGGAACTGGGTATACCCCATTTTGATCATTTTGCCGAGAAATATGAACTGATTAGTGCAAAGCCTGAGATTCAGCTAAGAAACAAGCATGCTGGGGGTTATGTTAAGTTCGAGCAGGTTGATGATATGCCTGAGCTTTTAACACCCGACGATGAACAGGTGGGTGCAGCCATTGCGGTAACTGCCACGGTACATCGGCGGGAAGAAGCGCAAGACACCGAACCAGAAACACCGTGCAGCAGTAATGTTCAAGTTATAAGCGAGCAGGACTCAGCTTTTGTGGTGGAAATTATAGCTGGCACTCCTGAGGCTAACATCAATGATTTAGAGCCAGCTAAATTGTTTGATGATTTGGAATTGCCTCATGACGAGGAGGAGTTTCTGCGCTATCGTACCACTTCTGAACTAAACGAAGCGGATATTTTAGACTTTGATCAATTGCAGCTGCCAGTGGCAAGTAGTCCGCCAGGATTTGGTAAAAGCATTGATGAAGATTGGGAAAACTTTGAAAATCTAGCTGAGGTAGCTGAGGCTGCACAACTGCAACCTCAGGAGGTAGAGCAATTGCCCTCAGCGGAGGTCACACTAAGTGAAGCTACACTCGCACTAGACCGGATAGAGCAAGTGGAGAATCTTTTCGAAGATTTAGAGTTACTAGAAGAACCAGCTACGAAACCACAACCACCGCCTTATGAGGCGGGTATGCCACCCTTCCTACCCGACTATGAGTCGCTGATGCAACTGGAAAACTCACAGATTAAACATAGCTTGCCCAACTATGCGGAAGTTGTAAGTAAATCCAAATATGTGAACAGCATAGAGGATCTGTATGCCGAGCTAGAGGTAGATCAAGAAGAAGCCAGCAACAGCGCACAACAGAATCATCGGCCGGCTGCTGATTTTGAGGATTTGTGCGAAGAGCTGGATATTGAGACATCAGCTACTCCTCCACCACCACTACCTCGCACTGCACCACCTCAACCTGCTCCGCGCACCACAAAGTCGGCTACCCTCAATGTACGCGGTGAGGATGCACCACCTTTGTCCTGCTACCAACGCGAAGAGTTACCCAGCTCTAGTGCAAGTGAAACAGAGATGGAGATTCCACTACCTCCACAGCCTGCTAAGCGTAAGGCACGCACCCTCAAAGTACGTTTCGATGTAGAGAATTTGCAATATTATCAATCAGCTGAGGTGGTGCTCAGTTCAAGTGAAGATGAGTTGCCGCCACCTAGACCCATGTTACGAGTGTTAAGCCTTGAGGACGAGGTGCCACCCAGCCTTTTTGGTAACCAGGTGTCACAGTTCGACAGCGATGATGACGATGATGATGCATTTGGACAAGCCATTAGCCAGCATCGGTCCATGACACAGGCCCTACGTCCCTTCAACGAAGAGGTTAATCGTGTAGTATCTAACGACACAGAGGCTTAGGACGGAAAATGGCTGTTGATTTCCTTAGCGAATACAGTATTCTATGTGTTAGTTTATAGCCCAAACGTATTGGGTATTATTATACCATAATTGCCATAAAACTATGTTGACTTTTGTTATAATAAAGTTATAGAGAAAGAGAGCCTACCAGATCTGTTCTTGGATTTATTCACTAACCAAACATAAACAGCACCTGACACAAAGAGGAGTCAGACAAAACCAACGACGTCTCGCTAAGAAACCCCTTTCGAGAATTTGAAAATCGTGCTCGCAAACTAAAATCTCATCCATTCCTTCCATCCCTCAATAACCGTAGTATTTACCTTAGTGTACTTTTCCTTCATAAGCTCCTGTCAGGTGATACCACGTTTTGAACCGAAACGGTGGTCTAAAATGTCCGTAAATGATTGAACCGTATCAATCCTTACGGAATGTAAAATACTGACCTAACATTCTTTTGGCAATTGTCTTCACAATCTTCGATAGACTTCTTAATTCTTGAAATCTCATCCAATGAACTTACCTATTCAGCTTGACCAGTGGAAAGTGCATGCACAGTTTCTGATGGAATTCCGTAAATTCTCGATAGGAGCGGAATAAATGCGTTGGATCTGGTTGTCCATGTCGCGTCACTTGCAGTATATACATGTAGTACTTTTCCATGCTGTAATGTTTTTGGAAGCGCACCACCTTTACTATCTTCAGACGTCCATCCTGTTGCATGCTAAAAAGTACCACAAAAAGGAAATTTGAATAATGATAAATTCGCAACCTGAAGTCAAATACAACTTACGTATATTTGCGTGGCACAAATGAAAGCAGTTCACCGGTGCCCTCATCTGCTGTAAAACGCATTTGTGCCAAGTTATGCAGAAAGAAATTGAATTGCGTGAACCAGCTCTTCAGTGAGGATTGTATCATCTTGGCAAAAGTGGCTGCTGCCTCGGGATTGGACTGTGATGGTAGCAACGCACGTCGTACATAGGTTACCGCATTCGAATTCACACCCGGCATTCCGGCTGTGGCCATATGCGCCAAAGTATGCAGCAAAAGATCGGCATTTTTACGCACTATATTGAAGGCACGACAGCAAAGATCCACAAAGTAGTGAAAGTCAGTGGAGGGTTTATCACCGCCATTAATCACATAAGCCATATCCGAGGTGAGCACAAATGGAGTGCGATCTCTGTAAAACGTAGTATCAGAAACCGTTGACATCAGCAAGAAAGCAAACTTACCTCTTGAAATTGCCAAACATTTGAGCATCACCCAGAAATTTTCCAAAATCGATGTGGAAAAGATGTCCAGATGTTTTAAGCATAATGTTATCATTATGTCGATCACAGATTCCAAGCACATAAGTGGCCACGCTATAACCGGCACAGGATAAAGTAAAGTTTCGTACCGCACTTTGATACTCCAACGGACTGGGATTCTGTTTGCCCAACCACTCGGCTATGGGACGATCCTTAAACGAACCGGTCAACCCGCATTCCACTTGAATTTTACGCAATGTTTCCGCCTCTGAGACAAGCTCTATCATGCCGCTTTTATGTCCAGTGGGTACACAATTGAAGGTCACCATTTTTAGATCCAAACGTTCGGCTAGCCACATTTTGTTCATGATGCGTATTAATTGAATGGTCAGTTGATCTTGCTGAAGATCATCGCCGCACTATAAAAGAGGTAAGATATAAACAAACACGTATTAAAAATGTTATTTTTTAATTGCTTTTTGATGTTCAGTTATTCAGTTGCTCTCCCACTTGCTTGATGGTTCTTCATTTTTGTGATAAATCAAGTGAGGGAATCGTTGGTAATTAAGCTCTTATTCTAGATCTTGGGCTCCTTTAGGAGAGGGCATACAGATAGAGCAGGCGAATCACTGAGCAAGTGAGTAAGAACAGTAAAGTAAGCCACTGATCAATACAGAAATTTTTGTTCACAGAAACTACTTCTTTTACCCAACACTCACCTTAAAGATAGCCGGTAGTGGCTCAGCATCTGGTCCCACAAAAGTAATTTTTAGTGGCAAAGTATTGGAGTTGAAGTAACTGCAATTTCGCACACTCACACCCATCACTTCTAACTCTGGTCCCAGTGGCAAACAGGTGGGTTGTTCCAGCAAATCTTGGTGTACCTCATCCAAACCAGCCACCAAGCTCTTCTGACGCATATTCTCTTTGGCCTCCTTTACGGATTCCGCCACCTTGGTTAGTTTCTGTAAGCAAGAATAGTTTAATATTAGTCCTTTCTGTTTGTCTGACTGCAGCCTACCTGGCACATGCGATGCTGGTACATAAAACGTTGCAACATCTTCTCCCCGCAAATGGCCATTAAAGCGCGCAACATCATCTTATTGCGTCTATAATAGCGAGCCTGTGTTATTTGAGACTCATCGTACTCCTGATCGACCATTGCGGCACCTATCGAATTATGTGGATCATCTGGCAAACTATGAACCAGCAGCCAGTACATATGATGGGCAAATCGCGGTGACTCCATGCATTTGGCCAGCAAAAAACGTGCCAAAGCCGAACCCTCGTAGGTGTCATGCTTCAGTGATTGCACCAATTGCGGCAGAAAATCCACCAATTGATCATTGGGCATTTGAGAAATCCATTCCACTGCCTTCTCGCGTACTTTGGCATCGGGATAGCGTGGCAAAAGCAATTCCAAAGCCTGCAGTGGCGACAGCGGTGCCCAGGAATGCAGCAGGGCATGCAAATCAATCAGATTAGCATAGTCCCAGCTATGGGCAGCGTGCAACACTTTCGGCAAAGCATTGGGATAGTTTTGCAAATACAAACGCTTCTCCCAGAATACCTCACGTCGCTCAGTGGCGCCGGTATAACCCAATTCAGCTGTATCCAGCAGTTCTTCCTGCAGATTGGCATCCAAAGAGGCAAAGTCATAGCTAGAAGGACATTTAGTTAACCCTAGTTGTGTATACCTAAACACATTTGCTTACTGTGGAGCAGGTTTGGGGGCCTCCTGATGCTCTGGAAACTCTATACGTCCGCCATAGGGAGGCACTTCTACGCTTAGAACAGGGCAAAAGTCAGGATGTGGATGACAACCTCTGGCTGGAGCTGGTCCCAACATTTTATCTGTGGTGGGAGGCCACACAGACAGCAAATAAGGACCACAAATCATGATCCGCTTAAAATCAAACAGCTGGATGGAACACCAACCCAATTCAGTGGTCACCTGTCTACGTTCACCATTGGATTCAGCATTATTGGTGTTCTCATTCTCATTGGCCGCCATTTTGCCATATAGAACAAACGTAAGACGAGCCTCTCGCGGCAATGTACAAATGGGATGCTGATCAAAGGTCAGCCAGGCACTAAAATTAAGGCGAGGGAATAGACCACCTGTGGTATCGTTGGAACAGCTTAAAACATTCGGCTTTGACATGAGCCGAGTGCCATAAACAAGCTGGACACATAGTGAATAATCCTCATATTTCCAATTGGGGTTCGGTCGATGTAAACAGTTGATGCTTACCACAATGGGCTTGGATACACAGGAGATGGGTATGGGAGCTAGAAAAAATAGAAATGGAGATGAGTTGATGAACAGTTTGACCTACAGCTATGAACAAGCATAAAGCACAGTTGAAAAGTGGCTTTGTCTCCATTGGCTAATCAGAAACATACAAAAGCTACAGCAGCAAAGCACACAGCTTTTGTACATGGTCTCTGACTGCTGAGGACAGATGATAACAATTGTAGATGTCGGCTTAAAACCTCGACTCATAGAAAGTCTCATAAAAAATTCAAAATTTAACCTGATTTATGAAAGAGCAAGAGACTCGGAGAAGGACTAGTTTTGAAATGAAAAAGCCAGTCTTTTCTGTGTGCATTTTTACTAGTTGCTTGTACTCACTTGTGGCATAATCCTGTGACTTTACCGAAAACGCCACCCGAAACACATTCGCATAGAGTTCCACCAGTTCTTGTACCGCATCACGCAATCTATTGCACTTCAGTTTAATCTGCTCCAGCATAGAGCGTGGACGTAGTGTGACCTGTGCATAGTCACCATAGTCACTGACTATTTCCGGATTACTGGCACCACCAGTTAAGGGCGCATACTTGGTCTGAGCCTCTTCACAATTGCGCTTCAGCTCGGCTATACAACTGGCTATTTCCATCGTATCAATGGAACCGAGTAGAGCGCATATGGCTTTTACCGCCTGGACTACACCTGAGCAGCTGACCACACTCCGACACGGTATGCTGTCCACCACCGATTCAAGCTTATCAATCTCCATTTCCAAAGTCTCTATGAGTATCATCATATTGTCGTAGGTTACAATGGGCACCACCTCATTGGGCAGCAGCTGTTCGGGCAGTAAGTCTGCATCATTTTCATCATCTCGCTCGGTGCGAGCTATTGCCTGCATATTGGAAGCACTGCTTACGCACAGACCCAAATGCACATCCTTCTCCAGTTGAAAACTATTGTGGACACACTCCAGTTGACTGAGTTTTGAGGTGGGCGCCAACCATTCCATTAGACCAATGGGCTTGACCACATAGTCGGTAACAGTGCCCTTCACCTGACCCTCCAGCGAGGCCAGGGCCTGGCCTATAACTTGTGCCACCACAGAGTCAACTGCAAAGAAGTTAATTTGTTAATAAATGCACAAGAAATCTTTAATACTCAGTCTCAACTTACTATCACAGGTGAAGGTCACAGGCGTGCCATAACCTTTGACTTGTTCCCCAGCCACTGAACTACTTAGAGCATGCGGTTGCAGGGTGTTGTAAGCTGGATGTACTATCACCTTGATGCTGGTATCCATCATATAGTGATAGTTAAACTCCGCGGCCACCACATGTCCACAATTTGTGGGTGCATCGTTGTGCGGGTAGCGTGATCTAAGCTGCTGTACCATGTGAACAAACTCCAATAGTTCTGGGTCATCGGTACGCTGATCGCTGATCAACTCATAGAGACGCGTGCAGGTTTTCCGGCGATCAAGCACCACATTAGCCGGTATGCTGGATGTATAGCTGTCCGTAAAGGGCGCCGTTCCCGACAGTGTCGCCTTGATTGCACTCGTACTGGCTGCCGTTGAGTCGTAGAGCTGCTGATTGCGCGGAGGTAGGGGCGGTGGCGGTGACGTAGTCCCAGATTCTCGGTCTTGACTGGAAGATTCCTGCACAGCCGATGTAGTAGGTGGTGGCGCCAAGTAATCTTGCCGCCAGCCAATCAAACTCACGTTCGGGCTGGCCGTCGAGGCCGCCATACTCTTGTCCCACCTGTTGACTGCCTCGTACATGGGATCCGAATATTGTGTACCACAATCCCCACTGTACAAAAAATCGAACGGATCATATTCGGCATAGTAGGATGTGCAGTCCGAGGCGCTGTCATTTCCTGCAAGAAGCGAATGCATGATTTGATACAGATTATTATGCAGGGCGACCTCTATGCTATACAGCACATACAACACGAGGAAAAACTAACAACAAATGATGCTGATGAAGGTGGCGAGAGAGTCTGGGTAATCCAAAAATAAAGTCGTCTGCGGCCCCAAACAAAAATCAACAGACAACGCCAGCAACCGAGAACACATTTCGCAAAACTACGCTAAACATGAAAATTTCATTTCGCTCGCTCAACACATCTAATAGCCAATTGTCATGACTGTCAGACGTAGTGTCGCGCCCACGCTGTATTTCGCCTGCCCTTGGTGATCATGTGAAATATTCATTTGTTGCGATGGCAATCATAGCTAGTAAAAGGATTTATGACAGATAAGAGAAGATACCGCATCCAGTAAAAGGAACAATAAGTTCTGTGCAGAGATATGTGAACTCTCTGCACTTCAGATTGATTCAAAGGCCAATTAATGGTTCGGCATTTGTTTAATATTTTTGGATGGAAAGTCAAACAACTAAATTAAAACGGATTCTGTCTTAGTGACGATTTCACATCTTCTACTGAGTTTATCTTTATCTCAGCTATCTAAAAGATTGAAAAATCGTCCCTAAACCTAGGCTACAACCAACAATTTGGTTAAGGATTTGGTCCGAAGAGTTTACAAGGTTCGATTTGAGGACCGGTTTCTTGACCTATCGTACTTAAGGTTTCGGTACTAGCCTTGATTTACAACTCCTAGATCGTTGAAACTTGATCTCCACTTTTTTCGAGAAATATCAGTATTACCTAGTACTCGCAATTGATTTGTTTTTTGGTCATAAAATGAAAACAAATTAATGTTTTTCAAAACTTGTTTCTTCTTTTTATTCGGTCACTTAATGGCAACAAATCGTGGAACAACTTATTTGAATTGGCCGCCGAGTGCCTTCCAGCAACGGCGAAGTCCCTCTGGCCACTAATCGATCGCAGTGCGCACCTCATGCATTGGGAAATTGTCCACTGCTCAGACAAGGGCGCGCTTCAAAGACTCAATTTTTGGTTGTCGAGTAGACCAAGCCATAGCTTTGAGAACCGACCACAGCTTTTAGTCCAATGGATTCAGGTCTGGGCTACCTAGAGTCCAATCATCCGTAGAAATCATGTTCGGTACTTGATTGAGTCGTTTTTGCCTTGTGAGCTGGAGCGGAGTCTTGTTGAAAGGTCCACGGCTTGTTTGCAAATTATGTTGTGTTGAGAGGCTTTACAACCTTTCCCAAAAAGTCGGATTGATACACTTTCGCCGAAGTTTTTACTACCTTTTCACAAAAATGCAGTTTGGTGACCCCATCATGGGCGACTTCCCACCAAACAGATCAGAGAACAGGCTAAAAACGACTCTTCATGAAGTGTCGCGGCTAGGGTACCATTTTCTACCAACATAAGAATAATTTATTATCAGAAAACGAGCGCATTTATGTTTATTTGAAACATTTTTGCTGGGGAGTTTACTTCAAAAACTCTTAAGCTCGGCTCTTTTCAGAGCGCACCGAACGTTGCTTGGTTTAAAAATGACTCTTTCCTGAAGAGTTGTGGCTAGGGTACTACTTTCTCCCGACAAAAGTATCATATATGATCAGAATACAAGCGCATTTATAACTAATTACATTCGATCGAGGACTCGAAAAGTCTCGAATGTGATCAGAAATTTCATAAAATGTTTGCTGGGATATAATACATGTAGTCATATAAGTTTCTAGCAATCGCATTCTTTTCTTAAAAGTTGATTATTGATTTGTCGTCCTCTGGGGGACAATATTTTAAATTTTCTGTAGATATTCTTTACCATAATTCAATCTAAGCACATAATAAGATAAATAGGGTGTTGTAAGATGTATTGTACGAATTCATTTCTAGCCGACTTTCTCTGTTTCCGAAGGGTATTCGTCTAGAAACTTATAGACAAATCTTCGAAAGAAATTCAAATGGTTTATAGGAATTAAATTTCCAAAGTTTGCGTAAAGTCCCATTACGGCAGAAATCATAATATTTCATAATGTGCCAATATGAACCACTGAACCGAACCGAAACCGCGGTTCAGTTAGCTGCAAAAACCATGTAATAAACCAAACCGGCGGTTAAGAAACAGTGAGAACCACTGAACCGAACCATTGCTTATTTTCGAGTGGTTTGCATCCCTGTTTCATTGATGTATATGATGAAAGGTATTCGTAAATTTCTATGAGAAAAATATCACGCTATGCTCCCCCAACAATGGATTCCACACATAAACCAAATTCATTCACACTTGACAATGACTAATATCGTCTCAAAAGAATTTTTAGGAAAGCAAACCAGCAAGTTTCAGGTAAGAACGGACAGTTTTTTTGCTGGGGTCTCAGCTAAGGGTACAGTGTGACTGCTCAACGCCAAAACACCGCCCTAACAGTAAAATAACACCAAATGTCAAACGGCCGCACTGCATTGCGTTATTAAATAAAAGTGAAAAAGCAGGAGAGTTTGGATGATATTTGGAGATCAGAAGTCATGGGCGACGCGTTGGTTGTTATGTATTTTCTTCTTTTTTTTTTTTGCTGCAGGCCGCAAACATTGTTGAAACCATCTAGATGGGTAGGTTGCTAAAATATTGCAAACTATTTTTTCTGCTTCTACCTAGCTAAACTCAATCAGCTGTATGGCCAGTCAAGGTTGCGGCGCCACGAGTTTTTAGTTGGATACGAGCTAAAGCATTTAGTTTGTCTGCGAACTGGGTTATACTAAGAGACTAGCAACCGCTTAGCTACCTTTTTTTATATGGAGTTGACACCCAGTTAAAACGATCTAGCTTGTCTGAGTACTATGCTTTGAAGAAACTATTGCTATATAACGAATTTAATTTCAAAAATTTGTGTGTCTAAAAATATGTTTTTGGAAAATCTGGATTGGGAATATTCTGGAATTTTATCACTTTTTTGAAAATGTGAGAGGTGAAAACAATGATTAAGGAAATATTAAAAATTGTATAACTATCACCAGCAAATGAGGGCCTATTTATTTCGCAGACCTCACTTCATAAACAATACGTCGCAACAATCTCAGTTATTCAGAAATTAAATGAAACAGACACCGACAAAATAAGAGAAATCTACAACAGCTTGCACTGCCTTTGAACTTTTGGACTGATCTGCACGTCTTTAATCTAAATGTTAAAACTGCGTCCAAGCTAGACTCTACAGATTATAACAGCCACTAATCGTTAGTTTCCCCTGCACATAAACCCCCTTCTCGTCTTGGCTAATGATACCGCCCCAGCTCAGAGAATAAACACATACATACATATGCTCAATAGAAGTGATAACCATTTGTTGGATATAATATCATGGAAGAGAAGAATCATGATAAGCAAGCTTAAAATGTTTAATAAAACAACAAGTGATGAAACTCTGTTCTTTTTTTTTAGAAATTATTTATTTGTTAATGTCAATATATAAGAATTATACACGTTAGAATTAAACATATGTATGTATTTATGTGTTTATGTATATAAAGGGTATATATAGCAGCAAATCACAATGCATTGTTCTCTAATACTTGGCATAATAATCAGAAATGTTTACATTATTTGTTCAAGTTCTGTTCAAACAAAATTTGCAAAAACTATCTATTTGGTTTCTAGTTAAGTTTTACATTATTTTTTCTTTGTCTGAATCCTTTTTTGCTGCGATGTGATGTTAAAGGCACAAATTTCATCTTTCAGACGATGTTTAAGCAGATTAGTAAATAAGTGTGTAAGTAGTAGGTGGGGTCTAGTAGAGTGTGCATCTATTGACGTTTTTGTAAATAGTAGATAAAAATATATTGTGGGGGGGAAATTCCAGAGACCAAAACCCGGTTAGATGTTGACGTGTTGTTGTTGTGGGTGTAAGTAGTTGTTGCAGTTTTATTTATTTATTATTTTTATTTAGTATGTATTACTTTTGCGACACTGCAAAATAGAGAAACAAAAAAGAATTTAATTTGTGGCTAAAAAAACAAACTACAAGTTGGATTTGAAGAAGAAAACTATATAGATATATAATAGAACTGTGCTGTGGGTTATAATTTTAAACCCACTCTATTCACTTTATGGTATTATACTTCGTTTCCCAATTGCAAAATGTGCAGGTTGGACCATTTAAACCTTCGGCATCCAGCAACCCTATTACGTTTTCTTTTGTTGATCGGCTTTTGACAGCTAGCAGCGTTCGGAGCGTAGGACCAAGTAAATTTGAACTATGTGTTATCGTGCAGCTTAACATTCCAAACATATTCCAAATTTTTAAAATATGATCGTGAAATATCAAAATTATCGGTCATACATACAGCTATTAGCTGAGCTAGACACCCTGACCGATACCGGAAATCGTTTTGGAAGAAGCATCTGTATATTTAAGTTTGAAATTTGATACGCTGAGCGTTAATAAGCTTATACCAGGGCTGCAAACCGGTTATGAACCTTAAACCGAACCGAGTGTGAAAAAATAATTGAACCTTAACCTTAACAATATTTCGGGTTGGTTTATACCTTAAGATATCTGAAGATTTTCCTGTTATTTGGTCGAATAGGTGCAAGAGATTCGCGGAACTCTAGATAAAGCTATAGAATATTTCTTGAAATCGGCATCCATAATGATTAAATATATATTTATTTTGTTAGTGGTTAATTTGAATTAAAAGAACAAACGATATTGAATTGAAACGAAGTACAAGAAACAGCTTGGCTGTTTGGGCCCGTGTGTGGGCTTCCGACAGCCAAAGTTGCTGCGACGGAGTCAGTGCTTGTCATCACCTTGAAGCTTTGAAAAGAGCCACAGAAGGCAATTAAAATTTGATTCTTTCCACCAACCACTTTCCGTTATATCTATGAAAATTCTCCTAGATTTTTCATTGGCGCCCGAGCAGGGACTTGACAATGTTTTTAGATCCTTGAAGTTCATTAAATGATTCCAAAAAGCAAGAAGCTTAACAACTCATTGGTAATATTTTTTAAAACTTCAATAAGCCTTTTATATCGCTTTCAGAAGATAACAATGTACAAAGTGATATCCGAAATGTGATCTTATTGGAGCCTTCGTTCCTTCTAAAACATCATCACTCACGTCTAAGTTTAACAATCTTTTCAAAATATCAATAAATTCGGAATAATATTTTACATATTAAACAAACTAATTAAACTAATTTTAGTTCGAACCAAAACCTTCACCCAAAAATCTCAAACATCTAATTTTTGAACATTACTTCTAATCCTTCAGCTAATGCATCAAGATTGGATTTGAATCCCTCGGCACACTTATTCAAGCCGAACGGAAATCGGTCCGCCAATCTTTTAAAATAAATAATTGTAAGTTTTTTGCCCTAGTTAAATTACAAAGATTTAGTTGAACCAAAACCCACCCAATCTCTTTTTAACACAACATTAATGTTTAGAACCGGCTAGCCGAGGTCCGCAAATGTTTGAAGTTTCCCTAGTACAAGATTTATACCAGTTTCTCATAAGAACCGGCACAGGAATAAACCCAGCAGAACCGTTTCAGCTGAAAATTTGCTCAATATAGCTTTTCAGTTCTAACATAAATACAAATCTAAAGATTTAAACAGTTGATGAGTGAATTGAATTTATGCAAAAAAGTGCGGGGTTCGCTTCCGAAACGAAACTATCACCCTGAAGAAATATTTTGCAAGCAGAAATATCAGCTTATTTTGATGAGAGCGAGCCCTTAATAGCAAAATTCTCTGAAAACCAAACTATTGCTGGCAAACAAGTTTTAAAATGGTCTGTGGATAGCAGCAGCAAGGGGTATTGCTCAATATGCTAGTTGATTTCAAATTAGTGTTCGGTAGAAGTAGTTTTCTTTTAATCTTTTTTTCTTTTTAGATTCACTCCAAAGAACAGTTGACCAACAGTTACTTAGCATAGACTAACTGAAATGATTTAAAAAACTAGCGGATTAAAAATACATTTAACAGAATGGAACTGTTTAAGAAGGACATCGCAATAGTTTTGTGATTTGAAACCGGCTTTGCGAACAAATTTGCTCTCCAAATTGCAAAGTTTTTGCGAATGCGAAGATGGGAGCATGGCTAATGATAACGAGCCCTTGTTTCGTAAGAGTCCCAATTTTTCGATTTGAGAATCTTGTTTTAAAAGAGCCACCTATCTGTCCCAGCTGTATCACCAAATAAATTGAAGATGGTTTAGCATTTTGCATAATTTCTAATCTTAAAGCGATTTCTCTGGTGCAGAAGTTTTATGCATTACTAGTTTTAGCTTAATGTCGTGGAATTTCATTGGCAGCAGGCTACTCATTACATCAGAGCAAATTTAGAACGTAATATATTCACCTAACTCTAGAAACTTTCAGATAAATCGTATAATGCTTCTTGCAGATATTGGATTAACAGTCTGTTAATATAACAAGCCTAATTCATTTTTAATGTTTGGAAAGACCAGGGCAGATGCTGAAACAAAATAAGAAGAAAACGAAATCCTAGACTTACCAATCTGTTCATTAAGCAGGGGATCGAAAGCCTCCAGCACACTAACACGAGAGCTGCAAGTAGAGTAGAAGACCAGACTTAAATCAAAAGGTAATCATTACTTTTAATTTGACATACTAATCATCCTGATTAAGATCGATTAAATCGTTGCCAGAACGGCGTGGAGTAGGCATAGGTCCGCTGCTAAAGCTTCCACTGCTGCTGGGCAAAACGCGACGTGGCTTTAAAGAAAAGCCATTCGCCTCCACTGCGGATGTTGTGGCCAAAGGCTGTTGCTGCTGCTGCTGTTGGCTGGACGGTGGCATGTTGTTCATGTTGCTCGAAGCCGGTGAAGATGCTGGCCGCGTAAAGTCCATATGCGTGCTGGCCATGTGTTGACCATAGACGCCAAAACCATGTGAGGGATACTGAGGCGGCATAAAAGCCGCCGAGCCAGGCACAATGGGGGCTGTATAGGGTGTAACCACAGCTCCGGGATAGTAGAGAAAAGCATTGGCTGGCACCGCCGGTTGCACAGCCATTTGATGGTTGGGCAAGCTATACAGACGCTGCAACTCTTCTTGGTTCAATGGCCGCTGTTGCGGCTGCTGCTGGGGTTGATATGGAACCAATTGCATACCACCCACAGCACCTGCTGCACCATACGGCACCTGGGGCTGGGGCGAGGGCTGGACAAAGCCGTAATGTCCTTGAGCAGTAGCCGCCGCCACGGGTCCAACTGGCACCAAGGCCTGCGATTGTTGACGCTGCAAGTCTTCGATAAGTTTACCAAAGGGTGTGCCACCCTCGGGCTGCTTACCAGTGGGACTGGCAAAGCTGATAAGATCATTTTCAGGGGTCTGAGCCGGCGGAGTGCGTGATCTTTCTAGATGGCTAACTGGGCTAGCCACTTGATGTACCTCCGAGTGCCTACGTTGGTTCAGACTATGACTACGCTGACTCTGATTTTGACCAGAGTACGCTTGATAGTTTGTTCCATACTTCTTGTGTCGTCTGTAGTCATCCAAGGCTTGCTGCTCCAAACTGAGCGCCGTTGCTTTGGCCAAGTCATCCTGGAATTGTTTGTCGTAGTCCACTTGGGCTTGATTTGACATTCTCCCAAACAGCAGCAGCGTCGTCCAGAAGTTTGTCTGCAAAAGTGGAAAAAAAATACACAAATGAAAACGAAAATTTTATTTTTGATTATTTTCTCTCTCTTTGCTCAGATCGGTGAACAAAGCCGTGTGTTTTTGCTTTTTGTTGCTCTTATCTGCAAGTGATAACAGAACAAAAACGACGATAAAAGTGATTAGGTGCTGTAAACTAAGCGAGAGAAGGCAAAGGCCGGGCCCGAAACAAAACCAGGTGAGCGGCGCAGAGAGAACGAGTGCTTCACCCTTTACAGTTGAATCATATAATCGATAATGATGGAGCGATGTTCTACGAATGATGAGTTGATGATTAAGGGCAAACGTTGGCTTATGCTAGGATAATGAGGCACAGCGGCTTCACACACATACATGTAAAATGGAAGATCCACGTTCAAACTTCTCCTTGCCATTCACTTGTGTGTTCTAAAGATTTTGGTTTGACTAAGCGTCCTAAATTGAAGATGACACTCAATGCGGGACATTGGCAATACGGGACATAATGTATTGTTTCCTCCTCTCTTTAGAAGTTAGAAGTATATGTGACGTCCAGTCGCGATACGGGTCTGCCAATAAGACAAGCTACCACATTCAGGGATCCGAATCAGGAAGATTCTTTTTAAAGACTCGTTATATTTAAATAACCCCAAGCCAAGCTCAGTAGTTGCCTATATGTATATTAAATAGTTTATCAGAAGCCGTTTCCGGCTGCTATATTAATGAATTGAAAAAATAGGAATCGCCGAAGTTTAAATACCCTTGCAGTTCATATGCGCTTTGAATATTATTCGATTTATTCATCAGATTTTGATCACACTCAGATCAGATGTTGTTGATAACACCCTCAGTATTTTAAACACAGAATTATAGGCAAAGTTTACCTTAAAATTTTCAAATCTGTGAATCAAAACTTCATTCGGCGGTGTTCCAGAAATCTAAACTAGAGATTTTCGTATAAACGGTTTCATTTCGAACTGCAACTGCTTGCCTTTACATGTGACCAGCGTCTCCAAAATGCCAGGCTACTAGATTAGATGACTAAAGTTGGAGATTTGAACTGACTGCTCAGCACCAAGTAAATTTCAAGCGTACAGTTTTCCTTTCCTATAATCTATTAGGCCACATTATTCTAGACACTTCACATATAAAGTCCTGATAGTTTAGTTCAAAATCCAATCGCTTATACGGAACACACCCGATTATAAAATTTAGCAATTCATAAGGTATATATATTCTTGATCAGCATGACGAGCTGAGTCGATTGAGCTTTGTCCGTCTGTCTGTTTCTACGCAACTAGTCATTTGAAGTTATCGAGCTGAAATTTTGCTCAGAGTCATCTTTTAGCTGCACACTGCACTTATATTATTTCATATTACAGTGGCACCACTGACTTAATTTTTGTGACCAATGACTTAATTTATAAGCTTATATGTCTTGTGTCACTGGAATCTATATAAAAAACTAAAAAAAAAAATAATGGGAGTTGAAAAAAAAATATTTGATTTTCGCGTTTCCGACATGTGTGCAGTGTGCAGCTAAAATATGACTCTGTGCCAAATTTCAGCTCTATAGCTTCCTGATCTGAAGCGGACGAACGGACGGACAAAGCTCAATCGACTCAGCTCTTCATGTGGTCGGAGATGATTCCTTCTATGCGTTAAAAACTTCTGGCCAAAATTATAATACACTTTTCAAGTGTGTTAAGATATAGTGCTGGCGGCCACGATTTCTCGTCCTCAGGTTGTCTGATATGAAAAGTAAAAACGGGGTTATAATCAGTATAGATGTCATTCTGGTCTGAACCTTGAAAAAATTTTGTGATTTTTTTGACAAAATGGCGGCCATTGAAAAATAAAAATCGACTTTTGGCCCTTTTTTGGTAGTTTAGTGTAAGAAAAATATTAAAAAACTTTTTAAAATAACGATTGAAGTTCAGACCATAATGATGACAATTCTGCGTCGATTGCACTTAGTTTCATCAAAATCGGTTCAGTGTTACTATAGATATCATGGCCGCCAGTTTGAAAAACGTAGTTTCGAGATAAATGCGCTTAAAGTTTACAGTTCTAAAGTATTTTGAAATCCTCTTAGGGCGATATTTTCAAAAATCCAAAATATACAAAAATGCAAAAAAACAAAAAGAAAGGAGCAGAAGTCGAGGGTCCCGACTCCACAATAGCCTGTCCCCTTGATTTCATGTTTTTATAGCTGATAAAGCAAAGTTGTTTTGGTCCGATCTTAGTGAACTTTTCAGACTAGATTCAGAATAATTCTTAATTTATATTAAGTCACGAGGCGCTAACTTAAAAATTGTGACTTTGGCAGTTTTTGCGGCAAAAGGGTAGAGGTAGAGGTGGAGGAAATATTCCAAACCTGAAACAAACTGGATCTGGGTATGGTGTACAACTACTAACTAACTAAATTTGTGGCTCTATCTCTTATAGTCTCTGAGATCGAAGCCTAACGATTGGCTTCTTTCGATACCAATATGCGTATCTTGTTTCATTTTGCACACTTAATTGAAAAAGAGTTTTTAATGGCCGATTAATAATTAGAAATAAAATAAAAGATTCCCTTCAAAGTAATCGCCTTCCGCTGCAATACTCTTATGCTAACGAGTCTTCCAGTTATCATAGCATTTCCTTCTTCGGAATAACAACTTGCGAATTATAATTACCAATGATTTTCGTTCGGTATTAATTGGTATTTATAATTCGCAAGTTTTTATTCGGCTAATGTTGGCTTATCTAGAGGCAATTGTTAATGGCTGTTGGTGTGGAAAGCGGTTAGAATCTCACTGACGAGTCTAGACTGGTACTAGACGAAACATGTCTGGGAAACCTTAACCTGCTTGTGTCCATATGTTCATATCATTGTCAGGCCCGTCGAGAGGGGGAGGGACCGGGGTGTTTTCCTCCGGGCCCGGACTTCTGACCCGGATTTTTGGGCCCAAAAACTTAAATAATTGAATTATAATCACTCGCCGACTTTGAGACGGCTAAACAAACACTCTGACTAAAATATAAGACACTTCGGAATGTTAGACATTAAGGATAAAGATCCGGCGGATTGAAGAGCGATTCTTGAAGAGAAATAAGTTTTTCACTTTATTTTGGATTTGCCGCAACTTCAAAAGTCCGAAAATGTGACTTTCCGATCAATTTTAAAGGGCAAGTCGCTTCGATATACTGAAGAAAGGGTGTTTACAGTTGAGAAGGGGTGAAGTTAAAGGCAATCCAAAAAACAAAATGAGTTTTAAAGTCTGAAAACAGACTTAAGGGCGAATTGGGACTTTATACTTAAGAAGGGTTTTTAGGCTTGAGAAAATGGGCGGAATTAAGGGCGATCCTAGAACAGAAATGAGTTTTTTAAACTTGCCGTAGCTTCAAAAGTCCGAAAACTAGCTTTGCACACAAGTGTGCTTTAGGGTTCAGATTTGACAGAATTTCGGACGATTCAAGAACATAAATAGCACTTTTGGCATTTCGGAAGTTCGGGCAAAATTCTGTTCTTTCAATAAATATATACCTACATACTTAACTGAGAGTGAGCAATTGAACCGAGCCAAAACCGCGGTTAAGTTGGCTTTAAAAACCATGCAATATAAACGAACTTACTCTATGAACAAGTGCACCGAACCAATTCTTTTTCCACTAGCTTACACCATTTTTGTCAAAAAGACAAAGAAAATATTTGTTTAGTAAACACATAAAATACTTATTTTACAACGTTTTACGGTTTATTGGTTTTTTAATAACCTTCGATAGGACTTAATATTTTAATAAGCGAACCAATTGTTCTCAAATCCCTCCTGTCTTCCAAAAATTCGTACGATTTATCGACTATGTTTACGATTTGGATCGAGCTATGGAATCATACGTGGAGGCATATTTAAACAAGTAAAAAAGTTGATGCTGATCAAGAACATATCTACTTTATAGGGTCGGAGATTCTTACTTCTGACTGTTACATACTCTTGCACCAACTAATTATACTCTGTGAACCTCTGGTACAGAGTATAAAAAGGTACCCACTAGAAGTAGTTGTGCTACCGACTAATTATTTATTTCAATACCTCTTTTATCACGCTGATCATGAATATATACTCTATATTAGGGACGGCGCTGCTTAATTCCTATGTGTTACAAACATTAGACCAAATTTATTATACCCTCTGCAAGGGTAAATGTAAACAAATAATTTGCGCAATTTTCTCATTCTAATATGATTTGCCTATGGGCAATAGATGATAGGGAACAGCTGTTCAGCATGAGTGCCCAAACAAACACAGATGCGCTCTCACACACACACACACTGTGGCGACATGGCAAAAGAGAGAACAAGCTATGTAGGAAGTCATCAACCGGCAAAGACATCAATTTCAAAGGTTAATGCCAATCAATGAAAACGAATAAAATTTGAAATCAATTGGCTAAAAGTGGCAAAACTTTCAATGCAACTAACATACCTACAAAGGGGGGTGCGCCGTGATAATGGCCTGGGTCATTAATATGCATACGTAAATTTGTACATACATATGTGCGGATGTTTGAGGGCAACGCTTGTTCATTTATTCTCTTTCGCTTTTCTTTTTTCTTGTATACCAACTTACCTGCTTTTAGGTAGGTGTCGCCGCCTCTTCAAATTTCAATTGTTGGTTTTTTGGTTAATTTCGTTATCGTTTTGTTTTTTTGTCTTGCCTAATAACTACGCGGTGTCTCCTCTCCACCTACACACTCCTACTGCACACATACAAAAACGAAAGCACACAAACATACACATACACGAACAGATCATGAAGGAACGAAACGTTTAGACGCGAAATACTGATGGACTTGCACTTTAACACAAAAAAACATATCATATGGAATATTTTACTTATTTGTTTAACTAATTTGGTTGTATAATTCTTCAACCACGACAAATAATAACAAACGCCACGAAGAAAACACACATACAAAACGGAATGCAACAAGCAGAAACATCAAAACGAAACGAACTGAGCAAATGCCATCGATGGCACAAATGTTATCGAAATAATTAACTTTGCACTGATTCATTTAACTAGTTCAACTAAAAGTTGCACCGTGGGCTTCAACCGACAGTTTGCAGAGCATCCAAAGGACGTGAGCAAAAGCCACAGATCCGTCCTCCGCCGGATCCGCAAACTGCCCAGGGAACCTGAAGCACCAGACTTCACTGCAGAGGAGGTGGCAAAAGCCATTAAACTTGCGAAAACCTCTTATGCTGTGGCACCAGATGGTATCGCCACAGTCATGCTGAAGAAGCTTGGCCCAAAAGGTGTGGGATACCTTACGCAACTTTTCAACCTCAGCATATCCAGCCTCACGAGTCCCGATATTTGGAAAACGGGCAAAATATTGCCAGTCCCCAAACCAGGGAAACCAAAAGATCTGGGCACCTATCACATTGCTCGCTCCAGCAGTAAAGATCCTGGAAGCCCTGATCCTCCCCACATTACATGAACATCTCAGCATGGTTTCTGAAAGGGCCGTAGCATCTCCAAGCCTACACAAGCGTACTGTTTTGGTTGCTCTTGACCTGTCAAAAGCCTACGCCATCCTACTCAAGGACTCGAAGGCACAGCGCTCCCGAACACAAGCGCTGGGTAGCCAACTACCTGACAGGTCGCCAGGCGTACGTTGAGTTCCGCTATATCCAAAAACAGAAAACTGAAGCAAGGAATTCCCCAATGCGGAGTCCACTCCCCACTCCTCTTCAACTTCTATATCGCTGGTGTTATCATTTATTTATACTAATACAAATTCAGCATTCACAGCTCCGTCGAACTAATGGTACGTGCCAAAAAATCTCTTACATCTAGAGCCTGCTCCACCATCTCGGGTTCCTCCTCTGCCTGTATTTGTACTGGAATCTGTGCTCTAAACTTGGACACATCCACCGAATTGCCCCATTCCAGCAGATGCGGCTCTCTCAGCTCTTCGAGCAGATTGTGCAGCACCGTGGCCGCTGTGATTATGCAGGAGGCTGTCTGGAAACTAATATCCAGCGGCTGATTGAGGAAATGCCAACGTGACATGAGACGATGCAGGGCACAATCGCTCAACTCCTGCAGATGCTCGGCCACCTCGTTAAAGTCGTGCTCATGCGGAGCCACCGGATCCGTATATCGTTGCAGGAGCCAGGGACGCAAAGGATAATTGTATCGCGCCGGGGCCAAGACAAAGGCGGCCACTTGTCGATCATTGATCCGACGCGGCGGTAGATTGGTCAAACCATTGGGAGAGGCCGAGAACATGGGCGTCAATTGTCCAGCGGCAGCTCGATTGCCATTGCCCAGCTGCAACTCACGGAAGAGCATGCGATCATCGAGCAGGAACTCCATGTAAAGCGAACCCGAAGCTCGTATGGGAATGGAGCAGACGCCCAAGACTCCCAAGAGGGCGGCGGGCATGTTGCTCTCCCTCTGAAAGCCGGCCACCACATTGTCACAGTCGGCCGGGCTTTGGGGCACCAGACGCAGAGCCTTGCCCAGGCTGGACATGACGGCGTTGCAAAAGAGTTTCAGACATTTGATGGCCCTCGAACGGGGCAGTCCGAATTGATCGGCCAGCAGGGAGATGCGCTCGCCACTGGCCAGGAACAGCAGGGCCAAGGCCACACACTTGTGGGGCGATATCATTGGAGGTGGCTGCAGATCTTCGGCGGTGCGCAGGGTGGTGGCCAGTTGTCGGCACAGTGTCTGAAAGGTGCTGCGAGTAACATGCAACTTTGTCAGAAACTCTTCATCACTCAAACCGGGCATTGTGAACTCGTAGAATTGAGGCGCTGCTGGTGGCACAAAACATGGCTTCTGTTGCGGCTCCTTCTCAACAGTTACTGTGCCTGTATTCACGAGGCTGGCATGTTTTAGCCTGAGCATAGCAAACATTTGCAAATAACTCGTTTGCATCTCCATCATCTGCTGCATAAAAACGGAGCGCAGCTGCTTAAAGCGACGTCGACTTCGCTGTTGGCTTCGCCTTCGGTTTGTTATTACCGTTAGTTGAATGTGTCTGAGGTGCAGTCTGATCAGCTTGGCCAGCTGCTCCTTGCGTTGTGGCCATGCTGTGGTGGTAGTAGATGATGATTTCAATTTTTCCAAGGCGTCATTTAAATTGTTATTTATTAAATTTAACTCTGCTTCCATTTCCATGTCGCCTGTTTTCAGGCCACCGTCTGATTAGTTATCGATAATTTGTTAAGTGAGGACCTTAGAACTGGTTCAACCCTACCAGCTGAAAGCCCGTAGATGTACCAAAATATTTAAAGCGAAAATTTTTTCTTTTCTTTAGCGAATTATTTAGATTTATTGTAAATTATTGTTTATTATAAAAGTACAGGACTTATTTGAAGCACTAATCACTATGACAATTACGAAAACAAAAGTCGATGGGACTATAAACGCAAAGTTAATATTTAACATTGGTTACTTACGATATGGGTATTTCCATGATGACTCACGTGACCGTCGTACGCATTTAAGGCGGAATAAAAGTCAAAATATAATATTTTTTTCTTCTGCTACTTTAACTTATATCTCTTTCAAAGCACTTTAATTAGTGGTTAAGTTGATAGTAGACCTAGGTGCTGGTTCCAAGATATACCCAATCAAAAAGCGATACGCCAGTGATCAAAAATGGAAATTATATTTTTGAGCATCAATATAAGTGCAGAACTCAGCGAAACCTGCCCAAATGAGAAAAATTATGCTTGAGTGAATTAGCTTTTGAAAATCTCGAAATGGATAATGAATTATTAATGTTATTCCTGAAAGTTTCAAGCTGTTCGTCTTGTTCTCAATTCCACTTCCACAGAACTACACTTCCACCAAACTACATGTCTATGTTTTTAAGTCCAAAAATCTTTCAAAGACAAGGAATTTATTGACTTACAGTTTTAGGGGTTTCCTTTTGAAATTCAAGAAAATTCGTTCTTGTTATACTCTACCAGAGGTACACAGAGTATATTTAGTTTGTGCAAAAGTGTCCGTCTGTCCGTACAAACAGATCTCAGAGATGGTAAGATATAGAGGTTTGACGTGTATGGGATATATGTTTCTTATGCTTGGAGGCAGATCAAGTTTATTTTTAATTTTTGCCACGCCCCTTCCCGTCCACGCAAATTTGAAAAAAATCTTATATCTCCCACAGTATAATAGATAGAAGATCCTTGTATGATGGCTTAAAAGGAATAAAACGAAAAGAATTACAAAATTAATGTTATTAGCATCAATCTAAAACTTTTGAATATAAAATTGACCAGAGAGGTATTTCCGTTTTCGACTTTTCCCTGTTTCGACTTTAATTTATTTCTAATTTTACTGAACTACAAAATGCTTTTACGGAACCAGTGCTTTAGTTATTAGCTATCGATACTTTTGTAATCGATACCTTTAAATTTTTAACTCAGTGGCAACACTGAATGTCAATTCAATTCAACGCTTTCGCGTCGTTTCTGTCATCGGCCCAAAATGGATGTAACCACAGACCCCGAGACATTCGGTTTAAACTTGGCTTTAGCAAGCTCATCGACTCCCAACCGCGCCACACTGCCTCCCCTACACAAAGCTCTAATTCAGTATGCCACCACTTCGTCTCGCTTGCTTTATATACAAGACTTGTCCGCCTGGCGGGAATGGTCCACCGTATTGGCCAGTTTTGAGGAGTTTTCGTGTCAGGAAGCCTGCACTAAATTTCTAAACGATGTCTTGCCTAAAGTGTATGGTTATCCATTGGAGGAATCCACTAAAAACCGCCTGAGGCTGTTGGACTTGCATCCAGCCTTTAAGCGCGTGGCCTTGGGATATGAGTATGTGCCCGAGGAACTGTATAAACGTTTCCCGATGCGGCCGCAACTAGACTTTAGTCTGGCCAAGGATCTCAGCCTGGTGAGTTGAATACATTGAATTTTCTACATGCGCTTGTTTTACCCTGTTCCGCTTTAGGCGCAACCCCTGCAAGGTTCCCACACGTTGCTCGTGGATCCAGACGCCGTTGAACATAACATCTGTGTGGGCTATAAACTTCAAGTGTCCTCCGAAACGGCTGCCTTGTTTTCGATGATGGTCTCCACTGATATGGAGCTCTCCACGGGACAATTGCATAGCCTGGCTGAGATTCATGGTCGTTTGCGTCAAGCTAAGCAATCTTTTCAGGATACGGCCAGTCTTTTACCCTATCGCAGCAACTTAGATGATTTAACGCATATCTTTAATACTTTTGCCCATCTCAAGGCGAAGCTCTGCCAGGCAATGTCAAATTTTTAAATCAATTTAAGATTCTCAACTCATAAAAATATTTATTTTATAGTTGGAATTTCGGATTTATTAATGTATTTGTATTCTTTTAAGCAAAAATATTATTCATAATTATAAAATGACTCAACTTTGTGAGGTGCTGCGTTGATGTAAAAATACGACCGGTTTAGTTCCATCAGCTCTTGTTTCCAAGATATAGCGGAAAAAAGACTGTCGAATTTTTGGCACGCTAGGATTTATAGATGCTACACTAGGCATAAAAATCTGGATTTATGAGCAATATCAATGATCAGCTATTAATTTATGAGCTATGGATCAAAAATGCTCGATGTCAAAAGTGTTAATCCTCGACTGCCCAGTCAAGTGTTGCAATACTCTGTAAATTTAAATTTCTTTATGAACGTCCCCCAATGCTATTCCGTTGAATCTATTCTAAGATATAGTAACCGGGTGGGAGGCTTTTAATCTTTTCAGCAGAGAAAACGTTCGTTCTTCGAAGATTTTATTAGCATGTATGTGGTACACTTACATTTTAAGCCATTTCTCAATTTAAAATTGTTAGATGCAGTAAAGCCAAGAATGAATCGAAAGGTTTTTGAATTTCCATCAATCGCGCTAAGCATTGTTTTCAAATGGGTTTAGTAGTTTAAATACTAATATTTATTTTCAAAACTAGATGGCCCGGCGAACTTCGTTCCGCCTAACAATAAATATCTGTAATGAGTTACTTTAATAAAATGAGAACAAAATATATTAAATTCAATAGTAAAAAGATGATTGCTTTGATAAAGCACTTAGGTTAATACTTTTCATTAAAGAACCTTGTGATAAACAAAATTTTTAGTTATGTTATCAGAAGCAAATATAAATAAAGTTGAGGGTTTGCCGACACGTGAACATGCCACGTACAATTCCAATTCTTCGAGAGCAGACCTGCGTGCCACGCTCTATCGAAGGCCTGCTGGATGTCAAGGTAAGCTGCCACTACGTACTCTTTCCCGTCATACCCTTCAAGGATGTAGTTGACCACTCAATGTAATTGTTCGGGAGTTCCATGGCTCAGTCGGAAGCCAAATTGAAAATCGGGTATGGCTTTTCAAATAGATCGAATATCAAGCATTCTTCGAAGGATACAGCGCTCGAAGATCTTTCCAAGGGTGGATAGTAGGCTAGTCGGCCGGTAGAAATCAAGGCAGGATGGTGGTTTTCCATTCTTATGAAAGAGAACAATTTTGGTTATTTTCCAGGGTGATGGCTGGAACCGCTCTTCTAAGTTCAGGGCAAAGGCTTCAACTCGGTCCTGTGGTGATTTTGCCCAGGAACCATCAGGACGTTGAACTGAGAACTTTGACGCCGCTTGAACCGTTTGGAGCTTCCAAAGCGCCTGTCACCTGGTTTTGGATCTGAACCCGGTAGTGGATCTGTACCGGTAGTGGATCTGGACGGTTTACCTTTTCTATTCTTAAGAAAAATTTGTCTCTAAATTAGAAAAAAATTTTTATTTTAAGAAAATAATTTCTCTATTATTGAGAAATATTTTTTTTTTATATTAAAAAAAAAAAATGTTTGCTTTTAAGAATTGTTTTTTTTGACTTTAAGAAAATTGTTTTCTATGATTCAGAAAAAGATTCTAATTCTAAGAATAGTTTTCTTATATTCAGGGTTTCTAGCCCTTTGGTTAAAAAAAAACTTTCCATAATATTTAGAAATCATTTTTTTTAAATTTTAGGGTGAGTCGCCTTCGGACGGATTTCAAAGGCGAATTTCTAATTTTAAGGGCTAATTTGGTACTTTTTTTATGAATGTAGATTAAATAACTGAGGGCTTCGGTAATCAAGCATATTTAAATAGCTAGGGCCAGTCTCAACGTTTTTGAGTTGTGTTGTTATCTTCCAATTTTAAGACATGAAAGTTTTCCCTGCAATGAACAACAGGATGTATCGCTGTAATCTTTGCTACTGATGCAATAAATATCCAATTATCCGAGTGATCAGTCGGCTCCTTCCACACCATTGGCACGCCAAATTTTAAGAAGTTTTGCACACAATGTGAGGCACCCACTGCTTATCTTGATTCCGAATGTTAAATACAAAGTTTATTTTGGATCTATTTGCATGAAATACGTACTTCCCGCAAATATAATATAGCAAATCAATTCCGGTTTGTTGGTAGAAAGTATAAAAAACATAGTACTCCCTGAATGTTTTTTGATTACAGCTGCCTTTCTTTTTCACAAATTCTATAATATGTATGTTGAATCAAGTAGCCTTTTTCTTGTTCATATACACATTTAATGACGAATCTACCCTGCAAACATTTTTTATCGCTTAACCCTAGCCATATCGCATTATTATCGTATTCTCATCTCCCTATGGATAACTTCTGGGAGATAGGAAAAAATCTCTTCTGAGCGTTAAAAAAAAAGCGATAAGAAAAAATAAAAAGCAATAAAAGACTTCTGTGTAATAAAAGGGGTTTTCTTCCTGGATATAAGGGTACGTTTTTTCCTAGCGATAAGGGAAAGTTCTGAAAAACTATATATAAACAGTATATTTTGGAATGCCGATTGGATTGGAATGCCGTCTCTACCAGTTGCACTATCGCACACGATTGTTGCTAAACGGCTAAAATACTATTTATATAAAATTTCCTAAAAGTATTCACCAATTTATTTCTGGCAAATCGTATAGATTACACCACTTGTAATTCTCAAGTTTTTATTCAGTCGACACTCAATACAAAACGGGTAGCTGAAGTTCAAGTCTGCTTATTGATGTAACGCCAATTTCCCGATTGGATGATAAAAATGCGATACCTAATGTAATTTGTTTGTGTAAAAATCACTTAATTAGTTCAAATGTTTGGTTACATGATCAAATGGCAAAATGTTGATTCAATAAAAAATACCATAAAACGAGAATAGTCTGACTTGAGAGGCCAATTTAGACGCTATACTTATAGCGCTGTTCATTTTTCAAAGATGCACTGATATGAGCTTTATCGCATATAGCTCATAATTCCAGATATTAATGCCTGTGTAGCCTTCATAAATCCTCGAGTGCCAAAAGTTCTACAAAATCTTTTTTCCGCTATGTATTGGAAACAAGAGCTGATAGAATAAAACCAATGATGCTATTTTGTTCAGTGCAATATATATTATCATAATATGATCAAAATAGACCTGCACCAAAAACAATGTCGTTAATTGTTGTTGTTTATTATATTTAATGTAAAGCTAAGCCAGCTCTCGAGGATCTTCACTTTGATAGAAGGAGATTCGAAAACCGGTTCCATCAAAGTTGGGCGATTTTTTGGCCATAATTCGAGCGCGATTACCATTTATGCTGATGATATTACCAGGATCATTTTGGCCACAGAATTTGTATCGTAACCTTTCGCTGCCATCCACAGCAACTTCATAGAATTGAATATAGTCCAGATTGCAATTGGTCTCCGAGCCCATGTCGAATTCTAGTCAAAAAAAAAGCATATTCAAATACTCTCAATCACTGATCAATCATGTAATACTTACCCATAAAGTTAAAATTCAAGCTGCTAGCCGCTGGCGCCGTAATAAGCCAGCTGCATTCGGAGTGATTGCGATTATCGTAGGGTGGATTGGCCAATTGACCCTCGGGTGTTGAAATTCGTCCACCACAGCCATTGGCAGCATAGTAGAATAGTCGCAAGGTCTCCACCCCCGTGTTATCGATCCGCAGTTCATTGGTGGTGATGTTTTTGGGTGTACTTGAGTATATATCGCTGCTGATGTTATAAAGGCTTCGGTTGGTCTTCACCTCAGTTACCTGAGCAGTGGCAATGAAACGTGAAATTCTTTGTGTAAAGTGGACAATTATCAACTTACATGAAAGTGTTTCACATTTGCATTCCAATGAAATTGTACGCTCAATATGTCCAGTATTATGTTATAGCCCGTAGGCACTCGTATATATTCCGTACAATTGACCATTGGATTTTCCCTAGCAACATAATCGATTAGGCCACTCAATTCGGTATAGTTACGATTGCATGCTGAAATATACGAGTGTCGAAGATAAGTTTTACATTTCATATGATTTCGGTTTTGTTAGATATGTGAATTGATATTACTTAAAAGCTGAAAGTTTTCACTTATCTAGCAAATGGATCGAGGTTTGTGTGAATGCTTAAAACTGAAAAACGACTGGACCAAATTGGATACTTCCTTCTGCGGGTTTGTTCGTAATTGCTACGCAAACGTTTCGGAAAAATCAAAAATCAAAAAAATTCCCAACAGGTTCAATTCAATTACAGTTAAACACGTGGAGCAGTAGGCGGTCATTCCATTTGACAGCTTAGCATATGGGTTTGTGATATTTATACCCTTGCAGAGGGTATTATAAAATTGTGCGGATGTTTGTAGCTATCCTCACCAAACTTTGCACGAAGTCTTTTGGTACAAATACGCTGCACATTTATCGGAACCGGCCGGATCGGGTGACTATAGCATATAGCTGCCATAGGAACGATCGGTCGAAAAACTAGTTCTAGTGAGAAAAACTTTTTAATGAAAACGTCTTTATCATTGGCATTTATCATTTATATATTTTTACACAATTCTACAAAGTTTGGTCGAAATCGAATGACTATAGCATATTGCTCCCATAGGAACGATCGGTCGAAAAACTAGTTCTAGTGAGAAAAACTTTTTTGTTTTTAATGCAAACGTCATTATCATTGGCTTTTACTTATTTTATATACTTTTACACAATTCTACAAAGTTTGGTCGGAATCGGATGACTATAGCATATAGCTCCCATAGGAACGATCGGTCGAAAAACTAGCTCTTGTGAGAAAAACTTTTTTTTTTTTAATGAAAACGTCCTAGTCATTGGCATACGCTTATTTTATATACTTTTACACAATTCTTCAAAGTTTTATCAAAATCGGATGACTATAGCATATAGCCACAGTATGAATGATCGGTCGAAAAAGAAGTTCTAGTGAGAAAAAATTTTTTGTTTTAAATGGGATCGCCACCAAATTTCGTAATTAACAGAGTATTATGCTTTTCCATGATTTCACCAAGTTTAGTCGAAATCAGAAATTTTTATAGTATAGATCCCATAGAAAAATAAGGTCCAAAAAGTAGTCTTAGTTAGTAAAACTTTTTTGTTTTCAATGGAAGCTGCAAGGGTATACTAAACATCGGCCGAGCCGAAGTTAACTTTCCCCTATTTTTAAAATTGATTATTCAATATTTACATTTGGATTGTTTAGTATTGTCATATATAAATTTGTAATTAGCAAATCGTGTATGGTTTTCTTAGACAAATTACATCTATGATTTGTGATTATAGTCGATAGAGCACTAAACGCCCGTTCAACGGACACTTGTGTAGCTGGAACAGCCAGGGCAACCTTTGCGAGTTTAATAACGCTTTCATCATGAACAGCTGATTGAGATTTTCAGTAATTCAGCACATTACAGTCTAGCGCAATCTGGGGAACTTCAGATATTTCCAGTAATTTTTGTCTCAAAGACGTAAGATGTGGTGGCTTAACCGATGTGAAAGCTCTTAAAGACTTTGGGGTATCGGAAGAAATTTTTAAGGATACTGAATTGAAAGAAGATTGGAAAGACTTGGAAGAATGTATAGAGCTTGCTAGTCAATCAATAGAGTAGTTTCTTAAGTATTTACCATAGGTCATCCATGGTTCTTTTTTATCGCGGCTCAGATTTCTCATAACCATGGCTGTGTCGTTAAGTGTTGTCATTTGTGGCCTTCAAAATCAGTTTCTTGAGTATTTAGCGGTCTTATTACCATGGAGATTTATTTACTGTGAATTGTGTTTATGCATTGCTTCTGGCTTGATATACCAACTGGTTCGGAGCAAAGTCTGTCTTGCATTATTATTATTTTGTAGCCTCTTTGGTATCGTTTCGCGATTTTATGATTTGCCAGTCTCAGTAAAATGGCTTGACACATCTTTTATGCTGTCTCTATGTTCTTCATCATTGGTCATCTATGGTATTAATCGCGGCTCAGTACGGTCATAACCATTGCTGGATAGTTATGTGAGGTCATTTGTCGTCTTGAAAAGCAATTTCTTAAGTATTTAGCGGTTTTTTTTACCATGGAGATCCATTTTCTGTGAATTTCGATTATGCATTGATCCTGGCTTGATTTTCAACTTGATTGACAGTAATCTTTTTTATAATTAATAATTTGTATCCTCTTTAGTATTTTTTCGCGATTTAAAAATAGTTACAAATCAACATCCAATTCCTGGTACTCTCCAACATAGTTGCCCACGTCATTTTGCCCTTTGCCCGGGGCATTTTGCCATTTGCCCGGGGCAGTTTTTCATTTGCCCGGGGCAGTTTGCCCTTTGCCCAGGGCAGTTGCTCTCGGCCCGAGGTAGTTTGCCCTTTGCCCGGGGCAACGGGCTACAGTTTGCGGGCAGCGGGCAAGCAACAGCCCGCTGCTCGCGGGCTAATGCCAGCAGCCCCGAGCCTCGGGCATTTCCTAGGGGGCAGCGGGCTACTCCTGACCCGCTGCCCGCGAACTGTGGCTCGTTGTCCCGAGCCGAGGGCAACAGTTCGCGAGTCGCGAGCCAGTCGGTGTCCGTTTGAGCCGCGGGCAAAGGGCGATTCCGAACCCTGAATAAATCGATATACAAACTATTCTTTTTTGTTCAAGCGAACCAGGGTTCGGACCAAAACCTTGAATTCAAGCGTTCCGGCAGTCGCTGGAAGTGTGGCTATGTGTGGCATGTTGCCGATTTGGGAAACCATACGCACTCTTTATTTGCGCTCCGGAGCATAAGACAAAAACTGTTGTGTATCGTGCCCTAAATTGAATACAATCATTGCTCTACTCTTTTTTTGAGATTAAGTAAAATGGCTTGTCAAGTTGACACAGCCCCAAAGGGCCAAAGCCGAGCTTCTCTCAATCTCTTGGCTTGTGCGCTTCTAATTTTCGCACAAGAGAAAGGGACCTACAGTTTAACGCCGAATCCGAACGGCAGTTTGAGAAGCTTTTCATGGCTAATTACAACAAAGCTGGCGCCAACAGCAGAGAGGGGTGACCAGGTGTAAAGTTTATTCAAAGAAAAACTTTTCATTAGATGTTCCGAGGCGGGATCGAACCCACGACCTCTTGCACAGCGGTCGTGTGCGCGACTGAGCCACAACCGGGCCCCTCTTTTTGAGATTGGCGAAAATTAAAATGCATTATAGCGGACTTGCCTGTTTTGTTCGAGTTTACTTACGAATTCTCTCTCTTATTAAAACCTCAAATCCAGAGGTATCATCTGATAGTCCATCGCTATGAAATATTATCTCCAAGTTGGCCTTAGTATATTGATTAGCGACTTGATAGCTATTATTGAATTGACCACAATAATATTTCGATATCTGAAAGAAAAATAGTTTTCCAATAAATCTCTCCTCAGACCAAATTTGGCGTTCATACTTACAAAGGGTGCCTTAAGGCGCAGATATTCCACACATTTTCCTGTAAGCTGGGATACATCATTAAGTTTGACCCTTACGAATTGTATTTCCAGTTCTTCTTCCGACTTAATGGTCCAAGTGCAGTGAATACTTTCCCCGTACATTAGGCTGCTACTATTATCCCTGGGTATGCTTAGCCGGAGAGTCTGTCAACAGAGGAGTAAGATAAGATTCACAAAAAAAAAAAAAACCCAGCAGCTGCTTACCTCATTTGCCTGCAGCTGATATTCCTTTTCTCCACAGACCGTACGTTCCATTAGCAGGATTAGCTCAAAGCTAAGATTTCTGGCTACACTTCTAGATCCGCTCAATTTGATCGATAAATCTTCATTGGAACTAAACAGTTTGGTGGGCTTGCCCACGGGCAAAGTATAGTATTTAGCCAAGACCATTGTCTGCGTGATTTGACTATCTAAAACTTCTAGATAGCTGCAGGAACGGCAAGCCGTATTATTGAATTCCAACAGTTTTAGCTGCACAGACACCCGATAAGTGCTCGGAGCACTGGCAGTAAAGAAGCACAGCAACTCCTCACTGGCGTTCAACTGATAGTGACGCATTAGACTTAAACGGGAGTTGCCCTCACTTAGGGTCAACTGTTCGTTGCAATTGGGCGTAAAGCGTACACTGGCCAAGAATCCTGCTCCACTGTTGCTGGCATCCGAGCGTGCCACTATGAGTGCCTGATTACTATCGATCATAATGGTGGGTATTGAGGTATTATGACCACATAGATGAGCCACACGTTGTTCAGTGCTGGCCACGCTGCCCTTGTAGATGGACACAACGTCATATCTACACTTGAAGCTACTCTCCAAGTCGAAGAGCTTAAAGTCAATGAAGATGGCGTGTTGGTGTGGTGCCGTGACATACCACAAACAGTTCATATCGTTGGCATAGGTGCCAAAGATATCGCCATGCGGTGGTCGCAGCTCAAACGGAAGGCTGTAATTGCCTCCGCAACCCAGCAATTGGTAGGTTAGCTCAAAGTCTCGTGTCATGACGGAATAATAATTCAAGGTCAGACGCTTATAGCCGCTCACCTCAAAGTCGGGGCACTGATGCTCGATATCTTCTCGTCCTGGACGGTGGATCTCGAAATAGGATCTTGCACAGAGATACGGTGATGGTCGTATCCGATTACCCTTGACCTTGACCACCAGCTGCTGTTCGGTATTCGTTATGATCTCATAGCTGCAATTCATTTGTCGGCGGTAATAGCCCCTCCAGCTGGGGCTCTTTAGTACTTGCAGCTCTTCGCTCGCCCTGAGAGTGGCGTCACAGGTACTGGACACCGTGAATCGAAAACCATCTCCGGTGATATTGCCATTGGTGCGAAAGATAACACGCATCTTGGAGGCTTGTACACGCAAAACTGGCGTTGGATCCCGTCCACAATAGGTGGCCTCCACTAGCCAGAGTCCTGCCTCGTTACGTAAAACCTGCAACTGATCGTGACTGCAATTTGGTGAGTCCTCTATAAAAAAGCGTCCTTCGAATTTTAACATAAGGTAGAATCCTTCGTTGGCTTCGAAGTCCCAACCAATTTCCGTATTATTTTTATAGCTTTTCGAATCAATTTCAATGGGTTCGGTGGGTCTAGGGCCCACCCTAATTGTGGTGCCACCTAAGGCTGGTTTAGACTTCAGGCTAAATGAACTGTCGCCTGGACGATAGCGTGTCCTATGGTAGATAACCGAAACTAGATCTTTATCCAACAAGGTGTTAAGCTGTGTCATTCCGCGACAGATTCGTGCCACCTCTTGGTCACCGCTGAAGACTACCAAATATTCACGGTCACAGCTATCTCTGAGGCTAACATTGCCGTACAGCTGATAACCTTTGCTCTTCCGCAGCATCCACAGGCATTCCAATTCACCATCATCTGCCACCAATTGTGGTAGTTGTATGGCACTATCCTGCGACAACCACACCGTGCCACCACAATTGTGACGCCGATATGTAGCCCGAAAGCGTTGCAACTGTTTGTTCCTACTCTGCATTAGCATAATTCGACCCACATTGAAAGCCAGGGATATAAAACTGTTGGTAGTGTTGGCATTCAACATTTTAGGTGGGACATTTTGAGAATCATCCCTAAAGGTTACTGCCGAACCAGCCAGATTGGTCTGAAATAGATATTCCTCTATCTTAAAGGTGAGCGTCGTATTAAAGGGGATCACAAACTTGATGGCGCAATAGTAGTTGGTCAAATTGTTAAGCGATTGTATGGATATGGCACCTGCAGGCTGATCTTCGATATCTGGTGGACACAATGATGGTTGGCTTGAGCTGTAGCGGGCACGAATTGAAGTGCCGGTTAGATCAAATTGTCGAAGATTTATAATGGCAAGCATAAAGTTATCCGAAGATTCAATGATGCCACTACCATTGTAGTTGTTCAAATTGAATTCGGTTATTAGGGACATTTGGTTTTCATCATTGTGGAAAGAGAACTGCGGTCGCGTCGATAATCTCCAACTGAATGCAAAGAGCCTGAAAAGATAAGAGTTTAATAAGAATTAATCAAGAAATTAGGAGAGCGGTGGCGTAGATGGGTGAAGGATAAAAGTCGGAATTACAGGGGATTAAACCGTAGAAAAACAGAGTAAAAGTCAAGAAAATTTTACATTTTGTAAAGGAAATAATTATATAACGGGCGGTAAGCAAGGCGTTTTCAGAGATTGAGAAGCAGTCAAAACTCTTGGGCTTAGCGGTAAATGAGGAAAAGACGAGGTTCCTAGTCTCAGCGCGCAGTGAGTCTGTTGCAATGGGAGAGTACAACTTTAACGTTGTAAAGGACTTTGTCTACCTCGGAACGATGATTACCAGCGACAACAACATCAGTCTGAAGATCCGAAGAAGAATAACTCTTGCAAACTGATGTTACTACGGGCTTAGTAAGGAGTTCAAGAGCACAGCCCTCTCTTGAAAAACGAAAATTGCGAGTGGCGGGCATTAATTGCAGTGGCCGAGACCGTCAAACGGTTGTGATAGAAATATCGGGCCAAATAAGAAGAAGAAAAAGATGATTCTAGATGGATTTCGTGTGGTAAACACGAATCTGTTTTCAGAAATAGTCCATTACATCTAGATCATTAGTAATTTAAGCTTAAAGTTGCTCAAAGTGCATATGCAATAAGCCCGACTATAATATACTCTGAACCCGTCTGTATTATATCTTAATTATACTCTGTACCAGAGGTACACAGAGTCTATTTAGTTTGTGCAAAAGTATGTAACAGGCAGAAGGAAGCATCTCCGACCCTATAAAGCAGAGCTCGCAAAAAACTCTCAACTCTTTTAGCGTGTCAACAAAAAATAGTTAGGTTACGGACACAACGAAACAAAGCAAGCGAAAGACAGTTTCTGTTCTGTTTTTTCTGTTTGTTTCTAATTAAAAAAAAAAAAAAAAGTAAAGGCCCCAAGTTTATTGTTTGTTTTTTATTTTAAGCCAACCTATACAAAAAAACATAAATGTTTTCACCACAAACACATAAACCACCCGACACTGTTGCTCTCAGAGCAAAGACCCTTTTTTCGTTCCTCTTTCTCTCCTGTCATTCACTGACACTTTTGCCGAGAGCAAAGAGTTTTTCCAAAGTGTTTTTTGCGTACGTACATGTGGTTGTGTGTTGCGCTGTGTGTATCTTTGTATAACGAGCGTTTAATCATAAATCTTCGCTCTCTATTAAAAATGAGGTCTGACCTTGAACCTCCCACTTCTGGCCATTGTGGTGGACTATCTACAATTAGAGCTTAGAAACCCAATTGCATTGATATTCACCCAATAATTAGCTTGGACTTGAACACTCCCCCGCTCTCGCACGACAAAGGCACTCATTCCAACTATTTCCATGTTTCCTTTTTTTTTGTTAGACGCAGTATACTCCGATAATCGTGTGAACATTGGGCATGCTTTTTTTAAAGACCCTTTGGAGGTCAGCAACTTCTTAACCGCCCCACAGATGTATTAACTTTTTTTTTTAATTTTGTGTAGCCCTACCACACACTCATTTGTCAACATACAATAAGGGAGAGATTTTACGGAAGGGACCACCTTATAAAGGGTGATTTTTTAAGAGCTATGGGAAAGTTTTTCAAAAAAAAAACACATAAAATTCAGAAAAATGCATGAAATCTTTATTTGAATCGATAGTACGGTCCATATAATTTAATGTTTGAAGATTATTTCATGCAAATGTTGACCGTGACTGCGCCTCAAATGGTCCATCCGCTTAGTCCAATGTTGGCATACTCTTTCCAACATTTCGGCCGGTATCTCACGAATAAATGCTTCAATGTTGTCTTCCAATGCGTCAATTGAAGCGGGCTTGTCTGTATAGACATGAGCTTTAACATAGCCCCACAAAAAATAGTCTAAAGGCGTTAAATCGCATGATCTAGGCGGCCAATTGACCGGTCCCGAACGTGAAATAAAATGTTCACCGAACTCGCCTCTCAATAAGTCCATTGTTGCGCGTGCTGTATGGCATGTGGCACCGTCTTGTTGAAACCACATGTCATGCAAGTCAAGCTCTTGCATTTTGGGCAAAAAAAAAGTTGGATATCATCTCACGGTAGCGCTCACCATTCACTAAGGTCCAATGATGCCACCAGCCCATAAACCGCACCAAACTGTGACTTTTTCTGGATGCATTGGTAGCTCTTTCAATGCTTCTGGCTAATATTCACTCCAAAATCGACAATTCTGCTTATTTACGTACCCATTGAGCCAAAAATGAGCTTCGTCGCTGAACACAATTTTTCGGTCAAAAAGTGGATCTTCGGCCAACTTTCCAAGAGCCCATTCACCAAAAATTCTACGTTGCGGTAGGTCGTTCGTCTTCAATTCTTGCACCAGCTGTATTTTGAAAGGCTTCACACCTAAATCCTTCCGCAAAATTTTCCACGTTGTTGAGTAACAGAGATAAAATTCAATAATTTGCAAGCGTTGTTCGTTTGTAAGACGATTCATGGTTAAATTATAGACCAAACTGAAGATGTTTGACAGTGAAACAAAACACGAAACGTGCGTGAGCTGTTTAAACCAGTGTTGCCAAAAAGATAATAGCTCAAAAATCATCCTTTATAATCAAAGGGGGTTCTCAAGGAAATGGAACATAGAAATTGTCGTCTACACAGAGAAAACAAAATTAGCAACACGCCAGGTGTAGAAACGACAATCCTAAACGAAACGCAGTTCACTTTGCAAAATCTCACACGAAAACGTAGAAAACAGAAAGCTACACGTGGCGTTCTACACGAACGTGTAGAAATAAAAAAAGTGAACGAGGCATGCAGCAAAGTTAAATGCGGCGTGGACAAATGCAAAGGCTACATGACAAGAGAAAATCAGCGTTTTTTCAAAGTATTTCAACAATTTTCATTAAGCTTTCTGAATTCCACAGGGAAATGTAGGTTTTCTACATTAACGTTTAGATAATGAAAACCTACACGCGCGTGTAGAAATTCTAAACGAAAGTGTAGCGCAAAATCGGCACAGAAAAGTTAAATTTTTCGTCTAGAAAACTGTTTTCCACACGTGCTGTGTAGGGTTTCTTAACAAACGTTAAGGTTTTTAAATGCTAAATGCTACATTTAGAAAATCTACACGAAACTTGTAGCTCATCGTCGCTTCCCTTTGGAACTGTGATTTGCCGCATTGCCGCGCGAGTGCTTTTATAGTCGTATGGGCTAAGTCGCCGGTAATTGTGTCTATGTTCCCGAGACAAGGTAAGAAAGTTGAAAGTTCGAACCCAGACGAGATAAGTAGTTAAAAAATAAAAAAAAATAGAATTGTAAGTTTTTCGGAAGGAAGACCCTACCCTCTCTGTGCCCCTTCCTCCCATTCCTCCCCACACTACCCTTTTCCACACATACCCTTATGTAAGTAGTTTAGTTGAAAGTAGGATTTTTTTTTATGTGCTAAACGTGTAGAAAGCTACATGCCGCATTTAGAAATGTAGAAATGAGAAAGCTTTACAAACGTAGTGGGTTGAAAATCGCTGTGAAACGTGTAGAAAAACTACATTTTCGTGTAGTTTTTACATAATTTTTTTTCTCTGTGTACATCTAAACATTTGCTAGCTTATGGATTATTTCACTTACCCCAAGCTTTCGTTCCTTTTCGTTGCTTTAATGTCGGCTAAATTGAGAAACTCCAATCGCACTCGTTGCCCTTTGGGCACAGTTATGTGCCAGCGGCAGACTCGATACCGGTTGGGCATCTCTTGAATTGGTATCGCCAGATTGCCAGATGCTCCATTTACGTTGCGATAGCACAATCCACCGGCACGCTCAAAGTTAAGCTTAAATCCGCGATAGTTATTCACATTCTTCACTGACCTAAAACGTATGGTCACCATATTACTATTCAGGGAAAAGAAAAGGGGTGCGCTAGCATTTCCGTACAATGTCAGCGGCACCCTTTCCATATCCGTCAGAATTTCAATGGAATCGCTTTGACTTGTACCGACAAAGGGCAAATGCAAATCCGTGAAGTTCAACTCAATGCGCGCATTTTTGGGCAATTTTATGCTATACTCGCACACCGCTGGTTTAGGGTAACCACCTAAAGCTGGATAGTTCTCGGAGCTTATCTCGCCTATGTAGCTGGTATAGACGCCGCCACAATGACTAAGCGAGACATTTAACCTAAAGCCACCGTGCGGTTCGCTCAGTTGTGTTTGGTAGTGCACCAGCAGCATATTTCCAGTGCTGCGTATGGTCGTTGGGGGTCTCGCACAACTGCGCAAGAGACGGCGAGACAGCTGGGTGGAACCGTCATAGAGCTCAACGATTTCCTTTGGACATTGGTGCAAGCTTAAGTCGAAGTTATCAACAAAATTGGCGGCAATGGTTTCACCCGGTGGCGCTATCACCAACCAAGTGCAATCTGAATGGGCGTGAGGAACGTAGGGATATCCGGGTGTGCTTATGTTATAGCTGCTAGCAAAATGGGTTAATTGTATTTCTCCATCGCATTCGCTATACTCGCGATAGGTAAGAATCCAACGATTGGACGGTAGGTGAGGGTTCAGCTTCTCCGCAACCAGATATTTGATAAAGGCATGGTTGCCACTGGTGCGAAATGAGGTGGTGGCAAAACCCCGCAGATTACAAAACTTTCCATTGGTCAGCAAAGGAGCAGCATCATCCAGACCATCGTAAAGCAGTCCGTATACTGGGCAGGTGATATTGGGCATTGGGACAATTCTGGCATATTCGATGCTTATATCAACCTTTCGACCGGGACGCACCTCGATGTGCCATTCGCATACATCCGTGTCCGTAGTTGATAGCTGCTGTTCCGAATCCAAAATGGTACCCACAGGACCCGTCATATTCGAACCGCAAGCGGTACGCACAATAGTTTTGAAGCCGGTTCCATTTATGGACTCATCGCTCTTGAAGAGCAATCTAAGGTTTGGAGTGCCATGGATGCGTTTAAAAGGTTTG
Organism: Lordiphosa collinella; assembly: GCA_018904265.1. NCBI lineage: Eukaryota > Metazoa > Arthropoda > Insecta > Diptera > Drosophilidae > Lordiphosa > Lordiphosa collinella. The sequence goes on from JAEIFV010000014.1 coordinate 635,833, forward strand.
TACGCCAAGAGGTCGCTATCATTGCAAAAGCGTCCTTGATTACTCCAATCGCGTAGGTTACTCGAGCTTTCAATCTGCAAATAGTCGGCCGTGCAACCCTCCAGCGCTTCCAGTTGAACTTTGTAGACATCTACATAGGCATGCTGGGTGGGATCTTGCAACTTAAAAGTCCATTCGCAGTTTAGGTTTTTCGCATAACCATTTGGATAGCCGGGAGAGTTAAGCAAGATTCTTGCTTGTTTGATTGTGAACGTTTTATGACACTCTTCGTCCTTTACCGTAACCATGCCCTTTATCTCCGAAATATCCAGCACATGCCACTTCAAGCGGAAGGCATCAAAGTCTGCATTGATGGTCTTCAAGTAGATCACATTAGAGCTGGAGGTAAACTGCCAGGGAGAGCTACCTATGCTGATTTCCAGTGCAGTATCATCGTATCCATCGAATAGCTAGAAATTGTAGGTATTAGAAAAATTAAGTTTTGCAACGTTATCGACCAGAAGACATCATAAAAGACAATAATACAAAAACTACAAGGTAGCGCAACCGGAAGTGCCTTTTCGCCTGCGCGAGAAACACACAGTATATCCAGGTTTTCGATAGGAAGTTACTCGCTAAACCAGGAAATCGAATGCGAATCGAATGTCAATTCGAACCGTTGAATCATCGAACCAATGTCGACTGACGCTGCGCAGTGTGCTACTTTGTAACTACATAGTTATTGTATCATCATGATGCTAAACTACTGCCTAATTTGGACCAGCACAATCGGCAGTGCTTATTCGTCCCCTGGGATGAAAACTTCAAAATCAGCAGCAGCACTTTCGATGTTCTTACTTTTGACAGTTATCGATAGAAGTACCAGTTAATCGAAAGCGACTCCAGTTCGATAAAACGGATTGAATTCTTGAATCATCCAACCAAGGTCGACCAAGAATATGGATTTGTGCAATCCACTTTCTTCAGGTCCTTAATTCATTATAATCTGTACCAGAGGTACACATGTAACAGTATGTAACAGCCAGAAGAAATCATCTCCAACCATAATGTATATATATTCTTGATCAGCATCAACAGCCGAATCGATATAGCCATGTCCGTCAGTCTGTCCCTATGAACAGATCTCAGAGATGGTAAGAGATAGAAGTTCGTCGTGTATGGGACAAAAACTTCTAGTACTTGCAGGCAGATCATGTTTATTTTCAATTTTTGCCACGCCACTTCCCGCCCCGGCAATTTAGAAAAAACGTCATATCTCCGTCAGTTTTATAGATAGAAGGTTTGAACCTTCTTGACATATTTTGAAATCAAGTTTATTTATCGATCCGCCAAAGGGTTGGTAAAGATCGGATGAACTGTTGTCGAGTTATAAGAACAAGTAAGGGAGCTGTAGTCGACTACGAAATACCCTGTTCCCTTGACTTCTTGTGTTTTCATACACATATACACACACTCACACATACACACACACACTCTAAACAAGGTCCTTAAACTAGCAATAAAAGCGAATCCCCATTCATTTGTTGACCTATATGATGCCTGCATATCAGAGGGCATCTTTCCGGACAGGTGGAAACGGCAGAGGCTAGCTCTAATTCCAAAAGTAGCAAATCTATCCGAAAGCGTATCGGCATATAGACCAATATGTATGCTAGACACCACTGGAAAAATTCTAGAGCGAATTATTCAGAAACGACTGGAAAATGCAGTGGAAACTTGGATGTCCCCTATGCAATACGGATTCCGGAGCAAGCTGCAGCGAGCCAGGCCATCGAAGGGAAGCGTTGGAGGTTTGGAAGCAAGGAGTACTGCCTTGTTGTCACGCTCGACATAAAAAACGCATTTAATTCAGCAGGATGGCAGCATATACGGCAAGCTATTGGTCCTATAGGGGTCCCACCATACCTAGCTGCCATTATTGAAGACTACCTCAGCAACAGAGTACTCCTGTACGAGACTGACCTGGACACAAAACAGTACAGCATCACCAGAGGTGTTCCTCAAGGGTCGGTACTGGGCCCTATGCTCTGGAACATTATGTATGTTCCGTGCGCCTACAACTGCCGACAGGAGCTACGTCAATTGGATTCGCCGACGACATCGCCATTGTGATAGTAGCAAAACAAATCGAGGAAGCAGAACGAACGTGTAACCAGGCGATTTCTATTGTGAAACTGTGGCTTGAGAGTATGGACCTGGTTTTAGCCATACACAACACGGAGACGGTGCTCATAAGCAGTCGAAAAGTAGTGGAGACGGCCACGATAAGGGTAGGTGATGCCACCATTACCTCTCGGCCCTACATAAAGTACCTCGGGGTTATGATTGACCACAGGTTAAACTATAGCGACCACCTGGCATATGCTAGTCAGAAGGCAAGCCTTGGCCAGAGTCATGACCAATATAGGGGGCCCTAAACAGTCGAGACGGAAACTCCTCGTATGTGTAGTTGGCTCAACAATGCTATAAGCGGCTCCTGTTTGGGCACATGCTGCACGTTTTGACTCCTACGTACGAGCAGCAAACGGAGGGCACCGGTTCTGCGCTCTAAGAGTCATATGCGCTTTCAGAACAGTGTCGAATGATGCAGCTTTGGTGGTGGCGGGACTTATCCCATTCGACCTGAAGGCAAAAAAGGCGGCGGACATCTTTAAGGGAGAATCGGATGGCATATCAATGGCTGAGTATAGAGCGGAATTGCGAAAGGAGACCCTGCGGAGATGGCAAGTTAGATGGGATGTATCACCAGAGGACGATGGACGCATAGCCTAATCCATAATATAGGGCTCTGGCTAGACAGAAGACACGGACAGGTGACATACTACTTGACGCAACTACTCACTGGACATGGATGTTTGAGATCCTATTTGCATAGGTTCAATCATAAAGACGACTCGTACTGCCCCGACTGTACAAGGCAATCGGTCATCCAAGACGCAGAACACGTTATTTTTGATTGTCCGTCTTTCTTAAGTGAACGAACTGAACTAAGCAGGCAGTTTGGGAGGACACCAGCCGCTAGTAACCTGATGAATATAATGCTTGAGTCAGAACACAATTGGTCTGCAGTCTGCAATATGGCCACAACCATTTTTCAAAAACTGCGCTGCGCAGAAAGACTGCGAAATTCGAATACATAGGAGAGAAACCTAGGTGAGCCTTGGGCATTCCCCCCGGCGAAGTAATACCTAACGGTAGTTCCGCCGGGAATCGGGATGTGGGTGGATTGCTTAGTGGGTGCGGTAACTCAAGTCCCACACTTTGGTAGTTACTTTCTAGCGCCAAACCGGCTTCAAAGCTTTCAACCAGCCCTCCAAAACAAAAAAAAAACATGGCTAAATCAACTCAGCTCGTCGTGCTGATCAAGAACATATATACTTTATGTGGACGGAGATGCTTCCTTCAATGCGTTACAAACATCCGCACAATTTTATAAAACCCTCTGCAAGGGTATAAAAAAGTTATTAAACAAAACCTTATCTTAATAACTAATACGTGATCTTATGGATCCACCATCTTAGTAAACCTCTTTTCTTGCTTACCAAAAGTCCCGAATTGTATTCCTCGAAATCCATGACCACTCGCCGGTCCCGCGTAACAAATATACGCCAGCTATAGGGTTGATCATCCCCACGTACTGCCAATGTGGATGGTGATTCAATGGTGCCATTTTTCTGCAACGTCAGCTCATTGTCGTGCACTAGAAAATTGAACCCAGTTTATCGATACATAAAAAATCTATTTGGTTAGCATTTACCATAGTTCCAGCGTAATTTGAAGCCATTTCCACTATTTCCGGGCAGACTACGGAACTTAATCCATAGCTCTGATTTCACTCTCAATGGGTTATCCGGGACTTTCTTGTCACAGTAGAGACCTAGCAGGGGAGCTTGAATTCCCTCACGTATCTCAAGAAAGTCTTCATTGCAATGCAAAGAATTAATTATATCCAGAGCCTCAAAGGTCAACTGAATGACATTGCCAGCTGGGACCTTAATTTCCCACACACATTCCACATTTGCCGGATAACTGTCCGGATAGTTTGGTGAGCTGAGTGTGCCACGTACAGAGCTAATTTCTCCACCGCAAGTATTATCCAATCTGGAAAATTGTGCTCTGAAATTGATACCGTTTGCCTGGATGCGAACATTGTTAGCAGGCACCACCAAAGTGGCCGAATGCTCCTGACACAACTCATAGAGCAGCACTTCATCGTCATCGTTTTGTATCCTAAGACCCTGCGTACAATTGCCCGTTGCACAAGCCGTACACTCCAACTGGTTAATGTTTAAGCTAAGCTTAGTACCTTCAGGAGCTTCCAATAACCAGCTACAGTCCTCATCAACTCTCGATTTCAGATAGCCCTCAGCGGTTGACAATGTACCACCGCATTGCCGATTAAAGCGCAGGGCGAATCTACCCCAGTTACCGGCCTGAACCTTAAACCGTATGCGGAATCTCTGACCATGTAGCAAACGTATCATGAAATTCTTATCGCCGCAAGCACGCTCCAAAAATATCTCGTTGTTGTCCAATTCCAGCTTAGTTAGCTCCACAAAGGCCACAGAGCAATTGGGTGAATCAGTTAAATTGAAGTGCTCAGACTGCAATTTAATGGAATAACTATCGGGAACCTGTTATGGGAAGAAAAATATCTTTAGTAAAGGTAAAATATGTTCAATAGAATAGACCGTTTCCAATACATGGCTATCCCGTTCCAGTACCGACCACAAATTTTGAATCCAATCTGATCCCATTCCGAATTCTCTTCAGAAATTTGGTTAAAAGTCGCAAAATTTACGAAGAAATAAAAACCACCAGAAACCACTTCAAAGAATGAAATACGTAACCGAGCTCCCATTTTCATTTTCAAAATTATGCGATTCTGAGACCAAAATGGCTCCGAAATGAAATAAAATGAAAATGGATATTGGAAAAAACCAAAATACTCTAATTTTAGATCACTAAAACTAGATACTAGAAAAATAATTGGAAAGAATGAAATTCGGAAAACAAAAAGTAGGATAAGCCGGGTGGCTCAGCGGCTAGTGTGCGCGACCGCTGTGCAAGAAGTCGTGGGTTCGATACCGCCTCGGAACATCTAATGAAAAGTTTTTTCTTTGAATAAACTTTACACCCGGTCACCCCTCTCAGCTGTTGGCGCCAGCATTGTAGTAACTAGCCATGAAAAGCTTCTCAAGCTGCCGTTCGGATTCGGCGTTAAACTGAAGGTCCCTTTCTCTTGTGCAAAAAATTAGAAGCGCACAAGCCAAGATATTGAGAGAAGCTCGGCTTTGGCCCTTTGGGGCTGTGTCAACGTGACAAGCCTTGGGGCTGTGTCAACTAGACAAGCCATTTTACTTTACTTATCTACCGATTGTCCGTCATGTCTGTCTGTCCAACCGACAATTAGTCCGTCTCTCACGTATAAATAAACAGAACTCTGGGATTGGTCAAAAAAATACAGTTTGACAGGTATACATCTCTTCTACGCCTGCAGGCAGATCCCAAAGCTTACGCTTCAACATTTGATTTCCACGCCCTTCCCAGCTCCCGACAATTTGGAAAATAGACGTCATATCTCCGGCAATGTATCTAGTATAAACAACAAGATCTGGCCCGGCAAACTTCGTACCGCCTAATTTGAATAGAATAGCTAATAGAAAATTCAACGTTAAATAAATGAAGTACAAAGATTTATTCACGTCAAAAGGTAACATTTAGTAAATTTCTTGAAAAAATTTAAAAGCTTAAAAAATAATTGATTTGTTTAAATTTGGATTGTCTAGTGTCATTGTGGTCTTAAAACAATGCAAATATTGTTTAACAATAAGCATTTTCATGAAAAGGACGCTTAATTCTCGGATGGACGGATGACCTCGAGCCGGTTACTAACGGTTTGGCTTGGTTTGCCCGTCTTATTCCGCTAAAAGCAAGACTGCAAACCTCTAAAAATCTACCAAAGGTTCGGTCCGGTGGTTCGAAACCAATTAAAAAATTCAAAGTTCGGTTAGCGGACAGGTTCCTGGAGCCCCTGAACCCAAGGTTTTGGTTCGAACCTTGGGTCGCATGAAAAAAGTAATAGTTTGACTTTCGACTTTTTACGTTGATAATAAATATACTCTTCTTCGCCATCAGACGTTGAGTCATTTCTAGTCACTTAGAGAAATGTCTTAGGGTGGGAGATCTTCTTGAATGATAATAACTAGTCAGTTTTAGACTCGTATGCTGGACGTGGACTTCTTTAATCGCCATTGTGTAAATGTATAAATCTCTAACTACCCTTAACAGCAACTATTTTTTTTCTTCGTTGATTATAAGTCTAGTTTTCTTAAAATTACCCGGTTGAGAAAAAATGGGTTTGACAGAAATTGAAAAAATTGAAGATCCCAGATTATGAAAAATTGTGACAAAAATCGGTACATACGGAAATTTTGTAAATAGGAATTTATCCCTGTCCCGTTCCTAAGGATTTTTTAACTCTAGAACTAGCTAGATTCTTTTTGTCATTTTCAAGAAGACAAAAGTATTATTCATGCAAGACCTACCTGCACCAACCAATTGCATTCCACATTGGTATCAGCCACCTCTGCTCTATCGTCATGCTCATGAAAATCAGGGCTGGCAATAATGCCGCTGCTGCTGCTTACATATCCACCACAACCCGCTGGTAAAGTGACATAGCTGGCCTTGAAGTATTTGCGTGCACGCGTGGAGCTACTATGAAAACGCACATGCAGCTCATTGCCCGGTGAGACTAGGATCTGCGAGTCAGTTTCCACCGAACAACTACGCAGAAGCACATCTGTAGGTTTGAAAAATCCTCCCGTCTCTGGTATGGAAATTGTTAGTGCATCCTCGGTGCAATCCCGTTTCGGTGTCTCGATGTGCACCTCTTTTATTGTTAGACGTATACGCTTGCCCTCCGATACTTTAATAAGCCACTCGCAGTCTAGGTCCACACTGTAGGGAGTACTAGGTGACTCAAAATGTCCACCATCTAGCAGTAGTTGTTCACCGCAACCCACACGTGTATATTCAGCACGAAATCCTTGAGCCTGCATAGAAGCATCACTGCTAAAGTGCAGCATCAGGCGATTACCTTGGCTAGTGATGGGTTCTTGCCGATTGCTGCTGCAAAGGCGTTGCTCGCTTAATTGGTGTTCATCTTGCAAGTCGCGCAGCATGACAAAGTCATAGTCACAACTCTTGGAGCTGATCTGCTCCACCGATAGATGCGAAAAAGTAAGATTTACATGACTATGACCAGGACCAGCGCGTATTTCCCACACACAGTCGGTGTCTGGCGGATAGTTTTCGGGAAAGTTGGGCGTCTCAATGGCACCCTGTATCCCGTCCAGTTGAACATGACAATCCGTCGAGTAGTCGAGCACAAAACTTATGCCATCGGGTTCTTCATGATTGACATCATAACGCACCAATACCCAATTGCTGGTGGATCTTAAGGTTAACATTTTACCAGTTGAACTGCAAATCAGCTTCAAGACAGGACTCCGCGTAGTTGGGCCATCGTATAGGGTTAGCTGTCCGTTGCAAAGATTCTCGCTGGAACTTTGTAGCTGTATGGCCACCCTTGAACCCTGCGCCACCGCAATTTGCCAGTCACAGGCCACAGCTCCGCGACTACCCTCCATGGAATGTGGCGAGTGAATGGATCCTACGGGCGAAGTGAGCTTACCGCCGCAACCAGTTTCGACCATTTGCCAGTTTAGACGAAAGCCACTCTCCTCTATGCTACTATCTGAATGAAATTGCAAGAACAAGGCGTTGCCAAACGAAGGCAAACGTGGTGGTATACGAGTACCACAATAACGACCGATGAGCGGTGACAGGGGCATATCGCCATTCCTAGAGAGAAGGAAAAAGAGTGAGAGCGTAGGGAAAATTAATGCAATAAAAATATTAATCGGCGGTGTCCCGAAACCTCTTCCAACCCAAAAGCAATTCTCGGTGTCCTAGAAATCTCTTTCGGTTGGATTCAAAGCTCTCGTATTGTGTTGGGAGATTTTGGCATACCATCCTATACACAAACCAGCCAATACATTCCCAACCAATAGCGAATTCACCAAACCACGCAATTTATCAGCACTGTTTTTGTAGTAGGACCATAATCCTAGCACACTCCCTTTCGAACTCGACTTCGGACTAGACTTTCGAACTGAACGAAATCTCTCGAAGTTCTGGGACACCGACGGATTTCACTAGAGATTTGCAAACCAACCGAAGCCTAAATCTCTAGAGATTTCCAGGACACCCCCGAATAATTTTATATTTATCATCATAGTTTTATTCCACCAATAACGGAGGTGTCCCAGAAATCTCTTCCAACCAAATTCCAACCCAAAACCAATTCTCGGTGTCCTAGAAATCTCTTTCGGTTGGTTTCAAACCTCTAGTATTTTGTTAAGAGATTTGTAGAAACCAACCCAACCAAACCAACCAACAATGCGACTTCGCTAAACTACGCAAACTTAGCGAACTTAGCAAAGACACAAACAGGGCTGGCAAGTCTGAAGCCACAAATACGTAGAACCAAATCTGTTATCCATTATTTGCGAGCGACGCAGCCCTGTTTTTGTAGTTGAAACATAATCTTATACACACACCTTCTAACTAGACTTTCTAATAAGAAAATGAAATCTCTCGAAGTTCTAAGACACCGACGAATTTTTCGAGCGATTTGCAAACCAACCGAAGCCAAAATCTCTAGAGATTTCCAGGACACCCCGTAAGGATGATTCTGCTCGAATGATCTTTTTATATTCGGCGGTGCCCCAGAAATCTCTTCCAACCAAATTCCAACCCAAAACCAATTCTCGGTGTCCTAGAAATCTCTCGGCTGGTTTGAAACCTCTCGTATTTTGTTGGGAGATTTTGGCAAACCAACCAAAACACAAACCAGCCAATACACTAACCAACCACTAGCGACTTCACGAACCCACGCAATATTTCACTGTTTTTGTAGTAGGACTATAATCTTATACACACACCTTTCGAACTCGACTTTCGAACAGGACTTTCGAAGAAAACGAAATCTCTCGAAGTTTTGGGACATCGACGGATTTCTCTAGCGATTTGGAAACCAACCGAAGCCAAAATCTCTAGAGATTTCCAGGACACCTCCGACTAATCATGTTTTTAACTTTCTAAGTTTTAAGGGTATGCCACACTGCTAACGACTAGGTCAAAGAAGGGGTGCCTACGGTCTATGATAGCACCACGAATTCTTTGTTGCTTTGCGCATAGCATAACACAAGTCGAAGTATATTGGAAAATCAACATCGATTTTGAGATGGATGGCCTAATATAATAATCTTAGGTCTTTGCCAACGGTGGGGCCTATTCAAAACAGTGGTCTGCCGATTAGAGAAGCAGTAAAAACTAAACTAAATCCCGAAATATACAGTCCTGTTCTCATTTCCGACTTCAATCGATCGGAATTGGAAAACGTTATTATACCCTTGCAGAGGGTATTATAAAATTGTGCGGATGTTTGTAACGCATTATAAGAAGCATCTCCGACCACATAAAGTATATATATTCTTGATCAGCATGACGAGCTGAGTTGATTTAGCCTTGTCCGTCTGTCCTTCTGTCCATCTGTTTCTATGCTATCTCCTCCGTCAGTTTAAAAGCTATCCTCACCAAACTTTGCACGAAGTTTTTTGGAACAAATACGCTGCACATTTGTCGGAACCGACCGAATCGGATGACAAGAGCATATAGCTGTCAAAGGAACGATCGGTCGAAAAACAAGTCTTAGTGAGAAAAACATTTTTTGTTTTTAATGGAAACGCCTCCAAAGTACGTATTTCTTAGTTTACTATCCTTTCCCATGATTTCACTAAGCTTGGTCGAAATCGGATGACTATAGCATATAGCTGACATATGACCGATCGGTCGAAAAACTAGTTCTAGTGAGAAAAACTTTTTTGTTTTTAACGAAAACGTCCTTATCATTGGCATACACTTATTTTATATACTTTTACACAATTCTACAAAGTTGGATCGAAATCGGATGACTATAACATAAAGCTCCCAAAGGAACGATCGGTCGAAAAACTAGTTTTAGTGAGAAAAACTTTTTTGTTTTTAATGAAAACGTCCTTTTTATTGGCATATTCTTATTTATATACTTTAACATATTTCTACAGGTTTTATCAAAATCGGTACAAGCATATAGCGAGTATGAATGATCGGTCGAAAAAGAAGTTCTAGTGAGAAAAACTTTTTAGTTTTAAATGGCCTCGTAATTAACAGTGTATTATGCTTTTCCATGACTGCACTAAGTTTGGTCGAAATCGGACATTTATATAGTATAGCTCCCATAGAAAAGTAAGGTCCGAAAAGAATTCTTAGAAAAACTTTTTTATTTTCATTGGAGGCTACAAGGGTTTACAAAACTTCGGCCGAGCCGAAGTTAACATTCCTCTATTTTTTTTTTTTTTTGTGTCGCCCCCCGATAAAGATTTATAACATACCTGATCTCCAGATAATCATCGTAGCAAGCATCCGTTACATGTTCCAGTGTGAAATTGTGTACAACTAACTCAATGCGATGACCCAGTGGAGCTCGTATTATCCATACACAATCTTCAGAAGCTCCATAAGATCTGGGCCAATTTGGGGAACTTATTAAACCATAGCGTAGACTGTAATTTCCACCACAAGCTGTAAGCAAAGATGACTATTATGATTAAACAAATAAACTCAGATTTCTATCTATCTTGCTTGATAACCTTGCGGTGCTGGTTCATAACGAAGGACCACAAAAGCTCCATCACTTTCAGATTTCCAATTTATAGTCAGCAGATCGGAGTCAAAGTAGTCGTCCAAAACAAGGGGCCTGTAAAACATAACGTTTTCTCATATATTCCACGAATTTTATATCAATTGCTACATACCGGTTTGATTCATTGAATGTTACGCTGTATGTAAAAGATATTGATATTAGAAAAAATAAATTATTACAAGTACAAACAAAAGTTTAAAGTAAGGTTTTATATAAAAACTAGCATATAACCCGGCGAGCTTCGCTACGCCGCCGTCAGTCTATACTGACATCACATAAAACCGATGTAGTTTTTCTTTTCCGACTGGCTTTGGGTAACATTACCGTTATCGTTATCGGTATTGCTATCGCTATCGCTATCGTTATCGTTATCGCTTTCGTTATCGTTATCGTTACCGTTTGCCGTTACCGTCATCATTATTTCTTTTACTATCCTTACAAACCAAGTTTTAAGCCAATCGGATGAAAATCGGTTTTTGGCTACTGAGTTTTCCGACCCTAAGGTCAAATTTTCCAACATCAGAAAATTACATTTCAATTCATTTCACTTACTATCCTTACAAACCGAATTTCAAGTCAATCGGATGAAAAATAGACTTTTGCCTATCGAATTTCGCGAGAACTTTCCTTGCGGGCAGATTTTCCGAAATCGAAAAATATGTGTCGAGTTATTTCGTACACTTCGTTTACCAACCCAGCTTCAAGTCAATCGGATGAAAAAAAAAATTACCCATACAAACTTTTCCGGGAATTTGCCGACCCTACTGTCGAATTTTTCAGCTTCGGAGAATCGCATTTCAATTTATTTCACTGACTGTCATCACATACCGAATTTCAAGTCAATCGGATGAAAAATGGATTTTTGCATATCGAACTTCCCGAGAATTTTCTTGTGGGCGGATTTTCCGATATCGGAAAAATACATGTCCAATTATTTCGCATACTTTGCTTACAAACCGGATTTCAAGTCAATCGGATGAAAAATTAAATTTTCCCCATACAAACTTTTCCGACGCTTTTCCGGGTGGAATTTTCCGAAACCCCGTCTAAGTACGCACTTTCACTACATAAGGAAACTTCTGTCCAAATTTCAGCCCTCTAGCTCTTACGGTTTAGTCTGTGCGACGGTCACCAGTCAGTCAGTCAGGATGAACAGTTTTATATATATACAGGCCTGTTCCCGTTTTCGATTTCGATCAGATCATGCGGAATCGGAATTGGTAGCTGTTCCCGTTTCCGAAAACCGATCAAGTTATTCGGTTTCAAAAGTTTTGCCTTAGAGTCAGTGGAATGAAAATTAAATGCAAATTTTCTTGCAAGTATTTTTTTTTAACATGTAAATTTGTGATTTTGAGTATCTATGATATAACGGCCATAATTCGATGTAAAACATTTTGTTAAATTTGTACCCTGACAAACATCAACCGAGCTGTTCGCAATTCCGAACTGCCTTGGTGATTAAAATTCGATATCGATTCGAACTTTCATTCGAAAGTCAATCGATTTCTATTTCCCCGAAAACGGGAACACCAAAATTAAAACGATTCGGATTGCGATCGTTTTACTTTTCATTCCACTCGGAAACGGGAACAGGCCTGATAGATAACAGCCAATTACATTGAGAATTTTATATAGCTTGTTAAAACATGCAAGACTTATAATAGCCAATTTGAACACTAATTCTATAAATGCACTTGTCTAGCGACTGGAAGACTCTGCCACACTCGTCGACCAGATAATAACCAATATCTTGGGCTTGACATAGGTTGTTAAGGTTCAATCAATTTGTTTGGTCTAAAGTTCAGTTTGCCGGAATTTCGGATCGGTTCAAAACTTAAATATTTTTGAATTTTGGAAAATTGAGCATATATATCACGATTTTCGGAAAATTTTAAGGTTTAACCTAATATTTCAACGGCGTAGTTTAGTTTTTAAGCCAATGTAGGGGGAGAACATATTGTAGAAATGTATTGAAAAAGCCCTAACAATATTTGTCTTAATAATAAAATTTGTATACCTAACTGGCGGGTTATTTGTTAACTTATTTGTTAAATACCTGGTCAAATGGTATCCTTCCCGACCAGTGCTATTGTCGAATATGGTAAATGTGCCACTTGATCTTCCATAGCGATATAATTTTATATGCTTTCTTCCTGGCACCTCAATGATCCACTGACATTCTGGATGGAAATTCATAAGTTCTTCTTGCGGTGCAGTTAGAATACCACCACAGCCTCTGCGACGAAAAGTATACTCCACACGTAGACCACGACCCAAATGGGCATTACCGGCTCCATGATAAACCAGTCGTGCCTCGTTTAACTCGGACAATAGTAATTGATTTTGCCATTCCTTGGTAATACGTCGTTTTTCATAACGCGATAGATAAATCTACAAAACGTTGATAAGCGTAATTCAGCTGATGCATGTTTAGGTTAAAATTCACTTACATCCAGATAGTTGGTCTGATTTGTATCCGCTAAGGTTTGATTTTCTGAAGTGCTGAGAGATAAATCAGTTATTTTCAACTCCACAACCATGCCCAATGGTCCACGTATATTATATGTACAGGTCATGTCATCAAAATAGGAATTGGGATAGTTGGGAGTGGTTATAATACCGCCAAGTGGATTGCTAAAGTTTCCATTGCAGACTAAATTAAAAGGAGAGAGAGATACGATTATTATCTGTTGAAACCTACAACTCCAGTCTTACATATGTACGAGGGTGGATCCATAAGAAACCAAGCAGATGCATGTCAAATTTATTTTCCAATGTTCATCCCGATTTTAATAATGCTTAAACTGATTGAGATTTATGTATCGCTTGATGTCTAACGTAAAAAATCGAGCCACTCATCAAGGCTATAAACTAAGCTACGCGTTCCGTAGTTAAGGCATTGGCACCCTGCTATTTAAAGTACACTATTTTGACGTTCAGCAAGTGTTATAAGCAGAGCTAGCAAATAACAATTGACCGTTTTTCGTTGTTTGAAAATTACAGTTATTTACGGACCCTTTGAGAAAAAAGTCAGAGATGAACCGTTCACATCGGCTCATGAACGAATCGCTCAGTGTTCAACGAAAAACCAATGGACTTGTTAACATTTTGCTCTGCTCATTGACTGAGCAGATCGACGCGAGCGAAGAAGATAAAAGTCATTTGCGTTTGTGTGTGTGTATGTGTGAGTGAGGTGTCTGTTTGGGCTTGCGACTCACACAAGCCACACAAAACAAATAAAAGAAAAAAAGACTCTTTGAGGTGAGTCGTTCGGCTTTTTGCTCATCTACTGACTCTTAATGTGGGAGCGCTCAGTCGGATCGCTGTCTATAAATTGTTGTTGAATGAGCAAAACAAGAAAAGCTCCACTGAGAACAGTCAACTGAAAACAAAAACCAGCATGGATTTGTTCGGTTTTATTATTGTGCAGACCGCAAAGGCAAAAATGTTCAATTGTTATTTACGGGGCTCTGGTTATAAGTTTATCAACGATTTCATCGGTGATTTGATCTTTTGGTCCGTTCCGGTCTTTTCTCAAGTCTATCTCCCTTTGTCTTTCGGATTAATCTCACGATAATCCCATTCGACTACAAAAGCAGAAGAAAACCTAGACGATATTGTATTTTTTTGAATTGCTGTTAGGTTACCTAACTAAGGTATACTTATTGATCCACCCACGTATACACACCTCTTCTATAGCTAAGCTCAAAGCTTTTCTTCAGTTTTAATCCATATAATTGATATTCATATCGTATCAGTACCACCTCACTCTGAGAGATCAATGGCTGCAGCTCATCCTCCTTGGGTTGTCCACAATAGCGTCGTAACAGCGGAGCTGTATCATTCCGACCATCAAATATCTCAATCTTTTGGTATTGACACTCATCCGAGGATAACAAATTTATATGCTCGAATTGTAAATGGATCTGTGTACCTGGCGGTTGTTCGATAAGATACAAACATATCTCGGCATTCATATAACCACTAATGCGTCCGCTCGCCTGGGTAAAGCTGCCACCGCATCCGGGTTCACCTGGCACCACTTCATAGTGTAATTGAAATGAGCTTTCCGCTCGCGTTGGACCCGTATGAAAGTCCAAACGTAATCTATTCGAAGAGCTGTGCAGGGGAGCAGGCAGATCCGTCTGACAGGCCTTAAAAAGCTGTCGATCAGCATCATACACACTCAGCGTATCCGAACTGCAATTACTAACAAGATTGCTACCCAAATTCATTTCATAGAAACGTAAGAGCAGGCGACTACCAAACGGAGCCCTCCAAATCCAACGGCAATCTAGGCCAGGTCTGGCTTTACCCGGGTAGCCGGGTGAGCGTATGATGCCAGTCTGTCCCAGAGTTAAGCCGTTGAATTCCGCACCACAAACCATATCCTGAGAAGTCCAGGTCATATTAAAGCCATGTCCTTGTGTTGAATTGTCCGAACGAAACCAGAAGAAGATCTGATTATGAGAGGAGACTATACTGCCATTCCCAAAAGGTAGTTGTGTACCACAGAATCTACCCATAAGACGAGACGCCAATGTGTTACCATCATGAAGCTGCAGATAGTCGTTGGTACATTCCCTAGATGTTTCCAGATCAAACATACCAAATGTTACATTCAACACCATATTGGGTAAAGTGCGTATGATAAAGGGACAACGCTCATCCGGTTGATAATACTCTTCGTTCGAACTCAACGGGGGAAAATGTAACGCTCCACTCATACTTCTTAGCGTGGCTCCACAAAAGTTGCGCAAATGGGAGCAACTAGTTCCCGTATAACCAGGGGCACAATTACATTGATATTGGTTACCCGGCAGTAGACGACATGTACCACCATTCTGGCAAGGACTCGGGTGACAGGCATCTGCCTGGTCGCACAAGGCACCCGAATATCCGGGCTGGCATATGCAACTGGTGCCATGTGCTCCACTAAGCACGCAAGTGCCATTATTCTGACACAAATGCTGTTCACAGGGTTCTCGACTGGAATCCTCGTTACAACCCTCGGGTCCGTATCCATGACCGTAAAAACCCAAGGGACAGCTGCAGACCACTGTGCCAGAGATGTATTCACACTTGGCCGAGGGATGACAGATTTGCTCTCCATTGCAGGAATTTGATTTAGCGACCGTGCAAGTTTTTCCATCTCCACTCCAACCGGGTGGACAGCGGCCACAACGATACGATCCCTCGGTATTGATGCACGACACACGCGGTTGCAGGCTACAGCCGCCATTCTCCAACTGAGTGCATTCATCTAGATCACGACAAAATCGACCATCACCCGTATAACCTGGTGGACAGGCCGCACAACGATAAGAACCGGGCAGGTTGATGCACTCTCGGTGACAGGGATTAATATCGGGCCTACATTCGTCCACATCACGACTACAGGGACTGGCACTGGCCACACTCACATTGCCATCCGCCCAGGTCCAACCCTGATCACAGACGCACACATAACCATTGGCATTGGAATTGGAATGAACACAGGTGCCGTGCGTGCCACACAGATCGCTGGACTGAGGGCCCAAGCAAATGTTGTTTCGCAAACGGCAATGAGCTCCATTAAAGCCACTGCGACAGATGCACCTAGGAATTGAAACAATGTTCTATATAATTTACAAGTGCCTAACTAAGTAGGGGAGACTTACCGATAACTGCCGGGCGTATTAATGCATTGGGCATTATTTTGACATACCGCCAAATCTGTGCCTGCCAAATCAACACATTCGTTCACATCATCCTCACAGGTGGGACCCTAAAAACAGTGCAAAAATGACAGGAAACATCTAAGGACCAATTCCCAGGTTAGTTCATAGAGCTTAAGTACTTGGATTTTTCAAATATTTTTTTTGGCGAAAATTAACGTTCAGGAAAAACTTTTTCTTGTAGGAACACTTGCTTGTGGATTTTGCTAAATCAAACGAAAATATTCAGCAGGAATACCAAGTAAAAATAAAATACCAATTCTCCAGAACCAATACGCAAAACTGGTTCGGAGCGCGTTTTTTAAATCTCCCGAACAGAAAAATAGACCAAATCTTTAAAGATGAATAACCTTCGCAACCAGAATCCACATTGAGCCACCATTTTTTGGAAAAATTGCTTTAGACTACTATAAAAATTAAACTTTCAAGAACCCGAGGTTCCAACTTTCTATAAGGGTAGTTTCTACTCCTTGCAAAATTCTTAGGACATCTTGACGCACCTGACCCCTAATTTCTCGGAAACTGATTTGGATGACATTTTTTTCTGTCATAGCTAACACCCAAATAAATAAAAAGTATTTGAAAACAAGAAAGAAAGTCGGTCAAGCCCGACCATAACATACTCTGTTCCTGTGAAGTGCTGCCCATCACCGTTGCGACCGGTGCTGCCCATAATTGTTTGTTTTCCTTATAACTCGAAAACCGCTTACCCCATCTTTACCATTCCTTTGGCGGATCGATAAATAATCCTGATTACTAAAGATATCCAGAAAGTACGAACTTTCTATCTATAAAACTGTGGGAGATATGACGTTTTTTCCAATTTGCGGGTACGGGAGGGGACGCCTTTTTGTTAAAGATGCGGGTTTTAAACGGACTTCAGCTATTACGATAGTTTCTCTTAAATTCGAAATCCGTTTTTCTTTAGAGATGCGGGTTTCAAACGGAAAAGATTCAGTTCTCCATACGTTTTTGACCAGTTTTTGCTATCGAGAAAGTGTCGAGAACGGAGCCAAAAACGTGTATCGAGAACTTACGTTTTGCTGCCACAAGCTGAGTGACAGGTAATACTTTTTCCGACCGAAAACGGAACACGTTCTCGATAGTTTAGCAAGAGAAAATTTCTAAAAAATGTCGAAAATGGATCTGTTCTTGTGGTCGATTGTCCGGTTGGGCAAGTATAAGAAGTATTTGTCCCATACATGTCAATCCTCTATCACTTACCATCTCTAAGATCAGTTTGTTCATACGGATAGACGGACGGACAGGGCTAAATCGACTCGGCTGTTCATGCTGATCAAGAATTTATATACTTTATAGGGTCGGAGATGCTGCCTTCTGGCTGTTACATACTTTTGCACAAACTTAACACACTCTGTGTACCTTTGGTACAGAGTATAAAAAATAATAAATAAGAACTCCACCACTTCAACGTACTGCAATTCAACAGTCTACCGTCTGGGCTAGTTTTTGACAGGGATGTAAACCGGTTCTGAACCGAAATGAACCGCTAATTCCAGCTGATAAACCGAACCAGCGTGCCTTCGAAAATGCTGAATCGGTTCGGTTCAGTTTACTCAAGACGTACAAATTTTGGGAATTTTAATCGAATTGCTACGATAAGTCCTTATCGATGCCGGATTTATGTAGCACCCAACCCTTTTGAAACATGTGATCCCGTACACCTCCTGCAATTATCCACCCACCTCTTAATATGCCTGTTATAAGTCAACATTTCTTCTTCGGAAGTTGCTCATCGATTTGTTTGCGTATCTCATTTCCTTTACGGAACGATATTCTCATTAGCCTGTCGAATTAGACACATTTTCACTTTAGAAATCATTCGGGCCTGTTCCGAATTTCGAGTCGGTTTTCGTGTAAACTTTGCTTTTTCTAGTTTAAAGTTCACAGATTCATATGAAAATTAAGAAGATTGTCTGTGGCTACTAGATCAGGTCGTCTCTTTTCGACGAATTGAATCCACTTGGCATTGAGCAATCGGTTTCAACTGCTTAAGCAATTCCGATTTTCCTCAAATCTGATCTAGTAACCGTTGATATGATTGTCATATTCCATATAACATTGTAAAATCTAAACTCAAAATGTAAACGTTTACACGAAAACCGACTCGGAATTGAGAACAGAGCCGAATATATTTCAAATATTGAAGCAAAAGTTCGGGGAAATTAAACTTTAAGTGAGTTTTAACATTGTAAAAAGTTTTTTGGTATGAAATAGCTTTTTCTAAGAAATCTTTCAATATTTTAAGGACAAAACCCGGGGTGTAATACCTCTAAGAACCAGAACTAATACTTTATAATGCGTTCAAACACAACGGACCCAACTTTATTTCACATAAAACTGTATGTCCCAACTAGGTTTATAGTTTTTCAAGCTTCTAGAGCTTCAAAAGTCCAAAAAAATAAGTTTCTGAACATATTTAGGGACATTTGTGAAAGTTAGACTTCACAATAGGCTTAAAGGGTTAAGATTCGGGGGAATTAGGGGCAATCATAGAACAAAAATAAGTTTGTGACATAATTTTGAATTTGCCGCAACTTCAAAAGTCCGAAAAAAATGACTTTCCGAGCATGTTTCAGGGTAAGTTGCGAAGATATACTCAAGGAAGTGCTTTAAGAGTTGGGATAACGTGAAATTAAGATCGATCCAAGAAAATAATTGAGTTTTTGAAACGTTTTCGGACTACTTAACTTTCAAAACTTCAGGAAAAATACCTTTCCGCGTAGATTTGAGGGCAAACTGGGACTTTATACTTCAGAAAGGTTTTAAGGCTTGAGACCTTGAACAGAAATGCGATTTTCAACGTTTCGGACTGCCAAACCTTCGAGAGTCTGGAAAAAAATAACTTTTCAAACAGATTTAAGCAAAATTCGGGACGTTATCCTTAAGTTCAGGCTTTAAGGGCTTATATTCGGCGGATATTAGGGCGATCCTAGAACTAAGCTTAAGTCATTTTTATACTCTGTACCAGAGGTACACTGAGTATATTAAGCTTGTGCAAAAGTGTCCGTCTGTCAGTCCGTATGAATAAACAGATATCAGAGATGGTAAGAGATAGAGGTTTGACATGTATGAGACATATGCTTCTTATACTTGCAGGCAGATCAGGTTTATTTGTGGGTAAGCCCTGAAAGGCATGTAGAAGGGGTGGAGGTTATTCTTGATCACGAATTTGATTTGGAAAATGTTCCGTAACGTTTGGATTTTTGGTAATATTAGCTTAAAATGGCTTAATGGTGAGGAAACTTTACTTCTGTTTCGACTTACTTTGATATTATTATAGAAGTACTATTTCTAAGTTATAAAACAAACTATCCAAAACTTTTTTTTTGGTTTTTTGTTAAGCGGAGATATGCCGTTTGAAAATCGAATTCAACCTTAAAAGTGAAGAGAATTTCGGATGGGGGTCCAAATGTCTATATTGAAAAGCGGTTTGGATTCTACTTATTATACTGTCATGCCTAATAGGCCTTGGTGACGTTTAAGCATAGAAATACGCCCCCTATGATCTCAGTTAGCTGCCATCAGAGACGCCCACTCACTTGCCAGCCGGCTGCACAATCACACTGGAACGCCTTGTAGGCATCGTAACAGATACCACCATTCCGACATGGATTCGATTGGCATTCATCCTTAACCAGATTAGACTGGATGGCACTTAGTGAGTCCGTCACACGTTGAACCCGCTGCAGATCCCGGCGCAGCATTCGCTGATTAAGCCCATTGCGTCGTGTACCATTCCTCATGTTGCCCATTCGCTTCCCCAGCCTTGTCAAATCGCGTTGAACTGATCGGAACTGCTCCTTAAGAGTGTCCAGAGAGAGTGGTTCACGGCGCGACGCAGCCGTTTGGGCTGCTACGATACGTTGCCGCTGCTGGAGAACATTCAACATATCTATATCGTTCACTAGAACTGTGGCCGCTTGACCGATCAAACGAAATGTTATATTCTGGCCATTGGCCGGTTTGAGCAATAAATTGCCATTTTGGTGACCCAGGAGTTGGGCTCGATTCTCCAAATTTTCATGAGCTGACTCCGCGCGATGGTCTTGCAGGTTAATTATGAAGAGCAGGCATAGGGCCAGCACAGAAGCAGAGTTGGGCGTTTTAAGCATTTTGACACATTTTTACACTTCACTGAAATCCGTTTTATAAATTTGGTTGAACCTCTGTTGGAGAGATAAACGCGGCTACTGAGGCCAGAGCTGTGATTTTGCTGATGTTTTATACGACATGCGGAAAGGGGGCGTTTTCTATGCAACATGATAATCTCAAATGAATTTTATCGGCAACCTAATACGGTTTTAATCAATTTAAGTTACTAAGGCAGGAACTATCATTGATTGGTCTTTAAAGGCCGCAAAAAACAAAACTTTAGAGGACAAATATGTCCTTCTGGACATATTTTGTAAACAAGATTATTTATCGATCCGAAGGAATTTTAAAGAATCGGATGAACGATTTTCGAGTTATAAGGAAAACTAACAATTATGGGCAGCACCGGTCGCAACAGTGATGGGCAGCACTTCACAGGTACAGAGTATGTTATAGTCGGCCATGACCGACTATCTTTCTTGTTTTCCTACATTTTCTACTTTTGTAGTGTATTCAACAAAAATTTGTCAAATCAATGAATTGCTATGATGCGCTACAGTTGACTTCGGATGCATTTGAAAGTTATGCTCAGCAAGCACATGGATGCTTGCCGAAAATCGAACGTTTTAAAATAATCGAAGCTTATGTTACCTTAAATGGCTTGAATGATGAAGTAAATACAACTAATAATACGGAGCAGGTTGCGGATAAGGCTGCCGCTTTCACCTCAGGTTATGCCCTGGTCTCTAAAGAAGCTATTGAATCCGGAACAGCTGAGAACGATCTTATGAACATTGGCAGTCAGACGATGGAAACTAAATTTGAATCCCTAAAAACCGAATATATCAAAAATCTATTGGATTCTCTTGAGTATAACAACAGATCGGAGACAGAATTTGTAAATACTTAACTTTTAGCTTTGCAAGAGAAATATGCAAGAGAAGCTTCTTACTCGACCGCACTCTGTAGATTTTAAGTCACTTTATTTATCAAACTTTTGTGCTAAAAGCAGAATAGAAGCTATTAAACGGAAAAGCAAAGGAAAGGGAATCAAAAATATAAGAAAAATACATAAAATTTTTATTTGAATCGATAGTACGGTCCATATAATTTAATGTTTGAAGATTATTTCATGCAAATGTTGACCGTGACTGCGCCTCAAATGGTCCATCCGCTTAGTCCAATTTTGGCATACTCTTTCCAACATTTCGGCCGGTATCTCACGAATAAATGCTTCAATGTTGTTTTCCAATGCGTCAATTGAAGCGGGCTTGTCTGTATAGACATGAGCTTTAACATAGCCCCACAAAAAATAGTCTAAAGGCGTTAAATCGCACGATCTAGGCGGCCAATTGACCAGTCCCGAACGTGAAATAAAATGTTCACCGAACTCGCCTCTCAATAAGTCCATTGTTGCGCGTGCTGTGTGGCATGTGGCACCGTCTTGTTGAAACCACATGTCATGCAAGTCAAGCTCTTGCATTTTGGGCAAAAAAAAAGTTGGATATCATCTCACGGTAGCGCTCACCATTCACAGTTACGTTACGATTCGCATCATGTTTGAAGAAGTACGGTCCAATGATGCCACCAGCCCATAAACCGCACCAAACTGTGACTTTTTCTGGATGCATTGGTAGCTCTTGCAATGCTTCTGGCTGATATTCACTCCAAAATCGACAATTCTGCTTATTTACGCACCCATTGAGCCAAAAATGAGCTTCGTCGCTGAACACAATTTTTCGGTAAAAAAGTGGATCTTCGGCCAACTTTCCAAGAGCCCATTCACCAAAAATTCTACGTTGCGGTAGGTCGTTCGGCTTTAATTCTTGCACCAGCTGTATTTTGAAAGGCTTCACACCTAAATCCTTCCGCAAAATATTCCACGTTGTTGAGTAACAGAGGCCTGCGAACGGCGACGAATCGATAATTGATGGTCATCATTAACACTGGCCGATACAGTTGCGATATTTTCTTCAGTTCGCACTCTACGTAAGCGTGTTGGTGGTTTAATGTCCAGACAATGTAAATTTGGTGCGAAATTTAGTCACAATAGCCCGAATAGCCGCTTCAGTGGGTCGATTAAACTGACCATAAAATGGAAGAAGCGCGCGATGAACTTTCTTAACAGAGCACGCATTTTGATAATAAAATTCAATAATTTGCAAGCGTTGTTCGTTTGTAAGACGATTCATGGTTAAATTATAGACTAAACTGAAGATGTTTGACAGTGAAACAAAACACGAAACGTGCGTGAGCTGTTTAAACCAGTGTTGCCAAAAAGATAATAGCTAAAAAATCACCCTTTATTTGCCGTGGCGTCTGATTGTTTCTTCAATGGCATAGCTTTTCATTCTGTAAAAAATTGCTGCAAAAAAGAAGTCATGGAGAAGCTCGTTAATAACTTAGGTGAATTTAAATTCGAAATTTAAATGATGATCTGCTAGAGGGAACAGGTGATCCTGCCTCAAAGATTTTTACTGCCGGTGCCAACTGAGTGATTGGTCGACCGACAGGAAGTGCCTATCTCAATTGGCTTCCCAGGCTTTGGCTCTGGGATGATGTTTCCTGTTTTCCACATGTCTGGGATGACAGGGGAGAAGAGGCGGAAGGCCAAATTTCTTGATGGTCGCAATTTAATCGAGACCAAGGGCTTTGAAAATCTCGGCATCCCTGATCGCAACTTATACTTCCCTAGTGGTGAACTCCAGGCTTTCAGGGTCGAACCGGCGAAGAACTGATCAGTGGGGTTTTCAGCATCTTTGGGGTGTTGGACAAATTTCCTGTATAACCCTTTGCCAACTTGGGCATTCTGTCAAACCTTTCATGGTTTTCTAGAGTTTGAAAAAACCCCATATAACAACCTTCCAGGTGCACCATCCTAGAGAATTTGGTATTTGCGTTCTAGATTAGGGAATCTGCAAGATTTGCGACTCTAAGTGGATCTCTCAGTTCGGCCTTTTCCATTGCTTCTGTAGAGAAACAAGGGCCAATCTGCGGGATTCTTCCTGGTGTATCTCTTACCGGCATCATTGAGAACTTTGTGGAGGATGCGTTCTGTTGGCATTTGTTGTCGACTAAGTTGCTCCTCAGTATATTCCGTAAAGGAGCCTGCTTTAGAGAAGTCTTCTATTCCACTACAATGAAGTCGGATTAATAGTAACGAGTTGGGAAGATGGTCGGAATTGAGGGCAATATCAGTTGGCTGGCGCGCTGCACCAGTTGGCTGGAGCGCTATCCAGTCGAAAAAGCAGTTTTCCGCCTGCTCAGCAACAGAGGGATATATTATCATTGTTTAACAATGAAAACTAGGTCAAGTAGCGAAGGATAATTTCTGTGAGCCGGTGGTGGATGTTGGGCTGCAATGGGGAGATATTTAAGGGTTAAGTATCTCGCCCTTAGCTACTCTAGCGGAGTCACGGGGAAAACAAGTTTAAAGAAAATAATTTATAATATGTGCCGCATTTTGTCAAAATAGTCAATGTCAAATAGTTAACCAAAAAAATATAATTTTAATTGGTTACCTTTGAGTTAAATTAAAATTTTAAAGGGCTACGGAAAATCTGTATTTCAATCATAAAATTTATTTTGTGTTCGATAAGAAACACATTTTTTTGACAGCAACTTGGCCGGGCGCATTTCCATCGGTTCTATGGTGTAATGGTTAGCACTCTGGACTTTGAATCCAGCGATCCGAGTTCAAATCTCGGTAGAACCTTCGAAAATTATTTTTTTTTTTTTTAATTTTTTATAATCAATGCTTTTGATCTACAAATTAAAAACTTAATGCAATTTATTTTATTTTCTTTTACATATTTGAGTAGTTTGCCTTATCAGTTTGTCGCATTGGAGTGAGTTCGTAACGAAAGCAAAACCTATTAGCCTCTGACCTTGAAAATAATTTGCACAAAATTCCCAAAAATTCGTGAAGCTCGTTTCTATGTATCCACAAAAAAGCAAATCTGACAACGTTGATGAAAGTAAATTAAATCAATTTAGTTATGTTGAAAGCAAAACGTTATGCTCGTCTATGTCATACCCATGTACATGTGTATGTAGTTATGTCCCTGTATAGCAAGTATCAGTCGAATCTATTTATAAATGGAAAAACAAAAATCAGCTGGTTTAGTTGACGTTGCACTACACGAGCCTCCTCCCAATTATTGATGAAAGGGAGGCGAAGCGTGTGGGCAAGCCGTTGAGGTTGTCTACACATGCCATTGCCCGTTGCCATCGCTCAGTTTTAGTTTAGTTGTGTGCGAGGCCTCAAACAGAGCGGGAACCTGGACAACCGAACCAACGAGACATCTATAAAAAGATCAACTTATTCGCTAAACAAGAAAATTAAAGCAATATTATGACAATTTTCACAAAAATTTGTGGGCTGCGTGGTGGTAAGGCCTTTGAAATATGTATTGTGCAATTGTGTACTACAATTGATGAGATAACCCTTACGGGTGCATCATAATGTGCAGCAAAATGAGTATCTATGATGAGCTCCAAAGATATTACCCAAGCCATAGCTTGATTCAAAGTCATTGTGTCTAACCCGGTACCTATTTTAAACTCAAAAGCGTTACCAAAACCAAAACCTAACTAAACAATAAGGCTTTCGTGTCTCTCTTGAATGTTAAAAAAACTATCAAGATCGGCTTTAAAAACGCACTGAAAATGATTTATCTTTCCCTCAGTTTGTGGGAGTAAAAGTTTAGTTGCAAATGCTCGTTTTTGGGTCTGGAGGCGAACTACAAGCGGAGCGAGTACTTGACAAATGTAGCTAAGTCAATTCTCAAGGATTGTATCCCATTTTATAGTCTGTACCAAAGGTACACAGAGTATAATAAGTTTTTGCAAAAGTATGTAACAGCCAAAAGGAAGCATCTTCTACACTTTAAAGTACATATATTCTTGATCAGCATCAACAGACGATCAACAGTCGATTTAGCCATGTCCGTTTTAGCCATGTCCGTAACCATGACGTCATATCTCCCACAGTTTTATAGATAGAAGGTTCGCACCTTCTGGACGTCGAGTTATAAGAAAAACAAACAATTCCCTGCGGTTCTAAAAACCAGTTCAGGCCTAGGCCTTTGACTAGTCCGTATGGGCCACTCCTAGTCCACGCGCATACCATTTCAATGCAATATTCTTATCCCATTTTATTAGGGCTTGTCATTTGAGCGGACGTCTCCGTCGGTTTTCGAAAGATGCCGACAGGGCTATGAAACCTCTGACCAAGAGCTTAGAAGAAACCGATCCAATTAGCTTTACTAGGAAAATCTGTAACTTTATTAATTGTACTCTCCATCTTTTTACCACACAGCCTCAGGAGGTGTACGTTATTATAGCGCAGCGGCACAAACCCAATTACGCGAATTGCTTGGCACTCAGCTGGCGGGGATTAAGGAGGCGGGTACCTTTAAGGCTGAACGTATCATTACATCAGCTCAGAGTACTCAGATAACAGTGGAGGGTAGCGACAAGAAATTGCTCAACTTCTGTGCCAATAACTATCTGGGTCTAGCTGTGAGTAGCTCTCATTTTCTCGGTTTACTTTTCCAATTGAAATCATTCGCCCATCTTTCCAACCTGCAGAATAATCCTGAAATTGTGGAGCATAGTAGAGCTATTTTAGCCAAGTATGGCGCCGGTTTAAGCTCGGTACGTTTCATTTGCGGCACTCAGGACATACACAAACAGCTGGAACAGAAGATAGCTCAATTCCATGGACGCGAGGATACCATACTCTATGCCTCCTGCTTTGATGCCAATGCTGGTTTATTTGAAGCCATTCTCACACCAGAGGATGCAGTATTTTCGGACGAACTGAACCATGCCTCGATCATTGATGGCATCCGTTTGTGCAAGGCTAAAAAACAACGCTACAAGCATCGCGATTTGACCGATCTGGAGCGACAACTGAAGGAGAGCGATGCTCGTGTGAAACTGATTGCCACCGATGGAGTATTCTCAATGGACGGGAATATAGCACCGTTGGCCAGAATTGTGGAACTGGCAAAGAAGTATAATGCTTTGGTCTTTGTGGACGAGTGTCATGCCACGGGTTTCTTTGGAGCCACAGGACGTGGCACTGAAGAATATGACAATGTCATGGGTGAGGTGGACATCATTAATTCCACGTTGGGCAAGGCTTTAGGTGGAGCCTCCGGCGGCTATACGACGGGTCCGGCCGAGCTTATAACATTTCTGCGCCAAAAGTCTAGACCTTATCTATTTTCCAACACTTTGCCACCGGCCGTAGTGGCCGTTGGCCTAAAGGTTATGGACATGCTGCTCAGCTCTAGCGAATTGACACAACGCGTGCAGAGCAATACACAACGCTTCCGGAAGGCCATGACTAAGGCGGGTTTTGTCATAGCTGGCGAAAATCATCCCATTTGCCCCGTGATGTTGGGCGATGCGCGTCTGGCCTCCACTTTTGCCGAGGAAATGCTAAGTAAGTTTGGAAATACAAAGATTTGAATGGATTCTCTGATGAATTTCTTTTTTTCAGCACGCGGCATTTATGTGATTGGATTTAGTTATCCTGTGGTACCTCAGGGCAAGGCACGCATACGCGTTCAAATCTCTGCAGCGCACACTGAGGAAGAAATTGATCAGGCCATTAATGCCTTCATTGAGGTGGGACGCTCATTGAAAGTGATTCAGTAGGAAAACTTACAAAGGGTATTACTGATAGGCATATTTTTAAAAATAAACTTGTTTGCATTTATTAATGAAATTAAAGATTTTTGCTGGTCTTTATTCGATTCTTTGAAGGCAGACTTTTTGGGAACCGAGCAAAAGTGGCTCTGAAGTTCGACCAGAGATCGTCACTTACAACTCATTTAAGCTATTAAGGGGTGCCCATAGATCAGCTCGTACAATTTTGATCAAATTTTAAAATTTGTGCCTGGGAGACAATAAAAGTTGGTAGAAAAAAATGTTAGCCTCGTCCACACCTGAGAAATAACATGGGTATTTAAATCAGGGTCAACAAAAATGAGAGACATCACGAAATTTGACTTACTGCCTAACGATTTCTTCTGCGAAGGCGAATGAGTCTTACAATCGGCAGGAAAGTTCAATAAAACATCTAGAAACCAAGGATGCAAACCAATCGGATATAAGGACTGGTTCGGTTCAGTGGTTCACGCAGTTTATGATCCAACGGTTCGGTTTATTACATGATTTCTGAAGCCAAATAAAGCGCGGTTTCGGTTCGGTATAAGGTCAAAACATTCAACTCTACCACTTAGTTATGGGCACACTTAGCAAACCGGCTCAACGGTGACGGGCAGCAAATGTGATTTCATTGTTTCACGACTCTCTTCTTTTAACTAGTACAAAATGAGCTAGAAAATGTGAATAAACGAATGAAATAGAAATTGATCACTTTATTAATAAAAACTGTAAGATTTCGTGTGTGAATTTGGACTACATTTGGATTCGGTATGATTCGTCGACAGAAAGTTCTTACTACTTTAGAGCTGCAAGCTTTTATTGATAATTGGACTAATAGAGATAGTGATGAAGAGAACTTTGGTCAAAACGCAGAAGGAATACCTATTCGATAGAAGGCTACTTGTATCATTTCATTCCATACGCTGGAGCTCCAGGATTCGGGCGCTTTTGTCGCATCTGGAGATCCGAGCCAAGAACACTGTTACGTTTGACAACTTTTTTGCAAGTCACAAAACTAGACTCAGAGAAAAAAATTGGTCGTAGCACAATACCAACCACCCCACTTCCTTTTGTTGCGATTAATTTAAAAAAATTTTTTAGTTTATTTCCCTGATTGGGACTCGAACTCGGGACCTCGAAAGCCTGCCACAAGCTTGAAGTCGAGAACGATTGTTTCTTGAATCCGAGAAGATTTCTTCTTAAAAAACCAAGAAGAAAAATACTAAAACTAAGAAGAATTCTTTCTGGCCGATTTGTTCTTCATTTCTCTGCGTGTAATGACTCGTTTGTCAAACGATGGATTTTTCGCTTTGGAAGCTGTTTATGATAATCGGACCAATCATGCTTCACAAAAAACCCTCGCGGTACGTCGTACTTTTGTTTCGATCTGAACAATTCGGTGCTCTCGGTGCGTTGGAACGATAATGCAGCGAGTTACGCTTAGAAACCAATGGCCAGCCCTTAACGGAATAATCGAAACAACGTAAAATGGTTACGATTGAACAGCCTTATTTGATCAACCAATACAATCATCGCATGGATGGTGTAGATCTTTTTGAATGCGCAATCAATAATTTGGATTCGGGGTAAGAAGAGGTATTGGCCACTAATAGCAAATCCAAACAACTCGGCTTTAATAAATGAGTGGAAGTTGCATTGCCTTTGTCGCAATTATGACTAAGAGCAAACCCAATTTGAATTCCGCGTAGAGATTTGCGAATCAATTATTATAAAATCGAATTATTATCATCTTTCGGGTAGGACAATGACATCCGGTGCACAACAGGCAATGCGTTACGATCGTAGGAGAGTACGAAGATATCTTAATTTTCTTTCTTGCTGAAAAAAATGTCGGAACTACAAACCAAAAAAAGAACGATTCATAATGCTAAATTTCAAGAAGTGTGGTTAAAAAATGCAGAATATAAGGAGTGGCTCGTAGAAGAAGACGATCATACAGGCATATGTATACTTGGCAGCACGAAATACACTGTCAAGTACGATGGAGAAAAAGCTGTAAAAAAGAATGCAGTCTCTATGATTTCCAGGTTTCGGTTGGTTTGCAAATCGCTCGAAAAATCCATCGGTGTCCCAAAACTTGAAGAGATTTCATTTTCTTAGTGGGAAAGTGAATTGGTCCAATTGGGTTCAAAATAATTGTCCATCTTAAAAAACACTTTCCAACCCTTGGCTCGTTTGCTTATCAAAATAGTTCTAGTGGTGAATTTAGCAAAATATCTTTCCAAAGCACTAGAGATTTGCAACCAACCGAAAGAGATTTCTAGGACACCGAGAATTGGTTTTGGGTTGGAATTTGGTTGGATAAGATTTCTGGGACACCTCCGTATAAAATACATTTTGCCACGATCTCTCACATGCCCCGTACTGGTGTTTTAAAGTATTAATATTTTCTTGGGTGGTAAAATCGCTCTAAAAAAGCCATATATTATACAATAATCTCTTGTCATATAAATAAGTACTTCTTAACACCTTAATGTCGTTTATTTGACTTTGACTTGGAGTGGGTGGAAGAGCTACCATGCTCATTGCGTTTTCGTTTATTGAGTGGATTGCGCGGATCGTAGGCGTCGTACCAATCATCTCCCTTCCTATTCGCATCTTTGGCCAGTACCGGGGCTGTACTATTAAAATTCAGCGTATGCGATAGCCAATCGTCGCTCACGATTTCCTTCTCTACAATAACCTCATCTAATTGCGGTGGTTCCGTTGCCTCCGCATCATCTGCACTAGACTTCTGCCTTAGATTATCCAATTTGGCACGGAATTTGGATAATAATTTTAAGGTGAACTCTTCTCTCGAAGCATCTTTAGTTTTTGGATGTTTGGTTTTTTCCGTATACAACTCCTTGGACTTGATGAAATCGTTAATATAATGATTATCGCCCGCGGCATTTGGATCCACATCGAGTTTGGTGGATTTCTTCTGAGAATCAATTGGATTTAATTGCTTTTCCTTGGAGATTTTATCCATTTGATATTGCTTCTTGAGCGAGGCAATTTCTTCGCGTATTTTGGTTCTGAAAGTAGTTCAAATGTAAGAAAAATTCTGGCCAGTTTTTACTTGAGTGAATACGTACTTTTCCTGAGAGACCTTCAGACTTTGTACTTGCTCGCGAGTCATTAGCTGATCCTCAAGCTCGTCCTCTTCGGCACTATCGACTACGACCTTGTTTGATCGTGGATTTGCTGACGATTTGGCCAGTTTCTTTTTGATGAGCTCCGAGGTGGCGTGACTTTTGGTTACAGGTTCTTGGTAATCGTCTGCTAAATGTTCTTCGCTCGCGGCTCGCTCTACGGCAGGCACTCGGATGGCTTCTTTGCTGAGTTTAGGATCATCTGTGGCATCGTGCAAGGACTTGGCCTTGCCCGCATTCTGTTTAACATAAACAGTAGTTTCCTGTTCATCGCCCTCGGCCTCCTCTCCAAAAGAGAGTAGACCAAAATTTCTGTTTGAAAGAGAGACATCAGTTAAGCGACTTACAAAACCTTCTCCTCCCGTACTCACTTAACACCCTTCCGCTGTTTTTTAATCTTCTTGATCTTGGTCTCCGTCTTGGCCACTAATCTGGGCACTATGTCCTCGAAAGGATTACTCAGCACCTCGGTGGCTATAATCCGATGCTCATGCATAGGTCGCTCCTGATGATCCACAATGCCCTCCTCCAGCTTGAGCATATTGTAGATAGTATCACCGGTGACCTTGCCAAACAGCGTATTCTTGTTCTGTAGCTCCGGTGTCTCAGCAAAGGTGAAGAAGAACTGTGATGCATTGTCATCTTTACCCGAGTTGGCCATGCCCATGAGGCCACGCCGAGAGTACCGCAATCTTGAATGAAATTCATCCTTGAAGGGGTGTCCATATATGGATTCACCACCCGAGCCATCGCCATTCGGGTCACCTCCTTGTACAATGAAGCCCTTGACTAAGCGATGGAAAACTGTATTGTTGTAGTAGCCCTCCAGGCAGAGTTGAATGAAATTCCGGCAGGCCTTGGGACATTCGCGTGCCCAGAGCTCGATGTCTATGTCCCCCACTGTGGTCTTCAGCAGCACCTTCCCCGAGGTGGATGGCTCCTGGATGTAGATGTTGCTCATGTTTGCCTACCAAGCAATTCGCTTTCAATTACAATTCCATTTAATTAGTGTGACCAGACTGCACTAGTATTTATCGCTGACTTAACCCTTGTGTGAGCGATTATTTTTGTGAATCACAAATTTTTAGAATTATTAGCTGACCCGGCAAACGTTGTTCTGCCATATAAATTGATTCTAGTATATTTTTGTGAATTTTTCGGTAGCGAAGGAACAACTGGCTGAAAATCGATATTAAGCGTTATACATAGGGAAAACTACGAATTTCCAGCCCATACACCAAATTTCCAGTTCAATTTTTTTATTAGATGTCCCGAGGAGGGATCGAACTCACGACCTCTTGCAAAGTAGGCAAGCACACTAACCGCAGCACCACACCAGGCCACCACTGTATTTATACCCGTTACTCAAAGGGTAAAAAGGGTATACTAGAGTTGTGTAAATGTATGTAACAGGCTGAAAGGAAGACTCGATGACTCCATATTAAAATTATAAAAACACAAAACCCACGTAAACAAAACTCCGAGAACTCCGCACGCTCTTAGACGCCCCGAGGCTTCGATCGGAAGGCGACACGTAGAGGAGTCGAAAAGACATATGTCATTTCTTGAAAGTAGACGCGTTAGCGTTAATAGCCAACAAATAGCTTTTTTTGTAAGGAAAAAAAGCTGACTGTTAGCTATTAACGCATAACGCACTCCTAGTGTAAATAGCCTATTAATCAACATCAATAGCCGAGACGATTTAGCCCTGTTCGACAATTTAATCTCCGACCATTTTATAGATAGAAGGTTCGTACCTTCTGGACATATTTAGGATTACTTATCGATCCGCCAAAAGATAAGTAAATATCTGATCAAGTTGTGAGCAAAAGAATTTTCGCTGCTGCAGCGCTGCTTTCAGCAACCTTCAAGCTATTAAATTATTTTTATGTAGTGTTTTAGTTTTAATTCAATTTTTGTACTTAGACCCAAACATTTTTTAATTAGAAGTCGAAATACAAAAACTGCAATTTCGATAAGCGGTAAAAATATTAATTTTTCGCGGTCATCTCAGGGTTAAGACTGATAGCGATATATTCGTCTACCATTGACAATCGTTATCGTTATCGCCTCTGAGTAACAGTAGCTGAAAACCAAAACTCCAAAAAAAACCATATTCAAGGTGATCTAATTGGCCTAAACTGTAAAATACAGGTCAATTGGTAACTGGTAAGTGGCTCCAGCCGAAGACTTACTCGCCCTTTACAAGGATCAACTTAAATCACTTGAACGGAATTGTCGTAAGGAAATTATTGATTTTATATGCTTGGCCTTTTTGTTGTCTCGTCGTCACAGCTACTGAAGGGGAGGAGGAGAGGTAGACCAGGCTCCGCCTTAGTCATACGCCACAATGAGTGCGAAGAGCAAACGCCCTGGCAGCGGCACGAACAGCCAACAGCAGGCGCCCAATGAGTGCGTCCAGGTGGTGGTCCGTTGTCGTCCCCTGAGCAATCGAGAACGTTCCGAGGGCTCACCGGAGGTGGTCAATGTCTATCCGAACCGTGGTGTGGTTGAACTGCAGAATCTAGTGGATGCCAACAAGGAGCAACGCAAGGTGTTCACCTATGATGCCGCCTACGATGCCAGCGCCACACAGACCACACTCTACCACGAGGTGGTGTTTCCATTGGTTAGTTCCGTGCTGGAGGGATTCAATGGTTGCATCTTTGCCTATGGCCAGACGGGCACTGGCAAAACCTTCACCATGGAGGGTTCTAGGGGGAGTGACGAACTGATGGGTATTATACCGCGCACCTTTGAACAAATCTGGTTGCACATCAATCGTACCGAGAATTTCCAATTTCTGGTGGATGTTTCGTATTTGGAAATCTACATGGAGGAGCTAAGGGATCTGCTCAAGCCCAAACAATCGAAACATCTGGAAGTGAGGGAACGTGGCTCGGGTGTGTATGTGCCCAATTTGCATGCCATCAACTGCAAGAGTGTGGAGGATATGGCCCGGGTTATGCAGATGGGCAATAAGAATCGCACCGTTGGATTTACCAATATGAATGAGCACAGTTCACGGTAAGTGGGGAGATGTGATTAATGTTGGTTACCGGTTCTATCGGTCCAATAATAAAGGTAAACGGTATTCGGTTCTCAAAACAAACTTTGTATCGGTTCCGGAACGTGATTTGAAACGGTTTAATTCGGTTAACGGTTCCGGATCCGGTCGCTTAAAACGCTTTATCTCCGTCAGTTTTGCTCCGATATACTTGAAATTTGGATTCAAATCTCTCAAAATGTACTTTCAGAAAGAAAATGCTTAAAACCTTACCCCACCTTAACATTTTATTCTAATGCTTTCTGCATCTGTTCCAGCTCTCATGCCATCTTTATGATCAAAATCGAAATGTGCGACACGGAAACGAACACCATCAAGGTGGGCAAACTGAATCTCATTGACTTGGCTGGCAGCGAAAGACAGTCCAAGACCGGAGCCTCTGCTGAGCGTCTCAAGGAGGCGAGCAAAATTAATTTGGCTCTCTCCTCGCTGGGCAATGTCATCTCAGCTCTGGCAGAAAGCTCACCGCATGTTCCCTATCGCGATTCCAAGCTAACGCGTCTGCTGCAAGACTCTTTGGGTGGCAACTCCAAGACCATAATGATAGCGAATATTGGACCCTCCAACTATAACTACAATGAAACTTTAACCACCTTGCGCTATGCCTCGCGGGCCAAGTCCATACAGAATCAGCCCATAAAGAACGAGGATCCGCAGGATGCCAAACTCAAGGAGTATCAGGAGGAAATAGAACGACTCAAACGTTTGATAGCTCCACAGCAGCAGCAGCGTAGCGAGAAACAGTCATCCGGCATCAAGAAGCAGCGCATCAAGAAACCCAAAAAAGAAATCCCTCAGGAGCTGCAGACGTCTACGCTGGAGGGGGAAAGGGAGCCCGATACGGAGCCCGAATCTGAGTCGGACAAAGAAAACGAGGCCGAAGTGGCCAAATCGAATGAGGAACTTGAACGTGAGCGTGTGGAGAATGCCAAATTGGCTGCCAAACTGGCAGAACTGGAGGGTCAACTGGTACGCGGCGGCAAGAATCTGCTGGACACATATAGCGAGCGTCAGATAGAGCTGGAGAAGAAACTGGTGGAGATTGCCGAGCGTAAGAAGCGTGAAATCGAAATCCAACAGCAACTCGAGTTGCAGGAGGAGACCACTCTCGAGATTCGGGAGCGAAATGTCTCCCTGGAACAGGAAGTGGAGCTGAAGAAACGCAAACTCTCCAAATGCTATGCCAAATACTTGGCATTGCAGCAGGAGCTCAATGACTGCAAGCATGATCACAATCAGGACTTGCGTGAACTGGAGATGGCTCAAAATGAGTTGGTTAAGGAGCTAAAACGTCAACTGCTAATCATAGACAACTTTGTGCCCATTGAGGTCAAGCAGCGTCTCTATACTCAGGCTAAATACGATGAAGAGCAAG
This sequence comes from Lordiphosa collinella, assembly GCA_018904265.1. Classification (NCBI taxonomy): domain Eukaryota; kingdom Metazoa; phylum Arthropoda; class Insecta; order Diptera; family Drosophilidae; genus Lordiphosa; species Lordiphosa collinella. Next base: position 670,757 of record JAEIFV010000014.1, read on the forward strand.
AGGAATGGAAATTCAGCTCTTTGCCGCTACCCGTGCCGCTGTCTGATGGCAAATTTGGCAACAGGCGTCCGGTCTCACATCCCCAACGTCGACGACCCACCTCGGAGTATGCCCTGCAAGAGGCCAAGGCCAGTAATCCCAGTTCATTGCGCTTTAAGAGCGAGAATATTGTCAGCTATGAGCTGGAAATGCCTTGTCGCACCACCCAGGAGTATCGCACACCCAAGGTGTCGGCCTCATTGCAAGCGGTTTTGGCCCAAGCCATGCAAACCGGCAGCGATGACATTGATATAGTAGACTCGCACACCAATTCACTGCGTAATCGTTTGGAGAACATTATCAATGCCAATGGCGTAGGTGGAGCTAATGCGGCTACTAGTCCGGCCAATATGGGCGCTAGTGCAGGCATCACAAATGGTGTGCGTAATGTGAAGTCTAGTCGAGGACTGCCTAGTCCCGGCTCGGCTTTGGACTCTAATCGCCGTCCGCCCACGGGTCGTGTGCCGCCCAAGAAGCCAGCTTCGGCCTATCCCAAGGCAAGGGGATTGGTTAACAAATAAACCAAGCTCTCGCTCTCTCTCTCTCGAATAGTATCGACTAATCACACTCATCCGATAACTAACCAAAGTATTTATATAGTCACAACAACAACAACAGCAGCAATATGTATCCTAGAACTTCTAGATCAATCTTTACACATTTCACGCTTTATTGTTATATCCTGACCAAAAAAAGAAGCAATTTAGCAGTTACTTTTTCGTTTAAGCTCAAGTCTTTGATAGTCTGATTTGGACAAAAAGGCCAACTTAAATTCTAAAAAAGTTCCAACAGCTTTAAAATCTTACAAGATGCTCAAATTTTTTGGGTATTTGGTGTCGGAGATAGAGTTTCAAACGTTTTCTATCAAAACAGAAATGGTTCCTGGGCATGATAACCTCTATTTCTTTCGCTCACCAAATCACATGATTATTAGCATGTTCCTGCATTTGATAAGGTACAACGTACTTTTCTCTAAGATTCCTGTTTAATTATGATCCTCAAAAACTATGTTTATCAAGATTGCTTGATTTTAAATTGTGCAGGATATCAGCGCTTCGGCTAGCCGAATCGATACACTCCTTAATTGTTTTTGTTAAATTCATTTATACATTTTTATTTGTTATCCATATGTTTTGTTGTATTTCCGGTTTATTTTGCGTCAGATTTTCATGGCGCATGCATTTACCGGCTACGGGCCAGTCATTTCATTTTTATTATGTGCAATCCTAAGCTTAAGTTCTATGTATGTAAATGCAACAGTTTATTATAGCTTTTTCTTTTAGTTGAAAATTCAGAAAAACAAATAAATGCAACTCCATAAACACACAAACTAGAGAACTTATTTGAAAGGCTGGAACTTTTTTTTTTGCAATAAAGGAGGACGATCAAAGTCGAGGTTAATGCCAAGGAAAAGGTGCTTGGTATACTGGATTGATGATGAAATTTTACTAAGGCTTCCTCGAATGCACCTGAATTGCCCATGTACAACTGATAATTGGTTCAGTCCACTCTAAAATAATTGGAGATCTGATCTACTGTAGTAGAAGAAGAATTTAAGTGGAAATCAAGTAAAACAGAAACCCAAAAAACCAAGAAGTTTGTATTAGAGCCCAAACATCCCTCTAGTACTGCCGACCAATGCTGTATCAACGTTCCGTCGACGATTTTGTGACTGTCGTCGACCCACCCTTATACCCCTTACAATGTGTTCGACTGACGTATTTTGCAAGGCGATGTCCGCTCAATAGACGAAATGCCATGCAGAGAACCGACATAAGCCTCAGTCGTTGTCGTCACGACGGACAGTGGGGCCTTTTTCCCCACAACACGTTGCAAAAATCATAACTTTTGAACTAAATGAATTATTCATTTAGTTTTTTTCGTAATAATCTGCAAACTTCAAAGATTTTTTCATGTAAAGTTCCTTAGGTTACGCCCAAAAATCAGGGCGTAAATAAATCCTGAATATCAAACTTTTGATTTTTTGGTCAAATTTGATTATTTTTATAAGAATCTTTAAAATTAAAATCAAATGCTTAAAATATAATTTTTAAATACTCATTCTGATCATATTTAGCAAAACAAAGAAAACAAATTTTTTTTTGCATTTTTTTGTATAAATAAAATTTTTGAAAGGAAAAAATTTTAAGTCCAAAACAATTTTTATTTTTTCTTTCTACATGCTTATTTTGATCTTATTAATTGGTAGCAGGATAGAATTTATAGTAAGCCAGTTTTTGAGTAACATCTCTACACGCGTTCGTCTCTTTCACCTAGACGTGCGTTATTTTTCGAGGTTAGTTCAGTTTTGTTGGCATAACTTCCGCAAACGCAAACCAACGCAACCAATTTTACTCAATTTAGATAGATAATTGATAACTTTGGGCTATCTAAGAAATAACATCAAAAATTTTTGAAACTTGGGAGTCTACCAAAGTTCAACAAGTAAGGGAGCTGCAGTCGAGTGCCCCGACTACAAAATACCCTGTTCCCTTGATTTCGTGTGTTTTTTCTTTACATACACACACACTCACACATACCACACTCCAACATACACACAAACGCATGGCATGCGGCCGCGCGCGATAACTGACAATGCAAGACCCCCCCTCTCTCCCACAAGCAAAATTGATTCGTATATAACTTCGGTGTTTGTTGTCCGACTCGTTTGGAATCGGGTATACACCTATCTACATGCAAAAATTTGTGGCTCAGGCTCGTATAGTCTCTGAGAAACACGCGTTCATACGGACAGACGGGCAGGGCTAAATCGACTCGGCTGTCGATGCTGATCAAGAATATATATACTTTATAGGGTCGCAAATGCGTCCTTATACCTGTTACATACTTTTGCACAACTTCATGATCCCCCTTTTCCCTTTTTCAATGGGAACAAGGTATAAAAATGCGTCAAATATGGACTATTTTCCAAATGGCGCTATTTAAAAAAGTAAACCACCGTTTAACATTTTTTTCTTTTCTTTTATTACGAACAAACATACTTTTCATAAAAGGCCAAAAAGACAATGATCGGTGGTATAGTTTGCCGACAAATTAATTTAAACCTCTGTGTTTTTTGTAAACCTGCACATTTCCTTGCAGACGTAAAAAATGGAACACATTGAGAAGCTATATCTTCCACATTTGTTACACGATCTCCAAATAAGTTCGTATCGGTTAGTTTGGAATATATCTTTATCGAAAAGTTAACTTCTTTTGTCAAGCGCTTCAGTCAAAAAATTGATTTTTGTGGCAAAGCTCGGGCAGAGGACCCACTGTGCTACGCATCGCCGTAGAAAAAGCAACGCTGGGTTGACGAAAATATTGTGACTGACCCCAGCCGTACTAGAGGGCCTCTGGTACGGCTAGGGACAGCAATTATGTCGGGAAATCTATTTGACAATCTTCGCTAAAAATAAAAAAAATCTTAACATCTACGTATTTGACCGTCTAAAAATTAATCTAAACTCAAGAAAATTTTGCGACTTTTTTGACCCTTTGGTTTTCACCTCCTAGCATTTTGGACCGTTCCATCTGCATCTTCCATAAACCAACGCCTGCACTGTAATATAAAAATAATAGGGGCAAGTTAACTTCGGCTCGGCCGAAGTTCTGTTTACCCTTGCAGCTTCCATTGAAAACAACAAAGTTTTTCTAAGACTACTTTTTGGACCTTACTTTTCTATGGGATCTATACTATATAGATGTCTGATTTCGACCAACCTTGGTGAAATCATGGAAAAGCATAATACACTGTTAATTAGGCGATCTGATTTAAAACAAAAAAGTTTTTCTCACTAGAACTTCTTTTTCGACCGATCATTCATACTGCAGCTGTATGCTATAGTCATCCGATTGTAACTAAACTTTGTAGAATTGTGTAAAAGTATATCAAATAAATATATGCAAACGTGAGGGACGTTTCCATTAAAAACAAAAAAGTTTTTCTCACAAGAACTAGTTTTTCGACCGACCGTTCCTACGGCAGCTATTGGCTATAGTCATTCGTTTTTGACCAAATATTGTAGGATCGTGTGAAAGCAAATTGAACAAATACCTGCCAATTTTGAGGACATTTCCATTGAAAACAAAAAAGTTTTTCTAATCAAGACTACTTTTCATACTCTACTTTTCTATGACAGCTATACTATATAGATGTCCGAAGTTTGGAGTCGTTTCAATTAAAAACAAACAAGTTTTTCTCACTAAAACTAGTTTTTCGACCGATCGTTCCTATGACAGCTATATGCTATAGTCATCCGATCCGGCCGGTTCCGAAAAATGTGCAGCGTATTTGTACCAAAAGACTTCGTGCAAAGTTTGGTGAGGATAGCTTTAAAACTGACGGAGGAGATAGCACAGTAGCAGACAGACGGACGAACGGACAGGGCTAAATCAACTCAACCCGTCGTGCTGATCCAGAATATACTATATATACTTTATGGGGTCGGAGATGCTTCCTTTAATGCGTTACAAACATCCGCACAGTTTTATAATACCCTCTGCAAGGGTATACAAAAAAACACCATAACCACATCAGTTCTTATTTTCACTTTCGCATAATCCGTTCTTAAACAAAATTTGGCCAACAATGGGCCAATGTTTAAAAATTTTGGTCAGCTTTGAACAGAAATACAACAACAACCGCGGAAACAACAACAACCACCGTGTAATTTAATTGAACCGATTAATTTTAAATAGTTTTTGTGTAATTTAAGTTTTTGTAAACCTTTAAAAAACGTCACCTGAAGGAGCCAAGGCAAGAAATATGAAAAGTGGCCCTCGTAGAAACATAGGTTTTCGTATAAATGCAAGTTTAAAAAAATGCGCGCTCTACATATTTAGCGTTTTGCCTAAATTCGAATTTTCGATATCGAAAATCCGTTACTAGGCAACCGTTGTTTTGTTTTTTGCTTTGACATTTTCAATTTTAATCAGTCTTAAAACTATGAACTTTAACGATGATCCTTTGGCTGAACTACTTAGCGATAATAGTTTGGACAATGATAACTTCTTCGACACCCCCGGAACTGGCGGTATAAAGAAACAGCCACCCAAGACCAGCAAAGTCAACAAGGGCAAGCTGGAAGATCTCTTTGGCATACAGGAGGAAAACGAAGCAGATGTACAGAGTCCTGCCAGCACCAGCAAGTCCAAGCCGATTGCTTCGAGTACACCGCGAATAGTCAAACAGAAGCCTTCACTCTCGCTGGACGATGAGACGGCAACGGCGGCGGCAGCTGGCGGGGAAGATGATGATTTGGGATTTGATCCCAAGCGACCCAAAAGTGGTGGAGCTAGAAAAAATCTGTTCGATGATTTGCTACCCGCCGCCGTCGAGCCCAAGAAGAGCCTATTTGATGACATACTGGCCCGGCCCGCCACGGCTAAGCCCTCCATGTCACGCCAGTCCACAGATACCACCACCGAGAATTCGCAGGCACGTCCTAAGACATCTACGGGTAGACGCAGCTCCGCCCAGTCGGCATCTCTGGTCAATGCAGATCCCTTGGGTTTATTTGGCCGTGAAGCAAATGCCAATGTATCGGGCATGTCCACGCCAGTGTCCAAGAAAAGGGGAGACTGGTTGGGTTTGGAGGCGGAACCAGAGCGTGAGCGCCCGCCTAGCCCACGGGGTGAGCCCCAAGCCTTGAAAGATGCTGCTCCGGAGGAGTTGGAGGAAACCAAGCCCTCTCCCGCTGCTGCTACTGTTCCTGCCGTGAGTTCTGCTACTCAAAATATTCTACTACTCAACAGCCTGAACCTCGAGAGTAGCCATAAATTTGAGGTACTCCAGCAACAGGAATCCCAATTGGTCATAGCCGCCCAAATGAAGAGTCAAGAGCGCGCCCTAACGGAAATGCAACGTCGTCAGGAGGAGCAGGATCACAAATTCCAGGCCCTCATCCAGCAACAATTGCAGCGACAACAACAGATGGAGGAGCATATCAAGCAGCAGCAACAGCGCATCAATATGCACCTACAGCTGATGATGTCCCAACCCGTCCAGCTACAAGAGGAGCACAAGCCTGTCCAGGAAAAGGAAAAGCCGGCAGAGTTACAGCAATTGCTGCAGCTGGAAACGGATGTCAAAAGGAATCTGCTAGAGAAACTAAGGCTGGAGGAACTGGTGGCCAACATGAAGGTGAACTATGAACAGGAAATCGAAATGATTGAGGGCACCTACAAGTAAGTGGAAGACTTCCCGGTAAATGTTTAATATGGGTATAGGTTTTCAGAATTTGTTGTGCTAACATTTTATGAACTTTCCTAATGTTCCACTCTAATGTCCCTTCTTACATTTTCAGAAAGCAATTAAAGGTCCTGGAGGAGCATTTAAAGGCTGTGGAGGAACGCCTTAAGGGCGAGAATGTTGAGCTAAAACAGTATTACCTGCAAAAGTTGGAGCAACTGAAAGCCGATTACCTAGACCAAATGAGCACTCTTAAACAGGATCATGAGGATGAAGTGCTTAAGTTGCGTCAATCCCATCAATTGGATCTGGAGGGCATACGACAGGCTAAGAGACTAGAGCAAGCCGCTGTACAGGATCATGGCAACTATCTGGACACCCTACGTCTGGCCTCTAACAATCTGCAGGAGCTGCGTGAGGGTCTGACCACCAGCCAGGAACGTGAAAGTCAACTGGAATTGAGAGAACGTCGTCTGGCCGATCAGGAACGTCGCCTTAAGATAGACGAGGAGAGCGCCGTGGAGGAGAAGCGTCGCCTTATGGAATTGGTTAGCACTCTGGAGCTGCAACTGAGCCGTTTGTCCAAAGACTCGGCCGAAGACAACTGGCAGCTGAGACAGCGCATGGCCAGTCTGGAGGCGGAGAAAAAGGCCTTTGAGCGTGAGAAAGAATTCCATCGCGAGCAGATGGCACGCGATGAGAAGCGCGTGGAGGAACTAAAATTGCTGCAATTGGCCGAATCGGAACGGCTACATCAGGATGTGCAGCAAGAGCGCACCCAATTGGCCGTGCAGCGTCAAGAACTGGAGTTAAAGCAACAACTAAACGAAGAACAGCACCGGCCGCACGACCAGGAACGTTTGGAGCTGGAAGCACAGTTGAAGGTGGCGCGAGATGCCATCAGACGAGCGGACGAGGAGCGTGAACGTTGCCACAAGCAGCAGCGTGAGTGGGAGCAGCGCAAGCGTCTGCTTATGGACAAGGAGAACGCCTTAAATGTGCGCGAGGATGAGCTGGCACAAGCCTCAAGTGCCTACCGCATGGCCACCAGTCGCTGTCAATTGATGGAGCACAAGGCACGTGAAACGGAACAGCTACTGCAGGCCAAGCTACAGCTCATCAGCAAACGGGCGCACGAACTAAGCGAAAGGGAGGCGCAGCTGTCACAGGAGCGCCTACTGCTGAGCCAAGATCGCATTGGTCTGCACAATCTTAAGCAGCAGATCGGTCAGAGTCGTTGTGCCCTGTGCAAAATGGGGTCGGAAAGTGCCGAGATAGCTTTAAACCAGCAACGAAAGTGCTCCAACTTGACCCAACTGCCACAACACAGCGATGCTGATCTGCTGCTCAAGATGAGCGCCGGCGGCGGCGGTTTAACCCAAAGTGATATAGTTGAGCGCATGCTGGATGAGAATATTGAGGCCTCATATCGTCGCATGTACCAGGCAAGCTCCGAAATGGACTATGAGGGCTTCACAGGCGGACTGGATGACGATTCGAAAAAGCTGGCCATGGATCTGACAAACCTTAACTAATAACTAATAAACTATTCCAATTACATTACAAAACAATGTAGAAATCTTTATTTATTCTCACATCTAGTACAGACGCTGTGGTGGTCCCATGGAGGACTTAATGTGCAGGGAGCGCACATTCTGCCAGTTCTTCTTCAGCAGCGAGACCAAGAAATTGATCGACAAGTTGACATTCTGGGCCAGCTCATCCTGCTTCATGCCCACATGACCAACGGCCACCGACAGACACAGCACCTTCTTCATCTGGAACTTGATGGTGGACTTGACCTCTTCGATTTTGCCCATCATTGATTCCTGATGCGACAACAGACCAGGGAACTTGCCGGCCTTGTTCAGACCAGGACCCAAGAGACGGGGAATCTGCTTAATCAACGACTCGGAAGCCAAGAAGGCATCATAAGACTTGGCCAATTTCTTGACCAGCTTCTTGTTCTTGTTCAGCTTCTTGAGAGCTTCGGCATCCATGAATTCAACGCCATTGGCCTTGGCTTCATCACAATGCTGCTGATCGCCAAGGATGCACACCTTCATCTTGGGACGGGGAATGTGCTTCAACCTGTAAAGAAAAGGGGTTTAGTAAGCTTGTGCCTACAAAGTCAAATCAAAGGGAGTGGGTTGGGAGGAATAAAAAACTTACTTAGTCCAAGTGGACTAGGTTAATCATTAACTAACTAGAGGGACGGTTAACCAGCCTGATGGCTGGAAAACCTACTCAATTTGTTTTTAAGACCCTGAGTGCAGGTCCGCCGAGTCTGCCGACTCGACTACCTAATGCGCTGTGTGAACAACTCCTCCTTTTCGAGGAGCGGAGCGTAGCAGGCGGCATAGGTGGTTTACACATACTTGACGGTGCCGGAGAAACGCTTGTCCTTCTGGGGATCGTAGTTCTTCAGGCCAATTTGCAATTCCACAGTTTCCAAGAAACCACGCTTCTTCTTCAGCGAGTTCTCCAGGATGCCACTAACACCCTCATAGAGAGTGTCACGAGAAACTTTCGATCTGTCATAGGAAACAAAATAAAGTGAATTAATTTAAAACCATCCAAATTTGTTTGATTGTAATGTTTAAAAATTGTGCAAATGACTGCAGCTCACATATTAGTTGCATATTATAACACAGAATTTATATTTTACTTTTGCAATCATTTCCAAACTGTAACGAACATGGGGTAAGTCTCAAAAAGTTGGTTTCTGATTGCTAAATACACTAAATATTATTACCAGCAACTTAATTGTTTCAAACTGCATAAGAATGTTAAGTTATTGAATGAAAATCTATTAAGATGCCTTAAATATTTAAAGATTTATAATTTTCCACAACTTACGCCATGTCTACACCTTGCGACGTGCGTTTCACGAAAGAACGATTACAGCAGCAGCGATAGTACTCATTGAAAAGGCATCGGCGATAGCGAGTAGTTAATCGATATATTTAGCTCGATATGTTTAGCTACTTTAGAGCCAGAGCTGGCTTGAGTCATTTAATTGGCTTGAAAAAAGCCATTTTTAAATAATTTTTCCTGAGAGGACCATTAAATTTATTTAAGGCAAATATTAAGGTACACATATTAAGGCAAGTTTTAACTGTATTTGAACTTGTTTTGGGAAAGCTGCTGTAGCGGATCTCCAGGAGCTCCACTCAGAAATGGAGCCATGCGGCGTACACAATATGTCAGGACTGGATCATGCAAAATTAAAAAAGCCGATGGCTGTTTGGTGTACATTTAAATTGATTTAATTAATAAAAGTAAAAATGATGGAGTATTTGGATGATATTTGGAGAGCAGAAGTCATAAACAACGTCTTAGACCCAAACGCTGGCTACCGCTGCATAGAAAAGCTCAGATAATAGTTCTGATCGTGGGAATTTATAACTGGAGTTTTGACTTTACATGGTGTTTATAAGCGTTAGAATGCAAAACAAACATTAGCCAAAAGGAACTTACATTTAAATTAAAAATTAATCCTTCAGCGTTTTTTTCTGATATTTCCCCCGATTTATTCTTAGCTTTTTACCATCTAACTTAACAACACTGATATACAACATCTGTTTGTGTGCTTAAAGAGTGGCAACTCCAAAGCCCACATTGTAGCTTAGAGCATAAACTTTACTTAAAATATGAACATATCGCATTAATTAACTAAATTTACCAGGTAGGTTAAAATGTGATTAAAACCAAAATTTAATTTAATTTTTAGCAGCTAGAAATGTGTTTTTAGTTATTCACATTCAAAGAGTTGCCGTTATTTTGGGACCGAAAGAGAATCGGTGAGAGAAAGTCGGGAGAGAGTGAGAACTATTGCGTGGGCTCAGCAGTCAAACAAAACATTTCTTTCTCCGTGGTGTCTGGGTGCGTTTCTTTTGTGTGTTAACAAATCGCCGCCTATATCGCGTGCGTCAGTGTCAGTGCAGTGTGTGAATTATATAATTTATCCAGAATTAAAGTGCATTAATATGTTATTGATTTATCTATCCGCAGCCAGTGGATCATTTCGTGAGGCCGCCCACACATAAACACCAGCCTAGGGACATGGCGCGTCTAATTGAAAGTAATGTAAGTTGCAGTTACGAAACCAGTCGCAGTCTTTACATAATTCCTTTTGGCCCAGTCTTTGACTTGCTGCCATTTCATATTCACATCATAGGTATAAATAAGAATAGCAAGTGATTTTAGATTCTTTGAGGTATGATGTCATTTGGCTATTTTGTTGCTGCTGCCTTGATTAGCCAGCTTCCGTAAATAATCAAGAGGTTCCCTTTATCAGAGAAGGTGGTGGATGCCAAGATAGGAGCCGGGCACTAAAAGTTAAAGACAGTTTTGATTTCTTTTCCCCTAGTAAACTCCTTTACAGTATAAACAAAACAGCCCATCAGCTGTTCTGTATCTAACACTTTTAACATTTATTTATGCTTACTCTCTTTGCAAACCCAGTGGAATTTCTCTTATTTGATAAAATAAGCTCTCTCATTGTTTTGCCCCTGCTCTTGCTCTCAACGTTTTTGCCTATCACCGTTACAAAAAGTAATAAAAATAAACATAAGTTGATAGCATGATACAGTGGGTGCCCAAACAAAGCGCACACATCTTGAATATTAGAGAATATATTTTAGTTAAAAGCTATGCTCTCAGACAAGCTAAATCGATTTAAGTGGGTTCAACTCCCTATAAAAAAAGCTAGCTAATCGCTTGCTAAAAATTGTAGCTTGCCTCCTAAAAACCCGTTGCGCCGCAACCTTGACTGGCTATAAGCTGATAACTTTAGCTGTAGGTTTAGCTAGGTAGAAGCAAAAAAAAAATGGTTTGCAATTATTTAGCAATTGACAAAAAAAAAGTTTCATAAATAAACCATTATATCTTTAAAACAAAATATGGGCATTTCCGCAGAATGGCAGCCCAAACCTACGTTCGCGACCACTTGTTTATTGATGAAACTGAAACTTGATGAGCCCCATCTTTTGCACTAAACATAGTGATAAGAAAATACTATAGAACCGCAAAAAAAATGTGGGGAAAATTTTTGATTTCTTTTTTATGCACATAAAAAGGTCGCGAACGTACGCCTTCGACCCACGGAAATGCCCATATCTGAATATTTTGAAATTTTCATCGAATACTGGTATGAAAGTAAGCTTTCAATAAAACATAAAAAGTCCACAATCAGCTGATTGGATTATAAAATATTATTCGAATTGTCCAAATGGGAGTTGGCATAAGTATTTCGACAAGATTATAAAATTGATTTATTCTCAGCCCAGCACTTCAAATGTTAAAAGAATGATTTATTTTAGACAAGTTTTTCATGCTGAACCCGAATCTGGCTTTAAAAACTCCATATCTCCTAATGATTACCTGTAGATTAGACATGAAAATGGAGAAAATGGCTAATTTGGCCAATTTTCTAGGACCAAATATTCTAAAAATAAGATTAATTCAAAAGATTTGACTTGCACATGGTACACAATTTTAACTATTAAATATGATTTAAGCCTTAATCATTTTATAAGACATATGTTCGTTATCGGTCTGAATAACTATGCCGACTAGTGTACTTGTAAGTGTCACTCAATTAATTTGCTTAATATTCACAAATCCACTTTAAACCAAAACAAATAAACCGGTGTTTTGACATGTAAAGACTGTGAGCAACACTGCTCCTGAGAGGGTTTACAATAATTGAGGTGAGGTTCTAAGGTAAATAGCTCTCAAGATTATAAGATAAACAGTAACCATTAGATCCGACCACCCCAATTTTACATAAACTTTCTATATTTTCCGACTTTGATTTGTATTCTTCATTAATAACTTGTACAGTTACTTATCTCGCTCACTGTATGCTTACTGGCGCTGACTCGGCATCTCTCAAATGCCAACTTATGTGAGAGCGAACCGGAGCCGTAGTCCCCCAACGTCAACTTCATTTCAATTGGAAATTGTGCGGCGCAGCACGCGGTTCGTCATCATCAAACGATTTTTTTCGTCTTTGATTTCTAAGTAGCTCGCTCGGCCAAGTTCAAAGCGGTGCAATTCAAATTAGAAATTAAACCAACAAATTGTCAGATTCAATAGCAAGTGCGTGTGAAATAAAGTGATGGATTTTGATGTAAGTTTATTCAGGCACAAGAGTGAAAGAGATTGGTCAGAAGAGTGTAAGAGCGAGGCGAGTAATAGGGAATCTCTTTCATCGACAGCTGTCGCTCTGTTTGTGTGTGACGTCATGGGTTGAAAATTAAGTTTGCCCCCAAAGTGCGATATAAACTGCAATTTCAAGGTCATCAGCGCCGGTTTTAGCCAAAAGGCATTGGTAACCTCAATTAAGTGCGGTTTTTGAGACTTGGTGGGGCTTCGTTATACTGATATGACTGCTCTACCTGCTATTTAGTGAGGTTCGAGTAAAGCGTAGATAACAATTTGCCAGTTGGCTTGCCTTTTCGACCTTTAATCAGCTTGGCTGATCACTCGACTCAGCTAAATGCATGTTCCAGGGGTTCTCTCTCTGAGAGAAACAACCAGCAGATACCTTAATCTCTTACCCATTTTCCCCCTCAATTTCTTACAGATTGTACCCATTGCCGTGGGCGTGGTGGCCGTTGTTGTCGGCGCTCTCATTGTTCACTATTTCCTGAACAAAAAATCCACCAAGCCACGTCGCGAACCCAATCGTACTGCCCGCTTGCGCACTCTGGTGGATCCCAATGACAAATACCAATTACCGCTCATCGAAAAGGAGGTCCTTAGTCATGACACCAGACGGTTTCGCTTCGGTTTACCCTCCAAACAGCATATCCTTGGCCTGCCCGTGGGACAGCATATTCATTTGATAGCCACCATTGACAATGAGTTGGTCATTCGACCCTACACACCCATCTCATCCGATGACGATGTGGGCTATGTGGATCTGGTGGTTAAGGTTTATTTCAAGGACTCGCATCCCAAGTTCCCAGCTGGTGGCAAGATGACACAACATCTGGAACAAATGGAATTGGGTGATAAAATCTCATTCCGTGGTCCCTCCGGACGTTTGCAATATCTGGGCAATGGCACATTCTCCATTAAGAAACTGCGCAAGGATCCACCCAAGCAGGTGACGGCCAAGCGAGTGAATATGATTGCCGGTGGCACTGGAATCACACCCATGTTGCAGCTGGTGCGTGAAGTGCTTAAGCGCAATGACAAGGACAAAACTGAAATGGCTTTGCTGTTTGCCAACCAGGTGAGTAGAGAAGTAAGAAATGATAGTTAAATTAGTGAATAATCACTGTTTTTTTCTTGCAGAGCGAAAAGGATATACTGCTACGCGAGGAGTTGGATGAACTTGCCCAGAAACATCCCGAACAATTTAAGGTCTGGTACACCGTGGATAAGGCCGCCGAAGGTGAGTTGCCCTAGGAGTACTCAACACAAATCAGTTAATAACGAACTCATTTCTCATTACATTTCGAAGGCAAATAGTTAAGGACCTAATTGTAAAAGGATCTTTCGAAATCATGCTCCAAAGCTTCTGAATCTTGGCATTTTCTTTAGAATAACGTCTCTACTCATTCCATATCCTCAAAGACATTCTCCAAATAGTCAATGATAAATGCAGAACAGATTTTAGACCAAATTTCAAGAATTTCAGTTTTATCTGACTTTTCTTGTGTACAGATTTGTCAGTGAACTTAACGCTTAGCATGCCCTATTGAAAGCTAGATATTAAAGCTGCTTATAAAGGGAAAGTTTAGGGTATTTCCTTTGTATTGTGCCACGACATTTTCATGTCAAACAAGTCAAACATTCAAAATCTCCTGTCCCACAGCGATAATGTGGGTTTTTCAGTTCGGCTTAGAATTTAGTCATAGCTGAATTAGCTCTGATTTGTATTTCAGTAAAGAATTTCACACTGACAGGGCCTTCGACTTCTTTTAGGCATGAATATCATGGGTGTTACTGAAATCAGTCATAAATTCAGCACTAATACTAATTCACTACTGAGGCGTAGAACTGCAGGGTATGTTAACAAATCTGAATTTGTCGCCTTAAATCTTTGTCGAAATCCATGAAAAGTGATGTAACTAATCTAGCAGTTGATTTCAAAGACAATAATTGTTAACTTTTGAAAAAAGTTTTGCCCCTATTAGAGCTAATTTCGTTGTTTTTTTGTAACTTTTTTTCTATTAAATCTTCTTCATAATCAAAACGTTTATGAGAATTTTAAGTTTCGCGATAGTCCTGACGGTTCGATTTACACCATTCGTCCATCTAGCCGTTTTTATGATAAACAAATCTCAAATCTATGTATATATGTATTTGCAAATTTCGCGATTTTTTGTACAGTTCGGTCCCCCTATATGTCGAAGCTGGCCGCCCTTTCAGCAACAGCCTGTTTCCAAGCTTCTGCTTCCACTTCTGTCTCAGCAGCTCTCTGGGCAAATTTCTGGCGTCGATTGCTCGCCTGCTAGTGCTTTTCTGCAGATCTTAGCCTGGCCTACCCGCTCCACATGCTTATCGCTCAGCGATTGAGATTGTTGCCCAGTCTCAGAAGCTCTCTTAGACTTTCGTTTTAAGGCATATTTCAGAAAATCATAAAAATTACTATTTTACAATGTTTGGAGCTTATTTCTTTGTAAATTTTAGTAAATGTCGGGGTTTTATTTAATATTAAAAGAAAATCAAATAGCCTATTAAATATTTCAGGTTATCAACTATCTGGGTGCAAAATTTCATCCAAATCGATCCAACCATTTCTGCGTGATTAGTGGTTTCGGTTCGGGTTGGTTTCATTTTGCTCAATCCGCATATTCCCCCAGATCATATCGGGGGTGTTTCAAAAATCGCTAGAGATTTTCGTACAAACGATTAGATTTTGAATTAAACGAGGGTGAAATTCCTCCGATGAATTTATATGTAGTGTCCAGAATAATGTCGCCTTAAGTCTACTTGGCGGTGAGCAGTCGGTTTCAAATCTCTAAACTTTTGTTGTTTTTGTAACGGCTGGGTCGACTTGTATGTACGTAGTATGAAAAGAAAGATGAAAGAGAGGTAAAGTAAAGAGGATGTTGAGCTTAGGAACACAAGTCCAGCTTGAGGAAAATAGCTGCCTCGATAGGATGGGTCCATAGTGTAATGCATGTGAGAGTGGTGGGGCTCATAAAGCAGTTCAACAGATGTAGAGTGTCATGTGGCCTTAGGCCACATTTGGGTCATGTGACCGTCACTTCGGGATTAATCCTGGCCAGGTAGCTGTTGAGTTGGCTACTCTTCCCTGATCGAAGTTGTGCTAGCTTTGATCTTATGGTACGCGGGAGGGTTGTCTCGCTTTTGTGCATGGGCGGTGGTCTGCCTTCGAGAACATTTTCAAGCCGAGCCTTTATGGTGTTTTCAACCATGTTGGTGTGGGCGATGTTCCTGGCTTCAATGCTGACGCTTTGCGTCATCGGATTTTTAGCGACAAGACCGTTTATACGGTTCTCTTAAGATTTCTGGGACTCCCCCAATTAAGACATTGGTTTGATGTTTGGAAGCGTCTCCAATTCTTCATTAAAACATTTGTCGGAATTAGCTGAATCTGATAACTATTCTGATGAGGCTGTTGCGCATGTATTTGTTAGCGATTTGATGGCCCTTTTACTTTTCAATCTTGTTTCTGGTTTCCGAGATTCCTTAATGCCCTAGAACTATTTTCCGGGACTTAAGAAAACCCGCGATAAGCGTATACCAATCGATACAGGAAGCGTATTAGACACGTATTGGCCATTGTCCTAACACCCGCCGTAGGTGAAGACTCAAGAAATTTCTTCCTGCTGATGCAAGTATATTTGGACGTTCACCTGAGGCCTTAGAATATTATGCAAGATTTGTGTAAGCTCCGACTAGAAGTATTATCGCCAGACTATAGACCAGCTAAAAAATCGATTAGGAAGAGGGTTACTCTGGTTTCCTATTCACAAGCATTCTCCACACCGTATGCATTTCTCATCCGTAGTTCAATCAGCCATCTCAAAGTCATCTATTATGTTAAAATATGCTTGCCTATTTGCCACATGCTGCTCTCAAACCTCGGATACCGCGCTCGGCGCATACCCGCTTCTTAGCCTGGTCCTACAATAGGGGACACATTGATGACGAAATGATGCGCCAACAGCTGCATCCGCCCCACCCAGATACCTTGTGTCTGTTGTGCGGTCCGCCGCCTATGGTCAACTATACCTGTATACCGGGTCTGGAACGTTTGGGTCATCGGGTAGAGCAACGTTTTAGCTACTAAAGTTGCCTACTAACATCCTAGCTTAAGCACAGAAGTTTTGCTTTTATTTTACAAACCAAATATAATCAAATGGGAGAATTGACAGGTTCTTTTATAAGACTTGCTGAGATTTGCTCAATATCGTACTAATAACAGCTTTAATTATGTATTACAGGCTGGACCTATAGTCAAGGCTTTATCAATGATGACATGATTGCCGCCCATCTACTTCCTGCTAGCGAAGATACAACTGTACTCCTCTGCGGACCGCCGCCCATGATTAACTTTGCCTGCAATCCGGCGCTGGACAAACTTGGCTATCATCCGGACACACGATTTGCCTACTAATAGAGAGAGAGAAGGGAAAGAAAGAAATTGCATTTCTGTTTGTCATGTTCTATGTTAAAAATAGCTGATCGATCTAGATGAAATACTCCCTCCCAGTGGCCCATTACCTGTTTGGGGCAATGTTCCTAGCGGGACTCCAATGTGAATAAGTCAACATGATTAGCTTTTTGTTTAACATAAGTAAATAAACAATTGTTCAAAGAGAGCAGTGAAACGATTTACATTTCGTCTTATTTGTAGGCAATTTGTTGTCAATGAACCTTCGGAGTCACCATTTGCATGTTAGGGTGAACCTTGTTTTACCCAAATTCCCTTTAGACGGCAAGAATTTTCACATTGTGGAGTCGTTCGAGTTGATTTGAAAAGCATCATCATCCTCCTTAAAAGGACACAAGAAACAGTAAGCAAACTGAAAGTTAACATACATTTTGTGGCTCTTTTAAGTGAGTATGGCTATTGGACCCGACATCTATAGAAATTAAAAGAGTCTACAAATTTCTTGTGCATAAATATTTCACAATTTTATTGAATACATAAATTCACATATGCAGTTTATATATGGAATATTCGGTTTGTGGCGAGGGGAGTTTAAGTGCCTGGCAAACTTGCGACTTTGACCAGGTGTACTCAACCACAGAATGATTTACATTTGATTGGGTTAGTAATGTTCTACAATGGTTACAAAGATATGTAAATGTTAATGGCAGCAGTGTAGATTGTTCTGGTCAAATCAAAGTTAAACTTAGTTTACTAAACATGTAGTAAGCGTCATTAGCATTAGCGACATTTGTGTGTGTGACAAAGTAAAGCCTTAACTATTTAATTTGTGGTGTATAATTGATATATTTGTTTTTGTTGTTGCGTGGTTCACAGAACATTTGTAGCCTATTTTAAATATTTAATATAATTTCTGCTGCATCATGAAAAGACATATTTGTATACATACATTAAAGTAAGTGGGGGGGGATGTGGAGTTGTTTTTGGGATCTATAATATATAAATATATTAAAAACTGCTCTTTCTTGGGTAAAACTGTGAAACAGCTCGCGCTACTCTTAATTTTCCATGGTTTCTGGTTGGTTTATGGGTCCTGGTGATAAAACTCATCTCCTATATGGCATTTGGGCATATAAATCTGTCCAGTTTATCTCGAACCTGGGGCCTCTCAATTAAAAATACACTTAACAAGTCTAAAACTACATGGAATACGATATTAACTACAAATACAGTTTGATCTCATGGCAGCAGCAGCCGAGGGCGCAGAGTGGAAAAGTTAGAAGAAAATTAAAAAAAAAACACTTAAAACTTATAAAACAAATTTGTTTCCGATTGCTTTTTCTGGCTCTCGTTGTAGGCCTGACTGAGCTGCTCAAAATCGGCTTCGGTCAGGTCGATGCTTTCGATTGAGGCAACCTTCTTGTACCTGAAAATGTAATAACAAATTGAAAATAAGGAAAACCAGCGACAAGTTAGGACAACACTCACTTGGGTCTATTGTACTTGTCCCGTATGGCCTGTGTTTTGAGCTCCACGGACGCCTTATGCGTTTGACACAACTGTAGCATAACAGCCTTAAGGTCGCTCAACTTATAGGTGGTAATCTCCTCCAGTTGGGGCGTCCATATCTCCATGCCCAACAAGTGACGTGACAATGCAAGCGAAGCAGCCGATACCAGAGAGGGTAAATAGTGCAAAAATGGCTCCCCCTCCATAAGAGACAACTCACAAAGAAACTGTAGCGGTAGAACGAGAGATATAGGCTTAAGGAGAATCGAAATATATCGAAATACTTACCAGTGTCAAGTATTTCAACTGCTCGGGCATATCGCACAACACCGCATAGGTGTTGACGAATACATAAGCCGTGGGTGTGCACAAATCAAAGGAAAGAACCTTCAATATAACTTGCTCCATGCGCAAAACTTGAGTCTTGGTGTAGCTATCATCGGTGAGAAAGACAAACTCACCCACATCTGGTGGATAGATCTCCTCATATTTGCTGTAAGTAAGAAAAGACAAGAAATCGTTAAGTCAATCATTCTGAAAGTTAATCACGCTGCTTAATGGCTATGTTAAGCGGAGCTCAAGTGTGGAGTTTTGATACAGGCATAGCAGGCATAGCATTTAGGGGGAAGTGAAATCTAGAAACACAAAGATACCAAGTCAATTTCACATTCACCGATCTCGAAAACAATAAATACTACAAATAAAACGAATGAATAAGTAGGCCATATGAGTGCTCGTAGATTACGAGAGCACATGAAAAAAGTGATGCTACATGAAAATTTAGGATTGATTTAAGGTTTTTTCGATTTGATCCATATGTTTGACAGTTCAAGCTATAATTTAAACCTAATTAGAGACTTCTAGCACCTCGGCTTGTTCTCTACACGTGATTGAAAAAGGGTAGAAAAAGGGTTTTTTGAGACTTTGAGTCCGTTTTTCTCAAAGTCTCGACATGATGGGCACTCTTGGAGGCCAGATTCGTTGCCAGTGTAATTAAGATATGATATATATGTCGAGCGGGCTTAATAATATCATTTTCTAGGGCTCTGTGTAAGCGCCAAGATGATCAAAGAGTATTGTTGAGCTACCCAGTTCAACTATAGCCAAGTTGGTTCCAAATAAAACAATTGGTCTTCAACAACAACCTTTATTTCTATGAATGCTTATGTAGGTGTTGGTTGCGATGATATGAAGCCGAATTGCTCTCTCCTTTGCCCGACCAAACCGAAATCAACAACAAGAATTAATTAATTAAGCGCGATGCAACAGTTTGCATTGACTGATTTGCAAAGACTAAATATGCAGGCGCCGGCGCGCCAATCAAGCTACAGAGTGCAGGTTAAATGCGTGAGACGGGCGTGTGCTTTGTTTACAGTTTGGATTCTAATGCTTATTTACATGGTGTAGATTTAGGCAATGCAAACAATGAGGATGTTACGACATGAATTCAAATTAGATTTGGGTTTGTATTAAGCTTCTGCCGCTGAACGGAACAAGTATCTTATACCCTTGTTCCACTGACAAATATTCAACATTATTTAAGAAATGCTTTCTTGTTTCTCTAAGGAATAAGCATTACCGGTCGCTCTAACCTAATCAAAGAACAGCAGATTAGAATGCTTTGTTTGTAAATCAAAGTAAGTCTTCGTAGTCGTAATTCTTTTGGTACTCACACATATTGAACACACTCACTCTAGAGAACCATTGAACGCATCCACTCCAACTTGACGGCTATTTGACAAGTGACGTTTATGGTATATTACTGCATCAAAAATATTTGGCGTCAGTTGTTTGCAATCATGGAATAAAAGTCCGCTCAAAATCCGTCCTACCGCGCACTGTGCGAACGCCACAAGCCATCAAATTAGCGCGAGATCGAATTCGTCGAAATCTACTGCGCAAGCAGAAAATCATGTCTCGTGAGATGAATATCAGAAAGGACAGCATGTTGCACATCATAAAACTTGACTTGGGACTAGTGTTGGGTAAATGTTTGACACGCCTAAAATGGTTGACACGCCAGCATGTCGCTGGCGGACAACAAAACAGCTGAAGAGTCACCAAATTGAGTGAACAAGTCACTGAACAGCTCTGATTGAACAACTCACATATGAACAACTCTGACTGAATAAGAACAACTCACAGAACAAGAGCGAGTGAAAAAGAACAACTAAACAAGTGAACAACTAACCAAGAACAACTGAACAAGAACAATTAAATAACTCTAGTGAAGAACATGTTCACTTGTTCAATTTAGTGAACAACTCAATTTTGTTCACTAACTCATGAACAACCCAACACTAATTGGGACTAAGTGCATACAAGAGACAAACCGACCACTTGCTCACAACAGCATTGAAGACGAATTCTGTTTACTGATTACAAAATGTTTACCATAGAGGAATCGTTAAACAAACAGAACGATGGAGTGAATGCTGCGGATCAAAAAAAGCGTTCGAACTCATTCCGACAGTACAGATAGGTCACCATCCGGCTTATGTGACGTTACCACATCATTGTGTAAAAAAGGAGTCAAAACTTCGGCGAAAGTTTATTAATCCGACGTTTTAGAAAAGTTTGTGAAGTTTCTAAACACGACATTATTTGCAAACCTTACAACAAAACTCCGCTTCTGATAACAAGGCAAAAACGACTCAAACATGGCTAAAAAAAAAGCTAGAGAATGCGTGTGAGTGAATGTGTGTGTACGCTTTCGAGTAAAAAATGAATAAAAAGAGACAAAATCGCCTTTACTTGTTTGATAACCAATTTAGGGCCAATTTCTCATCTTTCAATTTGCAGACAATTTCAGATATTCTACATCTATCACATAAACTAACAAATAACAGAGTATATTGTGATTTTATCTTGCACATATGTGGAACTTGGATATTGCATCAATGTGTTTTGCGGTAAAGATAAGTTCACAAAGGCAAATAATTTGGACAAATTTCGTTACAAATTTGGCTAAATAAGCCTAAATGGTCACTTTTTGGCCATATTTGGGCAAATTATTTGCCTGTGTGAACTTAGCTTAAGTCTTCCGAACAAACTTTGCACACAGACCAGCACACATATGTACAATTGTGGGTCCACATTGCAAAGTTACCTTCAAATTTCCTTCACATTTACTTTTATGGCCGTTACTCATCTAATTGAGTTGTAAAGTCTTTTAATTTGGAATGGGCAGTCCCACAGTAACATATGATGGAAGTCATTATAACGCTGGCAAGAGCATCATGTATAGTATAGTTTGTTTTGAAGTGAAGTCACTTGAAGATTTACAAGATCCAGAAGAACAATAAAATCATTATATCCAGACGGAAGTTTGTTAAGGAAGACTGCACAATGACTAATTCTATGACTTTTAAGAGTTACAAGGTCTTCATAACTAAAAGACGGAAGAAGGCTAAAATTTAAGTTAACCACGAAGAACCAGAAGTAATAACTGAATTTATACAGATTCGAACTGTTTGTGCTCTATTTGGAATTGAGGTGCACAAACACACGAGCAGTATATAAAGATCGGTCTGAACAGAAAGACATGGACTACACAAATGAACTAGAATCTTAATAAGGAATTTACAAGGAAACCAGGTTCAATTCGCCATTTTCATTGGAAAGTTGCATATCTTAGCCCGTCTCGTCTCCTGTTTTCTTTCCACTTTCTTCCATTTCCTCCTATCTCTCATTTTCTAAGCATTTGCTTCGTTTAATTAATGACCGCACTCTCTTAATCAAAAGGATTAACCTTAATTTAGTGCAAACTGTAAACACACACTTTATCACACACTCCATCACCCCCTCCTTATTCAGTTGAAGAGTGGCTTTGGCAAAACAATTTGATTAGTTAAATGTGTGACTTTGTGTTGTCTCAACTATGTCATGCATCATCCATAAACTATCCATCATTTATAAAGCAGCAGCAGCAACCAGCTGAGCTCCTCTCAGCCTGCTAAGCCACCCACCTCCCATTGATAAATGATGACAAATTCAACCACAAACAACAATTCAATGGGACGATTTGCGGTTTGACTTCACTTGACTGCAAAAAGCTACTTCTACTTACGAGGCAATGAACATGGCTGCAGTGCCGACCAATTGCAATTTAGAGCGCACCACGGCCATCTGGCTGAGGAAACGGTCAAGATAGGAGACGGCTAGATACAACGTCTCGGTGTCCAGCTTGTATTCCTCGGATACCTCAACCAGCCAATCGACCAGAATGGAGCGCATAGTGTGATTGATGTCCTTCTGCCGGCGCATATATTGAGCTTTCGGGCGATGTTTCTTCTGCAAAATGAGAAATGGAAAGCGGTTTGAGTTAAAATGCAAATGACCAAATCTATTGTCTATGTCTGGGACGCTTAACTCGAGTCGTTCGAACGCGGCTTGGCATACCCCAAGCGCCAGCAATCGAATTTACCAATTTTTATTTGTTTATTGGTTATTTCGTAGTACGTGAGCCGCATTGGAAATCTGAGGTGCTGCTGATTTCCATTCCCTCAAACGACTCATAAAAATCTTTTTTGCCAACAATGTTCATACGGGCTCAATATGTACATTAGGTGTTTATTTAATGGCCGGTTTAACGATTATTGGACACGTCAAGCGCCAGCATGAAAGAGGGGAGGAGATGGATTGGGATGAAGCAGCATTTTCATAAACAATTTGCCGAATCGCCACCTAACCCAACGGGCGGAGGCCTTAAGCTGTTTTATTTAATTTTGGTTAACCTTTTTTTTCTTCTTTTTGCACACGAAATGCAACTCTTTGGACCTCTTCTTTGTCCGCTACTAGAGTTAAGACTTCTCTAATTAGGGCTGGAAAAGACTAAGGCAATCGGATTTGTTAAAATGATGCAGAAAATTTTGTGAAGTCTGGCTGCATGACATAGAGTTTACTATGAATTCGATGACTATGAATTCGCCTAAAAAAATGGATTATTTCACCAGATACTTATGCAAGTATATATGTACACGTAATACAGTAGGACATTTTAAAAACGAGCCAATTAAAATACTTTAGATGGAAGACAAATTGGAAAAATCTTTTCGAAACAGCTGCATAATTTCTTAGTTAATCTTATTAAGCAACTGAAGCTGAGGTAATGATCTGCATGTGGGATTTTCATACTAAAACACACTGCATTAAGCATTTTAATTGATTTTTGATCTCCAGACAATAAGTTGAGTTTCATATTTATACGACTATCACAAAATTGGTCTATTATATTCGAAGTACTTATGTCCTAAAGTTGGAGTTCTCATTCATCAGGCCAATTCTCACGTACGCATGGAATATCTGGTTTAATATCTCACCATCATACATCGAAAGACTACGGGTTTTTGAAGAAAAGTCTAAGATCGTGCACATCACTTCAGATCCCCTGAGAGCAACTTACAAAATATTTCAGCAACAAAAAACACAACACAGCCCACATCCCCAGAATAGAATTTTACAACCTAGTTCGCAACCATATCCCAGGTACCGATCATGAGAATAACCTTATCATGGCCCCTTATTATGTGGGGAACAATACATCGAGTACTCATTATCAGCTGGTCTTGTCCCACCAGAAGCATTCTTATTGCTGGATCAAAAAGGATTTATACAAAGCCGCTGTGGAATTCCGGTATCTACCACCTCCACTGGCGCGCCACAAACAAAAACGTCCCAGAGTCCCTTCTACAAGATAGATACTGGCGGTTTGACAAAACAATACCATTCAGGGATTCAAATCCAAACACTAACCAATTCTGGTGGCTTGATAACTCATAGACCCCGACCTACTTAGCAAGCATTAAAAAATCGTTTAATAAAGTAAAGAATGGAAGGATAAAGAATAAAGAGTGATAGGTCTCAGCTGAAATCAATTTTTACGGATTGCTGTACGAGCACCGATATTTTAAGTAAAAAAGCTCACATTTTTATCTGCCCGCAGGCGTTTCATATTTATACGACATATCTTCAAAGATGCGTTTTAACTGAAAGCATCAGCTGTAATTGCCCGAAAATAAAGTTGATTCAGAGTTTTTGTGAAACAAAGAAAATTAACAACAAAAATAGGTGAAAGTTAACTGCGTCTCCGAAGTTTTGAATACCCTCAGCCTCCATAGAAACAAAATTTTTCTATTTTTCGACCTTACTTTTCTAATGAGCTTTACTGTTTAATGTCGATTTGACAAACTTGGTACAAACGTTTGTTCTTTGGCCATTTAAAGCAAAAAAGTTTCTCTCTAGAACTTTTTTCGACCGATCATCGTACTACATAGCTATAGTCATCCGATTTTGACAAAACTTTGTAGAATTGTGTAAAAGTATATAAAATAAGTATATGCCAATGATAAGAACGTTTCCATTGAAAACAAAAAAGTTTTTCTTACGAGAACTAGTTTTTCGACCGATCGTGCCTATGACAGCTATATGCTATAGATCCGTTTCGACAAACTTAGTGATATATGGGAAAGATAGTTAACTAGAAATACGTACTTTGGAGGCGTTTCCATTAAAAAACAAAAAAGTTTTTCTCCTAACCTTTCACCATCGTTCTATGACAGCTACATGCTTTTAGCATCCGACGGAGGTTCCGACAATTACTATTTGTACTAAAAGACTTCGTCAAAGTTTGTCAAGATAGCTTTAAAACTGACGGAGGAGATAGCATAGAAACTGACGGACGGACATGGCTAAATCAACTCAGCTCGTCGTGCTGATGAAAAATATATATTCTATGTGGTCGGAGATGCTTCCTTCAGTGCGTTACAAGCATTCGGACAATTTTCTAATACCCTCTGCAAGGGTATAAAAAAGGCATGATTAATTCATTCAAAGAAACTGGCCTTAGTGTTCCATTAATTGGTCGTACAAGGAGTATAATCACAAATTTCTTAAACAATCCTTCAAATTAAAGAATAAAATGCATTTATAGGCGTAAACCAAATCTTAATAGTCGGAACAACGTTTTACAAAACCACACCACGCCACTGACTAGATCAACTTTAATTAGCAAAATTACTTTACGAGCTTTTAAAGCTTTTACCACATTATCAGAAGGGTGGTAGGTCTGCTCATTGCATCGAGAAAATTTTTTTGCTCGTACAGTTACAAACATGCTTCTTACTTATCTTTTCGTTGAAAAATATTAATTCAGATGTCCATGGACGTTTATGACCTTATTTTTTTAAGGAATCTAGTTTTGTAGTTTGTGAGGTAGAAAACATGTTCCTTTTTACCTTTGATAATGTGGTTAAAGCTTTTAAAAGCTCGCTTTACTGTAATTTTGTTAATGGAGCGGATGTAGAGCTGCGAGTCGGACAGGGCTATTTCGACTCTGCTGTTGATGCTGATCAAGAATATATATATATTTTATGGAATTTGAGGTGATTCTTGCTGTCTGTTACATACATTTGCATAACTTTAGTATACCCTTTTTACTCAACTAGTAACGGGTATAAATATTTTTTGGGACTCTAAAGAATTTGGTATCGCTCTTTTTACACACATTTTGTCATTTTTACCTTTTGTTTTTACATTTTATCTTTTTGGACTTCCAGGAAAGTTTATTCCCCTTCTCCACATATGTTCAAATAGAAAGCAGCAAGCCGGGTGGTTGTTGTGCCAGAGAAATCAGCAGCACGAAATAAACAATATCTACCCGGCAACCAGACAAACAAACTCACTTCAAAATCCATTCGATATTTTTGTCTCATAAAAAAAACACAACATTTTTAGATTAAAGAAAAATATAATATTATTTGTTTATTACCAAGATGACGCTCAAGATGGCCATTTGTACGGCGGAGGACCTCAATGAGGCTCTGAAACTGCAGAAGCGCGAGCAGTATGAGGAGGAGCGTAAGAAGCGCATTTTCAATGCCAAGCAGCGTTTGTATGGAGTAAGAGAGAGTGCTCCACTTTTATCCTTCCCCTTTCCATGCTTTCAACTCTTCCTCTTCTTTAGCTGGACCTCGACACTTTGGAGCGCCAAATGTTGGAGAAAAAGCAACAGCGTCGCTCTCAGGAAGAGTGCGATAAACGTTACGAGGAACAGGAACAGCTGCAGAAGCGTCTCATCACTGCCAAGGAAAAGGAACTGGAGAAGGAGAAGCGCATTGTGGACTCTGACCTTAATTACTATCGTTGTCGCTATCAGCGCAAGGATCAACGTCGCGAGTTCGATCTAAACGATCCAGATTACCTAAAGAAGGCCAAGCCCATGCGTATTGCCGATGATGACATTACCCTGGGAATTTCCAGTGCCCAAATATTTTTGGGCGAGGATCTGTATAACAATGATCGCAAGCAGCGACAGCGGGAGCAGCAACGCGCCTGGCTAGATCAGCAGGTGGCGGAGCGTAAACAGGCCGAAGAGACGCGTCGTCAGGCGGATAATATGATAATGGAAAGTATCAGTTGTCGCGACAAGCATTTGGAGGAGATGGCCAAATCGGAGCATCTTATGCGTAATCAGATTATACAAAAGGTACGCCAGTACAATGTCAATTTAGCCAAACAGAAGGAAGTGCAACGCGAAAGGTCCAAGCGCGAGCAGTATGAAGATGACATGGCTGAGATTTACAATATGCTATCGAGTGACATGCTCACCGAGAACCCTGATGTGGCCCAGTCGCGCAGCGATCCCAACAAAAAGATTGCCTACATGTATCGCGGCATGTCGCCCGAGGAGCTGAAGGCCTTTCGCAAGGGTCAGGAGCAGCAGCTGGTTGAAACGCAGCAGCGTAAGACCGAAAACCAATTGATGGATAAACAATGGGAACAATATGCCATCAATATGGATCGCACACTGATGCTCAAGCAAATCGAAGTGGATCGCAGGCGTAAGGATCAGTTTGATGATTTAATGCGAGCCAATGCTAAATTGGCCGTTGAGCAGGATCAACAGCGTAAGGATGCGCTTGTTGCGCTGAACAATGCAGTTTCTGATGAGTTCTATGATCAGTTCAATAAGACATCTCGTTAGTTTTTTCTTTTCAACGTTTGCAAGTCAAGTTACCCCCTGGTCAATCACTTCAAGAAAAATCCTGCACTAGTAAAAATATTTAAATTTAATTCGGTTTAACATTAAATCAAAGGATGCAAGTGCAAAATTTTGTTTTCTTAGCCTGTGGGGCATCGATAAAGAGCAACTGAAAACATTAATAAGGAGGCGACTAGAAGGACGAGGTGAATCAAATAGGTCTATGGGTGCAACCAATTCCTTGCCTTTTATTATCGTACTTTTCGGTTGAAGGCATAAATTTACCAAGCACAAACAAATATGCCCATGTTTGTGGCCAAAGCCAGGTGTACGCGAACGCATTCCTTAGGAAAACGCATGTGTTTAGTATGTATGGAGCAAGAACATTTGTAGGGGTGAGCGTTAATTATATTCTATCAACGTCCGGCACGTGTGACAGAGATGGCAAGTATACAAACATGCACTAAAGCAGAACACGAAGGATGCAACAAACCCGCGTTAAACATGTGACGAAGAAGACTGAACTCAACGCAGCAAAGCGTGAAAGTAACCAAACATTAGGGTGCCTCAGCGGTGTGTGTGTGTGTATCTATATGTGTACATGACATTTGTCATGCGGCAGGGGGTAAGTTCTAGGGCTCTCAGATTTGACAAATTCTTTTCCCGCCACTTACCTCACTCTCGCGGAAATTCTGCAAGATGTCCATTTGATATTGCACCACCTCAAAGAAACGCTGGCGATCATTGCGTGGCGGCAATTCCTTGACCTGCTGCTCCTGTGGTTCCCCTTGATTCTTGCTCTGTTGATTCTTATTTTCATCAGCTATGTCCTGGGCATTGCTGTCGTCAGTTAATTGAACACCGCTCAGGGAACGATCCACAGACATGGGCGAGAGTACATCGGTAACAGACATGGGAGTACCATTCAATTCGAATTCATGTTGTATGGCAAAATCGCTAGAATGGGGAGCAGAAGTAGGTTAACTTAGCATTAATTTGGAGAAATATATAAGCGGAAACTTACTACCTCACATCGCATAAATTGAGATTCTCCTTTTCAGCCGCATTGGCCAATGGTTTGCCCACATTTGGCTGTGGCGCCAACGCCTGAGTATCGGAGTTATCCTCATAAACGGAAAAGGTCTTAAACTCAACCACGGGCACAACCACGTTGGATTTCTTTGTAATTGCTGCTCCAAAGATGGCGTTCTCATCAGTTCTTTGGTTGGCCACTCCGCGGGAGGCCTGTCAAACGAATTAGAACAGAAAATGCATTAATTCTTTATTAATTCTGAAAATTGATCAAACTAAAGTTAAACAGACCATGATTGGTACATGAAACGGTTTTAAAAAATAATTTAAGCCTCTTTTTTGAATAACTTGTAAGATTTTCTTAATGCTTCGGCCAATAAAATATAGAAAAGGTGTATAGAAAAGATCATGTGCGTTGCATGTGGCATCATGTGCATTGCATGTGGCATCTCCGACCCCATAAAGTATATATTTTTGATCAGCATCAACAGACGAGTCGATATAGCCATGTCCACATAGATCTTGAAGACAAGAAGAGCTAGAGCCACCAAATTTTGTATGCAGACTCCTATTGTCCCTACGCAGATCAAGTTTATAACAAGCTCACAGTGTAGTGTATGTATCCAATATCTACAATCTCTTAAGTTTCATAAAGATCGGATAATAAATGGAAGAGTTATAAAGGTGCACTTTTTGCTCACATAATCTTTGAAATGGTCACATTAATGTTAATACTCTGTTAATTAACTAGAAGGTTAAACACTAATTGACTAGTAACGGGTATATCGGTCTGCGGACCGACCTAACTTACGCTCTCGTTTTTTATCTGAGTCTTTTTAATCTTTTTAATTACTAAATTCACCAGGCCAAACTGATTTAAGATCTTAGCTATGAACCAGGTTCAACCCAAAGTCTTATTCGATAATTTAGACTATCCTTTAAGCGAATCTTAAACTTTACAAGGGTCAAAAATTCGGAACAAACATTCTGCAATTCAAAACGAAGATTTAAAGGAAAACTGACTTCTTAGCGAGTCTTTTCTTTGACTGTCATATGCTAAATATGAAAAAAGAATTTAATAAATCCAGTTTTTGATGGGGAAATTTTTGAAGATCGAAAGATTAATCCGTGACAGCTAAAACCACAATAATATATCTGCTCACAACTTTTCATGAACGCGGAACCGCGTTCGCTCATAGTAAACTAAAAGCGGGAACACATGGACGCTTCTAATCTTTGATTTAGCACATTTAGTAAAAAAAGGACTTTCTAATGTGGTTTATAACCAAGGATTAATCTTGGCTATATCACTTCAGAGTCAAATCGGTTGTTAGCTAAACTCAAACATTAGCTGACCCGTCGACTAGCTCGAAAATGACAAAACCATCAATACCTGTAATTGCTTAAAAACGTACACAAATGTAAAAGAAAAAGTGTTCTATCATCAGGTAAAAGCATCCTGTCATGTATTGCGAAATGCGTTCTTCTCTTTCATATTTGTCTGATTTAATTCCCAGAGACTATTGACTGTTCAATGCTGAACTGAAATCCTAAATCTGCCCAAAAACAATGTCCATTGACTTAAAAAACAAGATAAAGGGGATGCTGATTTAAGTTTATCATTTGGTTAAAATTCTAGCGCTATGCACGCAGAGCACAATTGTTTGTGATCAACACATAGCCTTACCAAATTCATAAGTACTGACAACACCTGGCACAGTCTAGCTATAAAATGTACAAATGATTTTAAAGTAAATAAAGGGTGACAAAAGCCCGTGGTACAATAGAGTGAGTTCCGATAGTGCGCAGTTTTAAGAAAAGCATCGATCTCTTATGACTCCACCTTAAGGACTAGAGCAAGTACAGGCGTTAAAGCGAGCTTATCCACAATTAAAAGAGTGATAAAGAAGGTTTCGCATCTACAGAGACTAAAACTGAAAGACAAAAAAGTCACGAAATTTTCAAAATATTCATGATTTCAGATTATCATGAAGACGGGTAAATAGAGAAAAAGATCGAAAGGTGCAAAATGCTTATATCGATTTGCAACCAGCACTATCTGGAATATAATCGCTCTCATAAGAATAATTAGGATAAGGATAAGGGTATTCAGCTAGTTTAAATATAAAACTGAATAACTTTTAATGATTCAGGGAATGGTTGTACATAGTATGGAATCCATTACGAGAACAAGAACCCAACTTTATGGAAGATTTTTCACCTTGCATTACTGGTGTCCATAGGGTCCAATGAAATTAAGCTTGGACTCATTCGAAAATGTAATGTCTGACGTTTCAGAGTCACCCAAATTTTTTAATGGAATTGGGTATTTAGTCCGTAGATTGGCCAGGTATTAGCTCCAACCTCAATCCTAGAAAGAATATCTGGGCTCTACCAAAGACCATAGAACAACAATGACAGAAAAATTTGAAGGGAAATTTCAATGTGGAGTTTCGATTTCGGTCTG
The DNA here is from genome assembly GCA_018904265.1 of Lordiphosa collinella. Lineage (NCBI taxonomy): Eukaryota > Metazoa > Arthropoda > Insecta > Diptera > Drosophilidae > Lordiphosa > Lordiphosa collinella. The sequence continues at coordinate 701,580 of JAEIFV010000014.1, forward strand.
CCGAACAATCGTTGCACACTAATGTAAAATCTCTTCAAATTTTTCTGACATTCATTTGTAAGGCCTTTACTAATCTTTTTGTTCTATGGCTTTGGCTCTACTGAGTGCCAAATAATGAAAGCAGCCCTCGGAAATTAAGTTAAACTTTAGAAAAAGTATGTCTTGAGATTAAACAAATGAAGGATTTTGGCTTTGGTTAAAAATTAATTTTTTGAAAACCCAAAAAAAATTTCATCAAATGAGTAACATTTGGCAAAACTACCAGCACAAATGCATAGAATTTCCAAGTGCGGTTTTTATTTTGGTCCTCAGAAAGGTTCATGTGGATCAAAATATTAAAAGACCATGTTTTATCAAACATGGACCAAAATACCACCTTGCAATAGCAATACCACCAAATGTCAAACGGTCACACTGCATTGTGTTGATTATATTGGATGTTTTGTTTTCGTTTAAATTGATTTAATAAAGTGAAAATGCAGGAGTAAGCGAGCAGAAGTTTTTGCTGCAGGCTGCAGCCACTGTTGAATACATTTAGCTGGGTAGGTTGCTAAATAATTGCAAACAAATTTTTTAGCTTCTACCCAGCTATATTCGATCAGCTGTATAGCCAGGCAAGGTTGCGGCGCAATCAGTTTTTAGCTGGGTATGAGAAAAAGCATTTAGTTTGTCTGAGAACTGGCTCAAGCTAAGAGACCAGCTAAAAGTTTTAGCAACTGATTAGCTACCTTTTTATACTATGTACTATAGCAGCACCCGTGACGTGAATTTTACAACGTCAGGGAGTGTCACGACAATCTCCCACATGTTTCGTACCATCTCGACATATGTGGTAATCAAGATGATAAAGCGATCCGCTAAAGAAATGGTAAGGATCGGATGACCGATAGTCAAATAATGAACAAAACAAAGAGCTGGAGTTGACACCAAGCTAAATCGGTTAAGCTTTTCTGTCTGTCTGTCTGCTTTTTTTGTGTCTTTGCTGCTGCTTTCCTTTTTATGTTTCTGTTCTTATGGAAAAATCCTGTTATGTTGCTGCACTCAGGCTCTCATTGTTGTTGTTGTTGTGGCTGCGCGCCTTTTGCTGGCTTCCCATTAGATTTGTATGTGTATGCGTGTGTGTGTCAGATGTAATTGCATTGCAATGTATGCTCATTTTTTGCGCGCAAATTGTTCCATGTACTTACTGTGCAATTTCTAGGTTAGTTGGGGGGTATAGCAAGGAAACATCATCTACTAAGCAAGCGCAACCCTCTGTGCTAGAGAGGGGGAAGCGACAGACAGATAGAGAGAGAAAGAGAGAGATAGAGTGACAGCAACCACCACTATTTTTACCATTCTCCTTTAGCCGAAACAGCAGCTGCCTGCATTAGAATGTGCTCGGCAGCAACAACAACGAAAAGGAGATAACTGTGCTTACACTTACCACTTTTCCCGATGGCGCTGGCACCAGGCGAGGAACATTCCCATTGTTGGTATTAAGTACGGCAAAATTTGTCCGTGGACCCTTGGTCACGCCCAGTGGCTGCTGCTTCAGTATGTTTGATTTCTCCTTAAGCCCAGCCGGCGGCATGAGGGGATTCTCCTTCTCATTGGCATCGCGATGGATCTGGAAACTGGCCATTTTGGTGTTTGTCTAGTTTTCTTCAAGCCGCCGAGAAAAAATGGTGGCTTTATTTGCGTGTCTTTTTATAACTTCGTTTGCTAGCGCTTCGATCGATGTTTGTTGAGCGTCGGTTGGGCTTCCTCGGCTTCGGTTTCGCTGCTTTCTTATGCTCGACGCTCACACAAATACGGACGACGCACACTGTGGACACACACACATAAACACACCAAAGAGTCGCAAAGATTTATCATAAATTTATTTTTTCTTTTTTTTTTTGTTGAAGGCCCAATTTCAATTACACGCCACACAATTATTTCGACTTCATTTGACTTTTAATTTTCGTTTTTCATCAACAACAGCCACATTATGGGAGACGCGTCTTTCTATTTCATTATTCTCATGAAATCGAGTTGAATGTGCTCGAGCTGTCTTCACTTTTTTTGAAGGAGCAACAACGTCATGTCAAACAGGAGACGATTGGGGCTATGATGTCACAAGGTACTCGCAGTTAAAATGCAATTGCTGCTGGTTTGATTTTTTCCCGGTCTCTAAATGTCGCTTGGTTTGCCAGTGTGCCCGTATGCGGCTTTCTCATAAAATACCAATATACTGAATATGATATCAGTGCTGCCAATTTAGCTAAACGGGCAAAATTGTAATCTGGCGGCTAGCAGAAATTATAGCTATTTTGAAAATTAATATAGCTTATTTTAAGCTATTTCAAATCTATTGGCAACATCCAAAAATATCCTAACATGGCAACACTTTTTGTTGATAGTAAGAAGAGCACGCCCGATTAAAAAGTTTCTATTCGTATACGTGTACATTAAAAATGGAAATAATCTTACATTTCGTGTGTTTTTTTACATTTGGCAACTTTGAGTTTAGAATGCCCAGGCGTACCACTCGCAATTTACTCGCAGCATCGCATATTATTTTCTTTGAATATTGCATTGCTTCGCTTTGTTTTTCAGAAAATCTAGTTAAAAACGTTGTACCATTTTGCATTTCCCAGCCTAATAGTATGCAATTTTTTGCATGATTTTCCATATTTTCCGGAAAAACTTTGTGAAAATTCGATATAAATAATAAGAAAAATATTTCTAAAATAAATTGCAAGGCTTTAGAGCTGTAACTTCAAGGGCTTCAGGGAAGCTTTGAATTGAAAAAGTAAAGCAAGATTGTCTAACAATTAAAAAAAAAATAACTTTTCCCACTTTAAATAAAAATTTGTTTATTGTTATTTGTGTAATATACCGAGAGTAAGATAGAAAAATTGGTGAAAGTGGTCTAGTTGACTGAAAATCCGAGACGTGGTGGTCTGTCAAAGTCTGTACCTGTTTGGTTTAATATCTCAAAAGACATTTGACATATCATGACATATTTTCATTCTTCAAGATTTGAGCCAAATCCAATTACGAGTTTTTAAATAAAATTATAAAACGAAAAACAGTTTTGCCTTTTAGTGCAATCTTTCAAGAACATTTTGTTTAAAATTTCAGCTTTCTAGCTAGGACTCGGAATCGGTACGGACAATGCATCTGAGATCTGTGCGTTCATGCGGACAGACAGACTGAAGGACGGACGTGGCTATTAGGACTCGGCTGTTGATGCTAATCAAGAATATATTATAGCTACTTTATAGGTTCGGAAATGTTTTCTTATCCCTGATAAGACCTGATCGACGTTCTCCCATTTTTAAAGGAAACAGGTCTTAAAATAGCTACTTTGAAAAATTTTCTAGCTATTTCTAGCTATTTTTTAACGTGGGTCTAGCGTGCTGAGCCCGTGAAGAGTTGGCAATACTGCTTCAAATCAGTGACAGTGACAAAGATCAGTGACGGTCGGCGCAGCCAGCTTTTGCGTTGCAGCGATGTTTGAATTTTTAAACGTTATTTTCAGATTTTGCCCAAAAATATTATTTTTGAGATTAAAGAAAAAATTGCTTAAATATCAACACCTACAATTCATTTATACGCATACGGGTCAATTCAATTGTGTATGCTTTTGACGGTCAATTTCGAACGTGACCAGACGTGAGATTGACATCTCACTTTGTGCCACAGAGTAGACAGCATGTCGCCAGTTGGCTTTTCCCAGGGGGTGAAATTGAACAACAAACAACAAAAACATCAACAAAAAACGTATTAACCACAAAGCTGAAACTTTCGTGGCAACAACTTTATGTGGTCCATCTCAAGGGTTAGGCGAAGCAGCCGCAAAAACTTTTAATCATGTTGCACTGCTCTGTCTCGTCTAGGGCTTTAACCAGAGCAGAGTGAGATTTATTTGACACTGAAAATGGAAGGAATTAGACTGGCGAAACTAGAAAGCGATTAAGTGTAATGGGGATGAATGGGATTTGGAGCCAAGTGTTTATATTGGAGCTTAGCAGAGAAATTCATTTAGCCCGAGCAGCTGTTTCCTCAAAGGTGTTTTGTTAACAATGAATCTAAAATCCCTTAAAAAAATGTACCTTCGCACTTTTGGTCAACCGTTTTGTGTGGCAAATCCTTCGGGTTCAGGTAGTCGGACAAAGGAATTTGCAGTCAGACATACAAATTGCATTTAACTGGGTCAATGTACTGCACAAAGATGTGCAATCATGCGCCGCCTGCCTGCTCCTGCTGTTGGTTGCCTCTGCGGGGCTAATGTGACACACGCACAAACACAGAGAACTCCTACATCGCTTTGTCCGGCGAGCCGACGATAAGCATCTGCAGCGCCAGTAGAGAAAACTGCGGGAAAAAAGGCGCCCAAAAATAGCAGATAAATTTCCTTAGATATCAGCTTGTTAGGTTATAGGGCAAATCACTCTTTTAATGGTAGGACTACAAGTGGTAGAGGGAACCAAAAATATAAAAAAATAAATGTAAATTTGAATGCTAATCTCGGAAATTATACTCAATTTTTTTTGGGAATTATTTAAATTAGAATTTTTTGAATTTTTCTTGGATCTAGGAGTGGTATTATTCTATAGATTTTGTTCTCCAATAACTCATTTTTTTCGTAAAAGTGCCTGTAGAACTAATTACCAGCTTTATTTGTGAAATATACAACTTTATTTTCTAATAAAGTGGCCACGAAATTTGTGGTTGTGCTGTAACTCTACATGTAATATGTTCCGATGTATTTTTTTTTTTAAAGGGGGAAAGCGTTGAAAGCCTTAAAGTGTGGGACTTGGAATTCTTCACCCATTAAAACCACCCCTATTCTCCGACTCCCTCTCGCGGAACCACCGCTAAGTATTACCTCACGAGGGGGAGATGGCCAGCGCGACGCAAGGATTTGATGATCTCTGCGGCCATGGTGCAAATAGCAGCCCAATTGTTTTGTAAGTTATAGCTCCATTCACAAGACCTGATCGCTCAGCAGAGTTTTCATCAGCAACTCAGGTGAGCAACTCAGTTCAGCGTTTACACATGCCTGAGTAGCTCAGTTGAGTCAGCTACAGAACCATTGGTTCATAAAATTTAGCTACTTCATTTGTGAATTGGCCGCGCAGATTGCCCATTTTGGTTTTTATATCCACAAGTGATTTGCTCTAAAGTTGTGCAGCAAACTTTTCCGAAGTGGCAATCCTGTACGAACTGCTGCACCCACAAGGTGGTATTGGAAGAGTCATACAGCGCAGGCTCAGCCTCGTACAAGTCAATAAGGCGCGTTACATCAATTTTAATGTTTTATTTCAATAAGCCGTTATTTGACATAAATAAAAAACCAAACCGATAGCCAAAAGTCGATAACAATTGTATATCGAAAGCCAGGAAGAGGCAACGCTCGCACACTTCAATCAGGCAACCCTATGGCGCTTAGCTGAGTGATCAGCTCAATTAGAAGCGGTTATATTTCGCCTGATCACTCACCTGAGTAAATCAGGTGCCTACTCAGACGCCTGTTTAACACGAGCTGACAACCACACAGGCGAAAACTCAGCTGTGCGATCAGGTCGTGTAAATGGAGCTTAAGTAGGATATCCATCAAAGTCATCGACTGTGAATGGCCTCCCAATGCCTATGCTTAGCTCTTCCCGTTCTGCAGAGAATCTCGGACAGACAAAAAAGACATGCTCTGCGTCTTCAATAGACCGCGCACAGTGTGTGCAAAACGGATTCGTCTTGTGCTTAAACCTATAAAGATAGGATTTAAAGCATCCATGTCCCGTTAGTAATTGGGACAAATAGAAGTTGATTTGTCTGTACTTTCTACCCACCCACGGCCGTATGTCTGCTATCTGTCGTCTTGTTCTGCTGCCGTTAGTTGTAGACATCCATCTCGTCTGCCATTGTGCCATTGTTCGCTCCCGCCGCGAATAGTCTGTAGGAGGGCTTCTACTTTCCATCGCAAGCAGCTCGAGCGGGACCATCCCCGCGAGGACTAGTGCGGCGTCATCCGATACTGTTCGGAAGCCAGTTATCAACCTTAGCGCACATCTTCTGTAAGCGCCTTTGCAACCACGGCTGTATGATGGGACTGCTAATGCAGGGGCCCATATTGGCGATACATAGAATAATTGACCTAACCACATTGCAGATCATTCATCTGCTACGTTGCCCAGGTTCGCCATTATGCCAGTTAATACATTTATGGCTTTTACGGCTTTCTCCTCTACATATTGCAGGTGCAGGTTTAAAGGTGAGCCTGTTTTTCAACATTACACCTAGGTACTTGATGGCCTCCTTCGATTGTATGAGTCGGACTCCGACTTTCAGACTTCCTACTGCTTATGAGGACTGTCTCATTCTTGTGGGGAGCCAGGCTTAGTCCATTCGCGTCGTGCCTCTACTAGGCTTTTAGTCACTGCTGTGATGGCGATGTCGTCTGCGATCCCTACGATTTGCACTCCAGCAGGCGTGTTAAGAATGAGGATCCCATCATACATTAGGGTTCAGTTGTGGACCAATTAATAGCCTTGAAGTAAGATCTATAAGATACTTCATCTTTGATACTTTTCTAAAATGATACTTTTCTGCAAAGGCAATATAGTTAAAAGAATCACAGATTAACTCTTAAACAAAATCCACTACATTTGATTGTTTTGTTAAGCATTCATCAACGTTTTAAGAGCTTCATCTTAAAAACTAACGAATTGTCTTCAGCGCACAACTGAGTTGCAGTTGTAAAGTGAAAAGTACAACAGCAGCATGTGAAAAGGAGAACACAAGGAGGTAATACCAGACGCAGCACAACTCAAGTAACTCGAAATAAAAGCGAAAAAAATAAAGAAAAATACATGGTACACCTGAGCGCTCAGGCGCTGAAGCAACGTTCGCCCAACAACTGCAGGTGAGTCGATAAAAAAGCCATCAACATTTGTGTTCCCTCCCGAAACAGCGAAATCTGCTCCAGCAGCAAAATGTGAAAATGCCAAAGTGGCCTCCAGTGGGAAAGGCGGAGGTGGAGGAGTAGGACCAAATGGTAGCTGAAAACTTTGTACAAATTATCAACTGAACAGCAACAATAATCTCGGCCAGCGACTGCGGCGACAAACTCCGTCCCGTTCTGCCTCTTCAATATGAAAAGGGACCAACTGCAAAGCAACTTTTATTTTTGGTTATTGCCATTATTATTATTATTATGATGATGATGATGATTATTATTTGCATGGCCGCCTCCCCAAGCACTCATAACAATTTCACCCTTTTTTTTTGGGGGTGTAGAGTCAAAGTTGCGGATTTTAATTTTTTTCAACTTTTAGTTTTTGGTTGGTTTGAGTTTAAGCAGTGTTTTGGGTAGCTCACTTATCAGGGCAGTGACCCGTTTTTATTACGTTCAAATTAGATATATTTGCCATGCCCCCACATACTCGTATATGGGCTCCAAAATATGCTGAAACCAGTGAATCTCAAAGGATTTTTAAATGAGGTCGTGTCTGGTTGGGGTCCCACAAAAAAATATTATGCCTCGGGTGCGCTTTTGTCACGCCCTCTGTCAACGGCTTTTTGTGCTCAAAAATGACAAAAACTGTTGACGTTTTTCCGCGAAATGCTGGCAGAAGCTAGTTGAGGCACAAAAATGTGAAATATGAAATATGTGGTATCCCTGCCTCCATCCTTGGCATTTGGAGCACAAGCCAATTAAAAGAAGTTCACTGGCCAAGTGAGGAAAAGAAATTGTAAATCGCATTAAATCTGCACTCCATAATGTTGCAGTCGCTAGTTCTAAGCATTTATTTTAATAGGTTATACACTGAGAAAACAGAGAACTTAGTCATTGAAAGAACACATTTTGGTTCTTGGATCTAAACTCAGAACTACATCAATTATTTTGTACTTAAATCAAGTACAAAGTCAGCAGATGCTTCATCCACGTACAGTCAGAAAATGCCAAAATACTATCAAAACACTTTTGAATTCAATCTAGACCGTTTTGTTCTTAAAATTTAAAGTTTATTTAACATTTAGCTTACATCAAATGTTGAGATGTTTGTACATATATGTATTTATTCACTACGTTTGATCAACAAGCCTTTTGTTATTATATTTTGCAAAGAGTAGTCCAATAAATACAACAATTTTCAATCAATTTTAGGGCTAGTTTAATGCGAAATAATCGAGAGTAGGGCCGCTGCGAAACGAGATAACGAAAAGTGAGTGCGTATGAAGATCGGACCAAAATGTCCGCTAGATTGATTGACCGACCGACCGTCTTCAGAAACTTCCAATTAGCAACTGTTCCCTTCAAAATCAAATTAGCAACTAGACTATGGGTGTACTAGGATCAAGCCACGACAAAGAGCGCCGCGCCCACAACAAAGACATAGGATGACAGTACAGAGCGCATTACAGTTGGAGCGCGGCTTATGTAATACAATAGAGCGAGAGAATACAATACAATTTGCAATATGTGGGTGTGTTGGTGAATGTTTTTATCTAATCGAAACCGTGGGCAATAATCAAATCAAAACAATGAATTTAAGTTACGTTAAGCTGCACCGCGGGACTAAAAGAAATAAATGTTTAGTTTGTTTTGGCTGTGTGACTCGAAACTAATTTTAAGTTCGTTTTGGGAATACCAAAAATTTGCTAAAAAGTGTACAGGCGGAAGGCGAAAATTAGGGAAAGCAGGAGCTGCCGTATGGGCACTTTTGGAGGCCAAATTCGTTATCAGCGATGAAAATCCTATAAGAAATTCTTTGCCTGATCTTTGAATCAGAAAAATAGTTAATTTTTCTCGACCTTTGTTATCACTTTTTGCGATTCAATAGTAAATTTTAAAATTAATGTTTCGGTCATTATATTCAGAAAGTTTTAAAATTTCTTAAAAAATTAAATTAATTGAATGTCCACTTCAGATTCAGTTTCAGGAGGTTAAATCTTTGAAAATTCGTTCAGGCTTCGGATAAAAGGATCAAAAGTAGACCTTTATATTCTAAGAAATGGCTTTGATTTTAAAATATTGAAAATATCGATAATATCGATTACTTTTACAACAAAATATCAATATAGAAATGATACTTTTTGAATATCGAACCAAATATCGATCTATATATTTTTTATATATTCAGCAGCCCTAGTCTGAATAGGTTTAATGACTAGGCAATTTTTGGAAATTGGGGTTTCAGAATTAAAATTCATGTTAAATCAAATCCATAGCGCCTATTTTTATCCAACTGAGTCAATATTGGTCAATGTTGAGGGCAGATTTAAGCGCTTCGAAAGGGAACCCAGCTTTTCAATTTTTGGAAAGATCGGTTTTGGAAAAAAAAATACAGGTTAAATCTAATCCATAACGCCTATTTTCATCCACCCATATATACATTAGTCAATGTTAAGGGCAGATTTAGGTTATATAGTCTTATTTGTGTGTAGACTTTGACTGGTACTCCCTCTTAAGACTCGGAAATGGCGCCTATCTTCAAAATTTTTGAAATGTCTTTTTTGAAAATTACATTACAGCTTTAATCATTTTCATAACTCCCATTTTTATCAACTATGTCCTCATTTGTGAATGTTTAGTGAAGATTTAGACCACATAGTCGAAATTTGTTTATCAATTGTTGTAGTTTTCCCTTAAATACATATTATTATTAGTAGCTTAACTATACTTATAAAGCGGTGCCCTTTAAAAACTTTCTCTAAAGAACACTTCTCAAATAATTATTGTCAAGAAAGATTTTGGCGAAAATAAAGGATAAAATCATAAATCAAATGTCTTTTACTTCTTATACTGTACTTTTAATTCTTCTTTAACTGTACCCATGCCCGCCGGGTTCATTATCATTGGCCAGTCAGGACAGTTCGTCGATTTATTTCCTTTCACTTGCTCAGATTAATTGAGCATAAATTTTTAATGCGCCTCGCTTGAATTACGACATAAAATGGCAGAAGCAAAAATGTAACGCCCTTGAGAAATGCTTAATAGACTTTTAAGTCAATTTTTTTCTTCTTTGGCTGCAGCTCCTATCCTTGGGCACAGTTCGGGTTCAGCCACCCCTTGTCAAATACCCATGTCGCGAACGGCTGTCACCTGACGGTAATCATGTCCATTAATCATGATTATTTCGCACTGAAATCGACAAATGGCCTTCTATAATGAGTGTCCAAGGTTGGCTGAAAGTTCGAGTCTATTTTATGGCATTAATAAGTAATTATTTGAATCGCTGGACACTTGACTTGATTTAATCTTAAATTTACTAGTTGGAGAAATTTTCAATAAATTATATAAATTTTTTTTTAATTTGCAGTTTTTACTGGCTCGAGGTTTTGTTATGCTATTGGCATAATTTTAAACAGAGGCACACACCACAAACAAAGGAGGCTTCAGGTTGATCGGACGCGTTTCATGAGGGACCAAATCCTCACTCATCAGCGATCTTGAGCATGAAATGTCTATCCAAAGAGCAGCCTCTTCATGCCAGCGACGGCAATACGGCTTGGGAATTCCAAAGGCAGCTTGCGCGCAAAACACCAAAAAGACAGCCAAGGATAGACATTCCCCTTTGTAAGTGTGTGGCCTCCATTGGACTTTGCATTCAGTGAGCAGCCAAAGGCCCCAACGTCTGCAGAAGAAGCCTCCTTGGTTTGTGGTGTGAGCCTCTGTTTAAAGTTATGCCAAAAGCATAACAAGACCTCGAGCCAGTAAAAACTGCAAGTTATCAGTATAAAGGTCATTAAAACAGTTATACAAGTACTAAAACGCATGGCACCGCGCTGTTGTTCGAAACTTATAAAAAATAGTTTTATTTAAAACCACAAAAACTCCTGTTTGTATATGCAAACATTTTTGGTCTTCTGCTTCAGACGTGGCGGCCGTTGGCTGCTCACTGAATGCAAAGTCCAATGGAGGCCACACACTTACAAAGTGGAATGCATTGGTGTCTGCACTGCCGTAAGCCGGCAGTGGGCATTCCTGTCCTAGACCCTCAAAATAGGAGTTTGATACATACGACGTGACATTTCTTTAGGAAAGAGGGAATAGTCGTAAAGGGTTAAATCAAGAGGATAAGCAGGATGTGGGTACCAGTTTCTATTCTAATTAATGGATTTCAGCATGGACAAACTGCTTTTTTACTATCTTATTCTTAGTCTCTAGTACGTTGTGATGAATCCATATGATTCCTTCAATGCTTTGCAATCACTCTTTTGAAATGATCACACAGTTGTAATTCAAATCATAGGGTGACAATTTTAAAAACACAACGCCTCAAGCAATAAATCAGATACAAACCGTTCAAGAAATCTCTAGAGATTTTCGTCTAACCGGTTTCATTTCGAACTGCAAATGCTTGCCTTTATATGTGAAGCGTCTCCAAAATGCCAGGCTACTAGATTAGATGACTAAAGTTGAGAGATTTAAAACTGACTGCTCAGCACCAAGTACATTTCAAATGTACAGTTTCCATTCCTATAATCAAGTAGGCGAAGTCCGATCGTTTATACGAAATTCTCTAGAGGTTTCTGGAACACACCCGAACATGATTGATTGACATATCAAATCCATGAGTCGGAAATTAATATTATACGGCAACAAAATTAGACTTTTCCCAGTATATCGAAGGGTTGGTAGTGATTTTAGATGACTTACCTGTGTTGAACACGAATCTGTTTTCATAAATGGATCATCACGTGTAAATTTATAGTAATTTGAGTTTAAATTTGCTTAAAATGCCTATTTCTACCTTTTTTAGAATCGTTTTTTGGGGAATGTATACTCTTGTTTTAACTCTCTTTAATAATATCGTAAAGTATTATATCGTATTTTTAAGACAAAACTATTACAAACATTTCTGCGACATTTTGCCAACGAATATATTCCATTTTAAACAAAGCTATTAAATTGTCTAATTTCTTATGAAAATTTAAAATAACTTCCAAGGGTATTCATGGGCGGTTCAAAATATGGTCAGTTGGAGCACATATATTCAAAATGGTATATCTTCACTTAAGAAAATCGTAGAATGGTTTGGAATAGTTTATTTGGAAAGTAAGAAATAATACTTTAAGATAACATCAAAGCGAAAAGGAACACCACAAAACGTACTTTACCAAAAATGCAGACGTGTTGCACCATTTCCGAAAACAGATTCATGTTCAGCACTATCTAGAAACACCACCAACCCTTCAATATACTGGACCTTGTTGGACCTTGTTCAACGCAGAAAGCAAATGTACAGCGACTGTATAGGAAAATAGACTGGAAACTGCTACGAAAATGAGTTACTCAGAATTGAATTGGCATTACTTACCGAGAAGTAGGGAACATGATAAATTTCATTATAGTTTTCGTTAAGAATTGACTTGAAAAAGAACACTTAAAAAAATCAGATCCATTATAATTCATTCTAAATGGGTTTAATTCAGGGATGCAAAACAGTTATGAGCCGAACCGCTAATTTGAGCTAAGAAACCGAACCATAAACCAAACCAGTGTTCTTAAGAAAATGCAGAGTCGAACCGTTAACTGCAAATGAAAATGGTTAAGTTCAATTTACTGGCAAGATTGATGTTGTTTAAGTGGGGTGTACTCACTTAAGAAAATCGTAGAATTGTTTGGAATAGTTTATTTGGAAATAAAAAAATAATACTTTAAGATAACATCAAAGCGAAAAGGAACCCCACAATAGCTCAGGCAGAGGTTTTCCACGAAACTCCAACCTATAGAGCTTTTAACAACTCTTAATAAGTTTGAAACAAGTCACGTTGCTTTTGGGATTCTGTGCCCTCCAACAAAACATTTTTTTTTCGAATATCCGGCTCGAAGGATCATGAAGTAAAAACCAAGAGAATCTACTTCTGAATTTAGTATTTCTCCCTCAATATATCTTTAGCCAGTGCCGTACTTTAACGTTAGTCCTTTAACATTTGTAAAGAGACGAGTAGGCGTACTTCTCGTTCAGAGCTTAGTTTCAAAATCTAATTGATACGAACCCATTTTGGAGGTCCTAAGTCGAAATCTTTGTTCTTAAAGTTTGGAAATTCGGGAAAAAGAACAGGCATGATAATATATTAAGTGTGAGCCACCGGACCGATTAGTAAAAATCAGATAAACGATAGTCGATTTGTAAGAAAAACAAACAACTATGCTGGGCAGCACCGCAACGTCGATGGAAAGCACTTTAGACACCTTAACACTTTGATTGGTATCTAAGTTAAGTTTGATTATATATTTTATATTATAATCGGGATTGACCTACTTTTATTCTTACATTGTCATATCCTTTTGACGATTTCCAGCTCCATTGGATGAAAATCTAAGATCAATTTAACATTAAATGTATGAAATATGAAAATGATATAAATGAAGAAATACAAAATCATCTTCTGCGACTCTGTACTGACGAACGACTATCGAGTACTTTGGCAACTAATACCACACTATGGCTCACACCACCCAGTGGTAGTCGGTTGAGACTTACCCGCTCGTCAAACCGCGATCGACAAAGTCCTCATCTGAGGCAGCGACAAAGCCTTCAACGCGAAGCAACAAAGTCCTCATCTGAGGCAGCGACAAAGACTTCAACGCGAAGCAGCAAAGTCCTTATCCGAGGCAGCGAAAAAGGCCTCATCCGGGGCACATCGATTCTGGTTCAGTCGTGACTACTACGCGCACGCCCGTGAAACTGAACGACAAAGTCCTCCACGCGAGTCCTCAACCGAGGCAACACGAAGTCCTCAACCAAGGCAACACAAAGTCCTCGACCAGAGGCGACTTTAACCATCAACCTCAACAAGAGGCAACATGATCCCGGCTTAATCCATCTTGCTCATCGTCGCCCACTCGAAGCAAGCATCAACCTCAACGAGAGGCGACATCATTACGGTTCAGACGAACTTGCTTATCGACGTCCACTCGAAGCAACCACCGGCAATCAACACAACTACGCACATCCGTAGTTTCTACCCATCTGTGTGTGTAACTTTGAGCTGGCTGCCTCGGGCCAGCTCACAACAAACCAATCATGTTAAACTAATTAAGTTAATAAACAATAAAAATAAATAGTAGATTAAGCACAAACTTAATCCCTATACTTCTTTGTACAGAACAGAGGTCAAGTAATGGGTAGTGAAGATCTGTCTTAACTAAATTTTAATTTTAATTGGTTTTGTGGATGATTTTTCACGAAATACTTTTTTTAAAATACTAAAATATTCTGGTAGTTGACAGTAGCAGTGACTAATGAAACAACCCTCTAGGTTCATTTTGCGTATTTTCTTAAATATTCCAATTCAATTTAACAGTTTACAATTCTGAGAATGTTTCCTCCCACATACGATTAAAATTAAGCTACAAATTCCTAGCTTAATATTATGTATTCATAGTCCATCAACAATTTCGGTGAGAATTATCTTTTGGTGATTGCTTAATTGGTCTTAATCTGCTTGCAAACCAGCTAATGTTATTAGCTGTAAGTTATGAGCACGAAAAGTAACAGAAACTGAGAAATGAAGTAACAGTATTGTGGATGACATTGTAACAGCAGAAGAGAACTAACAGAGAGCTTTTAGGTGAGCAGAACCTCACCACCCACCCCATTACTGCTGCTTCTTCTTGCTTGATGTAAAAACATAAACAATACTCATAATCAGAGGACACCACCATTCAGTGCAAATTGATGGCATCATTTGCAAATCGTCATTTTCTTATCACTGATTTCAAAAGAAGAGCAGACTTTAAAATTACTCTAATAAACAAACAATTCTAAGGAGACAACAGCAAAGCAAACTGCTGTGCGGTGCGGTGTTAGGTTGTTTTTTTAGCTCTTAACTTTTAATCAAAGATTCTAGCTTGCACATCTTCCTCTCCGTCTCGCACTTCTTCTCTGATGTTGCATTGAAAGAAACTGGGAAAGTATTTAATGTGTGAGTGTGTGTGTGTTTGGCTTAGAGGCTAGTTGCCTTAACTATTGTTAAAAATCGGAGCAAATTAAATTAAAAGTTTCATTTGCCACTTGAGCTTAGACTTAACTTCTTTACAATGCTTTTGGCATTTACAACTCTTGCCTGGGGGATGTAATTAAGTAGTTTTTTTGCAATACTGATTACTTAATGTTGTAAAAAGTAACAAAATTAACTAAGTTCTGTTTTAGTTACAAGAAACTAGAATAAAGCTAGTCGAATTTGTGTGAAAATTGGCCCAAAAGAAGCTTATTATGAGAAAAGATTAACCCCCAAGATTTCAGCTTTTTTGCGGAAGTTCTGCGCTTAAAAGGGTCAAATTGTGAATTTTAAAAATTTTAAATAACTCGAAAACGGTTTAGGATAGAGCTTTGGGATATTTTTTCAAATGTTCAGGTTTAACAAGCACTTTTGGAAATATTTTTGAAAAGAAATTTTTTTAAAACATTTCTTTGCAAAAAGTTGATTTCTTCAAAAAACTTAGCCTAGCAAAAAAGACCAATCATTCAAAAATTTTCAAAAAAGTATATGTAATAGCCGCATCTTTTCCAAACATTTTGAGTGGCTGAACATGTCGGTTACTTGAAAAATTGAGGAAGTTCTAGTCATTTTTGTCATGAAATCTCAAAAAAATCAATATGGAAAATTTGAATAAAATTGCTAATAAATTTAAATTTTTGTTTCTTAATTTGCCCAAACATCTTTTTAATGATTTAAAGATTTCTGGACGAAACTACTTCAATCCTAACGAGCTCGTTGAAAAATTTCCGAATATTAATTCGATTTATTAAACCAAAACGAAAATATTTAGTAAAAAAATAGTCTGTACATTTAAATAAAATAAACCAAGATAATAATTATGACTATTAATTACTCAATCAGTAGCTTCCGGGCCCCTTGGGCTTACATTTGGTTCGAAAGAAATGGAGTTCCAAACAGATTTGGCATCAATTTAATAAAATGTATGGCTTTGCTTGGCAAACCCTTTCAAAACTAAGGTTCATTGCGGCATATAATGGATATGCGACGTGTCTTTTCTATGGGCATACCCCGAAATTGGGACTGCTCTTTGGCCAGTATTTCGTGCGTGAAATTGTACCGTGCCGTGTGGCTCATTATATAAAGGGAACGTCGCGGCAGCAGCAGATCCGCATAGAAGTTGTTCTCCAGCACGGTTTTGGGTTGATGGCGATAGTCGGCACTTGCATCATCTGCCGGAGATGCCGAGGCTTGGTTTTGCTGGTATTTCTGTGCGTCCGTGCGCACCAAACGCATGACACTGTCGCTGAGTAAACTAATGCCCGAGATTGTGTTGCCACAGTACTGTAAGAGACTACAAGAGTAAGTTAATCCTCAGGTGTGTATGCTTTGACGTGTACACTTACACGGGTGCTATCCACATGTGGCTTGATTACACCATCGGCAGCCAAATCCAAGACATGTACATAGGGCATGATGGCGCCTTCAAAGGCCATTTGCCGTACACGCTCCAGTACTGAGCGATTTTGAGGGTACCATTTCTTACGCTCGGTCTCGCGAAAGCCATGTATTGCCTGTAAGTGCAGCGAAAGGGGTAAATCCTCTAGAGTTGATAGTAATTGACGCACTCACATCATCCCAGTGATCGAACTCATAGCGTAGGCGACTCATGTAGGGCTCAATTTCCTCATGCAACTGTTGCTCCTCAGCCTCGCTGATAAAATCTGTAATGATGCGCATGTGCTGGATAAATTCCTGCTGCTCCGTCTCCGGCCATTTGCCCTGGAACGCAGTTAAGTTGTTGTTGGTTGCTGCAGTAACTAGAAGCCGACTTAAATATTATACACATATTGCAAGTCCACTTGCTGACTTACCTTGGCGGTGGCAATATCTAAGGATTTGCCTAAGTGGCGAGCATCTATGTAATATAATCATTAAAATTTTTATTTACAAAAGTTACGTGCAAAAAATATATTTTAAGCCGACACAGCAAAAACAGCTGTTTATGGTTGTTTGATAATGACACAGCGTTGCCACCTAACGGCGGGTGTAATGTGGCCACCCCTTAATGTATAGAAACCGTTGGCTTTGAACAAATGTAGTGCTACCAGAGCTGATCATTCGTAGGCCGCACAGTGTCTCCTTTTCCAAAAACTCTGCAAAAAAATCAAATTTCGAATTGTTGAATTTGGCAAAACTATTGATACATTTTAATTAGAAATCGATCAAGCTATTTAATAACGTACATAAAATAATTTTAACATATTTTTAGGTGTAAGATCTTTGTTTAGATGGACCAATTTTGAACTTTTGAAAATATGGAAAAAATGTGCTTGATAGCGCAAAGTTAAAAGCATGTATCTCAAAAAGCACTTAAGCTAGAGACTTAATTATTTTCCCCCGTTTAAAAGGATGAATTTAAAATACGAAATTGTAAAATTATAAAAAAAATTATTTATTATAATAAAAACAAATTTTTTTTGGAACTTCTTTTTTTCCTAATTTACAATAGTTAGTTTTCCTTTAAAGTAGAAATTTTACTCAGAAGCTTTTTAATTTTGCATTCTAAACTGCTATCAATTAATACACATAGAGGTAATATCAAAATATGAATATAAAAAATTTTTACTTAATATTTTTTATCTTTAATTTTTTTAACAAAAAATTTAAAAAAATATTTTTTTCGCTAAAAATGATTAGAATAAATATTTAAAAACCACATATTTTATCCTTTTGAATTTATTTTTAAAGATTCTTATACAAATCACGAATTTTGATCGAAAACTGCTGAATTTTCAAACTATTCAATGCAATAATTATATAGAATGGTTAGCTCCCATGTAAATACAATCTCAAGCACAATAGTTATACCGCCTATACGAACTTACACAACCTAAGCTTAATGTTTGCTATTGCCCGTCCTCGGTGCTTTCAGAAGTGAACTCAATTGCATTGACAGGGCGTGCCAGACCTGTCTATTGTTATTGGCGTGGCTGAGCACAAAATGTCAATAGCATAGAAGTTGTATCGCAAACTCGCATGAGTGAGTGTTAAATTAAAACGGGAAATTCTGAAAAGTCAGACTAAAATCAAACTTTAGTTTAAAATTTGGCACTTCTTATCTAAAAAGTGTTACAATCTATTATGAAACGGTCAAGTTTAAGACTTTAAAGCTAGCCTGCCTGAAGTACCTTTCTAAACGCAAAGAATCTATTACAGATATCTGGTGAGGCTTTTGATTAAAATTGCTCTGCAATCTTGTCTGCGGTTTATGCGAGGGAAAATATAAGAAATGCGATTTTAGTCAGTTATCCCGAAAATCTATAACTTGGCCGTTTTGCCATAAAATTTTAATGAGCTACGACCCTTAGTATGATTATGTGACCCCAGGAAGATCCGCCAGTTTATTTTTATTCGAATTTTCCCAAGCTCTTAGTCAGAAAATCCTCAAAGAACCGAACAAATTAAATTTATATAATTTAATTTACTTTGGCAGTGAAAACTCCTCAAACGATAGATTACACAAATCAAAAAACTTAGATTTCTTTTCAGTATATTGAAAGGTTGGTGGTGATTCTAAATGATCAGTTTTCGGATACAGTCAAGCATATCAGAAAAGAGTCAGATTAGTCTCGGAAATTTTCAACATTAAGTGTGACCGTTTTCATAGAAAAAATCGCTCATTCCGGGATCTTTTTTAAGCACATTATGATGGTGAATGTTCCTAATAAGGTGTCAGAATAAATCAACAATCGGTTTCCAATGTTTTAAGACTTGTGTATATTGTCACATAGGGTGCTCTTGTTCCACTAGCATTCATTCAACAACATTCTAGAAATGTGACTATTTTCTTGTTTCACTGATAAAAGTTGATTACAGTCACTCTAATGCAATCAAAGAACATCTGCTTGAATGTAGATTTTTGCAATTATAAATCAAATGTTCGTCTTTCACATGATATTGTCACATGTTTAAGAATTGTGCAACTGGCACATTCTCGAATACAATCACATTCCTGTGTTAAACATTTTGAATAAGTTTGTTCATTTATTATAATCCCTTTTTGAACTTACACCTAGGTTTAGCAGCCTTCTAAAAAAGCTCGTCGAACTTTTACCCAAACAAACCTAAATAAAGTTAGTTAAAACTTAATTTAATTTTGAATTAATTTTGCAGCAGACCATAGTTTTAACAGTGGAATAGTAAAAAGTTCATCAATTTTTTCCATTCTCATCAGCAACCACTGATAAAAAAATAAAAAACTTCAGACCCATCAAGTTAAATTTATTGGAAAATACTCTAACACAAGTCTGCCACGAATTTCAATTGTGGGGAAATTCTAACCAAAATTGTTGAACAATTTGTAGGGCCACATAAAAAAGAAAGAAAATAAGAAAAATACCCAACGGGCGAGGTGCATAAAAACCCAAAAACTCGCACAACAATTGAGCGGAAAGTTGGTGGGCATTTTTAAGCCATTTGCCGTACCCGGCCGCAAAGTGATTTAATCAATGCAAATGTTGGGGACGAAGGGGTAGCGCGGGAGCTGGGTATTGGGGGTAGGATATACCTACATTAAATGTTAATGGAATTTTTCTCCCTTTGTGGAGGAAAGCAAGTCTTGGGGCTGGTTTTCACGTGCTTTGGTGTGTAAATGATAAATGAGGGACAACCGGCAACAGTGTTGGAACCACATTCAACAACAGACCACGAGGTGGCTTTTCAAGAAATTCTATAATAATGTAAATCGGTCATGTCTAATTAGAAGACCCCCTCTTTGAACTTCAATTAAAAAGTACGCAAAACCAAAAAAGTGAACAACCTGTACCAACTTTAACCAAGGGTCGTGGCCTTTCACAGAGCTTATGACAAGATTCCAGCTGCACTTTGTTTTGACTTTTTGTTCAAGATGTGCTTTGTTGCCTTGGTGGGATTATGAGCAGAGCCTTCTGGACTTCGCTTGGCCTGACCCTTTTGCGGTCTCTTTGGCGCTGGCCAAGTTTAAGGCCTTAAAGTTTCACCAAAGAAACAAAATGGATACAAAATAAATATGTATTTAAAAATGGTAATAATATTATTGTATAACCCCATAAAGGGAAACAACATTTTGTACGGGTTGAGCATAATTAAAATCGACACATTTGCCATACATAATTGAGCTCTCTGTGAATATTGTGTTTAAATATTAATTATTTTATTTACACACACGAGTGAGCTTCACATCCATCTCCAACCAACCCCCCAGTCAATCATCAATCATATTCAATAAAATTTTGGTTAGGGTGAAAATGGAAATAAGCATTGACAGACTTTTCGCCGGAATTACATTAAAATCACAGCATGCAGAATAGTTGCATAAATTTTGAAAGTTAGTTTTATCGTGGCGCGTGGGGACCAGCGAAAATTCGATTAGTTGTTGTAGTCGTAAATTACAATTTGCTTTTGCGAAATCTTAATCAAATTTCAGTAAAATTGTATAAAACTATATCTTAATAAGCAAAGCAAATTTCTTACAAATGTTGGTCTCTCTTTTAAGCATTTAAGCATACTCCATTTGTATTATTTTATCTATTTTTGTTTTAAAATTAAAACAATGATATTTAAAATTTAAGTTCAAACTTAACGATCATTGTCGGCTTTCTTGGTGTTGCCAGATCAGTTTCAAGTCAGTTTTATTCTGATCAAAGTAGCCCTGGCGTTTTGTTTACATTTATTTACGAAAAAGCGGCAAACAAAGTGGTTGCTTGTCTACGAAATATTTTAAATTTAAACATAAATACATGGAAGCCATAAATTTTAATGATTTTTCGCCCATGGAGCGCCATGAGATTATCACGGCGTTTCTAATCAAAATGCGTCGTGCCAATTCAATGGCGAGTGCACAGAGTTTTTTTGACCACTATGTGCGCAACTTCTACAAGATGCCTGACAAACTGGCCAATGACATTGTCTACTGCCAAAGAGCCATGAAGACACATTTGACGATGCATCAGGTAATATAAATCTTTATATGTATACACACACACTCACTATGTAATTTAATCTTCAGACTATAGTAAGCGTCTTTGGCCAGCAAGAGGATGCGGTAAGTGCTGCTTTGCTTTTGTTTGAATTACGCCTTCACTTGCAGTTCATCTTTCACCTAGGATCCCGTGATTAAGAACAGTTACCTGAAGGAGCTGGAGGAAATGCTCCATGAACTGAATGCAGAATGTCAGTATTTGGTTATACGCCTCCAGGATGACATAGATCGCTTCTGTTCGGCCTTTACTGAACAGCAGCTGAAGCCAAATGATCAGGTCATAAGGGATCTAATCAGTGGCACCATAGTGCCCCTGGTGTTGGCTAATCAAGTGACCATCAAACCGCACATTGTAATGGAACGACCCAGCGAGAAGCAATTGATACACAAATACTTTACCGTCTGCGGGGACCCCGCTACCAAAGCAGTGCCTGCCAAAGTTAGCAGCAAAAAATCTGCACCTCAGGCGGCAGCCACTGATGTAAAGCAAAGTCGGCTGCATTTACAGGCGGCCCTAAAAAGAGCCCGTTCCCAACAAAAACAACAACAGCAGCAGCAGCCACCACAACAACAACAACCACCACCACCATCACTACCTCCACCACCACAGAAAACAAAAGAGCCACAGTGCCTGGCTAAGGAAATCAGTCATGAAGACCAGATGTATCAAACCAAGGAGTATTTTATGCAGTCCTATGGTCTCTGCACACACGAGGAGCACAAACGTATAAAGATGTCACAAATGATGATACACAAGCGCAAACCCAAACTCAATGAGAAATTTAAATAGTTTTGTTTAATTAACTGCTGAATGTTAAGAAGACTGCTTTTAGTTTATTTGGCAACAAGTTCAAGTGACGATAATGCCCACAAATGCTATAAATAATCATAAGAATATAAGATTATTTTATTAAGCCACTTTTGTTTAATGTATTTGAAATGTTTTGCTTCTTAAATGCGAAACCCTTTATTTGCCATTAGAGATTCCGGTGAGGAATAACAATCAATAAATTGATGAAAATGTCGACACTGAGACAAAAATATGTATATAATGAGATAGTTTTAATTTGTATACCCTTGTCCTGATTAATCCCTTTCCTTCCGTCTGTCCGTCTGTTTCTATGCTATCTCCTACGTCAGTTTTCGACCGATCGTTCCTATGGGAGCTACATGCAATAGTCATCCGATTTCGACCATGCTTTGTAGAATTGTGTAAAAGTATATAAAATAAGTGAATGCCAATGATAGGGACGTTTTCATTAAAAACAAAAAAGTTTTTCTCACTAGAACTAGTTTTTCGATCGATCGTTACTATGGGAGCTATATGCTATAGTCATCTTCTATCTACCAAACTTTGTAGAATTGTGTAAAAGTATATAAAATAAGTGAGTGCCAATGATAAGGACGTTTTTATTACAAAACAAAAAAGTTTTTCTCACTAGAAGAAGTTTTTCGACCGATCGTTCTTATGGGAGCTATATGCTATAGTCATCCGATTTCGACCATACTTTGTAGAATTGTGTAAAAGTATATAAAATAAGTGAGTGCCAATGATAAGGAGGTTTCATTACAAAACAAAAAAGTTTTTCTCACTAGAACTAGTTTTTTGACCGATCTTTCCTATGGGAGCTATATGCTATAGTCATCCGATTTCGACCAAACTTAGTGAAATCATGGGAAAGATAGTAAACTTAGAAATACTTACTTTGGAGGCGTTTTTATTAAAAACAAAACAAGTTTTTCTCACTAAGACTAGTTTTTCGACCGATCGTTCCTATGACAGCTATATGCTATAGTTATCCGATCCGGCCGGTTCCGACTAATGTGCAGCTTATATGTACCAAAAGACTTCGTGCAAAGTTTGGTGAGGATATATCCTATCTCGGACGGAACAAAATTGAGTTCGAAAAGAAAGATCAGTTTAGACTCGACCAGGCTGAAAACAGGATCAACCAGGCTGAAAACGGGATCAAATTGAGTTCGGAAAGACGGATCAGTTTTAGTCCGGCAAGGCAAAAACCGGGATCAAAGTGATGATCCCGGACGGGTTAAATTTACGCCATTTCGAGAACAACCCATTATTAATCGCGTTTTGGATAGAGTTGATCCCGAATGGATCAATTTTTTGGTTCAGTGAAGCCTTTAAAACTGACGGAGGAGATAGCATAGAAACAGACAGACGGACGGACGGACAGACGGACAAGACTAAATGAACTTAGCTCGTCATGCTGATCAAGAATATATATACTTTATGTGGTCGGAGATGCTTCCTTCAATGCGTTACAAACATCCGCACAATTTTATAATACCCTCTGTAGATATAAAAAAGTCATATCGCCCACAATTTTATAAATATGTAGAAGTTTCGTTCCTTGTGAGCATATTTAGAAATCAGGATTATTTATCGATCCGACAGAGGATTGCTGAAGATCGAATGAACTTATCAGCAAAAGAGTGTTCGCTGCCGCAGCGTCCCAGCCAACCAAACGCTCGCAAACGATATCCCAAGCGAGTGAATTGCGTGAGTTAACCCGGCAAAACTCTCGCATACGGGTCGGGAAATGATAGTAAAATGATTCATGTGTCGTTCGGCAAAACTCTCGCATACGGGTCGGGAAATGATAGTAAAATGATTCATGTGTCGTTCGGCAAAACTCTCGCATACGGGTCGGGAAATGATAGTAAAATGATTCATGTGTCGTTCAGTTTGTGGCAGTGAAAGTATCATTTACGATAGTCGCAAGCAATACGGTTAGCGTAGCTTTAAGCGGTATCTTTTGCGAGACTTTTTTGATAGTACTTGCGAGTAATTTAAAATATTGGTTTTTTATTTAAACTAAAAAAAAAAAAATTATTTGTGAGCCCGTAGTGTCGCCACCCGGCCCGCCGACTTCACCTTGTCTGACTCGAACTCAGGACCGCGGCACTCTACACGAATGACTGACATCTTAACGCTCACCGATACTATCGGGTCGCGCGTGACGCTGGCGAAATGACAGTGAAGAATGAAATCAACACGCCCGGGTGGTCAAATGGCAAGACATTTGCCTTGCGACGGCGAGGTCATGGGTTCGAATTAAACTCAAGGCATTAAATTAAAACCTATTTTTCTTGTTTTTTTTTTTTATTTTGTTTTTTTATTTTTGAGTTTTTTAATATTGTCTATATTTTTTCAATATTTTTACAATGCGCTTTGGTCCCAAACTCGATATTTTTCGTAATTATGCAAAATGCTCACATGCTGGCTCGCTTATGAGCTCGCTTGCGAGTGCTCTGCGTTAATAAAAATGAACTCTCATTCCTTGCTTACATGCGAGCTCGTTTGTGAGCATTCTGCGATAGTCTCGCAAAATGCTCGCATGCTGGTTGGCTGGGGTAGTAGCAGCGCTAATTTTTGGTGCTGCTCGACATGTATGTATGCTATGTATGTTTAATTTAAGAGATGCTTCCTTTTTTTGCATAGCAAGCATCTAGAAGTTCTCATATCACCACCATATTTGAAATGAAAACAAAGACCAAATGCATGCCATAAAAATAAAATAAGTAAATAAGCATGTGTGTGTGACAATGAATTCGATTGCGGTGAATCCCACCATTTCTTATCAGGGATGAGTAGGCGCTCTCAACCCAAAATCTATTATAAACCATAAATTTTTAAGAGAACTTTTTAGTTAATGTAAAATTTTCTGGTTTATGTTTTTTTTTCACAGTAAACTGCATTTTTTATATTTTTTCTGTCCAGCCCTGGTTATTTATATTTTCGTTATGTTCATGTGTGCGTATGTAGAGATAAGCACAGTAGACACTCGTAAATAAATACGACTTGGTTCATATTAGATATGAGTAAGATTTGTATATTTCACATAAGCCAAATTTGGTTTAACATTTAAAAACTAAACAGCTTTGTTTTAGCTATGCAGATCAAATTCTTTGTTCTTTACGAGAGAATACTGTATGGCATATCGAAATGTAGTCAGTGCCTTGCTACGTCTTTGGCTTTGTTCAAGTTTCAATTTCAGTTTGCCACAAATCAACGGATCGTGAACATTAAAATATCGACGCGTCGTTTCATTCGGGTAAAATCAGGTAACGCAAAATATAGTTTGTACTTAACTTATGTACATACATATGCCGGTGTAATATGAATGAAATCAATTGTTTGTTTGTGCATCGTCAGCACCGCGAAATTCTGCTCGAGAAAATTCAAGTTGATAAGGCGACTGTATTGTAATGTTTGCATATACATATTTGTTTGTACATACATTTGTCTGTTTATATGGCGCTTTGTTCGTAAGGCACAAAAGAATTCAACTCCGATAGAGCACCGAGTTAAAGTATAAAAATAGGGGAAAGTTAACTTCGGCTCGGCCGAAGTTTTGTATACCCTTGCCTTTGAAAACAAAAAAGTTTTTCTATGACTACTTTTTGGACCTTTCTCTTCTATGGGATTTCTTCTATATAGATGTCTGATTTCCACCAAACTTGGTGAAATCATGGAAAAGCATAATACACTGTTAATTACGAAATTTGAAGGCGACCCCATTTAAAACAAAAAAGTTTTTCTCACTAGAACTTCTTTTTCGACCGATCATTCATACTGCAGCTATATGCTATAGTCATCCGATTTTGATAAGACTTTGTAGAAATGTGTTAAAGTATATAAAATAAGAATAAGCCAATAAAAAGGACGTTTTCATTAGAAACAAAAAAGTTTTTCTCACTAAAACTTGTTTTTCGACCGATCGATTCTATGGTAGCTATATGCTATAGTCATCCGATTTCGACCAAACTTAGTGAAATCATGAGAAAGGATAGTAAACTAAGAAATACGTACTTTGGAGGCGTTTCCATTAAAAACAAAAAAGTTTTTTTCACTAGAACAAGTTTTTCGACCGATCGTTCCTATGGTAGCTATATGCTATAGTCATCCGATTTCGACCAAACTTAGTGAAATCATGAGAAAGGATAGTAAACTAAGAAATACGTACTTTGGAGGCGTTTCCATTAAAAATTTCAAAAGGAAAAAATGTTTTTCCTACACTAAGACTAAGTTTTTTGACCGATCGTTCCTATGACAGCTATATGCTATAGTCATCCGATCCGGCCGGTTCCGACAAATGTGCAGCGTATATGTACCAAAAGACTTCGTGCAAAGTTTGGTGAAGATACCTTTAAAACTGACGGAGGAGATAGCATCAAAGCAGACAGACGGGCAAGACTAAATGAACTCAGCTCGTCATGCTGATCAAGAATATATATACTTTATGTGGTCGGAGATGCTTCCTTCAATGCGTTACAAACATCCGCACAATTTTTTAATGCCCTCTGCAAGGTTATAAAAAAACACTTTTCGCAGACACTTATTGTGTTCTGCTCATTTGCAGACAGTTGTTTATTGAGAACTCGCTCAAAACAGTTACTGTCGGAGGTTGTCGGATGACCGACTCGTTTGTTTTGCTTAACCGAAAACACGTAACAGAAAACACATGAGGTGCGAGAAAAAGTGTTCAGCTCAGTGAGAGACCGCGTGTGCTGCGTTTGTTCCTGTTTTCCATTGAGGCTGGTCGCATTGAAAAAGTGTTAACAGTTTTTTGCGAGCTATGCTAAAAACTAAAAATAACTTAGAACGGAGGCAAGTTTTTAAGTGCGCATGTCATTTAAAACTCAAGTATGTATTTGGTTAAAATAATAAATCCAGCTGAAAAATTTGTTCTTAGTTATTCCTAGCAGTATACTTAAGAAAAGTTCTTTCCTCCGCAAGCCTTCAAGCTTTAAATTTCCTTTCATTCTATTTCATTGCAGTATTATGGCCGAAGAAAAAACACCCAAATTCGTTTTTGATTTCGAGAAGCTGAAACGCACATTCATCGAAATCTGTCCGGACTTTGTGGATGAACCAAATTATGAGCAGCTCACCATAAGTCGTCGCTTTGCCGAAGAGATGATCTTTGACCATAGCAAGGAGGCCAAAGTGGCCAAAACTAAGAACAAGGATACAGACTGGGTGTTTATTCTGAACACCAAGAACCCTGAGGGTAGAATTATAAAAACTACTATAAAAACCTCCACCTATTTCTCCCGGACTCCACCGCAGCATCAGCCCTTTCTAATGCGAGGTCATTTCCAGCTGACTTTTAAGCAAGCCAGCCTCTTGGCGGTATATAAGTACTGCCAATTGGTGCCCCACCAAGTGGAGCGGAAGGAGATTGTGCTCACACCGCTAGCCGGTGCTGTTTTCAACAAGGATGACTTACCCAAACTGGCTGATGCTCTTAACGAATCTCTGACTCAATTGATAATGAGTGTTATCAGCAGTTGCCAAACAGATGGCTACTATCTGGAGCATAGTCGCTGTCACATTGCCGTTGCGGTACTCATCAAGACAATTGCCGATCTGAAGATGCGCTTTTCCCTGGTCAAGAAGACTATGAAAATGTATAAGTTTCAAGGCAAGAACTTTGATACTGAGAAGTTTAAGATATTCAGTGAATTCCTTAAAAAATCAAGCGTAGTGACCAAGCGTCAAAGGGCCGAGTCTGTGGATGATGAAATTGACCAGCTGGTCTCACAAATTCTGGGCATTCAAATGGCCAGCGAGGAGAAACCGAAGTCAAACAATCAACGCAAAGAAAATAAACTTTATGCAATGTGAAGCCACTATTTTGAGATTGCAGAAAGCTCCAGGAAATTGCTCTATATCTTTTTATTGATTTATTTTATAAGTGTATTGAACCAATCGATTAGGCTAAGTCCTAAGAATGCTATGTATTTGTATACCAGAGAAATTGTATCATTTGGTTTGCATTTAATAAATTACATAGTTGTGTGGTTCAATATAAATGACGATCTCGGAAAACTTATTTTACAGAAACCAAATGGAGATGAAATGAACCCGTCCAAACCAACCTCTAATTCCACAACTTTCGGACAAAATTAAATTACCTGGAAAATTGTTTGGTCTGCCAATTGTTATTGTATTTCTTTTTGATTCTTTTCCTTCAAAAAAAAAGGAATACAAAAACAAAATTTGATTTCGTTTTATTGAGATTGCTTCGGCAGCTTTTCAACTACTCATTTGCATATGCTTTGTCGTGGGTGCGGGATTCTCTTGTTCTTTTGTGTATTTGGTTGACTTGTGAGCAATTTGCATATAAAATGATACCGCCCCATATCGACAACCGACCGAGATATTGATATATGGCACAAACAAGTGCAGCGAGAGAGCACAATAGCAAACGAATGTTTGCCCACACACAGCCTGGCCAACTGACAAGTGACACTTTTCCAAATTGAATTTCGAATGGAGTGGGTGGAGTGTGCCAGTTCTGTTGTGTCAAGTGTCATACATAAATACACACTAGGACATTTCATACTTTCATTCGATAAATTGAATAAAAATTTCTGGTATTTTTTTGCTGCTCAAAATTATTGAAATTCTAGACCAGAAATGGATAACCATTTTACGGACATCTTGAGCCCCATTGTCATGGCTGTAATGATGGCCTATAATCGTCCAGTGACCTTGGATGAGATAGTTGATGCTGTAATGGAGGTGATGCGTTCGTTACGTGGCCAATTGGATGCGGGCATATTAACTGGTTTGGACGCCATTGGTGATTCGCGTTATGCCCATGCGATACGCAGCCAAAAGAAGCATTGGCGCTAAAGGAGAATCGAATCTCAAGCCATGGATTTAGTGCAAAATTTGATTAATAAAATTTAAAACTGTTGGAATTATTCATGGAAAATCTAGCTAATATTCATGCGGCACCTCGCAAAAAGGCTTCTTTTCACCTGAGAATTTAATGAGCTTCCACGGCACGTGATTATTGGGCGAACGAGCGTACGTGCTCTGCGACAGGTTGTGGCATTGGTGCTGACAATTCCCCGGCACATGCTAAAAAATGCTCACATACCATTGGTGTGTAACCAGCTAACCAACCCACCTGGGTGAGATTTCATAGTTTACCGTCCTTTTTTTTCGCTCACTTGGCAAGGCAATACATAAACAATTTCGCGTGCTGCTAAGAAGATGAGCACGGAAAACTCTTAAGTTGCTCCCGTCTTTGCATTTTATTATGGGTTTTTTCCCGCAGCTGCCTGTTCTGACAATATTAAACTTTTATTCACGCAGATTCTTAGACTAAAGGAAATTAAAGTTTTATTCTGGATTACTTTTAAATATTTCAAACTCAAAAAACAAGTAAGAAAGTAGCTTAATTCCATGTTTGATAAAATGTTTGGAACGCATTGAAGGAAGCATCTCCGACCACATAAAGAATATATATTCTTGATCAGCATGTCGAGCTGAGTTCATTTAGCCTTGTCCGTCTGTCCGTCTGTCTGTTTCTATGCGATCTCCTCCGTCAGTTTTAAAGCTAGCCTCACCAAACTTTGCACGAAGTCTTTTGGAACAAATACGCTGCCCTTTTGTCGGAACCGGCCGGATCGGATGACTATAGCATATAGCTGTCATAGGAACGATCGGTCGAAAAACTAGTTCTAGTGAGAAAAACTTTTTTGTTTTTGATGGAAACGCCTACGAAGTACGTATTTCATAGTTTACTATCCTTTCCCATGATTTCCCTAAGTTTGGTCGAAATCGGATGACTATAGCATATAGCTGCCATAGAAACGATCGGTCGAAAAACTAGTTCTAGTGAGAAAAACTTTTTTGTTTTTATTGAAAAGGTCCTTATCATTGGCATACACTTATTTTATATACTTTTACACAATTCTACAAAGTTTTATAAAAAATCGAGGATGACTATAGCATATAGCTGCAGTATGAATGATCGGTCGAAAAAGAAGTTCTAGGGAGAAAAACGTTTTTGTTTTAAATGGGATCGCCTCCAAATTTCGTAATTATCGGTGTATTATGCTTTTCCATGATTTCACCTAGTTTGGTCGAAATCAGA
Source organism: Lordiphosa collinella (assembly GCA_018904265.1). Lineage (NCBI taxonomy): Eukaryota > Metazoa > Arthropoda > Insecta > Diptera > Drosophilidae > Lordiphosa > Lordiphosa collinella. The sequence continues at coordinate 731,442 of JAEIFV010000014.1, forward strand.
CATCTATATAGTACAGATCCCAAAGAAAAGTAAGGTCCAAAAAGTAGTCTTCGTTAGAAAAACTTTTTTGTTTTCAATGGAAGCTGCAAGGGTATACAAAACTGCGGCCGAGCCGAAGTTAACTTTCCCCTATTTTTATTGTGTGAATCGGCGATCATTGAAAAGCAAGTACAGGGTGGCTGATGAAAGCCGCTACCAAAAAAAAAAATTGAATCACTTTTGTTCTATTTGATGAATATACTTAATTTTTTTAATTATGTAGATTGATCTCTAAATTTGAGGAAAATGGATAACTGGAACAATGAAACACGAATTTGAATTGTCCTCCGCTATCACGCCCTGAAGTCCATAGTTTTGGTTCAAAGAGAGTAGTGGCGGCGATGCTCCGAGCATATGGACCATAATGAGACTAGTTAACAAATTTGCCGAGCGTGGGACAGTCAAAAGAAGACCTTACCATCGAAACCCTACAGTTCGGACGGAGGAAACAATCGATGCTGTAGCTGCTGCCATACAAAACAAGTAAAGAGTTTCGACAAGGAACTTATCTGCTCAAATGGGTATAAGCAGACAGTCATTGCAGTCAATTATGCACAATGATTTGAACTTATTCCCACATAAAATTCAAATGGCCAACAAACTGAACGCAGCAGACTTGCCGATTCGCTTGGAATTTTGACAGAAGATGCTTCAAATGGTGGAAGAGGACGAAAACATGTTGAACTGTCTTTTTATGTCTGACGAGGCCCATTTCGACTTAAACGGCAACATAAACAAACAAAATTGTCGCATATGGAGTGCTTTTCAACCCACAGATACTCCATGAGACGAGATTGCATCCACTTTGTGTCACAGTGTGGTGTGCAGTTTCATCACTCTGCATTTGACGAAGAAAACTGTCACACCGTTACTGTTACTGGAGACCGTTACTTGAGCATGTTGAGAGCGTTTTTCTTTCCAGAATTACGCCGAAAGAGAATTCCTTTTAAATCTGTGTGGTTTTAGCAACATGGTGCAAGTACTCAAATAGCCCAAACATAGACCAAACTAAGTGCAATAATGGAAAAGCATAACCAACTGTTAATTACGAAATTTGGAGGCGATCCCAATTAAAACAAACAACTTTTTCTCACTAGAATTTCTTTTTCGACCGATCATTCATACTGCAGCTATATGCTATAGTCATCCGATTTTTATAAAACTGTAGAAATGTGTTAAAGTTTATAAAATAACAATATGCCAATAAAAAGGACGTTTTCATTAAAAACAAAAAAGTTTTTCTCACTTGAACTAGTTTTTCGACCGATCGTTCCTATGGGAGCTCTAAGCTATAGTCATCCGATTTCGACCAAATTTTGTAGAATTGTGTAAAAGTATATAAAATAAGTGTATGCCAATGATAAAGACGTTTTCATTAAAAGAAAAAAAGTATTTCTCACTAGAACTAGTTTTTCGACCGATCGTTCCTATGACAGCTTTATGCTATAGTCATCCGATCCGGCCGGTTCTGACAAATGTGCAGCGTATTTGTACCAAAAGACTTCGTGCAAAGTTTGGTAAGGATAGCGTTAAGACTAACGGGGGAGATAGCATAGAAACAGACGGACAGGGCTAAATGAACTCAGCTCGTCGTGCTGATCATACTCTATGTGGTCGGAGATGCTTCCTTCAATGCGTTACAAACATCCGCACAATTTTATAATACCCTGTGCAAAAGGGTATACAAATTATTTTAAGGTGAATTTCTAAAAACTTCAAAATTAATTGTTTTGAGTGTAGTACATGGGTGCTGAATTCGGTACTTACTAGTAACCAGAAGTACTCGCAGATCAACCCACCAGCAATGTATTTCAGTGCTTACTTTTTGCTGAGCATGTCCTAGGGGGGTAACCAATCGTCACCTCTTCGCTTTACATGTAAGTAGTGAAGTAAGTACCAAAAACTTTAAGCTGTAACTGTAAACTCCGTTTACCTTGTGACGGACGCTGCTTTACCAAAAGGGTGTTCCGAAAAAATTACAATTTCATTTTTTACTTACCTTGTCTGGGATTCGAACTCACAACTGACTTACCTTGTCTCGGGGACTTAAACACAATTGCCGGCAGCTTAGCCCATACGACTATATAAGCACTCGCGCGGCAATGTCGCAAATCACAGTTATAAAGGGAAGCGACAAGCGACGATGAGCTACACGTTTCGTGTAGATTTTCTAAATGTAGCATTTAGCATTTGAAATCCTCAACGTTTGTTTAGAAAACCTACACGGCACGTGTGAAAAACAGTTTTCTAGACGAAAAATGTAACTTTTCTGTACTGATTTTAAGCTACATTTTCGTTTAGAATTTCTACACGCACGTGTAGGTTATCAATATCTAAACGTTAATGTAGAATACCTACATTTCCGCGTGGAATTCAGAAAGCTTAATGAAAAACGTTGAGATACTTTGAAAAAACGCTGATTTTCTCTTGTCATGTATCCTTTGCATTTGTCCAAGCCGCATTTAACTTTTCTGCATGCCTCGTTTACTTGTTTTATTTCCACACGTTAGTTTTGTTTTCTAATTTTTCGTGTGAGATTTTGCAAGGTTTAGGATTGTCATTTCTACATGTGGCGTGTAGCTAATTTTGTTTTCTCTGTGTACACTCACTGACACCACCGCTCAGCCAACACCACCACATCTCGAGTGTTTACCGCGGCTTCTAAGGCGGTGCCAGTGCCGGCCAATTCTGAGAGCGAGACGGAGAATTGTTCTCATTTGTTGATCGCGCTCTCCGAACTGGCAGTAACTGACTCATATAAATCAGGCCTGGCCAAATAGAGAGGAGAGAGAACTATGTCTGTCCCCCTCTAACACTCAGTGATGATTGACTTCGGCAAGCATTCGATGTGAATCAGCGAGTGACTTCGGGCCCCAGGGGCCATGGCTGGCTAGGCCTGATATAAATATGGCAACCTGGCAGTGTACTTAACAGGGCTAGTAAATGCCTTAATAAATTTATATTCGTATACAATTTAAATTTCTTTCTCATACCATATTCTCTTTTGTGTTACGCTGCATATTGAATTGGTTGATTGCTTAGTCTTTGTGCTTCATCCAATATAATCCAACAGTTTAATACCCAACATCCAGACAATCTACTCAGTACATCAATTACGAATGCACACAAAGGCGAAATCGGCGGCACCTTCTCCCACATCACAAATGATGATGATGATGATAATTCCCCGATGACCGCTCTGGAACAAATGGGCGTGGGGCCAATTGAACGAGACATCAGTGTCATTCCAAATTCAAAGCTTACCAAACCGAAAGCAATTAGGAAATTTGCAAAATTTGGCATGACCACAGTCAGATGACAGTAGAAATCACGAGCAACGATTGACAACGCCTTTGGGTTTGGGGGGCACAAACCAGGCCACAATGGTGAACACAAGCAGAATTACAACACTTGAAAACGGGGCTTACATATGCTAAAAGCAAACAGCACTCAATAATCAGAGTGGTTTTTGACAATTTTGTAATAATTCGTGTATTTGTTTATGTGATTTGCTTTGGGAAGTATGGGGATAGTACTGAATGTTTGTATTAGGCTAATTGGTTATACGGCAGTTTGTTATTGTATTTTCAATGAGGGCCTCAACTAAAGTGAAAGCATGGATGCAATGGAAACTAAATTTAATATTAAATTTTGTAAATTTAAACAACTGTATTTAAAGTGGCATAACTGTTGTCGAAAGTTGGTTTTGAAGCAAAGAAATAACACTCTACGAAAGCTAGAAAACCTTCCATAAACTGATAAAAACTTAAGCCTTAAATTGAGCCGACTTTAAAAGAGAACTTGATACAGTTGTATCATCTCAGATCTTAACTGTTGTTTACTCGATTTTGAGTTGAAATTTGCTCTAATTGAAGTTCTATGTTTACTTTCTTATCCTTAAACATGTGTTTCTAATCCATTTGTTTTTGGTATGTATTTACTTGTCCGCACCATCATGGCGTATGTGTGGGTGTATTCAGGCAGGATGTGCTGCAAATTGTTTACGAGCTCCAAGCACAAAACGCAAATGAGCATCCCATGTCCTTGTCCAAGGCGTTTCTATGTATTGTATGTAAGGTTAAGCCATGCGTGTGTTTACAACTTGAAATTGATTTACTTTTGCTGCGAGCCAATTTGGCACGCTCATTTGGCCATACAGTGGACAAAGAGACGCTCTCATAATTAAGCCCCGGTCCCTGTCCCTGGAGTGTAGTTAATGTTTGGTTGCCATAAATTGGACTTTTGTATTAGTCGTCGTAATGTGTGTACTACTAATATTTATGAGTGGATGCTGCATTTGTCAGGTAAGTGTACCCGACTGGATGGGAGTACATTCAAAGATGCTTAAAGTTGAATAAAGATGATGGAAATTTAATTTGCCAAGATAATTTCTACATAAACATGGGAGAGGAAGAGGGAGAAGACAGACTAGCAAAGCACTAAATCGCATTTAGTGGCCCTCTGACTGCCCTTTCAACTCTCTTGTCTGGATTTGTACAGTGCCTGCGCCTTAGGGCCACTTGGGCGCGGGAGACTTGGATTTTCATTTTCTCCCATTTAATTTTATTCGTTTTCGTCGTGCTGTCTTTTTATTTCTATTTCTTTTTATTTTATTTAGTTGATGGAATTTGGCACGAGTGCACATTGCCCCCAAGAAAGAAACGCAGTTAAGGTCTGTACCGAAAAGAAATTGCACTTTCTAATGGCAAACCATCCGATTTATTTGTTCTTGCGTCTGATAACCAGGAACTAAAACCGAACCGCTTACGGTTTACGTCATTAAAATCAAATAGTTTCAGTTATCATTTCAGTCCGGTTACGATTCGGCTACTAAATAATCGTTTCGGTTACCGGTTTTTACAGGTTAAATGTACATTTTAGTTTTAAAGAAAATTACATGTGATTTGAACTTTGTATCAAAATTGGGATAGGGATTATTAGAAAGTTTCTTTTATATCATTTGGTAATAGAACTTTATTCGTGGTCGAGTGTGGTACAGCGGATTGTGTGCTGTAGGTCGTGGTTTCGATCTTGCCTCGGGACTTCTAATGAAAACAAGTTTCCCAGTTGTTGCGCGCCAGCTGTAAAATAACTAGCCATGAAAAAGGTTTTTAAACTATGTCGATCGGATTCGGCGTTAAGCTTTAAGGTGAGTACTGAGATTGATCGAATTTTCTTTCAAGAAATTTACTAGATATTCCTTTTACGCAGGAAGGAGGCCCAAAAGAATACCGCAGAATGCACTCCACCCGCACCAGCCGAGCCAGCTCTGGTGACAATTTTCAAAATTCTTTTGTGTATTGCTTTGTTTCGGAGTATCAGAAAACAAAATCAGGCAAAGAAAAATTTCTTTAAGTAATTTTTTTTATATGGAATTTGACAGCTAATGCAATAGTCGAACGTTCTCAGTACTCACCTTAAAGTCCCTTTTCAAGAGATTGAAAGAAGCTTGTCTTGGCCCTTTGGGGCTGTAAAGCCAATTATTTACTTAATAGAATTTAATATTAAGAAAGACAGACAGATTGAAACAAAATATAACTAGAAATTGCACAGGCCTATTATAGACTCTCTTGAAATTTTGTTCAAAATCCAGAGAAAGAGAGAGAGCGCTCGAGCAGGGTTCCCCAAAAGAGGCTCTCTGCCTCTCTCTTTCTCTCTAACACACTTTGAGGCTTTGCTTCGGCACGCATTCGGCTTGATCGTCGATGCCCCCCGGGGCATGGCTGCCCCCCCTCTTTCATTGCACAGCACCCCCTTAACGCTGCTCTAGAGCCAGCCGCTCTTTTGTACGCATACAGCGACAGCCGACGACTGTATGTGTGCATCTTTACACTAGGAGTGCGTTATGCATTGATAGCTAACAGTTAGCTTTTTCCCTTAAAAAAAAAAAAGCCAAATGTTGGCTATTAACGCATAACGCAGTCCTAGTGTAAATGTTGTATAAATCTGCCTGCATGTATTCGTTTTCTACAGCACAAGTACGTACACATACCCACTTGCTTGTTCGTTGTGTTTACTCACACAAGCAAGCGTATTATATTTTTAGACTTTGCACACATACAATGGTTGCAAAACCTTTGTATGCCTGATCGGCATCTTAGAGATTATATTGGTCTTTGGTTTACCGTTTTCTCGAGTTGTTAAATGCTCCCAGTTCTAAACCCCGATAGTGCTATTTTTCATTATCATTCAAATGTCTTGATAGTGAAACATTTAAGCCAGGAGTAACCTTGTGTGTAAGCTGAGAATATTGAGAATAATTATTTTCTTTATATAATATATTGGTGTCTACTCTGAAGCAAGCTGGCTCTGGGTACTAAAACCTGGAGTACTTTCCCACATCCAAAAAAGAGTAGAACGAACAATTTAAGTGCGAACGCTCTTGAAAAAATTTATTCATCCTTGAATTTATAAGAATTTCACGCTTGAAATCGAGCTAAATTCGTTCTGTTTGGTGATTTTAGGCGAGGGGAGTGAGGAAAAGAAACTGAGATAGAAGAGCAAGAACATTTGAGAGAATAGCGATGCACCCGCTCTCACAGTATCGTTTTTTATTTTGGGTGAGGAGTGTGTGGGGAAACAATCGAATATAAATTTGGACGATGTTCATGGCATCATAGATGTGGTGCTGTTGTCTAAGCGGTGGTGTCTGTGAGTGCAGTCTTTCAAGGTCCCGAGCTCGAGTCGCAGTAAAGGTAAGTAAAAAATAAAATAAAAAAATAAAAATAATTCACAATAAATGGAGTGGGTGGGGTGGTGGGTTGGTGTTGTTGGTACCAACTCCTCAACGTCCCCCCCCCCCAAAAAAAAAAAATTTCCCACGCAACCCCTCCGCCTCCCCAAATTCCACCTCCCCTTTCTTTTATAGCCGGGTATCCAGCAACGCAAAACCAAAAAATTCCTGCCAAAGTTCATATGAAAAAAATTGTGCCAGGAATTTTCTGTTTACGATTTCGTTTGTTTAGTATCCTGCAACTTGACCAAAATCCACACATTGTATAGATAGCGGCGTATCGATAGCGGCGTTTCTTAAGCGAGTGTGGAACCTAAAACAGCTATAGCACAGCTCAGGAATATATTGCTGACAATTATTTTGGATATGATGAGCGTATAGATGGAGGCAAATGGGGGGTGGAGAACAAAGCAAACGCCAGATAATGTTTATATAAATATAATACAAGCTTTCATTTAATTAAATTAGCGGTTTCTGTTTTGTAATAGTTTCATTCTCCCTTATTGCTACACATGCAGCAGATTCATCTGCCAAGGTACTGACCCGGCTGCTGAGCTCTTGTTCTTATCTTGCATTCAAATATAACAGACTTTATTTAATTGGCTACCAACCATTGAGTCTTATTTCTTTTCGAGCCACACTGCATCGGCCCATTAATTTAGAACGAATTGTGAGAGCAATGTTGCTGATGTCGAGGTTTGATGTCATCACACCCGACCGCTCAATTAATAATAAACCACTAGACACGTCGTACTGAAATTAAATCTACAATGGTATTTATAATATGGTATAATATTTTACTTGGGTTCCACAAACTCAAAATAAATAGCAAATTCCTGGCAAGAATTTTCCGCAGTGCTGGATACAGGCCTTATTCTACAAGAATTTTTGTACTCGATTTGGATCAAGAATTGAAGCACTTGGATCAAGATAAACGGGATCAAACATTCATACTTGGATCAATAATTTCGATCTTAGATCGAGAATTTCCACTCTTATCGAACTATTGAGTACGAAAATTCTTAATCCAAGTATGAAATTCTCTATTTTTTCTCTGAGTGTAGGGCCAAAAGGCTTAGGAATCGAACCGAACCGTTTTTCTTAAGGATTTTGGTTCGGTTCAGCGGTAATGCTAGGGTTTTTTTGGGTTAAGATCGTGAAAACGGGCCCTTAGGTATTGTCCAATATAATTTTGTGCACTTTGTTTGCGTTACAGTCCTTAGTCCATATATTTGTCTAACTTAAAAATACTTGCCAACACTTGGCTGTGTGTCTGTGTGTGGGCTTGTGGTATCAGCAATCTGATACGACTGTCGGCATTTGGCCATAAAAATGCTGATTGAACTGAGTTTTGGAGTCTTTGCTACAAATGCGTGGTTGTAAACTGATATAAGAGCTTAGGCGATGCATAAACTATATTCTATAGAAGTATTGTAATTAGACTAACATTTTAAGCACATCCCAACATGAAAATCAATTGAAATGTAATTGAATTGCAAACACTTGAGTGCTCAAACCCGTTGAGTAAACGCATGAATATTTTACGTGAGCAATTTTCAAGGCGAAAACGAAGTAAAGGCAGCACCGAAATCCTTTTACCCAAATTACCCACAAAATATGCAAAAACGAAAAACAAATATCGCATAGGGAGAATCGAGCCGACTCCAAGCTGTGAAAATATTCATTTGGCTTCTGGCTTTGGAGCTCCTTGAGGAGCAGCACGTACACGTATTACATACATCATATGCTGACAGGACACGGACTCGAGCAATTGGTAAAAAATCGAATTGCAAAATGTTTTTCAAGACCAGGGCCCTCAAGGCGACGTTGGCGACGCCATAAGAGGAAGCGGAAATGTAAGCGATGGAAGCGGCGAAAAACGAATGAGGAGCGAAAACACTGACGTGGTCATGCATGAACGCAGTAAATGAAGGCAAAGCCTGGTTCCATGTTCATGCCGCGGGCTGAGTGTGTGTGTGTGTGTGCGTTTCCGGCGGATGCGTCGTTCCAAGTGCACGAACGCGCTTGGCGTCTCAGAAGAAGAAGGGGGAAAAAACAACAAATTAAGTGACTCTCAAGCGAATGAAATTTTGAATTTGTGCCCAACAGCTATGGACAAAGTGTATCTATTTCGAGTGCTAGCACAAGTCGTCTTCCAAACTCATCAATGGCGGGGTAATTGGAAATTCAAAGCACATACAATACACGCTCGTCTCCTTGTATTCTAAAGCACAAGAAAGAAGAACTCAATGATTTTAAAGTCTATCAATTATTTTTCATAATTAGATAAACTCAGCTAAAGCCTTCTGTAGTTGTTGTTTCCTAAGAGCCTTAAGTGCACTTTGAAGTTAGAAATAGGATTTAATGCTTTTCATTTTGGACTTTAAATGAAAGCGCTTAACCTAAAACTTTTCATACAACTCTTCCCAAGAAATCTACACTCAGAGAAAAAACCAAGAAGATCGTTCTTGATATCAAGAATATTTAATGTTGAAAGCAGGGAGGCAAACCGATTGGAAATAAGGACTGGTTCGGTTCAGTGGTTCACATAGTTTTTGAACCACCGGTTCGGTTTATTACATGGTTTTTGAAGCCAACTGATCCGCGGTTTCGGTTCGGTTTTTGCAAATAACCCCGATCTTCCCTAAAATCTGCGCGGAAAGGAATTTGCAACGCACTTTATGTCCTTGGATGCCGAAAATCTGTAAATTCTGAACCCTTAAAGCCCATCCTTAAGTTTAACGACCAGATACAGGGTGTCCAGAAACTTTTCGTCAGAACTTTAATACATAATAGCTGTTGTCAATAGAACTATTTTTTTCTTTTACACAATGGGTCTAAGTGGCTCCGCTTTCGATTTACGTCTCGAAGAAAATACAAATAATCGATGCACAAAGTCTTTAAAGCCGCCTCTGTGGATAGGCATACATTCATTGAGCACTCATTGCGTTGCCGTTTACTTTTCTGTGTCCGTTTTGAAGTTAAGCCTGATGTTTGTTGGTGTGTTAATGATGTGAAGCATCTCAAGAGTGAAGCGCTTGTTGTAATGTCGCTCTTGTTGTAAAATGCTCGTGGCATCAAAGTCGGGAGAGAGTCCGCTCTCAGCACAGTGGGCTGCTAGCGCTGTTTTTTGTCACATGACCACGAGCCAGCCCAACCAAACCTTTGGATTACTGAAAATCAGGTCGCTTAAGCCAACACATTCCATTAAATAAATTTTTTGACAACTATTTCAGGACACCCTTTATTTTCATATTTATATTTAAAAAAAAATTACAAAAACTTATTTCTGGAATCGACCTAATTCCCGCCGAACATAGACCCCTTGCTTAAATCTGTTTGAAAATCTATTTCTTTCCACACTTTCGATGCTAAGGCAGTCCAAAAGTTGTCAAAAACGCATTTCTGTTCAAGGGTCGTTATTAATTTTGCCGAGTCAAGTCCCAGTTTGCTTTTTCCGAAGTTTTGAAGTAAAAGCAGTCCGATAACGTGTTAGAATTTTTCCATTTTTTTTGGATCGCCCTTAATTTCACCCTATATGTCAACTCTTGTGGCCGGGTGGCTCAGCGACTAGTGTGCGCGACCGCTGTGCAAGAGGTCGTGGGTTCGATCCCGCCTCGGAACATCTAATGAAAAGTTTTTCTTTGAGTAAACTTTACACCAGGCCAAACCTCTCTGCTGTTGGCGCCAGCTTTTTAGTAATTTGCCATGCAAAAGCTTCTCAAACTGCCGTTCGGATTCGGCGTTAAACTGTAGGACCCTTTCTCTTGTGCTAAAATTAGAAGCGCACAAGCCAAGAGATCGAGAGAGGATCGGCTTTGGCCCTTTGGGGCTGTGTAAAGCCATTTTACCTGTCAACTCTTGAAGTCTTTTCTTGAGTATAACGTCGCAATTTACCCTGAAACATGCTCGGAAAGTAATTTTTTAAACTTTTGAAGTTGTGGCAGATCCACAACTTCTTTTTGTTTTAGATTACCCTTCATTCCACCAAACCTTAACCCTTTAAGCCCATTATAAAGTCAAACATTCAAAAATGTCCTTAAATTTGTTCAGAAAGTAATTGTTTTGGACTTTTGAAGCTGCAGAAGTTTGAAAAACTATAAACCAGGGTGGGACATACTATATGATGAAAAATAAGGTTGGATCGAACACATTATAAAGTACTAGTTCTGTTTTTAAGAGGTATTATGCCCCGGGTTTTTTTGAACCAACTCTATTTGGTCTAGCTAGCTCCTTAAATATAGAAAATTTTCTCAGAGAAAGCTATCTTATAACGAAAAACTTTTTAAAATATGAAAGCTCACCTATAGTGTCTTTTCCCCGAACTTTTGCTTTAATATTCGAAATATAATGATTTCTATAGTGATATGTGACTTTTCCACCATTTCGATACTGAATGCCTAACGAATTAAAAAGTTTGAATAGTCGGATGTTTTTGCTTTGTCCATAAAGATATCACTTTAATAGCTGTACTCCTGGCTAAAGTTGGATTAAGGTGAAGAAGCTCGACAAATAAATCGATTAGCAACTTCCAAAGAAGGAATGTTAACTTATGATAGGCATATTCAGAGATCGGTAGACAATTACACGTTTCAAAATGGTTGGGTGCTACATAAATCCGGCATCAATAAGGACTTATCGTAGCAATACGATTAAAAAGTCCCAAAATTTGTGCGTCTTGAGACTCGCCAGTAAACTGAACCGAACCGAACCGTTTTCATTTGTGGTTTTCGGTTCGGTTCAGCATTTTCGAAGGGTCGCCGGTTCGGTTTGCGGTTCTGTTCGGTTCGGTTCAGAACCGGTTTGCATCCCTGGTTGAAAGTACGGCAAGAACGAATATTCTTGGATCCAGGAAGAAAATTACTGAAATCAAGAATAGAAATTCGAGAAGAGTATTCTTGGTCTTAGAATTTGTCTTCTTGATATCAAGAATAAATCTTCTTGGTTGCAAGCAAAAAAATGGTCTCAATTCTAAGAAGAGATCTTCTTGGATCATAAAAAACTTTTGTGGGCGGGGAGGGGTTGGTCGAGGGAAGGGTTTGGGGTTTTTTTTTTGGGGGGGGGGGGAGGAAAAAAAGGGGAGGGGGGGGGGGGGAAAAAACCCACCCCACCCCACTCCTTTTGTTGTGATTATTTTAAAGATTTTTTTATTTTATTTTATTCTTTACTTACCCTTACTGGGACTCGAACTCGAAACCTCAAAAAGCCTGCACTCACTGACACCGCTGCTCAGCGTAAAAAGACGGTGCCAGTGCCAGGCAATGCGAAGAGCGAGAGAGAGAATTATTCTCATTTGTTGCTCGCGCTCTCCGTTTTTTGGCTCCCCACACTTCCCTCTCCGTCAAGCTCGAAGTCGAGAACGATTGTTTTCTTGGATCCGAGAAGATTTCTTCTTAAGAAAACCAAGAAGAAAAACACTAAGACCAAGAAGAATTCGTTCTCGCCGATTCGTTCTTCATTTGTCTGGGTGTATGGATACAACTTTAAGGGACGATTTTTTCTTGAATAATTAATTGTTCTATTCAAAATCGAATTATGTATTTTGAGGTTCCTAATATTCTTTTAATCCTTGGAACATTCTTAACTCTAAAACCTGATCTCTTTGCTTTGCTATTTATGTATTCTTTAGGTATTTCCAGTAGAATAGAAACTGCCTCAAAATTTCTGTAAATTCCTTAATCCTCAATGGGTAGCTAATAATAAATTTGTTACCCCAAGTCGATTACTTTCCTATTATAATGTGTAACAACTTATAAAAGCGACTGTAAAATGTATCAAGTTTACTAAGCACTAAGTGATACTTTTGTAGTACATTTCCAGCTTTCTTCCTGCAATGCTTTGTATACACAAAAGGCCATCTGGATAAATGTATGTGCTCATGCTTACCCTGGTACATTTGTTTCATGCTACAGAGAGTTAGTAATTCATTTTTAATATATTTCTACGCATATTTGCATGAGTTTTCACTGCCTGTCTTTCTATACGCCACAACAAAAGCCCAAACACGTACAGCCTCTCCTCAAACTGGCTCAACTTCAACTCGAATATGCCATTATGTTCCACCTGTGCGTAAGAGGGGGGTAGGTGGAGGAGCAGACAAGCGCTTGCCTCTGGCAAGATTGTCATATTTCCACAAGATAACGACCAGGCAGATGGACATGAATATCCTTTTCCTAACATGTCGATGACGATGCGTTGTCAGCGTACATTGCCGGTTGTTGCTTTTACATCTTCCGGTGGGACGACAATGCCTGAAATGCACTTTACGCAAAAACTTGCATTCGTGTGGCAAAAATAAAATAGTGAAATAGTTACTGAACGCATCCAACCAACAGGGGAAATTAGCTCTGTCAATGGCAATCGAGTTAGGACTTGACTTTAGTTGTTATGTCATGTCAAAGCGCTGCTCCAAACTGTTAACAAGTGTTTTGATAGCGAACGAACGTTATTTATGCGTGTTTGGAAATGAAGTGGTTAGCTGCACTGCTTAGAGCGTGAAGATTAGAGGATGCTTGGGTCAGACAGCTACAATTTATCTCAATTATTTAAATGACTTTGGCTCCGATTTAATGGCCTCGGAAATGTTCATCGATTGCCATCTGTGTAGCTAGTTGTATACCTCTTAATTACTTATCGCCGTGAAACAAAGTACAAGAAATCAATTAAAATTTGGCAAATGGCACCGCAAACACGCCCCATAGGCCCAAGGACAAGTAAAAGAGCCGAAGCGGGGAGAAGTTAATATTTATTTATTTTATATTTCTTGTTTAGTCTTCTTGAGAGTCTGAAATACGCCCCTGGGACTCATTAACGTACCTGCCTGAGTGGTGTCCTAACATCAAGCGCTAACACGATTTTGGTTTGGGAAGAGAAATTGGCACTGGAAATACCAAAACAGAGGGCTTAATGGAAAATACTGTACTCTTGGTATAACTATATGTAATAAGTTAATCAAGGTAACGCGTAAATGACCAAAGTGACACTCACATAAACAAGTAACAGCTGATTGGATTGAATTGATTTGCGAAAGACGCATTTGTGGATAAAACTGTCATTTTTAGAAATTTCATTTTAGTTTTCACATTTTCAGATGAGATTTTTATTGGAGCGAAGGTCTTTTACGGACGGTCGACTGTGAAGTAAATGCAGTAAATGATTGTCTTTGCGACAGATTTTTGGCTACGCTATTGACTTTGCAAAGTCAGCCGTCCAAGACAGCCATAGCAGCAGCTGGGTTGTGAGTTAGTGCGTGGTGGTGGTGGATTTGCGGTGACCAGAACAGTGACCAGTTGAGCTACGGAATAGTTCAAAAACACAATTCGAAGTTATGGTGCTGGGTAAGATGGCTAAGTAAAATGTGGCGGGGGAGAGAGTATTTTCTTCTCCTTGCTTTTTCTGAGCGATTGAGGTTGCCGAAATGAACGTCAACTTTTTCTCTTGAGCTCTTCTACAACTCGAACTGTAAATCAGGGTTCCCAAAGAAGAGAGCCTCTGTCTCTCTCTAGCACACACTGATGCATTACTTCGGCAAGCTTTCGGTGTGAATTGCCGAGTGTGTTCGGCTCCTTGAGGCATGGCTGGGGAACATTGCTGTAAATCATTATAAAATAAGTACAGGCAAGTGTTGTTTATTTTCCAACTCTGAAACAAAATCGATTTGGATCTTGTATACACCTACCTACATGCAAAAATTTGTGGCTCTATCTCTTATAGTCTCTGAGATCGACGCGACTCCGCTGTTGATGCTGTTCAAGAATATACAAGGTGGGCCAAAAGAAGTCATCCGATGTTGTTTGGCTTTCATTTTTATACCCTTGCAGAGGGTATTATAAAATTGTGCGGATGTTTGTAACGCATTGAAGGAAGCATCTCCGACCACATAAAGTATATATATTCTTGATCAGCATGACGAGCTGAGTTCATTTAGCCTTGTCCGCCTGTCCGTCTGTACGTCTGTCCGTCTGTCCGTCTGTCTGTTTCTATGATATCTCCTCCGTCAGTTTTAAAGCTATCCACATCAAACTTTGCACGAAGTCTTTTGGTACAAATAGGCTGCACATGCGCGGATCGGATGACCAGATGATCGGTCGAAAAACTAGTTTTAGTGAGAAAAACTTTTTTGTTTTTAATGGAAACGCCTCCAAAGTCCGTATTTCTTAGTTTACTATCCTTTTCCATGATTTCACTAAGTTTGGTCGAAATCGGATGACTATAGCATATAGCTGCCATAGGAACGATCGGTCGATAAACTAGTTCTAGTGAGAAAAACTTTTTTTTTTTTTTATGAAAACGTCCTTATCATTGGCATACACTTATTTTATTTACTTTTACACAATTTTACAAAGTTTTATCAAAATCGGATGACTATAGCATATAGCTGCAGTATGAATGATCGGTCGAAAAAGAAGTTCTAGTGCAAAAACTTTTTTGTTTCAAATGGGATCGCCTCCAAATTTCGTAATTAACAGTGTATTATGCTTTTCCATGATTCACCAAGTTTGGTCGAAATAAGACATCTATATAGTATAGATCCCATAGAAAAGTAAGGTCCAAAAAGTAGTCTTAGTTAGAAAAACTTTTGTGTTTTAAATGGAAGCTGCAAGGGTATACAAAACTTCGGCCGAGCCGAAGTTAACTTTCCACTATTTTTAACCTGAATAAAAAACGTATATTCTGTTTTTTGATTATATTTATTTGAACCTTTAGAATTTTATTGGTCATTTCGAGAAGATGATATCGGCCAAATGGGCGCCGTTACAATTGATTGCCATACGGGCTCGTTTTATGGCATTTTTCATCACTTCAGCAAGAACTTCGGGCTGCAGATTCTCGCACTCGTGTCGAATGTTGTCCTTGAGGGCTTCCAAGGTCTCGGGCTTGGTTACGTAAACATGGGATTTCAAAAAACCCCACAAAAAAAGTCTGGAACGGTTAAGTCGGGCGATCTTGCAGGCCAGTGCAAATCGCCAAAACGAGAGATGAGGCGACCCGGGAACGCCGCCTTCAGAATGTCGGTGGTGGCTCGCGCAGTGTGTACCATTGCTCCGTCCTGTTGGAACTACATGTCCTCCAGTCCTAATTCGCCCAATTGCGGCAGACATGACCCTAAACGCGCACCGTCCACTGTTGTCGTTTGACCAGCGGCGTTCTCGAAAAAAATGGCCTGATGACTACTCCAGCGTGAACAGCGCACCATGCAGTCACTTTGAGCGGGTGTAATGGCTCCTCGTGCATCACTCGTGGATTTTCGGTGCCCCAAAAGCGATAGTTTTGCCTCATCGCTCATTATGATTTTGGTCGAAAAATCGTCCATTCCGTCCTCGAGATTGAGGATGGCTTGGGCGTAGGTTACACGCGTTTGGCGGTCGAAGGGCAGCAGCTGATGCACGGACTGGACTTTATACGGGAACATGCCCAGGTCTTTGACCAAAATTCGCCTTAGGGACGACCGGCTGATGGCTAATTGCGAGGCACGGCGTCTAGTCGATGTTTCCGGCGACAGCTCGACATCCTCGGCAACAGCGGCGATATTCTCGGCCGAGCGGGCGCTCCGGGTCGGCCACTCTTGGCAACGTCTCGTGTGGTCCTATACTCTTTAAGGTTGGTGGCCAAACGGCGCAGTGTTTGCGCAGTCGGTGTAGGGCGGCCGGGGAATCTGCGACGCAAAAAAATAGACACGATTATTCCGCGTTCTTGGGGAGTATATCGATCCATGGCTTGTTCATTTGTATTCTACATCTGTCTAGTCCACAAATGTCAAAACAGATCTGACTTTGGCGGCTATTTGTAAAAATAAGAGCATCTTTCAATAGGGTGACTTCTTTTGGCCTACCTTGTAAATATAGGACGTTTTTGTCCCATCGAACCTCTATCTCTTACCATCTCTGAGATCTGTTTGTTCATACGGACAGACAAACAGACGGTCATGGCTAGATTGACTCGGCTGTTGATGCTGATTAAGAATATATATACCCTATAGGGTCGGAAATGCTTCCTTCTGGCTGTTACATACTTTTGCACAAACTTAATATACTCTGTGTACCTCTGGTACAGAGTATAAAAACTCGAATTTGTTTAGGAGTTTTAGCCCTTTTAGTGACCCAAGATGACCCTAATGTCCTAGCAACTGCATACTTTTAACGCGCTTTTCTCGAAACCATGTTTTTTCAAAATGACGGCCGTGATTCAGCCAAAACTACTGGACCGAATTGGTTCAAAGAGCTGTCAAACGACGCTGAATTGTCGTTATTCTGCCCTGAACCTCCAACTTTTAGAAACACAAATTATTAGTATTTGTTTTTTACACTAGACTACAAAAAAAATTACCAACAAATGTTTTTCAAAATGCCACAATTTTGTCAAATATTAACTTTTTTCCAAATCTGAGGCTCAGGCCAGAATTACATCGATACTAAACAAGAATCTTTTTTGCTTTCGGAATCACGGTCGCCATCGGCAAACTTATTTTTTCAAAACTATTTTTCGCAGGTCAGAAACTTTACAGCCGACGTAGTTCCAAATCAAAAAATTATGTATTTTTTATTCATTCATTTACTTTCAAATAAAAAAACCCGATTTGAAAAATATCTTTTCGTTTTCTTTATGTGAATTTTTAAAAAAGCTTCTTAAAATAGCACGCGCAACTTGTACTACCCCCTTAAAGATGTCCTAGCAGCACATATGATTTCCTAAACCTACTATATGTACCTACATATTCAAACACTTACAATTAGCGGTTAATTTCAATCTCATTCTTGTGACTATGGTTGCTTTCAAATGGTTTTCTTTGTACGAATTGGTTTAAGTCAACAAGTTTGCTTGTGACACATGTGTAGTAATGTTAAAGGACTTACAGAAAAG
This sequence comes from Lordiphosa collinella, assembly GCA_018904265.1. Taxonomy (NCBI): domain Eukaryota; kingdom Metazoa; phylum Arthropoda; class Insecta; order Diptera; family Drosophilidae; genus Lordiphosa; species Lordiphosa collinella. The sequence continues at coordinate 749,074 of JAEIFV010000014.1, forward strand.
TTACTTATTGATCCACCGTCGTGTTCCTACTTAATAAACGCACAAAGCAGTCACCTCAAATCAATCTGCTGATGACAGGCGAGACATTTCAGTTTGCCTCAAAAGAGCAGAAAAGCGACTGTAATGTTAGTTTTATCAGTAACCCCAGCACTGCCGGGACCACAAGGGTCCTCCCGGTCAGGCTGCAGTTGCTGTTGACTAACTGTTACCCATGCGGACATCCGGTGATGGCATTGTCTGTGTTGTCACTACCAATTTGCTTTGTTGTCGCGCCCATCCGCCGTTTCATGAACTGCGAACTTGTCTTTTGCATTTTTTTTTTGGTGTTCCCTGGAGCGTCGCCCACTCCGCAAAGATGCTGGAAATGCGGTTGTTGGTCATAAAATTTTACACAGTGATAAGAATGAAAATATTGGTTTAAAAAACCCTTAAATGGCTGTGCACTTGAGTTTAATGCCCGATTGATACTATCACAGCACAGCATAGCGGGAGCAAGGCGGAAATTACCAACTTTAAGACCTTTTTGAGAACATAAACGTACGAAACATTTTCAATATTTTACGACAAAGTCATTGGTTAAAGATCTTGTTTAAAAAAAAACTGATAAACCTTTAACAAAAACTTGTATTTTTATTAAGTGAGTCATAATTTATACAATATTTTTACCAGCTATTCTTTAAGTTTTGGGGGCTTCTCTTAATATTTAAATGAAAGCCCAGTTAGTTTTAAAGACGAATGATGACATGTATTAGGTAGAACATTAGAAATCTTAATAGTCAAAGCCTAATGCATAATGATCGAACAAGTCTGATTCTTCAAAATCATAAAGATGTGACATGTCTAGTGTCGATTCTTCGAAATCCCAATCATTTGACAAATCTAATGCTAATTCTTTAAATACACTGTGATTTGAAACGATCTGTGCATTTGGTTTTGGTTTTTCCTGTTTAACTGCCTTTGAGCTTGGCAGTAGTTTAGATCTAATACCTTCCATATTAGTGCCTTCAATCTGAACATCGCTAGTAACGGGCTTATTCGATACATCCTTATCTTCAAGGTTTAAGGCAATGAACTTCATTTTCAAGGTGCCTCCGCTCAATGGATCCTCAGTAGTGGGTGCTATACTACTTAATACAGCATTCACATTCTTTTTGGTCTTTGGCGTTTGACGCGGAGATTCGGGTAGTGGTAGCGGGGTTTCCACATTTGAAGGATCTACCATTTTGGAGTACTTCTTATAGATCTTGTATTTGGCTGGCTCATATGTCTTACCGTGCTCAGAGTACAATCGTAAAGTTTTTTCACGCAGCCTCTGGCGTTCAGCAACCACTTTAACCGTAACATCTATGGCCACCAATGCTATGTGGCACTGGCTATGCTTCAAATGAAAACCATCGCTTTGACAACTACTAATGACAGCTCTGACCACTTGACCACAATTAACGCCCAAAGCAGTGGCAATTTTCGGTATGTTCTCGGGAGGAAAAACGGCTCGTGCCAAAGGTGTCAACAATATCTTGTCGCGCGGATTATGCTCAGCTGGCAGCACTGAGCATAACTTGCTGGCAGCCAAGAGGCCCGCCTGTTTGATGGTAAGGTAGAGTTTTTGATTCCGTAGTCTGGGTTGTCCATTGATGGGTGTGGAAAATGTATATGTGTGGACGTATACACTGTGCCCACTACTGAATACCAAACGCCACATCTGATTGCTTCCAGTCTGCTTCAAATGACGCATCTTGGGTGCCAACTCGAAGAGCACACGATTGGCAAAGTCCAGGCTTTGAGATTTCTCAGCGAGTTGGATGTGTCGAAAATCGGGGCAAATCTGGCAAAAGGTTTCGCATAGTTGCATAAAATCCAAGCCGCTGGCTGCTTGTTTATTGTTATTGGCCATGATTTGCTCTGTTTGTGTATACAAAAAGTGTATGCATATGAAATTTGATTCCTAGTCTCTCGCAGCGATCTCTTTCGATGTATGTTTGTACGAGCTGCCTTTGACTTGCACATTTGATTCTCAGGGGACGACTGATTGATCCACTTATAAATACTGAGCAATGAAACGCCCACTGGTCGTGATTGAAAACTACTGACGAGCGAGTTTTCGATATCAAAGCAGGAATCCGTCGATAGTTTCTTCGTCATTTCGGGCAAAAAAAAAAGATACAACACTAAACTGCTTCATGGTAGATATCGACTTTTCTGAATTTCTGATATTAACAAATGATAGTTTGTTCGACGCATAATTAATGTATCTTTAGAACAAGCTGATCAGAATAATGGCTTTAGTCCAACAATCCTTATTTTCTAATTGGAAAATTAGGTACCTGCCGACTTCGGCTCGGCCGAAGTTTTGTATACCTTTGCAGCTTCCATTGAAAACAAAAAAGTTTTTCTAACTAAGACTACTTTTTGAACCTTACTTTTCTATGGGATCTATACTATATAGATGTTTGATTTCGACCAAACTTGGGGAAATCTTGGAAAAGCTTAATACACTGTTAATCACTAGAGCTTCTTTTTCGACCAATCATTCATACTGCAGCTATATGCTATAGCTATCCGATTATGATAAGACTTTGTAGAAATATGTTAAAGTATATAAAATAAGAATATGCCAATAAAAAGGACGTTTTCATTAAAAACAAAAAAGTTTTTCTCACTAGAACTAGTTTTTCGACCGATCGTTCCTATGGGAGCTATATGTTATAGTCATCCGATTTCGACCCAACTTTGTAGAATTGTGTAAAAGTATATAAAATGAGTGAATGCCAATGAAAATGACGTTTTCATTAAAAACAAAAAAGTTTTTCTCACAAAAGCTAGTTTTTCGACCGATCGTTCCTATGGGAGCTATATGTTATAGCCATCCGATTTCGACCAAACTTTGCAGAATTGTGTAAAAGTATATAAAAAAGGTGTCTGCCAATGATAAGGTCGTTTTCATTAAAAGCAAAAAGGTTTTTCTCACTACAACTAGTTTTTCGACCGATCATTCCTATGGCAGCTATATGCTATAGTCATCCGATCCGGCCGGTTCCGACAAATGTGCAGCGTTAGCTTTAAAACTGACGGAGTAGATAGCATAGTAACAGACGGACAGACGGACAGGGCTAAATCAACTCAGCTCGTCATGCTGATCAAGAATATATATACTTTATGTGGTTGGAGATGCTTTCTTCAATGCGTTACAAACATCCGCACAATTTCCCATTGAAAATGGGAAAAGGGGGATCATGAAGTTGTGCAAAAGTATGTGACAGGTAGAAGGAAGCATTTGCGACCCTTCAACAGCCGCATCAACAGCCGAGTCGATTAAGCCATGTCCGTCTGACTGTCTGTCCGTCTGTCCGTATGAACGCGTCGATCTCAGAGACTATAAGAGCTAGAGCCGCAAATTTTTGCATGTAGATAGGTGTATACCCGATTCAAATCGAGTTTGTTTCAGATTTGTAAAATTCCTCCCCCTCCCCCCTGTAAGCGCAAAAAACTGTCACAGCCACAATTTTTTTAGATAGACCTTTCAAACTTTACATATATCAAGTAAGGCCCAATATCTTTCTATTCTGAAAAGATCAATAAGATCGGACAATAAACACCGAAGCTATATAAGAATCAATTTTGCTTGTGGTAGAGAGGGGGGGTCTTGCATTGTCAGTTATCGCGCGCGGCCGCATGCCATGCGTTTGTGTGTACGTGTGGAGTGAGTGTATGTAAAGTAAAACACACGAAATCAAGGGAACAGGGTATTTTGTAGTCGGGGCACTCGTCTGCAGCTCCCTTAGTTGTTATATGTGTTCTTGGGATCGAATTCCTTGCCTTTCGGACGACGAACATTCATTTTGGCATCATTTCCAAATAAATTTATTTTGGTTTCGTCACTCCATAGGATATTACGCCATTTTTTCTCACCCTCCGGTCCGCACCAGGTTCTACGATCTAATGCAAATTTGTTCCTCATCTGTAAATTTGCCGACCAAAGCAAAAGAACCCTGCGAGCAATCCTACCTGGTAGGTTTGCTATTGCCAATCTTCGCCGAACGGTCCGTGATGACACAATATTCCCAATTTCATTGGCATTCGTCCTGGACGACTTGAACGGGTCGCGATTAACCAACTGAACCATGCGATCGTCGGTGCTCCACGAGTTTCACCTATTTTTTTCGGTTTTAAGTCATTGGTTACGATGTTTTGAGAACGTTTCATTACCATGGCAATGGATTTATACGTTTTCCTTCATCTCGGTGTCGTCAAATGAGCCTTCTTTCCTCCGCTCTGCAGTGACCCCAATACAATTTTAATGGTTATTAAATTCCCATTTAGTTATATTTTCCTAATACCTTAACTTTTGCAACCAAATAATTGTATTCATACACCTATTTTTTTGACCAGCCGAGTTTGCAGTCTAACCAATAAAACTATCCACAATTTTTCCCAGAAAGCTAATTATTTCCGGGAATTCACCCAATTCGTACCGAAACAGTGTGACCTTACTAAAAAAGTATAGCTTCCTTATTTAATGTTATGTTTATATCGATTTAGATCGATATTTAAAAAGAAAAAAATTCACACTTATTATATCTATTATGTCCATGAGTGTAAGACTGGGTTTGTTTAAAAATTTTCTGAAGCCTTTACAAAAAAAACCAGATGCATTTGCACATTAAAAGAGCGTGTTCTTTAACCTATCCTAGGCAAATATCAAAGAGGGTGTGTTTGTGGGGCCGCCAATTGAAATACTTTTGGAGGACTCCAAATTCAATTTAATGTTGTCCAAGGATAAGGAGGACGCATGGAATTCGAACCGTCGTGTGGTTACTTCATTTCTTGGAAATTTTGAAAGTTCTATCTACAATGAAGTCGTCGCACATTTAATTAGAGTTTAAGATAAAATATGTTAATTTTGTATATTATATCAATGTTTTTATTGTATTCAAACGAAACACATTTTATTGCAAACAGGAGTGAAAATTTCGGTATAGTTCATTTTTTGGATTTATCTCGTGAAAACCTCGAAGTGAGAGTGATGAGCTTGGTGAACGATTTCATCAAGATATGAATCTTATGGAATTCCGCTATCAAGGATTTTGACTTTTGTTGGTTTCCCACACGAGAGGAAAACTGTGCACACAAAAGGCGGAGCAAAACGGACCATAGACATTTTTAATACCATTTGAACTGTAAAACTGAAATTGCTCATTTTTTAAATAAATGCTAATAACTTCTACAATTTCCAACAGATTTCGATAAATGAACATTTTTTAATTTGTTATATTTATATTACATCATCTAAAAGAGAAAGAAATTTTAAACAATTTTTTTTTGTTAGTTTAAATAACGGTGTAATTAACGGGTTTTTCAAATTTTCGATAAAAATGAAACGAAATGTTCTATTACTTTGTAAACAGCATCCACACTACAAGTTCGACAAATAAACAACGTATAATTGATTGAAAGATAATTTTATTAGCTTTAATTTGGTATATAAAACTTATTAAGAAGTTGCTACATAATTAAGATATTTGTAATTAAGAGTGAAGATATTTTGCAAAAATGCTAAAAACATAATTTGGGACTATCTCGAAATCAGTTCTACTTAAAAAAATTTTAACACCAGATTCGGATTCAGCGCGTGATTTTACACAAGGAATGACATCAAATTAAAGAGGATGAAAAATGCTGTAAGCTAGTGTAATCTTCAATTTTTGCGAATTTAGAAGAAATGTTAACATGTTATACACATGTATAAGACATGTTAAGTCTCCCAAGACTTCTAACATTTCGCCCTACTGGCAGCAATTTGAAAATAAAGCTTTAACTCGATCCATTGATTCAGTATTCTGGTGATTGTTATCTGGTGTCACAAACTGTTGGTATCCTTTTTGGAACCTTTATACAAAAGTAAAAGTATCTTAGTCTGCACTCCAAAAATAGCTTGAAATATGCAAAACTAATTTGGACCTTTAAAAAAAGCTAGATCTTCTGAGAAAATAGCTAAGTTGGCAACACTGATTATGGTGCGTTTCATCTCGAAAGAAAATTCGCTCACGCGCACATCACTAGTATGGATTCAGAAGCTTCTCTTAAGTTGTGCCAGTCTGTGAGAATCCAGTGAGCCGCTAAGAACTCTGTTGTTAATTCTGCGTGACATTCAGTTTAATAAATTTTGTTTATCTTGGGATAATCAAATACTCTTGAAGTATCAGATTTAAAGATTGTCTTGAAGACGCTTTGACTTGCATTTCTGTTGTGGCACAATTTTTGTTTACACTTACTCAAGATGGACAAATGGTGAGTACATACATACACACAATCATGTCCATGCAGATGTACATATGAATTTGTATGTATGTATTCTATAATCCCTAGGCTAGCACCAGAGTACCAAAAATTAATTGAGAATGGAAACTACGCCGACTGCCGCATTATCGTTGAGCAGCAAACCTTTCATTGCCATAAACTGGTGCTGGGAGTTGCTTCGGAATTCTTCGAACGCATGTTCCTGGGTGATTTCAAAGAAGCCGAGTCTGGTGAAATTCATTTGAAGGATGTTAAGACGGAGACATTTCAAAAGTTTCTGCTGTATATTTACAACTACAGTAAGGCGGATTTGGAAAAGTACGACAATCTGATGATAATGAATCTATTGGAGTGTGGCACTAAATGGCTGGTGCCTTCCATAGCTGCCGAATGTGTTGAACTACTCACGAAGCGTTGTCAAGCCATGGCGATCGGAGAATTGGTAGCGCTATATCAATGCGCTCACAATTTGGTTAAAGAGCCTTTGATTGAAACAACTTCGCAGGTATCTACAAACTGAGTTAATTAATTTCCTAAATTAATTTCTAAATTTTAATTATAGACCATTAAAACCAAGTTTGCCAAGTCAATGAACTGCTATGACGTACTGCAGTTGACCTCGGATGTTTTTGAGCATTACGTGCTTCTTTCATCTGGATGCTTGCCAGAAGTAGAACGCTACAAAATGATTGAGGCTTATATCAACATAAATGGATTAGATGTAGAGGTGAAGCCTGTCTCTAATGATTCGGAGCAGAATGACGAAAGTGACGACGAAGAAGCTGGTGCTCCTAATATCTTGGCAAAAGTAAATGAAAAGGATGACGAAGAAGAAGCTGGCACTTCTAGCTCCATCCGTAAGCTCTTCCTGGATGATATTTCCTTGGGTTTGGAGAATGTGCACGTAACTGAGTCGAAAGAGACTAAATTGAAAACTTTGAAAACCAAATATGTTCAGAGACTTTTGCGTTATGTACAATATTCAAAAATTTCCAAAAATGAATTCTATAACATTGTTGGCAAATCGCCGCTCTTGAATTATCAAGAGAAATTTGAATATCTTCATCTAACTTGTTAGAGAAATCAATCTTTTGCGTATATGTAAATGTCTCGTACTGAGAAAGACAAAAATGATATTCGTCACAATATTTTACATAATTAGAAACACTTTAAACAGCTCATGAGCATCTGAGCCAAGCCAAAGTGATTTTACTTATAAATAGTACTGTGATGATGAAATTTACCTTTTGTCATTCTGAGTGCGGGGCTTAACAATTTTCTTTTTAAAAATCATTCAGAATATTGAATCATTCTTCTTTAATTTCGTTAAAAACAATTTTTGATACACTGAGAAATGTAATTTTTTTGAAAAATATCACGAATAAAGATATTGTAATCGGTTCCGAAGCCAACCGCCTCTTGGTGTAACAAATTAATGAGTCAATAAAACCAGCCAACTGCTTTGCTACTTCCTAAAAGACCTGTGACATCCATGAAGGCCAGATGTACAGATGGTCAAAGGAATTTGACAATTTCCTTTAGAGTAAGCTCTCTAGAATAACAAGCAAGAATCAAGGTATAGAACAGAGCTGCTTCCTTTATCCCTTCCTCCTGCACTCTATATAGACGATATTGGGTCATTGCTTCCTGAAGCATTGGGAATTGGATCAGAGTGTTTCAATGTCCCGATGCACGCTGACGATTTAGTAGTCCTCACAGCAGAGCATGATAACCGCCACAAACAGCTTCTGATAAAAGTGTAACAAAAGCTCAGAGACTCCACAATAAATAAATATCAATATGATCGTAAAATATACAATGTTACTTGTGTGGCCGGGTGGCTCAGCGGCTATTGTGCTCGATCCCGTCTCAGAACATCTAATGAAAAGTTTATTCTTTGAATAAACTTTACACCCGGTCACGCCTCTCTCTGCTGTTGGCGCCAGCTTTGTAGTAATTAGCCATGCAAAAGCTTCTCAAACTGCCCTTCGGATTCGGCGTTAAACTGTAGGTCCCTTTCTCTTGTGCGAAAATTAGAAGCGCACTAGCCAAGAGATTGAGAGAGGTTCGGCTTTTGGACCTTTGGGGTTGTGTAAAGCCAATTTACTTTACTTGTCTGAGTAAATAACACAGTACGGCACCAAAAAAAAAAACCCCGAAATGAGACCGCGATTCTTCCATTTTATGGTCAGTTTAATCGACCCACTGAAGCGGCTATTCGGGCTATTGTGACTAAATTTCGCACCAAATTTACATTGTTGGACATTAAACCACCAACACGCTTACGTAGAGTGCGAACTGAAGCTGTATTGGCCAGTGTTAATGATGACCATCAATTATCGATTCGTCGCCGTTCGCAGCAATTGGGCCTCTGTTAATCAACAACGTGGAAAATTTTGCGGAAGGATTTAGGTGTGAAGCCTTTGAAAATACAGCTGGTGCACGAATTGAAGCCGAATGACCTAACGCAACGTAGAATTTTTGGTGAATGGGCTCTTGGAAAGTTGGCCGAAGATCCACTGTTTTACCGAAAAATTGTGTTCAGCGACGAAGCTCATTTTTGGCTCAATGGGTACGTAAATAAGCAGAATTGTCGATTTTGGAGTGAATATCAGCCAGAAGCATTGCAAGAGCTACCAATGCATCCAGAAAAAGTCACAGTTTGGTGCGGTTTATGGGCATCATTGGACCGTACTTCTTCAAAGATGATGCGTATCGTAACGTAACTGTGAATGGTGTGCGCTACCGTGAGATGATATTCAACTTTTTTTTGCCCAAAATGCAAGAGCTTGACTTGCATGACATGTGGTTTCAACAAGACGGTGCCACATGCCACACAGCACGCGCAACAATGGACTTATTGAAAGGCGAGTTCGTTGAACATTTTATTTCGCGTTCGGGACCGGTCAATTGGCCGCCTAGATCGTGCGATTTAACGCCTTTAGACTATTTTTTGTGGGGCTATGTTAAAGCTCATGTCTATACAGACAAGCCCGCTTCAATTGACACATTGGAAGACAATATTGAAGCATTTATTTGTGAGATACCGGCCGAAATGTTGGAAAGAGTATGCCAAAATTGGACTAAGCGGATGGACCATTTGAGGCGCAGTCACGGTCAACATTTGCATGAAATAATCTTCAAACATTAAATTATATGGACCGTACTATCGATTCAAATAAAAATTTCATGCATTTTTCTGAATTTTATGTGTTTTTTTTTTGAAAAACTTTCCTATAGCTCTTAAAAAATCACCCTTTATAAGAAGCATATGTTTCATACCTCTATCTCTTACCATCTCTGAAATCTGTTAGTTCATACGGACAGACGGACAGACAGACAGACAGACAGGCGGACATGGCTGTTCATGCTGATCAACAATATAAGGTCCATATCAAAATTATAAGACACATTTATAACTTGCGTTTCGTCCCTCGCAAAATCTTTCTGAACTGGAATATAATAGAAACAAATATGACGAACGACAGAAAAACACATACGCAATGAAAATTTACTGTTGGTTGCGATTTTTATAATTGCTTGGAAAAGTGCCGTTAATTAATAAAATAAGACACAACACGAAAACAAAGGCCAGACTGTTAAAAACAACTCCACTTGTAATTTTTTTAAGCAATTTGAAATAAAATGGGTCGATCAACACTGTTTTGCGAGAAAGAAAAGGGCTTAATTCTTGCCTTTTCAAAGTCCGGCTTGAATATAAGCCAAATATCACGTGAAATCGGTCACAGTCGCACTGTTATTGCCAATTTTTGAAGAATCCCGAAGAATACGGCAAAAAACGTAGAACTGGACGAAACACAGTATTAAATGACCGTAGCAAGCGACGCATTATTAACAAAGCGAGCAATTCAACCGCCTCATGCTCCCAACTTGCTGCACTCAGCTCAAAAAATTTTTCCACTATGACGATCTGGAGAGTCTTAAATAAATCTGATCACATTTTGAGAGGTGTTCTTAAAAAAATTCCTCATTTGACAGCCCGCCACAAAGCAGCTCGGATCGAATTTGCCAACAAACTGGGCCTCGGTAATTAATGTCGCATTGTTAGTTTTCATATTTCTAATCAATTTTATTTTGTTTAGGTATCTTTTTTGGATGAAAAAAAGTTTAATCTAGATGGTCCAGATGGATTTCGTCATTACTGGCGTGATTTAAGAAAGGAGCCCCTTTACTTTTCAGTGATGGTATGGAGAGCATTCAATAAGTTTGGAAAGCTGGATTTGCAATTTACGAGCTCCAGTGCAGACTACATTCGAGTCCTAAAAAATAGTTTGCTCCCCCTATTTAAATGAAAACCGGGAAGCTCCCTATATTTTCATGCAAGACAATGCCCGAATTCACACTAGTCGGGTCACAAAAGCTTTTTACAAGAGTGTTCGGTCCGAGTTATTGAAATGGCCAGCATGCTCACCAGACTTAAATCCAATTGAAAATATTTGGGGAATCCTCGCAAAGACGTGTCTACAAGGAAAACACAAGCTACGACAGTGTTAGCAACCTTAAAAGTGCGATTTTAAGAGAATGGAACCTCCTTGAACCGCAGTTGTTAGTGAATCCGATAGATTCAATGAAAAATATAATTTTTGATGTTGGAAGATGTAGTGGATCGACAATTAGTACCTAAATTAGGGGTTTAAATTAGTTTAAATGTTATTTCTTTTCATTCCTCTATAGGAATATACTTTAACTATAAGTGTCCTATCATTTTGATAAAATTGAAAGTGCCACTTATTTTTTATTTTGCTAAAAAAAACACTTATTGTTGGTTGAAAAAAAAAATTTTTTTTGTTTTTTTTTTTTTTTCTTTTTTTTTATTAGGGAGAGACGGGGTTTATGCAATACGTTAATATATCTTGAAAATTATGTACAAAATACAAGGTGTATTATAGTTTTGATATGGACCTTATATACTTTAAGGGTCGGAGAGGCTTCCTACTGCCTGTTACATACCTTTGCACAAACTGAAAATACTCTGTGTACCTTTGGCACAGAGTACAAAAAGCATGCAAATTTGCTTGTTGTTCCATACAGTTCAACTCATTGAACCACGTACCGCACATAAAATACAACTATTTATACAGGGACTCCCCCAAGCAGCAAAAGTATTTTTGTTCGTACGTGACCAACCTAAACTGAGATGGTAAGCATATATGTACATATGCAACAGCAACAAATTTAAAATTATATGATTTGTGAACATAATTCCCATTTAATTATAGCTTTTATTAAGCTACACCAAGTGTAAATATATTTGTATATATCTAAGGCAAAATGAATAAGGTGTAAAGCCAACATGTTATTATTTTAATTGAAATTATATTGAAAGGCAAGCAAGAAGGGATATGATTACAAGGAAGCATCTAAACACCCCTTACCCCAAGCCTTTGCCCTAGCAGCCTATTTGTTTTTATAAAGGACATACACCCAAAACCCGATAACAACCGCGTTCTCTGCATCTCTTGTGGTTGTTGTTGTTTGATAAATGTTTTTTTTGTCATGTGTGCCGTGATATTAGCATTCTGCCCCTGCACCTCAAAAAGCCTCAAAATAACAACCAAAATATTATTACTTTGATAAGTGTTGCTCTTTTTCATCGTAAGAAAACTTCCATTAACATTTAGGGACTTCAATAAGCTCTTAATTAATCTTTTCCAAGTATATTCCAAAATGAACTTGTCAATTAACACAAAATTCACAAACCCAGCGCGGACTCAACAATTAGTGTCACCATTAAACGCTAGAGAAGCAACAAAAATCTCATAAACAATGAAAGCCAAATGCACAACAAAGTCCTTAGGGGGGAGATGGGCCAGATGAAAGCCAAGTGAAAGCAATCAAAACAAAAAACTTGTAAACAAAACACACACACAAAAAAGCATCCATTGATATTAGACATTTTGATGGCGTTGGCGCCGTCGGGGTCCATAGAGACAGGAGGACCTAGTATCGCTAGCGGATATTGTTTGATGGGCATCGTCCGCTAAGTTTCATTAAAATTTAAGTAAAACTCAATGGACTGAACATGAATGGAATTCAATTCAATCCCATACTACTACGGACTCCTTTGGCCGCCAATATCCGGCTCCATATCGAAAACACAGTTGAGCTGTGAAAATAGTTGAAACCAAAATCTGCGCGACCAAAGAAATAAGCATAAGAAATAAGAAAGACCAACGAAAAATACTTTTGTGAACTTTGCCATGCTTGCGAAAATTTTGATTTACGACCACTTAACGTTTTTTATGGCCTCTGACACAAGAATAAACTGCGATTGTACTTATACTTACGTACAAACATGTATATATGAAAGAAGCACAGGCCACCTCTATTTCTAAAGTTACTTATTTTTATGGCGCCTATTCTGGGACATAGATTGATTAGGTTTAAAATGAGACTAAGTAGTTTGAAATAGCTAAAAGATCAAAAAAAGATATATTTTGGGTTGGAAACGAAATTAAAGTCAGGTTGTCAAGCCATCTGTTAGCCCATTTATACATAAATAAATATCATGATAAATGTCCTTTTAAGTATGCTAACTTTATTTCCGTAAATAACTAGCATCAAGCATTATTCACACTATAATTTAGTTTTAATGTCAGTACCAATGCACAGCTACTATTCATGTTCATATGTATTCTCTGTTGATTATTGAATCATTATCAATCCTCGACCTTGAGCCTGCTAACATTCACTTTGACTAAGTTTTATTCCGTTACAAATAAAGTCCAATATCTGCTTAAAAACTCGCGATGATTCCTCATACAATAAAATTATATGTGCGGTAAATGGGTACCAAACTTAAATTTTGAAATTTTCCAAAAACACTAAAGACCTTTAGATACTGCACCAACAAAGTAGACCCACAAACTTTGGTCAATTGTGAAGATATTAATTAATGCCTGAAAATTTGAAAATTTTCCTATAGTGCGCTGCAAGGTCGCAAAACCGGTTCGGCTTGGATATAATATTAAGACTTTTACTAGGGAAATAAAGCAATAATTGAGTTTTCAAGTGGCAGTATCAGTATTTTGTATACCCTTTAGAGGGTATTATAAAGTTGTCCGGATGTTTGTAACGCATAGAAATAACATACCCGATCACATAAAGAATATATATTCTTGATCAGCATGACAAGCTGATTTGATGCAGCCCTGTCCGGCGATTCGGCGGTAAACTGTCTTATACGGCGGTGTCCCAGAAATATCTTTCAGCCAAATTCCAACCCAAAACCAATTCTCGGTGTCCCAGAAATCTCATTCGGTTGGTTTCAAATCTCTAGTGATTTGGGTAGAGATTTTGCTAAACTCACCGCTAATACTATTTTAAAAAGCAAAATTAGTTTTGGAAATGTAAACATTATTCAACTGGATAGGCTGCATCAAATAAATAACATGTTTAATTTGATTTAAAATTGAAATTTGGTATTTTAATAATTTTTTCGCTAAACCAACCGAAGGCTACCATATCAACCAAAACCATTGTGGCGGTTCCAATTCACAGTTTCCAGTTCACACTAGATCACATATCACTAACAAGTTCGATACTCGATAAGAAACTCACCCATTGTTACAATTGTACATTGTCTCAAACATATAATACAGTCACACTGCTCTCTCAACACTCTACCAAAGAACACACTCTCGGCCAGACGCCAACCAATAAGTGAGTATCGTTTGGAGTATTGAACTTGTTAGTGATGTGTGATCTAGTGTGAACTGGAAACTGTGAACTGGAACCGCCACAACCGTGTGGCGACTCTGCCACCACAAGAGACGAACGACACAGAATGACGCAGCAATCATCTCTCTCATCTCCAGCATTTCGAGTGGTAGTCAGTTATGCTGAGTTTACACCGCGTCACACTGTGACACTATTGTCTGTGACAATTTGTGACAAAGGGTGTCCCAGGTCAAACGTGTTTACTATGACGCTAGCCTGATCCAAGTGACGGAGGTGAATGGCAGAATGCTGGGCCAGCCGTTTCAGTTTCGTGTGGATGCGAGTGCAGCGGGCTTGGGACAACTGGAAATATCCATCAATGATGGCGAGTTGCCCTATCATGTTCAAGTGATCGCTGCCTGGTCTCCTTCACCCCGATGCAGTCCAAGTCGCATCTGATAGACATCAAGTTCAATGGCGAATGGTAAAGTGGCATCCACCCAACATAGGAGCTGATCGAAAGATGCTGCATCCATGCGCACATCATTTCTAAATTTGTGCAGAATACTTCGCAATTCTCCACTTCACTGGGCATAGATTCCTTCTTTCCTTTAGGTCAAACTAATTTGAAAAGTTAAAGAATTCAGTTAAGTGAAACAATGAATATTATTGTCGATTAAGCACAACCTTAATCCCTATAACCGTCTTGCCACTGGCGCCATCTTCCGGCCTCACTAGCGCTACATGGGAAATCCAACATCAACAAACGTGCCAAGGGTTGGCAAATTCTGCAGTATGATTGGCGCGCAAATATTTTTAAATTTTTCATTTAAATTGTGGATAAGCTAGTTCTGGGACACCGACGGATTTTTCGAGCGATTTCCAAATCAACCGAAGACAAAATCTCTAGAGATTTCCAGGACACCCCCGATAGACATGTTTTGTGGGGAAACTAAGTTTTTGTTTTGGCTTTCTTTAATATTTTCATAAAGTACCATTTCTTAGCTTTAAAATAAACTACCCCAAACATTTGTAAGATTTTTTTAGTGTGAAGATATAATGTTTTTAGTTTGTCATTTGTATTAAAATAGTATGAATATTTTAAAAATCATCCATTGCATACTTATATGCATACTCACAATGGTAAAACTTCGCTTAGATACGTTAGGAATGCTTAATTTTAAAGCTAAGAGCTCGTACTTTACGGTTATATCAAAGTGAGTCAATACAAAAGCAAAGCTTCTTACAGTGACAATAGAGCTAAACCGTACCATTTGCTAAGTTGATTGGTGTTCAGCAAACGTAAATCGTGTAGAATCACTGTAACCCCTTTTAGCAACTGGACTACAACTATACCAGAATAATATTCTATCAATAAAATAGGTTTTAGCCACCATTTCAAACCCTTACTCACTAATTAGATTAGATTGATGTATAGCAGCGATGCCCAGCCTTATGCTCTTTGGCTACGTTTTCTTTTTGTAATTGCACCGAAGATAGGAAGTCAATGGTCGTATACATCCAGGGAGCGAGGTATAGAAAACGACTCACATGTAAACGATTTCGTCTGTGTGCGACGCGTTGAACAAGAACCGGGTTTATTCTTTTCTTTGATTGGCGCAAGCAAACTGACCAACAACAATTTTGTGTGATTTTGTACTTGCCTTACCCAATTTTAATGTGCTTTTCTGTGTGAGTAGTGGTAAGTGCTCTGCCCTATGCTTTTTTTGGGCATGGCTGATGTATAGCTTGTTCTCAGTAAAGTTTCAATTTTTCTTGACTCATGTTTTCTTCTCAGATTAAGTATAAAATATTCTTGAGAACGTAAAAAGGTCACTAGATTGGAACAAAACTTAAAAATCTTGATTTTTTCACAAAGCTTAGGAATTGACCTAAAGGTAAATTTAAAATTTTATTTTGGGCACAACCCTTTGCAACAATTGCAATCAGCTAACCAAAGAGGTGTAGCTGCCCCAACGTATTATTGCATCATGGTATTGACCAGTGCTGCAGTTGTGAGCCATGTACATTGAATATTTTCCTACATATTTCCGACTAAATATGCCAACCGGTATATATTTCCTGACAGGAATTTCAATAAAGAGCTGTTGCATGTGCAATCTACAATCTGTGTGCATTTTATAATTAAATTTTATTAATATTAAATGCCTTGTGGGACCCGGAAAACTGCTCAATTGGGAGCATAAACATATGAGTAAAATAAAATTGTTTGGAACTTCTAAATGCATATTTGCCACATAAGGAACAACCCAGCCACAGGCAGATAATTCATTTTCAAAATAGCAACCAACAGACAATAGACATTAATGTGAGTGACAACTAGAGAGAGTGGGAACGGAGGACGGGGACAGGCACTGTGACCAGATTTATGATGCTGCGAAGCGCAAATTTCGGTTATATGAAGCATCAGCATGACACATTTTGCTCATTATAAGTATGTAAATTGTCATCCAAAATTATTTTCGCCATCAGCACTCAACGCGAATTGTTTATGGCTTTTCCCGTCGCCTTGGGGAACTGCAGGACTGTTGTTAAAAAAAAATAGGGGAAAGTTAACTTCGGCTTTACCGAAGTTTTGCATACCCTTGAAGTTTGTTTTTCTAAATAAGACTACTTTTCGGACCTTACTTTTCTATGGGAGCTATACTATATAGATGTACGATTTCGATTTAGTGGAATCTTGGAATAGCAAATCAAACTACTGAAAACAAAAATGTTTTTCTCACAAAAACTAGTTTTTCAACCGATCGTCCCTATGGAAGCTATATGCTATAGTCATGCAGTTTTGACCAAAATTTGTAGAATTGTTGTGTAAAACAAATACACGCCAATTTTGAGGACATTTCCATTGAAAACAAAAAAGTTTTTCTAACTAAGACTACTTTTCAGACTCTACTTTTCTATGACAGCTATACTATATAGATGTCCGATTTCGACCAAATTTGGTGGAATCATGGAAAAGCATAGTAAACTAAGAAATACAAAGTTTGAGGCGTTTCAAATGAAAACAAAAGTTTTTCTCACTAAAACTAGTTTTCGACCGATCGTTCCTATGACAGCTATATGCTAGAGTCATCCGATCCGGCCGGTTCCGTCAAATGTGCAGCGTATTTGTACCAAAAGACTTCGTGCAAAGTTTGGTGAAGATAGCTTTAAAACTGACGGAGGAGATAGCATAAAAACAGACGAACAGACGGACAGGCCTAAATCAACACAGCTCGTCATGCTGATCAAAAATATATATACTTTATGTGGTCGGAGATGCTTCCTTCAATGCGTTACAAACATCCGGACAATTTTATAATACCTTCTGCAAGGGTATAAAAATGTTTATTAGTTATCGGATTATTAGGTATTCTGTTCCTATAATCGAGTTTTACTCGTTCTCATTCCGGATTTTATAGGCGAGGATACATGTTTTAATGCAGAAAGCAAAGAAGTGAAATAATATAGAGTTGGTAACTTATAAAACAAAAAATTCGGGATCAAAAGATGGATCAAGAAATTCGCTCTTGGATTAAGAATTTTCATTCTTGCCGTAATTCTGACATCAAACATTCTTGATCTAAGCTTGGAATTGTCTGTTTTACCTCTGGCAGCAATACACACGATCTAAGAGAATTTTTTTGAGATTTCTTAGCCCCCCCCCAAAGTCGATTCCTAGATCCGCACCTAATCTTATCATCGTGATCATCAAATCAAAACAGTTCCAAGCATACTCCACAATCATATTACATCATCCCGAGCATAAGACAAATCCAAATCCAATCATACTCCACACTCTCCATATAGAACATATAGAAGGCTGTGCAAATAAACTCAATGACAAAAATGCCTTTTTGATCAAATCTGTACGAGAAATATTTAGACTAAATTCGACTCTCGACTTGTTCAGTCGCTCCCTCCGATTTTATTTTTATTTTGATTTATTTTCTTTTATTCATTTCCATTATTTATGGTCGATCCTACACGCATGTTCTGCAGTACTAACGCGACTTTGGTATGGGGCCTCCAAAATATCTTAAAGTTCTTGGCGTTTGTGGCGACTGGCTGCTTACCAGCTTCCTGCTCACCAGCTTCCTGCTCACCAGTTTCCTGCTGTTTGTCTTGTACCGCCTTCTTTCCGGAAATCAATTGCTCAGCCGCCGTAGTCAAAGCTGCCATGGTAAGCTACTTGCCCACCTGGCAGTACTTCCGAGACTTAGCATTGGACGCATTCAGCAGCGCTCTCTTTGCTTGCACTCGACGTCGAGCAGGGCAGTTCAAAGCTGGGCTGTGTCGCTTTAATATCGCACACCAACTCTTACACTCTTTCTTTTTGGCCTCGCTCTTCTTTAAAACCGCTGCTTTAAAAAATCACTGAGTGACGGTCAAACTGTTAGTGATCAAAGACACTTAAAACTGTAATGGTCCACCTAAATGAACGCCGAATGACACTCACATCTCCCAATTATTTAGAACAGACACCGAGAACAGCCCAAGAAACTGGTAATGTGGGCATAAGAGAAAAAAATATATATCTTGAGGGTCCATTGGATGATTTTGGTATCAATTTGGATATTATTTAATAGCCTTTTGATCTAAGATTCGCATCCAACGGAGCTGAAAATCATCAACAAGATATATAAGTCTAATAGTTTAGTATCAAAAATAGGGGAAAGTTAACTTCGGCTCGGCCGAAGTTTTGACTTACCTTGCAGTTTGTTTTTCTAAATAAGAATACTTTTCGGACGTTACTTTTCTATGGGAGCTATACTATATAGATGACCGATTTCGACCAAATTTAGTGGAATCTTGGAATAACAATCCAAATTTACATGTACATTTTTGAAGGCGTTTTCATTTAAAACAAAAAAGTTGTTCACACTAGAACTTCTTTTTCGACCGATCATTCATACTGCAGCTATATGCTACAGACATCCGATTTTGACCAAAATTAGTAGAATCTTGTGGGAGCATATAAAACAAATACTTGCCAATTTTGAGGACATTTCCATTGAAAACCAAAAAGTTTTTCTAAGACTACTTTTAAGACTCTATTTTTCTATGACAGCTATATTTCATAAATTTCGAAAAAAAATTTGGTGGAATCATGGAAAAGCATAGTAAACTAAGAAATACAAAGTTTTGAGGTGTTTCCATTGAAATCAAAAAAGTTTTTTTTCACTAAAACTAGTTTTTTGACCGATTGTTTCTATGACAGCTATATGCTATAGTCATCCGATCCGGACGGTTCCGACAAATTTGCAAGTTTGGTGAAGATAGCTTTCAAACTGACGGAGGAGATAGCATAAAAACACACGGACAGACGGACAGGCCTAAATCAACTCAGCTCGGCATGCTGATCATGAATATGCATTACAAACATCCGGAAAGTTTTATAGTACCCTCTGCAAGGGTATACAAAAAATGTATTTCTCCCCTTAAAAGGCGTATGCGTATGAATAAAATATAAGACTTTCTCGTTAAATATACACCATAAACTGGCAAATATAGGGGATCCGATTTGACCTTAAATTTTTCATACAAAAAAGTGTAGAATATTCAGATTAGCTAAGTCATGCGCCTGTTGATTTCCAAGGGTTTAAAGCTGTCATATGTCATGTATCACCCTCAGATTTATCCCAGAGTCGAAAAGCGGCTGCTTATCACTCATCGTCTTCATCTCATCGGTCAACTTGCACTTCTACTATTTAACCATTCGCCCAAAAATACTGCTGTACTGCTGCTGCCTTCAAACAGAATCAGAAGTTGATTTACTTTTAAAGAAAATAAAACGTATTTAATGATCTGAAGCATAATCCTCCCTTAATTTATGATTCGCATTTCTTGACGTTACGGTTTAATAGGTACATTCTTATATACATAACGATAAGTGTAAATATGTACAAATCTCAATCATAATGGGACTCCATGCCTTAGACTTGGTTCAATTCGCTCCTGTAGAATTTGAGAATTGATGTCTTGCGCTTCTTATTGAAATCCAACGGATTCAGATCCGGGCAACATTTATAGGTACTCCAGTGTTTATTCGGCACATATTCCAGCTTGCGCACAAACTCCTCGGTATGAGTTTGGACCTTTGCGACGAACTGTTTGAATGTCTCAAAGGTGAGCTCCCGAAAGCGCGGGCACTTGACGTCATGGTGATGGGGCGCTCCCCGGCAGAGCACCCAGTAGCGTTCGACGGCCTTTTCCTTGCTATAATGATCAAGAATCGGACAGCCGCTCTGCCGCGTGGGCCTGGCACTGGCAATGGTCGCGTGGTAGTATTTGACCGAGTCCCACAGCCAGGAGGTTATATCGCGCGACTTCCTCACCTCGTCCAGAAAATCGTTTTCAGTTACCTGCGACAGGGAGCGACGCAGCCAGGGTGAGATGTGGCGAAATCGGACCGAGGACATGACCAGACGTATGTCCTCCTTGCGCTTGGGCCAGTCAAACTCCAGCCAGAGCAACGCGCTGAAGAAAATCTCGTCCTCGCTGTTCACACTAATCGTGTCGTGTCCGAGTAAGTAAGCCACCTCATTGGCATCCATGTTGAGAAACTCTTCGGAGCCGACAAAGGAAAGGAAGCTCTTGCGCATGCGAGACATCATTAATTCCATCAAGTCCTCACAGCGAAACCTACGTGCGCTGCAATAGGTCAGGTAGGCGTTCTGCTCCCACAAACCCGGGTCGCAGCTCTGCGAGAAGTTGTACCAACATTGTGCTATCAACTCCTTCATTTGCAGGAACTCTGCAGCTACAAACAACGACACCAACTGGTCATGGTCATAGATGACCAACTCACAGTCATCGTTCAGCATCCAGTCATACAGCTTGGACAGCAGACCCATTTGGACGCGATGCACGGGGATTTGAAGAAAGCTGTTGGTAACGCTCTTGAATTTGAGTGCATGGTAAGTAAAGATATAACTGTCAACATGCAAGAAATTGGTCTCTATTTGAATCTCCATATTATCGCACCAGAAATTACGAATCGACAACAGGGCCACCTGAAGGGGAGCTGCAAATGAAGTGAAGGAGAAGGAGGAGGATCGAAAATGTACGCAAATCATGCCACTCACTCAAAAGTCGATCTTCACTCATCTGAAGTGCACGCGCCTGGGTATAGGGTCTGGACTTCACGGGCCTCCAACATATATCAAAATTCTTGGCGTTTGATTCGACTGGCTTGATGGCCAAGTCCTGCTCACCAGCTTCTTGCTCACTAGCCTCCTGCTGGTTGTCTTTTACAGACTTCTTTCCGGCAAACATTTGCTCAGCCGCCGATGTCAAAGCGGCCATGGTAAGCCGCTTGCTCACCTGGCAGTACTTCCGAGACTTAGCAATGTTCACAATGCTCAGCACATTGAGATCGTGCTCACCCTGTCCCAAATCCACCACCCTTGTCGGCACATCGCGAGCCTCCAACTCATCGTTGCTGGGGTCCACCAGGCACAACTTGGAACTTACTGATAGCGGACTCAGATGCTCCACCGCCTCGGCCTCGCCAACGGCACGCTCGAGCTCCGCGGCCAGATTTTTGGGAACCATGTCTTTGTCAATGTAATCGCGCCAGAGCCAGCGAGGGGTCAGCAGGCTGCCGTTTCTCATGAGTTCAATGGTAACTTCGTCCTCAGATTGAAGTGAGTCTTCAGATTGAAGTGAGGAAGCAGAGGACTTCGATTCGAGTGGACTCTCCTCCTTTTTATTGTGCTGGGACATTTTGTAAGATTGTTGATAAATATTATTAGGAAAATACAAAGTCCATATACAATTTTGAGATGTTGATAGTGCGAGGAGAAACTTGGAAGTGAGGCTAACGTTAGACGAGAGCACGAAGGGCAACTGAAAATGAAATGACAACTCGAACACAGCGCCTTGGATGGAAAAAATAATACAAAATAGTTCAAGAAATTTAAGAAATTCATTTCTCTGCTCAGCTAGCTTTAAAACTCACTGAGTGACATTCAAACTGTTAGTGATCAAAGACACTTAACACTGTAATGGTCCACCCGAATGACGCTCACATCTGCCAATTATTTAGAACCGACACCGAGAACAGCCCAAGATACTGGTAATGTTGGCACCAGAGAGAAAATGTATATATCTTGATGGTCAATTGGATGATTTTGGTATCCATTTGGATATTAATTAATAGCCTTTTGATTTAAGATTCTCATCCAACGAAGCTGAAAATCATCAACATGATATAAAAGTTTAATAGTTTAGTATCAAAAATGGGGAAAAGTTTTGTATAACCTTGCAGTTTGTTTTTCTAAATAAGACCAGTTTTCGGACGTTACTTTTCTATGGGAGCTATACTATATAGATGTCCGATTTCGACCAAATTTAGTGGAATCTTTAAAACAAAAAAGTTTTCACACTAGAACTTCTTTTTCGACCGACCATTCATACTGCAGCTATATGCTATAGTCATCCGATTTTGACAAAACTTTGTAGAATTGTGAGTATACAAAATAAATATATGCCAACGTAAGGGAAGTTTATATTAAAAACAAAAAAGTTTCTCTCACAAGAACTAGTTTTTCGACCGATCGTTCCTATGACAACTATATGCTGTAGTCATCCGATCCGGCCGGTTCCGACAAACGTGCAGCGTATATGTTTCAATAGACTTCGTGCAAAGTTTGGTGAAGATAGCTTTTAAACTGACGGAGGAGATAGCATAGAAACAAACAGACGGACAGGGCTAAATCAACTCAGCTTGATCAAGAATATATATACTTTATGTGGTCTTAGATGATATCATCAATGCGTTACAAACATCCGGACAATTTTATAATACCCTCTGCAAGGGTATAAAAAGGAAAGAAAAACAACGAAAATATTGCGCCATGCAGACAGAGAGGCATTTTTAATGAAACGAAATTAAACAGGAAATTGAAACCGGACTGGCGTGTTAATGAGAATACGATGGATGGGATGCCATGACGATGGATGCCTTGTCGTTGCTTGTTAACGGCCAGTTCTTAATTTTTGGCCGGGGAAATGGAAAATGAGTGCCTTTTGATGACCAAGTGCGTTAACCTTAAGATGGTCATTACGAATCGGTAATTACTTTTTAAGAGCAAGTAAATACAAAAAGCAATGGTCCGTAAACTGTCCAAGGTAAATGCCTCCCATACATCACACCCTCCAGCTGAAGCCTCCTGCAAGGAGGTCATCTCTGTAACAAAGGACTATTCCTAAGCTTCAACTTTGTATACGAAATATTTCAGTTTTAATCCACTTTCTTTTCTAAGTAAATCTTATTCTACACTACAAATGCATATAAATGAACGTACGAGCAAAATATTTCACAAAATATGCAACAAAAATTGTCTTATTTAATAAGGCTAATCAAAATGTTTGACCATAAATCTTAAAGTCAAACAGACAAACTCAAAATTGGCTTCTGTTTTTGCCAGGCAAATACAAGTAAATCCCAGCCGTTAAATATGCTTCCATGAAGAGCACAAAATTGGAAACTTTTAAATTGCATTTGGTTCTAACTAAATGATGATGATGATGATGACGCTGGCTGGTCGATTGGCGGTCAGCAAGTGCTATTGCTATTATATGCATTCGTAATTGTTTTTCTTATTCCTTATGTTGTTTGCCATTTCATGGAGAATATTGCTTTCCGTCTGGACGTGCTCAACGTGATGAGCTATCCCAAGTTGACACTGACAAATAGGCAAAGGATGGTCACTAGACTAAACTAAAGGGCAGGCTTACAAGTGCCAGCTGCTGCCCCCTGCGTTGGTCTTAAGTGTTTCCGACATGAAGTCGGTGCTTGCACACGTACTGGCAAATATTGCGTATACGCACTGTTGTTTATATGAAAAACAAACAGCTGCCTGCCAATGTTTATGTCGAACATGCAATGCATACATACTTAATTGTGAAGGAAACACATATTTAAACAATAACTGGTACATGTCAATGGCACACACAATTTCGGATAGTTCTGAAGAGTTGAGCAAGTAATAATTTGCGGTGTCAATTCGTATTCAAAGATTACGAAGATTGCCTTTTGTATTTCTTGCACAAGTCCAATAAGCCTGTTTCAAATAGATGATTGACGGAATACTTAAAGGCGACCGCCAGGATATTTATCCTAAAACAATGCTTAGCAGTGAAAGGCAATGGAATACCAAAGGTTCGCAGAGTATATTAATATTGTTCAGCTAGGACGAAGCAAATTGCTGTCTTGTGACAATATTGTTTCTACCGAAATCAATTCCCATAAAAGCAAAATTGAGCCAGAAATTGTCGGTAAATCACTGATCATCTTTATCCAGAGCCACCTAGCAATATGGATTATGAAACGCTCGGAGCCTGTGTCCCAAAGCACCCGAGCTAATGGGTTTCCTCGACAAGCACAACATCGATGTTATGCTTGTCACGGAAACCTATTTACGAGAATCCCCGGAAACACAATGTACCGAGCTGACCACCCTAGTGGAAATTCAAGAGGCGGAGCGGCGGTTCTAGTGAAGCAGGGGCTTGTTCACTACCAATACCGCACAGTCACTATCGCTGACGACAACTGGAGAAGTTGCGATCGCTGCAGCCTACCTCCCACCACGATATCATGGACGCAAGCCGATTTTGACAGACTCCTGGACCAACTTGGACAGAAGTTTATTGTAGCAGGTGACCTTAACGCCAAACATCGATTAAGGGGCAACTTTAGAGCAGAAAGCCGTGGTACAGCGCTCTTTAATGCCATCACGGACTCCTCCGCTCAGGTTCTGGCTACTGGACGTCCGACCTACTACCCCTCTAACCGAAGAAGCACACCCTCAGCTAATGGCATTTCCATATACAAAGGGCTTCAAGCCGCCCAACTCACTGTGAAGGAGGAGTGCGAATTATCCTCAGATCATCTTCCTATTCTGGCCACTATCCACACGTTCCCACAAAGAATCCCCAATAGGCAATTCTTACTCCCATCTGGGTCCAACATCCAAACCTTCCGAACCGAGTTGGCGAATTCCATCAACCTTAATATGGAGGTACAAACCACGCAGGTTGTCGAAGATGATGTTGCTATCTTCCTAAATAAAGTAAAACAAGCTGCCCTGAAGGCAACTCCCCCCCCTGGCCAAACTTATCAACCCGGAAGACTCTCTACTGGACTCAAGCCTGCGACTGAGGAGCTGCTTTATTTTAAAAAGCGGCTACGTAGAGAGTATATCCGCACAAATAACCCCCGGATTCACAGAATATAGCGCAGAGTTGCCAACAGAGTAAGGAAGGTCCTTGCCACACTCAGGCAAGAGGCGACAGACTGCATGCTGGAGAAAGCTACTGCGAATGAGAGCTCCAAGTTTGCGCTTTGGAATCTCACTAAACGATTCAAGCGGCAAGTTGCGCCAAAGTTCCCAGTTCAACGTTCTGATGGTTCCTGGGCAAAATCTCCACAGGACCGAGTGCCTTTGCCTTGAACTTAGAAGATCGCTTCCAGCCGTATGAAACCTCCTCGCCCCGCCGGAACCAACTAGTCTCAGATGCCCTCGATAGCCCCCTTCTAAATGGCCCTTCCAGTTCCGCCAATCACCTTCCCTGAGGTAAAGAGGGAAATCAAGGATCTGGTGGTACATAAGACCCCAGGCATTGACAACAGGACATTGAAGCTCCTGCCAGACAAAGCCATATTGTTCTTGGTGCTCATCTTCCACGCAGCTCTGAGACTAAGCCATTTCCCATCACCCTGGAAGAAAGCCAGAATTGTTCTCTTCCACAAGAATGGAAAATCACCCTCCTGCCTTGATTCCTACTGGCCGATTAGCCTACTACCCACCCTTGGAAAGATCTTCGAGCGCTGTATCCGTCTAAGAATGCTTGATGTTCAATCTATCCGAAAAGCCATACCCGATTTCCAATTTGGCTTACGTCTGAGCCATGGAACTCTCGAACAATTACATCGAGTGGTCAAGTACATCCTCGAAGGGTATGATGAGAAAGAGTACCTTTTACCTTACCTTGACATCCAGCAGGCCTTCGATAGAGTGTGGCACGAAGGTCTGCTCTCGAAGATCAAAAAACTTCTTCCGCCCCAACTGTACCTGCTAATCAAGAGCTTCCTGACGGATTGATCTTTTGAGGTTGCACAGGAAGGAGCGAAACAAGAACCATTCGGGCCCAGGTACCTGACAGACTGCTTATGTGGAATGACTGAGTCGTTCAGCTTAAGCCTCGGTGTGTTGCCTCTCTTTTTTGTGAATATGCAGTGCTGGCTTTTCCCGGATTGACCGCAATGTTCCAACTTGAGCTGTTGCTGACGCTCTACTGGCGATGGGGTACGCCAGGAAGGCAGTGTCATCAGCATAAGTGGCTGTAAGTGTGTTTTGGGCGTCTGGAACTGGCAAGTCCTCAGTGAACAGGGTGTATAGAACTACACTACCTAGGGGTACTCCAGCGCCAACGCGGCGGCTACTCGAGAGTTCGTCCCTCAGCTGAACCATGAAACTGCGTTCTTCGAGAAAGGAGCGCAGCAAAACAAACTGCTCAGTTGGGAGTAAAAACTTTAGCTTGAGAAGCAGGCCGTCGTGCCAAACACGATCAAAAGCTTGTCGACCGTCCAGAAAGTCAGCAGAGCAGTAAGTGTGTTACTCCATAGTCTCAAGAATGTGATTGACAACCCTGTGTACTTGTTTGGGGGCTCCATGGACACTGCGGAACCCAAATTGGTGGTGGCAGGGCTTCGTCCACGGCACTCACTGCCAACATACGTTTTAAAAATATTCTTTCGTATATTTTAGAGAATGTGGCAGCAGACTTATTGCGCGGTAGGCATCAGGTGTAGGGTCAGACTCCTTACCTTTTTTTGGGACCCTAACAATTACTGCGCACTTCCATTAGAGGGGAAGTGGCTGAATCGGTTCATCGCGTTAAACAGCATGGCTAAAAGCGGGACACCCTTCTATGGGAAAACTTACACTACTCTGCCATCAACCCCGTCATAACCAGGAGCTTCGGTTGGTTTCAGCTGTTTGATTTGCTGATGGATTTCATCTGGAGAGAAAATGTTCTTCTTTAATTGTTTATTTTTGTTCAGCCTGAGTTGTTCACTTGATCTTGTTCAGCCGATCTTGTTCTGTGAGTTGTTCTGTGAGTTGTTCAATGAGAGTTATTCAGTAGCTTTTGTTCACTGTCTTTTTCTCTGTGAGTTGTTCAGTGAGTTGTTCAGTAAGTGGTTCAGTAACTTGGTCACTCAATTTGGTGACTCTCCAGCTATTATTTGTCAGCGTGTCTGATTGGTAGGAACTCTCCGATTATCTTCTAATTCATATTGGATCTTCTCTTAATGAGACTAACAATAATTTTTCAGATCTTAATCTAGAAACTATTTTATAAACCATCCCCTGTTTGAGATAGTTTGTGTTCTGCGGCCCTTCAAGTCAGTCGCTGGGTTTGTAGGTCATTTCTCCGGAGAAGTGAATGCGTTGCTAACATAGAAAGAGATTTTGCAAGTTGTTTTGGGTGGGTAAGAAGCTTCTCAGAATATTTTTATTTAAGTTGCTCTTTTTCAGTTTCGATCAATGGAATGCTGAGGTCGTTGTGGATACACTCATTGCGAATGTACCATGGCGCTCCAGTGATGGTTCTAAGAATTCTTGATTGTCATCTTTGGAGGATGTCCACACTGCTCGCACAGGCATTTCCCCATAACAGCGAGCCATACGTCCAGAAAGGCTTTATGATGCTTTTGTACAGTAGGACTTTATATTCCAGTTTTATGGCCCAGACGGACTGACGACGTAACGTGAAGTTTCATACAAAAATTGAGAGAAGAAGAAGCAGGCGTAACGATTTCCTTGCACTTTACGTTTTCCCCCGTTGGAGTCAAAACGCTTAACAGCTCTAAACAGAGCTTAACATCTCATACGTGGACTCTGTGTTAGGCTGTGGACCATATTTTGCGTTGCTCTGCAGGTGCAATATTGTTGCCACCAGATTTACATAAACAGCTCTAAACAGAGCTTGCCCATCTCTGCTCTACATGTATGCCACCGATCAGCTAGACTTAACTAACATAAAATGAATATTTAATTGTGAAAATATGGCAGAAAAACAAAGCGAAAGAGCTCAAGGGTGCGCTGATTTTTGCGGTGAGAGACCCGGATGCCATTTAGGATTTCCCCCACCCCCAACATTCAAAAGAAGGTTCGGAACATATGTGATGAAAGATTAGCACTTTGGATAAATTGATTAATATTACCGAACTGGATTCAAGGCTTTGCGGGAGAGTTATTGCTATAATGGCAGAAGCATAAGCGTAAATCACTTGACATCAAAACAAAACACACCTGATTGAGCAGTGTGACCCTCCACCAGCTAATTTAAAAATGGCATGACTGAACAACGCGATGCTGCGGCGTAACTTTTTTGTTAGTTCTGGTCACACTGGTTACGTTCCACGTTGACGCAATATGTGGTGGCGTAAGCTAAATTACTCACGTCGTCAGTCCGTCGGGGCCTTTACAGGGGAACGGGAGTTGATTATCCAGTGAAGGCTGTTGGCCTTTAGCTTGATTTGAAGGTTTTTCAACCAAGACTTTCAGGTCACACCTACATGGTATACAACATCGTTTGTTGCGGGATCAGGGTTGCATGGATTCTGGGGACAGGTGCTTCTGTTGGTGTGAACGTACATGTTTACACTTTTCTCGTTGATTTTATGCGCCAGTTTGCCGCCACTCTTCCACTTTACTGGTCTTGCTTTTCGTTTTGAATCCCAAATTCCGGATCTTCCCCAACCATCTACACTGTTTCTCGTTGAGTTACGGAACGGCACGGCTCTGGAACTGAAAGTGACTTTTGGCATGCATCGAGGACTGGAAACTTGATAGTATTGCATCGGGAGGATACTTGATAAATTGATTTGGAGATAATAAGATTTTTGATTTATAAGCAAATCCGACTACCCAGTACCCTGCGGCACTCCGGCTCCTATGGTGAACTTTTTCTTGTTTTGAATTGATAAAGTTTTCTTAATCTAACAATTGGTTTTTAGGTTTACTGGTTTCCTGCAACATTCAGAATTAAATCTTCGACTTTAGTGCCAGTAATGACTGAATAGAAATCCAATCTAATGCGCTTGCTCGTCCAAAAACACTACCCAAATAAAATAATCACTTTAAATTGTTGATTTTGGTTTCGATTTATTTTCATGGAAATGTGTATCCTTCTAGTCAATTGTTTTGCGTTTCCTTTTATTAGAGTTTACATATATATATATATTTTATGTAGGTATACTATTTATATGCATATGCGAACATTTTGTGTTTTTGATTTATATAGTTTTTGTCATTTTGGTTTTTCTTCTAACCTAACACAGAAATAAAGAAAGTTTCTAATTCTGCATTTGTCATTTCAATCTCTGGCTTAATTGCATTTTCCATTATACGTTTTGTGACATCCTAGTGTGAAATATGCACTAGAAATTGTTGTGGGTTAGAGCTTAACTTGTTCAATTATTCATTAAACTCGATTGGCCGAGAGTGCGATTATATATGCTTGCCATTTAATTACGATAATTAGTGTTAATCATTGATTTTTTGCCTCGTCATGCAGTTAATATATATTATATATATTACAGTTACAGATAAGTTTACAAAGATATTGGCTAGCGGCTGCGCATAAATTAGGTCAAAATTAATCATGAACAAAATACAACGAAAAAGCGGTTAGTATTTAGCGGATAAATTAACTGGTAAACCAATTATTATCATGATTTATGTGTGAGAATGTTTAATGTGGAGCAATGTTTAAATATACACAAAACGGATAGGAATTATGTGAGAATGGGAATTCAAATTATAGCTGGCTAGAACGCAATGAAATATTGTTGATAAATTGAAAAAGTCGGAAAGTTCAAATACTTTCTCATCGACACTCAATGTTTATAAGCTCAACTTCAACCGCTAAACAAAATCTTTCAAGCCCAACCCTGACCAAAAGCACCATCTTTGTGACTTGCTTCACTGAAGTACGCCGCTTACAGTAAAAGTCGTAGCTGTGGCTGCCATAACCACACGTTCTGTGGCATTCCGGCGTGGCCAAATCTGTACTCCTTCGCTGATAAGCGTCACCGTATGATTGACCCTCTCCGGGTCCTGTGGCTCCTGACGACGCGTTCGTGCCTGCGCCTGTGCTCTTGCCTGGGGTCACGATGACATATACGTGCACTGGGTTTTGGGTTGTGGTTCTGTCTGTTCTATCGGCTGGATGGCAGCCCGTTTCCAGTAATCACGTACCGTCTCTACGGTTTCCATTATACGCAAAAAGTTGCGTCCCGCCAGCATGGCCACATCCTCCTCACTCCAGTTGTGATCCTCTAACAAAGCGGCCAATAATTCGGGATACTTAGAGACATCTTCCAGGCCCAAAGGCGGCAGCTCTATGCCATCATAGCCGGCGCCCAGGCCAATGTGCTGTATTCCGGCAATGCCACGCACATATTTGATGTGCTCAATGACATCCTGTAGACGAGCCTGACGTCCACAGGCCACATCCTCCGAATCGAAGCTGAGCATCACAAGGCCACCATTTTCGGCCACCAGACGAAGTATATCATCGGGCACATTTCGCGTGGAATTGCACAACTGACGGGCCGCCGAGTGTGAGAATATTACAGGAGCTCGTGTTACCTGCAAAACATCGCGGGCTGTGGCATCCGAGCTATGCGAAAGATCAATCATCATGCCCAGACGATTCATTTCGCGCACAATGGCCTTGCCAAAGGGTGTCAGTCCCTGTTCAATAGTCGACGCACTCGAGCCTGCCCAAGAGACATCACAGCGATGTGTCAGACTCAAATAACGCGCACCCAGTGAGTAGAATGAGCGCAACACTCCCAGGGAGGAGCCAATGGTATGGCCACCTTCGACACCGATTAGAGAGGCTAGCAGACCCCGACGGTGAGCGGCCACTATGTCCTGGGAGGAGGTGGCCAGCACTGTTTCGCGGGTATACATGTCTGACAGGCGCCGCACGATGTCAATTTGCTCCAGTGCCAGCTGGACAGCGTCCAAGCCTTGAGCCTCGCATGGCACATAGGCGGACCTGCAAGGGAAGTAACAAAAAAGGAAAACGCAAAAAGGTTAGTTGGACTTGAAGCAGTTTCGATGACTGGAGTTAAAATACTTAACTGAAATTTAGAGAACAATTTAATCATATATCATATCACAAATAACAGGGGCGAATTAAATCACCTCGATTTTTCCACCTTCCTTTTTTAGTTCTTTCTTTAAGCTTGCTGTCTTCCATTTTTATACCCTTGCAGAGGGTATTATAAAATTGTCCGGAGTTTGTAACGCATAGAAGGAAGCATCTCCGACCACATAAAGTATATATATTCCTGATCAGCATGACGAGCTGAGTTCATTTAGCCCTGTCCGTCTGTTTCTATGCTATCTCCTCCGTCAGTTTTAAAGCTATCCTCACCAAATTTTGCACAAAGTCTGTTGGTATAAATACGCTGCACATTAGTGGGAACCGGCCGGATCGGATGACTATAGCATACAGCTGTCATAGGAACGATCGATCGAAGAACTAGTTTTAATAAGAAATCATTTTGTTTCTAATGAAAACGCCTCCAAACTTCGTATATCTTAGTTGGTTATGCTTTCCCATGATTCCACCAAGTTTGGTCAAAATCAAACATCTATATAAATATACGGATGACTATAGCATATAGCTGCAGTATTAATGATCGGTCGATAAAGGAGTTCTAGTGAGAAAAACTTTTTGTTTTAAATGGAATCGCCTTCAAAAAATGTACATGTTAGTTTGTTAAGCGTTTTCATGATTCCACTAAGTTTGGTTGAAATCGGAGATCTATATAGTATAGCTCCCATAAAAAAGTAATTTCCGAAAATAGGGGAAAGTTAACTTCGGCTCGGCCGAAGTTTTGTAAACCCTTGCAGTTTGTTTTTCTAAATAAGACTACTATACTTAATGGATGTTCGATTCCGACAAAATTTAGTAAAATCTTGGAAAAGCTTAACAAACTATTATGTACATTTTTGAAGGCGATTCTATTAAAAAAGTTTTTCACACTAGAACAGACGGACTCAGCTCGTCATGAATATATATACTTTCTTCAATGCGTAACCCCTGCAAGGGTATAAGAAGTTGCACAGTGTTAGACAACTTTTTTATACCCTTGCAGAGGTGCATTGAAGGAAGCATCTCCGACCACGCCTATCTGTTTCTAAGCTATCTCCTCCGTCAGTTTTAAGGCTATCCTCACCAAATACGCTGCACATTTGTCGGAACCGGCCGGATCGGATGACTATAGCATATAGCTGTCATAGGAACGGTCGGTCGAAAAACTAGTTCTAGTGAGAAAAACTTTTTTGTTTTCAATGGAATCGCGTCCAAACTTCGTATTTCTTAGTTTACTATCCTTTCCCATGTTTTTACATAGTTTGGTCGAAATCGGACATCTATATGGTATAGCTGTCATAGAAAAGTACAGTCTGAAAAGTAGTCTTAGTTAGAAAAACTTTTTAGTTTTCCATGTAAATGACCTAAAAATTGGCATTTAATTATTTGTAATGCTTTCTCACAATTCTACAAAGTTTGGTCGAAATCGGATGACTATAGCATATAGCCGCCATAGGAACGATCGGTTGAAAAACTAGTTCCAGTGAGAAAAACTTTTTTGTTTTCAATGGAATCGTCCTTATCATTGACATATACGTAATTAGTATACTTTTACACAATTCTACAAATATATGTGAAAATCGGATGAGTATAGCTGCTGAACGAATGATCGATCGAAAAAGAAGTTCTAGTGAGAAAAAATTTTTTATTTTAAATGAGATCGCCTCCAAATTTCGTAATTGTTAGTTTGTTATGCTTTTCCATGATTCCACTAAGTTTGTTTGAAGTCGAAAATCTATGTAGTATAGCACCCCTAGAAGAGTAAGGTCCGAAAAGTAGTCTTAGTTAGAAAAACTTATTTGTTTTCAATGGAAGTTGCAAGGGTATACAAACCTTCGGCATAGCCGAAGATAATTTTCCCCTATTTTTAAGGTCATTTTCGGCGTAGCCTGACCCCGATACTTTTGAAGTACATACCGAAACTAAAAAATCCCCAAAGGACTTGGCCCCATCAGATCGTAAAGGTACTTTTTTAATACCCACCATTTTTTCACCCTAACCTGAACTTTTGAAAAAAGAACCCTTTTAATGAAGTCCATATATCATAAACCGCTTGGAATTTTGATTTTCTATCTTTGGCAATGTTATAGATATATACAAGAGGAAAAAAACACTTCAATCGTCTGACCCAAAAAAATGGCATCTAGTGCTTCAAAACTTGAAAAAAATCGGAAAAAATTAAAATTGTTTATGCTTTTTGGCAAGAACGGCTAAACTACTGGTTAATTGGCAAATCTTCTTCAGCGAAATTATCCCATACAACAATATAAACAAAACTCTAATAGCCACAAGGTAGTCCATTTCGTTTTGTGTTAGCGGTTTCGGTCTTTCATCTTCAATATCAGGCTCGTAATCGACATCTTGAAAATCGATTTTATCGGTAAAAGCAACACTGCTTTCCATGTGAACATATCATCCGGACTCGGAGGCTAGGGCGTTTCGGCACCGTCAGGCACTGAAACTGTAAGTATATTTTGTGCATTTCATCGCTTGCTTTTTAGCTTAGCAGAAAAATTAATGCATGCGTAGCATTTGGATTCGACGTGCCCATTTGTGTCTTTTATCCACACCGTATTCGCTGTCAGGTATTTTCATGCCTCGTCGGCTCCGGCTATAAATGACAAACCTCCTGTGCGATTGGTCAAAAATTGGCCCCGGCCACAGATACCTCTACCCACAGAGTTTACTTTTCCTACACGCAGATTTTCGACGTGACTCAGACCTCCACTTGAATTGAGCACTATCCCTTTTTGTCCTTGTTAATCCCACGACTTATAAATTTAGCTGTAAGTGGCATTGGCCAGACTGAGTTATACCTCAGCATTAGACACTACCTTACAGATGGCGCCCGAGCAGGAACTTTATACAACTCAATTTTCAGCCTAGGCGATGATACCAATCAAAAAAGTGGCCCTAACGATTGCCGCACACTGTGTTTGGCGTATAGTCTTCACGGCTTGGATCAACTTCATCGAACCTTCATCAGACAAAAAACTGCAAGGATATACAAACTTCGGCCGAGCCGCAGGTAACTTTCCTCTATTTTTATACTCTGTACCAGAGGTACACAGAGTATAATAAGTTTGTGCAACAGTATGTAACAGCCAGAAGGAAGCATTTCCGACCCTAAAAAGTATGTATATTTTTGATGTCTGTCCGTATGAACGCACAGATCTCAGAGGTGGTAAGCGATAGAAGTTCGACAAGTATGGGACGAAAACTTCTTATACTTGCAGGCAGATAAAGTTTATTTTCAGTTTTTGCCACGCCACCTGTATGCAGCAAATTACAAGCTTCACTCTTCTTCAATTTTGCACAAACAACCAAAATTCGCCGGTGCACGCATTTGGCTCATTGAAAAGCACACATTTTTTGATTAGCTTTGATGTATTAGCTCAAACTAAGAGAGCGGTGCGATAATTTATGATCTCTGCATCAAAAACTTCTTAAAATGGTCACTTAATTTCGATTATCAGCAAGCGTGAATCTCGGTGGTATTATCTATCTCCACTTGTGGATCGTTTACTACATTTCCTTGAGTTTTGTCAACTAGTTTTGTGTTGTTGACCATTGTGGGGCTTTAATACTAAACCGATTTTCTCATAAAAATATTTCAGCGTCTAATACTTTGGGCAAGCCCATTTGATACTAAGCTTTCTTGGCGTTCAGGCAAGCAGATCGACGTTAATTGGCTACCGAACTAATGGCAATTTTTGTTTGTGACTAAACTAATACAAATACCTTCTTTAATTCCCTTTTTGGAAGTTCTGATTTCAATATGCAGCGACTCTGCTCTTAAATTCAGAATACAATTTTGGTTCCGAAGTCCATTCCCCATTCAAACTCTTTCTTAACATAAATCTTATCGTTTGTTTTCTTTTTGAAATGTATCAGGGGTACTCAATTTGATTGCTTTTAAGCCAAGGGCAAGGCTTCAGGTCTAGCAGATAAATCCCAAGAATAAAACTCCAACCATGTAACATGAACAAATATTTATGTCTGTATGTATGTGCTCTCGATAGCTTTTGCCCTCGTCCAATGGGGCGTATACGTAATGCAAATGAACCAACTGCCAAATAAGTTGCATATCATGAAAATTGAAAACTCCCATAAAAATGCAATCAACCCGTACCGACATCGACCCATAATGACTACCCAGACCCAGATTTCTCTTTGACCAGGCCAAAACATTGATACAAACCGCTTCACTTTATTTCACTCCCCCAAAGGCAGTAATAAAAAAGCTGCCAACAATTTGACTGCAAAATAAAATTTGGCAACTGCAACTGGTCCGGGCCAATAGCAGGGCAAACAGCCAAGCTGCTCCTGCAGCAGAAGGTGGAACGGGTAGCGGGGCCATTTGACAGGCAGCAGACAGCTGCAGTTGGGGAAAAACGCTGATAGGCAATCGACTTGACTTGACTCTAGTGCGGCCCAACAACAATCCACCTACAACTGTGCAACTTTTGCGCCAACTTCGCATTTAATTTTAGTGGTCGTCATTGTTCAAGTTCTGCCCGACTGCTTCACTGGAAGCAGAGCTAAGTACGGTTGAGATAACGATACTGATATTATTTTTGTTGTTTGCTCTTCGCTTTCGAATTTAAAGTTCGTTGTGGGGAAATTGCATTTTCCAAATAACCGTAAGTGGTTCTTGAAGTGCAAAAAGGATAGACAAAACAGTCTTTCTTACTTACCAAACTTGTACACCGACCAGTCCCTGCTTCAGTCGTTCCATATCCGTTTGCGCCCACGCTGGTCGCGCCCACAGCGACTTATGATCCAGGTCGTGGCTCAGGTGCAGCTCCAAGCTACTGTGCGCATATTTGCGCACATTCCACGCATAGTTGTTGTGTCCATCGACGAGCGGCACCTCACGCAGGATGCGTCGTACGATTCTCAGTCTTTGGGCATGCGAATTACGGCTGGGCGACATAAGGAAGTGCTGGTAGGCCAAAGTCGCTGCAATGGCCAGCAAACAAATGGCACTGACCAGGGTGAGGGTCATTAGCCAGGAGCCACGTTTTGACTTGTGTTGGCCAGCAGTGCCACCGGCTGTGGAGTTAGCTCCTTTACGTGCCGCTTTGCCCTTAACCTTGCCGGTGGAGGCATTAGCCGACGGTGAGGTGGGTGATTTGGCATCAAGACTGCCCACAATCTCACCACCAACGACCACACCACCGGCCAGCGCGTTGCCGAAATTCACTTTGGACTTTTGTATGCTGGCTATCTCACCGCCCGAATCGCTGGTCGAGATGGAGTTCTGGCGGGACAGGGTGCGGCGTATGTTTGAGTGTTCGGTGACGTCGGGAAGGCCGCCAAATCCGGTTGTCTGCAATGAAGCAAAAGCAAGGCAAAAGTTGATTCATTAAAAGTGCGTCAAAGTTTGTTCGTTGTTTTCGGTGCGCCCTAATTAAAACTGCAGCCAAAGAGGACGAAGATGGGAAATATGAAAACATCAACACGACTTCAAGGAAAACTTTTTAATGAACGCAACAGCCATATCAAAATCAATGCAATGTTACCGGATGGAATACGCTGCTGTTCTCAGCTAATCCCATCAGTTCGACATAATTACGCTCCGGTCATAATTCTTGTGGCGACACAGTCACACATGTGTCCCCCAGGTTCACAAATAATCAAAAAGAAACTTTGTCGTTTCACAAAGTTTGGCATTAAAAGTTTGCCAAGGGCTGGCAATGATTTGTTTATATTGCGACTGCCTAAGGAATTATGCCAAAAACTGTTACAAAAGTGGAAAGTACAAATCAAATCTCCTAACTACGCACTCACGCACACAACACACACATAAATGGTAGTGCCGAAGGAACTGCAACTGTAAATGAAGTTGCAAAACTCTTCGACAGCTAAAAATAACTTGCAACAGAGAACTCATGTGAATGCTTGCAAATGTAAATGAATAGAAGTTTCCAACGAAATTACATGACTTTTTATTCAAGTGGCAAGAACCAGTCATAAAATTGCTTTTTAGTGGCCAAAACATCTAACAGAGAATTGGAAAACTTACTCAGTTAAGTCCATGTCATCGTCTCATTTCATTGTCCTTTTGGAATTGCCATAAAAAAATTCGCTTTTTAAATTTTATTTTTAAGCTAGTGGCAGTCCAACCTTAAAGTTCAGTGCATGAAAGCCCTGAGTAAAGAAAAATTAATTGGTTACTAATCAGAACAAGTAAACTGTGACTAATTGTTCAGTGACTGATCACTTAATCGTTCTTTAACTTTATATTCAGTGACTACTCACAAAGTTGTTCTTAGTTGTGTTGTTTGACAGAACTAAAACTTATAAAAAACTCTACTTTCGCGAAATTTTTTCTCAACGCTTCAGCGTGTCGGCAAAAACACTTTGGTTACAGACACAACGAAAAGAATGAGCGAAAACTTTCAGTGATGTTTTTGCTCTATTCTGTTGCGCTCAGGCAAAGACCGCTTTTTCGTTTCTGTTTTTCTCATGTCTTTCACTGACCGTTTTGCCGAGAGCAAACTTTCAAAGTGCCTTTTTCGTATGTATGAGTGGTTGTCAGTATTGCGGCCGTATGTGTGTCTTTCACAACAATCTTTGAATAACTAACGTCACTTGCCTGTGTTAATTGAATCCGTTTGGATCACTTTTAACCTATCAAACTAAATAAAGAAAAGCCCATTGCGCCTGCCACACGAACAAACCCTTTGCAGACAGTTGTTTGGTGAGATCTAGCTCGTTTGTTTTACTCAACCAAAAACACGAAACAGAAAACACAATAGGAGAGAGAAAAAGTGTTCCCCTCAGTGAGAGACCGTGTGTGCTGCGTTTATTTCTGTTTTTTACTGCGGCTGGTCAAAATAAACAATATGTTCTCAAGATAATCTTACACTCAAAAATATTTTCTTCCTTAGTTTTAGGAAAAGGTGATCCTAAAATGCATAAATGGCCTATAATGGAAATATTAAGTTAATTTTTTACCTAAACAGCTCAAAATGTAAAAATTTAGGCAAATGTGATTTTTGGATGTGATAAATCTATGTCCATAGCACCAATCAGGACTTTCGAATGAGCGAAATATTCGATATCTGGCTCATACTGGAATGCGAGACGAAGGAACGAAGCAGATTTAAATGCTCGATGTAATTGTTGGCTTTGTCGGTCAATTGCTCTGCGTGTGTTAACATCTGTCCGGCGCGCTCTTCTCTGCTCCAATTGATGACTTCCGAAAGATCTTATGATTGAGAAGAATGCAGTTGAGACATTCTGACACGCGTAATTTCATTTATTTTATGTAATCTTGGATCTGTTCTTGCTGCCCTAACAATTCGAATGTGTGTTGCTGCATTCGTTCGACGGCCCAAATAGCCACCCCTATGTACGTGTTGATGGCATTGTTTACTGTAACACGCTCACAGATGGGCCAAATTGAATCCATTAATGAAAAACGATTTACCGATATTTGAGTAGTTTACCAAATTTTCACAATAAGTAAGGCACATATGAACATATTATACTAATATTCCCCAGTGTGACTCAAACCCCTATCTCCTTAAACAGGCGCAAAGTCAATCATCAGCTGCTCGGTAAGTAAGATATTAAAGAGATTATAACAATGTCGGCGTCTTTTTCTATTGAAAATATTAAAAAGAATCAATAATCAAGAGTAATCTTTATAAGTAGTTGAATTTTTTTGAAATGTAGATGGAAATGTTGAACTCTTTATAGTGATTTGTCGCACTTTAACACGTGAGGTCAAAAGTCGACTACGTAGAGATGTCGCCTTTTCGTATGTTCATGTTAATGCCGAGGGGCCTGAGTTCTATTCCCAGTAAAGGAAGTTAATTAAAATGAGCAAAGTATGTAATACCTGAAAATTTTTTGAATTTTGGGGCATAAAGGTCATAAAGTTTCAGGAATGATATATGCCAAAATTTGGGGGACTCGTGGCCTTGGGGCCTTATTTAGGTAAAATTTCCTAAATTTCTAGTTCATTTTTGGCCCTTTTTATTCAATTTTTTTGGGTGTAGAATTTTAATCGTTCTGTCGGGATCTTTTTAGGCTTAAAACTTTCCCTGATAATTTTTCTCTGAACATGCCATTTCCTTAAGCAACTTAAGTCAGAAACAATATTAAATTAGCCCGTTTAGTCATACCATTGGACTATTTTTAAGCACTCAAATTCCTCAAACTTGTTTACCAAAAATTGAAAGTTTTAGGCTATATTTACCATTTTTAAGTCAATTTTGGCCTAAGAAGTACATTTTAGGTCATAAAAACCAGTTTTCTTTAATTCTAAGAATCACTTTTTCTCAGTGAACTCTGTGTACCTTTGGTATTTGATTTTTGCAACTCTAAATCGGCCAAACATGTTGATATGAGCTGTGAAATAAGCACTGTTTGATTTCTCATTAGAGCCTGCATAGTATTTTGCATAATTGTCATAAATATCATGAAAATTTGTTGCATTGCGGCTATCAAAGCTTCGGTTAGTTGGTTCGCGGTGGTTGCTGTATTGGGTTTTGTGTGGCTTTCAGATGCGGCTTATTTCCTTGGTTGCGAGTTTGTTTGGGTGTTGGCTTTGTAGAAATTCTTGCTGCTACATCTGCAATTGCTAATCCAGAAATAGTATTTGCAAGAGTATGTGATTGAATATTTTGAATAGGTGGTCTTGCGTTGGAAACACAATTTCTAGTTATTTATATTTGGGATTTGTTGATTACATATTAGGCGAGTTTGTAAGATGCTACTTAAAGTTTTCAGTCTAGAGTTAAATTTGGCTCATATCAATCATTTTTCAAACATTTGTACATTTTTGAGAAAGTCTCATATTGCTATTAAGTTTAAGGCAACTTATTTTCTGTGTATAATTACATACCTACTAGAGGTCTGCATCAGAGAACTGCAGCGTGCCGCCAGGAGTACAATCGCTCAGCGCTCAAGGCTTGTCTGACTCGAGTATTGCCCTTACTCATACTCAAATTGAGTCCGCGCTTCGGCAGCGAGTCGACGCAAAGCCCCTTGTTACAAAATCGAAGCTCAGATGCGAGCCGTCATGAGTAAAGTTCGTTCGGTACAAATACTCGCGATTACTCCTAGCTTCGGGCGCGAATCACCGAGAGTACTTGTTTCCGAAGTCAAAGATCTGCAGCGATCTGTTACGATCAACGCTTGTACACAAGCACACAACAAACAACAATTTGTGAGCACAAAAGAGATAGCCTATTTTTTGAATTTATATTTTTCATACGCATTCTCTTTCCTTCTTGTGGCATGTTATTGTCATATATTGTCCCTAAATTTGTTTTATAACTAAGCATATGTTGGGCACCAACGACGTCTTAGAAAGATATACTTCATTTAGGCCTAGTTTTCGCATAGCTGCCGATCTGGCCGATTTGTTGCAACTTTTGTACATGCTGTAGACAGAGGATTCATCAAATGCATATCTGAAAATAAACTTTCCAGTAGGACTTGACACCATGAAAAATGCACATCTTTCATGCTTTTCTGTCACCGAAGAAGTAGTTCCCAAATCTGAAAAGTTCCAATCGCTTTTATTAAGGCGTGAAAACCAAAAAGATTGCACCAGAGTATGTACTAGTACTAGCGATTACTCCTAGCTTCGACCGCGAATCACCGAGAGTACTTGTTGCCGAAGTCAAAGATATGTTTCGATCAACGCTTGTGCACAATCGTCACAAGCACACAAAAACAACAATTTGTGAGAGCAAAAGAGATAGCATGATGGCCTATTTTTTGAATTTGTATTTTGCATCTGCTTTCTCTTTCCTTCTTGTGGCATGTTATTTGATGTTTTCAAAAGACAACAATTGCATAAGAGGCTTGTCGAAGCTCGCCGTCAACCAGCAGAGAACGTACGAGTAAATTCTGTTGCGCGTACGAGTAAACAAGAGTAGAGTGTGGAAAAGGCTTAATTTGGCACTTTTTATGAAAAGCTTCTTCATATTATTACTCGTACGAAGCAAACAGCTTACTCGTTCTGACTCAATGTGCTTGCGAACATTTCGAGTGTGTCGAACCAAGGCGACGAGTCCAACCAAGCCAAGTAAACGGTCGAGTGTGATCGAAAATTAGAGGCTTGTTGCAGGTCTCTGGTCTGCATGAGTACACTCAAATTGTGAGCGAAAATGAGTACACAAGAATATGGCTCCATTTTTTAAGTACTCAAACTCACCTGCTTTTTGCATTCGGTCAAGTTGAATGTGAAATTGAATGAGTGAGTGAAAAGCAAAAAACTTAGTTTACTCAGATCACTCAGTTTTAGTAAAGGCCACTTTATAAAAGCAAAAATACATAAAATGAAGAAAATTGTTTCTTCATTCTAAGATTGAATTATAAAAACAATAAAAATTTAAACAGTGTTTAATTTAAATTTGTTACAAAATACAATTTCCCCTCAGAACTCAAAGCGTCGGCTAACAACAGACTTCCGCTGGAAAAACGGAGTTGTTGATGCCATATGTCCCATTAGGGATGGGAACTAGAAGAGAAGAAGGCAGCAAAACCCATCATACTGAGCTTAAGTTGATAACTATAAGATAACAAATGCAGCAAATCCAAAACAAGCTATCAACGAGGTACTTTAATTTTATGGAACCACAGGGTATGGACTCTTAACAAGTAGTTTTGAAAAATTGGGTTTTCGATGCCTTTTAAAAATTTGAGTCTAAGCGTAACCAGGCCTAAATAAACCGCTGCTGAATGATTCAGTAGTCTTAATTATTAACTGGCAAAGTAAAAGAAACGACTAATTTGATTCAAATGCAATTCGGGTATTAATATAATATGATTCGGTCCGCCTATTTACGGTGGTTTTATTGACCATTTAAAAATGTTTTATAAAACTTCTTGCGCCAAAATAAATCAAAATAAAATGTCACAATTTGCGCTTGAACGAAATAATCTTTATTATCTCTGCATATGTGTTTATTAACGCCCACTCACGCCCTCACACACACATATTATGTGTATATCTTAGATGCTTCTTGATTTATAATTGAGTTTCGTCTAGATCTTGCTGGCCTTCCTCAGATTGATCGACGAATGGCTGCCTATTGGCTGGTGCGCGCTCCAAATAAAAATATGGTATGCCTTCGATATTCACAATTGGTAGTAGTCGAGTTCCTGGCCCATGACTAGGAATAGTGAAGGGTATGTCCAAGACTGGATTATCGTTACGAGTCCCATCCTCATCCAATGCATAGACGGTGCGCCGCACCTGGTCAAGAGCACGAGAAACAATCTCCTTGTAGTTTTCGGTCACCATGGCTCTTGAATCTTTAGTTGTATTATTTCCAAGTTTTAGTTTTTTTGTTTGTTAAATGATGTCAATATGTTGGATAGACATATAATTCTATGATTGCCTAGATTTTTGTTTATATTTGCCAGCAGCCCCCCTAATGTCTGTAATTTGTTTTATGTCAAGTGCAGACATGACCCCAAGTCAAACTAATCATAAACTAAAATAAAACTATGGCGCAAGCCCCCAAATGTTGTCACCTGGTGACTATGAATTTTAGAATAGTTTCCAGTGCAAAATGTGGCCAGAACTGTTTCCTGGCTTACACAGCCACATGATGATGATGACGATGATGATGCCGCCTCCCACAAACTTTTCTCTTCCCCGGGGCACACCCCAAAACGCAGCACAAAAATGAAACGCCTTTTAAGCAGCATTTCCCCCCGCCCCATTCGAACACCCTTCCAAAAAAAAACTTTCGCGAATTTAAAAAAAAAAATGTCGACTCTATGTGTATGCCAAATGTGCAGCGCGGCATAAAATATTTGCATTTTTATTAAAAATTGAATAAATTGAGTTGCATTTTTCTTGTTATCCTGCTATCCTTTCCCAAGTACTTTTTCATCTAGCAGCAAACTTTTCCAGCAGCATTACCAAAAGTTAATTTTGTAATTTATTATTAAAAATAGTTGTAAAAGTTGCTCACAGATTTCACTCCGTTGGGTGTGTATTTTATTTAATTAATTTCGGGCAGTAAAAAAAGCTGATGGCTGGGCAAAGTGTGGTAGTTCTTTTCATTTGCACATTGCTCATACGCCGCGTGGCGCTGATTTTCCAGCTAATTAGCCTCCAAATATAAGCCAAGTGGAGGGTGAGATCAGACAACAGCTGTCAAAAGAACCATAGAACTGAACATTTGAAAGAGCGCTTTTTTAAATGTTACGCCTATTTAAGTTCATGTAATCTAGTTGAAGTTTTATGAATGTATTCAGCAATAAGTTTTAAATTAATTCACTTGATTGCTATTACAAACGATTGCTGCTAACAAAAATATATAAAGAGAGACAAAGTTTTGCACTGCAAGCTAACTAGTGTTGTGCACTGAGAAAAGTTAAGATGGAAATTCGATTCGATTGAGTAAAAAACAATCATCATCGAATATTATCATTCATGTATGAGTGCACTTAGTTCGTTGGCT
The DNA here is from genome assembly GCA_018904265.1 of Lordiphosa collinella. NCBI lineage: Eukaryota > Metazoa > Arthropoda > Insecta > Diptera > Drosophilidae > Lordiphosa > Lordiphosa collinella. The sequence continues at coordinate 792,684 of JAEIFV010000014.1, forward strand.
GGTTTGAGGAAGGATTCTACTTACATATCTTTGAAGCGGAGACATCTCACTCTCTGAGGGTAAATATGAAGCGTATGATCTTTACCAGGGTTGCTCGCAGCCCATTCGTTGTTGACCCACGCATAGACAAAGAAGTACTCAATGATTAATTTTAGATACTCAGTATTCTGTGTGTGCTTGTTTTTGTCTTTGTTATTGAGGGTATTCACTAGCCCTCGTAAAATGACAAAGCGTAAAATAGTAAATCCGAAAGTTTACGAGGCAACAACAAAACACATGAGAAAAAATTACAACATTTAACATGCCTTGTAAAATTTTTCAAAGAATCGGTTAAAAATACTTAGTATCGACCCATTTCGAGATTTTTGTATTAAAAATATGCGGTCACACCAGCAAACTGTAAATTATAAAAAAGAAAAGTTGAAGGCAATGCAAAGCGCTGGAAGAATGTTATGACGCCAAGCGTTTCCGCAAGGCCCAGTGCCCCATTGTGGATCGGCTGACCTGCACGCTGATGTTGAAGGGACGCAACAATGGCAAGAAGCTGAGTTAATGTCGCACTGTCAAGCGCTCGCTTGAGATGATTCATGGTAGATGAATCTCCCTTGCGTCGCGTTAACCAGGTCATTTGTCTGCTGTGCACTGGATCACCAATCTTATTGCCGAGTGCTTGGTCGATAAGCTGACCACTGCTGCAAAGGGTTCCTACAACTAGTTCGCCATCAATTCGAAAACAAGAAGACCATTCTACTGACATGTTTACAAATAACTTAAAATAACTCTATTTAACAATTCCGTAGCTTAGCTGGGCATCGTGAACACCCAAGAATTAAAAACATAAAAAAATACAATCAATAAAACTCTACTCCAAACATTGTTTTTATTTTCCTCATGGATGCAGCTAGTTAAAGACCCAAGTCTATTTTTCGCTTACACAAAGCTTGTTGCACCATTGGCATTTTTATTTCGTTGTTTTTATTTGTCAAGTTTTGTTACTCAAATAATATGGTTAATAGCCAATTTACACTAGGGCAAAAGGGCTGCCTTTACTGAAAATTTCCTTAAGGCAGCCGGTAAAGTTTGCCTTTGGCATACAAAAAGGTGACAGTTTTGCTTAAAATTAGTTCGGCCAAAATCACGGCAGGTTTTTACAAACAAAGTTGGCCCTGAAAATTACTACAGTGAATCAAAAGGGTTTGCTCAGTAGCTTGTGTGTGGTAAATTTACGCTTTACCATTTTACGAGAGCTAGTGAATACCCTAATTGTCTTTGTTTTGTGTTTGTTTGATTTTGTGTTTGCTTTTGAGTTGGTTTTTTTAATGTTTTTTGTAAGCTTATATACTCTGTACCAGAGGTACACAGAGTATATTAAGTTTGTGCAAAAGTGTCCGCTGTCCGTCTGTCCGTATGAACAAACAAATCTCAGGATGGTAAGAGATAGAGGTTTGACATGTTAGGAACTATGTTTCTTATGTTTGGGCGTTTAAGTTTATTTTCATTTTGGCCACGCCCCCTCCCCCCGCAATATCGAAAATTTATCCCCCCCTTTTATAGATAGAAGAATCGAGCCTTCTGACTATTTGTATTGGGGATTCTTTATCGTTCCTAAAGAATTTTAAAGACGGATGAACGATATTCGAGTTATAAGAAAACAAACAATTATGGACTGATAGCAGCATTCACAGGTACAGAGTATGTTATAGTCGGGCTTGACCGACTATTTTTTTTGTATTTGTCTTTATTTTTGTGTTTGTCTTTGTTTGAGTCTTTGTTTTTGTCTTAGTTTTTGTGTTTGTTATTGTGTTCGTTTATGTCTTTGTTTTTGTCTTCAAATTTGTGTTTGCCTTTGTCTTTGTTTTTGCTTTTGTGTTTTTTTGTGTGTTTGCTTTGTGTTTGTTTTTGTCCTTGTTTTTTTGTTTGTTTTTGTCTTTGTTTTTGTGTTTGTCTTTGTTTTTGTCTTTGTTTTTGTGTTTGTCTTTGTTTTTGTCTTTGTGTTTGTTTTTGTGTTTGCTTTTGTGTGTTTGTGTGTGTTGTATGTGTGTGTGTGTGTGCGGGCGTGTGGGTGTGCCTGGCCAGACAATTGATATTGGACACCCCCCTCCGCCCAGCGTGACGCGTGACGCGGAAATCAAATTTGACCCCTACTAAAATCGTCCGTACCGAAATTAAAGATGTTTCACATCAAAAAGCGTTTCCAAAATAAATTGTTGATTAATAATAAAGGTATGTAGGGCTTAACAAAGAAGTGGAAATGTAACAGATCCATTTTTGAACAAAAGATTAACACAGAGCGTAGACCCTAGTACATATAAAGAAAATCAATTATCCAACAGCAACTACAACAAGTGGCCGGGTGCCTCAGCGGCTAGTGTGCGCGACCGCTGTGCAAGAGCTCGTGGGTTCAATCCCGCCTCGGAACATCTAATGAAAAGTTTTTTCTTTGAATAAATTTTACACCCGGTCACGCCACTCTGCTGTTGGCGCCAGCTTTGTAGTAATTAGCCATGAAAAGCTTCTCAAGCTGCCGTTCGGATTCGGCGTTAAACTGTAGGTCCCTTTCTCTTGTGCGAAAATTAAAAGCGCACAAGCCAAGAGATTGAGAGAAGCTCGGCTTTGGCTCATTGGGGCTGTGTCAACGCGACAAGCCTTGGGGCTGTGTCAACTAGACAAGCCATTTTACTTTACTTACTACCACAAGAACGGGATAGATAAAACCCGATTATTTGTGCTGTGCGCATGTGATTGTTTGTATGCCAATGTTTTGGTGGTTGTGCGCCTCTGCTATAAAGCATAAATGTATATATTTGAGAGCCAAATATCTGAGACCGTGGGTTCGTCTGTCCGGTTGCGCAAACAACGGTGCAACGGGACAGTGGGTGCCTCCTCTTATATGCAAACAGATCAAGGCTACTTGACAAGTTTTGGGAACTATTAGTAGGTTAGCAAAGCCATTAAGTATTTGTCATGCAAAACATCTTTATTTTCGGTATGGAAGATTTAAAAAGGTGTAAAATTTGATTTCAGCGTCACGCTGCCAAGACATACTAAGCGAGCATAGAGTACAGAGTATCTAGCACTGATTATAGTCGATAATTATCGAGGTCTGAGTATCGAGTACTGAGTAATGAATAAAGAATATCCAATGTCAAGTAGTGAAGTATCGAGCTCGGTATGTGTACTAAGTACTAAGTAGCGGGTACTGTGTTTCGAGTACATAGTATCGTGCAGTGGGGTTCGAGAAAGGGATTCAGAGTATCGAGTGCTTAGTGACGAGTGTCAATTACTAAGAATCGAGTTCTGAATTTATTGTACAGAGTATCGAGTGCTGAGAATCGAGTACTGAGTTATGAATAAAGAATATCCACTGTCAAGTACTGAGTATCGAGCTCTGAGTATTAAGATTCCAGTACATAGTGTCGAGCAGTGAGTATCGAGTATGGAATTCAGAGTATCGAGTCCATAGTCTCGAGTATCAAGTAATGAGTATCCAGGAGCAAGTACAGGATACTAAGTACTAAGCAATATTCAGTGAATATCGAGTATTAAAAAAAGAAACTTGAGAATTGAGTATCGAGTACTGTGTATCGAGTATAAAGTAACACACACGCAAAAACACAATTAAAAGTCGGATCACATTTTTTACAGGATGTGTCAGATCAATACCTCTTGAGGGTTAGCCACACTCACATCTTTTTTAATCTATTTGGAGTTTTGTTTTGGGCAACAACTATGTAATCTGTGGTGGTCAGTGGTCGATGCATCTAGCTGGCATATTATCCGTAGTAGGTACAAACTTCAAGGAATTTCGAAGGCAAGTTTATTTTGGGGTTTCACTTTTTGGCAACCGAAACCAAATAACCTTTATGCCATTTTAGTACCAGCTCTTTATGTCTGCAGCAATTACCTAAGTGCTTAAGAGCTAAAAGCAATAAACACCCCCTCCCAAACGCATTTTTCAATGACTTGGACCAACTTTGACATTTAAAGGACACTCCACTCAAAATACATTGGCCTTGATGAAAATAGAAAAACGACAATTGCTCTGGTCAAAGCCAATCAACAACTTTAAACTGTTTAATGAACACTTTAAGTGTGGAAATTCCGGTCAATGCCCACATAACTGACCAGGCGACCACACCAGACCAGGCCAGGCCAGGCGAGACGAGACAAGGCAAAACAAACAAACAAATACCAAAACACTAACAAAGTCATTGCCAGCGGCTGAGTTTCTGTTGCTGTGGCTGACTCTCTGGCAGTGGCTGTTGTTGTTGCTGCTGCAGCGGATGGGGGAAATTACGTAGAGACATGCTGACACAGCTGATGTCCATCAGCGTGAAATACTCAAATGACATTTCAGCAAAAAATAAAAAAAGAGCACAAAAATGAAACTAAAAACTTGCCATTGTGAACATGAACAGCAGGAGCAGACGGCAACCAGCTATGTGGACAACTCCCCCACCTACCCGTCACTCTTCGCCACTGAAGTGCTGATGCTCACTATGGGGTGCTACATGGGTCCAATGGTTTGCCAAATTGAAAAAGTTGACCACACAATGTACTTCGAACACAAGTTTTGGCTTTGTGCTGCAATCAATCATCATAATCAAAAGTTAACAAGTTAAAAGCTAAAGTGAAATGTGCATCATTGCTTGATAAATAGAAGGGGAAATTAAATTATCTCAAAATGTTGCTAGGCACCAGTGAGGGGGAAAGAAACTAGGAAACTAGCTTCAAATATACTAAGGTGAGATAAAAGGTTACTCAAAATTTCTATTATTCGTTTTTAATGATTGATTGAAATTTACATTTAAACTGGCGCGAGAAGGTTCTTAAGCTTCTATGTATTAATCATACGCAGTGTTGCCCTTCTTTAATTGTACATACTAAACCCGGCGCCGCCCAGAGCCTAAGAATTGTGTTGATGTAAGAGTTTCGCCTTACTAAGTTTTAAGATATTGCTATGAACTACTTATGAACCGTTTTATTTCATTGCTTAAATCTTGTTCAGATTTGGCTGCAAACTTATTTTGAGCCGTTTAAAATTTGCTTGAAACCGGATTAAATACAGGGAAGAAACTTTTAAGCTTTTTTAAGGAATTTTCAAATGGACACATACAGAAAAAATCAAGAATTTTTTAATTGAAGCAATTACAGACGGTGACAAATGTAATGTAGGTACAAAAACTCTTGAAGCAAGACACCGAAAAAAATTAATAATAAAAAAACACTAAAAAGCGTTGCTTCTACGGGGACTTGAACCCACGACCTCACCCACGACGTCGACGTTCAAGAGTCCTTATAGTTCACCACTGAACTACTGTCCTTCGCCCTGCCAATCTATATAAGGTCCATATCAAAATTATAAGATCTATCTTCTATTTTGAATATAATTTTTAAGATATATTAACGTATTGCATAAACCGTCGCTCACTCATATTAAAAAGATATAGACAAACGATTCAACTCAAATATATTTTTGTTCCAAATTTAAGTTACAATAAAAATAAGTAATTTAACTTTACAAAATGATAAGACACTTATAGTTTAACCCTTAAAATTTTACCTGATGAAAGAAATAACATTTAAACTAATTAAACCACTAATTTAGCATTTATTGTCATCCCTATCATACACCTCTCATTATTTAAGACTCCCAACCGTGGAACATTTTTTGCGCTGATCACATTGGGAGCATAGGCGGTTGAATTTCTTTGTTATAACCGGTGTGACAAAAAAATCAAAACAAAACTTCTGGGATAAGTCGTAGCGTAGGTTGTAGATATGGTTCAGTAGATTTTTGTGGCATACTAGAATTTTTCAGTGCACATCGAAATTTTGAATAACGGTAAAAAAAGCCTTTTTTCGCACAAACACTCACTTATACGCCCATAACTTTGTCATATATCAAATGATTTTTATTTTCTTACCGGTTTTGGAAAGAAGAAATTTAGGTCTTTAAAGATACCATATATGACTGATCAGGATTCATTTCTTATCTTGGAGTATTTGCTACGTAAACCATTTTTGATTGGTTTTTTTTCCCATTTTTTGTCTTTGGTGACGTTTTTGAACACTATTTGGTTAGAAACCCCCAATATTTGTTTTATTGTTTAAGAACAACACATCTTCACGGTTAGAACGTATGCCTATTTTCTAAAATCGGTCAATAATTAGCAAAGTTATTAAAGTTTTTCGGATAACGAAATTTTCGCAATATGGTGATGAGTCGCGCCATAATAGCACTGTCGACCGAAAAATTGTTGAATTTTTAGAGTAAATTATTGAATAATTTTTTTTAGAATAAGTATTGTATAGCCATGTCCGTCTGTCCGTCAGTCTGTCCGCCTGTCTGTCTGTCCGTCCGTCTCTCAGTCCGTCTGTCTATATTAATAAATAGATCTCAGAGATGGTATGAGATAGAGGTTTGACATGTATGGAACATAAGCTTCATATGCGTACAGGCAGATCAAGCTTACTTTCAATTATTGCCACGCCCCCTCCCGCCCCCGAAATTTAGAAAAAACGTCATATCTTCGGCAGTTTTATAGATAGAAGGTTCGTACTTTTTGGACATATTTAGTAATCGTGATTCTTTATCGGTTTACCAAAGGATTGGTAAAGATCGGATGAACGATAGTCAAGATATAAACGAAAGAAACTTCTCTGCTGCAGCGCAGTAGCAGCATATGCTTTAGCAGCTACTGCAGCATCTAAATTTACACTGAGCGTACACTTTTGTGAGTAAAGAGTGTATTATAGTCGGGCTTCCCCAACTTTCCTACTTGTTTTAATTAGGCTTTTTAAGGTTTTTTTCCTAAAAAGTTAAATAACTCAACCAAATATTACTCGATTTTAATAAACTAAGTTGCAGAAGACGCAAAATTAAATGTTTTTTGAAACTGCATACCAAAATTAAATAGTTTTATATAAATTTGACCTATTCATTTTCATTTAAAGTACGGTGAAGTCGCAAAAAACTGAAAAATTCTATTTGTTTTTCATGTAGGTCCCCCCAATTTTTATCCGAGATTGCAATGTAGTACACCGTTGGAAAGGTGTTACATTTCTCTTTCCAAAGACGCATTGCAAACTATTATAGGATGCCTAGTTTAAGAAATATGATTTTTTAACTATATCAACCTCGAAAAAACGGACTTTTAACCGTTATTCCAAATTTTGATGTGCACGAAAAATTTGTGGTATGCCACAATGTTACATTTAACTATATCTACAACCTACACTATGTCGCATTCCAGAAGTTTTTTGACTGTCACACCGTGCAAGTCTCACATACACTCTTCTGAAACTCCTCGTGATTAACAATTACCTAGCAATCGATAGTCGCTCGTGACTGGTAATCGATAGTCGTTCGTGGCTGATGTGGACCGAGCCTTGATGGAATCAGTATAAGGTGGTCTCGTCGGCTGCCGACTCGTTCGTTTTTTGGTCCGTTAACGTTCAGTGCGTGCTTGCTTATATGAAAGGTTGTAAGCGGACGGATTTTTTTCAAGATTTTAACCCATGTGCAAAAGAAAAACAAGGAGGAAAGTCGGTCAAGCCCGACTATATAATACTCTGTACCAACGAACATAAATTTTGAAGCTGCAGTGGCAGCGGTAAATAGCGCTGCTAATGCGCTGCTGCAGCATACACTCTTTTGATCATATCTCGAGAACCGTTGATCCGATCTTTATGATTCCTTTGAGAAATCGATAAATAATTTGATTAGAATATGATTAGAATATATGTCCAGAAGGTTCGAACCTTCTATCTTTTAAACTGTGGAAGATATGACGTTTTTCTCAAATAGCGGGGGCGGGAGGGGGCGTGAAAATAAACTTGATCAGCCTGCAGATAGAAGAAGCATATGTCTCATACATGTCAAACCTCTATCTCTTACCATCTCTGAGATCTGTGCGTTCATACGGACAGACAGACGGACATGGCTATATCGACTCGGCTTTTGATGCTGATCAAGAATATATATTCTTTATGGGGTCGGAGATGCTTCCTTCTGGCTGTTACATACTTTTGCACAAACTTATTATACTCTATGTACCTTTGGCACAGAGTATAATTATTCCTTGCAGTTTTTGCCTCAAGCAAGTCCAAGGTGTAAAATTTAGAAATACATCGAAATGTTTAGTGAGGAGAACATTGTGGGAGCAAATTCTGGGCTGCAACCTCAAGTTCAAAATTACAAAAATTAAATTATAAAAAAACTTGTAACTCTTTTTATTATAATAGGCAACTTTAAGCACTATGCTCTAATCTAGAAGTCCAGAAACCTGCTGAAAACAAATCATTCCAAAATAAATTTTAAACCCTTACAGCTGTTTATCTCAAGAAAGGCCTTTCCCCGCCAGATCATTAAGCCGTAAGTGAATGCCCTTCAGGCCATAATTTCCATTGTTTATTGAAAGAGTACGCGCGGTTTATTCAGACGCTCGTCTGAAACACTTGATTAATTTTTGGATATTGTGTCTAGTAACCTCTCTTGTAAGAACGGGAGCGTAAGTTAAAGTCGGTCCTGCCTGACTTCGATATACCCGTTACTCAGACCAAGTAGTGTTTAATAGCCTTTCCCTATGTTAATTAACAGAGCATTAACATTAATGTGACCATTTCAACATCTTGTGAGGAAAAACGCAAGTATCGCCAAAAAGTATTCAACGTTTTTTATAACCTTTATAACTCTGCCATTTATTATCCGATCTTTATGTACTGCGACATGTCCTTCTGAGCCAACTTTTCTTTTCTTCTCTTTTCTATACTCTTAGTCCCCTTTTCCGACCCTTCCTAGACTAAATGATAGACTTTCCAATACCCTTTAAAACCAAAACTACCCGGGAAATTTTAAAATTAAATAACTAAGCTAGTAGTCAGCGGTAACGACTTTTGAACCTTCCCCCATATTACCGACGAAGATAGCCGGATCAAGCACGGGTTCCGCACAAGTCTACTTCTAGAATTTCGACGTGTATGGGACAACAAATTTTTTGCCACGCCCACTCCCGCCCCCGCAATTTAGAAAAAACGTCATATCTCCTTCAGTTTTATAGAAAGAAGGTTCGAGCTTTCTGGACATATTTTGAAACCAAGATTATTTATCGATCCGCCAAAGGATTGGTAAAGATCGGATAAACGGTTGTTGAGTTATAAGGAAAACTAACAATTATAGGCAGCACCGGTCGCAACGGTGATGGGCAGCACTTCACAGGTACAGAGTATGTTCGGGCTTGACAGACTTTCTTTCTTGTTTTAAGGCCCCGACGGACTGACGACGTAAGTAATTCAGCATACGCCACCACATATTGCGTCAACGTGGAACGTATGCTTAGTGTGAACAGAACTGCATCGCGTTCATGGCATTTTTAAATTATCTGGTGGAGGGTCACAGTGCTCAATCAGGTGTGTTTTGTTTTGCTGACAAGTCATTTACGCTTGTGCTTCTGCCTTTAACCCAGTTCGGCAATCAGCAACTGCTACATATTGGTAGAAATTTGAATCAATTTATCCAAAGTGTTAGTCAGTGTCGGCCACTGCACTCCAAGCCTTGTTAACAAAATTTAAGCCCGAAAGTTTGGGGTGGGATAAATCCCAAATGGTACCCCGGTCTCTCAAAGCCAAAATCAGCGACACCTTGTCTTCATACGAAAACATTTCCAATCGGCTCTTTCGCTTTGTTTTTCTGTGATTGCTTTATTTTGGTTAAGTCCAGCTGATCGATGGCATACATGTAGAGTAACAGCGCGTAACATCTGGTGGCAACAATATTGCACCATCTGGGCAACGCTCAATAAGGCCCACAGCCTATTAATATAGAGTCCACTTTAAGATGTTACGCTTTGTTTAGCGCTGTTAAGTGCTAAAATACGTTTTGACTCCAACGGGGGAAATGTAAAGTGCAAGAAAATTGTTACGCCTGCTTCTGCTTCTCACAACTTTTGTATGAAACTTATCGTAACGTCGTCAGTCCGTCTGGGCCTTTAAAATGAATAAATACGCCTGTACAAATAGAATGTAGTATCCCATGATTTGTCCAAATTGATCGTATTACTCCCAAAGTCCTTTTTGAAGCCTTTAGAGCAGTTTAGTTCATGGTACTTCTCTAAGACATTGGTGAGAATCTTGCGGTGAATTTTAGCACTCACGTTGTTAATTCATAGCATAATTGTTAGTTTAAAGAAGTAATTTTATTTTCAAATATTAATGGTCGTTTTTAATTTTTCTAATCCAGTAAGTCCAAGGACAACACATACTTGAAATTTTGCGCTAAGACAAGCATTTGGACCGCCATTTCCTCCCACAACTACACAAAGCAGAGCCAAAAATGCTGAGGTAACTTTTGGGGGATCTGATTTGCGGTCACTTTTTTAGTTGCCTGAGTAGTCTGCTGTCACCCAAACTTTTCAGTCTCTATTTTGAAAATGTTCAGATAAATACAACAAATTGGAAAGCCCAGTACGGTAATTTTCTAGGATATTTCCAGAGGCTTTAGAAAAAACCTTTACGTAACTGTTTTAAATATAATAAAAACCAAAATAAAAGGTTCATAAATTATAAACTACCTAGGTAAGATAAAAGGTCTACTAAATTTGTTTTCCAACACTCTCTGGGGTACCCTTTTTTTGGCTTCTTTTTAGCGCCATATTTTACTCCACTCTGTTGCTTGTGCCACACAGATTGCAGTTGGTTCGCACCAAATATACAAATCTGCACATAAAACACATACAAAAAACTAAACAAAAAAAAAAAAACAAAACAATAAAAAGAAAAACTACGTACAATATTTTTCTAAAAACTGTAACTGCAAAAAGGCAAAAATAATGGCGGAAACTATAAAGCATTCCGTAACAGTTTTTTTAGTCCTCTTCGCCCCTGCCCCCCGTGCTTGGTATGTTCATTGTTGTTCTTGTTCCTGTTGCCGCCTGCCTTTTGTGTCACGTGAATGTGAATGACTCTTCTTGCTGTGTGTACTTTTTCACTGCCCCCTCCCTCCATCGTCCTCCATCGTTCTCACTGAGGCAGATGATGTGCTGCAGGTTGTTGCTGTCCTGGCTGGAGCATACATAGTATAGTTCTTATTGTTGTTGCCATATCGCCTGCCTCATTTTTATTTAAAACTCAATTGTACGAATTTTCTGCCCCGGGACATGTGATAACAATGAAGCCAATTTGTACAACGTCCGCGCTACACATCAACCTTCTTCCTCTGGCAGGATGTGAGGCTGGTCATCAGCAGTAGCTGCTTGCAAATCTTACTCAAGGGTCAGCTTTTAGCCCGAAATGCACCTTCAACATAAAAGATATGCATTCTGCAGCTATTATGCCATAGAATTTAAAACTGAATCTAAAAGCTGTGCCAAAAGTTATGCCTTCAAAAAACATAAATTCTCATTTTTTGTGTAACTAATTGTTATCGCATGATTATTTCCATGAATTTTCGTTTCATTTGGGCGCAGAGTTTCTAACTTTTTAACCGAAAGTCACGTGCCATGTGCCACACTCATAACATAGCCAAGATAACAGAGGGTTTTCATCAGTTCAGCGCCAGAAATTTATGGAGCAACGCGCCAGAAGTTAGCACTCAACAGACATCAGGACAGCCATCAACCACCCATCCTCCTCCCCATCATTCATTCATTCATCCTCACTTATGAAACAAAAGCAAAACGCAAAAGCATTTCGAACAATGGACGGAAGGACACAGACACCACCCCAGACATCTATCCATCAATCAAAAAAGCGCCTAGACCACCATCCACCACCCACATCCACCATGGTGCAGAGCAATCCGAAAATGGTATTTGGCCAGAAAGGAAAAAACGAGAAAACACAAGCAGTTATCCCAAAAAACTTATTGAATGGAGCGAAAACCTGGATGCTGAAGCGCTGGTGCTTAAAGCTATTTGCACACGAAACACAGGAAACTGCGGTTAGAATGAAAAGTAGAACTAGAAACGAAATTGCTCCTTAAAATGGAGATTGCAGTAAAACAATGGACCAGCAGAAACTGCAAACTATTGGCAAACATTATGATGAGCAGCAGCATTGAACATGAAGGCGGACCGCACAGATAAGCCCTGATAATCGTGGAACGGACAAGAGAACGAGCATAAAGCGCAACAAAGCGCAGAATGACGAAGGAGACGCGACGACGAGTGGAGCGTGGAAATAAATGGCGATTTTTATGGCTTTGGCGGAACGCATAAAAAACTGGTGAAAAGGAACTGAAACTGCACGACATTTGCAACATTTAATTTATTATTCAAATGTGAACAAATGGCGCCAGCGGCCAAAGATGACAGCGTTCTCTTGTGCTCTGAGTAATGGCCGCAAAGGACAATTGCCCCAGCGCCCTGCACCGCATTTACATATATACCAACAAACATATATCTCACTGACTGCACAGAAAGTGTTTTAAATTTGCTTTGGCCAGTTTCGGTTTGCCATGCGATAAGAATCCAGCCATGTTTATAGTTGGGAACTCCAAACAAATTGACTTACATGCAAATAATCGTTTATCAGATGCGGTCGAAAAACGTGTCCAGGCACATGTAAATAGAATCGCTTGCATTTGTCATTCCGCATTTTGGATTTAAAAAATGATGCAGGGGTGGAGTTTATAGATTGTTTTTAAACACGTCCCTTGGAACTAAGCGAAACTTAAGTCAGTGGCTAAAATTTAAACTAATAATGTGTCGCATGTACTTTATAAAAAGTTTTAGCTTTTGTTTTAAAACATTGGAATAATTGATTACAATCTTTAAAGGCTGATTTTAGTGTTGAAAGTTCGCTGGAGGTGGGAAAAATTTTCGTTTATTTCCTTTTAAATGGTTCACAAATTGGATTTCGTGGTTGCGGCACATGAATTTGACAACAGCCATTTAATAATCAAAATATTGGCTAGAAAACTGTATTCCAGTTCGGTCAAATTTAGCAAAGAAAATCAATTGGCGACGTTTTAAAAAGTACTCTCATTCTATCTCAAGCTTTTCACCTAAGTGATTTTTGAATGACAGCCTTTCAAAGATGAATTTTGTTTTACTGTTGCAAAGCTGCAAAACAATATCAAATTTGAAAACCTTGTTTAAATTGAAACGAAAATTAGTTTAATTTGTTGGTATCAATATAATACTGGTGATTATCAAATTGATATTTTGGGTATTAATTTGATCTTAAGCCTCTCAATCTGGTAAGAAAAAGTATTAACTTGTAACTAAAACATCTTAAATGACAACGAATGTAAGTTTGAATATTCGAAATGTCATTCTCGTCGACGCTTAGCGAACAAAATTAAGGGTTTGCGACCTTGGAAGAGAAAAAGGCTATGGTAAAAAATCAGACAATTTGTTTGGCCACTCTTCAATAATTACAAGGTAACGCAACCGGAAGTGTCTTTTCGCATGCGCTAGAGTTTATCGAACCCCAATCAACACTCAGATTCTAATGGTCTGAGCTTTCCCCAGTATAAGAGGCGAGTGGAGCGAGTGTTTTTACTACTTGCACTTGCAAATCACAAATATGTCATGAGTAGATTTAGGACAGCGACATTAAGCTGCAGTGTTTGGGACACTCGGGTGTAAAAAATATCAAGTACTTATGCAGTGCACTAGTAGTTGCAGTGCACTCTTGCATATTTCTGATGTGGACTAAGGAAAAAGCAGCTAAAAATTTGTATACTCTGTACCAGAGGTACACAGAGTATAATAAGTTTGTGCAAAAGCATGTAACAGCCAGAAGGAAGCATCTCCGACCCCATAAAGTATTTATATCAGAGCTAGCAAATAACAATTGACCGTTTTTCGTTGTCCAAAAATAACAGTTATTTACGGACCCTTTGAGCAAAAAGTCAGAGATGAACCGTTCACATCGACTCATGAAGGAATCGCTCAGTGCTCAACGAACATCCAATGGATTTGTTTACATTTTGCTCTGCTCACTTACTGAGCAAATCTTTGCGAGCGAAAAAGATCAAAGTCATTTGCGTTTGTGAAAGTGTGTGAGTGAAAGAAAAATAGGGGAAAGTTAACTTTGGCTCGGCCGAAGTTTTGTATACCCTTGCAGTTTGTTTTTCTAAATAACACTACTCTTCTGACCTTTCTTTTCTATGGAAGCTATACTATATAGATGTCCGATTTCGACCAAACTTAGTGCAATCATGGAAAAGCATAACGAACTGTCAAATACGAAATTTGGAGGCGATCCCAATTAAAACAAAAAGTTTTTCTCACTAGAATTTCTTTATCGACCGATCATTCATAATGCAGCTATATGCTATAGTCATCCGATTTTGACAAAACTTTGTAGAATTTTGTAAAAGTATATAAAATAAATATATGCCAACGTAAAGGGCGTTTCCATTAAAACCAAAAAAGTTTTCTCATAAGAACTAGTTTTTTTGCCGATCGTTCCTATGGCAGCTATATGGTATAGTAATCCGATATTGACCAAACTTTGTAGAATCTTGTGGGCCATGCCAATTTTGAGAACAAAAAATTTTTCTAGCTAAGATTACTTTTCAGACTCTACTCTTCTATGACAGCTATACGATATAGATGTCCGATTTTGACCAAATTTGGTGGAATCATGGAAAAGCTTAGAAAACTATGAAACACAAAGTTGAAAACAAAAAAAATTTTTTCACTAAAACTAGTTTTTCAACTGTTCGTTCCTATGGTCATCAGATTTTCGAGTTTTCGACATATGTGCAGTGTGCAGCTAAAAGATGACTCTGTCTAAAATTTTAGCTCGATAGCTTCAAAACTGAGGGACTAGTTTGCGTAGAAACAGACAGACGGACAGATGGACAGACAAACCTCAATCGATTCAGCTCGTTATGTTGATCAAGAATATATATACTATATGTGGTCGGAGATGATAGCTTCTATGCGTTCGAAACTTCTGGGCAAAACTATAATACACTTTTCAAGTGTATAAAAAAGTCATGAACTGACTGACCCAAAAAAAAATTGTATCTGGTGCTTTAAAACTGCAAAAATTTCGAAAATGTTCTGTTTTTTTGGCCAGCTAAACTAGTGAGGATTCGGCAAACCTTTCTTCAGCAAAATTATCCCAAACAAAAATATAAGAAAGATATCTTTTCAAGATATCACAACTCCTTTGGGGATTTTTAGTTTCGGTAAGTTTTTCAGGGTGCGCTAGGGTGCGATGGCGTAACCAGACAATGATCTTAAAAAAGTTTCACTGTGCACATTGGGCCAGATTCCCTTTTGGTTGGCATTAAGTCGTAAATTTTTGTAAAACCTATTTTGAATATAACTTAATATTTTGAAAGGGCATGCATTGGTTAAATTGAATCCATAAATAAACACATTTTTTTAGTGAAGGGAAGCTTTTACTCGACTTTGCGGTTCTGTTGTAGCAACACCAGGTATCAAAGTCTTGCCAAAATGGAAACAAAAGTTCAAGGTATGCCAAATATAATTAATTGATTAAATGATTTCGAATTATGCATTTAATGTTGTAGTTGTGGATTGTCCTTGTTATGACTAATTTCAGAAAAAATCTAACCAAAGTGTTCGTGTATTGTAGAGTAAAAACTAGTTTCTGCCAATTTGTGCCAAAAAGTAATTGTGCAAGTGTGATTTTTAACTTGTTAACAAATTTGCCAAAAGTCAGAAACATTGTTGTTATGTCATCTATGTGAAATAGCATTTTAAACTGAACCAAATTTTGTAAGTCCAATTCCAAATTTTAGTTCAATTGCTAAAAAATCAACAAAGTTGGTGCAAGTCGGACGGATCGGTCAAATGGTAGCTATATAAAATAGCGTCGCAAATTGCAGCCAAATTTGGTATGTTGCCAAATTTTAGTTCAATTGCATTATAAACCACAAAATTGGTGCAAGTCGGCCAGATCGGTTATATGACAGCTATATAAAATATTGGACTAATATCAGACCGCTAGCTTCCAAGGTGTTAAAAGAAATTTTTCTTATATTCTGACAGGATTTTGTTCGTCTTTCATCGATTCTTTCCAGTTGTTCCAAACTAAATCAAAATCGTTTCAAACCCGCATCTCTGCACTCAAACATATTGGTCACTGTGCTAGCAGCGGGGTGAAATCTTTTCCAGTAATACGGTCTAAGACTGTAGTACAGCCCTTGGCGTTGGTGACGCGTTTTGCACCAATGTTCGCTTGCCACTCACAAGCAGCTATTGATGCCTTGTTACTTATGGCTATAAGTAAGCCCAGCTTAAGTGAATTCGAGTCGACTTAATCTGGTTTATCGCAGTATTTCACCTACACAAATGTAGCTCCTCTGCTCAGTTCGCTTGATTTAACTACGTCTCCAAATGCGTATTCCGAGGCATACATCAAATTTTAACTATCAGAACACAGAATGAAGTTCAATGAAGTTCAAAGTTTCATTGAAACGCCCTGTCCGCATAAAGTTTACGACAAAAGTGTACAATATTAATAAATAAATCCTGCACCAGCAGGTCAAACCACTGACAGCTCCCTTTTACGACATAGCTTCGAAGCAGTGTAACAACTTGCTTAGCAAAAGCCTCCATATGGTGCACAGAGATGTCGTATCTGCCTATCCATAAACAATAAAGCGAAACGAATCACCATTCCCACCCCACTCCGGCACCCACTTTAATCGCAGCACGAACACAAAAGATCTGGCCATAATCGTAAATGTGCGACCATTCGAACACAATGCTGGGGCTAAAGGCCATGCATGACAATTAGAGAACCCACCTGGTAGTCCATGTAGTTGTCAAAGTGCATGTAGGAGCAGCCACCGCCATCGCCGGGCATCAGGGGCAGACCGTTCTCGTCGAGCTCCATGGCGGGCGGTGGCGGTGGTGGCGGCGGCGAAGGAGGCGGCAGATTGTCACCCTTGAAGGAGACCCGCTTGGGCCGCCGGCCACGTCCCAAAGTGCCAGCCCCCATCATATAGGAGAGCGAGCCGCAGCCGACTACGCCATCCTGCTGCTGTGGGTGCTGCTGCTGCTGCAGCATGGGCAGGCCACAGCCGCCAAAGCGAAAGTGCGGCATGCAGGTGGTTGTGACGCTACCGGCTCCACATTCGCTGCCCTCAAAGTCGCTCTCCACCTCTCCATTGACAAAGGCGGCGGGCTGGAAGCCGCGCGGCAAGGTGGCCGCTGAAACTGACACATGGGCGGGCGCCGTTGGCGTACCGGCTCGTCCCAGTGTGCCCGTGCAGAGTATGTTGAGAGGCTGTGGATGCTGTGATAGCTGCTGCTGTTGGTGTTGGTGGATGGGGTGTGGAAACTGTTCACCGTTTTGCAGGAGAGCCAATTCGCCGTTAGACGCCGCCGCCGCTGCTGCTGCTCGCCTCCGCTGTGATGAGGTGCGTGGGCTGCAGCTGATAGTAATGCTCCACTCCAGCTCCGACTCCCCCTGCCTCGCCGGTACTCCCCGGGGTGGCGGGCGCCAGTAAAGCTGTGGGTATTACCATAATGGGCATCATGGCGGTGCCTGGTGCATTGGTGCCAGCCGGAGCGGCCTGCAGCATTTCCATTTGGCACATTTCCTCATAGCTCAAGGGACGCAAGTGCTCCATTATCAGGTGTTTGGTGGGCGTGGCAGTCTTTAGTGTAGTTCCTGAGTTTTGCTCACAGCGATTCACCTGAGCAGACACTCTCACACACACACTCACACACACATACACAATCTTTTTTGGGGGAAAGTTTTCGCGCGCGCGTTCCTAAAGCGTTTTCTTCTTTTTGTTTAGTTTACATAGCGAGCCCCGTTTTCCAGCTTTCTTTTAGGCAACTTTATCTCGCGACAGTCTTGCAGCAACTGAAGCGGTCTGCCCAATCTCTGGAGATTTTTGGCCAGAGCCAATTCGCCGCACTTTAAAGTTTTTGTGCAGAGCCCGCGCCTGCGCCGGAAAGGCTCTCCCCCTTGCTATGCTCCACTCTTCGCCGTCGCCATTTTTCGAACTTATCGCCGCTTGGCTTTTTGTTTTGATTCCGTTTCGTTGTGGTGCGAGGAGCAAGGAAGGACTGACGGGGTTAGCTGAAGCTCTGTTGATTTTTGGTACGCCGTGGGAAATTAAAATGATTCCAAGCTGCAAATGCAAGATTTTAATCGCCGCTTCCCGCGAGTTGTGCAACCAGGGACCACGCTGATAGGCGGCAGGCGGTGGGGGGCGGGCACCCACTCCAGCTGTGCAACCAACTGTTGGGTCAAAGCCCACGTTGATGCTGATGAGCGCCGTGGCGTCGTCAAGTGGGAATGACCTGGCTGAATGGTTCTTAATTGCACGAATGCAATCCCAGATTGTAAATAGACCTCTGATATGGATGCAGAAAGTATTTAATTCACTGGGGAAATGGATTTGATTTGCATAAATTGGAGTCATTAAGTGTTCAGTTTAAGTTCGGTTATTCAAGTCCCATTTGAGACTCTGATTATTCAGATCAAAGATAACAATAAAATACACTGAAACCCAACACAAAGCGGAAACTATAATGGGTTGGAATGGCTAAAACTAAAATTCGAATACGGTTCTCTTAGTTCTGAATTCAAAATTTTGATACAGGTTTTAGCCTTGACGAGTTAGAACTATGATGGATGGACCTCAACTTTAAAAGACTTAAACAGATTTTAAAAGAGTGGGAGGAGATAGGGAAGGTCTTTAATAAAAGTTTTTGATTTGTTTTGGTGGTGTGGGTGACAACTGAGGGGCGCCCTCCCTACTTAGGACATTGGGTGGACAGAATGAATTTTACTAGACCTGGGATCTTGAAGTTTGTCAGATTTTTGAGCGGTTGTCTTAAGTCTCCTTCTACTCAGGCCGGTGGCAGATGGGCATCCAGTCGAGATATTTATTTCAAATTACCTTGGTTTACCACAGTGTTTTTTAAAGAAGCAGTTACCCTGGGAGCCCTTTATCAATTTAAGCTCAAGACGAAGAGGCAAAGTTTATTTAATTGGTCATTTATCAAATCATCATGATAATATAAGCTCAAATTAAAGACAAAGACTGTGCAAAAATTGCTTTGGTTTTTTGTTAAAAAAGTATTCTTCCTCTCTAACAACACGCCAGCTGATGCAGATCCACTTCAACATTGTTCGTTTCCAATCGCTCAACTTAGAAGAATGGGCAGTCTAAACAGCAGGGTGCATCAAAAATGAGAGCGTAAGCTTAAGTCGGTCCAGCCCGACATCGATATACCCGTTACTCAGGGGAATTAATCTTGTATAGCAGGCATGCCCAAAAAAAGCAAAGGGTAGGGCACTCACCACTACTTACACAGAAAAGCACATTGAAATTGGGTAAGGCAACAACAAAATCACACAAAATTGTTGTTGGTCAGTTTGCTTGCGCCAATCAAAGAAAAGAATAATACCGGTTTTTGTTCTACGCGACGCACACATACGAAATCGATTACATGTGTGTCGTTTACTATACCTCTCGCCCTGCATGTCATTGACTTAAACAAAACGTTGCCAAAGGGCATAGGGCATTTCATCACTGTTTAGCCTTCCCTTATGTTAGTTGACAGAGCATTAACATTAATGTGAACATTTCAACATTATGTATGCAAAAAGTGCATGGGACTCCAAAAAGTATGCAATGTTTTTTATAACTTTTATAACTCTGCCATTTAGTATCCGTTCTTTATGAGTTTGATAACTTTAAAATTGTTGGAGTTATTCAACATTTTTTATTGTGGGAGTGGGAGAGGCGTGTCCAAAACTTAAAAAGTATTCCTGATCTGCGTACAGACAATAGGAGTCTACATACAAAATTTGGTCGCTCTAGCTTTTCTAGTCTCCGAAATCTAGGTGTTCATACAGACAGATGGATAGGCGGACATCGACTCGGCTGTTAATGCTGATTAAGAATATGTTTACTTTATGGGATGCTTCCTTTTGCCTGTTACATACATTTGCACGACTTTAGTATACCCTTTTTACTCCACGAGTAACGGGTTTAAAAACGTGCTGCAAGGTTATTCAAAGTTTGAATTTCAAGTTTGATTTTCAATCTTCGGCCCTAGCCGAAGTTAACTTCCCTCTATTGTGGCAGTTCATGCAATGCTTCTGGCTGCTCTTCCCACCAAATACGGCAGTTCTGCTTATTCAACCAACAAAATGAGTTCGTCGCTGAACACCATATTCCAAAATAAAAAGGGGATCTTCATCCAACTGTGCCAGCGCCCATTCTCTAAAAGTTAGCCTTTGTGGTAGGTCATATGGCTTCAATTCTTGCGCCAGCTGTATTTTAAAAGGTTTCATACCCAAATCCTTCCCCAAAATTTTCCACACAGTGGAGTAATAGAGGCAGAATTGCTGAGAACGGTGCCGAATCGATAATTCACAGTCACTAACAACACTGACGGATACAGCTGTGATAACAATTGCCAAAAAATCACCCTTTACAATACAAGAATCTTGGCGGAAGCTTTCTAGGAAACAATTAAGCCATAATCTAATAGCTTAAAAAGTCGAGACGGCCCCTTAGGAGCGAAACATCAGCTATATCGCGATGAGCCGGGAGGGCAGGTGGTGTACCTCTAAAGCAGGGGCAGGCACATTCCTATCTCGTGTGCATAGGAAAAATTTCAAAGCAGCGCTGCTTCCACACACACAGAAGAGGCTGTACAAGCGCCGCCGCAGTATAATTTCTCGGTTAAGGCTGACGGCTATTATGCCACGCCTAAATATGCAAAAATTTCGTATTTTTTAATAAAGAACTACTCATTATTAAGTATGATAGGGTGTCTTCGTAACAATATGAACTCTTACAAAGAAAAATTTTATCTACCTTCAATCTACTCTTCCTATTTACCCGCCTACAGTTGTCGTCTATTAAGACTTTATCATAATCAAAACCTATTTAAGAATTTGGAAAGCCTCGCGATTTTCCGGACCGTTCATTAAAATCAAAATAATTTTGGCAAATTTCCCATTTTTTTGGACTGTGCTGTCGATACCTCCTAAGTAAGAGGGTACAATTGTCATTTATCAAAATATCATAAAATTCTAAGCTCAAAAGACCCCAAGTCTTTTTAGTAAGTGTTTGTCGCCGCTGGACCATCCTCTTAGCAACTGCGAGTCTCCGAACATCTTTTTCCAAAGCTGTGTCAGCAACTCTCTGGAAAGCGATATGTTCAGAAAATTGCTGTCGTCGATTGATCGCCTGCTCCTGCTCAGGCATTTCTGCAGATCTTAACCTGGCCTGCCGCTTATCTAGTTCATCGCGACGCTTTTGAGATTGTTGCGCATCCTCAGCAGCTCTCTAAAAACAATAGAATATATATATAAAACTATACCAGCTATAGAAAACTTATGAAGTCGATTGCTCGCCTGCTCCGGCGTTTCTGCAGATCTCTACCTATCGTGCCGATCAACGTGTTCACCGCGCCGCGCTTGTAATTGTTCTGGAGTCTCAGAAGAAGTGAATAGCAAAGTGCTGCCGTCGATTGCTCGCCTGTTCTGACTTTCGTCAGCTCTTTAATCTTTAGTCCTGACCTCTGCTATCGTTTCTTGACATCACACTCATCCTTCTTCCTTTTTTTTGAGTTACGCAACAAATCTGACTTCGATTTTCAAGAATTTTTTGGAAAATCTCTAAAAATTACTTTAGAATTACTAAAAGATAAAAACCAACATTGTGCTTATTGTTACTTGCCAATCATTGCTTACATTTTAGCAATGAATGAAAATTTTATAGTGTTGCACATGGTTATCGTCTGAAAATGTAATCAACCGCTGAGTAGGAGAATGGAAAAAAAGACCATCCAACTTTGAAATTTACTCAACTAGCCAGAAGCTTTCGGAGAATTATAGAACACCAACCAGATCAGTCTTCATCAGAATCCCAATGATTTCTCTTGATTATAACTAAGCCATAACTTGGTCTATTTTTTACAAAGACTTATATCTAGGTATATCTGATACTTGTGCATCGTGGCATGTAAAGCCCAGTATCTGGACATAAGATTTATGGATTGTCGATAATTGAATCTTTTTCGATATAGACTTTTTAAGTCCGAGATAGAGGCTAGCAATGTTCCTAAAACGTTCTTCACACAAGTTAAGAAACGTGTTTTAGTGTGGTAACGAAACATTCTCTATTTGGTTTCCAAAAGGTAGCGAAACCTCTTGTTTCACTTGATCTTGTGAGTCCGAAATCATTGTTGATTTCTGCCAGTGTTTTGTGGGGAAACATCTTTCCATTGTTTCCCTTTTCTGTTTAGAATTTTTTGGAAATAAAGAGAAACACAAACACAGAATCACAGAGCAGAGATCTAATATAAGGACTTCTTTGAGACTTAAAATCAGCATTTGAGTTGAAAGACAACATGGCGTATGAGTCATAAAAAGAATTTAATAATGTATTTTAATTATTTGATTCAATTTGCAACAAAATGAAACTTTATGGTATACTACAATAAGACCCTGACCAACTTTTGCGTAGCAAACCCCACTCCTTACCCAACCACAAAACCCTGTTTGTAGAGTGGAACTTATGTATGTATTCCCCACCTGCTCAATTTGGGGTCTGGGCACGCGTAGCATTGTCTGCTTGTGCCCCATCCGGGAACTCCCGCGGCGTTGTTCCATTTGCCATACAGAAATTATACACAACACACAGTTGGAAATGTCTTCAACAGATTTTTGTCTCATATTTTTTTTGCGTTACTTTGTAATTTTTGCTGTTTTTCTTTGTGTATTTTTTTTGTTGCTACAATTGCCGTGCCTTCTGCTGCCGCTTCATTTACATTTGTTTCATCCTATTATCCTGGTTAACCGTCTCCCACCCATCGTGCCATTTGTCAAGTACTGCGTCCCAGCTCTATATCCAGCTCTCGCTCTGCTTGGCTTTTTGTAATTACACAGTGCGGCGTGAGGCGGTTGCGGCGTGCAAATGGAAAAAGCGGCTTAAAAAGCAGCGCGTTTTGGTTTTTGTGGCGCTCGTTAAAATTTGTTGCTCTCATTTCGATTGTTGTTTTTGGTATTGTTGCCGCCGCTGTTGCCGATTTAGTGCGATTTGGTCTGGATTGAAGGTATTTTGCTTAAATATGCGAAGCGGATTTAAAATCATTCCGTGATCCCAGTCAGACGACGATGTTAATGCTCTTTCTATTTACTACGGGGCCCCAGCAATTAAAAGTTTTCAATCATTTAGCTAACTTGGATGGATGATTGCTCACTTCAGGCAGTAGAAACAAGAAAAAAAGAGGAAGGATTATGTTTGGAGTGCCATCATTTAATGGCTAATTTACCCAGCAGAGAGCAGTGAAAATTAAACGCTGACCCTTGGCATCGAACCGTAAAAAGGGTGTCATAGCCATCATACGGGTGATTTGTTTATAAATTTTTGGTACGATAGGGCGTACGACACGCATACGTAATTTTTGTGGAAAATTTGAAGCTTTCAAAATTAAAATAAAATAAAATATTAAATTTTTATACTCTGCTCCTGTACTAGCCATCCGTTCCTTTAGTAGTAATGCAAACCGGTTTCAGACCGAAGCAAACTTCTAATTCTAGATAGAAAACCGACCCAAAAATGCTGAACCGAACCGAAAACCTCCACACAGCTCGGTTCGACTCGCTGACGAGTTTTAGGACGTAAAGCGCTCATCTTTAGACAATGATATTTGTTAAATTGGGAATAAAAATGAGTTAAAGACTCTATAAAAACCAAACCGTGGTCGCCCAACATTCTTTTTTTATTATCGGGGGTGTCCTGGAAATCTCTAGAGATTTTGTCTTTGGTTGGTTTGCAAATCTCTCAAAAAATACGTCGGTGTCCCAGAACTGGAAGAGATTAAATTTTCTTAGTGGGAAAGAGAATTGGTCCAATTGGGGTTAAAATAATTGTCCATCCAACAAATCAGGGTTGCATCTCGCAATTGCAATCTTTTAAATGTGGTAAAAGTTTTATGATTCAAATTTGCAAATGCAAAATTTCAAAATATTTTCGTTCCAATGATTTATTAAAATTTGGCCCGTTTGTTATGGTCAGATTCCAATGTGGCGTCTGCAATGCCATGTGGAAAGACTGTTTTGGTCGATATGGCAGTCTTCGGTTGGTTTTGCGAAAAAATGATTAAAAAGCTAATTTCAACATTAAATCAAATTAAACATGTTCTTCATTTGATACAGCCTCTAAAGTAAAAAAATGTAGCTTACATTTCCAAATCTAGTTTGGCTTCTCTAAATAGTTTTAGGGGTGGGTTTTATCAAAATCTTTTCTCAAAACACTAGAGACTTGAAACCAACCGAAAGAGATTACCGACACCGAGAATTGGTTTTGGGTTGGAATTTGGTTGGAAGAGATTTCTGGGGCACCTCCGTAGAAAACTAACAAAATATTTGACTCCAGCTGAGTCCAATTCTCCCACGCATCGGTCAGGCCTGTTCCCGTTTCCGAGTGGAATAAAAAAGTAAAACGATCACAATTCCGAATCATTTTCATTTTGGTGTTCCCGTTTCCGAGTGAAATAGAAATCGATTGTCTTTTCGAATGAAAGTTCGAATCGTTATCGAATTTTTATTCAGCCATAAGGCAGCTTTGACAATTTCGATCAGCACTGCGCATGCGCTGATTCGGAATTGCGAGCAGCTCGGTTTCATTTCGATCGTTTTCTTTTCGTCTACATGCAATTTATGAGGTGCAAATTTAATAAAAACGATTTTAAATCAAATGGAAGGCTCGTTATATCTATAGATACTTTAAAATCTTTACAATATATGACATGTTAAAATAAAAATACTTGCAAGATGCAAAGAATCACGGTCGCCAAGAAAATTGGCATTTACTTTTTATTCCACTGACACTTAGGCAAAACTTTTGAAACCGAATAACTTGATCGTTTTCCGGAAACGGGAACAGCTACCAATTCCGATTCCGCATGATCTGATCGAAATCGAAAACGGGAACAGGCCTGAGTATCTTATCTGCTCCAGTTTTAAGGAGAATGTTTTTGAGTGTCTCATTTTAGAGCAGCGACTTACTCTTGTGTTTATAGATATTTTCGTTTGTTTAATTTTCATGTGTTTATGTTTAAACAAATAGTTTCCTAAATTAATTTTCATTTCACCCTCTGCAAGAGAAGGCACTGATAGACTGAATTGATCACTAGGGTTGCCGGAATGACGTAGCCTTTAAGAATGACTTGAATACAATTTTACAACATGAGATCCCAGAGTTCTCCAGCAATTGCTCTTCTGCATTCTATTCTTTGAAGTTGCTTATTAGTTTTTGGACAATATTCTCAGTATTCAGTCGCTATTCTTCACCTTAATCCAACTTAATTCAATCTTTTCTAGAAGAGTTTTTTCTCGTACGATATATAGAGATTGTAAGAAATATGGTAAATACTCTACACTCTAGGAAAATAGCCTGAATTGGTTTATACTATTTAATCCCCTGGTGGCCGACAATCGAGTTGAATAAGACACTATTTTCGAAGTGTCATATAAAAAAACTTATTTTACTTGTCAGCATATCAAGTTTAATTTCAACTTTTGCAACGCCCCCAAAATTCAAAAAATCGTCATATCTACCACAGATATTTAGGTAAGGTGGTTCGTACCCAAATTAGGTAGTAGAAGCGGCAATCCTTGCTAAATTGTACACGCAATATGTAGATAACAGAAAGCTAAACGTGGCATGTAGAAAAATTACATGATACATGTAAAAATGACAAACACAAGGATACATGATAGGGGAATATTTCTGAATTTTAAATACAGCAACCTGAATATCACACAAAAGTTTAGGCTTTCTACATTTACGTTTGTATATTGAAAGTCTAAATGCGCGTGTGGAAAGCTCAAAATCAGTACAGAATACTTATAACTATAACTACTTATAACTACTTATAAAAATTATACAAGAAACGTGCTGTTGATCCTATTCGCTCATTCTTGCTTGTCGCTTTGCTTTATTAATGTGATTTGCGGCAATGCCGTGCGAGTACTTGATAGTCGTACGGTCTAAGAAGCCTGAAAATGTGTTTAAATACACGAGACAATAAAAGAGCGTTGTGAGATCGCTTCAGACAAGTAATGGGAAAAATAGTTTAACGATTTTCAGAATGAAGAATGCCCCCGTGCCTTCCCCCCGCGCCCCCCTCACAAGCTCCCCTCACATTCCCTTCAGTAAATAGCGACAACTAATTAATGACCCGTTCTCGTGGAGTTAAAAGGTAACTAAATCCGGGCGTATTTCATTTCATAAAGTGTATATATTCTTGATCAGCATCAACAGCCGAGTCGATATAGCCATGTCCGTCTGTCTATCCGTCCGTCCGTCCGTACTTTTATATGAACACTAGAAAAGCTAGAAGCTAGAAAAGCTAAAAAGTAAGCAGTCAGATCAAGTTTATTTCAAACTTTGGCCAATGAAAAATGTTGAATTGCTCTTTCAAAGATATCGAGCTCATACTTACACAATAGTGTACGTGCCCAATATCTATAATATCTAAAATTTTCATATAGATCGAAAATTAAAAAAAACTTTGCATTATTTTTTGAGCAGCTTGCGCTATTTGCGCTAAGGCTAATAAGCATTAATTCCCCAGAGTAACGGTTATATCGAAGTCGGGCAGGGCCGGCTTTAACTTACGCTCTCGTTTTCTTTGTTTTGTAAGTGGCATGTAGAAAAGCTACATGCTGCAAATAGAAATGGACAAAGCAAACGCGGCATGTAGAAAAGCTTCATAAACGTAATGGGTGGAAAATCCCATTTTCATGAATGCAAAAAAAAAACAATCGAAAAAAAATTTTTGCACATGGAGAATCTCCCCTTAAATTGGTTTTAGCTGCGCCCTTGTTATGTTTTTCTTTAAGCCACAAACTAAATCTAGACCTTGCAAAAAATACATCTTTTTACGCTGGAGCAAAGCTAAGAGCACAGTGTGACTGTTCAATGCAAAAATACCACCAAATGTCAAACGGTCTTACTGCACTGTGTCTGTTTACCAAGTGTGATTTGATTTCAATTAATTTAAGTAATAAAAGTGCAAATGCCGGAATATTTAGATGATGTTTGGAGTGCAGCAGTCATGGCCAAGCCCTAAGTTGAGTTTTATTTTGTTTTTTGCTGCAGGCTGCAGCCATTGTTGAATTCATTTAGCAAGGGTAACTTGCTAAATAAGTGCAAACCATAATTTTGCTTCTATCTAGCTAAACCTATAGCAAAAACTATCAGCTTTTAGCCAGTCAAGGTTGCGGCGCCACGCGTTTTTAGCTAAGGCATTTAGCTTGTCTGAGAACGGCTCAAGCTAAGAGGCCAGCTAAAAGTTTTAGCAAGCATTTAGCTAATGTTTTTTCATATGAACACCACCCCAGCTAAATCGATTAAGCTTGTCTGAGTACATAGCTTTAACTGTGAATACTTTTCTTTCATACTTTCACATCTTAAAGCTAAATCTTTTCCACAATTCATATCTCCATGGTGACCCCAACAAACTGACTTTCGGCTTTCATTTGAAGCAAAAAATATTTATCAGTGTTGTCCAGCGAGCATAAACATCGACAGGGCAAAAGCGTTGGCCCCACAACTTTTGAGCAACTCGTTCAGATAAATCAACGGGCATTAGCTGCTGCTGTTTGCTGCAAGATAAATAAATTAACTCGTTCGAGTTGGCTGACAGTTGGACTTAGTGCGCCATCATGATGGGTCACAGACATAGCTCAGCACAAAAACAAGTCGTTAAAAACGCGTGAATCCGGGCTAATTTATGGCTAATTAAGTTAAAGTAACTTCTCTAAGCATATGCCACGCACATACATAAGGTAGTTGGGCCACATTGTCGCTTTTGTACGCTCATCATCACATTTCATCCTAGCGAAACAAAGACTCTTTCTCATGAATAGCTCGTTAATTAAGTAGCCTGTTTTGAGGGGGGAGGCTTACCAGCGTAATACATTTTTATGGTCGCAAATGGAATTATAACTGTGGGCGGGCATGTGGCAGACCTCAACTCGCTCTTGCTACTCAGTTTGCTTTTGATGATGAAGTTACATGGGCATATAGGCGCTTGGTACACACATTTCTGTTTGATGGCTTTGAGTGCTAATTAAGAGAAAGCCAGTGTAGTAGGTGACAGGGACGAGCCTCACCTGCTTATGATAATGGTTTGGCCATGTAACAGTTTTAATAAAGATTGATGCTAGTCTCATCTGTATCCCAGCTGACCTACACTCTTTCCCCTCGCAGGGCACAAGGGCTGCAAAAGAGCAGATAGACCGAATGTCATCAAAAACTTGAGAGATACTCGAGCCTTAAGCACTTCACAGGCGAATTGTGTCAAGCATACAAAATACATATACATAAAATGTAAAAAAAAGGGAAAAATCAAGTGAGAAAAATTGATGTCAAGACGACGACAGCAACGTGGCGACCGTGCCAAGAGCTGCTGGCTTCACGGCCAGCGCAAGTTGACACCCGCCGACACCCCCCCCCCACACACACGTCAGCTAATCCAATTTAAATCTCTTAACATGATTTGCCGCTTTCTTTTCATTTTTGTTTGGATTTTATGCCATTATCCCTTTTTGGCGACCAAATTGCCAAGCAAAACACGAGGCAAGTTGACTTCCTGTCTTTACTCTTATCTGCCAGTCCGGACAACAGAAACGCCAACGCCAACGCCAACACCAAAGACTGCGGCCAAGGGGTTTATTTATTTATTTGGTTTAGCCGCTGCTTCGGTTGCCTTAGTTCGCTCCTATCTCCATTTGGGTGATTTAATTTAAAACCTCACCGTCTACCGGTTAACGGGACGCAGGACTAGTTTTCGGCACGTGGCTGAGTATAGGGACTGCTGGATGAGTTGTGTGTGTGTGTGTGTATCCTCAATAAGAAAACGTGTTAGTGCCCATGTAGTGTAGGGTTAGCAATCTAGTTTGATAACTCTTTAAGTTTCTTTATTAAATGAAACTTGGTTAATTACTTAAATCTCTTTTGGATTAGGTTCTGAAGGACTCAGTCCTTTGAGACTAAAAACCAAACTTGTTTCACGGAAATTTCTTTAGACAGTGTAAGAAGAACGAAATGAAATAAAGGGAGAGATTACGTGAAAATAATTACAAAGCATATTAGCCCCTCTTTTATCATAGTCAGAAAAGTAAAATAAAAGTCTCTATCATACCGTGTGCTTAGAGCAGAGGTCGGCAAAGTGTGCTGAGAAGTTGCCACTGACAACAGAGAAAAAAAATTGGAAAGTTAACTTCCTTGCAGCCTCCATTGAAAACAAAAAAGTTTTTCTAACTAAAACTACCTTTCAAACCTTACTTTTCTAAGGTAGCTATACTATATAGATGTCCGATTTTAACCAAACTTTGTGGAATCATGGAAAAGCTTAACAAATTAACAATTACGAAATTTGGGGGCGATTCCATTTAACACAAACTTGTTTTTCTCACTATAACTTATTTTTTGACCAATCATTCGTACTGCAGCTATATGCTATAGTCATCCGATTTTGACAATAGTAGAATTGTGGAATTTATTTGATACACAGCCTTTTAGATCTACTTAGTACATGCCCTCGCTCTCATTTGGCTCTGCATCATCTCCCGTGCCACTGGCATCAGCGAAGAGTATGTCACTCAGGCGCTTGCAGAACTCCACATGCTGGTTCTTGCTCATGGTGTCGTTCCATATCAACTCAATCTTGCGAAGTTTGGCATAGTAATTGTTGCGTTCCTCGATTGTGCTATCAATTTTAAGGGTCAGCATCTGCGATTCAGCCCTCATTTTCTTCTCCTCCTCCTCCTCAGCTTCCTTCGAGTTGGTGGTGTTTTAGCTGGTAATTTTGATGGACTGGACTGGCGAACGCTCCTTGTTGAAACATCTCTGGCTGCAGATATCTGATTCCTTAGGTCTCCAGGTGCCTGTGAGTCGAAGAACTTCTTAAACCAGTGCAGAAACCCAAAGTTGTCTTGGAAACGTCCTTTGATTAAGCTATCTATGGGCACCGACTTGTCCAGCTTGAGGCGTGTGAAGGCACCCTGGAAAAGTTTCATGCTCCAGCTTGGCATTCAATTTGACACGCTTCAGATTGATGCAATTGGGAAAGAGCAATTCCATTATTTGACAGTAGGCCACACCCGAGCAAAGCTCCGCGATCTTCTTGTAGTTTCCCTGCGCCATTGTGTTCAGCCACTGGAGCATATCGTGAAGGGAGCATACAATTCTACAAAGTTTTGTCAAAATCGGATGACTAAAGCATATAGCTGCAGTATAAATGATCGGTCGAAAAAGAAGTTCTTGTGCGAAAAACTTATTTGTTTTAAATGGAATCGCCTTCAAAAATGTACATGTAAATTTGGTTTGCTATTCCAAGATTCCACTGAATTTGGTCGAAATCGGACATCTATATAATATAGCTCCCATAGAAAAGCAAGGTCCGAAAAGTAGTCTTATTAAGAAAAACAAACTGCAAGGGTATACAAAACTTCGGACGAGCCTAAGTTAACTTTCCCCTATTTTTGATGATTTTCAGCTTCATTGGATGAGAATCTTAGATCAAAAGGCTGTTAAATAATATCCAAATTGATACCAAAATCATCCAATGGACCATCAAGATATATACTTTTTCTCTCTGGTGCCCACATTACCAGTTTCTTGGGCTGTTCTCGGTGTCTGTTCTAAATAATTGGCAGATGTGAGAGTCATTCGGGTGGACCATTACAGTTTTAAGTGTCTTTGATCACTAACAGTTTGACTGTCACTCAGTGAGTTTTAAAGCTATCTGAGCAGAGAAATGAAATTTCTTGAACTATTTTGTATTATTTTTTCCATCCAAGGCGCTGTGTTCGAGTTGTCATTTCATTTTCAGTTGCCCTTCGTGCTCTCGTCTAACGTTAGCTTCACTTCCAAGTTGTTCCACGCACTATCAACATCTCAAAATTGTATACGGACTTTGTATTTTTCTAATAATATTTATCAACAATCTTACAAAATGTCCCAGCACAATAAAAAGGAGGAAAGTCCACTCGAATCGAAGTCCTCGGCTTCCTCACTTCAATCTGAAGACTCACTTCAATCTGAGGACGAAGTTACCATTGAACTCTTCAGAAACGGCAGCCTGCTGACCCCTCGCTGGCTCTGGCGCGATTACATTGACAAAGACATGGTTCCCAAAAATCTGGCCGCGGAGCTCGAGCGTGCCGTTGGCGAGGCCGAGGCGGTGGAGCATCTGAATCCGCTATCAGTAAGTTCCAAGTTGTGCCTGGTGGGCGACAGCAACGGTGAGTTGGAGGCTCGCGATGTGGCGACAAGGGTGGTGGATTTGGGACAGGGTGAGCACGATCTCAATGTGCTGAGCATTGTAAACATTGCTAAGTCTCGGAAGTACTGCCAGGTGAGCAAGCGGCTTACCATGGCCGCTTTGACTTCGACGGCTGAGCAATTGTTTGCCGGAAAGAAGGCGGTAAAAGACAACCAGCAGGAGGCTAGTGAGCAGGAAGCTGGTGAGCAGGACTTGGCCATCAAGCCAGTCGAAACAAACGCCAAGAATTTTGAGATATTTTGGAGGCCCGTGAAGTCCAGACCCTATACCCAGGCGCGTGCACTGCAGATGAGTGAAGATCGACTTTTGAGTGAGTGGCATGATTTGCGTACATTTTCGATCCTCCTCCTTCTCCTTCACTTCATTTGCAGCTCCCCTTCAGATGGCCCTGTTATCGATACGTAATTTCTGGTGCGATAATCTGAGATTCAAATAGAGACCAAATTCTTGCATGTGGACAGTTATATCTTCACTTACCATGCACTCAGATTCAAGAGCGTTACCAACAGTTTTCTTCAAATCCCCGTGCATCGCGTCCAAATGGGTCTGCTGACCAAGCTGTATGACTGGATGCTGAACGATGACTGTGAGTTGGTCATCCATGACCATGACCAGTTGGTGCAGTTGTTCGTAGCTGCAGAGTTCCTGCAAATGAAGGAGCTGATCGCACAATGTTGGTACAACTTCTCGCAGAGCTGCGACCAGGGTTTGTGGGAGCAGAACGCCTACCTGACCTATCGCAGCGCACGTAGGTTTCGCTGTGAGGACTTGATGGAATTAATGATGTCTCGCATGCGCAAGAGCTTCCTTTCCTTTGTCAGCTCCGAAGAGTTTCTCAACATGGATGCCAATGAGGTGGCTTACTTACTCGGACACGACACGATTAGTGTGAACAGCGAGGATGAGATTTTCTTCAGCGCGTTGCTCTGGCTGGAGTTTGACTGGCCGAAGCGCAAGGAGGACATACGTCTGGTCATGTCCTCGGTACGATTTCGCCACATCTCACCCTGGCTGCGTCGCTCCCTGTCGCAGGTAACTGAAAACGATTTTCTGGACGAGGTGAGGAAGTCGCGCGATATAACCTTATGGCTGTGGGACTCGGTCAAATATTACCAGGCGACCATTGCCAGTGCCAGGCCCACGCAGAAGAGCGGCTGTCCGATTCTTGATCACTATAGCAAGGAAAAGGCCGTCGAACGCTACTGGGTGCTCTGCCGGGGAGCGCCCCATCACCATGACGTCAAGTGCCCGCGCTTTCGGGAGCTCACCTTTGAGACATTCAAACAGTTCGTCGCAAAGGTCCAAACTCATACCGAGGAGTTTGTGCGCAAGCTGGACTATGTGCCGAATAAACACTGGAGTACCTATAAATGTTGCCCGGATCTGAATCCGTTGGATTTCAAAGAGAAGCGCAAGACATCATGTCTCAAATTCTACAGGAGCGAATTGAACAAAGTCTAAGTCATGGAGTCCCATTATGATTGAGTTTTGTACATATTTATACATATCGTTATCTAAATATGTACCTATAGCCGAATTGCTAAATATATTAACGTGGCGTAACGTCATGATGTTTAAGTGTTAAACCGTATCGTCAAGAAATGCGAATCTTAAATTAAGGGAGGATTATGCTTCAGATCATTAAATACGTTTTATTCTCTTTAAAAGTAAATCAACTTCTGATTCTGTTTGAAGCAATACAGCAGTATTTTTAGTCGAATGGTTAAATATAAGAAGGGCAGGTTGACTGAAAAGATGGAGACGATGAGTGATAATCAGCCGCTTTTCGACTCTTTGGAAATCAACCGACAAAAGACTTAGCTAATCTGAATATTCTAAGACACTTTTTTGTATGGAAAATTTAAGGTCAAATCGGAGCCCCATTTGCCAGTTTGTGGTGTAAATTTAACGAGAAAGTTTTATATTTTACTCATAAGCAGTGTCGCCTTTTAAGGGGAAATATACACCTAGACGTTTGAAAAAACTTGCTGGTTTGAAAATCAAAAAGGTCGTTAACAAAGTCAGATGGGTTTTTGTGGAATCATAAAGTCTGAATATCGAGGCAGTCAATCTCCGTCATTTTTGAAGCAATTCTATTTCGGATTGAGTGCAGTTCGAATATCGAGCTCAATTTAATCCGGCGCAAACTTGCACGAAGTCGATTTCAAGATCAAATCAAGTACGAATTTCGAGCTTAAATTTATATCTGGCCTTCCTGATTTGATCATATTAAGGGATCGAGTCAAGTTCGAATTACAAGTTAAAGTTTTAAAAAATTAAGCTTAAGTCAATCCTGATCTTACTTGGATTGAGAAAATATGTCATTGTTTGGGATTGATTTAGTCCCACATATCTCGGACGTTTCAAGACCAGAGATCAATTTGAAACCACAAAGTTTTTCAGCTTTAGCTCCAGCTTCAGTTCAAGTTTGTGTCAGTTTTCGCTTGTTTTTGGATCTGTTTTCCTTAATTTTTTATAAATTTTTCGGCCAAGTAACTAATTGCTTAGAGCTACAAGCTTAAAGCTAAGTTCTGCCCTAAACTTCTTTACCAAATTGACATGATTGTTTTAAGTCAAACAATTCAGTCGCATTACTTCCTTGAATTGGCAATTTTTTTCTCATTCTCTAATATAAATTTAGGTAACGACAGCTTCTCAATCCCAGAAATCACCTTCCTCACTGCGCGTCTTCTTTATATCCTTGCCATATGTGAGTTTGCTCCACATTTCTTTTATAAAAGAAGATGCCGAATGAGTTGGCATTTGAGCACTGAAGCAATATGTATTATACTTTCCATCAGCAACAAAACACTGCATAATTTAAGTTAATCCCTTTTTTCCTATGCCGAATTTGTGAATACGTCATGCTGGCAGCTTGGCAGACCGCCTGCCTTTTTGTGATACATGTTCTTTATTTGGATAAATCGTCCTTTGAAAATTTACACTAGACGCTGGCTGACTGACATGTGTTGGGGTTAGGTGGCTTTTAATGCTTGACGTTTGGCACACTGTGTAGCCAAGTTGATTTCTTTTGAAGAGAAAATTGAGTAGGTTCGGTATGACACTTGAACAGAAAAGAGTGAGGATGATTAGGGGAAACTGTAAGGTAAATATGCGAAAGTGCGAACAAACATTGTAAAGCTGTATTTTCAGTTGTCTGATATCTCATAAAAGTTTCTCAAAAGAGATATCAGAAAAGTGTAAAAGTCAATCTGAGAAACACAAAAATTTATGAAAAGCATGAAAAACTGAATGAGAAGTAGGCTATTCTATAATTTCGATTTCTCAAATGAGTTTTTTGACAGCCAACTCATAGTAAACTGAGATGTTTTTCACCCATCTCGTATGAGATCTCGACAAGTGAAAATACAGCTTAAGTTTTTAAGTTACCTTCAAAGATGGAGCTTTCAAAATTTTGCAAAAATCAATACATTCAATGAATTTTCATTTCGCTCTCCGGCTTCTTGCTGTACTTCACCTTGGAGATGAAAACATCATAGCCCAGACTGATCGAATTATCGTATAGTACTCGATAACGCGGTTTGATGAGATAAAAGTTAATCAATTGTGCTGGTGGCCAAACCGTCCATTCGGCCAGATATAATATCCAAGCCTTCTCCCTGATCTCCTCCATAACCTCGTCCCAGGTCTTTTGCTCCAACACGCCCATGGTGATAAAGAAAACGGCCATGTAAAACGGCGAGCAGATGAACTGATCCAACAGCATTTTGATCACAACAACTCGAATAGTTCGTTTGGGATAGATATAGTCCAGGTATTGATACCAATAGTGACACACCACACCCACGGTTAAGCCCGATATACCCATGCGCATTGTACGTATGCGATCCCAACGATCACTCTCGCCCACACATCGATCATAGGTCTGTGCTATTGTGTCACCCACCATACTTAGCCCAACTGAGATGCCAACATTTGTATAGAGTAGATATTTTCTACTAAAAGCAGTTTGGTTCCAGTGACTGAGAATCTTTTGAAACTGCTTCCATGGCATACGGTTAAACATTTACCACTTTTTCTTTTGTTCTGCTGGCGATGGTATAAAGCGTGGTCCCAATTGGTTAACATGCCATTAATTGAGCGAATAGAAAAAATTAAAAATTAATATGTTGAAAATTTTGACATTAGAGTCTAAAGTGTGTGCTTTCAAATTTGAAATGTTCTCGCCAGCTAATCCGCTGTTCGTCAATGCACTTATTTCCGCAATCTATTGGGAGCTGCTGGAGATGAATGGCCAAAGCGATTACTTCTATTATAGAAAACTGTCGATTTCGGACGAAGCTAATGGTCAAAGCGAAGCGAAAATGATAATAGGTGGTAACACCGGCTACGCTTTAAGCCGTCAGCCGTACTCTAAGCCAGCGATGTTCAAGAAGAGCGAGGTCAAAAAGTGAGAGTGTATTGGTGTGCGAAGTTAAAGCGACACAGAACAACGACGTTTGGGCATCGAACGCAAGCAAAGAGAGCGCTGCTTACGCTCATATGCCCGACTTCGGCATGCGCTCGGCTCATCGGCCCCTGGGGGCTATGGAGGAACATCGCTGCTCTAAACGCGTCCGCTTCCGCGACAGCTACACCTGGCTTACCGGGTCTTTCCAGATACCAGATCGTTCGTCAAAGAAGCTTCAATTTGCGTAAGAGTCTATATCCACAAAAAATTCCTCTCTTACCAATTGCCTATACCGTTGAGCTTTGAATATCCATTTAAAACATTAAGGAATTCCTCCTGCTAAGGGTGTATCTTTTCTATCTTCTCTTTCTCTCATGATTCAAAATGTGCACTCTTTCGAGCGTTCGCATTTGTGGGGGAGTATTCTAAACTTAGGAGCTCTACTCTTGCCCTGAAATTTGCCGCAGTTCTATTTATATTCATATCATCGTTGAAGTAGTTTTTTGCTCCAAGGTTGTACCCTAGTACTTTATAGGTACCGCGTGTCTCGCTTTGTCTCGCCCTACATTCGAGCTGTCTCGAGAAGATGTTTTCACCGTCTCTATTAACAGCCCATGGTTGATTTTTCAGGTGGACCGGTTCGCGAAGGAGCAGTGTGTGATGCAAGAGATTCCCACTTTTGAAAGCACTGCTTCTTTGTTTGCATCAAGTACGTGGTTATAATTTTTGGCAACCTAAACAATCCACACCGGAACAGAATGGCAAGCTGACAGGCAGAAATTTGTAACGTCTTTTGCTTTAGACGAGTCAAAATCAGTATTTGGGGGGTTTTGGATGCTCTGATTTCATTTTTGGCTATATTTTTCCGATCGGTTGGAATGGGGCCGACTTATGGAGAAGGTAGGGGGGTAATATTAAACAAAACGAGTGCGTAAGTTGGTTCTGCCCGACTTCGATATACCCGTTACTCAGGGGAATAAATGTTGTAAAGCCTTCCCTTATGTTAGTTAACAGAGCATTAACATTAATGTGAACATTTCAACATTTTTGATTTTCAAGCAATTGTATTAAAATTTGGTTTGTACACATATTTTGGGTGCCCAAGGCGACTTTGGAAATTCTGATCGATTTGCGGCACTAGTTTATACAGCTGCCAGATAACTAACCTATCCGGTCGACTTGCATCAACTTTCTGATTTTTAAGCAATTGAACTCATAATTGGTTTGTATACGTGTTTAAGCTCCCTAGACAACTCGCCAAATTTGGTTCAGTTTAAAGCACTATTTCACAAAGCTGCCATACAAACGATTTTTTTGAGATGCAGCTAATTTGATGATTTTGTCGATTTTTAAATGAGATTTTGTAGCAAAGGTGCAAAATGATGCAAAAAAGATTGATATCGTCGAACTATATACATATTGAAGATAGTGTTAATAGTAACGTTAGTCCACGTCAATCCAACATACTTTTGTGCTTCAAAACACAAGTAAGAACTGCAGAAAAAATCACTTTACAAAAACACATATAAGCAAAGACAAA
The DNA here is from genome assembly GCA_018904265.1 of Lordiphosa collinella. NCBI lineage: Eukaryota > Metazoa > Arthropoda > Insecta > Diptera > Drosophilidae > Lordiphosa > Lordiphosa collinella. The sequence goes on from JAEIFV010000014.1 coordinate 829,906, forward strand.
TCACATAAAACCATAAATGCATGATAACACTTATAAAATGCAGACCTTCAACTTTGGTTTCCATTTTGATTTATTCGACGTAGTTCTTATTTTATACTGATTTGAAATGTGCTCTTATTTGCAAGGTAAAGAAAGTGAAATCAAAGACCAATATAATCTCTAAGATGAGTAACGCCATACAATTTTTTTGCACACGATTTTTCTCGTGCTGACTCTCTTGAAATTTTGTTCAAGAGCCAGAGAGAGAGAGCGCGCCTAAAGCCAGCGCCTTGTACGCAAACAGCGACAGTGGAACCGACGATTGTATTGTGAGCACACGTATTCTCAAGCATTGTTAATCTGCCTGCATGTATCTCGTTTTCTACAGCACAAGTACGCACACATACGCACTGTGTTTACCAGACACACAAAAGGTGCATTTCATGGCAAAAAATTGCCATTGTATGGCCGTTCGGCATCTTAGAGATTATATTGGTCTTTGGTCAAAGCTTGTGGTAAACGATCAGCTGACTTCCAGGGCTGCCTAAACTCGCAGTGTTTTAATTTCATTTGTACCACTATGATTTTTAACAGCACTAGGTAATACTTTATTGGAAAAAAAATTTGGTTTTGAATTACACTTAAAAAATTTTGAATTTCTGACAAAATTTTTGGCATTTGGACAAGTGTGCAGAGTGTAAAACACCTGTCACTCTTCAGTATGCGTACGGTTATGCCTCTTCAGAGAGTCTTTTTGGAGGAAGGATTTCGGTCACTGAGAGCAGTTGAAGGGTCGCTGGGCGGTATGAGTAAGTAGGTGTTTATTTAGAATGCTCTTTCGGCCAAAAGACATTGAGCATTCTGGGCATGAGTGAGGTCGCTCGCCATTATATGAAAGTTGGTGTCACTCCAGATTGCGCTTATTGCGAAAGGTCTTCGATCAGTGGGAACACTCCAAGTGTTTCTGTCTCTCGCGAGTATGAGAACGTAGGTGTTGATTTAGATTGCTTCTTGTGTAAAAGGTCTCCGAGCACTGCGAGCATTGGAAGGGCCGCTCACCAGTATGAGTAGGCAGGTTTGCCTTTAGAGAGCTCCTCAGGGCATAAGGCTGTGGGCACTGGGTACATTTAAAATTGCGTTCGCCAGTATCCGTGTGCAGGTGCTACTCCATATAGCACTTTACGGCAAAGGTCTTCGAGCAGTATGTAAAACAAATCAGTCAATTTACGAACATACATACGTTGAGCGCCTTTCAGAAGCTGCGAGATTTTCGTGCAAGTCATTTTACAGAGGGGTGCTTGAATTTTAAGCCTTCTATGAGAGGTGACAAGAAAATCTTAAATCGTGTAAAGGACGTCTTATGATTCCTTCTTTGCTTTACAAACATCGGACCAAAATTATAATGCGCTCTGCAAAAGTTAAAAAAAAAACCGAAACAGTACCGGTACCAATGTTTCGGTTTCAATCCGGTTCTATTGGTTTCAATAAAAATGGTAAACGGTATTCGGTTCTCAAAAAAAAATTTGTATCGGTTCCGGTACGTGCTTTGAAACGGTTTATTTTCGGTTAACGGAACCAGAAGTTCCGGTATTAATCCCTGCTTATAATAAAATAGCTTGCGTAGGCTCGACCTCTTTTTAAATTCAAACATATAAGGCTTAAGGTGTCAAAGGAGAAATAAATAGTTAAAGACATTAATGCAAAGCCATTAAGCACATCTACTTACTGATCTAGTTCCATACATTTTCTTCAAAATTCTAATCATTTATCTCTCGTCAACTCAAAGTCAAACTAAGCCTTAGCTTAGTTTTCTATCCCTAACCAAGAAGTATCCTGTAATTCATTTTTCATGGGTTTTCTTTTAATAAAATTAAATTTCCTATTACAGAACTTAGTCCTTTAACCCCAGATTTGTGTGCTTGATTTATCGTAAGCTAGATAGGAGAAGTGTTGGGATCCCATCATTTACCTCTCATGCGAATCATTTACCCCCCGCATAAACATGACAAGCGGGATTAGCAAAGCTTCATGTGTCAGAGCGGCAAAGCGGCAACATGTGCTTAATAGTTTAACGCTTCATGAGCCACTTAGTTAGGTTTGTGTTTCTTGAGCAGATGTCTGAAGAGCTCACACCCACAGTGTGCTTAATTCAGTGCCGCTGCTTGTGATGATGATGCGGATGACGATGCAGCTCCACTGCCCCAACGCGTGCTCAGTTTTGATATCACTTTCGAATCCGCCGCGTTGTTTTCTGCATGTCTGACGCTTGGCCAACGCGGTGCTCAGAGCTCTGTGACGTGGCTCTGATTCTCAGGCGCAACTCAATCCCTGTGTCGCATCATGATGTATGACATTTTTGCGCCTCATAAACAGGCGCACGTACAGAATGGCCCCCGCCACCTGCCTGTTAATCAGCTGGTGTTCTTTTGTTTTTGTGCAGCGGTTGGCTGGTCTGGTCCCGAAATGGTTGTGCGCGGGTGTGGGGTTGGGGTCTAATTTTAGCACGGACATGGTCGTGTTGTTTGTTTGCTCAAACGAAATTGGCACGACTGGCAAATGCTGTCGCCATGTTGACAATTCGCTCGTTTACCTTAACTGGGAGTTGACTTATTTTACTCCACGGTACAATTCAGATTGCCGGCAGAGTTCCTTCACCTCGGTGTCTGCAGAGGGACTGGCTTTAAACTGGGCGAGAGGAAGAGCTTGTTGATTTAATTAACTCAAGATAATATTGAACAGGAAATGCAGGGAACGGATACACGAGCGGACATCCTGTGCCGTCCCTGTCGAAATCTCATTAAAATCACATTTCAATTTAGTTTAACAAAATTGAGGGCTTAAATGCTGGACTTCCATTCAATTTGAAAATGATTTGCCACCAACGGCACATATTAAACGAGTGAGTGACTCAAACTCCGATCCATCTGGACTCGACCTGCTGACGCACAGTGGGGGATTATGACACTCGGCATATTCAGCTTTTGCTTTCATTGAGTCACATAAAAAAAATTCAATTAAAATGCGCACATGCTCGCTCCGCACCCAGAAAACACCAAAAGCCCAACCCCAACAGCCACATCCCATCCATCTCCCAACGGTTTAGTGCCAAAAAAAAAAAGAAGAAAAACCAAAATCGAGAGCGACACAAAAATGAAACGGAAAAATGTGAAAAATCAGCATAACAAAGTGGACGAAAACTATGAAAATGCATTTGTGTTGCCATGCCGCCTGTTTTCACTTTTGGGGTTTTTTGTCACGCTCTATGGCTCTGGCGAGCGTCCAGCGAGGTATGTCCATGCTGCCACCAATTCCCCAGGACGTGCGGAACTACAACAAATAGACAAAATTTAGTAAAACATCGCACAACGGCCCCAAACAAAGAGTTAGGCCTACACAGAGCGAAAATATTGAGGAACAAGAGGAACAAGTAAGGAAGCTGTAGTCGAGTGCCCTTCCCTTGACTTCAGGTGTTTTCACAGCTGACGATGCAGTGCAATCAGAGGAAAATTAGAGAATTTCATACTTGGTTCAAGAACGTTTGATGTCAGAAATTTGATAATGCAAGCATGCATTTTTGATCCCGACTTTCTGGTTCCAAAAGCTTCAATAATTGATCCAAGTACGAAACATTCTCAAATCAAGTAGAAAAATGATTGAATAAAGTGCTAAACATTCTCAAATCATAGATTGCTCATTCTTGAAGCAAGAGCATTGTGCATTGTCAAAAACCAAGAAAGTTCGTTCTTGTATCAAGAGCTCATCAGGATCAAAAGAAAGATCGTTCACTCTTGAATCAAGAGCTCCACAGATTCAAAATCAAACAACAATTTAAAATCATACAGCCCATTGTACCCATTGTAAAATGTAAAATGGCTTGACATAGCCCCTAAAAGGCCAAAAGCCGAGCTCCTGTCAATCTCTCGGCTTGTGCGCTTCTAATTTTCGCACAAGACAAAGGTACCTACAGCTTAACGCCGAATCCGAACGGCTGTTTTAGAAGCTTTTGCATGGTTAATTACTACAAAGCTGGCGTCAACAGCAGTAAGGGGTGACCGGTGTGTAAGTTTATACAAAGAAAAAACTTTTCATTAGATGTTCCTAGGCGGGATCGAACACCCGGGCCCTTGACCCATTAAACATGGATAAAAGGGGATCATGAAGTTGTGGAAAAGAATGCAACAGGGAATCATTTCCAAATTTATATATTGTTTATCAGCATCAACAGCCGAGTCAATTAAGCCATGGCCGTCTGTCCATCCGTCTGAGCGTCAGGCTGTATGAACGCGTTGATCTCAGAGACTATAAGAGATAGGGCCTCTTATAAAGAGGATTAAGGATAAAGGGGGGAAAATATTCCAAGTCTAAAACAAACTTGATATGGGTATGATTTACTCCCACTTTTTGCAAAAATATGTGGCTCAATCTACGTAAATGTAAATGTTCCCTTCTTTGCAAGAGAGCGTGCTATGGTATATGGGGGCTACCACTTCTGCTTGATACACACTCAGGGAGCCGAAGTGAGATTTTCAGAGCTGTGGAAAGTATAAACATTCGTGTGTCTGCTGCGACGTCGGTTGAATTATACCAAATATTCCTATCTCATAGGATAGGCTATTGGCATTTTGGACACCACTGCTCTACATGCAAACTATTAAACTAAGACCATAGCAAGTAAATAGCTCTCAGCCCATATTTTCAGCTCGCTCTGCTCTCGACCCACACCGAAAAACGGTCTCGGTTTTCCCTTAACCGAATGTGTGCTGCTATCGCGCTCGGTGTTACGCGGCTGTTGTTGTACACTAGGCCGCATTTTTTTTGTATAGAAAACTTACGGGCATACTGGCGCCCCCTTATTCGCTAGTTTATGGTGTATATTTACCGAAAAAAGAAAAAGGTTCAAGTTGTTTTTAATGGATGCGACGGGGCTCCAAAGTTTTTGATATTACTCATACGCAGTGTTGCCTCTCAACTTTTTATATTTTTGTAGTTGGCGTTGATTTCTATCAAGATGTTTTCTTACTTTTAGAAGGTTGCTCTGATTTAAACTAAAGTTGGCGAAACATAAGGGACAATTCCAAAAAAAAAAATGATTTATATTAAAAATATTGGAGGAATAAAAGAACTCTTAAGACTTTGCTTTGGGACATGTGTCATAACACTCAAAGGTACCTTCGAGAATTGAGCACACAATTTACAAATTGGAAGACCAAAAACTAAGACAAAAATAATTTGGAGAACTTCGTGGAGGACTAACATGTGGCGCTGTTGAAAGCAACTCATGAATTGTGTTGAAGAGGCCTTTCGATATCCATTTCCCCGAACTCAAGTGTAAGCCCGCTTTTTCTTAAATCATGAACAGTGGTTTGTGCGAACTTTTTGATAGGCTTGGGCATGTTTTAGTACCATTTTTTACTTGCTAAAACTTAAAAAAAAAAATTAATAAATAAAATTCCTTGCTTGGGAATTAAACCAGGGACCTCTTACTCTCGTACTAAACACTAAAGTCCACATCTTAACGTAGTCGACTGTCGATCTTATGACAAAATTGGGAAATTTTTGTTTAACAAAATCGAATACCTTGCCAGAACTTCAAAAGTGACAACTCGACCCATGTAGGACAGATCAAATTCGATGTAGAACTCGGGGCGTATACTTAATTTTTAAACCAAACTTTATGGCATCGTCGCGCCCATTAAAACCATTTTTTTTTTGTTTGAAATTTTATTATTTATAATACAAAAGGAACTTTAGTAGGTGGCGCCGTTACTTAATTTCAATTTTGACCTTAAAAAACGCACCCTAATGTACATATATGCAATAGTCATCCGATTTTGACAAAACGTAGAAGGAAACGAAGAATTGTGTGGAAGCACATAAAACAAATACATGCCAATTTTGAGGACATTTCCGTTGAAAACAAAAACTGTGACTTTTTATTGATGCATTGGTAGCTCTTGCAATGCTTCTGGCTGATATTCACTCCAAAATCGACAATTCTGCTTATTTACGTACCCATTGAGCCAAAAATGAGCTTCGTCGCTGAACACAATTTTTCGGTAAAAAAGTGGATCTTCGGCCAACTTTCCAATAGACCATTCACCAAAAATTCTACGTTGCTGTAGGTAGTTCGGCTTCAATTCTTGTACCAGCTGTACTTTGAAAGGCTTCACACCTAAAACCTTCCGCAAAATTTTTCACGTTGTTGAGTAACAGAGGCCCAATTGCTGCGAACGGCGACGAATCGATAATTGATGGTCATCATTAACACTGGCCGATACAGCTGCGATATTTTCTTCAGTTCGCACTCTACGTAAGCGTGTTGGTGGTTTAATGTCCAACAATGTAAATTTGGTGCGAAATTTAGTCACAATAGCCCGAATAGCCGCTTCAGTGGGTCGATTAAACTGACCAAAAAATGGAAGAAGCGCGCGATAAACTTTCTTAACAGAGCACACATTTTGATAATAAAATTCAATAATTTGCAAGCGTTGTTCGTTTGTAAGAAGATTCATGGTTAAATTATAGACCAAACTGAAGATGTTTGACAGTGAAACAAAACACGAAACGTGCATGAGCTGTTTGAACCAGTGTTGCCAAAAAGATAATAACTTGCAGTTTTTACTGGCTCGAGGTCTTGCTATGTTATTGACATAACTTTAAACATAGGCACACAACACAACAAAGGAGGCATAGCAGAGCAACCCGTTTAATTCACACTTTCGCCATGATAAGTGAGGTTGGCCTCCGTTTTGGCTTGGACTCAGGTGCAACCAACGGCCGCCGCCTGACCCAAACGGATACAAACCTGATGTTGATTCCGCCTAGCGTTTTTATTTTAATGTGTGCCTTTGTACTTTAAAGTTATGTCAATAACATAGCAAGACCTCGAGCCAGTAAAAACTGCAAGTTAAGAGTATAAAGGTCGTTAACAGTCATACAAAAAGATAATAGCTAAAAAATCACCCTTTTTACTTCTTCTTTAATTCTTTTTCTCTTCTTATCAATTTTTCCACCTTATTAAAATTTAGCTTAGATTACCACAAACGCTTAAACTTTAAACAAAAATTATGGTTAAGCCTTTAAAAACGTGCCATTTAGTTGTGCTCTCGCTTTCCAACAGGACAAATATTTGTGACTGCTTCTTTTTTCTTGTCACTTGAACAGTTTGCACCATTTCAGGATTTGAATATTTAACTCTGGCAAATAATGCAGCAGCATCACCAGCTAGCTAACAACAATGGAGGTCTAACCAAATTCATTCACCCAGCGCCAAGCTAATGAAACAGAAGTCCTTTCCTGCTGTAACCGAGACCAAAAACTCCCAACGGCGTTGCCTCGTTTTATGGCGGATTTTCGACTAAATATAAAAATAAAATTGGATTTTAGCGTAAAATGTAGAAAGCCGTAAATATTTTTCAATTCGCCTGAAGGTCGCATGCATATGATTTCCCCAAGGGGGCGCTGGCGAAGGGGTATCCGGGGTTTTTGCGGTATTTGGGAATCGCGTGCAAATGATTCGGCAGAATTAGCTGCTCTGAACAAAAAAAATTTGTTAAAGGAGTATTCACACACCCGTAGACCCCAGGGGGGAGGCAAAGGCAACATGTGTGCGAGGTGCGAAGGTCTCTTTTGAATGCAGAGTGAAGCGTTTTTTATGGGCTTCACCCTCTGGCGGTTGTGCGTGGTTTTAGTAAACCCTTTTTCAGCAGCATTCTCGGTCGGTCCCAAGCCCAAAATCATAGCAAAACGTAAAAACAACCTCGTTTCGCTTTGATGGCGTCAAATTGATTTGGCTGCTTTGTTTTTGAAATTAAACGAAATGGGTTTTGAATGAAACTCAGCTAAAACTTTTTTCTAGTCTTTTTTTTGAAAATGCAATACATTTTCCATTGGTAACATTTCAGCTGGTAATGAAATTTAAATTACCATTTGGTTGCGGACTAATTGGGGTTTTATATTGCGAGTTGGCTATGAAAAGGTATGGAAATTAGTAATTACTTCGGCCCTTTGGGAGAAGGAGCTAGGAATATTATCAAGGAGCCTTGGAGTTAAGGCGTCGTTCTATTTGCCATAGTCAGCAACCATATTCAAGGCTGAGGCCTTCGTCCTATACGATACAGCCAAACTTCCTATGTGTAGAAAGGGAGTCCTAAGGAATTCAAGAGTGTCAATTAACTCTGTTGGTATATTCTCATTGCAATTCATTTAAATTAAAAGTCCTTTTGATGCTCAACACTAAAAGCCACTTAAATTGCTTATCAAAAATGCTCTTCAAGCTCTTGACTTGGCAATTCATGTATCGATTTCGCAGTTCGCATTGACTTAATTGATCTAAACGCGCGATAAATCCCATTGCAATGTACTCAAACATGTAAGGCTTGGCCTTTCATAGGATTCCAAGGCCACTTTGGTGGCATTAGCTCAATGAATGGATAACATGAATAGATGTTAGCTAAAGCATTTATGGTAAGGACTGCAAAAATAGACTCATACATGTACAAGAAAAGCACACACACACACACAGACTCGTAACATGTATAGATGAAGAGGGAGGTGGGGGGTACTAATTAGAATAATTTCGCGCTGCGTTGCGTTCAGCAACATTGCAAATGTTCCACCATCTGTTGGCTGCCTGGCTGGTTGGTTGGTTGGATGCCTGCCGGCAGGGCACACACACACACACACACTTACACCACACACACATCAATGAACAAAATAAACTTTGCTTTGCCTCCTTGCCTGACGAGCAAATGTCACAGCGAAAGGTCAGCGAACCTACATACTCCTCACTAAGGCGAGGGCGAGGTGACATAACATAATCAGCATAAAGCGGGGCATTCGCCACCCACTCCATCCAGGCGCCATGTTGCTCTTTAAATTACAAAATTTAATTAATTTCACACAGATTTCTCATTTCCCAGCCAGCAGTTGACTTCGCACATTTGGTTTTTCCACTAATTTCTCCATCATCTGCGGTTGAGTCGTTTTTATTAAAGGCAACAACTTGAACTTCTGCCACATGTGTCCCGCCAGAGTGCTCCAAGCGGCTTAATTTTAATTAATTTCAATGTGTGCCAGATTTTATGCTATTGCCAAGAAGCTTCTTCTGCCTGGGAGCAGACCCCCCGCTCCTCCTCCGAAAATGATTATGAGTAATTAGTTTTAATGCGCTGCCAGCGTCCTGGCAACAGCCGGCATAAGTCGTCGTCGTCGTCGTCGAATGTAACGCTTGCAGGTGAGTGCCGGCGCCTAGAATGGCCGCCATGTTGAGTGGTTGGGCATTTTTTTAAGTGTTTGTGTGGAGCTGAAAGTTGTATTTGAGTGCTTAAGGCAGTTGGAAGTGATGGCTCGGAAAAGGACAACAAATGGTACTTTCATGGTATTTTCAAGTGTACCATAGCGTTTCATTATTTCAATTTACCATGGCCACTAAGTACAGTACTCAACACACACACAAACAAACGCACACAGATGAGTAATAGTTTAGCATTCTTTCATACATTTTTGCAAGGTGTCAGACTGAGCCTAAAAGTGGGAAATTCCACTCTGGAAGCACAAGCAGGGGCCATGACTGCACAGGTTGAAGCCTCAACGAGAGTGTGGCCCTTTTAAATCTTCGGCCATGAATTTTAAACATTAATCTTACACTGGCTATAACCGGAAAAAAAACGATCGGTCATAACAGTTACCGTTGCCGAAGCCTTTGTTCATTTCGTTTCTAGTCTCTGATCTTTCATAGAATTGTTTGAAGCGAATGGAGTACTTCTGTGGGTACTATTAAGATGTCGCAACATGTGCAATTGCCTCGCTTTTAAGGGGGATTCTCCATGTCGAGGCTGTTTTTGAACATCTTTTAAAACAAGAAAGTCGGTCAAGCCCGACTATAACATACTCTGTACCTGTGAAGTGCTGCCTATCACCGTTGCGAACGGTGCTGCCCATTATTCTTTGTTCTCCTTATAACTCGACAACGGTTCATCCGATCTTTACCAATTCTTTAGCGGATCGATAAATAATACTGATTACTAAATATGTCCAAAAGGAACGAACCTTCTATCTATAAAACTGTGGGACTTATGACTTTTTTTCCAATTTTCGGGGGCGGGAGGGGGCGTGGCAAAAATTGAAAAAAAAACTTGATCTGCCTGCAAGTATAAGAAGCATATGTCCCATACATGGCAAACCTCTAAATCTTACTATATCGACTCGGCTGATGATGTTGATCAAGAATAAATATACTTTTTTGGGTCGGAGATGCTTCCTTCTACCTGTTACATACTTTTGCACAAACTTAATATACTCTGTGGGAGGCCGGTTGGCTCAGCGGCTAGTGTGCGCGACCGCTGTGCGGAACATCTAATGAAAAGTTTGTTCTTTGAATAAACTTTACACCCGGTCACCCCTCTCTGCTGTTGGCGCCAGTAGTAATTAGCCATAGAAAGCTTCTCAACCTGCCGTTCGGCTTCGGCGTTAAACTGTAGGTCCCTTTCTCTTGCGCGAAAATTAGAAGCGCACAATCCAAGAGATTTGAGAGGGGTTGTGTCAACTTGACAAGCCATTTTACTTTACTTAATAACTTAATATACTCTGTGTACATCTGGTTCAGAGTATACAAAATTGATTTGATCTCGACCTTCGGATTGACATTTCCAGCACGAGTCGTACTGGATCCGAGATATCCAACATAAAGTCAATCCTGTACACTCAAGGACACTTTAATAGGTGCGAAGTTTTTTTTTTTAAATATCGATTTAAATCGTTATAAACATAATAAGGATGACTATAGCATATAGCTATCAGAGAAACGATCGGTCGAAAAACTAGTTTTAGTGAGAAAAACTTTTTTCTTTTCAATGTAAACGCCTCAAAACTTTGTATTTCCTAGTTTACTATGCTTTTCCATGATTCCACTAAATTTGGTAGAAATCGGGCATTAATAAAGTATAGCTGTCATAGAAAAATAGTCTGAAAAGTAGTCTTAATTAGAAAAACTTTTTTATTTTCAATAGAAATGTCCTCAAAACTAGCTTGTATTTGTTTTATTTGATCCCACACAATTCCACAAATTTTGGTCAGAATTGGATAACTATAGCATATAGCTCCCATAGGAACGATCGGTCGAAAAACTAGTTCTTGTGGGAAAAACTTTTTGTTTTCAATAGAAACTTCCCTTACATTGGCTTATATTTATTTTATATACTTTTTCACAGTTCTAAAAAGTTTTGTCATAATCGGATGACTATAGCATATAGCTGCAGTATGAATGATCGGTCGAAAAAGAAGTTCTATTGTGAAAAACTTGTTTGTTTTAAATGGAATCGCCTTCAAAAATGTACATGTAAATTTAGTTTGCTTTTCCAAGATTCCACTAAATTTGGTCGAAATCGGACATCTATATAGTATAGCTCCCAAAGAAAAGCAAGGTCCGAAAAGTAGTCTTATTTAGAAAAAACAAGTAAGATAGCTGTAGTCTTGTGCTTGATCTTATTGATCTTTTCAGAAAAGATAGATATTGGGCCTAACTTGATATATATAATGTCTCGAGGGTCTAAGTTACAAATTGTGGCTCTAGCAGTTTTTTGCGCTTAAAGGGGGGAGGGGGAGGAGTTTTCCAAATCTGAAACAAAATCGATTTGAATCCGGTATACACCTACCTACATGCAAAAACTTGTGGGACATGTCTTAATCGACTCGGCTGTTGATATTGATCAAGAATATATATTCTTTAATGGGTCGCAAATGCTTCCTTCTACTTGTTACATACTTTTGCTTACGCTCGAATGCCCGACTTCGGCATGCGCTCGGCTCGTGTGCTTTTAAATAGCCGGTTGCGCTCGGCCCCTTGGGGCTATGGAGGAACATCGCTGTTTTAAAGCTATCTGAGCAGTGAAATGAATTTCTTAAATTTCTTGAACTATTTTGTATTATTTTTTCCATCCAAGGCGCTGTGTTCGAGTTGTCATTTCATTTTCAGTTGCCCTTCGTGCTCTCGTCTAACGTTAGCCTCACTTCCAAGTTGTTCCTCGCACTATCAACATCTCAAAATTGTATACGGACTTTGTATTTTCCTAATAATATTTATCAACAATCTTACAAAATGTCCCAGCACAATAAAAAGGAGGAAAGTCCACTCGAATCGAAGTCCTCGGCTTCCTCACTTCAATCTGAAGACTCACTTCAATCTGAGGACGAAGTTACCATTGAACTCTTCAGAAACGGCAGCCTGCTGACCCCTCGCTGGCTCTGGCGCGATTACATTGACAAAGACATGGTTCCCAAAAATCTGGTCGCGGAGGTCGAGCGTGCCGTTGGCGAGGCCGAGGCGGTGGAGCATCTGAGTCCGCTATCAGTAAGTTCAAAGTTGTGCCTGGTGGGCGAGTTGGAGGCTTGCGATGTGGCGACAAGGGTGGTGGATTTGGGACAGGGTGAGCACGATCACAATGTGCTGAGCATTGTGAGCATTGGTAAGTCTCGGATGTACTGCCAGGTGAGCAAGCGGCTTACCATGGCCGATTTGACTTCGGCGGCTGAGCAATTGTTTGCCGGAAAGAAAACGGTAAAAGACAAGCAGCAGGAGGCAAGTGAGCAGGAAGGTAGTGAGCAGGACTTGGCCATTAAGCCAGTCGAAATAAACGCGAAGGATTTTGAAATATTTTGGAGGCCCGTGAAGTCCAGACCCTATACCCAGGCTCGTGTACTGCAGATGAGTGAAGATAGACTTTTGAGTGAGTGGCATGATTTGCGTACATTTTCGATCCTCCTCCTTCTCCTTCACTTCATTTGCAGCTCCCCTTCAGATGGCCCTTTTGTCGATACGGAATTTCTGGTACGATAATCTGGAGATCCAAATCAATACCAAGTTCTTGCATGTGGACAGTTATATCTTCACTTACCATGCACTCAGATTCAAGAGCGTTATCAACAGTTTTCTACAAATCCCCGTGCATCGCGTCCAAATGGGTCTGCTGACCAAGCTGTATGACTGGATGCTGAACGATGACTGTGAGTTGGTCATCCATGACCATGACCAGTTGGTGCAGTTGTTCGTAGCTGCAGAGTATCTTCAAATGAAAGAGCTGATCTCACAATGTTGGTACAACTTCTCGCAGAGCTGCGACCCGGGTTTGTGGGAGCAGAACGCCTACCAGACCTATCGCAGCGCACGTAAGTTTCGCTGTGAGGACTTGATGGCATTAATGATGTCTCGCATGCGCAAGATCTTCATTTCCTTTGTCGGCTCCGAAGAGTTTCTCAACATGGATGCCAATGAGGTTGCTTACTTACTCGGACACGACACGATTAGTGTGAACAGCGAGGATGAGGTTTTCTTCAGCGTGTTGCTCTGGCTGGAATTTGACTGGCCCAAGCGCAAGGAGGACTTGCGTCTGGTCATGTCCTCGGTACGATTTCGCCACATGTCACCCTGGCTGCGTCGCTCCATGTCGCAGGTAACTGAAAACGATTTTCTGGACGAGGTGAGGAAGTCGCGCGATATAACCTTCTGGCTGTGGGACTCGGTCAAATATTACCAGGCGACCATTGCCAGTGCCAGGCCCACGCGGCAGAGCGGCTGTCCGATTCTAGATCACTATAGCAAGGACAAGGCCGTCGAACGCTACTGGGTGCTCTGCCGGGGAGCGCCCCATCACCATGACGTCAAGTGCCCGCGCTTTCGGGAGCTCACCTTTGAGACATTCAAACAGTTCGTCGCAAAGGTCCAAACTCATACCGAGGAGTTTGTGCGCAAGCTGGACTATGTGCCGAATAAACACTGGAGTGCCTATAAATGTTGCCCGGATCTGAATCCGTTGGATTTCAAAGAGAAGCGCAAGACATCATGTCTTAAATTCTACAGGAGCGAATTGAACAAAGTCTAAGGCATGGAGTCCCATTATGATTGAGTTTTTACATATTTATACAGCTTTGTACATATTTACACTTATCGTTATGTATTAACGTAACGTCATGATGTTCAAGTGTTAAACCGTAACTTCAAGAATTGCGAATCTTACATATTTATAGTTTTTTACATATTTATACATATCGTTATCTAAATATGTATTGATTTGCTAAATATATTAACGTGACGTAACGTCATGATGTTCAAATGTTAAACCGTAACGTCAAGAAATTCGAACCTTAATTTAAGGGAGGATTATGCTTCAGATCATTAAATACATTTTTTTCTATTTAAAAGAAAATCAACTTCTGATTCTGTTTGAAGGCAGCAATATTGGATCGTTTTAGGTCGATACACTTTTCCCAGCGATACACTTTTCGATCCCAATTACACATATAAAAATGTGAAACATGGAGGTGGTAGCCTAATGGTATGGGGTTGTTTTTCATGGTATGATGTTGGTCCGATTCATCGTATTGACGGAATAATGGACAGATTCGTTTACAAAGATCTATTGGAGACGGTTATGCTACCGAATGCCAAGGATAATATGCCACTTTTATGGAAGTTCCAGCAAGATAACGACCCGAAGCTCGCCTTACGAGTAGTAAAGGATTGCTTCCGAGAGCAAAGTGTGGAAGTTCTTGAGTTGCCAAGTCAATCCCCGGACCTCAATCCCATCGAGAATCTCGGGGATGTACTCAAAACGTAGGTCGGAAAGACTTTTTGTCAAAATAAAAATAAACTTTGGGATATTATCCAAAGAGCATGGTACAACATGCCAATTGGAACTTGTCGCAAGTTATAGTTTAATAGTATAGTTTAATATAAAACAAGACCACAAATAGCGAAATATTGATTTAATTTAAACATTTATCTTCGTACACCTATTATAGTGTCCAGCCAAAATTGGCGGATTCAATGAAATATTTAATTTAGTTGTATATTAAAGGGATTGTGAAACTGTTTTTACCTTTTTTTTAAAGATAATTAATATAAGTTTTGAATTGAAAATAAAAAGTTTAGAAAGAAAAATAAAGCACACCTATTATTTTGTCCATAAGTGTAAGTGCTAAAAGATGTTCCATAAATCTCCATTGAAAAAAATCACAGAATTGTTTGGGATGGTTCATTTCAAAGCTAAGGAGTGGTACTTTCCGATGGTATCAAAGAGAGTCCAAACAATAGAATGTATTCCCCGAAAAACGGTCCTAAAAAAGGGTTAAAATTGGCCATTTTTAGCAACTTTAACCTCAAATTACTAAAAATCTCGACGTGATGGACAATTTCTGAAAACGCAGTCTTGCTAAGCACACGAAAGTCATCTAGAGTCCCTACAAACGATTCAAGATACTGGACCTTGTTGCCTAGTGTAATTAAAGTTTTAACTTTTCCAATAATTGTAATGGGTATTTTAATGATTATTACGATTTACAACTCTGGTCCAATTTAAGCTATAATTACTAGTTTTCTATAAGCTTGAGTCCGATATCTCATCTCATACTTATCTGTCACAAAAACTTACAAATGACCAGTATAACGACACAAATAAGCTATTGATCAGAAATCTACCATTATAAAAGTATTTGTGGGACAGTTTAAGGGTTTCGCCTAATTAAAAATATCTCACATTTTTCCATCTCAGCCCGTGAGGAAGTAAAAGCTCCCAAATAACAGGTGCTGCTTCTAAAACCCTCGAATGGAAAAAAAAGGGGACCATAAATTTTATAGATTTATCTCTGCAAGTGCCTGCTTATATTGATCCTACTTAGCATGGAGCCAAAATACCACAAAAAACACACTCTATGCTTGATACCCAAAACAAATTCATAAATCAATTCCGATTTTTTCTCCGAATCATATTTTGACATTTTGCAGCGTTTGCTCTTGAATCCGTTTGGCAAATAGCAAAAACGAGTCAACAAATAAATTTCAAGGGCTTGGATATGCCTCAGGCTAGTACCATCAATAGATACAGATATGTGGGGGTGGGTGAGGAAGGTAAAGGTTGGTAAGCGAATGAAGCAAAGCTGAGGTATAAAAAGACAACAAAAAGTCAATACACACACTCACACATGAGCATACAGGAAGCCGTGTGAATTCCACTTGCCATACAAATTTAATGGTGCGCAAATTTTGATTGTTTTACTTTGAAAATGAAAATTTCTTTTCTTCTATGCTATTTATTTATTTGGCTGGCCTCCCCCCCCCAAACAAACAACAAAATTTTATGCATATTTCAGATTCGCGTATTTGTTTAGCTGCGGGCATTCTTATTCAGTTGGTCTTGTCTTTGCCATAGAAACAAAAGAAAGAAAAACTTGTTGTCAAATGTAATTTGAGGCTCGTGCTTTTTGTCTTGCTATGATTGCGTATACGCACCGTTGGGCAAAGCACAAATTTGTAATTAGACGCAATGGCCGCAGTGCCTGCTGGAAATAGTTTTCCTGCGGATAAAGGGCACAAAAGTTTTTAGGGCGTATAATGGCACACTATTTCAATAGAAGACTAAAGAGTGGCCATAGAAAACAGTCAGCAACAAATTTGCCAGTTGTGTTATAAAATCTAAGGTAAGAAGTAGGCGTACCATTTCCACTTGCTAGGCAGGCGCTGACTTCTACGACTTAACTGTTTAGTTAGTTATATATCAGTATAGTTTTCGGTGTCATTCTAAGCATACATAATTGTGCACATTATTCAAAACTTGTTATAATTTCATACTATTTGATCAACATGTTGGAAAGCACTGAGGAATCCTCAACTAAAGAAAGACAATTCATACTAAAAATTAAGTATCCCGATCTTAGCAGTGTACGATTTCGCATGCCTTCAAATATGGCAAAATTGGTTTTAACACCAAAAACCAACAATATGGCTACACTCCTTACTGACTTGGTGCCGCAGAAAGCGGCAGTGGAGGCATACTTTATACCTGATGCATCGGAATCAACTATCAACATGCAGGAACAGAATAAAATGGAATGCAACAATGTGACTGTGCAGGAAAAGCACGAAATAGAAGCTACAAAGCCAGAAGTGTATCATACCTTTGGCTGGATAAAAGGCTTGACCGGTGTGGGAAGGACCTATTGGTCACCGAATCCAGGACCATGCTTTGGTCATGCAAAGCCCGAGAGGATCCAATCATTGATCCTTGAGAGCATGCAAACTAGTTTCTTTCTGGATTCAATGACCAAACGCATGTCGAATATGTTAAATCGTATCAACCAAGCATCGATTGGTAAGTTTGGATAGGTCATGTTGTATTGAAAAATATTGAATAGGAAAGGAATAGGAAGAATTATTGCTTCTCTCCAACCTGTTGGCTTGGTATTTCAGTTGGTTCATAAGCTCGAATACAAGAGTTTAGTCTTGGACCATATAAAATATCTTCACATATTTGGCTTCCTCACCTACCGAGCTAAAACTGTATGTACAGGGCCGCCGAGCCTCTCTCTCCTTCGTCTAATTAGCACAGACCTCTTAACCCCACTTTGAACTTTCTAAACACAACTCTAAAGTTTATTCAAGCTTCATTATGTTGGACGACACCCTTGCCCAGCGTCCACTGCCACCCGGCCTAGAATAATGATAGAATGTTACATATTTTTGCTTACCTTTTCCTTGATACCTTCTTAACCTAAGTATTTTCCATTTTACTTATTTCCAGAAGACATAATTTCTTCACAAAAAGAAACTTTAGCGAAACTGGCAACCGATATAGCTTTGTCCAATGCTCAAGTTCCAGAGCCTGAAATAAATCAGCGTAATCCAAAAGATGATTCCAAGCCTAAACGATCCAAAAAGCAGCAAACTCAAATTGTCCAGCCTGGAGTTGAACCCCAACTAAGCACCATTAAAAAACCCATAGGAAATTCTCGTATACCAAGGTGGTCTACCCTCAGCCATGCCAACCACGGCAATCTCCAGTCTAAATCGCATAGACCAGCTGACGGCATAGCCACTCCTACGAGTATCAAAAGACATGGAATTCAACTATTCGGAAGGCAGACTAAAATTTTCTCTTTTGAGAACTTCCGAGAATGGAAGCCTTATGGTACATTTATACTTTGAAACTAAGTATCTTTGCTAATTTAGTCTTTTCTTTTCTAGGTGAGGGCAACATTCAAGTTTGGAGGACAACTGAGCCTAAATCTTTTTATGTGCTACTCTGGGATAAGTCCAGTCGTGAACTACTGGTACACATGAGGTTGGATAGTAACTGGAAGATCGATTACATGAATAACAGCAACAAGAGCTGCCTGTTTTGCAACTACAACTTTGCCAAATCGCCTGATGGTGTACTTCAGCGTTTCTACTGCCGCTTTGGCGAATTATCGACTGCAGCCCAATTTGTGATGATAGTGAATAATGGCGCTGCCCAATCAATCGCTGAATGAGATTTATATGTTCTTTGCAGATTTATATATTTTTTAGTTTTGTAAATTATGCGGCACTATCCACGAATGTCAAAATTGCGTTAGTTAGATTAAAAATGAAGATAAGGAAATAGATTAAAAAGGTTTTTTTAATCTGAATTGCAAAGTTAACCAAAAATAGGCTGATGTGAGAAAAGTGCAATAACACTTCAAAACTCTGCTGAAAGCCTTTACTAAAACAAGGGAACTTGGTGGCTAAACTCATTTTGCTTCCTCAGTGGAAAAACTAGACTAAGTAAGAAGAAGCGACCAAAGGAAAATTTTCTATGATGAAATAAGTATAAGGTAGACCATCCGTCGTGTGTGTGTCTCTCTCGTTTAGTTCCTTATTGTCAGTTCTAGTTGTAAGTGCTTAATAGTGTTGGGTTCTTCTAGATTGTGTGAACAAAATTGAGTTGTTCTCCATTTTTGTTCACCCAGTTGTTCCGTGAGAGTTCCCTTGTTCAGTCTCTGCTCACAAAGTTGTTCAGTGAGTTGTTTACTGCCCCACCCCTTAATCATAGATTTTGCTTAGGAAAATTCACTCTTTCATTTAAATTTCCATTTTTTCGACATTGTTTTGAAGATTCTTTCTCATTTCATATCGAAAGCAGCTTTTTTTAATTACACAGTTCAGCAAATATTGAGTCCATGTGGGGCGAGGAATGAAATTAGAACACAAGACTATTTTCAAAATTTCTCTAGCACGTCACGTTTTTGAGAAATCAGTGGTCAAAGTTGGCACTTTTACCTAAAATAGCACTTTACAAAAACTTATTAAAAAATAATTGCTTTGAATTTCAAGCGGCGATTGAAGCAGAGTCTGAAGCGCTTAAACGTGTAGACCCTAGAAAAAAAGACCCTCACAAACATAGGAAAAGCGAGCAGATAGCGGCTTTTCGAGTGTTCCCTCTGCCCAAAGACCTTTACCACTTAGCACAACCTGGAGCGACACCAACGCAAACATATTGGCGAGCGACCCTTCGAATGTTTCCACTGCTCGCAGACCTTTGCCGTAAAGTGCTAAATGAAGGAGCACCTGCACACGGATACTGGCGAACGCACTTTAAAATGTACCCAGTTCCCACAGTCGTATGCCCTGAGAAGCTCTCTAAAGGCACACCTGCCAACTCATACTGGTGAGCGGCCCTTCCAGTGTTCGCAGTGGTCGAAGACTTTTTATACAAGAAGCAATCTAAGTCAACACCTACGTACTCATACTCGGGAGAGATAGAAACACTTCGTGTTTTCGAG
Organism: Lordiphosa collinella; assembly: GCA_018904265.1. Taxonomy (NCBI): domain Eukaryota; kingdom Metazoa; phylum Arthropoda; class Insecta; order Diptera; family Drosophilidae; genus Lordiphosa; species Lordiphosa collinella. Next base: position 849,457 of record JAEIFV010000014.1, read on the forward strand.
TTCGATAGTTGGCACTTATACCTAAAACAGCACTTCACAAAAACTTATTAAAAATCTATCTTAAACGAATGAGGCACTTGTTAATTTAGATGCATGTAGGTAACTATAACACAAGGCAACAAGGTCTAGTATATCGAAAGATTGATGGTGATTCTAGATGATGAGTTTTCGGAAATGGTCTATCACGTCTAGAATTTCGGTAATTTGAGCATAAAGCTGCAAAAAATGCCTATTTTGAACATTTTTAGGAACGTTTTATGGGAATCCTATACTATTGTCTTAACTCTCTTTAATATTTTCGTAAGGTATTATTTATAAGCATTAAAATAAATTATCCCAAATAATTCTTAAATTTTTTTTAACGAAGATATAACGATGATGCAACATATTTTTGAGCAATATTCGACTTAATAGATTTGAGCACACGTGTTCGAAATTGGTGTATCTTCGCTTAAAAAAGTCGCAGAAAAGTTTGGAGTGGTTTATTTCAAACCTTAGAAGTACAATAATATCAAAGAGAGCTAAAACACTAGTATATGATCCACATATAACGTGCCTTTAAAGAGTCTAAGAAGGCCTATTCAAACTTCAATTACTAACAATCTTGACGTAATGGAGCATTTCCAACAAGCGATTCATGTTCAGCATACAGAAATCATTTAGACTCCACCACCAACCCTTTAATATAATGGAAAGACTTATTTTGTTGGCTTGTGTCATCGGCAATAAATCGGACGGCAATAAACCAAATTCCTGGTTGTTGGTCCAGGAACCATAAATAAATTCAACAAGAAAGGAAGTCGATCGTGCCCGACTATAATGTACTCTGTACCTGTGAAGTGCTGCCCATCATCGTTGCGTCCAGTGCTGCACATAATAGTTTGTTTTCTTTATAACTCGTCTATCGATCATCCGATCTTTACCATTCCGATAAATAATCCTGATTTCTAAATATGTTGAGAAGACGAACCTTTTATTGCACATACTTAAGAAACTCTGTGTACGAGGGCGGTCCCAGAAATAGCCGACCTAACTACTAAAATACAAAAATTGTTAATATATATTTTTTTTTTTTCAACATAGGATCCTTTTAGGTCGATACACTTTTCCCAGCGATGTTCAATAGCTTCGATACCTTTTTCCTCCGAGCCATTTTTTCTAGTTTGGCAATAAGAAATAATCAGGGGGAGCTAAGTTTGGCGAATAAGAGGCGTGAGGTAGCAATTCAAATTTCAATTCATTAATTTTAGCCATTGAAACGGCAATGGCCTCACGATGCTGTTTTTGTTCTGAAGTCAGCAAACGCGGCACCCATCTAGCGCATAACTTTTTCATGTCCAATTTTTCGGTCATTATGCGATGTACAGCACTTTTTGAAATGCCTGCACATTCAGCTAACTCACGAACTTTCAATCGCCAGTCACTCAATGTTAAATTTTGACCACAATTTCTGAAGTGGTCACTTCATTTGGACGCCCCTTACGATGTTCATCTTCGCAGCTCAAACGACCTCGCTTAAACTCAGCCACCCAATATTTATTGTTGTAAACGAGGGAGCAGAATTACGTAAGGTAGAATCCAGCTCCTTTTTAATATTGGTTGGACTAAGACCTTTTATATGAAAGTATTGTATCACATTTGTCCATGTTTTGCAAATCAATAACAAGCGTTCTCTATTAAAATCGACAAAAAAAAAAAACAGTGCAAGGTAAAAGCACCAAACTTCAAACTTAAGCTTTTAATAGTCGGTATTTCCCCTTTTTAAGATTTTATGTGAACATTTTCCAACACTACTGTGCTAGGTCGGCCATTTCTGGGACGCCCCTCGTACCTTCGGTACAGAGTGTATAAAGATGTTCAGCCAGCGATGACCCAATATTTGTTGAACTGTGTTATTTAATGCTAAGATGTATCATTATGGAGTACATACTTAAGAAATAAACAACCTTTACCTAACACTTAAAAAACACAAACACAAAAAATGTTGCCTTTTCACTCATGATTTCACTCAATCTCAAGATTTAAAAAAATAGCTTTATTTCTTAATATACTAGTACATGCATCAAGGGTTAAGCATTATCTTCTAGCATTTTGGACCGTTCAATCTGCATCTTCCATTTACCAATGCCTGCATTGTAATCTAAAAATTATACACTTTCATAAATAAAATTATTATAATATAATATTGCAAATTTCGCGTTTATTTGGAACTTACAAAATCATTGCCGGTAAGCGTCCATCCATTCCTCAAAGTTTGTTCGTAATGATCGGTTTGCAAATTTCTCGCTTGTGAACCATTTGTTACCCATTTCTTCATCCTAGAAATCTTCGCGGGCAAGCGTACAACCATTCCCCAAAGTTTTATCGCAATTGAATGAACGGTATGATTTTTTAGACTTTGCTGTTTTCGGAACATTTTCCGCTCATTTCTTTAACTCGCAACCTTACCGGGCAACAATGCCCAAAAGTTTCATCGGAATCGGAAATTTAGCGAATTTCGCGGTTCTTGGACCATCTTCCGCTCATTTCTTCAACTTCCTCAGGCAAGTTGAAATTTCGCAGTTTTTTTTACTATTTTCTTGCCATTTTTTAACCCAGAAACCTTCCCTGGGAAGCACTCAACCATTTCCCAAAGTTTCTTCGCAATCAGATGTACTGTATATTCAGGCATAAGGGACAGACAGACAGAAATTCTCAAAATCCTTGTGTACACAATACAATTTATATCGCTACCGCCTTGTTCTGTGGTGTAAGTATTGCTGGTGTGGATTAATTTACATTTTAGGTAGAAATAACCATCTCTGATAAATTCTTTACTAAATTGCAGACGAACGAAGTCATGGGTGGGTTTAACTAACTAGTTCCTTCTTTTGGAAACCAACAGCTGTCAACTGTTGCTGTTCCCAAGTGAAAAAAAAAACAACCCCAAGTTCTCTTTGCTGTTAGCAACCGCCATGTTGTTACCCTCACTCGTTTCAAGCATCGATCAAACAAACTTGGTTAAAATATGAAACTTACTTCCGAGTGGAGCTCATTTCGCTTCCTCAGTGGACATTATGGAATCCGACAAGCTAAACGAATTAAATCGGCAAATCAATGAGATTAAGAAACGTATTTTGTTGGCCGGTAAGTAAAAGCTAAGCACCTCCATTCCAATGCTTTTCAACTCTTACCTCTTCTCACAGAGGGTCAAAAGACCGCCAATGCGGCTGAATGGCAGAAACAGAATCGCATTAACTGCGATACCATAGGTTCCCTTAAAAAGGATATCAAAGATCTAACTGTCAAGGTGAGTCGCCTACGCAATCCTCTGCAACGTCCGGTGGTCATCAAAGAGCCCACTAGTGAGCCACGAAAGACGCAAAGTGCCACACCTACCATTATAGTGGGCAAAGCCACATATCCGGTGGGTGCCAAAAACGCCGAAGATGCCATCTTTTTGACCGATCTCAAGATCACAGAAAGTCGTAAGCAAATGGATCTACTTAGACATCGGTTCAAAAGGCGACAACAGCATTTCACGCGTCTAGTGGAGAAATATCGCGAGCTGCTGGCCAATAAGGAGGCGCAGAGTCAAAATTTGGGTGAGAAACCACCCGAAACTCTGGAAGAGGATGCCAATCGTAAGGTAGATCTACTCGGAATATATTCCTCTTCCGTTTCATAAAATAGTTTCCTCTAGCTGGTCTGCCAACTGGAGAACGAGATTCACCGCACTAATGTCCAATGGATGGAGGCGGAGCATATACGCAAAAAATATCGTTCCATAGAGGCTTCTCTGATGAACGATGCAGAACGATTTGAGCGTAGTCTACGCGAGTTGGAGCATTCTCTGAGCGAGCAGAAATCAGAAATCGAGCGACTACAGCAGGTGCACAACGAGGCCATTGAAATGCGTGATGCAGCCAAGGTAATACTACAGCGTCAGGAACAGCAGGCCAATCTTTCCCAGAAAACACGTGAGCGACAGGCGCTGGACTTCCGCAAGCAGGTGGAGGCGCGCAAGCTAGAGCTGGAGCGCATAGGACGTAAGTTATTCGCAGAGACCAAAACTTTGGTACATCAAGATAGTGTGGGCTCCAGCTCGGGTGATCAACATACGGCCAAGACCGAAAATGGTGAAGAGGAGCCCGTGTCGCAACTGGAGAGTGTTACCAGCGATATGGAGACTCTGTTCAAGCAGCTCATGGAGGCTTCGGGAGCCACCTCACCCTACGAGGTATTCGAACGTTTCAGTGCACAGAAGGAGTCAGCAGCACGTCTCAACTATTTGCGTAAAGCAGCTGAAGCGGAAAAGGCAAATCTGGAAGCGGAGCGTGAGGCTTTGACCAGTGAGCTGGAGGCCTCCAAATTTTCCGATGTCAAAGAGAGCGAAGTGTAGGTAATTTCATCTCCCTGTAGAACTGAATAAAAGTCTTTTCTTCTAATAGAAATCAAGAGGTCATCGAACAGATCAAAATCCAAATTTCAGCCATGGAGTTGGATCGCCAAAAAGATACCGATGCAGCCGATAAGTCCATGGGTGTATTGAAATATCTGAAAGAGCGCATCTGTGAGATGATCTTCAAGGTGCAGGAGGTGGATGAGAGCAATATCGATATGCCAGAACGAAAGCTCCATGTCAGTGTGGCCGAGCTACCCAACTTTCTTACCCACACAGCACAGGATGAAGATCTGATAGAGGTAAGCTGATCAGCTAAAAAGGCAGCGAATCTCTTTTTAAGCTTCCTTTTGGCAGATACTCAAACTGAAAATCAAACGCTGCCAAGAACTTGGCAAATCCGAGGATGTGCCACCCTTGGAGATACCTCAGCTTGATTTGGAGGAGGCCGAGGAGGAGGAAATGCTTAAGGCGGAGTCACCAAAGTCTCCATCATTGCCCGAGGGTGAAAAACCTCAGCCCATGCCCGTGTGCTATTACAATCTGTTTGCAGGACGTGCACAACGTGCAGCGGGTACCTCTTCCTCTTCACCCGAGCAAGCCCCCGCAGCGGGTAAGTACGGCTTAGGGAGGTATTCATAAGTAAATTGTTTAAGAGTTCTCTTTTGACAGTGGCCACCGCCGACGATGACAATGAGGTGCCCTCTCGCAACTTTCTCAAACGCCAATCCGTGCTTATTGTGGACTCGAAATCTCGACGAAAACCATTCAGACCAACGCCTGGTGGCAGACGAAAGTAGATTTTTGATGATCGATATAATTTGCATTTAAATAAAAATTGGGAAATGTATTTAAATAATATTATTAAATTTGTTTATATTTCGGAAAGAGCAAATAATAACAAACATTCTTGAAGAAAAAGGCTTTTAAGTTGTTCATGTACACTGAGGGAAAAACGTGTTCAGAAAATAAGATTTTTTCATCTCAAAATAGGAACAGAATGTTCTCACAAATTTTTGAGAAAAAATGTTCCAAATGTTAATGAAATGAGCACAATTCAGCTCACCTCAACCGTATAAGAAAGCCGGCGTCGTTGCGTGCGACAAAGGGCTTGGGCTCTACCCCCAGTCACACAGTGGGCGATTGGGCCTCGCTAGCGGCATTTAATTCAAATTTTAAATTTTGAAAAGCGTTGATTTTTTTCACAAATCGATAACAGATACTTTAATTAGATTTTTGGCGGTTATTTATAAGCTTTCCGATGAGCTGATCAACAGCTGTGAGCTGTCAAACTCAACGTATGTTTCAGCAAGCGCTTTACTAAATTGTTTCTTTTTTGTGCGACTTAATTTCGATTACCTGGGAAATTTACAATCATAACTTATTTTATTAAAAGTTTAGTTTTTTATTAACTTCAAGGTATGTTTTACATAGAAAATCAGTGTTTGTGACCGGTCTATAAATGTGTTGCTTATAAAACGTTGTGGTTATTAAGTGTATTATCAACGAACCCACAGTAGCGCACACCTGTCTTTCGTGGAGTAGCACTTACCAGATTCACCAGGCTTCAGTCTAACTCTTATTTTATCTAAAAGTGTGAATTATTGTGCGTCCAAAATGCCTAATGTGAACTGCTAATACCTGCTATCCTTCAAATTATGGCACTTCTTAGGCACAATGTCGGTAACAAAACGGACACTTTTTTTAAAATGTCACGAAAAAGCGATCCCAACCAAGAAGTTTAGAAGGGTATTTTTTACTGATCTCAAAAACCTTATACTCAGGAGGAGCAGTGAGAGATTGGCAAAAAGCTGCGAAATTTTACTAGTAGGCTTAAGGCCGAAACGCAGATATATGAATATCCATGACACCTAGTGTCCTCACGGTCACTGATCATTCCGCTGAAGTACCACTACAGACCTTAGTGGACCATACTATTGCTAGGTTTAATAAAGCACACCCAGAAAAATGTTAAAACCATATTGAAAATAATAATAAAACCCAATTACCTGCTACCTACAAAAGGGGTTGTGACACATATAGGCAAAAATTTTATGACTTCGATGAAGACATGTTAGACCAATATTTATTTTCAATTTGTATGGTACTATTGATAGTGTTGAGAGGACCGACAGTTTAATGGAAAAATAATCGAACTTCTTCTACTCGATATGGTCGACCAATCAAGGTAATTTGCGAGAAAGAAACAGCAGACTTGTCTCGCAGAGAAATTAAAAAATACCTTTAGATTTGATCGTCAATTTCATATGACCACGCTTGTTGGCAAAACGATCAGTGTCATATTGGAATCCTCTTCGCATTCATGCGGAATCTGTAACGCAACTTGCAAAAATATGAACAATCTAAATTTGGTGAGGAGCAGACACTATAAAACATTTTTCCATTCCAATTGGTACAAGGACTTTCGAAACATAAGCGAGAGCAATATAAGAAAAAAGTCCAGGGGAAAATACAATGGAAGATAAATGCTTTCATAAATAAATGCTTTATTAGTATCTTTCGACTCTTTTATATTTTTATTGTCAAATGGGTCTTTAATTTCGTCTGTAAAAAATATAATTATGGACGAGGATGTTAAGAGCATGCTTTTAATGAAGCATCTGGATAAGCCTGACTCTAATTCCGAAGATTCCGCATAATATTTTATCATTATTATTGATTAATAAAATAAGTTTAATAAAGTTAAAAAAAAATAAAATTTAAAAAGAAAATTTTATATTATAAAAATAAAACAAAAACAATTTTTTTTTCTTAAAAAATTCTATGATTTTTTTCTGAGCAGTGAAAGTTATTGGAAGTTATTAATTAAATGCCGCTAGCGAGGCCCAATCGCCCACTGTGCACTATGGGTAATTTCACGAGTTTGTGAGGCCAAAATTAATAACTCTTAAACGAAGCAAGATATTTAAGTTCGGTTTTTTGCATTGGGCTTATGTAACCATTACGTAATTGAATTAGGAAGAAGGTGGGCTTGGCACCGCCCCCTTTCTGAATAAATAAACATTTTTTTACATGGAATAGCAAATATTGGGATAGTTTTTTTTCTGTATTTATTTGTCAAAAGTAGGCGTGGCACGCCTTTAAGGCGAAGAAAAATCTTTTAAGATACAGCTGTGTAGAGGACTTAATCCGTACTTTAAGTGGCTGAGGATTGGCAAAAACTTTGCACACTTGAAAAGTTTGTTTTTAAGAAAATCCGAAGGTTTGGATCCGCAAATTGGGCAAGCTTGAGATGACCTGGTGTCCGTCAACACATTTAACACCTAGCCATCAATAACCGTTATATATAGCTGAAACTTAATGTAAACCATCTTTCCGCTTTGCAAAACAATTTTGCATGGTATCAAGTAGATATTTGCTCTTTAAAATATTGATCTTCCTTTAAAATGTAGTCGTTGCTCTCTTTGAGGAATTCCAGCTTCAACGGTCGACAAAATCGAATGGATTGTGGTGTGCGATTGTTCCATAATTAAGGGTAAGGGAGTGAATGTTGTAGTAAATATACTTGAGTCATATCCAGAATGTTGTCCTTCTAAAGATCTTTGATTATAGTTGGATAGCTTAAAATAAGATCTGCCGATAAAAACTCTGTACCCTGATCTTGCAAAATGTTTTCAACAACGTCTTCTTGCAAATCAACGAGCCGACTAGCTGTGTGTGCCAAAAGACTTTGAAGCGATACTTCTGCTTTTGTATCACTTATTATAATATCTACGGGGCGGCATTTTTTTTTGCTCAGCCAGCCTCCGTTTTGAACTTTGGACTCAGTGTGCAGCCAACGGCCGCCGCTCTGGAACAAAAGACCAAAAATGTTTGTTTATACAGCGGAGGCCACACACTTACAAAGGGGAATGGCTGTCTTAAGCTGTCTTTTTGGTGTTTTGCGCGCAAAGCTGCCTTTGGAATTCCCAAAAAGTTTTGCCGTCGCGGGCATGGAGAGACTGCTGTTTGGACAGACATTTCAGGCTCAAGTTCGCTGATGAGTGAGGTTGGTCCCTCATGAAACGTCGTCCGATCAACCTGATGCCTCCTTTGTTGTGTTGTGTGCCTCTGTTTAAAGTTATGTCAATAACATAGCTAGACCTCGAGCCAGTAAAAACTGCAAGTTAAGAGTATAAAGGTCGTTAACAGTCATAAAGGAACCATCTTTAGTTAACGATTTGCACTGATAAATATTTCAAATTGGAGACTTTCAGAAAATGGGTTTTGGCCTCACAAACTCGTGAAATTACCCATAGTGCTTTGTAGTCAGTCCCGGAAAGTTTTTATTTATTTAATAAAAATAGGGGAAAGTTAACTTCGGCTCGGCCGAAGTTTTGTATACCCTTGCAACTTTCGACCAAACTTGGTGAAATCATGGAAAAGCATAATACACTGTCATTTACGAAATTTGGAAGCGGTCCCATTTAGAACAAAAAAGTTTTCCTCGCTCGAACTAGTTTTCCGATCGATCGTTCCTATGGGAGCTATATGCTATAGTCATCCGATTTCGACAAAACTTTGTAGAATTGAGTAAAAGTATATAAAACAAGTGTAAGCCAATGATACCGACTCATTAAAAACAAAAAAGTTTTTCTCACTAGAACTAGTTTTTCGACCGATCGTTCCTATGGCAGCTATATGCTATAGTCATCCGATTTCGACCAAACTTATTGAAATCATGGGAAGGGATAGTAAATTAAGAAATGCGTACTTTGGAGGCGTTTCCATTAAAAACAAAAAAGGTTTTCTCACTAAAACTAGTTTTTCGACCGATCGTTCCTATGACAGCTATATGCTATAGTCATCCGATCCGGCCGGTTCCGACAAATGTGTAGCGTAATTGTACCAAAAAACTTCGTGCAAAGTTTGGTGAGGATAGCTTTAAAACAGACGGACGGACGAACAGACGGACAGGGCTAAATCAACGCAGCTCGTCATGCTGATCAAGAAAATATATACTTTATGTGGTCAGAGATGCTTCCTTCAATGCGTTACAAACATCCGCACAATTTTATAGTACCCTCTGCAAGGGTATAAAAACCGAGTACCAAAATAATTGAGAGTAATAGGTACAATTAAGCAGCGTTCAGTAGGCTTTGACTTTAAGTAGAAATATAGTATGTAACCTTTACTGGGCGTTTGGCTTGTTCATTTATTGTTCAACCTTACTGGTAACAACATCCGAATTTTATTTAATTTACTATTAATTTTTTTTTTTTACTTGCCTTTGCATTAATTCAATGGTGTGTTCCACATAAGTTTCCTTCTTAATTTAAATATTTTCATTCCCCTCAATTAACAAAATATATATATATATCGAAGAAGTATCATAGCTGGTCTTGGGATTGTTCATTATCCAGCTTAATTTATTTTTAACTATTGTTTCGGAACGATGTGTCCCGTGCTGTGCCTTAGTCGAGACTGAACTACATTGCCTTGTTATACTTGTCCTCGCATCTTGTTTAGTTTTACCCAATTACATAAGAATCCCAGCACATTTGGGCCACATGAGTCTAAATCAGACTAAAAGGACTAGCCTTCCGTAACTAATTTAGACACATACCACGTTATTATAATTATTCCTTTATTTAACATTAGTTATATCGAATTGTGTTTTATAATATTAATCTCTGACACGGCCTTCCTGACATTAACACGACTTCATGTGTCTAGTAACATCTAGTTAATGGGCGTATTCAGCAGATAAATTCGATTTCCGATTACTGATTTATGATTACCGATTTTACCTGCTGAATACAGTGATTGCCGATTGCGATTGATAAATTTGACAATCATGATTGCTGAGATGGAATCATTTAAAAGGTATGATTGGTGAGACCATTAGCGGATCGTACGGCCAACTGTTTACCCCATAACTGGAAATGAACTGACAAAATTGCAGAGTTAAAAGCCTTCCAAAATGTTAACCAAATTTTTCATAGTTGGAATGTATTTTTAAACTTATCAATCAGTGTTATTCAGCAGAGAATCATAAGCAATCGCAAATCGTAAATCAGTAATCGGAAATCGGATTTACCTGCTGAATGCGCCCAATGACTTGTTTTACTCGGGTATTACACATTGAATCAAAAACGACAGCTTTCTTATCAACCAAATATTACAGTTACATTTTCTGAAATTTCCCTTAATTTTTTTATACCATTGCAGAGGGTATTATAAAATTGTGCAGACGTTTTTAACGCATTGAAGGAAGCATCTCAGACCACATAAAGTATATATATTCTTGATCAGCATGACGAGCTGAGTTGATTTAGCCCTGTCCGTCTGTTCGTCTGTCCGTCTGTCTGTTTCTATGCTATCCCCTCCATCAGTTTTAAAGCTATCCTCACCAAATTTGCAAGAAGTCTTTTGGTACATATACGCTGCACATTTGTCGGAACCGGCCGGATCGGATGACTATAGCATATAGCTGTAGTATGAATGATCGGTCGAAAAAGAAGTTCTTGTGAGAAAAACTTTATCTTTTAATTGGGATCGCCTCTGAATTTCAAGTCGTTTTTGCGTTATGAGCTCGAGCGGAGTCTTGTTGAAGGGTCCACGGCTTGTTTGCCAACAATATCGTGTTGAGAGGCTTCATAACCTTTTCCAAAGCGTCCGATTGATACACTTTCGACAAAGTTTTGACTCCTTTTTCACAAAAATGTAGCTTGGTGACTCCATCATCGCCGACTCCACACCAAACCATCACATAAGTCGAATGGTGAACTTTCGGAATGAGCTCGGACGCTTGATTTGATGACAAGGCATTTTGTTTGTTGTTGTGAAAGTTTTCTCGTCAGTAAACAGGATTCGTCTGTGGGCATTGTTCACGCACTGGCAACGCAACGCTTTTGATTTAGTCCTGCGTTTTTATTTCAATGCTGTTGTGAGCTGTCCTTGCTGATGTTCATCTCACGAGACATCTTTTTCTGCTTGTGCGGTGAATTTTGACGAATTCGATTTGGCACTGCTTTGATGGCTTGTGGAGTTCACACAGTGCGCGGACGGCCGGATTTCGCGCGGTCTTTTATTCTATCAGTATCCTCAAAAAGTACAATTCACAAAGTTTTGGTGATTTCCAGTGGGCGCAACATCCGAAAGATTTCACCGTTTTCGTAGCCGCATTTAAGCAGGCCAATTACGACAACACGATTTTCGAGCCAGACCCAACCTTTTGATGCGTATTCTAGCATAAGCGTCACTTGTCAAATAGCCGTCAAGTTGGAGTGGATGCCTTCAATAGTTCTCAAGAACGAGTGTGTTCAATACGGGTACCAAAACAATTGCAACAACTAGGTATCTATAATTAACCAAGTTCAATACCACCCTGAAGTTCAGCTGCACCGGTGCGACATTAACGAATTCTCTAACTCTTCGTAGTGAGTACTCGATACCAGACCAACCTAACGAATTTTGTAAGGGAATGTCCGGAAAACGTACCGATCGGTACGACCATGCATTACCAGTCGTTAGTGTGGTGATGGGTGCACAATACTATATAGTTCACGTATTAGACTAGCGCTGTGATGCATTACCTGTCGTTAACGACGCGACTGACGCTCTGTGATGTATCAGGTCTTTAGGCCTGGTAGTGCCTTGACACCAGCTGAACTACAGGACAAGCTTACGAAAGTAACAATATTTTGTAACTTAAATCAAGCTCAGTGTCCTCTTAGTCAAGTAACATAAACTCAAAATAAGAACAGGCAGGTCACTCTATGAATTCTAATCTGCATTTCTCTTTATCCTGTCTTACTTACGCAACCACTTGAATTGTTGCATAAACCATAAACATAACAAAAGCTGCCCAGCTGCAAGTTTTACCAAAGTCTGAGCTACAAATCGAAATCCTCTTTGGAGCGATTTAATATCTGAGCAACCCCCCAACCCCTTAGTCCTGTCTCTGTGCTAGATAAATGTCAACGGTTTCAGTCAAATGACATAACAAATAGCTGTCCAGGCGATGCAACTCCAGCTCCAACGACGAAGAGAAAGAACAGAGTAAACAGAATTTACTACTCCAAGAACAGCGAGTAAATGAAGTGCAAAGTGGAGCGAACTGCAGACCGCGACTGTTGCCAGAGAAATGACCTTTCAAAAATTGTTTACACCACTGGAAATACTTGAAGCGATGGGCAATCAACGCTGCAAGTCTGATGATCCATGACCCTGTGGCCGGAAGTACAGGCGGTGGCAACTGGACTGGGACGGGTGGATCTACGCTGTGTGTGTGTCAACTAAATGTCAACATAGGCAACATAAACCACAGAAGCTAAGAAAAGGGAAACTCGAAAAGAGATGCCATTGAGACTGCATAACAAAAACCCAGACCAATCGCCTCTGGGCAGAATAACACAAAGAAATAGACGGCACACGGCCGGACTCTGGCATTGGCCCTGGCCACACAGCGTTTGTATGGGGAAAGTCAAGGATAATAATGGCCAACCTGCAGCCAGTGCAATGTCATCAAAAGAAGCGCTTAACATTGGAATGTCGTGGTCTGCGGTTGACGCCAGAGTTGAGTTGCCGCCTGTCCTTGGTCGCCAGCGTTGGCTGTGGTTATTGCATTGACTACTGTATCAACCGACGGCTCTTTGTCCGTCAGCAGATGAATGGAGCAAGTTGCCAGCTTAAATGAAATTTTTTAATTATTTTTTTTTATAGTGAAGAAAAACGGAAAATGGTTTCTATGGAAGTTGATTAAAGCAGTTGATAAAGTTAATCCAAGCAGATATTTCCATAAACTCATTTAAGCTTTATTCAATAAATTCACAGCAGATTTTAAGGGATAAACAAAGTAATTTATTGCTGCTAATTAATTTTTAAAAGTTTGCACTGGATATTGTGGCTCAGAGTGGACGGAGATTTACGGGTTAAGTGCGCTTTCTACGAGGGCAAAAACCATGATAAATTTTAACAACAAAAATTCAGAAATCGTAAATTACCATCATCACATATTTTTACTCAGCTCTGTTCACTTCAAAAGACTTTGGCTGTGATTGAGCAAATATCATTAATAAGTCTGACTCTAACCCTTTTCATAAGGGGGGAACGGAAGACCGTTTCTCTTTTCTCATGACGGAGGATAATCAGAGCCAGCAGTTGAGTTGAGATTGACTCCCTCTTTTTATGAATTTTTGCAGACGAAGCGGAACGGTTAAGCAAATGCTGCGACCCCTGCATTTGGGGAATGCAAGTGGATGAACCGGAATCTCTAAGGGTTGATGGAAAATTTATAGCGAAAAATCAAAAGAAAGCTGGCAAATTGGGTCACCTTGGATCCTTAAAAGGGCTATATCTTTGTAACAATACTTGGCCGGGGTTTAGCTCATTGGGGCCAGGTGTTACAGAATTATGCTGTACATAAATTTCCCTTGAGTCCTCCCAGAAAGAACAAGAATAGCGTCTCAATCGAGTCTTCACTGTATGAATTTATTCAGGTGATAGTTTTATTTAACTTAATGCTATAGCGATAATAGAGGAGAACACCCTCTCGGTGGCGGGTTTCCGTTGGTGACGCGATACAGATGTTGAGTGCCCTTGAGGAGCCTCGATATGATGTGTCGCTTACTTCCTGCGTCAGGGAGTAGAGCTTGGTTGGCCGTAGTGGTGTACTTCATGCCCTGAGGTCGGTTGCGTGGGGCGATCCAAGGGACAATTTCCAATATTAGTACAGAGTCGAAGGGTGGACACTCTGAGGCCACAAGAGGATTAGGTGGACAGATGCAACGCGCACTCTGAGAACACGAGAGAAATATGTGGACTGATGCAAGGCGTACTCTGAGACCACTTTACCCCGATATTGACGGTTTTACCTTGCTCACGTCGAGGTCTGATCGAGAAGTCTCCTTTTCTGGGGTGCAAGGCCGGCTCTGCCAAGAATCCCTAACGCGATCCTTAACGCGTTCGGTCATTTTGCTTGATCGCTTATCAATCACAATCGATAGCGCCTTTTTTGAAATAATCAATATATATAAAACTATTCAACCTGACTGACTGACTGGTGACCGTCCCACAGGACAAACCATAATAGATAGAAATTTTTTACAGTAGTTTTATCTTATGCTGAAAGAGAGTACTAAGAAACGGTTTTGGAAAATTCTGTCGGGAGATGTGGAAAATTCAAAGAAAACAGTTGAATGCAACTTTTTTGATTTTCATCCGATCAGGCTCAAATTTATTTTCAGAGATCTATAAGAAAATTTTACTATGACTGCATACTAATTTTTCGGAAAATTCACCCCTCTTGGTGGAAATTGGGTGGTAAAGGTTGAATGGGTTTAATTTTAGTTCCCAGCGATTAGCTCCAAGTTCGTTTTCAAAGTTACTCATTAAAAATATGATCAGCGTGACTTTAAACTTTTGGAAAATCTACCCCCAAAGTCGGAAAATGGTCGGGAAACTGCTGTATGCAACTTTTTCATATATCATCGGATTGGGGTCAAACTCATTTTCAAAGATCTACATAAAAATTCAACAATGACTGCATACTAATTTTCCGGAAAATTCACCACCCTTGGTGGAAATTGGGTGGTAAAAGTTATATGGGTTGAGTTTTAGTTCCCGGCGATTAGCACAAAGTTCGTTTTCAAAGTTACTCATAAAAAAATATGATCAACGTGACTTTCAACCTTTGGAAAATCTACCACAAAGTCGGAAAATGGTCAGAAAACTGTTGTATGCAACTTTTTAGCTTATCATCCGATCAGGCTCAAATTTATTTCCAGAGATCTATATGAAAATTTAACTATAACAGCATACTAATTTTCCGGAAAATTCACTCCCCTTGATGTAAATTGGGTGGTAAAGGTTGTATGGGTTGAATCTTAGTTTCCAGCGATTAGTTGCAAACTCATTTTCAAAGCTACTCATAAAAAAATATGATCAACGTGACTTTCAACTTTTGGAAAGTCTTCCCCAAAAGTCGGAAAATGGGCGGAAAACTGTTGTAATCAAATTTTTTGTTTATCATCCGATCGGGCTTAAATTCATTCTCAAAGATCTATATGGAAATTCAACAATGACTGCATACCAGTCTTCTGGTAAATCTACCCCTCTTGGCGGAAATTGGTGGGTAAAGGTTGAGTGGGTTGAAGATATCTGGATTATAAAGGTATTCAGTTCAACGCGGGCTGCCGTTTTCCATTGTACTTGGTTGTGTGCGGGACCTGGTTGTGGAGGTGGCCCTGGAGGTATACCTGGAGGTGGATAATGGTCGAGTAACCGCGATATTTGGTAAATTTTTGGCTTTAGTGAAACTTAGTGGAATGTTGGACGCTTTCCCGGGAAGGTTTGTAAGTTGAAGAAATGGGCGGAAAATGGTGCTCAAACCGCGAAATTTGATTGCAATGCAACTTTGAGGAATGGTTGGAGAACTGGTAAAAAATATCCCAAAATGTGTGTTCAAGGCCAATCCTTATTTTTGGGCCGATCTTTATCAAATTTTGTTTGTAAGCCTTAATTTTTAAAAGTCCACCTCCAAGATCGGAAATGACAGGTGAGACTTTTTTTTTTTTTTAAACGCGGGCGTGGTATAAGAGTTAATCTGTGCTTTGAGCCGATGTATGTAAGATACGGTCAAATTTTTTCCAATTTGTGAAATCCACTTCCAAGACGGAAAAGAAAAACCGTTACCGATATCGCTTGAAACAGCTTAACTGACGGCGGCGTAGCGAAGCAAGCCGAGTTATTTGCTAGTAATTCAAATTTATGGAGCGTCACATCTTCTAAAGAATTTCGCACAGAAAAAAAATATCAAATCGGCCTTCATCTGCAAAAATATTAATTCCAATATAAATTTTACCCTATAATCGGGTGTGTCCTAGAAATCTCTAGAGACTTGTGTATAAACGGTTCGGTGCCTTGTTATATGAAGTGTCTTTAAAATGCTAGGCTATTAGATCAAAGGACAAAAGTTGAGAGACTTGAAACCGACTGCTCAAGGCAAAACAGAATTGATGCGATCGGTTTTCCTTCCCTAAAATCTAGTAGCCGGCATTTCTCTTGCCACTTTACATATAAAGTCCTCATAGTTAAGTTAAAAATCTCTTCTTTTATACGAAAGTCTCTAGAGATTTCCTGCACACACGAGTATATTTTCATATAAAAAGGGTATTATTTACTCCTAAATATAGGGACTCGATCATATCATTTTGGTATTTTTGCAGATGAAGCCCGACTTGTTACTTAAAATACCCGCATGATATGATCTGTTTTTTTGATGTGCGAATTTCAAAAAATCTTTTTAAGGCGATATTCTCAATTATTCAAACTATATAGAAATGTGAAAAAAAAAATCGAGAAAAAAATGTTTGCACATGGAGAATCCCCCCTCAAGAATATCCAGCTTCCGTATAAATCACTCACAAATACTACAACCAGCTTCCTGCTTCACCTCTTCCCAATGATAATCCCATTGTCTGAAATTAAATCCCACAAATCTGAAATCGCCTTGGCTAATTAAGGGTTGTTTACGCTTAATTGCAAAGGAGTGGAATTTCATCTGGCCATTAATTTCGTGCTGCTACTGTTGCCACGCCCATTTTTAAGGCAATTAAGCAATTTCAATCTGTCTTTCTCTCTCTCTTCCGCCCTTGCACGTAAATCAAACGCCCATCGATATGCGAGAAGCAACTAATTTTAAGGCCATTGACTAACAGTCCCTTCGGATAGGGGAAGGGGAGGAACGGAGGCTGTTGAAAAACCGCAAAACAATAAATTTAAATTTCTGCTGCGGCTACGGAAAAGTTTTTTAACTGTGCATAAACTACAATCGTGTGCGTGTGGAAATGCGCGTGGGTGTGTTTGACAGTCACGCAAATAAATGAGCGGAAACGGAAACGGTTTGGGGCAATGCCGGGTGTCCCTCTCTGTCTGTCGGTTTTGGGGAATGATAAATAACGTAATTTCTTTGCAACTTTTCATTCAAATTTTTCGTTACTTTTAAACGCTCTCGTGGAGCTCTCCGCTTGTTTGAATGTTGCTGTTGCTGCTGCTGCTTGTTAAGTAAAATAAATTGCGATTCTGTGTAATAAAAGTCAATCATCATAATTCAATGGCGCGTCGTATTGTGGTACTTCACATTGTTGTTACGACAGCAGCAGCAGCAGCAGAAGAAGTAGAAGCATACGCAACACAAGGACACTCCCTGCAGTCAAGTTTTCTCTGTAACAACATTTGTTCCTGCGGGAATGAAGTTTCAATGGGGATTAAAGTCAATTCTTTCGTTAGATGAAAAAGAAAATTGTTGAGGACCTATTGATCAGGGTATGAGAGTTTTTTTTTACACGGCAACTATATATTTTGGGATATATATTTTTTCTGCAAATCGGTCTTCGTGTTAACGTTTGCATGTAGAGGTTAAGCTTAACAATGTTAAATGGAAGGTGACAAGATTTTCAACAGTTACTAGATTAGGTTTGACGAAAATCGGAATTGGTTAAGCAGCTGAAAACGATTGCTAGTCAAAAAAAGAAGACCTGATCTAGTAGTCACAGACATTCTGCTTACTTTTCATATAAAATTGTGAAAGCCGACTCGGAATTCGGAACAGGGCCGAGTGTCCAAAAGAATAATGAGCTTCGGCACAAATTTAGCTTTTTCTTATCTATATATACACCAAAAATGTTTTGTTGCCTGCTGGGTTCAAATGTCGCTTGCAGCAAGTAGCTTCATTCCGAGAGTTGTCAACATTGTTCCAGTTTATCAGGCTAACATTAGTATCGTCAATGGTGTCCTTAACATCTCAAGAGATTTTAATATAATCGATTAAATTTCACACTAAACTTGAATGACCTTTTAAGTGAAGTGACAAGAAAAAGTTCAATTACTGATAAGGAAGAACCACTTCCCTTTGAAGAGTTGGCTTAAATTTTCTTCACACTTAACATTTGATCTAGTTAACGAGCATACTAGTATCACTTCCCATATGAAAACAATGGCCGTGTTCGCTGAGCAGGTATCAGAAAGAAACTATACATCGAATAGTTTCAGCTGATTGAAGTGATACTATTTTGGCCTATAACTTAATGTTAAACGCAAATCTTAACAAACTACACAAGTACCGTATACAAGAAGAAGTAAGCTTTTTAACCAGAGAAGATAGCAAACGTTCCTAATGTAATTTCGGGTGCTGAAATTTGCCGGTGATGTTGTGGGCCGAAATTACATGAACGCCAGTTCTTGGTTTAATTGGAAAAAGAGACCCAATTTTGAAAAGAAAATAATGACTTAACGCCCTTACTTCTGCACGCTGCAACAGGAGGTCTTCAAATCACTTCTCATAGGGATGCTTTGCAACCCATTCGGACTTTGCAGCATGTGGTTCCCAAGAGAAAGCCATTTTCATACTTATTTTTACGAGGAAAAGTCACTACATAAATATTTTAGTATGATAGAAGTTAAAAAATCTGTATGAAATGGTCACTACATTCTTTTTTCATGTGCTTAGAAGGCAAAAAGTCACGTTAGCATGAAATCGTGCCTTCTCTGGGTTGTGCCTTTGTCATGCGTAAGCAAAAACAAAGAACGAAATGAAAAACTCGATCGATTTCCGAACGCAGATGCCCTCCAGGCATACAGTCTGCCGAGGCACATATCCGCTCAAGATGTACAATCGATTCCTCCGATTAAGCGCAGAGAACCGATTACAGACAGTGTTTATTAACGAGTACTGTTCTAACTGCTTCTGTCACGGTGACCACCACAATCTCCTCCACGTGCAAGATTGTGAAAACCTTATAAAAACACATAAGGTAATTTTGCAAATTTCGCGGTTTTTGGACCTTAGAAATCTTCGCGTGCAAGCGTCCAACCATTGCACATAGTTTCTTTGCAATCGAACATTTTGCAAATTTCGCGGTTTTTGGACCATTTCAGCCCATTTCTTCTACTTGGAAACCTTCGAGGGCAAGCTTCGAACCATTCCCCAAAGTTTTACCGAAACCGTTAAATTTGCCATTTTCGCGGTTTTTGGACAATTTTACGCGAATTTCTTTAACTTAGAAACCCTCCCGGCAAGCGTTCAATTCATTCCCCAAAGTATCATTGCAATCGGATGAACTGTATAATTTTGCAAGTTTCGTGGTTTTTGGACCATATCACAGACATGAAACCAGCAATCCAAATATTAAAATATGAGAATTGCCAATATTTGTAAGTATTTAAATTATCACCCAATGCATTATTGTTTGTAGAATTTAATATTTATTTTGATCTTCCAGAGAAGGGGATTGCGGCTGAATAAAAATCGTACGAGTGGCATTCATAGGAGAAATATGAACTTCAGCAAACGAGGCAAAGACAGGGTGCACCAGCGAAAGTAACATTATAAATAACTAGTTTATTTACCTATATTTCAACAAGAAAGTCGGTAAAGCCCGGCAACAACATACTCTGTACCTGTGAAGTGTTGCCCATCACCGTTGCGACCGGTGCTGCCCATAATTGTTTGTTTTCCTTATAACTAGACAACCGTTCATCCGATCTTTACCATTTTTTTGGCGGATCGAAAAATAATCCTGACTACTACATATGTCCAGAAGGAACGAACCTTCTTTCTATAAAACTGTGGGAGATATTATGTTTTTTCCAATTTGCGGGGGCGGGATCTGCCTGAAAGTTTACAAGCATATGTCCCATAAATGTCAAACCTTTATCTCATACCATCTCTGAAATCTGTTTGTTCATACGGTCAGACAGAGAGACAGACAGACGGACTGACGGACATGGCTAAATCGGCTCGGCAGTTGATGCAGATCAAGAATATATATACTTTATGGGGTCGGAGATGATTCCTTCTGGCTGTTACATACTTTTGCACAAACTTATTATACTCAGTGTATCTCTGGTACAGAGCAAAAAATAATAACAATTTGATTGCCCTAAATTTCTATAAATTTGGTTTTGTTTCATATTTCATCAAAAATCACGTGTCTAGCTGTTTTCATGCCATCTTAAACGGGCAAAAGAAGTTTATTACAACATTATTTTTAAGCAGTGAACGCTCACCCATGAAAGATTTTCGTGTACATCTGGAACTTTTTTGAAAGAAATTTGAAGGGAGTCCCGCCAATTACAAATTTAAAGAACAAAAAAAAATGATAAAATACGTTCTCAAAGGTGCTTTTGTTTGGTTTACGCCGTTAATAAAAGGGAAGTTTTCAGCTTTGGGAACTACTTCTTCTAAAAGAAAGATGTGCTTTTTCATGGTGTCAAGCATCGACTGGGAAGTCATTATTATCAGAAAGCGAGACAGATGAATCCTCTGTCACACAACCAAACCAAATTTAGGGACCACATCTAAAAGAAGAGTTTATGCCAAAAATAAGGGCAAACAAAAAAACACAGTCACTGGCTAAAAGTTTCAATCGTAAGGAAATTTGGTTTTGGAGCAGACTATAGCGCAGCTTAGTACCCCAGTATTTGGTCCCTTGTTTTTATGTTCTAATGATATTCCTCAAGTGCTTTCGTTTCAACTGGCCTTATGTACGCTGACGATCTCAAGCTATGCCTCAATCAACGATCCAACTTCTCCACTCATTACAAAGTGATCAAACGTGCCTGGTGCCTACGAATCGCCTTCCCTTAATATTACCATGTAATTTATGACCTTTCTTCCAAGCCGTATCTATGAATCGCCATAATAAGGATTCGTTAAACCGTATTTTTAAAGTCGATGATTTGGGTATTCTGTTTGAACCCGATTAAGCTTTAACAGTCACATTTCAGTTATGTGCAATAAGGCTAAAAGTGAACTTGGATTTATCAAGAGATGGTCCAAAAAAATTTATGATCCCTACCTACCAAACACTTTACGCCCCTGGTCCGACCAAATCTGGAATATTGCTCCTGTCTTTGGTCTCCCAATATCTGACAACCAAATCAATGGAATCGGTTCAGAAGCAGTTTCTGATTTTTGCCCTTCGATCTAAACTAAACTTTTACTATCACTTTTTTATCGATTACTCACTTAAATGTTAAAAACGCCTGTCATTTCTTTACTGAAAAACCCAGAAACTAGTCACCACCTTTATTGACCAGCTGGCTTCAGCCAATACTTAGTCCCACCGTTGATCGTTATTTCTGGATTCTCATTTACATTTTGTAATTTTATATTCGTTTGACTGAACATTGTTAAACCTTCACAATAAATAAATAAAAACCATCCCAAACTATTGTCAAATCAGCTGTTTGTTTGATTTTTCCCTAATCAACTCACACTTGACTCCAGGATCAGAATTTCTTTAAGGATAGTTGTCAGTTTATAACTTATGATCATATCTTTCAATCCTCTTAAATCAAGCCCTTTCATGTTTTTATTCATGACTATTTTTCACCACTTTTTATAAACGGTAAAATCAGACCAAAATCAAATCTTCTTCTTGTTCTTTCTTGTATAACTGGTGTTTTTTTATCTTATTGAGCTTTTCAGATAGGATTTGGCGGCTAATTGATATAATTACAGACGGAAGGAGATGCTGATCAAGATATA
Organism: Lordiphosa collinella; assembly: GCA_018904265.1. Classification (NCBI taxonomy): domain Eukaryota; kingdom Metazoa; phylum Arthropoda; class Insecta; order Diptera; family Drosophilidae; genus Lordiphosa; species Lordiphosa collinella. The sequence continues at coordinate 871,332 of JAEIFV010000014.1, forward strand.
TAAACTTTATATGGGTTGATATGATTCCTTCTCCTTGTTATATATGTACGTTTGCACAACTTGATGACCCCTTTTACCCAATTGGTACAACAGTGACTCAGTCTTTCCCAACAGTGCCCGTAAGTTTAGCCCTTATGTTTCAAATAATTTTGAGTGTGTACCTTATGAGTTCAGTCACTTCCTTTTTCTTTTGGGTTAGCATCTGCACACTTGAATACTTCTTTTGCAATTCCAATTACATTCGTTTTAAATAATTGTAAAATTAATGTCTCTTACAAGCTTAAGTAATTTTTCATAAAAATTTATTAACCCGAGTTAAACTCGGCTTGAAATTAAAGTTACAAAAACGCCTAAATGCCGCTGCCTCCTCTAAACGGAAAAAAATTTAACTACGTACAAAATGCGTTGAATATATTGGCTAAGCATAAATCTTGTCTCTCTTTTCGTTGTTCTCGTTCGGTTCTTGGGTGCGTTAACTTAAAGGAATTTACCAAAGGGGCGGCATATTTGTGTTTTTACTCCCTCACAGCTGCATAAACCATTAATTATGGCATATCGATTGAACCAAACACAAGCAGCACTTTGAGTACTTTTTATTGGTAGAAATGAACTTGTAAAGCAACTTAACCATCCATAAAGCACACCGTATGATTGGGAAATTCCTGACCACATAAGCCCGAGATTTCATTAAAATACGGATAATCTGCTGGGCAATTTTCCACACGTAACGAGCGTTGATTGTGACACACGGTGTACGCTTGGCAGCCCGTATCAATGGTTGTAACCAAAGCTGCTTCCAAATTGCCACAACGATCATAGGGACAGCTGTACGATTCGGGTAAGGCACACTGTTGACTCCACCACTGAAAATGTGTACCCAAGGGACAACTCTGCCATTTGCCTATGGCAAACTGTGAGCGGCACAGATAATAGCCATGACAGGTGAGGGCATCTGAAATGAACTGAACATCAGAGCGATCACCTTGATAATACTTCGAGCATATATAAGCATCGGTTAGAGGAGGTGAATCCAAATCCTCGTCTGCATGAACACAATTTGTAGAAGGTGTAGACTGACAACGTTCTGACTGGCTATTGAAGTAACGACCAGCCGAACAACGCTGTCTTCTGGCCAAACCATTCTGGCATAGCCAGTATTCATGGCAGTTCTTCGGCTCCCGCAACAGACTACCATTCTTGAGAGTGGCGCACCTAGAGTGCTGCGGGCAACCATTCACCTGGCTAACACATCTCTGCAGTTGATTGCTATATACTTGACCTGCTGAGCAACGGAGTTGCACTCTCTTATCGTCCCAATCGCTGTCACATTTTCGGTAAACGCTGCAGTTGATAGGATCAGCTACATAATCTGATGGTTGCCTCAAGGCACATAATTCCGTTTGGACGGGTGAGCAGTTTACAGCGTTGGCTTTCTTACAGTTGCCATCACGAAAATCGTAAAGCAAACCATTGTGACAGCGCCCATGAGAAATGAGTCTATTATCCTGACAGTAACCCCAACTTTGACAATCCTTGGCATCACCGATGTAGCCAGTACCAGACCAGTGGTAGCAGGTGTCCTCCATAGAATAGCCACTGGTGTAGCTACAGACGGAAAGCAGAACAGCCATTGAATGGGCAAGAGCAGCTGCAGTGAACGATTTTTAGTCAACTGCCTAACCCGTATGTAGTCTTTTCTACCTCTTCTCATTATGCCTTTGGGGTGCAAGAAACAACTAAGAAGAGTAAAAAGAGAAGTAAATCTTTTATACCACAAAAATTTATCGAACATTCTAATTAACCACAACTTGTATTGTTTACGATAAGAGCCCCAAAAATTGATATTGAAACAGAAATTAGAAATGAAGTGGAAGCATATCTAGAGATAAGAAAACAATTGATAAGTGAAACTTCAAGGCAGAAGAAGTAGAGCAATGGAATTTGTCTAACAAGTTTGCAGATTGAAAGCAGAAAAGACTTATCAGGGGTAACTTTAACTCTTTGCCAGTCTTTAAGAACTCCTCGATCTCCAAAGTTTATCCCTGGCATTATCCATCACTATTTTAACTGTCATCTTCTAAGTATCTGCTAGCTACTTTCCTGCATTTTGTTGATTCATGCCCAAAACTACTGGCGAAATTCAACTTTATCCACCAGCCAAAAAGCCAACTGGCTTCAGATGTCAAGGCGGCAAGGAAAAAGTGCTTCACTAATGCATGGCGAAATTCACTTATCTAGGTATATCAAAAAATATGACACACATACATACACACACGTCCATATATGTGGGAGACGTTGGTGTGTTCCTTGCATTGTTCGTTGTTCCATTCAGTGGTGGACGGGGGGGGCGGCAGGAAGCGGGTGAGTGAGAGTTGAGTGGCTTGTCGCCCCGTCAGGAAGGCAATGTAAACTGCTTAGCATATCGGCTGGTTGCATTTATTGACATTTTATGCTTAAGGACATACTTAATATCCTCAACGTGCTGTCTGCTGACTTTCTTACACCCCCGAGCCATGTAATGGTTTCACGTTCAAGAAACTATACCATGAAAATTAAGTGAACATGTACTGTGGGCCTAAAAATGCAGGAACCAATACCATATTTTCTGTTCAATTGAACTACGTGGGCAAAATAATGAAAAAGGAGAATTCTTGACTGCCCAAGATCAAAGCTAAGCAGCTTCAGAACGAAAGGTCTCAGTTTATTGAAAGATCTGCTGCTACAGTACACCGGGAAAACAGGAAAATTAGCTACACGCCGCATGTAGAAACGGCAATCGAAAGCGAAGCGTGGCATATAGAATGCTACATGTCGCAATAAAAAATAGGGGAAAGTTAACTTCGGCTCTGCCGAAGTTTTGTATACCCTTGCAGTTTGTTTTCTAAATAAGACTACTTTTCGGACCTTACTTTTCTATGGGGGCTATACTATATAGAAGTCCGATTTCGACCAAACTTAGTGCAATCATGGAAAAGCATAACAAACTGTTAATTACGAAATTTGGAGGAGATCCCAATTAAACCAAAAAGTTTTTCTCACTAGAACTTCTTTTTTGACCGATCATTCATACTGCAGCTATATGCTATAGTCATCCGATTTTGACCAAACTTTGTAGAATCGTGTGGGAGCATATAAAATAAACGCATGCCAATTTTGAGGACATTTCTATTGAAAACAAAAAAGCTTGGCGAACTATGACTACTTTTCAGACTATACTTTTCTATGACAGCCATACTATATAGATGTCCGATCTCTACCAAATTTGATGAAATCATGGAAAAGCATAGTAAACTAAGAAATACAAAGTTTGGAGGCGTTTCAATTGAAAACAAAAAAGTTTTTCTCACTAAAACTAGTTTTTCGACCGATAGTTCCTATGACAGCTATATGCTATAGTCATTCGATCTGGCCGGTTCCGACAAATGTGCAGCGTATTTGTACCAAAAGACTTCGTGCAAAGTTTGGTGAGGATAGCTTAAAAACTGACGGAGGAGATAGCATAGAAACAGACAGACGGACAGGGCTAAATCAACTCAGCTCGTCATGCTGATCAAGAATATATACACTTTATGTGGTCGGAGATGCTTCCTTCTATGCATTACAAACAGCAGGACAGTTTTATAGTACTCTCTGCAAGGGTATAAAAAATCGACTTTTTCAAACGTCTAGGTGTATAACTCCACTTAAAAGGTGACACTCCGTATGAGTAAAATATAAAACTTTCTCGTTAAATATACACCACAAACTGGCAAATGGGGCTCCGATTTGACCTTAAATTTTCCATACAAAAAAGTGTCTTAGAATATTCAGATTAGCTAAGTCATGTGTCGGTTGATTTCCAAAGGTGTAAAGCTGTCATATGTCATGTATCACCCTCAGATTTATCCCCAGAGTCGAAAAGCGTCTGTTTATCACTCATCGTCTCAATCTCATCGGTCAACTTGCCCTTCTATTATTTTACCATTCGACCAAAAATACTGCTGTATTGCTGCTGCCTTCAAACAGAATCAGAAATTGATTTAATTTTAAAGAAGAGAATAAAATGTATTTAATGATCTGAAGCATAATCCTTCCTTAAATTAAGATTCGCAATTCTTGAAGTTACGGTTTAACGCAGCACTTATATTGCAAATACTTTTATAACGATAGTAATAAAAACTAAAATATGTAAACACGGTTAACATACATCATGACGTTACGTTAATACATAGTAATAAATATGTAAAAACTCAATCATAATGGGACTCCATGCCTTAGACTTTGTTCAATTCGCTCCTGTAGAATTTGAGACATGATGTCTTGCGCTTCTCTTTGAAATCCAACGGATTCAGATCCGGGCAACATTTATAGGTACTCCAGTGTTTATTCGGCACATATTCCAGCTTGCGCACAAACTCCTCGGTATGAGTTTGAACCTTTGCGACGAACTGTTTGAATGTCTCAAAGGTGAGCTTCCGAAAGCGCGGGCACTTGACGTCATGGTGATGGGGCGCTCCCCGGCAGAGCACCCAGTAGCGTTCGACGGCCTTTTCCTTGCTATAGTGTTCAAGAATCGGACAGCCGCTCTGCCGCGTGGGCCTGGCACTGGCAATGGTCGCCTGGTAATATTTGACCGAGTCCCACAGCCATAAGGTTATATCGCGCGACTTCCTCACCTCGTCCAGAAAATCGTTTTCAGTTACCTGCGACAGGGAGCGACGCAGCCAGGGTGAAATGTGGCGAAATCGTACCGAGGACATGACCAGACGTAAGTCCTCCTTGCGCTTGGGCCAGTCAAATTCCAGCCAGAGCAACACGCTGAAGAAAACCTCATCCTCGCTGTTGACACCAATCGTGTCGAGTCTGAGTAAGTAGGCCACCTCATTGGCCTCCATGTTGAGAAAACTCTTGGGAGCCGACAAAGGAAATGAAGATCTTGCGCATGCGAGACATCATTAATGCCATCAAGTCCTCACAGCGAAACTTACGTGCGCTGCGATAGGTCAGGTAGGCGTTCTGCTCCCACAAACCCTGGTCGCAGCTCTGCGAGAAGTTGTACCAACATTGTGAGACCAGCTCTTTCATTTGCAGATACTCTGCAGCTACGAACAACTGCACCAACTGGTCATGGTCATGGATGACCAACTCACAGTCATCGTTCAGCATCCAGTCATACAGCTTGGTCAGCAGACCCATTTGGACGCGATGCACGGGGATTTGTAGAAAACTGTTGTTAACGCTCTTGAATCTGAGTGCATGGTAAGTGAAGATATAACTGTCCACATGCAAGAATGTGGTCTCTATTTGTATCTCCAGATTATCGTACCAGAAATTTCGGATCGATAACAGGGCCATCTGAAGGGGAGCTGCAAATGAAGTGAAGGAGAAGGAGGAGGATCGAAAATGTACGCAAATCATGCCACTCACTCAAAAGTCTATCTTCACTCATCTGCAGTACACGAGCCTGGGTATAGGGTCTGGACTTCACGGGCCTCCAAAATATTTCAAAATCCTTCGCGTTTATTTCGACTGGCTTGATGCCCAAGTCCTGCTCACCAGCTTCCTGCCCACTTGCCTCCTGCTGCTTGTCTTTTACCGTTTTCTTTCCGGCAAACAATTGCTCAGCCGCCGAAGTCAAATCGGCCATGGTAAGCCGCTTGCTCACCTGGCAGTACATCCGAGACTTAGCAATGTTCACAATGCTCAGCACATTGTGATCGTGCTCACCCTGTCCCAAATCCACCACCCTTGTCGCCACATCGCGAGCCTCCAACTCACAGTTGTTGGCGTCCACCAGGCACAACTTGGAACTTACTGATAGCGGACTCAGATGCTCCACCGCCTCGGCCACGCCAACGGCACGCTTGAGTTCCGCGGCCAGATTTTTTGGAACCATGTCCTTGTCAATGTAATCGCGCCAGAGCCAGCGAGGGGTCAGCAGGCTGCCTTTTCTGAAGAGTTCAATGGTAACTTCGTTCTCAGATTGAAGTGAGTCTTCAGATTGAAGTGAGGAAGCCGAGGACTTCGATTCGAGTGGACTCTCCTCCTTTTTATTGTGCTGGGACATTTTGTAAGATTGTTGATAAATATTATTAGGAAAATACAAAGTCCGTATACAATTTTGAGATGTTGATAGTGCGAGGAACAACTTGGAAGTGAGGCTAACGTTAGACGAGAGCACGAAGGGCAACTGAAAATGAAATGACAGCTCGAACACAGCGCCTTGGATGGAAAAATAATACAAAATAGTTCAAGAAATTTAAGAAATTCATTTCTCTGCTCAGATAGCTTTAAAACTCACTGAGTGACAGTCAAACTGTTAGTGATCAAAGACACTTAAAACTGTAATGGTCCACCCAAATAAATGCCGAACGACTCTCACATCTGACCAGAGAGAAAAAGTATATATCTTGATCTTGATGCGTTACAAACATTAAATATACCCTCTGCAAGGGCATAAAAAAACTGTTGAAATAATCACGCATCAATTGCAAAATTTGTATTTTCTCTGACCACCACTTTTCTATAGCATACTTTTAAGCGCCTACCAAATATATTTCAAATTAAAATTTTCAATCGTAAATTAAGAAAAATATCTCAATAAATTCCACAGTACTCTAGCCGCCCGCCGTATTGATGGAAAGGAATCCTCTGCTTTCTGAAGCAGAAAAACAGTTGCGAGTTATCAGATGATGCGGATGCTTGAAGCTTAGACATCTCTGTGGTAGTCTTACATGCAAATGTCATAGTTGGGGCCACTTGAGATTTTCCCCTTTTTCCTTTCACCGCATCAGCAGCGCACAAGGTACGGTTGGTCCCCAACAGCGGCGCCGTTCACTTCCTTTTCCTCAGCCCGTACAACATTTATGGTGCTCCCCGTCATCATCATCATCATAGACGTCAAGCTTGTTGTTGCCGTTGTCATCGTCGAGACCATCTGGCGACCATCCGGCCAACTACTTGCCCGTAATTTTCTTTTCAATCAGTGGCAGCCTATCCCCCGTTCAAGGCCTCGCCATGGCAAATTGTGCGACAATTCCTGGCTGCTGCCTTCCTTGGTCCCCCAGCTCTCTAGTATTTTTCATGTTTGCGTGCCTGGTTCTTTTGTAATTTTTTCCACATGTTCACGGCTTGAATATTTTATGGGCTTAAGTGCTTTCAGTTAGAGTCTTTTTGCATGGCCCTCGTGCGTTTTGCACCTTGCACTCGGCACTCGGCACTTGGTGCTCGGTGCCCTGTGTGCTTGGTGTTCACCAAGGACGCACATAAATTCATTAGATTAGTTTGATACTTGTGCCGGCTGGTCCATTGTTTGTTTGGCCCTTAGTTTTTTTGTGATAGACAACGAGGTCCACTTGTTGAGACACGATAGCCTCCAATTACATACCTGCAATGATAAGAGGCAAAAGAGATAGAGTATTGGTTGGCATTTAAGAGAGGCAACAGGTTAAGTTAATATATAATAAATTTATACATATAAACACAGACTGCTACCAAATGCATTATAATCACCTCGCCACATAAATGGCTGGCAAAACGTGGCTGTAATGAGGGAAACTCATTTGGGTAAAAGCACAAAGCGAAACATTTTATCCATTAAAAGGCATCATAATAAATACTTATCATTGGCGGAGCAGCAACAGGAGCCACAAAACGCAGCACCAGCAAACATATTGTCGCCAGTCACGCCCCCTTCACTCCTTTCTACACACACACACATATATGAAGCAAGTGCCGTAAAACAAATGTAAAGTGAAATTGCTTTCGCTGCTGCCAGCAACCGCTGCGACCTGTTTGCCCCCACCAAAAAAACGAATGAATTTTCTTGTTGTGTGTGTGTGTGTATGCGTGTCGACAGACGGATGCGGAAACGGATGTGAAAAGTGCAGTCATAAATGCCCCGCCATCCTTTATGTAAGACGTTAATAATTGTCGAGCGAGCAGCGAGCGGTGTGCTCAGCAGGCTGGTCGACGAGATGAAATTTTCAAATTCGCGCATTTTCTTTTATTTTATGGGCGTTTGTTACTTCTTATGGTTGGCGGCAGCCTCCCTCGAGCTTCCCCCTTTTGTAATTATGACAAATGCTAAAAAATATTGCATGTGTGCGAGGCATTTGGGGATTTCTGATTTCGTACTTTGTTTGTTTGCCGGATTTGTGGTAAATCCCAAAAATAAACATACAAATCCCTGAGCAAAAAACGGAGAAAAAAAGTACAAGCTCAACTACGAAATCAAACTGCGGCGTGTTTTTTATTTCAACTTTATTGGATTGCATAATTTGGGCTTTAAAGACGCAAGCAAATTAACACTTGGCCCTCCTTGAACCCTTCCCATTAAAGGTCAGAGATTGCTCACACTTCAGTAATGCATTTTATGGTCTTTTGCAGTTCATTATGATTTATGCTGCCGCCCTGTGACCTTCTATGGCACTCACTTCCTGACATGCTACTGACGCCTGCCTTCCGTCTGCCGTCTGCATTGCCCTGTAGCCATATTAATTACTTTAAAAGCTTCCCTGCCACTTCCTGCCGCAGTCTCTTCGGCATCTCCCCCTAGCGTGATGCATTTTTAAAATAATTTCGCATATTGCCACGTAATGTAAATTAATAATCCGCCAACGAGACGACGAGAACAAGGCCGCAGTTTATAGTATGTAGACAAACACTACAGGGTTAAAACGCTGGTTGAAATATTGGTTTTTAATAACGTCCTGATCTGGCCTTGCGTTCAATTAAATCGAATCTTCGCCCCTATTGTTATGCTTCTTCATTGCCATGGGCTTTTGCGTACTGTGGGTGGGTTTTATTGCACCCAGCGAAGACAACAGAGTTTTTTTTTTGTTCCATTCCGCCAGACAATAAAATATAAATGCAAACATGAAAATCTCTGAAGCGACTTAAGTGAAAACGGCATGAGGACACTGAAAGGGAGCGAAACGCATAAATGCTTCGCTTCGGCATAATTAGAGTTTTTTAAATTTAATGTGGCGTATTAACTTTATTGGCTAATCTCAAGTTTAAGGCCGCGTCTTTAACAGTTCCGTTAAACCAAATGACTTGGAACCACAAGTCCCTAAAATGTGATGGTTGAAGTACGCAGCAGATAAATCAAAATAGCCGTTAAGGATTTCAAGTATAAAACAAAATTAAATCTGAATCTAAATTAGCTGCACGCCGCGTGTAGAAAAGACAATCCCAAACGGAATGTAGTTTGCCCTGTTAAGCTTCACTCGAAATATGTAGAAAACAAAAATTTACACGGGCGATGTAGAAAAACCTCATGATGCATTTAGAACTAAAAACAAGAAGGAAAGTCGGTCAAGTCCGACTATAACGCTGTGGAACATTTTGCAATTTTAAATTTTTGATCACATAAACCTGGTAAATCTGAAAGGTACGATGTATAAGAAAAACTACTGTTTATCGTTAGTTAGATTTTTTTGCATTTGTGGGTAAAGTTCGCCTACAAAATTAAGTCTACAAAATTGCCCTTAATTGTTTTCTAAAAAAATTCCGTCTTCATGACCTAAAAAATTAAATTTTAAAGGCTATACATCGATTAATCTGAACTATGACTCTTTGTATAGAAAAATATTGTTTAATTCTTTTAGACTTAAAAACTGTTTATTTTTTAAATAATAAAACAAAAAACCTGTTTTCAAGGTAGAAAAATGCAAAAAAAGGAACAAAAAATGTAATTTACACAAACGTGTATTGTTTATGTTGGAGCTGATCGCCATTGACTCTTTTTTGGAGGTTCATCGTCGTCGCTTAAATCGTTATTTTCGGATCTTAATACGTCTGAGTCCGAAAATTCAAAAAGCCCTAGAACCTGCTGAATTACAAATTTTAGGCAGTTCCAAGCAATCAGCTCATCTTTGGCAAGGACTTCGAATACGAATTCTCGCTTTTCATCAACGTTCGAATGTCCGGCCCATTGAGTATTTCTTTTAGGTAAAAGATAAGATAAAAGATAAAGAACTGCTAAAATTCAGCTTGTCGATGACGATAAGCCGTGACTTTATAGTGAATCCAGCCTCAGTTAGTTTGTTTCCGCTTTAAAAATGAGGCTATAAATTCGGACTGACGTTGACATAAACCTGTTTTGGCCACTATAAAGTTCATTTCCTGCTGCGATACCAGTTCGGGCTTTTCCTCTCCTTCTTCAGGTTCAAACAACGATTTATTTTGAGTCGTGAAAGCAGTTTGCCATGACGCTTCGGTCATTGTATCCGGACTTGGAGGTCTTGGTGGTGGATTGCAATCCGAATGTTTTTGTGACAGAGACGCATTGGGACCAAAAAGATATTTAGCTGAGACCATCTTAGGTGAATTCATTCCAAGTTTATAATTCAGACATCCGTAGCACTTTTGTTCATCGTGTTCATATTGATCAGTCCATAATGAACATGAATGGGTTTCATAATGGGCATTCTTCTCCGTGTTGCTGCTTCCTTTTTAATATTTTACCCTGTTCCCATTAAAAATTCTTAGGGAAAAGTGCAAATTAACGATAAATTGTTGAAACGCAAAGTGTCTTAAAATTTAGTATAAGGCATAACTTGAGTGTAGTATAAGGAAGCACCCTCCCGCCCCCGCACCCGGCCCCGGTCCACCACGTAGTGACGGCTCAGTCTCGTCCCGCCTTCTTATTGCCCGGCTTTCCCGCCCGCGGTATTTCTTCTTTCTTTTAATTAAGAGTGCGACTGTACCGAATGTATAGACAACCTATTTTAAAGTTATTGTGGATTAGCTCTTATTACCTTTAGCTATTTTTCATCAGCATTAACAGCCGAGTCGATTTAGCCATGTCCGTCCGTCCGTCTGTCCGCTGTCCGTTGAAAGCGTCGATCTCAGAGACTTTAAGAGATAGAGCGACAAATTTTTGCATGAAGGTAGATGTATACCAGATTCAAATCGAGTTTGTTTCTGATTTGGAAAATTTGGAAAATTTTTCTTGTGGGAGGAAGGGGTTATCGCGCGCGTCCGCATGCGCGCATTCGTTTGTGTGTATGTTGGAGTGTGTGTATGTAAAGGAAAACACACGAAATCAAGGGAACAGGGTAATTTGTAGTCGGGGCACTCGACTACAGCTTCCTTACTTATTTTTCTGTGTATTGATGTAATGGATAGATGTATACACTCAGAAAAAAATTCGCCATGAATTTAGGTAAATCGCCTTATTTTAAAATTTGCCCTGGTATTTAGAAAAATTTTCTAATAAACAGAAAAAGTTTTCTGAAACTAAGAAAAATATGCCATAAAAATATTTTTTTAGAAAAAACTTTTCTAAAAACAAGAAAAGCCCAGATTTTTCCGATAATTAGAGTCTTTTTCTTAAAAATAGGGCAAAATTTCTTAAAAACAGGAAAATTTACTGTAACTAATTTTCTTAAAAATATGGCGATAGTTGCCATTGCTTTTAGAAAAAAAGGTGTTAGACTTGGACCTGGACCGGTGGTGGACTTGGACCTGGACCAGTGGTGGACTTGGAACTGATCCGGTGGAGGATGTGGACCGGTGGTGGACTTGGACCTGGACCGGTGGTGGGCGTGGACCAGGAGCTGGCCATTGAGGTGGCCATGGAGGTGGACCTGGAGGTGGCCATTGAGGTGGACCTGGACCCGTTGGTGGACCTGGGATCTAGACCCGGTGGTGGACCTGGACCCGGTGGTGGACCTGGACGGCGGACTTGGACGGTGTGGATTTGGACGGTGGCACTTGGTCCTGAACCGGTGGTCTTAAACAATTTTTTCTGCTTTTAAGAAAATACGTTTCTCTTATTAAGAAAAATTTGTCTCTATCGGGGGTGTCCTGGAAATCTCTAGAGAGCAAATCGCTAGAGAAATCCGTCGGTGTCCCAGAACTTCGAGAGTTTCCGTTTTCTTCGAAAGTCTAGGACGAAAGTCGAGTTCGAAAGATTATGGTCCTACTACAAAAACAGAGATATATTGCATGGGTTCGTGAATTCGCTATTGGTTGGCTAATGTATTGGCTGGTTTGTGTATTGGTTGTTTTGTCAAAATCTCCCAACAAAATACGAGAGGTTTGAAACCAACCGAATGAGATTTCTAGGACACCGAGAATTGGTTTTGGGTTGGAATTTGGTTGGAAGAGAATTCTGGGACACCGCCGTATATAAGAAAAAAAATTTTATTTTAAGAAAATAGTTTTCTATGATTCAGAATTTTCTAAATTTTAGGGTTAGTCGCCTTAGGACGGATTTCAAAGGCGAATTTCTCATTTTTAGGGCTAATTTAGGCCCTTTTTTTATGAGTGTAGATATATGCCAATAGTGACTTTATATGCAATACACAAACAAAGTTCTCCATAATACTTCACCCGGTGCTTTCCTTAACTACAGTTTAATGCTTCTAATGTCTCATTTTAAAACCTTCTCCAGGTTAGAATCATAAATTGCATCCCCAAGCAACTGTTGTCCCTCCTCTCATGATTACGGTGTGTTTAGTTGTTGTCTCTGACCCATTATTTCCGTTGTATGTACGACAAAGTCATATTTCTCGGCTCTCTTGAAACAATGTCAAGTCGTTGACAACATTTTTAAGTGCACCTTAGCCCAGGCAGGGCCAAGACCAGACACAGCTAATGGTATTTACATGCTCCACAATCCACGTCCTTCGTTGACTTGCCAGTGTCATGCAGCCACTTTGGACAGATGCAAATACGCGTGAGTGGCGCCTGGGAACTGGAGCGTCGTAGTTGTTGTTGTTGTTTGCGGCATTTAACGACCTTTTAAATGTGCCTCTAATTATGTTTACGTGCACCCCCCAAACAACCTAGGCACCCAAATGGCTAAATTTGTAAGGTCCAGGCTTGGCTCTCCACAAATCCATACGCTGCGGAGTGTTTGTTAATTATGTGAGTTTGCCAAGACCCAACGTGACATGCCTGCGGATAAGGGGCACTGGAGACCAAAAATATACCATTAATTTTTAATTGGATGCAAAATGGATATGCGGGGTGGTGTGTATTGGTCGGTGGAGCTAAGGCTCTTTGCTAGTTATAAATTCTGGGACACAGGCAACTTTGGTGACAAGTTTTGGCCCTTCGTTAAATTGTGTGAGGCTCATATCAAGGTTAGGTAAGGGTTACACGGGCGATAGATGGCAATGGCCTTGGATTTTAATAATAAACATGTTGTACCTTGGGGTTAACCAGACTTTCAAGCAAGGAAAGTTTGCATATGTACAATGAAATGTAGATTATCTTATGATAATTGATTGTCTGAATGTAACCGTTATAGAAACAGAAGCTTCCATTTCACACTCCTTTGGGTAAACTAATAGTCCTCTCATAGCATTTTTCTAATTAAACACTAATGCCTGGTGCTAAACTTCATTCAGTGGAGAGGTCATCTTACTTATTTTCTCTCTCTCCTTCCACCCGTCACTTAAGCTGACTACACGTACTTCACACGAAACATCCAATATTTTCACAGTTGAAATGTTTTCCCAACTAAAACATCACGTCAGCAGTGGAGCAGCTCTCCGAAAAATTTGTGCTGTAAAAATGCAGTGTTTATGACTCGCCTTGTCGTTGTCATCGTCGTCTGCACTGTGGTTTCTTGGCCTTGTCCACTTCACGTGCTTCATTTGCCACTCGTTGCAAACTGTTACACATTTAGAGCCCCACAGCAGCTCCTCCTCCACCGTCCGTCCGTCAGCGTGAACCCAGCGAGTGGCCATTAACGCTTTTTTATCTGTTCATAAATTTTAATTTTGGCAAAATACTTCAAGTACGTGACCAGCACAACCCACCCACCCAAGCGCCCATAATTCTTGCTGTTCTCCCCCCTCCCACCACGCATTTGTTGGCATTTTCATTTTGGTTTGGCGAGAGAAATATGACTTGGTTCGTGGTTGCCTCTGCCAGTTTTCTTTCTCCGACTCGTAACCTTATTTTGCCCGCGAAGCATCCTCAACGCTGGAGCGTTTGTTTATCGTCCTTTTGCATCTCATTGAGCTCAGTTCCTGCTTATGAACACAAGAGGTGAAGATGGTCCCCTCTTGAGCTCTTTTTCGGTTCGTTGAGAAAGGCTGTTTGCCTTTTTTTTCAAGTTTTTCCCTTGCATATTTAACCTAATTAAAATGAGTTATATGAGCCAGGCGAAGAGAGCAGGTTAATCCTTGACCTAATGGGATTCCAAGAATTGTGGCATATTTAAATTTAATTACACTTAAAAAAAAAAGGTAAGCAACAACTTGATTCAACTATTTGCATTTTGGTCAAAGTGAATGTTTTGCAGGCTAAGTAGGTTTGATTATAGTTCAAAAATCAACCAAAAAATTCAACAGAGAATACATATGAACATGAACTGTAGCTGTGGCTGTGTAGACGGCCGTTTCGGCTGGTTGATTATTCAACTATAATCAAACCTCGACCTTGAGCTTGCTAACATTCACTTTGACTAAAATCAAAACAGGTCGTTAGACCCATATTCATATTTGCATTTTGATTTAACTCTTTTACCAATAATTTTGAAGAGTTCTCTATAAGATTTAAGAACGATTTCTTATCGTCTCGAGTCAGATACTATAATACATCACTTTAAAAAGCTTCTTAATCCAGTGCGGAATTCGGAAAATATCCATTGTGCATCAAACATGAAAGCAGACGAATCTTTGGACATCTCATTTACTCTAAGCGAGTTCTTTCAAAATGATAATGATTTTTTTTTGGCAGAGTGGCAAAAAAGTTCTCCTAGAGTTCTCCTTCCCATCTTCAAACGAGAGCGTATGTTAAAGTCGGTCCTGCCCGACTTCGACATATATGTTACTCAGGGCAATTAGTGTTTAATAGCCTCTCCCTATGTTAATTAACCGAGCATTAACATTAATGTGACCATTTCAACAGTATGTGAGCAAAATGCGCTAATAGCGCCAAAAAGAATGCAACGTTTTTTATAACCTCTATAACTCTGCCATTTTTTATCCGATTTTAATGAAACTTTCAGTGATTGATATTGGGCACATACATTTTGTACTTACTGTAAGTTTAAGTACAAAATACTTACTGTAAGTTTAAGTACAAAATATGCTAGATTGAGTACAAAATTGACTTGTAATGCTAGCTCCGAAAAGTGCGCAACGTAAAATGCAAATTAGTTTTAAGCGAGTCTGTTCTTAGAATTCCCAACTGATTCTAACTCTTTTGTTAAGGAGTGATGGTTAATTTCTAATCTACAATAAATCTACCAAAGAGGTTTATTTATGGCCCTTGGATATTCCGAGAATTTTGTACTTGGATCAAGTATTTTCCTACTTACTGAACTATCGCCACCGCTTGTACTTAATTCAAGTACAAAATTATCGGTTTTTTTTCTGAGGGGATGCTTTGTTACAAAATCTAAACGTCCCAACCAACCACACCAATGTCCCCAAAAGCCTATACGAAGACAATATGACAGCAATATGGGATGGAAATCAACTAACAGAACGATTCGAGAATAAACAAGGTTGTCTATTCAGTCCACTACTGTTCACTCTATTTATCGATGACGTTATATTGTATTTACCTGGTGGTGTATCAATTTGCAACCAGAAAATTAAAGCCCTACTTTACGCTGACTACATTGCACTCCTCACAGATAGCCCCAAAAGTCTTCAATTCATGCTAGACAAACTACACGAATACTGCCGGAATTGGGACCTACAGATCAACGACTCAAAAACCAAAGTGTTGGTCGTAATAGACAACAGAGGTCGGCAAGCAGACAACGAAAACTGGACGCTAAATGGTCAGCCACTTGAGAAAGTTCTATCTTTTAAATACCTAGGAGTCACTCTAACGCATAACATGTCCTTCAACACACATGTATCAGAGAAACTAAAAGATGATCCTGGATCTTTGATTTTTGATATCGGATACTTGATCTTGGATCTCTGATCTTGGATCCCGGATCTATAATCGCGGATCTCGAATATTTAATCTCGAATCTCTGACATTGGATCCCGGATCTCGAATCTCGGATCTTTAGTCTCGGATATTGAACTTGATCCCTGATTTGAATGTCTTCGTTATTAATAGTGATATCGGATCTCTGAAATCAATATCCGAGATAAACCGAGATCAAATACCGAGATCAAGATCGAGATCATTAAGATCGAGATCAATATCCGAAACTAAAGATCCGAGACTCGAGATCAGAGATCCGAGATCAAATATTCGAGATCCGCGATCTTAGTTCCGGGATCCGAGATTGGGCATCAAAGATCCAATATCAAATATCCGAGATCAAAGATCCAAGATCCGAGATCCGGGATCAAATATTCAATATCCGAGATGAAAGACCGAGATCTCGGATATTTGATCCCGGATCTTTGATTTCGGATCTTTGATCCCGGATAATTGGTCTCGGTTCTCGGATATTTGATTATGGATCTTTGATCTCCGATCTCGGATATTGATTTCAGAGATCCGAGATCACAATTAATATCAAAAACAATCTATATCAAATCAGAGATCAAGATCTGAGATTAAAATATTCGAGATCCGCGATCATAGATCCGGGATCTGAGATCTGGGATCAAATATTCGAGATCAAAGATCCAAGATCCGAGATCCGGGAGCAAAAAATCGAGATTCGAGATCAAAGACGGAGATCTCTGATATTCGTTCCCGGATCTTTGATCTCGGATCTTAGATCCCCGTTATTTCGTCACGGATATTTGATCCCGGATCTTTGATCTCGGATCTTTGATCCCGGATCTTTAATCTCAGATATTGATTTCGGAGATCCGAGATCACTATTAATATCAAAGACAATCAATATCAAATCAGAGATCAAGATCAATATCCGAGACTAAAGATGCGAGATTCGAGATCAGAGATCCGGGATCAAATATCCGATATCCTAGATCAAATGTTCGGAGCCGTGATTTAATATACGAGCTCATAGATCCGGGATCCGAGATCAGAGACTCGGCATCTAAGATCCAAGATCAAATATCCGAGATCAAAAAAACAAGATGGTCTTTGATCCCCGATCTCGAATATTTGATCTCGGATCTCGGATATTTGATCCCGGATCTCTGATCTCGAATTTCGGATCTTTAATCTTTTATGTCGACCTTGATCTCGGATTTCATATTGATTGTCTTTGATATTCATAGTGATCTCGGATCTCTGAAATCAATATTCGTTTCGGTGTGACCGTTCTTTCATAGCGCGCTTGTTATTTGTTTGAGTTTTGCTGTGTTGAAATCATGGAGAACATTGCAAGCTTTTGTATTTAAAGTCTTAATAACTAAATAATTATTAATTTAATGCATTTTATAATGCTTACGATTCTCTGTGAAGGGAAGAAAGGCCAGTGGCCTAAAGTAGACGAAGTCAAAAGTGCTCCAGCTTTTAGAGCTTGTGCTTGATTGAGTCAAAGGTATTCTGGATGCCATACTTGAACAGCTCTCCCATAATGTAATACTTCACAAATTCTTCCAAAATTTCATCGTAAATCTTTCACTTAAGTTGTGCCAGATTGCATAAGTAACTACAATTAACTTCAATTTGTAATATTGTGTACATACTTGAACTACATAATCTGTCAAGAAACTTTTATGAAAAAAGCTTAGAAGAATAGTTTCCACACTTTTTAAGCATGTTTTGCTTTCGCGTTAATGGTCAATCAGCAGTTTGGTCACACTGCCAGTTGCTCACGAAATCTAAATCAAATCAGTGCGCAAAAAGGGTCGCACCGTCAACTGACTTAGATTTGCTTTCACGAAACCTTAATCAAATCTAAATCACTTTCAGGAATTCCACTACTATGTATTAGTTAAAGGTAACTCTTAGAAATGGCCAGGATTTGCCTATATATGAGGGCTTTTACGACTTTTGATCTGAAAGTCACGCCTCCTGGTAGAAACTTGGTAGTATCATCTACGAAAATTGAGAACAGAAATGGGCTTAAAAGACAATTTTTTTGGCGATTGGTTATAAAGTGATTGCTACCTTTAGTTAATTTACTTATAACTGAAGGAACAAGCATCTACATATAAGGAAGTTTATCTTTTATCCCATTTCAGTTCATGGCTCAACATTTGTGGAGCTAGAGTTGACTTTTTTTGAAAATCAGGGGTGCGAACCTGTTTTCGAAGTCGATTCTCCTCTACATTCACAAAGTTGACCCAGTTCTAATTTTCAAACGGTTTGCATCCCTGTGGCCAACAACTTTCTTATTAAAAGCAACTGCTTACAAATGGTTTTATTCAAAGTAAACTGATTTCTACAATAAATTAATTATAAACAAATTAATTTTTTCCGTTTCACTTCGTGTTATCTGTAGTGTTACAGATATAAACGGTTTTGAACTTGTCGCTTGGCTTATATCGACATTTGCTTAATGAGATTCTGTAGCGCCTATCTTATCTCATTGTTTTGGGTACATTAACTAATGACTTCTGCCTTATTTCTGGCAAATCTGGTTAAGTATATAAGACTCGATCGACTGGGTTGACAAATTAATTTGAGTTTTTGTGCATCCAAAGAGAAGACATGTCAGGTACTTCAGCTCAGTTTAAATGTGCAATTAAACTTGTTACTAAAGTGCCATTTGTCCTTAACAGCATTTATTAGCCACATGCTGGTGCTGGCCCTGCTGGTGCAATTCAGTCAACAGAAGGAGTTCTACCAGCTTACGGATGACATCTGTCACCTGTTTCGCAATGGCACGGTATTGCGTAAGCCAGGTGGTTGCAACGAATGGATTGTGTGCCAGAACTCGGTTAGCTCTGCAGAAGGTGCCTGCCGGGAGCCCACTCCGTACTTTAATCTGGCCACTGGTAGCTGTCAGGCCGAATTGGAAACCACAGATGCCTATTGTGCAGCGCCTTGTTCTCCCCTGACGCTGGGCTATGTGGGCAGCAGTCTCAACTGCGCCAATTGGTATTACTGTGAGAAAGAGAATCTAAGATCCATAGGAGCCTGCACTTCGGGCACCTACTTTGATCAGGCAAAACAGGACTGTGTGGCCGCCAATCAATTCGACTGCAAGGCCAAATATGAGCTATGTCAGGTGGTCCCCAGCGGTGTGCCCATTCTAAATGAGGCTGATAGCCACTCCTATTTCACCTGCCAGCGTCATCAACTCAAGACTCATAAATGCGAGTCCGAGCATTACTTTGATGTGAAAACGGGCCGGTGCCAGAAACAGGTCGCTATAACCCCCATTAGCTTCGAGTCTAATAAGAAAGTGCCGCTGGCTGTGGAAATTTGTGGCAACGATAAGCTGGTGCTGCGCAACACCTTTGTCTCGGATGGTGCCACTTGTCGTGGTTATTACTATTGCCGTGATTTGGGTGCTGGAGTGCGTGACACCAACCCCATTTGGTTGCAATGCCCAGTTAATCGTTTCTTTGACGAGCAACGTAATGGCTGTGTGCCTCGCGAGAGTCACAAGTGTGCACAGGATCGTTGCGATGGTCGTGAGAAAGGCCGAGAGATTGCACAGATTGCGGGCTGTCAACATTATGTGGAGTGTATGAATGGCAAGGAAATCGGTCCATTCAAGTGTGAGAATAATATGCATTTCAATGTTCAGAAGCAGACTTGTACCAGTCAAGTGACCGCCTATGGTGCTTGCAAGGCTTAGACCAGTCGGTTGTTTAAAACAAATAAAGATGATGAGCTGATAAGCTGGTGAAGAGCAATTTTTAATTGTGTTATTTAATATTTTGTTATTTGGTGTAAAATATCTTCTCGTGATGACCTTGGACAAAATAAAAGAGCTTGGTACTTGGATTAAGTAAAAACGATGTAAGTACAAAAATCCACGTACGAAGTTCTTATTTCAAGTTCGATTTTTTTAGTCTCGAAATAATTGATTTAAGATTTTTTCGAGATATTTAAGTACATTTCGACTATTTTAAAGTTTTTTTTTTGGTCACACTTTTTGGTTGTACTAGACTTAAGTTAAAGCCCGATCAATAATATTTGGCTTGACACAGCCCAAAGGACCAAAGGACAGCTCCTCTCAATCTCTTGGTCAACTTCAAAACAACTTTTAAAATAAGTACAAAATTTTCTTAAAGTCCAATAAATTTTAAATTCAACCCCAATACATTCTTGGATCAAGAAATGAGTACATTAATCATTCTTGGTTTAAGCCCATAAAATTATACTCAAATTCCCACTTCTTTATTGAAATAAGGTCTCTGTACTAAGTCTAAGAAGGCTGGAAAAATCCAAGGGCCATGAATAAACCAAAGACCAAGTTGCAATTTTTGTAGATCAGAAATCTGCCATCAATCTATAAGAACAAGAAAGAAAGTCGGTCAAGCCCGACTATAACATACTCTGTACCTGTGAAGTGCTGCCCATCACCGCTGCGACCTGTGCTGCCCATAATTGTTTGTTTTCCCTATAACTCGACAACCGTTCATCCGATCTTTACCATTCCTTTTACGGATCGATAAATAATCCTGATTTCTAAATTTGTCCAGAAGGAACGAACCTTCTATCTATAAAACTGTGGGAGATATGACGTTTTTACCAAATTGCGGTGGCCGGAGGGGGCGTGGCAAAAATTGAAAATAAACTTTATCTGCCTGCAAGTATAAGAAGCATATGTCCCATACATGTAAAACCTCTAACTCTTACCATCTCTGAGATCTGTGCGTTCATACGGACAGACGGACAGACGGACGGACAGACGGACATGGCTAGATCGACTCGGCTGTTGATGCTGATCAAGAATATATATACTTTATAGGGTCGGAAATGCTTCCTTCTGGCTGTTACATACGTTTGCACAAACTTAATATACTCTGAGTACCTCTGGTACAGAGTGTAAAAAAACTACTAATTTCATATAAGCGTTTTGGGACAACTTGAAACACGGAAAGTTTGACAGAACATCTAAAACCTGCGGTACGGCCGCAATGCATTGCTTCGCAGATTTGATGACCCACCTACTCCCTGATTCTACGCTGGAGGTCCTCTCTCCGCTGAGTTGCCGTAACGTTAGCTGCGAACTCTCAAGCTGCCTCCCAGTTTCCCTCCGTCATAAGCATGTAACGGACTAATTTATCTTCGGCCATATCTCCTCTCGCATCTCAGTGTGAAACCATACCCTTACCTTAACTCCTAAAACAGCCATCTTCACTGAAAAGCTGGGTTAGGTGAAAGTTCACCTCACCATGTTTCCTAGACAGCCATGGTGATAATCTCGGGATTAGGCTATGGGCCCAGCTATCATGGATTGGTTTCAACGCAGTTGCTACTTCTCGATGCTCCGCTGCCTCGCTTCCTGCTGCCGTGTACCACTGTTTGGTTGATGTGAGCCACTCAACCGTGAAGCCCGGTACCTCTCGTTTGCTTCTGTGGACAGCTCAGTAAGTGAAATCATCACAGCAATGAACAAAGCAGAAGTAACCCTGAGTCGGTCATGTAGTTTTTATATATTTTGTTTTCTCTGTGTATGCTACTTCTTAGCCAGTGAGATGTCCAAAACTTTAAAAAGTTTTACTACGACAGTCCCCTATTAATGGCATCGAAGTCTCTAATAATACTTTTCAGCAGATTTTGAATCTCTGTAGCGCTAAAACGACCAGATATTACAAATTCTTTAGTCAGCATGTTAGATCTTAGAATATATATAGGGCCCTGTTTTGCCTCGACGGGGACTTGAACATACGACCTCGACACCTTAAGGCAATTGTTTTGCCACCAACACCACGAGCTTGTTGTTTGCTGAGTGTTAGCTTTATGCCTTGAAGTTTTAAGTCTAAACCTGATATGGTACCTTCTTATTTAAACTTTTTAAAAAACATAGCAGCCATTGATTGAACAACCGTTTGCTATAACTCGAAATACTAATATTTCAGACAGCTATAACAGTAAGGGTGCGCTCAGACGCACAGTCAGGTTGCAATTACATAAGTGCCAGTTATCTGGCAGGTCTGTTTAGACCAGCGATGTGAGAGTGTATTGGTGTGCGATATCAAACCGACACAGCCCAGCTTTGAACTGCCCTCAACGACGGCTGAGCAGCGAATGAAGGCAAAGAGAGCTCTGCTTACGCTCTTATGCCCGATTTCGGCATGCGGTCGGCTCGTATGCGTGTAAATAGCCGATTGCGCTCGGACCCTGGGGGCTATGGAGGAACATCGCTGGTTTAGGCAAGTAAAATACATAAGAATATGGACAGACAGTCAATAGGCACTACACTGAAAGGTGTTAACACGTGTATGGCAGCAACTGGTTCATAAAAATATGGCAACCTCCCAGTCTGAACGCACCCTTGCCAAAAAATAACTGATTCGCCCAACCCAAGCTTCAACTAATCGTCAAATATTTTTAAGATTAAGAAAGAAAGAAAGAATTTTAATAATTAACTAAATAATTTTGAAATTGGCTGACGGCATTTAATGTCAATCGCTACATATGGCACAAGATAAAACCCTCTACTACTACTACCACTACCAATCGACGAACTTTAAGTTTCCTTTAGAAAAGCAATCCATTTCTATGACATTTGACTTCTTCTCTTATACAGATCTCTACTCCACCCTATGGCATAATAAATAAGCACGACCGGCAGGCGTTCGATTCTTGTTCACAGTTCAATATTTTCCAATTACATGCACGTATCCCTTGCCTTCGGGATACCTTCTCGCCTCGCCCCATACTCATACGCACCATGAAGTTTACGAGTTTTCGTACGTTGTTTGCCTCGTTCGGCATTGAAATCCAAACTTTAAATTGAATTTTTGCGGCTTGTCATTGTTCACATCCGGCATCTATGTGCCATACCTCGCACTCCCTGCGGTCACTATTGTTCACAAAAATGCGTTTCTAATTCAATTTGCTGTCAACGCATTGGAAAAAAACACCAAAAAATATCATTGCCAGTTGCATTTCAGCAGGCCCCCCGAAAAATTGTGTGGGCGTGTTCATGTTGTTCCTGCTGTGTGACCAACATTTTGTGGTTAACTAAAGTTATCTATGTGTCTGTAAGTGATATCTTTTAATTGGCGGATATTACACCACGAATTTGATTGCCATGTAAGGGGTTCCGCCCTGCAAATTAAATTGGTTATTCCTGTTTTGTGAAATGAACTTGCTGAACAGCGCAGCTGGAGCATTAAATTGAACAACTTTCCCCTTTAGAGCAGGCACTCAAATTAGTAATAATTAAACAGTAAATTTAGCTAAAGTCTTTAGTCCACATGACTTCTCTAAGCATTTTACTTCTTTGCCAAAGTCAAAATAGAATAATCGTGCAAAAGTTGTTTGAGTAGCTTTTGGGTGAGTTTTCAAGTATTTACCCAGTGCTTGGCACATATTAAGCTTAATTTTTATCTTTGGCTGACGCTGCGTATGAGCAATTTTTCGCCGACTGTTTACAAAGTAATTTGCATATTAAGCCAACATAATTCCTTTCGGAGTAACAAGGAAAGAGGTTTTTGTCGTAAATGGCATATGATTTTCAGGATTTTTTTAAAGCAACAAAAGAGGTTTAAGTGCTAAGGCACTTCCTGAGGAGACGGAATTAGTCAACTTGGGTTGTTCATATAAGCCATTTGATATTTTGTAATAGTTAGACCAAGTGACTCCAGGAATCTTGTTGGTTTCTGTTCGTAGAAGGCTGGATTTCCAGTCGACAAGCTCAGGACGGATTATCCGGCTCGAAGGACCAAAAAAAAAGTACTTTGCATACGCATTTACCCTCTTTTGATAGAATCTATATTTCTCTAACAAAAATGTAACAAATTCAAAATAACCTTCAATCGGATTGCTACATAATCGGGTAATCATGATTAATTGAACAACTAACCAGAGGGGAAAACATAATTGAACTCGTGCCGAAATGAAATATGACCTGTTCTCGCACACATTCTGGTTACAAAAAATTAAACGCAACACATTTAATGTAAATAAACATTAGCAACGACATTATGATTATGCTGATGGACATGAACATTTGCCAAATACCCTAGAACATTAATCAAAATCATAAATGGGCCCAACCCCATCCAAAAACGGAACAAAACAAAATAGAAAACGTAGGCAACAAAGGAAGATACCTCCTGAAAGGAAGTCAGAGTACGAGAGAGAGACTTAATGTTCAATTTTTATTGCCTCGAAGCGAATTGAATCGATTTCTTAATGTATGCCCAGCGAGTCACATCAAGGACCTCTACCCACAACGCTATGATAACTCGTACGACATTTGCCATTCCCATCCATGGTTGATTAGACAGGCACACACACACACACACACCCACATGCATTATGTATGTACAGCAACAGCAACAACAACAGCACAGAAAAAAAGGTAAGTGGTCCAATTTAGCTGACTTGTCACTTCCGGTCAAATGATTCTGAAGGCATAAATCAAGAGGGGGGAGAGCAATGAGGGGCAGCAATCTGTGAAAATTTGCAAATGTCGTTGAATGCGCCTGAAATTAATGAAATTAGGCCAGCCCAACCGACATTATTCATAACCCATAGCTCAGAACACACACACACACACACATGAATGAGTTTCGCCCTAAAATTTTTTGTTTGATACTTTCCTTGGCTTATTCATGAATTTGTGGCTGGGCACAAATTGATTTTTATGCGAATTTATCGACATTGCAGTTGACACGTCCGGGCACTTACTCATATGAATATGTATGTATCGATGTAAGTTATGTGCCAAGTTCAGCAACAGTTGGGCATGACTTTGACTTATTTTATTATCACGCCTCTAACTAATCCTCATCCTGATGGCTGGCCAAATTAAGCTTCGCAGTCAATGTTATTGCAAGCAATCGCAAAGTTTTTACATTGAAATCAGGACATGTTTTGTCTGTATTGATTGACAGATTTTTGTATACATTTTGAAGCACCCTCGAGTATTTAGACATTTTATTGACTTATTTATTTTAAACTGAATAAAATTGAAATAAAAACTTTGTGACATACGCACATTCAAATGAAATTTAATGGAGAAAAGCCAAGATGGGAAAGTCGAGGTTTTTATGCCCTTCGATGTCAGTGGTTTAAAGATCTTTAAGCACGATATGGTCTTTCGTTTGCTTGGCCCAAAGATAAATTTGATGCTTCTTTGTTCTTGCTGTTCCTTGTGGTATTACAAAACCCTAAAGTTTCGTTAGACAAAACTTGGTAGTCTGATGGGAAGCAAGGCCCAAAGAGGCAGCAACTTATCGAAATAGAATAGCGTAAAAACTCATGCAGTTGGAACTAAGTTTACTATATAAATAACAGAGCTCGCAAGAATTGGTCTCCTTTTACCCTAGGGGAGCCATACCGAAAGGACATTTCACCTCTGTCTTTTGCCAATGAGCTCTTTGCTCAACCAACGAGCGCTTTTCTTCGCAATCTTTGGCATTGGTTTTGGGCAGAATCTGTCTTAAGGAAAACCACTAATCGAACCAATTGATACCTAGCGATGCCGTATGGATGTAGCCTGACATATCGTATATGGTGTTTGGTGAGCCGTGAGCAAAGTGGTTGTTAGCCGTCTCAAGGTCGTGGTTTATTATAATTCAATAATCGACAGAAATCAACAAAGATTTGAAACATATGGACACAGCAGATTAAGGATACTCAGACAGACTGTTTCGTCCGCATCCAAGCAGACTCTTCTGTGAGATTTTAAACGCTTCCACACCAACAGCCATTAGCAAATGAATTTATGTGCTAAGCAAAGACGAGAATAAAGGCTTGTGAATTAAAATTTTATTGCATACCTTCGTTCGGAACTGTAGCTATAAATAGCCGCATGTAAACTTAAAATATAAAATCTCACTGACGAGTCCACTATAGGAATTTTTCCGCACAGCGAATCGGAAGCGGAATTGATGGCTCTACAAGGTGCTAAGAGTCGCAGCCTTAGCAGATCTAAGCAAAATTTAGTAGGGCTTTGTTAAGTCGAGTTTTTTTCACAAAATTTGGATTCGAATACCTATAGTTACAAGGACATCACGATTAATTTCTACACATCAAAGGCAGGGACACAAGCTTCTAATATCTATTGTTAAGAAACTACAAATGTTTGCTTTAATAAATGTAAAGGTCTTCACAGGAAAAATGTTTGAAAACTGGCTTTTTTCAAGCCAATTAACTGTTTGTAACCCCTTATTTCGAAGCTCATAGCAAAAATAGTTCTGGATCGCCTGAGAGACTCCATTATGGACACCATAGGCGAAGAACAAGCCGGATTCAGACAGGGCTCGTCGTGTACGGACCACATAAACACTGTGCGCATTCTGATCGAGCAATGCACCGAACTCAACTCAGACCTGCACATGGCCTTTGTGGACTTCGCTAAAGCCTTCGACAGTGTTAGCAGGGAGTGCATATGGCAGGGACTGCGAAGGAGAGGGATACCGGAAAAACTTATTTCCCTCATCAGAGCGACATGCGACAGCGCCCAGTGTAGAGTGCTTCACGGTGGAATGCTATCACAGCCTTTTCCAGTCCTTAGCGGCGTTCGGCAGGGATGTGCTCTGTCGCCTTTTTTGTTTATAATGGTGGTTGCAGACGTGTTCGCTACAATGCAACCTGCTCCCAACAACAGCGGCATTGGGTGGTCAATGACTATAAGCCGTTTCAGCTGCCGCATTGGCAAAGCGGCATCTGGACTATGCAGACGATATATGCCTCCTGCCAAATAGGCTAAACGACCTGGCTAATACACTAGCCCACCTTGACACCTCAGCTAAATCGGCAGGCCTCAAAATCAACACGAAGACAAAAGCGCTCAGCATCCGTTCCGGACAATCCCAGGCTCTGGTATTGGACGAAGAGCCAATTGAGCAAGTTGAGCAATTCAGCTACCTGGGAAGCGTAGTCGCTGTTGATGGAGGGACGGAGCTTGATGTGGATGTGCGCCTTCAAAAGGCTAAAGGTGGCTAAAGGTGCCTATGCTGTCAGCTGTTTGGCGTTGCTCGACCTATCCACACTGGCTCAAAATCAGGCTCTTTAAGTCCAACGTAACCTAGCACTGGCATCTTATACGGTTCTTCCACTTGGAAAATTACAACTTCCATAGTGGCGAAACTCCAAACTTTTGTAAACCGTTGCCTGCGACGCATCTACTGCATATTCTGGCCTGACAGAATACGGAACTCTGAGCTACTTGAACGAGCGAATATGGAGAGTGTCGACATCATAATACGCAGGATGAATGGAATGGAACCCGTTGGACGGAGTCGGGCGGTCACTTGGCAGACCCAAAGAAACTTGGAGAAGGACTGTCGGTAGAGAGGCGCAAAGCATCGGGAAAAGTTGGGGAGAACTGAAAGCGACGGCCAACAACAGAGTTCGCTGGAGGAGAGGAGTGGTTGATGCCCTATGTCCCACAAGGGATCGGAACTAGAAGAAGAACCCCTTAATAACAGTTTATCTGAAAGCGCCGACGAAGTTGATGCATATATGACGTTGCAAGAAAAGAAACTTGGTGATAAAAACACATTAGTTTTGTCAGAAGCTGTAGTTATATGTGCTGGACTAGATCAGTGGCCCCATAGAGCTCATACAGTTCGTGGTTCATTCGGGTATGAAATTCATTGCCAACTTTTAGAGGTCCATAGATCCTCCAAGGGATTTTTCTACCGAACACGTCGATCGCCGCTTCATCCACAGCTATTAATGTCCATGCCTCTGCTCCGTATTTCAAAACTGGGATGTTTAGAGACTTGTATAGCTCTTTTTTCGATTCTCGAGAGAGGGCTCTGCTCTTGAACTTCCTTCTGAGCCCGTAGTAACATCGATTTGCAAGAGTAACTCTTCTTTGGATTCCAGATATTGGAATCTCTGCGCGTTGATACTAGGTCATTACAAATGACCAGCCTTCTTTACTGTTTTTAGAAACGAAAACATATTAGAGTCTCTACCACCCATTGCATACTTAGGGGCACCAGCAATAAAAAGATATTTTTGGATTCTTACACAAGTGCTAAAAGAGGTATATCTCCATTGAAAAAACCGCAGAATTGTTTGGGATGGTTTATTTCAAAGCTAAGGAGTGGTACTTTCCGATGGTACCAAACAATAGAAAAAAATCCCCGAAAAACGCTCCTAAGAAGGGTCAAAATAAGCTCTTTTGGCAACTTTAAGCTCAAATTACTAAAAATCTCGACGTGATGAACATTTTCTGAAAACGCAGTCTTGCTTAGCACACAAAAATCATCTAGAATCACTACCAACCATTCAAGATACTGGACCTTGTTGCCTAGTGTAATCAACCAGAAAATTCAACAGAGAATACATATGAACATGAACAGTAGCTGTGGCTGTGTAGACGGCCGTTTCGGCTGCCGCCTTGGCAAAGCCTTCGTCAGTACACTTTCAGTTGCTGTCACACCAACAAGCCATTTGCAAATCCTATTTATATTACCCAGTCGGCGAATAACGAGTTGAGAATTCCAAGTGCACAAATTGCACGAACTTTCAACTAGCTTTAAGCTCCGCTCTTTAGGGTATCTGAAGGTATATGCATTGGCATTGAAGGTTGTTCAATGTATCTCTCAGAGTGTGCTTAAAGTGTGATAAGTTATAATTTTACTTTAGGTGTCAGTTGATTGAAATTTTTAAGTTGAATTTTGTTTCTTTATATTACAAAGGAATAAAGTGTTTGGTACTTATCTCAGAATTTTATTTTTCTATTCTTGGTTGATTTCTTTTGATTATTGCGTTATAATCAATCCTCGGTCATATCACTTAAATTGCCAGAAATGAACCAAAATATGCCTTTATTTTTCTAACTCTGCTTACAAACCGTGTTTGAAGTCGATCGGATGAAAAAAATGTTAAACGCACAAACTTTTACTTGCATTTTACACCCTTGATGATTGGGTTGTTTCCCTACTGCGCAGTTTTACTTCTTATGGAAACTACCTTCACTATCTCTATGCTATCTGATAATGTTAAGGCTCTGCGTAGCTTTCCAAGTAAGTCAGTAACAAAAATCTCTATTAAATAAAGCAGAGCTTATTAAAAATCATCAACCGAGCCATTAACTCATCTATGCACACACCAAACACCAAAAAAAGTAAGTTAACGCGAACTTTGTTCGAATTTTGTGTTTTTGTTGCGTCAACTTTGGTCGAAGTTGCTAGTTGCATTATTAAAAGACTAGAATAATTTAATTTCAGTACAAGTTTTTTATGGGCGCAATTAAATTTTGTGTACCTTAGAATATTCACTTCTTCTAGTGAGCAATATTGTGCAATTCATCTTCCTTCCTTGGCTCTAACGACCTTTCACTGCGCATTAATCGGATGACTGTGTAGCCTTTAAACCGTGTTGGCTTTAAAAACAAAAAACAAATGAACTCATTTGTTCTAATTTGAACGTATTATATAAAGATTTATTGCCCTGCGCATGATATGGCAACCCTTTTCCCCCTTTTTTTTTTTTTTGCAGGACGAAGGCAAAGGAGGCAATTTTAAAACGCGCTCACTTGAAGTGAAAGTGCTCGAGAGTTAATTATGATTGATGGAGTGCCTTTGAAATTGACTGAAATTGGTGGAGAAATTGATTTTCAGGTACATTTGACAGCCAGCTGAGTGTAATTGACAGTTGTGGAACAGGCGACATGAATGAATATTAAGCATACGCAGCGTGAAATGAGTTTCATTTTAATGTGCACAAAATAAATAAAAGAAATAATAATTTAAAATAATAAAACTTTAATGTGTGTTGTGTGTGTTGGTTTTTGGGCGGGCAGGGAGCCATAAAAACAAATTACT
Source organism: Lordiphosa collinella (assembly GCA_018904265.1). Lineage (NCBI taxonomy): Eukaryota > Metazoa > Arthropoda > Insecta > Diptera > Drosophilidae > Lordiphosa > Lordiphosa collinella. Next base: position 901,034 of record JAEIFV010000014.1, read on the forward strand.
GGCAACGGACAAATGGAATTTCAAATGTTCGTCTACGGCGGAGACAACCAAGGCTAATCCAGCAATTTGGCAGGGGCCAGTCAGTTTATCTCAGATTCTGATGAGTTAGCGTTGTTCTGCTGCTAGGACCAGGTGAGGGTGGCGGTTGGGTACAGTCAAACTGCGTAAATCAAATCAGCCTTGTCACAATGGTTGCTGCTGTTGTTGTTGTTGCATGGGGCTCAGAGTTGCCTCTTTAATGGCATCTCTCTGTCTATGTCGGTTGTCTGTTGCCTGTCGCTTTACCAGTTCCTGATAATTTATGTGCAGCAATCTAAACTCATTTAGCGTGCAGCCAGGCGTATATGTGGCCACACAACCAACCTGACCTCGGTCCCTGCACGAGTAGGCTAAGTTGGTTGTGCTTTGTTGGTGTTTAAATTGGCTTTGGGGTGCATTCTACTGGCTGGCCATTTGTTTTAATGAAGTTATCGTGTGTTGACACTTGGCTTCGCGCATCTTTTTAGTTTGCTTCAGTCTAATCCACATACAACCAAATACACTCAAGTGATTGCTGCTCATTTTGGTAGACATTTTCATACACAAAACAGGCCACAAAACCAAACAAACAAAAGGTAAACACACACACACACACACATGCATACTCAAACCGCACACTGTAAACATTCATATTTATTAAAAGCATTCCTCAGTTGCGCCAGCAGCTGTCGGTTTCCCCTCCGCACGGAATCTACTGCTCATGTCGACAAGCTTTTCATTTCAGTCTTAATCCCTTTTGAATAATATCTACCACTTAAACTTACAAAGCATCAAGACACACACACACACACGCTCACGAAACAGCCGGAGAGGCAACCACATGTACTTATCACCAAGTACAATTCAAATTCGCGCTCTCTTCCCTTCCTTTCCCTCCTCTTCGCTCTTCCGTGTAACTTAGGGTCGTGCTTTAAGCAAGGGTTTCCTTATGTTGCCTACTTTTTGGGGCTGCCACCCATTTCCTGTTTCAGGTACATTTTGTGCGTAATTACAATTTGCTTTCAACATTGTTTTATGTTTTCTTTCCTCGTTTTGAAGTGAAGAAAAATTGTTTTTTTTTTTTTATGATTTATTTTGTGTTTATTAAATAGAAACGCCGTTGCCATAGTTAGCCGCCCCCGTTTTGTTATCTGTCATTGCCTCAATGTCAACATTGAATACCCTGTCAAGCTCGGTTCACTTCAAACACAACCCGCGGCCAAATGTGTACCACAAATTAATTAGAACTGTCGCAGCGGCAAATTGCTTAAGTATCACAGACAAATACAAACACTTACAATCCGCACTGTTTACCTCCCCGGGGGAAAGATGAGGAATGCAGATTTAGATTGCTTAAGTTTGTGTCAACTTATTAAATTGAAGCTGCTATTTGGCCAGAATGAAACTGGACAAATCTAGCACTGATAAAGTCACAAATGAACAATTTTAAAATTTGTGTAAATATTACAGAACATAACATAACTGATGTGATTGTTGATATCATAAACTCTAGGAAATTCTACAATTTATCCGTTTTAGCAGTGAAGAAATGCAGTGTGCACATTCAAAAGATTTCAGATTGTTGCGTTTCTTATCATTCTCTTTCAGAAGGGAGTTTGGCCACAATTTTATGAGACACTTTACTGCTTTTGTAACTTCCAAGTAATAAATAAACGATATGTGGTATCATGTAGAAATGGGCGCGTCCCGTTCCCGTCCCGAGCTATCCCGTCCCGTCACGGTCCCGAACACAAATTTTCAAATCAATGCCGTCCCGATTCCGACCCAAGCTTTCCCGTCGCGTCCCGATCCCGAACCCAAATTTTAATTCAGTCCCATACCGTCTAGATCCCGATCCGTCCCGACCTTTAATATTTTTTAAGAAATATATAGAATTGAAGACAGTTTTTTTTATACAAAACTAGATGGCCCAGCGAACTAAGTACCGCCTAACAGTTAATGAATAGTTATACCTTTAAGCAAAATTTATACGAGTATATATGAATTTAGGTAATTAAACGAGGGCTCATTATTTATTAAGTTCAATATTTTAAGAAAGTCATTTGCTTTGATAAACTTAGTTGCTGGGGTTGACTTTTCTTTTTCTAAAGGGTGTCCGGATTTGGCTTAACGGCTAGTGTGTGCGCCCGCTTTGCAAGAGGTCGTGGGTTCGATCCCACCTCGGGACATCTAATGAAAAGTTGTTTCTTTGAAAAACTTACACATCCGGCCGACTTCACTGGCTGTTGGCGCCAGCTTTGAAGTAACTAGCCATTAAAAAGCTTCTCAGACTGCAGCTCGGACTCGGCGTTAAACGGTAGGTCCCTTTCTCTAGTGCGAAAATTAGAAACACACAAGCGAAAAGATTGGGAGGAGCTCGGCTTTGGCCCTTTGGGCTGTGTCAAATCAAATACGACATTGATCAAATCGTACATTGAACTTCATTAGAAATTGTGGAAATGCCACAGCTTTAAACACAATCAATCATTTCTTAGCAAACACACCACGTGTCAGGCCTTAGGTAGACAGGTGACTTTGCAACCCAGAGTCAGCCACAGGGATACCTCAAAAATTTTTTTTTACTTATTTGAATTCTGGCTGATGTATTTAGAATTAAGAAAAAAATCCAAACACGTTATAAAAAAAATTTTATTTTGTTGACTTTATGGCAAAAAAAGGACTTCTCCGACCAATGTGCAGTGCAGAACTTTATTTTAACGTGGCTTACTTTTCCGCCCTCTATCTCGAAAAGTTTTCAATATTTTTAGCTTCAAAAAATTTCTTATAGCCCATTTCAAGCTTAATCCTGTAAAGATAGGACTTGAACCTAACGGTGATAGGTAAAAGTTGGTTTGTCCGTGCTTTCTATTCACCCACGGCTTTATGTCCGCAATCAGCCTTCTTGTCCACCTGCCGTTGGTGGTGGTACTCCACCTCGTTTGCCATTGCGTCATCGTTCTCTCACGTCGATGTTTATCAGCCTTCCTGTTTTCCATCGCTAACAAGTCAAGCGCCTACATTCCAGCTAATACTAGGACCGCGTCCTCTGACACTGTCCGGAAGCTGCAGGAGACTTGCAGAGCACACCTCCTGTACGCACTTTTGCACTTTTACCTCGACTATATGATCGCGCGGTCATTGCTTTGGACCACCTTGCAAATCAGCCATCTACTGCGTTGTCGGGGTCCACCGATATTCGCCATGATTCCCGATAAAGCATTCGTTGCTTTAATGGCATTTTCCTCCACGTACGTTAGTTGGCTTTTAAGGTGTAGCCATTCGGTTAACCATTACTATGGCGTCGTTTGTTCTGCACTAGAAATCCTCCAGCTTTTTGGCTACTGCGACTATGGCGATGTCATCTGCAAAGCCAACAATACTGACGCCTATCGGTGTAGATAGCCGAAGGACTCTGTCATACATCACGTTCCACAGAATCGGCCCTATGACTGAGCCCTCTGGCACCCGCCTGTGACTCTGTATGATTTCCGCCCATCCGATGTGTCATATAGCAGAGTGCGGTTCTCGAAGTAACTGGCTAAACAATCTAAACTGCTATCAAAACTGAATTGTCTTAATAAAATCATGTTAACTATACGTTATTTATTTACACTTCATGCATTCGTGTCTTCTGCAGTGATTTATAATAATAACTCCACGAAATGGTGAGCTGCCTCAACATTTGCAATGCATTTAACGATGCAAGTGATTGCGAGAATGTGTGAACACACCAATTTATGAAACATCAGCTAGTATACAACAGAAGAGGACTGGCATTGACAGTGATACTTTTATCTGTTGCCAGAAGGTAGTTTCAGCGCATGTCATGTCCGTTGCCAGCTTCTGATGAATATTTTTACTGAAAAGCTCAGGAGCACACATGTGAACAGCAGAGTTACCCAATGGAAATATATGCATTAGTGTATGAACTGCATCGTGATGCTCTGGCACACGCGTGCACGCACATCTGTATGGTAGGTGGTAGGTGGGTGGTAAACAAACAACGAAAACAATTTTGGGGCCAAACGAGAGTAGCAGCTGCAAGCGATGTTTGAGCCATTTAAATTTACATGTTGGTTTAGTTTTCTTTTTTAATGTTTGCGGGGACTGACTGACTCTTATAAGCCAAGAAGTTGGCAAAAAGTTAAAGTGTTTTCTTTCCAGGGAAAGTGAATGGTAAAATAAATCGTTTTATGTTTTCTAAGCCTGTTTTCATTGCATTACAAATTGTTCTTGCAAAAAGGTATTTTCCAGGAAGGTTTTTCTTTCAATTTAAAATTTCCCCGAAATTTGCTGAGCCTAGCCTCGGGTAGATGCTGCTTGTTGGTTTGTCTGATGTGTTTGGTCTGCTTGTTTTCGTCCAGTGACTGGCCATGTTTGTCATGTCCTGTGGCCAAACGGCTGCCAATGCGAGTATTTCATATTGAAAACATGCTTGGCCTTGCGGTCAGTCAGCCGTCTCGTTTGTTTGTCTCGGCTACCCACACACCTCGCCTTAATTAACCACTGTGCGACCATGACCACCAGTTGCTGCTGCATCCTTTCGCCCATGGCAACTACGTGCTAATGTAATCCTTGTCGTTTTAATTACAAAATTCCACTAGGCAGTGCTCAACCCTGCTTTGCTTTAGTGCAATATCAAGTGACCGTCCGGCAGCTGCCTTCCTCATTTAATTCACTTTGCTACAAGCCACGTAAAATTAACGTAGCATACTTTTTGGGGTGCCACCCGAATCCAGCTTTGTTTGTGGCTCAGTCACAAGCCGAAAATTCGCCACCAACTCTGCTGTATTTAAGGCGATTTGTGGCTCTTCCCTGGCGCTTAATTAGTGAAATAGCCACATTGGCACATTTTGGCCGCTCTTCGCTTTGACTTGAAAAGCCTTTTTGCATTTAAATTGATGGCCACCAGGTTGACTTGCACACAGCCTAGGGTGTCCGTGCCGCTACAGAACATACACTTAATTTTGCGTCTTAATTGGCACTATATCAACGCCACGTGACCTCCCTCAGCAGCCAAAACTTTACTGAATGGCTCCTCTATTCGCATTCAAATGAAGTCGTTTGACAAATGGAAAATAATTGAATTTCTAATTCACATTTTTGGCCACATTCTAAGAAAGGCTCCCGCTTTGTAATTCACTTTAGTCATTTGCATTTTCCATGCCGGACGAATATTGATGGAAAACCCCTTTTCAGAAATGTCAAGAATTGCGAAGTCCTTTAGGTCAACAGGGCGAGCTTTTTCCATGAATTTGAATCAATTTAAAAATTATACAAAATACATGAAATGGACTGCTGCAAGAGAGAGGACTAGTGAGATACTTGAGCTTGAGCTATTTCAGTGATGAGACTTTTTTTATGAAGTTTGATGGAAGTGTTCCACTCCAGCAAATCTTTCTTCTCTTTGTTCAAATATGTATGCAGATTCTGCTCAATTATGATGATGTTTTGGTTTAGGATCTTTTCCTGAGCAACTTTTCACCTTTTTCAAAAGCGGAACAAAAATCCAGCCCGATTTTCGAAAACCGAACTAGTTAGGAGAAAGTCCTTTTAGGACCCAAGGACCTAAATCCCAGCAACGCAACTAAAGCGACTCGAAACCACGTTTTCGAACTGCGAGAACTCCAGTCAACTGAACCGATTTCAGAAACAAGAAGACGGATCACCATCCGGACTCGATAATTTTAAAAATTTTTTACTTTTTTTTTTACACTAAACTACAAAAAAGCCGAAGAATTTTTTTGAATGGCCGCCTTTGTCAAAAAATACAATTAAGTTTGAGTCACCGAGAAACACAACGATTATAACCCCCGTTTTCACGGACGCCCGAGACCCGGATCCCGCCGTGACGACACCTTTTTCTCACCACCAACTTTGAAGTCTCATTCTTGAACACCCTCGTATCGAGGAAAAAAATTTTTTTTTACTTTGAACCTTGAACAATAAATAAAAAAGTTTTCAATTATTCTTTGCGTTTTCAAATAAAATTTTTTAAAAGGGTCCAAAAACGGGTTTTGAATGAGAAGACCCCCTTAAAAGATCTCCTCCTCTACTATTGCTCCGGTATTGACCTAGTTCCAAATGTGTGCCTCAAAAATTTGACAAAGCGAACACTCACCAACTCAACTCTTATTCTAGAACACTGCCAAAAAATTGCTGTTTTGTCAAACCTTCTGACACCATGTATAAGTTTTCTAAAATATTAGAACAGCTTATTAAAAACAGACTGAATAACCATTTGGAAGAAAATTGTATTAAGTTAGCTTCAAGTCAACTACATAAGTAGTGTTTGCGCATTACTATAAATACGTCACAGAAGGCGGTTTAAAGAATATCCTTTTTCCTCTTTTACTAAACTTTTCACGACGACTGCAGATCAACAACTGCCTTCTCTTGTCAGAAGTATTTTAAGTAAATGCTTGGAAAATCCCAAGTTAGCTAAGAAACTATTGTGTGCATCTGACTGTTAAAGGATATTCCTTTACTCCGCTTAAGCAGTTTGCTTACTCAAAATGTTAGCTATGGTATCTCCCAGCCGAAAGTGTTTTTTGCTTAGTGTTAACTTCATTTATTCGCGGCATTCAATTTAAAATGTTTGCCAAATTTGTTTAGTTTTTATCTTTTTTTCCTTTTTGTCCCCAGCGATGGCCTGAGATTACGCCAGGACATGGTGTCTGCAGGTCGAGTCAGGCATGTCAATGGCTATGGAAATGTTTGTTTCGTACGGACACGCCTTCTGGTGTGGCTTTCAGTTTTTCTTTTTGTCCCCCGGTTTGACACTTGTCCGCTGTTTGGTTATTTTTTTGTGGCCTCTACCGGGATGGCCTACTTGTCCTCTTGTTGGTGGCCAAACAGTGCCATTGTTGTGGCATGTCTCGTTTGTCCTTGCAACAAATTGCTGCTGCTGCTGCTGATGCTGCCGTTGTTTTTCTTTTTCATATTTCTTCTGTTCCCAGTTTTTGCAATGTTCCATTTTCGTTATGCTCATTTCAGTAGATGAGAAAATGGTGCTGCAATTTAACAGCCAAGCAGACTCCATTAAAGCCTAATCGAACCGAAGTGTGAGTGTGGCAGACAGACAAAGGCGTCCTGCCGCCTGCTGTTCAGTCAGACGATTAATCAAACAAAATCAATAATTCATCAAATCAACGTCAAGAACGACAATCAAATTGAGCCCAAGACCGGACAAGAAAAATCGAATCACTTGCATTTTCACAACAATTTGTACAGTTTATTTCCTGCTGCTGCTTCTGACTTGAATATTTCAAGAGTACTAATTGTAGTGAATTGATACTGTTTGGTTGAACTGATGTTGCAAGAAGCAAGCTGGCCAGAATCAACTCTTTTCCATTTATTTTGATGTCAGTTTTTTGAAAATCCCCATGCCATATTGACATCACTTCGACCCATGAATAGTTGTAAATGGGTAACCGAATTCCTCTATTGAATTTCCATTAATAGCATATTCCATACGTTCGTGGCTTGTTGATTCCATTATAAAATGAAATATTGAATGCAGCAAGTAAAAGTCGCATACCAAAAAGTTTGTATGAAATGTCTGTGACAGGACAGCAGGTTGACTGCTTTTCATTATTTCCCACGACCATGTACCGTGGAGCAGATTACAAAATTTGGGCTGAAGGTTTTTGCTCGAAAGCTGATATTTCGATGATAAGTTTCTAAGATATTGATATTAATTTGGTTAGTTTTAAAATAAATTTCTGAAAGTGTTCCATGGTTTTTTTAGTACGAAGATTTAACATTTCGAATAAAGGCGTATGAATAGAGAAAATTTTACACTCTCAGAATGTTTCTTATGCTGGGGTCTTCTCAGTCTAGCCAGGACCACTTACAAAATTAATTAATTTACATTCTGGGACACATAAGCATACTTAAAGTGGTGGAATGTAGGGTCGGAAAATTCCAGGAAAAGCTTCGGAAAAGTTTTTATGGGTACATTTTTTTTTATCCGACTTGAAACTCGGTTTGTAAGCAAAGTATGAGAAATATTTGGACAAGTATTTTATATATATCAAAATCAAATCTAAAGCTCCATATGCGTTTCCATAAACATAGTATTTACTTTTTTTTGGGTGTAAATTGCTTCATACTCATATTTAAGGCTACACAAAAAAAATATGGATTAGATAAATAACAAATTTGCACAAGTGCCAGCAAAGCCGCTGGTATAAGCTAGTAAGAGTATATATTTAAAAAAAAAAAAACCTCCCTACATACTAATTTTAAGAATATTGAAATGACATCTCCGGAGTAATGTAAATTCAACGATGGGGGAGTGAAGTATGATTTGTGCAACTGTATTTTATCACAGTTTTTTCACGAATTTCCCACTGTACATTCGTTCAGGTAACTGTTTGACGTGTTTTGCACACTCCTTCTTCTCGCTCTACTTCTCCTTTTTTCTGGCGAGCTAACTGACTCGTAAAGTCAACCAAATTATAAACCGAACATCAATACAACAAATTAAAAACTGTTATTAAATTTTTTTTTTTTTTTGTTTTTTATTTATTGGATATTCTCTTAATGAGACTAACAATAATTTTTCAGATCTAGAAACTATTTTATAAACCATCCCCAGTTGGAGATAGTTTGTGTTCTGCGGCCCTTTAAGTCATTCGCTGGGTTGGTAGGTCATTTCTCCTGAGACGAGAATGCGTTGCTAGCATGGAAAGAGATTTTGCAAGTTGGTTTGGGTGGGTAAGAAGCTTCTCAGAATATTTTTGTTTAAGTTGCTCTATTTCAGTTTCGACCAATGGGATGCTGAGGTCGTTGTGGATACACTCATTGCGAATGTACCATGGCGCTCCAGTGATGGTTCTGAGAATTCTTGATTGTGATCTTTGGAGGATGTCCACACTGCTCGCACAGGCATTTCCCCATAACTGCGAGCCATACGTCCAGACAGGCTTTATGATGCTTTTGTACAGTAGGACTTTATATTCCAGTTTAAGAGGGGAACGGGAGTTGATTAGCCAGTAAAGGTTGTTGGCCTTTAGCTTGATTTGAAGCTTTTTCGACTCTATGTGTTTGCGCCATGTGAGCCTTCTATCGAGGTGCACAACTAGGTATATAACATCGTTTGATTGCGGGATCTGGGTTGCATTTAAGGATAGCTGGGGACAGGTGCTTCTGTTGAGTGTGAACGTAACATGTTTACACTTTTGCTCGTTGATTTTATGCGCCAGTTGGCCAGCCACTCTTCCACATTAGCTAGGTGGCTTGCCAGCAGACTTGTTGCGTGAATTGGACATCGTGATCTGCTTAATATTGCCGTATCATCCGCAAAAGTACTTATTGTAAGTCGAGGTATGTCGGCAGTGTACATTACATATAGGAGAGGACCGAGTACGCTACCCTGCGGCACTCCGGCTCCTACAGTGAACTCTTCCGTTGCGTACTCATTTTGATGAACTGTAAATACTCTGTTACTGACGTAACTTTCTAATACTTTGTGATTATTTGGGGGAAGCATTGTCCTTATCTTGAATATAAGACCATCCAACCAAACGCGATCAAATGCTTGGGCAACATCTAAGAAAATTGCAGAGCAGTATTCGTGGTGCTCAAACGCAGTCCGAATGTCTGAAGTTAAACGGTTGACTTGCTCAATAGTCCCATGCTTTGCTCTAAACCCAAATTGATGTGAGGGAATGATATTTTGTGCATGGGCATCAATTTTACTGAGTAGGATCTTCTCAAATAGTTTTGACAGGCAAGGTAGCAGACTAATGGGTCTGTATGATGACGCTTGTGTTTTATCTTTTCCTGGTTTCTGAATCATTATGATTGTGGACTTCCTCCACTGAGTTGGAAAGTATCCACATCGCAGAACAGCATTGAAAAGTCTTGAGATATATGTAATGGCGGGACTTGGGAGTTCCATAATGATATTTGGTGTAATAAGGTCATGTCCAGGAGCTTTTCTGGGATTTAGCTCTCCGATGGCATTTTTTATTTCTAGCGAATGAACTTTGATTGGGTCAGTTTGTGCGGCGGTCGGAACCAATGGAAGTTCATAGCCATTGGTTGGAGGATTTGGCTGGAAAACATTTCTAAGGTGAAGTGCAAAGACAGTTGCCTTTTCTTTGTCGCTGCGGGCCCATCTTCCTGTGTGATCTCTCTGATCAAAGTATGTCCTCGCTATTCCATTAGTCGTAACAGCTCGTTCACCGTTAAAACCAGAACTCGTAAATAACCATTGACCGGTTTTCGTTGTCCAAAAATAACTGTTATTTACGGACCCTTTGAGCAATGACTCAGAGATGAGCCGTTCTCATTGGCTCTTGAACGAAACGGTCTGTGATCAACGAACAAGCAATGGTTTTGTTTCCCTTTTGCTCTGCTCATTCACTGACCGAATGGACGCAAGCGAAGAATATAAAAGTTATTTGCGGTTTTGTGTGTGTGTATGTGACTCACAGAGAGCAAGCGTGCATGGTTTCTTCGGCTATGTTATTGAGCAGACCGCAAAAAACGGTCAATTGTTATTTACGAGCTCTGGTTAAAACTCACAGAAGCGGAGCAAGAACACCTCCCTGAGGAGTGCCCTGTTCACATTTCTTCGAGCGCAGGCATTACCCAATTGTGATTTATGTATTTGCTCTACTCATAAGTAAGAGTCGAGTAAACTCTACCAGGGCTTCCTGTACTTTCAGATATTTCAGGAAAGATGTGATTACGCTTGAAACTATTGAATGCTTCTTCGATGTCAAGAAATGCCGCCAAGTGCTCAAGTGATTTCTCTACTTTTGAAACCAGGGAATAAAGTGCTGTTGCAATAGACTTGTTTTTACTATGTATATGCATGCAGCGCAGTAGATAGAAAGGTTGGACTTATAGTTTTTCTTAAATAGACGTTTAACAATCTTCCCAACGTTTTGAGGTGGAAAGCTAATAAGCTGATTGGTTGAAATCCGTTGAGTCTGAAATGAGCGCTCTCACCCGCTTTCGGGATAAAGAACACTTTTATCTGATTCCGCTGGGGATGAAGTTGATTTGTAAGCAGCTACCAAAATTTGTTTGTAACCAGCCGATAATGTATTGCTGAGTATTCTGTAGCTGAGCGGGAAAGATTCTGTCTGGTTCCGGAGATTTATACGGCTTAAAAGATTCCTTCTTCCGTAACTATTTGATTTATGTGACTAACAGGGTCATTTATGGTCCTAACAATGGCTTCTTTAGAATATGTGCACCCAGGAATATGTGTGTCTAATAAAAGCTTCAAGGAGTCAAGACTGGATGCAGCCCAGGTTCCATCATCGTTTTGTAGATGACCTAAAGGGGTAGGCGATCCCGCCAGAATTTTACGAAGTCTCGATGACTCGGATGTTGATTCAATGTCACTACAAAAATTTGCCTACGACGATTGTTTGGCTTTCCGAATTGCTTTTTGTAGACACTCAGTCGGGATTTGTACATTTCCTAAGTAGTGTACTGATTCGTGTTTTTACGAATTGAATGCCCCGCTTCTTTCTAGATACGAATTAGATCTTGTTGTGGTCCCTAATTTCTATAGTGCAGATACGGAATAATATGCGGCCGATGACGATTAAAGGGACACCGGAGTCACAATACCTATCAAATAAACCTACAAATATCAGAAAAAGGATCGATTTCTTACCTTCTACTTTGTTGATTGTTAGTTTATGTGACACATATCAGCTATTCAGAAGATGAGAAATCGGCTCTAAGTCGATAAACAATAAGATCCGACAAAAAACACCAATGATATGTACGAATCATTTTTGATTTCTCTTTAGCATGGCGACATCTACGGAGACCTAGGATGTGTTTATAAATATATTTTAAAAAAATATTCTCTTCATAATTTTCCTTTTTCTATCCACTGTTCCCCGTCATCACATACACACCAACACAAACACAAGCGAAACGATGGAGCGACAGGACATCTTTCGCCATGCCTTCTGATGCCATGATGTGAAATTGTTGTTATTGTTGTTGCCGCTGATGTTGCACATGCAACTACTACAAAATGGAAAGTTAGTTATGCCAAAAGGTAGCGTCGCGCATCGTTAAAAAAAGAAAGGAAAATCAATTCCACACGGCAGGCAGTCAGCCTGTGACTTTTGCCGTAGTTTGCAGCCTGCTTTGCACAGAGCTGCCTTCTGTCTCGCCCAGCCCTGCCTCATGATGATGATGATGACGCTCAGTGTGTTCTTCTGGTTGCTGTTGTTGGTGCGCATTGCCAGGCTGTTGCTGACTTGCAAAATATTTGCAAATTTATGCAACACTCACCTGAGCTGAAGCTGAAACTGTAAGCTGAATTACAGTAAACACGCACACACACATATACACACGCATATGCCAACGTTATTACAATAAAAAAATGGGACTAAGGACGCGTAGTAGTCCCCGCCTCTAGGCCAGGATCAATCCGCTTACATTGCGAAGCCAAAAGCAAACGTTCTCAATTCATGGGCTTCTCGAGGGGCTGTAGGGGAAACTGCCTTCAAAGGCAGCTGTAAAAACTATTATGCAAAGCAATGTGTGTACGTAGTACGTACTACATTGTGTGGCCAAGGCATTTAAATGAAGCGTAGATGCCAGAGAAATGGAGAGAACGAGAGTGAAGGAGATAAAGGGAATGGAATGCTTAAAATTTAAATTTCATTATCTTCTCGCAACAATGCAAGAGTCTGCATACCACCGCTTCACCCAATTTGGACAGTCCCATCAATGGTGATGTATATTGAGGAAGCACTGTGGAGTGAGCACGAATGGAGGGGGGACAAAATTGCAAAATTAGTCCTGGCCACTTGTCACATACTTTCATTGCCAATTCTTCTATTCAAATAGAGACTAGGGTTAATTGATTCCAATTCCGCCGCCTATTGACTGAACTAATAAGCAGCTCGAAAACCAGTCCTTTCTGGAAAAATTATGCCTAGCAAAGTGGGCACATAGAAAAGTCACAGACTTTTTGAACTTCATGCGTTGTAACTTAAAAACTTTAAAAATGACTTGTACATGTATAAAATCTTAATTTTAAGCCTACTCGGAATGAACATGTCGCACGAGACATTTTTTTTTTTTCAAAATGATATTATGTGGTCTCTGTTTAATGCAAACCAAAAACTTACAGTTCATTGCAATCACATAGTTTGTTAATTTAGTCACAGATACGCAAGTGGCAAGTGGACAAATGGGAGAACTATTTCTTCAAACTGCTGGTAGGCGATGATGATCACAAAGCTGCTTCAGGAGAAGCTGCGATACCATCAATCGAATGTACCGAGCAGGGGCCGGCCAAAACACAATCACATTTGCAGAACAAGAGCCGAGCTCGCAGTGCAGCAGCGGTTGTACCGCTTATACTGTGCGTGCGCGACAGCGTTGCTTTTGAGAGTCTGCCTATGCCCCGTAGATAAGGATGTTAATTTTTCTGGCTTAGTTAGCCAAAAAAAGGCTAAAAAAAATAACAAATCAGCTGGACCTGATGAACTGCCCGCTGCATTTTTTAAGGGGGGCGACAAGTAATTGGTAAGGGGCATGCAGAATATGGTCCGAAGAGAGGATGCCCGATGTTGGGAATCTAAGGGAATCTGAATATCTGAACTTTGCACAATATTTTTGAAAAAGGAGACCCCGCAGTTTGCGCCATCTACCGTGGCGTATAAGGTTGTGCCATGGATCCTATGTGTACGTCTAATGCCGAGAATGAGCAAACTGATTGGGACTTATCAGTGTGGCTTTTGATCTGGTAAGTTCACCACAGACCACATTGCGACAAATACTGGAGAGTCCCCGTGAGACAGATGTCAACACCCACCATCTTTTTGTTGACTATAAAACCGCTTTCGACACACCGATAAGGTCAAAGTTTTTTGAAGCCCTATTTTGGGAATACCAACAAAAAATGCTCTAATAATATGCTTTTTCGATGTAAAAGTTTAATGAAATGTAAACCCCAAATTGCTAGCTCGGTCGTCGTATTCTATTAGGGCGTTGTTAATTTGTAACCGTGGCAAGTGGTCGGTCATAACATTTTTGTTGCTGATAACTAAACATTTTTAAAAATTTTATATAATTCACTGTTACACACTTGGACACATTCATTAACCTCACACAAGAATCTACTAACATACAATTGACCATCGTCCGCATACATATGAACATTACATTGTGACAATACATTTGGCGGGTCATTGACATATATTGAAAACAGGAGAGGTCCAAGAACCGTTCCCTGCGGGAGACCGCAATTTATAGCCAAGACAGATGAGGATTCTTTATAAGTCACTACCGATTGTCGCCAAACCGCAGGATATGACAGCAAAAGATTAACAGTGTGTTTGAAAACATATAACTGTTAAAGTTTTGTACACAGGATTTCGTGGTTTACCGAGTCAAATGCTTTACTATAGTCTAAGAAGGTCAGAATCTCCGAGGGAATATCTTCCGCAATGTTTATTATAGCCGTTGTACAACTTCTACCTTTCCAAAATCCTGATTGGTTGTCATTAAAAAGTTGTTCTGTAAGCATAAATGAATTTATTTGTTTTGCCATGAGACTTTTTAAATACTTTTTTAAAAAGGGCAATATCGAAATTGGTCTATACTCATTGGCATATTTTGGTATAGGTATAATTTTGGCTGCTTTCCATGTATCTGGAAATGTGGATGTTGTAAGGGCAGTGTTGAAAATAAAAGTTATATAATGCAGTATATATTGGAAGAATAATTTTCAAAATCTTCAAAACCAGTAGCATTTGATTTGATTTTCAAAATCGATTCTAGAACTTCACATTGATTAACAGACATAAAACTAAATCTATCACAGGTTTTATATGGTTGACTATGCAGGTACGTGTTGTGCTTAAGTTACATCAGGTACACGAGATTTAACAAATATACGAAGTGTGTTCAAAGGAAAAGGTGAATTTTGAATTTTTTTAAGAGAACTTATTTATTCATCAATATCCATGTTGTCCCCTTCAAAATAATCGCCCTCGTATATAATACACATGTGTCAACGATTTTTCCAAAAAATCACATGAAGTATCCACGATTTGATTTTCGACAATTCCGATCGTTTGAGCCGTATTGCTTCACGCAAACGTTGCATGACTTCCTTGTATTATTCCTATTTAATAGAACGACCTTTGGCAGGAACTCATGAAGCACCACACCATTGTAATGAAAGAAAACACAGAGCAAAACGTTAACATTTCATCAAACTTGGCGATCTTTTATCGGTCTTGGCTCATCGGGCCGCTTGCATTGGGATGATTGGGCTTTGGCTTCGATGTCAAAACCATATACCCACGTTTTGTCACCAGGTATGACCCGTTTGAGCAAACCCGGATCATCGTTGACGTCATTCAACAACTCCTGAGCGATACTAATGCGACGTTGCTTTTGCTGAGAATTTAGTTAAAAATCGAAGAGCACACAAAAACGGACTAACTTCAGTTGCAAAAACAAACTACTTATCGAAATTGGCTGCTAATGCAAAAATATGATAAACATATGTGTCCGAATATAACAAAACCAAAAATCGTTAATCGAATGTACACAGCCCGCGAAAATTCAAAATTCACATTTTCCATTGAACACACCTCGTAACTGTCAATGGAACGATCGGTGTTAAACTAAAAAAAATGGTGGAGAAACTATCAATTTGACCATTTACTGACACTTTTTGTAAGCAACATTGATCTTTGAACTACTTTGAAATCATCGTAGCAAAACTATTTCTTATGTTTAAAATAAATGTTCCCAAATAGTTTTACGATTTTTTAAGCGCAGATACTTCAAAACGAAGTAATGGATTGGTGGTAAGTCGTTGCATTCTTCGGAAGCATTTGAAGGTGTTGGAAGTTGTTCGGAAATACTCTTCCCCTTCTCGGCCGAATCTGTACGGTTCGAATAGACACTTCTCTTTAGATTAAGAATAGCATTCACAATCGCTTGTTTGCTTCTTTACCATAGTTCATCAGATCAGACAACTCTACATACAACTTCAACTTTACTCAAAAAGTTGAAATGAAAAGCTCCATAAAGAAAAAATTCAGCACAATTTTAACACTTGGCAATTTGATATACGGTTTCCACTCCATGCGAAAAAAAGACTACGAATTGCCCATACGTTCTGTTGCCAATTACGTAGCGAATTATACACTTTTATTGTGTCATTTTGCGCTGACGTACATAAAGAACGATGCGAAACGAAATTTGTGTATGGTAAATTGAGTAAAAATTAGAAAATAGAAATGAGCGCAACAAAAAAAAATAGAAAAGATTCTGGCTGAAAGTGACGCCTAATGGAATTTTCTAACATGAATAGCAGAAAGATAAAAAATGAAATAAGTAAATTGAAATTTTAAATACGCAAGCTAACAAATTGAACAATTTTGTGAGACGTGTAGATATAATTATTTAACATAAAAATTTAAATAAAAATTTTCGATCCAAAGGTTTGGTAGATCCATAATTTAGCCTGTAACTTTCTTAAAATCTTAAATGCATCAAAAGCCCCAGGTGAGGATTTGATCGATAAGAGGTCTTTAAAGATTCTGCATACTGAGGACTAGCCCTGACGCTTACTAGCCGATTAGTCTGTTACCCTCGCTGACCAGAAATTTGAAAAGGCAGAGCCATTTTCTACAGGACGACGGGATCAAAAACACAATTCCACACTTCCAAACTAGTTACGAAGAAGCCATACCACCCTGAGAAAGCTTAAAAAGTTAATAAATTTCTTTTGCAGTTTTTACTGGCTAACTTTAAACAGAGGCACACACCACCACAAGGAAGGCTTCAGGTTGATCGGACGCGTTTCATGAGGGACCAAATCCTCACTCATCAGGGATCTTGAGCCTGAAATGTCTATCCAAAGAGCAGCCAGTATGAAGGTTATGAAAACAGTCATAAATGTTAATAAATTTCTATTGAATTGATTTAAGTTATCATTCCCCTAAGTTATCGCAGAGACTGACCCACGTTTTGCTTCATGCTGGAAAAGCTGGATAACTCCCACCATCTTGCATTAAATATGAAAAGAGTAAATGTGTAATATGTTGATATAAGAGTTTCCCGATGAATTAGTAATGATTGTGTATGTGTTAATTGTATTTACTTTATATTTAACTGTTTAATTACAAATCAAACAAGAAAGCAGCAACATAAATGCGAAAATAATTACAACAAAATGTTTTTTACAAAGTGCATTCAACCAGGATATACCATCTGAGCGACTAACATAGTAAAGTTCCACTAAAATTAATTAAACTTTCTCCTCTTTTCAGTTCCATTCCATTGTCCTCCACCCATTGAGCCTCTTACGGTTGATTCTGTTGTTCTGTATTCTTGACTCGTTTCTTGTTGTTTCCGCATGCCCATCAATTGAATACGAAAGCACAAAATGGCCGCCTCACTGACCACTTCAGAACTTAAACGTCGATTTATGAAGCACAGGGCAATTTCAATGGGTTACAAAGAACCAAACTTTGGCATTGATTTTCAATTTGTATAGCGGCACGTGAAATTCTTCTGCTTCATTTGCCCACAGACTAGCGCGTATTTACCTAAGTGAGTAAACATGTGGAAGGGGCTGCTCACTCAGACGAACTACTCTCATCAGGGGCAAAGGAAATTGTAGCTTGAGTTGAAATTGAATTAATTTGGCCATCACAGTCCCCCTGCCCGAGTGTCGGTTGGCAACCACAAAGTTTCACAGACAAAGATCAACAGCAAAACGCGAGCGCCTTAAACTATGCAATGCATTTTTAGGTTCGTTCTACGCTTTTATGGAAGCCAAACCGACCGAAAGTGTAAACAAAGTGCGGAAAAAATTCAAGAGCTGTATTTTTCCTGACGCGATTCTGCCTAATGAAGTGGAAAGCAGTTTGCATATTTGCTGCCGCTGCTGCTGCTGATGCCTTGTAACCAAATACCGCTTAGCTCAACCAGAACAAAATCCAGATAAGATGATATTCAACTTTCCTAATTCCATTTAAATGCTTTGGCTGGCCATTCAGCCATTAAACTTCAAACCCAATAAAGCGCATAATTCAATTAAAATTTGTTAACGTCCACCATAAACAATTGATTTACTGTAACCGTACTTAAAGCCCAGTCGAAACAACAACAGACTCAATTTTAATTTACATTTTGCATAATTATTTTGTACCGGTCATGCGTTGAAATCCATTTATCAACGGCGTTGTTGCAATTCATAACAAAAAACTTAATCAAAAAAATAGCAACTGCAAAAATAACAAGGCAAATTAAATGCGGCTACCAATTAATATGTGGAAATGAATGCGACAGAAATATGTCACAACGCACTCACACCATTTCCAGATTATCTACTGAGCCGAGAGTAAAATTTATTACTCATTAAAAAGGATTAAAGTTGAATAATTTTTGTTTTAATGCATGCACAAAGCTCAATCTGAACAGAACAAAATGCACAGTGCAAAGCTCTCTAGAGGATTAAAGCTGACAAAGGCAGGGACTTTACAACAAATAAGAGTTTATCAAAGTTTATGTACTTAAATGAAATAGGTATATGGGCATTTTCACAGCACGCACGCGACAGTCGAACGAATTTATTAACCTTCATCATAAAGAAAAACAAGGAAAAATTTTAAAACAAAATTCGTCCAAATTTAATGTATTAACTGGAAGTTGTAGAAAGAGAAGGTCCCAAGATACTGGCAGACAAAAGGAAATATGTTATGTGACAAGATATGGAAGTGCGTTTTTTTGGCCTTCATAAAAGTTAGCAAATCTTCGTAACCCGTTCGAGTTATTTAATACAACTAATTTTAACACGATTTGCAATTATGTTACAATATATCTAGAGCTGCTGCTGGTTCCAGATACACTAGTAACCTACCTCCTGCGCTAGACACTTTGATACCAATAAAGAGGCGGCTCCGCAGACAGTAAGTTCGTACAGCTGACCCTAATGTGGATAGAGTATATCAAAGAGTGGCTAATCGAGTTAAGAAGCTGTTAAACAAGCATAAAGAGGAAGCTCCTGACCGCTATCTTGAGAGCGTAACTCCTGATTTAAGCACCAACTACGCACTTTGGGCTCTTACAAGGCGGTACAAAAAAGCAACCAGTTCCTAAATTTCCCATTCGGAATTCTGACGGGACTTGGGCGAAGTCACCGCAAGAGCGTGCTGAAGAATTTGCCTTAAACCTAGAGGATAGGTTTAAGCCATTTGACCTTACATCAAATAGTCATAGAAATCGCGTCAATAATATCATTGACATCCCTTTTCAACTTGAGCTACCATCTCCCCCTATAACGCTTGAGGAGGTCAAAGAACAAATTAAGGATCTAAGCAGTAAGAAGGCTCCAGGTGAGGATGGCTTGGACAATAGAGTCTTTAAAGCTCTTCCCATCAGAGCTCTTCTCTTTGTGGTCCTTATGTTTAATGCTGCCTTGCGGTTAAGCTACTTCCCTAAGTGCTGGAAGAAAGCCCAAATCGTGATGATTCACAAGCCTGGGAAGAGTCCCTCAGAAGTGGAGTCATACCTTTTGTCCTCAGTGTCAAAAATTTTTGAAAGATGCCTGCTAAATCGAATAATGGCACTGAACAAAGTCAGATGTAGTATGCCCCCTTCCAGATTGGCTTTAGGAAGTCGCATGGCACACCGGAACAATTGAATCGTGTTGTCAATTTTATTATTGATGGAATAAATGGTGGCAGTAGTTGTATACGTAAAACAGGCTTTTGTTAGAGTATGACACGATGGCCTTCTGAGCAAGACTAAAAGTTTGCTTCCTCCTCAACTCTTCAATCTTGTGCGAAGTTTCCTCGATGAGAGCTTTCACAGTGATTCTTGACGGAGCTGAATCTAGCGTAAGGTCTATAAGAGCTGGTGTTCCTCAGGGGAGTGTACTCGAACCTACTCTTTATACGCTATTTACAATGGATATGCCAACAGGAGATACAGTTCCCATTGTGAACCATCAAGATCTGCTCCTGGCTACCTTTGCGGACGACACGGTCTTTATGGCAAGAGACTTCGGCAATTATAGTGCTACGGATATCATCCAACAATATTTATTCCGTTTTGGCAGTTGGGCTAAGCGTTGGAACATAGCCTTGAATCTGGCCAAGTGTGTAAATGTTACATATACTTTACACCGTGACATCTGCCCAGGCGTATTTTTGTATGACGAATTACTCCCGCATAAGTCAGGACATAAATATTTGGGAGTTTACTTGGATAAGAGGTTGACTTTCAGCACACACATCAACCAGCTTACCAAGTCCCTCTATGCTAGAGAAACAGCAGAAATAAGATGTCACTGAAGAACAAAGTCCATTTGTACAAGGCCATAATTAACAGACTTGCCAGACGATTGTTGAGAAGACGAAGGAGGAGAGGCGTTATTATAAGAAGACGCCTAAAGAGGTTACCAATTTATGACCTCCCAACGAGACGTATCCAATGAATTGTGAATAATTTGTAACCTACTGATGATCATATTTAGTGGACCTACTTACACAGCACTTAAAATTTCTTATTCCAGTTTTTAAACTCAGTGCTACACTTATTCTTTTACTAAATAATTTTACTCACACTTTTGTAATACCTACCTGAACAACGCTTAACATAACTTGTTTTTATACATAAAGTAAGTTTTATGGTTTATGTAAGTTGCTCCTCAGTAACAATAAAATTGAAAATATTAAAAAACAAAAATAGGGGAAAGTTAACTTCGGCTCGGCCGAAGTTTTGTATACCCTTGCAGCTTCCATTGAGAACAAAAAAGTTTTTCTAACTTAGACTAATTTTTAGCCCTTACTTTTCTATGGGATCTATACTAATAGATGTCGGATTTCGACCAAACTTGGTGAAATCATGGAAAAGCATAAAACACTGTTAATTACGAAATTTGGAGGTGATCCCATTTAAAACAAAAAAGTTTTTCTTACTAGAACTTCTATTTCGACTGATCATTTAAACTGCGGCTATATGCTATAGTCATCCGCTTTTGATAAAACTTTGTAGAATTGTGTAAAAGTGTATAAAATAAGTGTATGCCAATGATAAGATCGTTTCCATTAAAAACAAAAAGTTTTTTCTCACAAGATGCCAATTTTGAGGAAATTTCTATTGAAAACAAAAAAGTTTTTCTAACAGACTTCTTTTCAGACCATGACAGCCATACTATATAGATGACCGATTTCGACCAAACTTTGTGAAAACATGGGAAGGATAGTAAACTACGAAATACGAAGTTTGGACGTGTTTCCACTAAAAACAAAAAAGGTTTTCTCACTAAAACTAGTTTTTCGACCGATCGTTCCTATGACAGCTATAAGCTATAGTCATCCGATCCGACCGTTTCCGACAAATGTGCAGCGGATTTGTACTAAAAGACTTCGTGCAACGGTTGGTTAAGATAGCTTTAAAACTGACGGAGGAGATAGCATAAATAGACAGAGGGACATACGGACGGACAGACGCGTAAGGCTTAATGAACTCAGCTTGTCATGCTAATCAAGAATATATATACTTTATGTGGTCGGAGATGCTTCCTTCAATGCGTTACAAACATCCGCACAATTTTATAATACTCTCTGCAAGGGTATAAGGTATATAAAAAGTTTTTATTTATTATATATACTTTTACACAATTCTACAAAGTTTTGTCAAAATCGCATGACTATAGCAAATAGCTGCAGTATAATTGTTCGGTCGAAATAGAAGGTCTAGTGAGAAAAACTTTTTTATTTTAATAGAGATCGCCTCCAAATTTCATAATTAACAGTTTGCTATGCTTTTCCATGATTGCACTAAGTTTGGTCAAAATCGGAAATCTATATAGTATTGTCCCCATAAAAAAGTAAGGTCCGAAAAGAAGTCTTATTTCCTAATTCTTTCCTCTATAGTTGGAGGCGCTGTTGGGGTCACCTTCTTAAAGATTGGATAAATAAGGTTTCTTTTAAAGCTTTCTGGAGCCACGCCTTCCTTGAAAATTCGATTATAAGCTTGCAAAAGCTGAGTAAATAATTCATCCGTCGCATTCTTCAGAAATTCACCGGGAACTCTATCGAAGCCAGGCGCTTTGTTTGCTTTCACTCGTCGAACCGCTTACTGTATTTCGCCAAGTGTTATAGCCGCATCAAGTTCTTGGTTGTAAACGTACGGTAGAGCATAGCTGACTTGAGACCTGCAAGGATGCTGGAGCAGACTTTTAAAGTGTGTGTGAGCTATACACGCGTGCACTTTGATATTTCCGGTTGTGCATTTTCGGGCGTTTAGCTTTTTGTCAGTTGCCCAGAAGCTTTTGCTGTCCCTAATGCTGCTTATTCCTAGTTCCATTCGCTTGTAATAATTGGTGTTCTTTTGATGGCATAAGGATTTATATGTGGCATTTGCTTGTCGGTACTCCAGCTTCGCAGTTTCCCCTTCTGCACTTGTGATCTTTTTAAGGTGCTTGAATGCGGATATTCTGGCCGTCAAACCATGGTTGCTTGTAACTCTGTCGATGGGGCCATTGTATTGCCTGTGCTGCCTCTTGTATATCTTTGGTGACTCTTTCAAAGGACGGATCTTAATGCTCTTCACAACGCCTCAAGCAATTGTTAAGCTCTCTCTCTCTTATAGATTTGTGATTTTGGCTCATTCCACCTTAGTTTTGGGAGCAGCTGGTCTTCATTGTGTGTCTTATATTGGTCGTTCGATTGTGCACAAAACTCCACGCACAGTGGCATATGATCCGAAAAGATTTCCTCCCCGACTCTAGCGTCTTTTAGCATTTCGTGCCACACTCCCCGAATCGCACAGTAATCAATCGTGGAGCCTGCAGCTCCACGCATAAATGTGTAATTGCCGTCTATATCCTCTTGCGTTCTTCCATTTAGTATAGTAAGGTTGGTGGACTCTCATAGATCGATGAGTTTTCTGCCGTTTGTATCAATGGTTTCATCTCGGGCATTACGGATGTCTGTAAGTGCTGTCGACGTAAAGAGGTTACTTTCAGTATTTGTTTGCGGCAGCCGGAAGCGAGTCTTCGTTTGCTATAACTCCACTAACTTCCATCTGGTCAGTGTAAAGCTCTTTATATCGATTAACTAAGCTGCTAGCTAAGCAAAATTTTGATAGACATGGGAATTTTATGAACTATGTGGGTTAATATTAATGCAGTTCACGCTGATAACCAATTTAAAGGATTGAAGAAAGCATTCTTCTGTCGGTTGCATTGATTAAAACAAACTTATAATGTCCATTGGCACCCTTGGGAATACACATAATAATAACAAATACCCAGTGATTCGAGAATTATTTATTACCTCAGCCTTTTGTAACTTTTCCGTAACTAAAAGCAATTCTTTGATCCTTTCATGTACATGGTCTGAATTCAAAGGCATTTCTCCAGCATAATTGTAATTTGTTTTTTTATTCCCCCATTTTCGGCCCGCCTGGGTAAAGCAATTCAATTGACAATGAACTTTTTTACTTTCTACTGCGAACGACAGTTGCAAAATATTTTCGATGCCAACAAATAGAAATTTTTCATTTTTTCATCTTTTCAGTTTCCTTCTCACTTGTTGTTTATGCCGAGATGAGTTTGTCCCTTGCTGGAGCGGAAAGTAGCAAGCGAAACGCCAAAAATAAAATGCCAGCAACTTTTTGTTTCGATAGTTTTCCCTTTTTTTTCATTTTTGTTTGTGGGTCAAGAGCGTCCTTTTTTGGTCCAGGCTCAATTACGAAACTAAACACAAATCATTAAACAAAATAATAATTTCCACAAGAGCAGAGTTCGTTGCGGCCGAAGGACAAAACAAGGCCACAGGAGCTGAGCAAATATATACCAAATGTCAAGCGCAGAGCCCGCAATTGTTGCCATGTGTGAAGCAACGTACCAGAGGGACATTATTTGTGATACAGCCACCAGATGGCTGACCTTAGCATTCGCAAATGTGACTTTAAATAGTAATGAGAAATTAAACTAGAATTAAGTTAAAACGCAATTACAGAGACAGCAATGCCAAAAGAGCTACAGAAAAATGTCTAGAGAAAAAAATTGAGTCTGATGTGGAAAATGAAAAGAAGATTAAACTGAAATGCTTGTCTAGCACTATATTATGACAAAAAATTATTCAAAATTTGCTTCGTTGACATTTTGCATCAAGAGTTGTAAATACCTAAAACACATTGCCTACTTTTATGGCCACTTAAATTCATTCAACACAATTGCAAGCTGTGGCAATCCAAATTTATGGTCAACAAAACGAGAAAAAAATACGTTGAAAAACTTTGCTAATAATTTGCATACTTTTTGGCGTAGCGTAGAAAACTTTTTACCGACCACCGCACGCATTTTTCTTGCCAAGACTCCACAGCCGCCCCAACGGTTCTTGGCAGCTTTGAAATTAGAACGGCGACGCGCAAGAGCTCAAAATAAATTCTCACACTTTTCGCACGCGCAAACAAAATTAACGGCCACGCAAACTGTAAGGCGAACAACGGACACGCCCCTTTTCGCCGGCTTTCAACCGCAAAAAGTTTCACAAATGCAAAAATGTCACAGAAAATGCAACAGCAGCAGCAGCAACAGCAGCAGCTAGTTCAAAGCGAGTACTTTCCTAGCAGCTTTCCGGACAGCGACTGTATTTTTACGGGAAAACGCGTTATTTTTTCCCCTTTTTACCGCCCGGAGCAAGCATGCCGCTTGTTGACGCTCCCCAGTTTACCAAGCCAGCCACAAAACATTCACCGCATGTTTATGCTTTGTCTCTGTCTACTTTAGGATTTGGATTTTAAGAGTAAAAAAGAAAAACATGCCACTTCAGGCTTCAGCACTACTTTGGCCACATTAGAGCGGTTACTTAGCGAACTTTTCAGGAAGGCCACAGAATTGCAAGCTTTGCTGGGAGCTGCAGCTGTGAGATAAGACTAGTGCAATTAGTCTTAGTCTCGCTCTGCTAAAACATTGAAGGAAGAAATTTGTAAAATGTTTCGGGCTTTTGACGTTTTGAAGCAAACTTAAGCTTGGCAAGAACATCAAACTTCTCGAGGACTACACAACTCTCCGAAAATAACACTTTATATCATTGTTAGGTGGTGGCATATGGTAAAACTGTTCAAATATACTGCAGCAAATGATCTTCTAAAAGGAAAGGTAAGTATTAGCTTTTAACAGGGACGTAAATCCCTTATTGGCAAATTCTAATTTTATCTACTTTTACACATTTCTACAAAGTTTTATCAAAGTCGGATGAGTATAGCATATAGCTGCATTTATGATGCGAATCACTTAGGACCTTATCGGCGTCCACACTACTGAAAAGGTTTGAGCCCGGAATTCAGAATTTTTTAAACAGCAAACAAAGTTTAAAAAATGGATGTAACTGGACCTTTTCTTAACATTAATTTTCCTTATTATCTGGTCAATTTTGTTCAAAAAATTCTCGTTCTTCTCAAAATAATTTTTTTTTTATATATTATAAAACGAGTTCGTTAGTTTTTTATATAATTGCATTTGATTTTCGAGTTCAGCATTCTAATTTACAGCAATGGGTCATTTTGGCTGCAAGGGAAAATATTACAGGGCGGCAAATTCTAACAAAACATGTTTTGGTAATAATGATGCTGTTAAACAAAAATTTTCATTATTTAAGATGTTTTTAATTTTTATCCGCGTCATACTATATGATTCTTCGATCTAATACTTTTCAATTATTTTAAGCTAAGTTGTATTTTTTTTCTGAAAATTATTTACGGTCATTCTAAGAATAACACTGTAACGAACTCTAGCCTTGGGAGTGCTCGCCGAATCCAGGGTTACAGAAATTTATAATTCCTTATAGTCGTGGTTGCTGCAAAGAAATTCCCTAAACAACAATCCAAGATTCCAATGTGTTCCCTTTTGGGTTTTATTTCAGGATATTCTAAGTGGTAATATTAATTCTAGGTACTATGCTATGGGTTGGCTCCTTCGGTGGCCGTCTGTACCTGGTTTCTTGCGGCTCGTTCCGGCTATTCTGGCACGCTGGGAGGATTATCAGGGGAATCTTACTATAGAGGGCGGGCTCTCGTATTTACCCAGGAGATCGGAGGAGGCTCGATTGCTCTGTGCCGGGTTCCAGCTCTGGGGAGGCTATCTAAGGTGCAGAGATGAGTAGAGGCACGACTGCTTCGTAGAGTTTTATAATTCTGGGGAGATGAACAAGATCGGGGTGGATGCGCTACGGCTCCATAGAGTATTAGAACTCTGGGGAGGATTCAAGAACTAGGTGGATGCACTCCGTCTCCGAAGAGTATTTAAACTCTGGGGAGGATTGGCGCTCCACGATACTAATAACTACGTCTCCGTAGAGTATTGGAACTCTTAAGAGTATTGGCACTCCAAGAGACTCAAGATCTAGGTGGATGCACCACGTCTCCGTAAAGTATTAGAGCTCTGGGCAGGATTGGCAATCCAAGATATTTAAGATCTTGAAGGATGCACTACACCTCCGTAGAGTATTGGAACTCTGGGGAGGATTTTCAATCCAAGAGACACGAGAACTAGGAGAATGCACTACAACTCCGTAGGACAATCCAAACTACACAAACCAAGGTGGATGCCCTGCGTCTCCTTACCTAAGGAGCCTAAGTACATCTGCGGGCTTACCTGTGTTCCTTGAGCCCTGGTGACTAAGTGACTTCCTAAGCGTTGATGCCGGTCTTTTATATGCTTTGCTCGCGCTTAGCTCACGCCACCATGAGCTTTTTTAGAGTCGCCAACGATAATTATCGATATCGATCGAAGGCGCCAATGAGTTGCATTTGAAATTCAAACCAGCCTTTATTTAAATTGTGCGCGCTGGTAAAGTGCGTCGCAACACAAGGCAACAAAACTCGACTTTTTTCAGTATTCTGAAGGCTTGGTAGTGATCTTAGATGATTTTCGTGATTAGATTAGATTAGATTAGATTAGAATAGTTTAGATTAGCTAATAAGTTTTTTGTTTTTTTAAAAATAGATTGAGTTTGGTTTTTATTGTTTTTGGAATTTAAATAGAAATTAAAAACCAAAAAAAATACAAAAATGTGAAAAATTCCACCAGGATATCAAAGAATGAGAAGATTGGGACATTCCATTATATATTCGTAAAAGGGAAAGAAGAAATTATGCACAAATTACTAAAAATCTCGACGAGATGGACAATTTCTGAAAACGCAGTCATGCTTAGCACACGAAAATCATCTAAAATCACTACCAACCCTTCAATGTACTGGACTTTGTTGCTTAGTGAAATTTTTAGATTCCAAGGGACATTTATTTAAATGGCTCTTGATCATAAACAGATTTTCTAATTAAAGAAGGCTGAAGAAAGTGCACTTCCTAGACTTTTGTTGACACTTCTTAACAAAAATTTTGTTATTCCCTAATTGCCAGAAATTGTGAGCTTGAGTTCTCTTGAAATCAACAAAATTTCTGTCCCAGCGTTAGCCAATTTCGTTAAACTTTTTCCTGTCTGCCACAAAAACGGGCGGCAATAACCTGCTTCTTTCTACCTTCCCCTCACAGTTTTTTCTCGAAATTATAGACACACGCCACACTCTCTTCGAGCTGCTGGGTAAATAAAACTGAAAACAAATGAATATAAATGTGAAATAAACTAAGTCTTGGGCAAAAAATAAAAAGAAAATAAAAAAGAAAAAACATGGAACAGAGAACCCAGCAACAAAGGTTCCAGGGAATGCAATTTTAGTTGCTAGTGGCCTTTTGCTCGTACTGAATGTTATTGTTTTAATATTTTTCGTGCAGTTTTGCAAAACAAAAGGGGGAATCCAACAACGACAGACTCGACTCGACGAAATCTTTAATGAACGAACTAGGAGAGGAGTAAAGCAGCTGGTCAGCTGAGTTGAGCATTGCAGTTTGAGTGGAAGGAATAGTTATGTGGTATTTCAATGAAAATATCTACCGGCAAATGTAAAGTTTAGAACTGGTGCGTCACTTAAATTATTGAAATATAAGGCTAAAACATTTTCTTGCTCTTTAAAGAGAAGGGAGCTTTAAAACTGAGTAACCAGCATAACTGCTAGGCACTTTCAAGGCACTGAACTTGCTGAAGTATTTTAAATTAGTTTTACGACTAAAAGATTCATTCATTTTATGGACTCTAAAGCAATGACAGACACCTCTTTAATAAACAAAAGTTATTTACCACTAAAACAGAAATAGCAATAACTATTTCCGTACTGACTAAACTTTCGACTAGTTAAACAAACTGCAAAACTGCTCCAACTTTACATTTTGCAGCGCCTTCACAGTCATTCGTATTATTCATGCGTCACGTTGGCCAGCACGAAAATTGAAAAGCGCGAAAAGCAAAGAGCAAATGGCAAAAGGGGAGTAGCTTTTGTGCTGGCCATAATAAAATGATAAATGAAAATGTGTACTTTCAAGCTAAACGCATTTTAATTTGAAAGAAAAAACGGAAGCAACCCGGTCCGACCAGGTTCAGGACCCAGGCCAGCAGTTCGAGCGTGAAACTTGAGAAAAATATAACAAAACGTTTTGCTCATTTTTCTTGTTTGCTCTTAATTATGCATTCCCGTCTTGAATATTGTACAGATATTTGCTTGTTGTGTAGTTGTAGTTGCAGCTAGAGATTCTTGCCTGACCAATGATGAAAGATGGACGAGAAAGAAAGAGAGAGAAGAGAGAAGCAAGTGGAGTATTCCCCAGTGTTTGCTTAGGCAAAACGCATTTGACTCTAGAGTGTCCAACTGCCAAGTGTGTATTATATTCTAGCCAAACATGTGGAGAGAAGGATTGCTGAAAACTATGAAGAGGATGTATATTTAGCTATCAATTACAAAGACCTCTTCGGAGCTTAATCAGTACAAAGCTCATCGAAATGCAATTAAAATTTACAAAGCACACTTTCGGGCTGGCTGGAATAAAAATTGATTTCATTTTACACATGCACACACACACATACATACAGTTTGCATATCCTTGTTTGTCCTTGTTTCGTGCAACGTACCTGAAAATACCAAACAAAAATAAGTCAATATACAATACTAAATTTTATTTTAACTGTATAATTTATTAATAAATCATATTCGGGCTGGCCAAAAAACTTTTGCGCAAATCCCCAAAAACCAAATCCACAGAAAAATTATTTGCAGTTTCACATAACTCGCATAGTTTTGTCCAAATTTCGGACAGTGAAAACACAACGGTCTTACTCCCCCGCCCCGCCGGGCAAATCTAATGGATATGATGAAGTTTCGCAAACGAGCACGTGATTGAGTCAAAGGCATAAAAGCCAGCAAACATTCATTCTGTAGAACCATACCAAATATGTGTACATAGCTTCCAGCTACAGAAGATGCATAAAGCAAAATGGAGGGGGAAAGTAAACTAAATGCCAAAAAGCCAACAAAAAGCCTTTAAATACCAAAATCTGACAAAGCACACAAACGAATTTTTTGTTTGTTTTCTATACGAAAACTTTAGGACTTTGTTAATGCAACTGGTAGAAATTGGTAAATGTTTTCGAACTTTTTGATAAAGTAAATCAGTTGATACCACATCTCACACAAATTCATTAGATTTTCGATTTAAAGCAGATAAGAAGAGTTCTAAGTAGATTGATCGGTATAGCATTTATACAGTTTTGAACTTAAAATTTTAAGCCTGTTTTGTTCTTGGAAGTACATTATTTAATACCGTAGATATTAATAATATGAGAGCAAACGTTGTTGAATCAAGTGATCAAACACTTACAGTAAGCTGAAAATTGTAGAAAATGTGAGTTCTTAGTTCAAGTACAAAATATCTTGGAATGAGTACAAATCAGACTTACTATGAAAGCTTTAAAAAGAGTGGAACGGTTCTCAGAAAAGAGAAACAGTCGGTAATTTTTTACTTGCATTAAGCACAAACGGTGTCAATAGGGAGGTAACTACGAAAGTTCTTGATTTGAGTACAAAGTTCTTGTTTCAAGTATCAATTTTTTAATCCCGAAATACTTAATTTAAGATTGTTTCGTATATATAGTTCATAGTTCATTTAAAAGCTATGGATTGGTACTTTCCGATGGTATCAAAGTGAGTCCAAAAACTGGAATAGATTCCCCGAAAAACGCTCATAAAAAGGGACAAAATAAACACTTTTATCAACTTTAAGCTCAAATTACTAAAAATCTCGACGTGATGGACAATTTCTGAATATGCAGTCGTGCTTAGCACTCGAAAATCATCTAGATTCACTACCAACCCTTCAAGATACTGGATGAAGAATTTTGTTGCCTTGTGTAATTGTCCATCCTACCAATCAGGGTTGAACCACGCGCAAACAAAATTTCCCTTATTTTAGTTTTGAATTAATTTGATGTTAAGTTGAAATCAGTTAGTTGTGGTATAATTTTATTACTCAAAAATTAAATTGGAAAATTTAAAAATATTTCCTCGCCAATCATAAAGCAACACTTGACAACCCTTGGCTCGTTTGTAGTTGACAAATTTCCCATGTGGCGCTACTGAGGCAGGCAGAGGGCGCCAGTGGTAAGTCGGTTTGGATTGATATGGCTGCCTTTTGGTTGGTTTTGCGAATTATTATTGAAATGCTAATTTTAATATTAAAATAAATTAAAAATTATATTCTATTGAAGCAACTTATTCAGAAAAACAATGTTGTTAGCATTTCCAAAATGAATTTTGCATATCAAAACTATTTTGATGGTGAATTTAGCTAAATCTCCTCCCAAAACACGAGATGTTTAAAACCAACCGAAAGAGGTTTCTATGGCTCCAAAGAATTGGTTTTCGGTTGGAATGTGGTTGGAAGAGGTTTCTGTGTAACCCCCGGTATTAAGGGGGTCTTCTGCCTTTGAGTGCCAAATTTTAACTGTTTTTTTTAATCGTGGAAAGAAAACGCGTAAAGATTTTTTAAATCTGTTTTTTTGTATTTAGTAGGGCAATTTATTGAGAAAAATACAAAATTAAAAAAATGAATTTATGAGGCGTTTGACCTCTATTCCTATTTCATTATGAAACGCGAACATGATGGCCACTATTCTCGACAGGATGGGTTTCTAAATACGTCGAACGCGAAACAGGCAGCAAAAATTATGGAGGAGGAACTACACAACGAATTGTCCAAACATCCGCAGCCAACACCACCAAAAGGAAAACCAAAAAGATTTTCCTTTATGAAAGAAAAGCTATAATCTCTAATCACATCTTCAAAGATTGATGACAAAGTTATGATGCGACACCCATTTTGAAAATCAGAGCGAGGCAGAGGAATGTATTCCCTTGGAATATTGTAAGATATTAACAATATATTAACTATACTCATTTTCAGGAGAGCACAAAGGAAATGCTACTACTTAAACATATATCGAAAAAGTTTTTTGTGTTCCAGCATCGTCATGCGAGTCAGAAAGAATGCTTAGCAAAGCTGGAAAGATTTATTCAGATCGCAGATGCTCCCTTGAATCAAATTTTTATACCCTTGCAGTGGGTATTATAAAATTGTGCGGATGTTTGTAACGCACTGAAGGAAGCATCTTCGACCACATAAAGTATATATATTCTTGATCAGCAAGACGAGCTGAGTTCATTTAGCCTTGTCCGTCTGTCCGTCCGTCCTTCTGTCTGTTTCTATGCTATCTCCTCCGTCAGTTTTAAAGCTATCCTCACCAAACTTTGCACGAAGTCTTTTGGTACATATACGCTGCACATTATTTTTTTAATAAGCTGTTGTTTTTGAACAAACTTAAAAAGTTGTTTGAGTTATAAAATAATAAACTTTTACCGTTAAAAGGATTGTATTTACCTCTATCTGTAATTTTACAAAAACATCGGAAACATCGATGTTTCATTTTTTACCAAAAACATCGATGGCCGCAAACAACGATTGTTTTCCAGCTCTACAAAAAGGGCTATAACTACAAAACAATTTCGAATTTTGAAAAATCCTTTTGGAAAAATATTTTAAAAAAAATATACCAAACGCAAAAGACCCCCTTAAGTAAATTTCCACAAATTTTAAAACCTTATTGATTGTGATTTTAGGTGGTTATAGTCTTAAGTCAAACCCAATTACCTCTTAAAATAAGAACGTTGTATTCTTTGTTGAAGTATAATAATTTCTAGTCATTCTATAAACTAAATAAAACTACATCAAGTGTTCTTGGTTTAAGCCCCAAAAAATTCTTTAATGAATCAAGGAAGGATGGGCCATTAGTTAACCAAGGACTAAGATGGAGGGATCTGATTTCACTTCAAAAGAAAAGTATTAGACGCAGTAGGAAGTTTTTGGAACATTGTTTTTATAGGTGGCATGGTAAGTCTATTTTTTACTGAAACCTAAATATTTTGCACTTGAATTAAGAAAGTTGTGATGCTATCATCCGGCCAAGGTAGAAGAAGAATTAAGAAAGCGATTTTCTTACATTTCTTAAATTAAGCCCCCTTTATATCTAAGAACTTCCAAGAACAAAACATTTTTGAAGTTTAAATAAATATGGTAAAAATTCTATCCCGACCGATCAAGAACTTTGTCAATCGTTTTTTTTTTTTCTGAGTCTGCCAGTTCAAAAATCAACTGATCAAAAATGATTTTTATGAAGATGAAATTTCCGAGTCTGCCAGTTCACGTAAATGCACACAGTGAATTTCTTACTTGGATTAAGAATGATTCATGTCAGAAGTTCGATAAGAATGGAAATTCTTGATCCAAGAGCGAAATTAGTGATTCAATTATGAATTTTTGATCCCGCTCTTTCTTGATCCCAGAGTTTTAATACATGAACCAATTGCTAATAGTACTCAAACCCAAGATAGCCAGATAACAACGAAAGATAGGTCACTTTTGATTCAAGAGCTCCATAGCTTTAAAGGTAAGGGCGCCCATATTCCAATCAAACAACAATTTAAAATCAGTTGATACTTTATTTCAATGAATTGTAAGACTCTGTACCATGTTTTAGCCTCTTTGAGAAACACAATACTACAGAGAGACAGCCGTCTCTCAATGCCAGCAATGCCATAACTGCTTGGGAGTTCCAAAGTTAAGTGTGTGCGAAAGTCGATGACGTTTCCCCTTTCCATAAAAACCGAAACAGCCAGAGCGAACTCAACGCCCCTCGCCTAAAAACACTTAGCTGAGAACGAATGTAGATCGATTTCCAGAGCGAAAATCTTAGAAATTCAAGAACAAATCGATTTTTTTTCGTATTATAAATTTTTTAATTTTTTGTGGGTGTGCAGCGAGAAGTAAATTCTGGGACTTATTTATGTCAGTTTCCAAGAACAATGGTTCTTGGTGATACTTGCGTAAGTAACCCATATTATCTGTAAGTCTTTGATCATAGTTCCCATGCGGAGCCCTAACAATAGTGAAACTTGCCTCCCTTAGCAACACCTTTGATAAGCTTTTCCGGAGCGGTCCAAAGCAGGAACGAAAAGGGTATCTACAAGCTTACCGCATGTAAGCTCTTAAGGGGTTTTGAATTACGTAAGAAAACCGTAAAAAAAACGCTTTTAATGAAGATGAAATTTTCAATCAGATCCAACCAAGTTTATTTGATTAATTTGATGCGAATAAAAAAAAACTTGAAACTTGATGAAAACCACCATTATTTAACAACTGAGATTGCCAAGAAGCATTGTGTATCACATACAACAGCAGCAAAGCATCCTTAAAATCTTGGATTCAATCAACAAGCTCAACATTTGCTACAGCGTATCAGTATCAGCGATTTAATGCTTAAGCGTCGGAAAAACGATTTGTTTTTTAAACAATCCATAAGGTGCTATAAAATATGCGCTGTTTACAATTAGTCAAACGAAAACGACCATGGAACAAGAGAGATTAGCCGGCTCTGACCACATCAGCATATATTCACCTTAGGAAATTAATACTCTTCAGGTGTCGTTCACTGTGAGCAGCTGAGCCACTGAACGAAACCATCAATTCGGATTTGTACTGTCATACTGTACAGTACTGATTACATTTTGAGATTATTTTGCATAGGCAACCAGCATTGATCAGGGAAAAAGTCCTATGTCCTTTTTAATGAGACAATGTTTCAACATAGTGAAAGGACAGAGTGAAAGGCTTACAACCCCTACAGTTATTAGAAAAGCTTATATTTAGTTTATGTTTGAAATTAGATTTGCTTCGTTCAACAGCTCCAGTGGCGAAATGGAAACGCGTCGGCCTCCTAAGCCGAAGATTGTGGGTTCGAGTCCCATCTGGAGTAGACAAAGTTTTTTTTTTTTCTTTTTGTGAGTTTAGTTAGACTAAATAAAATAATTTAAAACAAAAAAAATGGTGGCAACTGTCTGCAAATGACTTAAAATAAATAATGCTGTTTATTTTATTACAAATGCAAACAAAATTAATTTAATATGCATGTTTGGAATAAACCATCCCTAGGACAGATGCTAACACACTGTCCACCCAGCCAGCCGCTTCCTTCTAATGACCACAATAAATTATATTCATTTAGGAGCGTTTAACATACAGAAAAAAGCAGAGAGTCTGGTAAAGAAATAATTTATAGCTGTTGAAAACTTAACATGTTCATTTGGCCACATGTGAATGTGTGTATGTGTGTGTGTGGGTGTGCGGAGGTTCAATAATGGCGCTTGTTAAGGCTTATAAGTGAATGCATGTGAGTATGTGTGTGTGTGTGTGTGTGAGGACAACAAATGAAAAGCCAACAGAACATGCCACATAAATACTTTGCCTACACAAGCAATTTAGCCTCACCCTTAAGGCCAAGCACAAACTATTTGGTATGCCATGCGGATATGTAAGTGTGTGTGTGTGTGTGTGTGTGTAGGTGGGTTGGTTGGTGGTTCTACGGGTCCACAATTGTTGCTATTTTGTTTTGTGGCACCGACACAAAAAATTACAGTTGCACACACATTTGCCTCTGTTAAATTGTCTCACAACCAATACAAAGTGACCTTTTCATTTATTTTTATGATTCTGGTTCCCCCTCATATGTCGCACACGAAAGGGGAGGGGAGGTCATAAAAAATGGTTCGCCTGATTCAACAATCCTGTGGCAAGCAGAAACTTTACTAGCCGGTTGGTTGATTGCTGGTAAAAATGGTCAGTTGAATAATATCAAATGGATATTTTTGCTGTTTGTGCTTTTGAATTTGGCTGGATTTTTAAAAGAAGAAATATGTAACTATATGTCAGAGGCTTAGATTTACCTTTTTTCGTTTTATGGTAAAGCTTACGGGAACGGAAACGTTCTTACCCTTCCAAGAATTGTGACTCCCCAGCGGACTGCTGGATCTCGAACTATCGCTCTCAGTTCTGACCCAAGAAACACTTTGGCCTTGCTTTGATGCTCATTAGCTGTTCGAAAGCGTTTCTATTTATAAATATAAATAGAATATAACTCCGCATTTTTTTCCATATAAATTGCTTCTAGTTTATATTTTGATGAATATTTCGGTTGATAAATAAAATACTTATAACGAATCTATTGTAAGTGGGGATCGGATCTAGGTCAAGAAGACACACAAAACCCCAATTTATTTTCTCAATTCAATGTACATTATTCATTAACAAAACGGACATCATAGTTTGAAAAAAAGAAATATATTTCTTACAATAAATTAGGAAAAATAAAGAAAATGTTAATTTTGTAGAGCAATTGAATGTACGATATTTTTTGTTAGTCCGTCTTTAGCCAACACAAATAAGCTCGATGGTTTGCCCACGCGAGAACACGCCACGTAAAACTGTCCTTGTGAAAAACATGGTGTGCCCAAATCTAAGCCGCAAACTGACATCGTTTGGCCTTGCGACTTATTAATTGTCATTGCGAATGTCAATCAAATAGGAAACTGGATTCGTTTGAATTCAACTGGACGTCTGCAAAAATCATTGGAATATGTGGCAGCAAAACATTTTAAGCTCGGAATTTGCCGTTCAATATGGTGGCTTCGATAATGTTTTTCATCAATCTTTTAATGACCAATCGCGTGCCATTGCACAGCCGTGGTGGGTTTAAATTCCGAAGTAAAATAACCGGAGATCCAACTTTCAGTCGTAGAAGGTGTGGTGACATGCCTGGCAAGTCCAGTGAGTTCAAAAACTCTGTTGCATAATTTACAGCTTCGTTGGCATCGCAAACTGCATCGATCGATTTGTATGCTACCAAGTCGCCTGGCAACGACTGCTGTATCTTAAAGTTTATTTCATCGACGTCAACATTTTTTGCTGCCAAAATGGCTCTTTCTGCCAGCCATGCATGATTTATGTATTGCGTGCTTACATCGGGAAATACGCTGTCAATGAGAGCATTTTGCGAATCAACGATTGTGCAGAAATTGGTGGGCAATTTTATGCATCCAGTATTTTCATGAACAGGAACTATTCCTTCGCCGATATCTAGCAATTGGTTGGAGAATGTCTCAGCGGATGGATCTTGAAGCATTTCGACGCGCATGTTTATTTTCAGCAGGACTTTTCCAACATTTGGTGGTGTCTCAATTTCCGGTAGTTGCACTTTTCCTGATGCGCAACACATCCCTGCGGTCTCATTTTTGAATTTGAGCGCATGACAATTGGGACATTCTTTTGTCCATAGCACCAATCAGGACTTTCGGATGAGCGGAATATTCGATATCTGGCTCATACTGGAATGTGAGACGAAGGAACGAAGCAGATGTAAATGCTCGATGTATCTGTCCGCCGCGCTCGTCTCTGCTCCAATTGTTGACTTCCGAAAGCTCGTACATCTTGTGATTGAGAAGAATGCAATTGCGATCTGTTCGTTGATCTGTTCTTGCAGCCTGAACATTTCACATGTGTGTTGCTGAATTGGTTTGACGCCCCAAATAGCCACCCCTACGTGTTGATGGCATTGTTTACTGTAACACACGCACACAGATGGGGCCAAAATAAAGCGATTGATGATAAGCGCTATTCCGATACTTGGTAATTTACCAAACTTTCAGAATAATAAAACACAAAGTGGCACATATGAGCAGCCTGCTGCGTCGTCAATTCAAAAGAATGTTCTGCAGGAGGAAACCTAAATCATTTAGCGTTACAAATTATAGTTAAAACCCTATTCCACAGCAGCCAAATTAATACAAAAACAAGAAAGAAAGTCAATCACGCCCGACTGTAACATACTCTGTACCTGTGACGTGCTGCCCATCATCGTTGCGACAGGTGCTGCCTATAATTGTTTGTTTTCCTTATAACTCGACAGCCTTCCGATCTATGCCATTCCTTTGGAGGATGGAAAAATAATTCTGATTA
This sequence comes from Lordiphosa collinella, assembly GCA_018904265.1. Lineage (NCBI taxonomy): Eukaryota > Metazoa > Arthropoda > Insecta > Diptera > Drosophilidae > Lordiphosa > Lordiphosa collinella. The sequence goes on from JAEIFV010000014.1 coordinate 938,324, forward strand.
CTAAATATGTCAAGAAGTAACGAACCTTCTATCTATAGAACTGTGGGAGATATGACTTTTTTTTCTAATTTGCGGGGAAGGAAGGGGGCGTGGCAAAAATTGAAAATAAACTTGATCTGCGTAGGGACAATAGGAGTCTACATATAATATATGTTGGCTTTAGCTCGTCTAGTCTCCGAGATCTAGGTGTTCATACAGACAGACGGACATGGCTATATCGACTCGTCTGTTGATGCTGATCAAGAATATATATACTTTATGGGGTCGGAGATGCTTCCTTCTGCCTGTTACATACATTTGCGTGACTTTAGTATACCTTCTTTACTCTACGAGTAACGGGTATAAAAATGCCTCTTCTTCGCTCACAAGCTAGAAGCGAAAACAACAACAACGGTCGGCGCCCGCTTTACTGACCGACAAATTTTCGTACCTGTCGATACACTCTTTGATCATATCTCGGAACCGTATCCGATCTTTATTCTAACGATAAATATTTTAATTATGTCCGGTCACCTCTCATAATTGGACGTTTTTCTCAAATTCTGGGGCGGGATTGAAAATAAACTTGATCTCTAGTAAGCATATGTCCCATACATGTCAAACCTCTATCTCTCACCATCTCTGAGATCTGTGCGTTCATACGGACAGACAGACGGACAGAGGGACAGACGAAGATGGCTATATCGACTCGGCTGTTGATGCTGATCAAGAATATATATACTTTATGGGGTCGGAGATGCTTCCTTCTGGCTGTTACATACTTTTGCACAAACTAATTATACTCTATGTACCTTTGGTACAGAGTATAACTATTGCGTTCGGCATACGGCGCCATTTCGGCGGGTGCTCACATAATGTTGAAATGGTCACATTAATGCTAATGCTCTGTTAATTAACATAGGGAAAGGCTATTAAACACTAATTGCCCTGAGTAACGGGTATGTCGAAGTCGGGCAGGACCGACTTTCACTTACGCTCTCATTTAATGAGTCTGCGTGGCGCCAGCTGCAGAAAAATAACTCTCGGGAACAATGGAGGCAAAAAGAGCAAGGGCCTGCCCATAGCTGGTGTAAACAAAATATCCATAATTCAGCTCAGTGGATTCTCCTCAGTCTGCGGCGACGATGCGGCCTAGCCAGAGTAGTTCCCAGTCTAATCGTTCTCTGAAACGATTTGAATATGTCCCTATAGTTTCGCAAATGGTGGAAATGTTTAAGTCCCGGAATGTGGTGGTATTACAGACATATCGGTTTGCATTTAAAATTCGGCGTAGAGCCTTACACATAGTTCTACTCTCTTAATGGTAGTATTGCAGGCAGTTCCCCAACATGAAATACCCTAGTTAAGAGTAGGGATGGCTTTTTCTACTCGTATTTTCAACAAACTAGTCCTTCGGCTCTCAAGCAATGGTTTTGCTGACTTGTTCCATTGACGAATGTTTATCACGGTAACACGCGAATGGTTAAAGTTAAATTCAAGTAAACAAATATCAGCTGCTTGTATTGCTTTGATTTGCAATTACAAATTGAAAGTTTAATTGGCCTTTAAAATTTCACCGAAATGGATTTACCTGCGTTCCTGCTGATTTGCGAGAAAAATCAAGAATGCATATGTCAACGAGGCGAGACCGTGCGTTGATTATTGAGTACCAACGGAAGAATAGAAAGCGAATATCACACAATTTGTAAGTTCATATTATTCTTATTAGTTGAATTTGTTTTAAGTCTTGCATACATTGTAGAAGCGATATGGCTTGTTTTGGGAACGAGATGTGCCTGAAAACTCAGACGCATTTTTTGGGGAAAGCTTCCGCGTCGAGAGGGACAACTTTAACGTGCTTAAAAATTGTCACGTGCTTCCGGATGGCTATTCCATAAGATAAGCGAATTGCAATTGCCTTCTATACGCTTGGCTTCTCAGCCGAATATTGGACAATTGGAGGTTGACGGCGGGCGACTTCCATGGCGGTAAAATCCACCATGTAATGGCTCTGTTTCTGATAAACAAATATTATTAAGTAGAGTTTATTTATAATAATAATTTATTATTGTTTGAAAAAGAATTCAAGTTTTTCCGCTTACATTTCCCACTCATAATCAGCTGTTCTATTGATGACACTTGGAATTTGCGATAGAAAATCTAGCCTTTTAGCGGAAAAAAGCTAAAAGTGCCCGTGCGAATGTCAAATGTAGTAACAGTGATTTGATCATCCACAGCGGCTACCTGCCGAATGGACATTTATCTCTTATGGGGAAATACACAAAATAGGTCCTTTAGCTCATCCAGTGACTGACCTACAGAATGTGCCAGTGGAACAAGGGTATTACTCTGCTCACTTAAGTGAAAAGTTTATTCAATCAAACAGGAACTTCGACTGGTTTTGATTAATCCCCCATTTCGCACAATTCTCACTAATTCCCATTTAAACCCTACCAAAATGATAAACTTGAAATATCGCTTTATTTGTCATGCACAAAGATATACAAATAAAATATATTGAAATCCTTTCTAATAGGTACGCGGAGCTGGCGGTATGGATGGCAGCTTATCATCCAGCGTCTTATCAATCACCTCACGATACTTGATCTCTGCACAGCCTTCATCACCCTGGGCATAGGTCAAAGTGTGCTTACGCCAGTGTTCTTCCAACTTCTTCTTTTCCTGTCCAGCCACAGGTATACTATAATCGTACTCATCAACTCGCTTCTTAAAATCCTCGCGTGCATGTGAACCACGCGATTCCTTGCGATTCTCCATGGCTGTTATAATGTGCACTGCATTAACTAGCATATTCTGCAGTTCCAGTGTCTCAATCAGATCTGTATTCCACACCAGAGTATTGTCGAATACCTTGATATCCTTGAATTGTTGGCACAATTCGGCCACCTTCTCCTTACCTTCCTTAAGTAGCTTTCCTTCACGAAACACCGCCGCATGCTTGGTCATGGCGCGCTGCAGTTCCAGGCGCAAAACGGCCGTCGGCATTTGGCCTTTGGCACTGCGCAACTTCTTAAAATTATCCATAGATTCTTGGGTGTCCTTTTCGTCCACTTCGGGTGGCTTTTCGCCCGGACAATTGTTGGCCGCAATGTCCAAGGCACAAGCCCTCCCAAACACTATCAAATCCAGCAAAGAATTGGCACCCAAGCGGTTAGCTCCATGCACCGAGGCGCAAGAAGTCTCGCCACAGGCATAAAGTCCCGGTATGATTTTTTCCTTGCACTCTTTATCCAAGGTGACACAACGACCCTTATAGTCCGTGGGTATACCACCCATGTTGTAGTGCACAGTAGGTAGAACAGGCACTGGCTCCTTGGTCACATCCACCTTGGCAAAGATCTTGGCTGTGGCCATAATTCCGGGCAAGCGTTCACGTATAATCTTCTCATCGATGTGATGTAGCTGCAAATGTACATGATCCTTGAGTGGGCCACAACCATTGCCATTCAACACCTCCATGGTCATGGCACGAGCCACCACATCACGTGATGCCAGATCCTTGGCTTCGGGGGCATAGCGTTCCATAAAGCGTTCACCCTTGCAGTTCAGGAAAAACCCTCCTTCGCCACGTACACCCTCGGTTATCAAACAACCTGCTCCATACATACCCGTCGGATGAAACTGCACAAATTCCATATCCTGCAATGGCAGCTTCTGACGCGACACCCAAGCATTGCCATCACCCGTGCACGTATGTCCGGCTGTAGTCGAAAAGTATACACGTCCGCAACCGCCAGCCGCTATAATCGTATTCTTGGCCAAGAAACGATGAAACGTGCCATCATCCAGCTTCCAAGCCAAACAGCCCACACAGCTTTCCTTCTGCATTATCAGGTCCAATACAAAATAGTCTGCATAATAGTGACACAAGTCATCGTACTTCAGCGTCTGGCCGAATAAGGTGTGTATCAGCGCATGGCCCGTGCGATCGGCCACAGCGCAAGCACGTTTAGCGACTCCTCCCTTGCCATAGCCCAGTGTCTGACCCCCAAATGGTCGTTGATAGATCTTACCATCTTCTTTGCGCGAAAATGGCATACCATATTGGTCCAGTTCGTGGACAGCCGCTGCTGCCTCGCGGCACATATAGTGTATGGCATTCTGATCGCCCAACCAATCGCTACCCTTGACCGTGTCAAAGAAATGGAACTTCCAGTCATCCTTATCCATATTACTGAGCGCCGCATTGACGCCACCTTGGGCGGCCACTGTATGCGAGCGTGTGGGAAACGTTTTCGACAGCAGGGCGGTCTTGAAGCCCTTCTCGGCCAGTCCAAAACCCGCACGCATGCCCGCACCACCGGCACCAATCACTATGGCATCGTACTTGTGATTGCAAACGATGTAGTCCTCAGCTGAACCTCGCAACACGGGCGTCACATGAAAGCTGCGGCTGTGAATGGGCTTGGAACACCAGCGAGCGGCCAGGCCACGAGCCAAACGGACTGCATATCGTAGATACATATTAAGAGATCAACAGATGTATTTTTTTTTTGTACTTGTCGAATGAGGTAGATCCAGTTTTCTGATTGACATTAAACTGATAAGTAACTAGGACTAGGGGTTGGGATAGATTTTCTAGTACGGATTGCGAATTGATTTAAAAATACTTTTCTTAGGGCCACATCTTCACATCTTCTAGTTTACATTTTCTAGATCAGTGTTCCCCAGCCATACCCCGTGGGCCGAACACAATGGAAAATTCACAACGAATGCTTGCCGAAGTAATGCATCAGTGAGTGTTAGAGATAGACAGATAGACTCTCTTCTTGGGGAACCCTGTTCTAGATAGAACTATTCGGAGCATAAACTTTTAAGTTTGTCTGACATAGAGCTGCTTTAAAGGAGGTGAGAAATCGGCCCTTAAGATAATTGGTCCAATTGGGTCAGAGATAATTTTCCATCCCACCAAACAGGGTGTGCTCAAAAAAATGTCCCATATTTTAGTTTTGAATTAATACGATGTTCAATTGATATCTGTTAATTGTAGAATATGTTTATTGAGTCACGCTAAAATTAAATTCAAATTATAGATAAAATGCAACATTCAAAAAAAGTAAAACTTTCCCGTTTGTTGTTAAATAGAGGTGAAGATCGAACTGTCTAAAATATCGCGATGTTTTCTTATTTTTACGTCGAACCTCGAAAGCGGAGTGTTTCAATTGGATTCCCAGCCGTAAGTGCACAAACAGAATCAAAATGTCAGATAGCTACATAACTGAACTCGTCATTTCCAAATTTGGAAAGTATGTTCTTGTCGATCAGGAAGAATCATAGGCTATGTCTTAAGTCTATGATCCGGCTCGAAAGCGGTTAAAAACGGTTTAAAAGTAGTTCAGGGCCACATTTCAAAAGTTATTTAGCAACGAACTTGAAATTTTGTATGTAGGTTGGTAATATGGAGTTGGGTAATTCACTGGTTTAGAACCGGGTTCGAACTGGTTCAAAAGTGACTTAGAGCCATATTTCAGGGTAACTTTTGCAATGATCTTGACAATCGGTCTATATATTAATAATATGAAGTGAATACTTCACTGGTTTAGAAGGTATTTAGCTAAGATCTTGAAATTTGGTGTGTGGGCTGGCACTACAAAGTTAGACATTCAAAAGTGGCTCAAAACCTTTCGATTGGAAAATTGATCCTTAGGCTAAAATTGTGAGTTTTACAAATCTCAGAATTTATTTAATCTATGAACTGGAAATTTTTTGAATGGCCTATATCCAGATGTGAATAAATTTGATGTAAAGTAAAATTTTCATACAAAAATGACAGAAATAAAATTTTGCTTCAAAATTTGTATGAAAATTTTATTTTACATCGAATTAATTCACATCTGGATACAGACCTTTAATATCAATTTGCAGCCAGTTGAAACTTGCTTATAAACGCTTTCATAGGAACTATATTCTATTCAGCTAGTACAAACAATCTCGAATATATCGTGAGCATCAAAACAAAGCAAAGTGTTTCTATGTATATAAAGTTTTGAAACGATTTAAAAATTCCGTGCTGGATACTAACCTTAAAGGTTACATATTTTTATACTCTGTACCACAGGTAAGCCCGCCTTTTCTCAATTCATGAAAATATGTTCACATTATGCCATGAACATTTTTTCTTTCAAGAAAATTTTGTGCCTGGTTAAGCCTAGTACGGAGAACGCCAAACTGTTTTGTATTATTGCGAAAGTAAAAAACACATAAGTTGTTGAGACAAAAAAATATCAAGAATAAAGCGTTATTGGTAATTTTTAAAGGTACGGTCACACTTTTCTCCGGCTTTCAAACAATTTAATGAGGATTTCAAGGAGATCGGTAAGGTCCATTGGCGAAGCCAGGAGGCAGTTGTCCGCCTATATTACAGATTTTGTATCTGAAAACTCAAGCTTTCTTTTATGCCGCACAAATTGCCTTGGATGAGTAAGGCAGAGCAAAAAAGAAGCAGACGCTAGCGTCTCAGTTCCCATATTTGAAAGATTTTCTAACGATATGAGTATATCGACAAAGCTTAGAGTCACAGAACTGTTCATTCAAAACTTCCAAATGGGCTCCAAAACAAAGCACCCAGTGCAGACGCGATACGTGCGAGATCAATAATAAATGTTACACATTTACATTATTTATTTGTTTTTATTTCATAAAAGTTAGTATATGTATATTACTGCGGTTTCTCTTCATCGGCATTGGCCGGTGCAAGCAACAAATTTGTTGCTGCTCTTTCTGGACTTCGAGGCTGTCTATGGCAACTGAATCTAAATACTCAAAATATTGATGAGGCCCCAAATAATTAGCTTTTTTCTTCCTCATGAAAGCGCTTCAATCGAATTTGTATTTTTTTGACATATTTTTGCTCTACCGACCGTCAAAATACGAACAGCTGTTCAATAAAATCCACATGCGCAGAGTAGTTGGTAACGCGAGGACGCCAGTGTGGATTTTACCACCCCCTTGTTTGCTTGTCAGCATACTAGTCGCAAAACGTTTTACGTCAAAAATTTTGCGAGCGGTCTTACAGTGTCATTTTTATATGAAGATTTTTGTTTGCGAGCGCTTTCTTGCGTTCTCCGTACTAGGCTTTTGTGAACATTTTGGGCTTGTTTCAAGAACATTTTGTGCTCGAAAAAAACAAAAATTGATCATGGTGTGTTTGTGGGGGGGAGGGGTCTCGCCACCCGACCCGGCTCTGGTCACACTACATTACAACAAACAAGCTCGTCCGTTTAAAAAGCGAACAGTTGTTCGGAAATCATGAACGATTGGTGTTCTGGTGCTGGTTTTGCACTTATGCTGCTTTGAAATTCCCAAGCAGTTATAGGAATGCTGGCATGAGGAATCCTCTGCTTCTGTTCTAATGATAGAACTGGGAACAGTTGACCAGCCTCTCTTGTGGCGTTGTATTTGAATATTAAAGTTATGTGAAAACATAACATGACCTCTAGCCGGCTTAAACATGCTAGTTTGAATGTAATAATTGTCTTAAAATCAGTCACATTGTAAACCAGATTCACAAAAAAAGTACCAAAATTGTTCGAAAATTTAACCCAAATGTTACCAAAATGAGACCGCGATGACCGAGATGTTCCAAAATTGTTCCCAAAATGTTGCCAATAAGAGCACCAAGTGGTCTTAAAACGTTACCAAAATGTTTCTAAAACAAGTCCGAAGGTTTGTAAAATGACCCCAAAATGTTCCCAAGTTGAGCTCAAAATGGTATTAACGCAACACCTAAACGATAATGAATATCGAGCAACGGGTCTTAAAATTGCGTTCATGAAATGACACCGCCGTTCACAGTTCACGAAAAAGCGGGATTACTCTACTTTTGTCAACGAATGGTCTTGATTTCGGTAGATTTTGAACGGATTTTTTTTCTGAATGTGTGAGCAAAAGTATGTAACAGGCAGAAGGAAGCATCTCCGACCCTATAAAGTATATATATTCTTGATCAGCATCAACAGCCGAGTCGATATAGCCATGACCGTATGTCCTTCCGTACGTCTCTCTGTCCGTCCGTCTGCCTGTCCGTATGAACGAACAGATCTCAGAGATGGTAAGAGATACTATTTATTGCCAAAAACATCCCAAAGGCTTTATGAAATGGCCCACCCTGTACATGAAAATATTGATACAACACATTTAAGCTTCATTATCTTATTAAATAATAACGTGTAATTTGCAATGTCCACTTTCAAATTTGAATTAAGAAGCCAAAAAGCCAGGATAAAGCGACAAATGCAAGTACCTATGGGAGTACAAAAATCGATTTTAGAATTAAAATTTGCACTAGGAAGCAAACAGTGTTGGAATTTGGAAAGATTTGGTAACAAATGTTGCAGGATCAAAAAACCATACGGTTGCTGTCCCACCCGACCCTTTTTTCCCTCGAAGATTTGCGTACAAATGTTGACAATTGATTAACTACTTAACTACCTTAATACTTAGTAGCATAAATCCGCCATCACTAATGATTAGTTGGGACGAACTATAACCAAATAAAGAAAAGGCTGCAGCGAAGCCTTCGGCTGGAATTATCAAAACTTTCAAAAATATCAGTACCTTAAGGATGTCTTTTTATATTATACAAAAACGTCGACGATTGAACCAAATCGAATAGGTTAACCTAACAGTTTCGGTTTTCAATCTTTCGGTTTTTCAAAAGGACTTGCGTTCGCTTAGGCTTGTCTCGGCTCAGAACTGGTTTCCATCCAGCTCAAAGGAGTTAAGCCTTCAAATATTGTAGTGAAAATGCAAGTGAGTTAATTTTTCTTATAAGCCATGACTTTAGCTACTTCGAATGGTAAGATATTAACAGCACTGATTAGGAGTACATGAATAGGAATACCAAAATTGTTATACTAGAATGTGAACAGAACTTTTAAGCGATTCCAAGCACAATATTTACGAATCAAGTTTTGGTGGCGAAGCGCTCATTTTGTTTTCCCAGCTGGCTTGTTTGCCAAGTAACACCATTTCCCAAATTTGCTATTGGCTGTAGACAGAAGTGTAGACATTCGATTAGTTCAAAAGCTGTTCATTTCCAGTGAAAATCCTGCTGCGGCTGAAGATGAGTTTGTTGGCCAAACGAAGTTCAAACAGAAACGGCAAAAGCGGAACATGGCAATCGGGGCGGCGGGGTAAGTAAACATACTTAGGCGAAACGAAAACACGAATTACATTGCTCTCAAGCAGGCCAAAGCGATGGGTTTAAGTATGTAAATGAGTCTGGGTCCAAGTAAACAGAGCAAATGTTAGCTAACCCGAGGCTGAGACTGAGGCTGAGGTCGAGGCTGGGTTCTAGGCAGCGCCGGGGGCGAGTTGAGGCGGTGATATGCAAACGAAAGACTTCGAACACAAACTTAGCCGTCGCCGTGTGTGCAACATTGATTTGGGTTTTTCCCGACGGTTTAATTGCCCACGGATCCTTGTGCGTGTCCTTTGTAAACCTGCCGACCGCCTGCCTGTTCCCTATCGCGTGTTTCCTTTTATGAGTTTACGGCCCACGGTCTCGTAATTGAGGCGGGGAAATTCGCTTAGGCTGGCCATAAAATCGAATTGTTTGCAAACACACGGAGAAAGGATTTGCCATAAACTGGTACAAAACATGGCTACAATGCAATGCGGTAAATATTTAGGGCAAGGCCGTGAAAGGGTTGTGTCTGGCCAATTTCCAAGTAAGGCAGTAAGTGTCCGGTTTTCGGGTGGTTAATGAAAATGCAACAGCCGCGTGGTCTCTAATGAATGACCAGAGACTGCACCATCGCTTTAAGCCTTGTATATGGGTATGGGCATGTCTTGGCTGGGAGCGGTATGCGGTGTGCGGCTTCTTCTTCTCAATCAGCTAAGGTTTTTTTTTATTGAATTTTATAGTTTTGTTGATTTTTCTCATTTACTCGCAGCTCTCTTTGTTGTTGCTGTTGTTGTTACTATTGCTGTTTGGTTTTCAGCGCCTTAGCTTGATCAACATTTGTACCAAAAACCCGCCTCCTCCTCCACCTTCTCTTCCACAACCCTAAACGTCCATTGACATGCGGCGGTAACTTGGAAAAAAGATTAAAAAATGTTTTGCTGAGCGCGTGATTTTCGACAACACGAAAAAGTTATAAATAATTTACATATTTTCTAAGTCATTTCAAATGAACTTTCTTTAAACATTCGATAGGTTATTTTTATTCAGTACAGTTCATAGTGCAAAGACCCAGAATCAAATGATTTTCAACGATATGGATTTTAATTAGCACACAAATAACTTCCATAAATAAATGAGTGTCATAAACGAAACTTATTTTTCAAATATATATTTTTATAACCATCTAAGCATTGTAAAATAAAAAGTGTATCGTAAACCAACCAGAAGAATTCTTGAAACGGAGTACTAAAAATAGCAAATAACTCTTAAAATACTCAAAAATCTAGTAGCCAAGTCTTAATATTCGTCGGAGCTGTCAAATCATTGACTCAGAGCATTACCTAGATGATGTTTATGAAGAAAGAGAGAACCGCTTTTGAACCGAACCCAGGACTTTTTGAAAATGCTGAACCAAACCGAAACTCAAGCAAGAAAATGATCGCTGGTGTGTGTTTACATCGTTTTTTTACTTACTTCACAAAAAAGATCAAGCTTTCGGATAGTAGTAGGGTTTCAACGTCTCCACAACTTCTGAATTTGCCCATTTTCTGCAATTGTCATCACTTTTTACATACATCTGGTTGGAAACCATATCCTTGTGGCTAATAATCCAATAGATATCTTTTCAATTCCTCCGGAATATCTAAACTTATAATACCGTCTCCAAAAATCCTCAAACTTATCAAATTATCAGAATATTTTTGAGCTTTTCAGATTGACTACAACACTATCTGAGCAACTTTTATGACATATCAGCGAAGTTAAAATACAGCTTTAGAAATATAATGTTGGAAAATTAAGAGTTAATCACTAAACCGAAGATTCGGGGGCTCAAACGTATTGAAATGTTCAAGGTTCGGTTCGCAGTCCGGTTCAACGACTACCTGAACCCAAGGTTTTGGTTCAAAACTTGTTTCGCTTGAACAAAAATGAATAGTTTGAATTTTGATTCATCTATTTGTTGATACACAGAGAAAACGAAATAAGCTACACGCCGCATGTAAAAACGGTAATCGTAGCCGAAACAAAGTTCGCCCTGCTAAATTTTACATGCTTAAGCTATGTACTCAGACAAGCTAAATCGATTTAGCTGGGGTCAACTCCCTATAAAAAAAAGCTAGCTAAACGGTTGCTAAAACTTTTAGCTTGCCTCTAGCTTGATCTGGTCTCAGACAAGCTAAATGCCTTAGCTCATACTCAGCGAAAAACGCGTGGCGCCGCAACCTTGAACGGCTAAAAGCTGATAGCTATAGGTTTAGCTAGGCAGAAGCAAACAAAATGGTTTACAATTATTTAGCAGGTTACTCTTGCTAAATGAATTCAACAATGGCTGCAGCCTGCAGCAAAAAAACAAAATAAAACACAACTAAGGGTGTGCCCATGACTTCTGCTCTCCAAATATCATCCAAATACTCCTGCATTTGCACTTTTATTACCTAAATCAATTTAATTGTAATCAAATCCCACTAGGTAAACAAACACAGTGCAGTAAGACCGTTTGACATTTGGTGGTATTTTTCTGTTGAAGGCTATTTTAACATTGAGCAGTCACACTGTTCTCTTAGCAGGGACGCCAGCGTTTGTCTGAGTACAAAGCTTTAGGCTGGAATGACACTTTCAATTTTTAGTCACAGTTTTTCGTTTTTGTGGAAAATTCGTTGGTGTAAGACATTGAGAATATGCTTGAATTCGCCGCACCATGTTTTTAAAGAGGCTGAGATGATACACGACATCTTACACATTAACGAAAAATTGCGACTATAATTGACCAAAAATTGAAAAAGTTATTCCAGCCTGGATGTAGAAATCAGCAAGTTAAAAGTGACATGTAGAAAAATTAGATGCTACATGTAGAAATAAAAATATTAAACGAAATATGTTGAAAAGTTAAATGCTGCGTGGACATAGGTATGTATATGCTACACGACTTGAGAAAACCAGCTTATTTTTAAATAACTGATGCATTTTTCATACAGCAATATCAAAGCGAATCAGCAAAATAGTATGAGAGCAAGAGAATCTCTCTCACTCGTACTATGGGGCTAAATGGTTACACACACATTCGCAAAGGCTACTATTTACTTAGTATTTCATTTTATGTGTCGATTTTTCTACTATGATGCCTTGCAATTCCCAAACAGTCATAGCAACGCCGGCATGAGGAGAAAGCTAAATTCTATTAAAGATATAACCGGGGGTATGCAAACAATGACCGGTGGTAATGACCTCGAGCCCGCAAGAACTTGCGGGTTTGGAATGAGAAAATCCGGAATTGACCGACTTCTGACATCGTTTGGGATTGATTTTATACCGAATTTCTCGGATTCTTATACTCTGTACCAAAGGTGCAGTCCACGAACCTTTTCACCTTGGATCCAGGGTTCCTGGACGAGTGCAACGTCGACCCTCTCCTCTTCCATGATTCGTAGTAGGCCAACAGAGGATACCATGGAGTGATGCAGATTAATCTGCACCACCCTTAGATTGTTCTGTTGACCTAACATCCTAGCTCAGAAGTATTGCCCGAAGGCAGCCCAATCCAAGCTTCATCTGGCCTTGCTTCTTCAGGATGAGGCTCTTTGATTTCAGACCAATGCTGATCCAGAGATCCTTGCCGTTTCCTTTGTCGCGCGCCAGCCCCTTTCAAGTTGGTCCAGTCGTCGGTTCCGAACTCCTTGTTCTGACCTTTGATCATGTTCAGTATGGTTCGGTCTTCCAAGATTGGGGGTGGGATCCATAACGGACCATGAACCAGTCGCCTCATATTATTAACTCCTCGAACCTTTTTCGAAAAATGACATTCGGTTCAGCTATTTAAGTAATTTTTTCAAAACATTTTCATTTAGAGTTCTTCAACAGGCGAGTCGACCTAGCCTTGTCCGTCCGTCTGTTTGACAGTCTGTCCGTTTGTCCGTATGAAAAAACAGATCTCAGAGATGGTAAGAGATAGAGGTTCGACGAGTATGGGACAAAAACTTCTTATATTTACTTGCAGGCAGATCAAGTTTATTTCCAATTGTTGCCACGCCACCTTCCTCCCCCGCAATTTAGAATAAACGTCATACGGTTCGAAACTTCTGGACATGTTTTGAAATCAAGATTATTTATTGATCCGCGAAAGGAATGGTAAAGATCGGATGAACGTTTGTCGAGTTATAAGGAAAACAAACAACTATGGGCAGCACCGATCGCAACGGTGATGGGCAGCACACAGAGGTACAGAATATGTTACAGTCGGGCTTGACCCATTAAAAATGGGAAACGGGGGATCCTGAAGTTGTGCAAAAGTATGTACCAGGTAGAAGGAAGCATTTGCGACCCTATAAAGTATATATATTTTTGATCAGTATCAACAGCCGAGTCGATCTAGCCATGTCCGTCTGTCGGTCCGTCTTTCTGTCTGTCTGACCGTCTGTCCGTATGGACAAACAGATCTCAGAGATTTTAAGAGATAGAGGTTTGACATGTATGGGACATATGCTTCTTATAATTGCAGGCAGATCAAGTTTATTTTCAGTTTTTGCCACGCCCTATCCAGCCCCCGAAAATTGGAAAAACAAAAGAACGAACCGAACTCAAAAGTCCATGTTTGAGAAGGTTTTTCATGTCTTGATTAAGGATATCCCTGTATCGATATCAAACTCTTGGTCTAACTTGTGCCCCCTACTGAGTTACAACTCTCCTAGCAGCCCAATTTCCATTAAGAATGTCAGGATTTTCGTAGGTTCTAGGTTACTAATCTTATTCGGTTGTAATCTCTGTTTCAAATCCGTTGAATCTGCGCCTCGCTAGAGCATCGCAGTATAATAATATATGTTCAGAGGACTCCTCCTCCTTTTCACAGTATCTACATAGTTGGGTGTTTGTTATTCTTGTACTTGTACAGGTGACACCCTGTCAGAATCCTGAGGGCATTCTCTCCTTGCTGGATCATTTTCTGGAATCTTTTGAGGTTGTGGCTTACTATTAATAATTTTGCTGTGAATAATTAATATTGACATTTCGACTTTTGAGTGGTATTTCACGAACAGTCCTAAACAGAAAAAAACCTAGAACATTTTCGGAAATTGTTAAAGCAATATTTTTGAAGTGAAGTTAAAGTGAAAACCCTAAGATTTAAAAAAATCTAAGGTGTTATATTTTGAGTTATTTTGAGTTTTGAATTTCTGGTAAAAGTGAAAAATCTCTTGCTTTAAAAAGAAAACCAAATCGCAAACTTTGCGCTATTCGGAGATCGACTTCATCGAGGTATTAATCCAAGCACTGAAGGATCTCTTTAAAAAATGCTTAATAAATTTATTGTTATTACTAGAGAGCGGATTTGGCATATTTTCAAACCGACTTTAATCCAAGTAGAATATGGCAATTGTGTTTTTAACAAATTTTTGTCAATTTGTTTGTTGTGGTGCAAAATATGAAATAATAATTTAAGTCAGTTTAAAATTAACGTAAAGAATCAGCGCAACACAACGTTGTGCACATTAACTTTGGCCTACAAGGACTAAAATCTCATTAAAATTAAACAAAATCCTCTGTCTCTGTATTTAGTCCAAAATAGAAGAAGTCTATGCACAGAAGGGTACAACAATCCCATCACAAATTTGCAAAGAAAATAATGTTCCGATTTATATCGTTCTGATTTCATGGCAAATGCTCATTAGAGTCATAAAAATGTTAGCACCAGCCACACCAAATCAAATTCAAATGCAGATGTAAACCGGACTGCCCCAAAACCTGCTTCACCCCCAAATACCAAAAAAACACCAACCATTGCATACGAGCGTTTCAACCACATCTACAAATTGACGTATGCGGTTAAATGTTTACAACTCGAAATTCAGCTGAAAATTAAATTTAACAAAAAATAAAAAGTGTAGAGAAAAACGCTTGAAAGTTGGAACGGCAAACTCGTTTTAGCTACAACAAACAGACTTGATGGAAGAAAAAACTACAAAGTTTTAATTGGTTGAGCAAACAAAAGCACACAAAACGAGCGTCTAAACAAATCAAAGCCAGTCAGTCGGCGGTTGGAGTGAGTGCCCAGGTAGGTACCAACCAGCTCAGAGATTAGTGGGTTAGGTACTTGGTTTCCTCCTTTACTTATATATATATTTTTGTTTGATTTGTAGTGCGCAATTGAAACACGTTTCACTTAATTTTTGGCGCATGTGAGCAAAAAAAGCGCTCTGATACAATGCCAGGACTCCTTCCAGTCAATGTTCAGCGATCACGATCAAAGCCCATTGACCGAACGAGCAACTCGATATGAATGATATGGCAAAACCTGAAACTGACGCGTCGCTTCTGTCTACCTGTTGCCAAGTCCAGAAGTTGCGAGCGAGATGCATGATTTCACAACGTGTTTACCTGTTAGAAGGTGTGGCCTAACCCTACCGTCCGAACGAGTGCAAGCGGGACGGCCATACCACATCGCCCAATGGCCAGTTAGCCAGCCATTGAGCCACAAACGTGTAAACAAGATGGCCAAAGAGAAATAGAGGAAGGCAAGCGCAGCTTGTGATGGTTGAACAAATTAGCACCGATCGTCGATCATTAGCTCGGGAACGGTGGCAACGCAAACACACTCCACGGCGCGATACTCGACAACTCGACGAACAAAAAAAAAACGGAAAAGAAAATCGATTCTTTCTGCTACGTATGATCATCAGATATATGGTTTAAGCCTTGAAATCAAAGGACTTAGTGATCTGTGACTAGAGTGTGACTGATTTGTGCGTGATTTAGGATTTGGCCTAACTAAAAACTGCCGTGGAGAGGAAATTCTTCAAAGGATTACACAAGAAAACGCCGGTGTTGCGGCGCGAAATTGATTTCGTTATTCGTAAGTAACAAACTAGTTTAAGTAAGCTCACTAAAAGATGGAATTAAGATCTAAATACAAGAAATGTTAGATGCCTTGGGCTTTTATTCAAAAGTCGGTAAAAAAAGTCTATTCACTGAGTCAGCATGTTTGCCCCAAAAAATCGTCTAGTCGCATACTCAAGTTTTTAAAAGTAAAACATTTTCAGAACAAGTCTCGATCTATAGCAAAGTTTAAAGAAGCTAGGGAGAAATCAAGCAAAAAGATTTAGTGCCGGCAAGTCAACTGGCTCAACTGCTTAAAAAGTAACTGCTGCAACCAAACCCCTAAGGCGGCATAACCGTAACCTCCTTGAATATAAGTATGCTCCTACGCATCACCATCTATAAGACTTCTTGTTATCAGGGTTCGACGACATGAAACTATTTCTAGATGGGAGTGCAAAATCGCTTGCTGACCCGTCGGCTAAGTACAACTTCGCGGGTACTACTGCCCACCCAAAATTTCCACTTGTACTATTATTCAGGCGCAAGCTTTGTTCAAATTGATTGATTGATTTGCTTATATGAATATTTTAAGCTAAGCAATAAAGACAAAATACTTAGATATCATATTGAAATTTTAATGATTCCAAATAGATGTTCTGGATAATAAAGGATGAAACCAAAAACATTTTTTGGGGCTCTAGTCAAAAGAGCTTTCTTTCAAAATACCAGCGTTGCATTGAAAAACTTGTCACGATTTCAGGGTCACTTTGATACTCGCAGTTTTCCGACTTGCAAAAATCAACAAAAGTATGCCAAATATAGTCTGAGTCCATTTTAGTAATAAAAGACGAGGTGCGTCGAAACCGAGAAACTACTAACTAATTAAAGGAGATCACCAAGAATGTTTTTATTGCTTGTGCAGAACAATTTCTTAAGCTTGACCGATACTTTGGATCCCGAAACAGATACGTCTCCTGCAGAGTGTCTGAGCGTCTGTACGTAAGTAAACACAGATTTCGGAGATGGAAAGAGATAGTGAACGTGTCACGTTCAAAATATTTGACACGCGCCCATCTCTAGTTCGTACTTTCTAGACATATTCGGTAATCAGGACTATTTTTAGATTCTTCTATGGCTGGTAAAGATGGGATGAATAATAGTCAAGTTATGAGCAAAAGAAAGTTCGCAGAGGCAACGCAGCAGCAGCTCTGCTTTTTACTTACAGATAATACACTTTTGTAGGTACAGAGTAGAGCCCTACACTCCACTCGTACTGCCCTTTGAGCCCCCAAACAAAACAGTTCGAGTAAATCAATTCAGAAAATTTTTCCGATTCAAGCAAACAGCTCATACGTAATAACAGCTCAACTCGTAAATTATCTCGTTGTTTGGGATCTACGAAAAGTAATTTTGTTAGGTAATTTTGTACCAAGCAGAGTGGTCGATTTAGTTTCTGGCTTATTTTAATAAACATCACGTCAACTTAGTACTTGAAATATTTTCATCCATCTTCATCTGAAAAATTCGCGGTTCAATAAATTGTTTGCTCTGGTTACATAGTTATTGGGACTTAAAAGTCATTTTTGGAAGCGAAAGCCATGTGCATCTTCAGATGAAGAATTTGCGATTCGCAAAAAAATGTTATTTTTAATATAATTCTAATATAATTCTAATTCATTTCTGTGTTCTGCGTTTTTTATGTCTTATTAATTTGGATTTAAAATGGCATGTTTGATTTTTGTTGCTTTACGAGCTGTCAGAACTGAACATTTATAAAGGTGTCGAACGAATCCACTAGCGCAGGACTCTAGTACGAAGTATATTACAATCAGACTTGATCGACTTTTGTAGTAGTCAATATATATAAAAATGAATGTTTGTCTGTCTGTCTGTCCCTTATGCCTGCCTAAATCGTTCATCCGAATGCGATGAAACTTTGGGAAATGGTTGAGTGCTTGCCAGGGAAGGTTTCTAAGTTAAAGAAATGGCCGGAAAATAGTCCAAAAACCGCGAAATTTTGGGGAATGGGAAGATTTCTTAGTTAAAGAAATTTGCGGAAAATGGACCAAAAGCCGCGAAAATTGCCAAAAATTTACAGTTTTGGTAAAACTGTGGGGAATGGTTCTACACTTGCACGGAAAGTTTTCCAAGTAGAAGAAATGTGCGGAAATGGTCAAAAAAACCGCGAAATTTTCAAAACTATACCATTTATCCAATTGCGATGAAACTTTGGGCAATGGCTGGATGCTTGACCGCAAAGGATACTGAGGTTCAAAAAGTCACGAAACTTGCAAAATATTCATGGGCTTAGATTATTATGAAGACGGGTAAATAGAGCAAAAGATCGAAAGGTCCAAAATGATTTGATCGAATTGCAGCCAGCACTAGCTTCAATATAATCGCTCTCATAAAGGCGACGACGGGTATTCAGCTAGTTTATAATAAAAAAAATAATTAAATAAAATGAGTCATTCTCATCAAGTTAAAGCCCGTCAAATCTAAAGGTATGGGCCACGAACAAACCAAATATAAAGATGTTATAACTTATGGTCAGAAATCTACCATCTCTCCATAAGATAAATGTTAAATCCAGTTGAGAATTTGTACTTTAATTAAGAAAGCGTGTTATCCGCTTTTGTGCTTAACCTCTGCATATGTAAGTGGGAAGTCCCAGAAATCTGTTTTCTTATTAGCCATAAAATTTTGAACTAAACTAGAAGAGCTTCATATGGAAGTGACAAGTATTATGTCAGTTACTAAATATAAGGGAAGAAAACCCATATGCATTATCTCTATTTGGCCTTAGAAAGTCGGTTTCAAATCTCCAAACTATTGTCAACTAATTTAGTAAAGAGAATTTTGAAGATATAAAGGCAAGAAGTATTACTTAAAAATTAATCCACATATACGAAAATCTCTAGAGATTTCAGGGTCACCCCGAATAGATGAAATGTCTAAGTAAATGTCCTGATATAATGTAGGATTCCCCCTTTACTTATTCCCTACATAGCACTAAAATAACTAAAATTTATTCATACGTTAAATTGGATAGCCTATTTAAACAAATGTGTGAAAATCAAATACTAAATCTAAACAGAAACCTCCAAAAAAGCAGAGAAAATTTCACAAAACAACAATTTTAACACTTGCCCAAAAAAAAAGAAAAAAAACACAACTAAAACGCCACCGCTAAAGAATTACCCAAAATCCGGCAAGTAAGTGACAAAATCTGATATTAATGATCCTAATAATAACTCTAATAATATAAAACAGCAGCAGCCCACGCGACTTTGGGTGTCTGGTGAAAGGAAGTGTGGACTATGAGCCGGAGGCGTGTCATGTTCACACGCAAATTAGTAGGGACATAAGAATTTGCCGCAGGCATTTTAATCGCTCCAACAGCAACAGAAACAGCAGCAGCAGCAGCAGCGACAGCAGCCAATTACGAACCATGTGAAAATTATCCTATTAAATACAAATCAAAAGATACTCGTAAACCAGCAGCCCCCGCACAGCCACTTGTGCTGGCTCTGGCCAAGTCACCGGGTGGCGTTTAGTACTTGACAAATGCTTACTAATTAATTACAGTTTGTACAAAATTTTAGTACGCGACTCATAAAGTGCGTTTATCAACGTCAATGGAGCAGGGCGGCAAAAGTGTGCAGAAAACAAAAGTGTGACGGACACGCCCACTAGTGGCGTTTAAGAAGGCAAGTTAGTGACACTTCCGACAGCTCTGAACATCGATCGAAAAATTTAAATAAAAGCGGTGCGCGAACGCCACTCACATTGCGGTGACTAAATTAAAATTTTTATTTTAATCTTTGTTTTTGGGTTGTTTGGTTTATTTTCATGTGAAGTGGAGTGTGAAATTTAGCAAATTTGTTTTAATCGCTTCCGATAAGCTACCAATGTAGTGGCTATCGAATGACACCACCCGCCAGCAGCAGGCAGTGAAGCACACAGGCTAGGGGCGTCCTTTTGGAGGTGTGAAATGTAGACAAAACTGAAAGACCTGATTCCAGTAAATAATGGATAATCCATTGTGAATTTGATAGCAAGATGACCAATATTTAGACTACTTTTCGTGCTATTGGATAAAGGTTAGAGGGAAAGTAGTTTGAATGGAAATGGAAGCAAATGAATTTCATTTTATGATATACAAATTTACTCAAAATAAAATCGTCGAGATGTTGACCCAATGAATAGTACCACACAAACTGGAGAGTGCAAATTGGCCGTTAAGGAATTAAAACTAAATTGTTCATAATGGCTTGGTTTTTCAACCAAACTGTTCATACGATTGCAACGAAACTTTGGGAAATGGTTGAAGAAATTTGCCGGAAATGGTCCATAAACCGCGAAAATTGCACAATTGACGGTTTTGGTAAAACTTTGGGGAATGGTTCGACGCTTGCCCTGGAATTAATGTTGTTGAAAATATTCATAGGAGTTCAATTTAAAAGACTAACCAAATATAGTGATTTTGCGCAGGGATGCAAACCGATCGGAAATAAGGACTGGTTCGGTTCAGTGGTTCACACAATTTTTGACCCACTATTCTAGGTTTTTGAAGCCAACTGAACCGGGGTTTCGGTTCGGTTCAGTGGTTTAGTTTTAATTTATTAACTGAACGCCAGGTTTCCTGATCTTCCCTCAAAACTGCGCGGAGAGAAATTCGCAACGCAGTTTATGTTCTTGGATGCTGAAAATCCGTTAAATCTCAACCCTTAAAGCCCAACCTTAAGTATAACAACCCGATATTTCAATGGCCTTTCGAAATTACGATTAGTTTAGAAAAGTGGCAAAAACTTAACTCTAGGATCGCCCTAATTTCCGCCAAATATAAACCCTTAAAGCCTGTACTTAAGGATAGCGTCCCGAATTTGGCTTAAATCTGCTCGGAAAGCTATTTTTTCCAGAATTTCGAAGCTAAGGCAGTCCGAAAAGTTGCCAAAATTGAATTTCTGTCCAAGAAACGTCTTTAATTTCTCCTGAAATCGTCACAACTTATCCTGAAATCTGCTCGGAAAGCCATTTTTCAGACTTTGAAGTTGCGACATAAACAAAACGATTAATCTTGAGCCTACATAAATCCGGCATCGATAAGGACTTATCGTAGCAATTCGATTAAAACTCCCCAAATTTTTACTTCTAGAGACTCGTCAGCGAACTGAACCGAACCGAACCGAATCGATTTTATTTGTGGTTTTCGGTTAGGTTCAGCATGAAATGGAAATACTAAAGTATATATATTCTTGATCAGCATCAACAGCCTAGTCTGTATAGCCATGTCCGTCTGTCCGTCCGTCAGTTTGTATGAACGCCTAGATCTCTGAAATAAGAAGAGCTAGAGTAACCAAATTTAAAACGTAGACTAGTATTGTCGCTTTAAAAAATGTTTAAAATCTCCAACAAATTTTAAGACATCAAGCTCATACTATGCACAACTTTGTATGAGCCCAATATCTATAATCTCGTAAATTTTCATAAAGATCGGATAATAATTGCAGAAATATAAAGAATATTAAAAAACGTTGCTCACTTTTCAGAGCAGTGCGCTGTTGGTAATATGTTTACATTGATGTTAATGCTCTGTTAATTAACATAAAGGAAGGCTATTAAACATTAATTCTCCTGAGTAACGGGTATTTCGAAGTCGGGCAAGGCCGACTATAAATTACGCTCTCGTTTTTGGCAGTACACGTTTTAAAAGATTTGAGCACATGTTTTTAAAATGGTATATCTTTGCGGTAAAAAAACAGATTCGTGTTCAGCATACAAAAATCATTTGGAAACACCACCAACCCTTGAATATACTTGTTATTGACTGCTATCAAGCACTTTGACTAAAATCAGAATCGGTCGCTAAAACCCTTATACACATATATTAAAAAACTATATAATTTTCTTAATTTTTTCGATAATTTTAGGAACCCGTGTGGGACCAACCATTCTTTAACGACAGGTTTAAGCCACCAGACAAAATTCTGCTGAATTTTAAATGTTTGCAGACATGCGGAGCACAATAAAATACTTTAAAAATAAGCTGTTGTTCGTCATAATAAATTAAAAACGTACTGGCAAGCATTAAGAGCTTTAACTGTTAAATAACCCAAATATGCTTGCTTAATCATATCAAAAATTAAGCGAACTTTAGCTTCAATTAAAATGCTGACCTTAAAACCCATTATCTATTTCGAAATCTATTTCGGTACGCTGATTCGAACCGAAATTTCCCAATGGTTATGGTTCGAAAGTTTGAGGTTTTAATATTTTTGGGCAAAGGTTTTAGTTTGAACCTTGGTTCAGACCATGCTCTACACAATATTAATAAAATGAAACGAAATTGGAAAATTGTGTAATGGGTATAGTTTATGTTAAGCCAAACCGAAAAATTAGGTTTGAAACAGATTGAGGTTTAGCTATTACTTTTATCACTGTTTTTTAATGACCCTTACACTGCAGTTTTTTACTGGCTCGAGGTCTTGTTATGCTAATCGCATATCTTTAAACTGAGGCACACACACCACACAACAAAGGAGGCACGTTGATCGGACGGCTGTTTCGTGAGGGACCAAATCCTCACTCATCAGAGATCTTCAGCCTGCAATGTCTATCAAAAGAGCAGTCTCTCCATGCCAGCGACCGCAAAACTGTTTAGGAATTCAAAAAAAAAAAATTATAAAAATATTACTTCTAAAGAGAATCGGTTCACAGTAAAATACATACGGAATTGCGGACTTAACCCGGTTTGGTTTAAAACGATTTGCAACCCTGTTTTAAATATTTTCCTTCTAACTATATGATCTGGGAACCGAACTTATTCTTGTCACTTCACATACATATACTTAATTACATTTAAACTAATTTCAGTTAATGGACTTACATTTATGTCTTCAATTAATTCTTTCATCTATATCTCAGTCCCTCCTTCAAGTTATTAAGTTAGTAGGTTCGTAAGAGAAGCAAATGGAATAATTTATTGGTTATTTTTTTTTCATGTCTATTGATAAAAAAAAGGGACAATTCGATTGGCTTTAAAGTGGCAAAATATTTACTTAGTTACTGATGGCTATTTTGACTGAATGCGACAACTGGCGCGGTACTTGTTTACTGCAGAGGCTCATCGAAAAAATAGACAAGCGCACTAGTTAAATTTGACACCTCAGCTAAATCGAAATGCCTCGAAATCAATACGACAAAAACTAAAGCCGTCCCGTACAATCCCAGGCGTGGGACTTGGATGAACATTCGATTGAAAATAAGTCAGGCAGCATAGTCGCATTGAAACTTTCCGCCTCTCTTGGAACTTGCCGCCCCTCAGGAACTCGCTGTGGATTCGAGCTTCCAAAAAGGCGACATCGGCTTGTTGTTAGCTATTTGTAAATATTTATGATAACCACACTGACTCGACTTCAGTCTTTTCAAGTCGAGCGTAATGACAGTGGAAATTTACAAATTCCACAAAGTCGAAAATAAAATATTTTTAAACCGATGGCTGTCATGCATGTTCTATACATTTTGCCCTGCCGGATTACAAAATTTCGAACTACTCTGACGAGCAATTGAGGTGGATCATGGAATGGAACACGCTGGATGAAGTCAGTCAGAAATATTTGGGACAATTTATTTTAAAGCTAAGATATAGTACTTTACGATAATATTAAAGAGAGCTAAGACAATAGTATAGGATTCGCATAAAACGTTCCTGAGAATGGTAAAAAAAAGGCATTTTATGAGACTTTAAGCTCAAATTACCAAAAATCTTGACATGGTGGACCAATTGCGAAAACAGATTCATGTTAAGCACAGGAAAATTATCTAGAATCTATCCTTCAATATACTGAATGTTGTTTCCTAGTGTAATCAAAGAAATCAACAAAGATAGTCTACATCTGAGCTTTGGATACTCAGACAGACTGTTTTGATGGCCTTCCGGCAACATGCCATCA
This sequence comes from Lordiphosa collinella, assembly GCA_018904265.1. Taxonomy (NCBI): domain Eukaryota; kingdom Metazoa; phylum Arthropoda; class Insecta; order Diptera; family Drosophilidae; genus Lordiphosa; species Lordiphosa collinella. The sequence continues at coordinate 962,213 of JAEIFV010000014.1, forward strand.
GTGAGTTTCAAGCGCTGATTCCAACAAGCCGTTTGCAAACACCTATTTATTTAAGCTAGATGGCGAATTATAACTTGGGAATTGTATGAACGTTAAGCTCCAATTGATTCAATTTTGAACTTTTGACTTGAGCCCAGTCGAAAGGAATGCAATTGTGCTTGAAGTTTTCCCAATATGTTAAAATCAGTGTTTTGTTTGGCCACTATTAAGTTTTCTGAACATCAAACAGAGTAAACTTACATGCCAAGATTTCTTGTAAGCATTTTTTAAATGATTTGCTTTCTTTTATAAATACCAAGGAATTTACTGTTTGTTTAATAGAGAATCCGCTAAGGATTTTATATATTTTTAAAAGGTTCGGTTCGAGCTTAGGCTCTTGAGACCCACAATATTCGGGGTTCCGGCATGGGCCGGCTTGCAGCCTTGGTATAACGACACTAATCAACCACTTGACATAATATGAATGAATGAAGTATAACAACTTAGCTGCCCGCATATCTCATAAGTATTGTAAACCGCATCGAAGTGTTCAAAGAAATGATGAGTATTCTTAGTCTCGATAGAAAGTATAGTTTCTGCACGAAATCGAAGTAAGTAAAAGTATAAATGTATTCACTTGCCCAGTTACTCAGTTCCTTGTCAACTATACTCGAGTTATGAGAACTTTAGCCAATAGCAATAGAAACAGAACACAGTCGAAAACAATTCTGTTTCTGAGAAATTAAACACGCCACAATGAAAGGCTAAACAAAAAAGATCAGTCGAAGATGAATAATCCGGTTCGTTGGAACTAATGCTGTCTTAAGTACTTTAAATGCCGTAATTATTAATGAAGATTAGCTCTTACTTCGTATTGCATATCAATTCAAGCATAGACTCATTGCCACAGCTATCGAAACATCCTAAAACTGTTTGGAGAAACGCTTAGAGTGCTGCTTCATGCATAAAGGAATCTTTTTTAAGTGCTGTACCTTGAATTGATATATATGTAAATACACTTGAATAGCGTGCCATACTTATTATAAAAGGTTCAGCTCGATACCAAAATAGCGTGAATATTTCAAACACAAAACGGAAAAAAAATGAGAAAACAAACCTCTCAAAGAGTCTGGGTAAATATCAAAGTCACGAAATCATTCAAAAACCAACAAAACAAAATGAATGGTACGGGGCTGGGGGGGTTGAGTCCAAAGCAAGCCCAAATACCGTCATGGCTGCCATCAAAAGTCAAAGTACACAGAGACACACACCAACAGGCGCGTTCCGACGACATACAAAAACAGCTTTTCATTAAGCTTAGTGATGGAAATGGAGGTGGAGATGGAGTGGTTGATGTGGAACACAAATAGGAGAATGTGTTAGAGTTACAAACACATAACCAATACCCAGGTGGGGTAGGGAAGGGAGGAACAACGATGACAGTGACACCGCGGGACTGGGAGAGTCAGTTTGATGAGAAAGAAGCGCGATTTAGTTTTGTCTGAATGTTTGTACAAAACCTTTTATCAAAATGTGGGTGGAAAGTAGGCCTGATTGATTGGGTAACCTGTTCGCTTGACACCCTCCAATTGAATGCTTGACAAATATGAATGACATTTACGAGATTTGAAATAAATCAAAAATTCCCCAAGAACAATCAACTTTGAATATTTTCTGAGATTCCCCTAAAAGTGCCGTCGGCATTTGCTGCCTCCAATTCATGGCCCAATAAAAACAAACAAAACAATTAATACATTTTGTTAATTTATGATTACAAAACATTGCGAGAAACACTTTCGGTACCAGACCAGAATTTAGACATCATCATCCTGCACAGACGCAGAGAGAGATTTGAAAGGTTTGCCGCTTTGGGAAATGGCCAGCCCGTTGCTCGACCCCGAAGTAAACAGAGGTGTTTGTTGCCGTGTGGCCATAAATAAAAAAAAAGGGTGCCCGCTGTTTATGGTCAGCCAGCATCTCAGACTGAGACTCAGTCTCAGACTTCTCAGTGCCGGGCATGGCTAAAGTGTGCAATATAATTAAAAGCCGACAAGAAAGCTGGAACGGTGCGGGGTATTCTTCTAATGCGCTCGGGACAGTGTTGTAAAAATACGAGTATAAAGTGCGGAGCTACAGCATCGCTTCTTTTGATGTAATGCCCAGGCACATTGGTAGAAGAGTGAAATTTAAATCTGGAATTGATTTTTAAGTACAAAACCTTTTAACAAGATTTTGGCACTTAGTTTTAGTCGGGACTGCACAACGATTCGAAGTCGAACCGCATTGGAGTACTCTGTATACTTCTGTGTAAAATAAGAAATGAATCATATCGGATTTTTATTGTTGTATATTGATACAAAATTGTTCGAGTACAGCTTAAATGCAAATGATATGTATAGAAGCTGTTCATGGATAGATCTAGTAGTCTATTTATAAAAAATCTCTGTAGTTGATTCACCTCTCCAAAGCAGGCATATTCCCATAATTTCCGAATTCACAAATTAAGTTCCGTTAATACTGAATTCAAAAGTAAGGGCACCCATATTCCAATCAAACAACAATTTAAGATCAGTTGCTTCTCCCCTTTCATAAAATATTAATAGTCTAACTCTATAGCAAGTTTCAGCTGGCTCGAGGAGCACACAACATCAAAAACCGGGGAAAGTTAACTTCGGCTCGGCCGAAGTTTTGTATACCCTTGCAGCCTCCATTGAAAATAAAAAACTTTTTCTTACTAAGACTGCTTTTCGGAACTTACTTTTATAAGGGAGCTATACTATATAGATGTACAATTTTGGACCAAACATAGTGGAATCATGAAAAGCATAACAAACTACTAGTTACGAAGTTTGGAGGCGATTCCATTTAAAACATAAAAGTTTTTTTTACTCGATCTTCTTTTTCGACCGATCATTCGTACAGCAGCTAAATGGTATAGTCATCCGATTTTGACAAAACTTTGTAGAATTGTGTAAAAGTATACATAACAAGTACAAGGTAGGCCAAAAGAAGTCACACTATTGGAAGATGCTCTTATTTTTACAAATAGCCGCCAAAGTCAGATCTGTTTGGACATTTGTGGACTAGACAGATGTAGAATACAAGTGAACAAGCCATGGATCGATATACTCCCCAAGAACGCGGAACAATCGTGAATAATCGATTTTTCGACCAAAATCATAATGAGCGATGAGGCTCGTTTCCACCTCAGCGGGTACGTAAACAAGCAAAACTATCGCTTTTGGGGCACCAAAAATCCAGTGATGCACGAGGAGCCATTACACCCGCTCAAAGTGACTGCATGGTGCGCTGCTCACGCTGGAGGAGTCATCGGGCCATTTTTTTTCGAGAACGCCGCTGGTCAAACGACAACAGTGGACGGTGCGCGTTATAGGGTCATGTTAACCGGGTTTTTTCTGCCGCAATTGGAATAATTAGGACTGGAGGACATGTGGTTCCAACAGGACGGAGAGAAGGCACACACTGCGCGAGCCACCACCGACATTCTGAAGGCGGCGTTCCCGGGTCGCCTCATGTCTCGTTTTGACGATTTGAACTGGCCTGCCAGATCGCCCGATTTAACCGTTCCAGACTTTTTTTGTGGGTTTTTTTTGAAATCCCGTGTTTACGTAACCAAGCCTGAGACCTTGGAAGCCATCGAGGACAACATTCGACACGAGTGCGAGAATCTGCAGCCCGAAGTTCTTGCCGAAGTGATGAAAAATGCCATAAAACGAGCCCGTATGGCAATCAATTGTAACGGCGCCTATTTGGCCGATATCATCTTCTAGAAATGACTGATAAAATTCTAAAAGTTCAAATAAATATAATCAAAAAAACAGAATAGTGGAATCATGGGAAAGTATATCAAACTAATTAATACGAAGTTTGGAATTTTTCTCACTAAAACTTGTTTTTTGACCGATCTTTCCTATGACAGCTATTTGCTATAGTTATCCGATTCGGCCGGTTCCGACAAATGTGCACCGTATATGTACCAAAAGACTTCGTGGGTGAAGATTGCTTTCAAACTGCCGGAGAAGATATCATAGAAACAGACAGACGGGCGGTCAGACGAACAGGGTTAAATCAACTCAGCTCGTCATGCTGATCAAGAATATATATATTGGGTCGTTCACTAAGTAATTTCGTTTTTTTAGTGCAACTTAGACACGATTTTTTATTGCGTAATACTTTTAATGAAATTAATCCATTTGGATCCAATACCTTTTATAATATGTTTGATCCTTGCAGACAAAAAACTGGTCCAAGCGGTTTTTGACGTCCTGATTTGAGGTGAAGGTTCTCTCATCAAAAAAATTTTGCAGAGACCGGAACAAGTAATAGTCCGAAGGTGCCAAGTCTGGAGACTATGATTGGTGTAGTAGTACATCCCATTCAAGCTGCAAAAGCTCTTGGCGAGTCATCAAACGTGTATGAGGTGCAAATTTCGTTCTGAAAGAACATGAGGAACCCATATGTACAGCTTCGAAATTAATCCTAGACGTTTCATGTGCTTGAGAACGGTCGCGTTAGACAAATTCAATCCTTAAACAATTTCTCGAGTTGTTATTCGACGATTTGCATCGACCAACGACTTTATTTTATCCACATCGGCTTCAAGAGTCCTTCCAGGTGCATCCTTAAGGTCGAAATTGCCGGAACGAAATTTGGCAAACCAATTTTGGCATAGGCGTTCGGTCAACACATCTTCTCCGTACACATCACATAATTTTCGCCTTGCTTAAACTGCATTTTTACCTCTTTGAGAGTAAAAAAGGAAATTATGCCGAAAATGCTGTTTTCGATCTTCCATCTTTAATAGGCAACTAAACAAAACCTTTTCCAAAAAATTTAACAAATTTTTTTATAAAACTAGCCTCACTATATCAGCGGTTCAAATATATAACGGTAAAGCGGCTAAGTGTGAAGTTGGCTGCGAAAAAATTCAGTAAGATGAGCTGTTGTCATTAAACTGGTAGGAGATGCTTCCTTTTATGCGTCACTAACATCCGGACATTTATATAGTACCGTCTGCAATGGTATTAAAAGCAGAAGCAGTCTTTGCCTGTGAACTGTCAGTGCAACAGCTGTCTCTCCATGCCATCAATGCTATATCCGCTTCTGCTGTGAGAGCGGACTCAACGCTATTCTTTAAAATGTGTTTTTTCTCCTCTCTCAGTTTCTTCACCTCACTCCCCTCGCCTAAAAATACCATACTGACAACGATCTAAGCTCGATTTCAAAAGCGAAATTCGTGAAAATTCAAGAACGAATAGATTTTTTTGTTAATAGCGTCCGACTAAAATCATTTTCTTATGAAACAAAAGTTACATCAAATATGCTGAACAATCGGCCACAACGGCCTGTGAAAAACTTTTACAGGTCGAGCCTGAGGGTCAGAAGTAATTTATGTACTATGTACAGTGCGACTACGAACATTCTGGAATTGAATTCTCAGTACTGAGATCGGAAAATTATTGGTTAGAAGCCCCAACTTTTCATCTACTATTTTTGTTCTACAAATTTTAAAAATTTTTAAACAATTCTTATTTGTCTAAACTATTTGGCCGATTTTTATACGACGAGTATAAAACCGTTCAACATTAAATTACACAATTTCTACCAAGCAGTTAATAGAGCAAATATTTTGACAAATGAACAATCTTTAATAACCCGCCCGACAATCGACCTCGAGAACGGATCCGTTTTCGGTCCGAATAAGTATTACCTGTCGCTCAGTTTGTGGCAGCAAAACGTAAGTTCTCTATACACGTTTTCGGAACCGTTCTCGACACTTTCTCGATAGCGAAAACGGTTAAAAAACGGATAGAAAACTGAATCCGCGTCTCTAAGGAAAAACGGATTTAGAATTTAAGAGAAACTATCGTAATAACTGATGTCCGTTTGAAACCCGCATCTTTAACATAAAGCGGACTTCGATTTTTAGAGAAACTTACATAATTCTCGTAGGTTCGGAAACATACGAGAAATTGTCGGGTGGGAAGCTTGCAATTTCAATTGCAAGATTAATCGAAGTAGTCTTATCTGTTGTTACATTTTGGACCCACTGTGCACAGAAATCTTCGACCAAAGTGTTGACTGTTGCGTGTTTGACAGCTCAGTTTTATAAAGCGTTTAGCTGACAGGCGTGTTCCCTTGTTCTCTGTCTTTTTTTTTGCAGCAGAGATGACCACATCGCATATCTTGTCCGCCGTGGATCCAACAACCGGGCTCAATGGTAATGTGGCGGCGGCAGGTGGAGGCGGCGGCGGTGTATCGCCCCAGCATGCAACCCACAATGGTCATGGACATGGTCTAGCTGGCGGTGTGGTGACAATTCCTTCAAATGCCGGCAATGGTAATACCGGCCATCGCGTCATTGGTGGCGCAGGTAGCCCCAATGAGCTGGATCGCAATCTGCGCGTCTCACTGGATGATCGTGAGCTTTGGCTGCGCTTTCAAAATCTCACCAACGAGATGATCGTCACCAAGAATGGCAGGTGAGTGAGTCAGCGGCTTGAGCCAGCAGTTGTTCCACTGCCAAATGTGTTAAATGGCGGATAACGTGGATGGCGGCGCAGTTTTGTTTTCCTATGCAAATTGGCAATGGGTTTTGTTTTCTGCGCTTTTGTTTTTGCTGCAATGATTGTTCAGTTTGCAAGTTATAATGAAGCGTTAACGTTTCTGTAGTCCGTGCAGTCCGTCGCGTCTGTCCGTTTATTTACATGCGAGCATTTGTCGAAATATCTAAAAATATTTACCAATTTACGAGCATGCAAAACGCGCGTTTTAGAACTTGGAACTTGGCCAGGTTCAGGTGCTAATTAACGCGGCCCAGCAACAGCCACAGCGACGACGACGTCGGCGGCCATCTTGTACTAATTGTTGTGGAACAGCGCGCATCAGCGTTTCAGCGTTTCAATATTTGCCTGCTACGCAATCCTAAAGCGACCGAAGGGGCAGGCCCCAGTGTTTACCCTCGACGGTGACTACTTTTAACTGTTATATAACTGTTCTAATTGCCTTTTCAGACGCATGTTTCCCGTGGTGAAAATCAGTGCCTCTGGCCTGGATCCGGCTGCCATGTATACGGTACTACTGGAGTTCGTACAGGTCGACACACATCGCTGGAAGTACGTCAATGGTGAATGGGTATGTATGAAACTTCCCAGAATATTTCTGAAAATCTGATGACCTGACTCACGCGCAATTTGAATAATGAAACGATTCAATGGTTCTTATCACCCAATTCACACTAAGTAGAACACATTTAACAGCATTCATCAATATTTGTTTGTTGAATCGATCAATTTAAGGTACAAATAGGTGCAAAAATTCCATGTCTGAGAATTTATGAGGGATATTCAAATCGAATTCAGTATTTATTATTCGTAAATGGACTTATATAGCTCAAAAACAGTTCAACTCCCTCGTCAGGTACTCAGAACCATTCCTGTAGTTCAGCTCCACCGGTGCGGCATTAACGAAACCCATGCCATTCCAATGCCATCAGACCAAACACCAGCCAAGTATTTACCTAACGAATTTTGTATGGATATGACTGTTACAGTCGTTAGTGTGGTAATGGGTGCGCACTATTGTTCATGTTTTAGACTAGCGCTGTGATGCATTACCTGTCGTTAACGACGGACTAATGCTGAATGATGCATCAGGTCGTTAGGCTTAGTTGTGTCTTGACACCAGCACAACTACTGGGAATAAACTCATCAAAATTCGAAAAACTTTAAAAAATTATGATTATGATTATGAAGCAATGAAAAGTACAACAACCAGACTTCATAGCAGTGCTCCCTAAGTTGCATTTGACAATTCGACTCAATATCAAAATTATTTAAATCTCATTATTTAGCTCATCGAATTTATGGAACAAGCGTAGAGGGGAATAATTCATTAAAAAAATCTTCCCTTCTTTACATAAGTAGTTTGTCCCTACTGACTCATTTATTGACTGACACATTCTCAATTTACATACAGCCACAACGGTAAGAGAGTCATCGTTTTGGAAACGTTGATAGTCGGAAAGTCCAACATCTTTTCACAAAGCCTTCGATCAGTCTTGTTAGAATTTTCTCTTTGACTCTGCTAGATATTCTTGGAGTTGGAGCAAAATGCTGGAGTGGACGGCTTGAGGGTTCGGTCGGCAAATAAGTTGTGTAGAAACCAGGGTATCCAACCGAAAAGATTCTCGGTATCAGTCTGGATTTTTGTCTCGGTAGTTTAGCTATATTTAGGCTACGGCTATATTATTGAAAACGGACATAGACTGCCAGTCTGTTTTATAATTAGTTAAAAAAAGCTTTCGTTCAGTATAAGTGCCTTGACCTAAGCCGATTTTCGCTTCGGTTCGATAACCTAGTAGAAACTAAAAAACACGTATAAAATGTTTTTGTACAATTAATTTTTTTCGCTTTGAACAATGCTAGCAGTGTGATTTCCAGAGCTGATCAATTGATGGCGCCTTTACCTTGACTAGTTTTTATATGACAGCTATTCGATATATTCATCCCATTTTCATCAAAGTAGGCAAAATTGTGCTATAGCAGATAATATTTATGTATGACCAGCGCAAAGATGCTAGCATTGAAAACCAAAAAGTTTTTCTCACTATAACTTTTTCTTCGTCCGATCGTTCGTACTGCAGCCATATGTTAAAGTCATCCGATTTGAAAAGATTTGACAACAATTTTTAGAATTATGTACAAGTATATAAAATAAGTGCATGCCAATGATAAGGACGTTTCCATTAAAACCCAAAAGTTTTTCACACAAGAACTAGTTTTTTGACCGATCGTTCCTATGACAGCTGTATGCTATATCCGATTTTGAGAAAACTTCGTAGAAATGTGTGAAAGCATACCAAATAAGTAAGTGCCAATTTTAAGGACATTTCCATTCAAAACAAAAAATTTTTCCTTACTAAGACTACATTTCGGGCATTACTTTTCTATGAAGCTATACTATACAGATGTCCGATTTTGACCAAACTTTGAAAATCATGGAAATGCGTTGCAAACTAAGAAATACTAAGTTTGCAGGCGTTTCAATTGATAACAAAAACGTTTTCCTTACTAGAACTAGTTTTTCTAGTTTCTTCGACCAATCGTTTCCATATCAACTATCTGCTACAGTCATCCGATCCGGCCGGTTCTGACAAATGTGCAGCGTATTTGCTCCAAAAGACTTCGTGCAAAGTTTGGTGAAGATAGCTTTAAAACTGACGGAGAAGGTAGTATAGAAACAGACGGACGGACAGGCGAACATGGCTAGATCAACTCAGCTCTTCATGCAGATCAAGAATACTTATACTTATTTGGTCGGAGATGCTTTCAGAGGTAGCTGTGTATCAGAGGTACACAGAGTATATTAAGTTTGTGCAAAAGTATGTAAAAGCCAGAAGGAAGCTTTTCCGACCATTTAAAGTATATATATTTTTGATCAGCATCAACAGCCGAGTCGATATAGCCATGTCCGTCCGCCCGTATGAACAAACAGATGGTAAGAGATAGAGGTTTGACATGTATTGGACATATGCAGGCATACTTGCAGGCAGATCAAGTTTATGTTCAAATTTTGCCATGCCACGTCATATCTCCGTCAGTTTTATAGATAGAAGGTTTGAATCTTCTGGACATATTTAAAAATCAAGATTATTTATCGATCCGTCGGGTAAATCCAATCTAAGTGCAGTCTAACACGGGGTTTACACGGTGATGCAAGCTTCATGAAGTTTTTGAAAAAGCATTCGTTTGTAGGAAAGAGGTGTAGTAGTGTCGCTTGTCCCTCTTCACCTCTTTCCTACAAGCAAGAGCTTTTTGAAAATCTTCACGAAGTTTTTTCCACCGTGTAATTCCAGTCTAAATCTATGACTTTCTGATCCTAGAACCCAATCGGATCTCCTTTGGAAGTGTCACGGAAATCTCTTCCAACCAAATTCCAACCCCAAAACCAAATCTTGTTGTCACAGAAACCTCTTTCAGTTAGTTTGAAATCTCTCGTCTTTTGGGAATGGATTTAGTTAAAATCACCCAAATCAAGTTTGATGATCGAAATCAATTTTTAAAGTGTAATTTTAATACTGAAATTTGACTTCAATAATAATTCGCAAATCCAACCGAAGGCTGCCGTATTAACCAATACCAACTAGCCACTCTGCCTCAGTTGGTATTGCAGGCGCCATCTTTGAAATTTGACAACAACAAATCGCCTTAGGGCTGCCAAAATCTCCTTCAAGATTGGCAAATTCGAATATCGATTAACTCATAGTTTAAATAAGAGAAATTTTTCTGCGCGAGATGTAACTAAACCTGTTTGATGGGATGGACAATTATCTTGAATACAAACCCTTCCGAATAAGAAAATGAAATCTCTCGAAGTTCTATGTCACCGATGGATTTTTTGAGTGTAACCGGGAGCAAAATCTCTAGAGATTTTCATGTCAGCCCGAACCCTAATACAGATGGGGAAAAGTCGTTGATCGGTTGGTGCGTTAACTACTGAAGTTTCGTTTTGTAAATCTTGTCCAAGCTCGGGATATATCGACTATGAGAAGGGATACAAAGCAAAAGTGAAGTTGTAACATGGCAATAAAAACTTCAGATATCTATTTAGAAGTACATAGTGGAAGGATCCGCGATTTTTGGAAGGGGATGTATGATTGATAGCATAAATAGATGTGTTCCATTCAATTTTGATCAATAGCTGTTAAGAGACATTGTAAAACAAGGCCGAATAATATTTGCTGAAACTCATAGGAAATAGAGGCAAGCATTTTTCGAAGATTTCATACGTAATGAGCCAAGGTTCGAATCAAAACCTAAGGTTCGATAAGTCACCGAACTGAACCTTATGCTTCAAAATCGATCAAAAGTTTTAAGTAAGCTCAGGACCGAACATGAAATGTAGGTCCAGACCCCATTTGCCACATAAAAAGCACTGCCCCATTTGATCTCAAACTTTGTAATCTAATGTCATTATCTTGTATAATTCAGGTGCCCGGTGGCAAGGCGGAAGTGCCACCCTCAAACCCCATATATGTGCACCCAGAGTCACCAAATTTTGGAGCACATTGGATGAAAGAGCCCATTTCATTTGCCAAGGTGAAGCTGACTAACAAAACAAATGGGAATGGCCAGGTAAGTCAGTTTATACACCCCGCAAATCTTCTCAATGTCCAACTTTCAATTCATCTCAAACAGATCATGCTGAACTCCCTGCATAAGTATGAGCCTCGGGTGCATTTGGTACGAGTGGGTACAGAGCAACGCCATGTGGTCACCTATCCTTTTCCCGAAACGCAGTTCATAGCGGTGACCGCCTATCAGAATGAGGAGGTAACCTCTCTCAAGATCAAGTACAATCCCTTTGCCAAGGCCTTTCTCGATGCCAAAGAACGTCCGGATACATTATATCCGCACGACACTCATTACGGCTGGCTCATACCTCCGCCCACGCACTATGCTAGCTCGGCAGCAGTGGCGGCGGCACCTTCACAGTCGCTGCAAATGACACAAAGCCACAGTCTGGTGGCCCCCGTTTCAGTATCAACATCTGCGGGATCCTCCGTGGGTAGCGCTTGCGATCGCTACGGACGTTCGCTGTCTAGTACACGTGGCGCCAGCGTGAGCACCACTCGCTCCACTCCCTATACCAGACCACGTGTGGTCTCGGGCTCAGGATCGAATGGTAGTGCCGGCAATGGCTCTTCCTCGTCCCCCCAACCGCCGTCGGCTCCGCAAACACCCACGAGTCTGCAGTCCTCGGTCGGATCGATTAATACCAGCGTCAGCAGCAGCAGCAGTAGCAGTGGCGCCGGTTGCTTCAGCAGTTCCTATACCCAGTCGGGCTTTATGCCCGTCGAGGCCAGTTCCACAGCCTCTGTATTCTCGTATCCCAGCAGTTGGCAAAGCAATGGCAATTACTGGAATCCCACTAGTGTTCCCGGTCCCATGCCCATGAATGTGTGCAGCAGTCGCAATCTATGTGAGTAACCTCAGCTTCAAAGTGAAATCCTGTCAAGACTTTCGCCTATCCCTTGCAGCCAGCCACAATTCACCCTCGCCCACCAATGGCTCCCCCAGCTATACAACCCCATCGCCTGGCTATACCATACACCATCTGACGCCGCATAGTCATCAGTACAACATGGCCCAGCCGGATTTGTATGCAGCCAGTGCAGCTGGCGCTGGAGCCTCGAGCTCACCGCAAACCGCATACGGTGCACCCACGCATCAGGTGTACCATCCCACGCCCACCTCACCCACTCACCAGCTGTACACCAATGTGCTGAACGCACCCACGGCCTTGAGCTATCCCACCAGCGGCTGGCACAATGGCACCGGAGCCGAGTACGGATTGTACCAGAATGCTGCTGCGGCTGCCTATTACCAGCCGGAGTATATCCCACTGGAGATTGGGTATGTGGGAGGAGCGAACTTTAAGCATTTACCTCTGTTTTAAATAGTTATCAATGATTCCACCCTTGAATCGCACTCTATGTTACACAGCTACACCTCACATCCTTTGGAACCAGTGGAGGTCACCAAATCGCTCGACGATCCCCAGTCCGGCACCATGTACAAACCAACCGAGGAGCAAAACTCGGTCATTACACTGGAGTGTGCGGCCACAGCTAGCCTGAAGTCCGTGCACAACGATATTAAGCTAGAGGGTTCCACACTGGAGCATGCGGTGGATCGTAGTGCAGCCACTGTACCCACAGCGGTGCCCACTTCGGTGGTTACGGCCGCTGTTAGCGCAGATACCTGGACACCGTTGACACCGCCCCAGAGCACTTTGCAGTGATGCAGCGATACCAATGAAGTCGAGTGTTAAAGATGCACAGTCCCAGCCTTTAGATGCATGTCCACCCCCTCTCCACACACACAAACACACTTTAAGTTACTCCGAATGGATATTTTTGGATTGTATTAGATGTAAATGACCCTACCATCCTCTGTATTAGTTTTACGTTCGTCAGAAATGAGTTTTATTTGTAGTTTTTCTTAAAATGTAAATCCTTTTCCTATTTACTTAATGATTTATTCAAAAGTACATAAATAATTCGAAGAAATGAAGAAATGGAACCTTGTCTTGGGAGAGAAGAAACAAACTATGTACCAAGCACTTAATTACTTCGTCTTTATTCATACGGACAGAAGGACGGATAGACAGACGGAACAGGCAGAAAGAAGCATCTTCGCCCCTATAAAGAATATAAATTAGCCATCAGCGTCAACAGCCGAGTCGATATAGCAATGTCCGTCTGTCTGTCAGTTTGATCTCAGAGATAAATTAGCGACTTGTATGGGACATAAGTTTCTTTTTACAGTTTATTATCCATTTTTGTCACGCCCCCTCCCGACATCGCAATTAAGAAAAACGTTACAGCTCCGAGAGTCTTATGGATAGAAAATTTTACCTTCTATTTATCGATCCGCCAAAGGATTTTCCGACCCATTGTTCCCATGACAGGCATAGGGTATAATTATCCGATTTTGATCAAATTCTGCAAATACCTTTAAAAGCATAATATCCATAATGGCTGAGATTAGGAGCACTAACCATAAAAACTAAATAAGGGTTTCTCAATAAAGACCAATTCTCGACCGATCGTTTTTAAGGCAGCTATATGCTATACACCTATACTTCGCTTGGCGACCTCAACTGGGAACGAAAAAGCAAACCAATCAAAAAATTAGTACTGGTTCTGCTCAGTGGTTCACATAGTTTCTGAACCGCCGGTTCGGTTCATTACATGGTTTTTGGAGCTAACTGAACCGTGGTTTCGGTTCTGTTCAGTGGTTCATAAAGGCATTTGAAATATTATGATTTCTGTCGTAATGTGTCTTTTTGGCACACTTTTGAAATTGCATTCATTTAAACTACTAGCTTATACCCGCGACTTAGCACGCATATGTGCAAGTAAGGTTTCCTGAAGTTGTTATTCATTAATCCATACTTTTGTTTGATTAGCTTTGAAATTAATCGGACGAAAATTGACAAATAACTTCATCAATTTTCTGATGATTAGTTTGTGGGCCGTTTTCGTTGTGTATCTGTGATAGCTAAATGTCTGTTATATATCTTCCTTGTGATTCAATGAGTGCTTTCCTTTTTCCTGGAATCGCACGCTCTCCAGCGTTATTCGCGTCTTCCATCTATGCTCAGCGTCCAGTACTCTGACGTTGTCAAAGTCAGCTGAGTGGCCTGTTGTTTGTATATGCTGGGACAGCGCTGTTGTTGGTCTCCACTTCACCCAAACAAAATTAAATAATATATTGAAGGAAACCCATACGGAACTTTTTTTAAAGTAGAGCTCCCAGAAGTGCTCCCTGGAGCGCTCCCAGAAGCGCTGAGAAAAATTGTATACAACAATTTTTTAGACAATTTTCCGTCCTTGGAGGTAGATTTTTCAAAAGTTGAAAGTCGCGTTTTTAATATTTATACTCTGTACTACAGAGTATATTAGGTTTGTGTAAAAGAATGTAACAGGCAGATTCTCCGACCCTATAAAGTATATATATTCTTGATCACCATCAACAGCCGAGTCCATCTAGCCATGTCCGTCTGTCCTTCCGTCATTCCGAATGAACAAACAGATCACGGAGATGGTAAGAGATAGAGTTTCATGTATGGGATAAATGCTTTTTTACTTGCAGGCATATCAAGTTTATTTTCAGTTTTTGCCACGCCCCCTCCCGACCCCGCAAATTGGAAAAAATTCATACCTCCGGCAGCTTTATAGATAGAAGGTTCGTACCTTCTGGACATATTTAGTAATCGGGATTCTTTATCGATCTGCCAAAGCAATGGTTTTTATACATATACACACACACTCATACAAACACACACAAAAAATTGTCAAAAAATTGACCCTAGAAGGTGCTTCAAGTGTTTGGATTTCGGTCACATATCCGCTAGGTTTAGAAGTGGGCATGACACCACGAAACAGTGTTTCAACTGCGGAGGCTCAAACCACACCTCAAAGTGCTGCAAAAACAGTCCTGCGTGCATACTATGCACAAGAAATGAAGTTCAAAACGCGGCGCCCAACACCCTTAGCAGGGCTTTCCCGCTGTTTGCGAAGGCAATAAGAGCTAACGGTAAACATAAAGTTACTCCAGCTTAACCTCAACCGCTTTACAGCGGCACAAGATCTCGCTACGCAAACTGTTCGCGATCTTGGGATTGATGTAGCACTTTTCTGCGAGCCATATCGAACAATGCCGGACGGAGTCTGGATCCAAAACCAGGGACAAGGAATCCATGGATATGGAGCGGCAATATGTAGCTGTGGATGCCCTCCACAACAACTTAGTGAGCGTTAAACAGCTTTGGGTATTGTTAAAGCCACTAGATCAAGAGGCGCAACTTCAAGCGGACATACTGCAAATTTCGTTCCAAACGCGTCGAGCTGAACTTAAAAAGGCCATAAAGCGGAGCAAAGCAAACTGTTGGAAGACATTGTGCGAAGAAGCTGAAGGACAACCTTTTGGACAAGCCTACAAGCTCGTAATGGGAAAGCTGGCAAGGCGGCCATCTCCTACATGCCCCATGCAGCTACAAACAGTTGTACATACGCTATTCCCGGTTCACCCGGAACCAATTGACCAGACAATAGGATCGGTCTCATCGTACGTCTGTACTACAAACGCAGAGGAAGTACTGACTCCACTATCCCGCGTACACGCCGACAAAGCGCCAGGGCCAGACGGGATCCCAACCAAAGCGGTAAAGATTGTTGTGGGAGTAAAGCCGAATATTTTGGCTGATCTTTATAATCAGTGCATCTTTCCCTCAAGATGGAAGCTCTAGAGACTGGTGCTGTTTCCAAAAGGGGACAAAAACATGGAGGACCCCTCTGCGTACAGACCATTGTGCATGCTAGACGTCATAAGCAAACTGTTTGAGAGCATTTTGTGCAACCACCTAGAGGTGGAACTGGAAGAACGACTCGGCCTCTCAAATCAGCAGTTCGGGTTCAGGAAGCAACGCGGTAGACGCAATCATAATGGTGGTGAACATTGCCCGCAAGGCCATGGCTCATTACTACACTCGACGTAAAGAACGCATTTAACCCAGCTCGCTGGGAAAGGATCCTTCAAGCACTCACACGCCTTGGTATCTCTGCGTACCTGGTGAAATTGGTAAGCAGCTACTTTGAAAATCGTACTCTGCTTTACGACACATCGGACGGACGGAAATCATACGGAGTCACAGGCGGCGTGCCACAGGGCTCAGTCATAGGCCCGATTCTGTGGAACGTGATGTATGACGGAGTTCTTCGATTATCCGCACCGACGTGTAGGAAACGGGTATAAACTGCCCACATAAGAGTCGGAGGCCAGCACAGTATGTCGAAGGAGGCTATAAAGTACCTGGGGGTTATGCTGGACCATAGGCTAAACTTTAAAAGCCACCTAGCGTACGTGGAAGAAAAGGCCATCAAAGCAACGACTACTTTATCAGGAATAATGGCGAATATCGGTGAACATTAACAACATAGTAGATGGCTGATCTGCAACGTGGTAAGGTCGATTATCATGTACGCAGCACCAATATGGGCCCCTGCAGAATGCAAGAGTGCGTACAGGAGGTGTGCTCTCCGAGTTATCTGCAGCTTCCGGACAGTGTCAGACGACGCGGCCTTGGTACTGGCTGGAATGGTGCCGCTGGACCTGTTAGCAATGGAAAGCAGGGAGTCAGATGACCATCGACGAGAGAGAACGGTGACGCAATGGCAGGCGAGGTGGAGTACTACCACCAACGGCAGATGGACAAGAAGACTGATTGCGGACATAGGGCCGTGGATGGGTAGACAGCACGATCAAACCGACTTTTACCTAACACAGCTACTGACTGGACATGGATGCTTCAAATCCTATCTCTATAAGTGTAAGCATGAGACAGATCCGTTTTGCACACACTGTGCGCGGACCATAGAAGACGCAGAACATATTTTCTTTGTCTGTTCGATATTCGCTGCCGAACGGAAAGAGCTATGCCTAAAAATTGGGATGCCATTTACAGTCACTGACTGTATGAACATCCAACTTAGCTTGCAAAACAATTGGAATGCTATTTGCACCATGGCTGCCGAGATTCTCAAATCCTTGCGTCGCGCTGAATAAGAATATATATACTTTATAGGGTCAAAAATGATTCCTTCTACCTGTGTTCATGATCCCCCTTTTCCCATTTTTAATGGGAACAGGGTATAATAAAAGTCAAGTAATTTTTTGACATTCTCGCTCATTTGAAATTGAGATAGTCAATACACTGCAAAGACCGATAGATCTCTGCTGTTGGCGCAAGCGTTGTAGTAATTAGCCATGAAAAGCTTCTAAAACTGCCGATCGGATTCGGCGTTAAACTGTAGGTCCCTTTCTCTTGAGCGGAAATTAGAAGCGCACTAGCCAAGAGTTTGAGAGAGGCTCGTCTTTGGCCCTTTGGGGCTGTGACAAGCCATTTTACAAAGACCGATAGCTATCTATATATCTGCGTTATTCAATAACCCAGTAGGTTAAATTGGGTTAATTAGATCTATTCAAATTAATTAAATTCCAAATCAGCAACACCACACACAAATCTCCCAGCCAGCACAAGCACACAAAAGGACATCCATTCCAAGAATTGAGTGCAAAAACTTTTACTTAACCCATTCAAACAATGGAACACTTGAGCAATGCAACCTGCAGAGTGGTAACTGCCCCAAACTGATCTCCGGGCGGCCATCTGCAGGGGCCACCAGCCAATTCAGCCATGAACACTAAATGCACCACAAAGAGCCATGAGGATAATGAGTTTATATGTATGGAAACTTGGCGCGACTAGAAAGTTGCCAAGTAATGGAGAAAGGGAATGGCTGGACAGCGCACACACACACACTTGGACTCACTCGGTGAGAATGAAGTGTGCAATTAAAAGTACATGCCAGAATCATTTACAAAAGAATGCGCACGTGAGAGTGCTAAATGGTAATGGCTCCTGCTCCTCCACTCACTCACCTGGTAGTCCATTGAATTGCCGTAACCCATGTGATTGCAGGAGCACGAACAATGCTTGATATGCTGCTCGAGTTCATCGTCGAGCTTCAGTTGGTGACCAAAGCAGGCCTCGTTTAGCTCCAGCTGATTTGTGGTTGTCTGTGTGGCGGCCGCCGTATCTAACGATGCGGACTTGAACATTCTGAGTGTGGGGGGAGCCGCTGAAGTCCCCCGACTCGGACTGACAACATGGCTGTTATGCTCTTGCACTGTTAAGCTGCTGCCACGTAAGAGCGTGCGCTCAAAGCTTTTGGCTGTTGGCTGTGGTCGTTGGAAAGCTTCGTAAGCAACAGTTTCATCTTCCTCCATGTCGCTGACGTGCTGGTAGCGTCGGATTGGCCCACCAGTTGCTGTCACCGCGGAACTGGCGGCATTTAACATTAGACGGAGCAGCTCATTGGAATCTGCCACGGGCAGGGGTACACTGCAGGAGCCCGTTTCGGTGGCACTATCCTCCAGCACGCATTCCTCCTCCAGCAGCTCAGAGTCCTCACGTTGCG
The DNA here is from genome assembly GCA_018904265.1 of Lordiphosa collinella. NCBI lineage: Eukaryota > Metazoa > Arthropoda > Insecta > Diptera > Drosophilidae > Lordiphosa > Lordiphosa collinella. The sequence goes on from JAEIFV010000014.1 coordinate 980,760, forward strand.
GCTCATCCGAGGCATGCGAGTCGTGCGTTTCTACCTGCCGTCTGGTCCTTTGACCTATGATTGACGCGGCCGTGGAGTTGGCTCCATATTTCCAGTAGGTCTTGTTAGTGCCCGCTATGCGTTGCAGTTGAGCCGGCAAAGGTACGGCCGGAGTATTCTGTTTCTTGCGCTCGAGCTGCTGCAGATTCTTGAAGGCCTTGCGTACGGGCTGTGTGTGATGCAAGGTGGCACAGCGGCGCATGGGCGGCGGAGTGTACACGGGTGAGACACTATAGCTATGCGAGTGCCTGGAGGGCGACAACGAGCCACTTGATTTGGCTCCCACCAGGCGAGCCTTCAGCTTCTTGCCGAATCCCGAGCCACCGCGTGGCGACAGCGAGTGGGCGGAGAGGGAGAGGGCTCTTGTGAACTTTAAGCCGCCCAGGCTGCCGTTGGGCCCCTGGTTAAAGGACTGCCGCTTGGCGGCTATCAGCTGGCACTCATCTATGGTGGGCAACTTCAACAAATGCGGATGCAGCTGGGCATAGGTCAAGGCGGGCTTTCCTCCAGCCTCTCCAGCTGCCAGGCCAAAGGGCAAGGAGCCCTCAAACAGATTCTTTTGGCTGAGGGCTAGAAATTCCTTTTGTTCCTCCTCCTCCAGCGCTTTAAGGGCTCGCAAGTCCCATTCGCCGGATGACATTATAGTCCAAATTTCACGCCTTTTACAGTACACACATCTTAAGCATCTCGAAGGAACACGCGAATGTCCCGCTACGTTTCGTTTGCCATCGCACACGCGTGGTTATCAGCGCACTGAGCTTGGCCAGGCGAAAGCACCGTTACTTTATAACACGCGCGGCACGTGCTGCTGCTGGCTGCTATTCAACAGATGTGGAACGTAAGTGACCTAGCACAAAAACTAAGGCAGTGTGTCGCTCTGTTAAGCCGCTGTTAACACACTGGCGGCCCACTAACTGCTAATGCCCTGCAGAGGTGACAAGGCGGCAATGAAATATGCACCTGCAATTTTGCATTCAGCCGAATAATGCCATTGCCGCCGACCTGACACCGACACCAGTTAAAGTCATGCACATACATACATATATATATATAAATATATTTGCATACATATGTAAATGCTATATGCACTGGAGGAGTGCTCATACTTCATCTTGATGCATGGCCATCAAGCTGGTGGCTGTTGTAACAGCTGATGGATGGCTGCCTGGATGACGGTTACAATCTCACCTACAGCACTGAACCATCCGAATTGTGTTAATGAAATTCAAGTGTTTTGCTACACACAAAAAATCTACATATGTAGGTACGAGGTAGTACATGCAAATCATAATAAAAACATGCGTTTTGGCCAGACAAATTGCCATCGGTAATGTGCATACACTTAAAGAAACACCATCCTTGTTGAATCATGTGTGCAAATGTATTTAACAGGCAGGGGAAAACTTTTTTGGCCCTAGCTTATACCCGCGGCTTCGCTTTGTGTAAGTAAGTTTTCCAAAATTTAGTTCCGCTGGGAACTAAACTTTTAAACCAGCTTAACCGCCCATTTTCTACCCATGGTGCTGAATTTTCCGGAAGAATAGTAAGGTGCCATTGTAAATTTTTTATAAAGATCTTTGAAATAGTACAAAGATTTATTCAGCAGCATACTTTGTTGGTATATTTTCCAAAATTTGACAGCTATCTATACCATATTTATTTAAGTGTAGTTTTGAAAAGTAGTTCGGAGCTAATCTCTTGGAACGAATCTTTCAACCATACAACCTTGACCACCCATTAACCACCCAGCGTGGTGAGTTTTACATTCTTCTTTTTATTATTTGGCCTGATATTTCTATCACAACCGTTTGACGATCTCGGCCGCTGCTATTAATGCGCGCCACTCGCCTCTGTCTTGTGCGAGCTGGCACCAGTTGATCAGTTCAAGCGCCTTTATGTCTTTCAGCACCTGTTTTTATACTCTGTACCAAAGGTACATAGAGTATAATAAGTTTGTGCAAAAGTATGTAACAGCCAGAAGGAAGCATCTCCGACCCCATTAAGTATATATATTCTTGATCAGCATCAACAGCCTAATCGATATAGCCATGTCCGTCTGTCTGTCCGTATGAACTCACAGATTTCAGAGGTTGTAGGAGATAGAGTTTTGACATGTATGGGACTTATGCTTCTTATACTTGCAGGCAGATCAAGTTTATTTTCAATTTGCGACACGCCCCCTCCCGCCCCCGCAATTTGCGAATAACGTCATATCTCCCACAGTTTTATAGATAGGTTTGAACCTTCTAGACATATTTTCTAATAAAAATTTTTGTTCGATTTGCCAAAGGAATAGTAAAGATCGGATGAACGGTAGTAAAGGTATGAGCAAACGAAAATTCAATATATCTGGGCTGCTCCTGCAGCAGCAAAACCCATATGTATATAGATGTATGTATGTATATATGAGCAACGACTACACAGCAAAGTGATGGCCAACAATATTTTAGGACAAATTTTTATTTAACGATTCATATTGGATCGTTGTGGGTGTGATGACCCCGCCCCGCCAAAAATGCCACCTTTTAAATGAATTAAACCTGCAAATAAATTGTCTGAGTAATTCCAACAACGAAATTCTATACAAAACCTAACAGCTATGGCTAGCTCATTAGATCCAATTGGATTCTTGCAGCTAACTGGGACGCTCTTATTTTCCCCCTTTCCTTTCCCACACACACAATATTGAGAGAGAAATTAGAGATGGTCGCGGGACAAATATATCGCCCTATACCCATCTGACTACTAAGACGAGGATTGCTTAAATTTCAAATAATATAAATATAGTCTAGTTCTTTAATTCTAACATAATATCAAGCAACCACAATGATGTTATGTCATTCTGGTCCACTCAGATTTATCTTAGAGTTTATCACTCATAGTCTCTATCTCATTAGTTAACTTGCCCTTCTTTTATTTTACCATTCGACCAAAAATACTGCTGTATTGCTGCTGCCTTCAAACAGAATCAGAAGTTGATTTACTTTTAAAGAAGAGAATAAAATGTATTTAATAATCTGAAGCATAATCCTTCCTTAAATTAAGATTCGCAATTCTTGAAGTTACGGCTTAACACTTGAACATCATGACGTTACGTTACGTTAATACATAACGATAAGTGTAAATATGTACAAAACTGTATAAATAGGTACAAAACTCATAATGGGACTTGGTTCAATTCGCTCCTGTAAAATTTGAGACATAATGTCTTGCGCTTCTTTTTGAAATCGAACGGATTCAGATCCGGGCAACATTTATAGGTACTCCAGTGTTTATTCGGCACATAGTCCAGCTTGCGCACAAATTCCTCGGTATGAGTTTGGACCTTTGCGACGAACTGTTTGAATGTCTCAAAGGTGAGCTTCCGAAAGCGCGGGCACTTGACGTCATGGTGATGGGGCGCTCCCCGGCAAAGCACCCAGTAGCGTTCGACGGCCTTTTCCCTGCGATAGTGATCAAGTATCGGACAGCCGCTCTGCCGCGTGGGCGTGACGCTTTCAATGGCCGCCTGGTAATATTTGACCGAGTCCCACAGCCAGAAGGTTATATCGCGCGACTTCCTCACCTCGTCCAGAAAATCGTTTTCAGTTAGCTGCGACAGGGAGCGACGCAGCCAGGCTGAGATGTGGCGAAATCGTACCGAGGACAGGACCAGACGTATGTCCTCCTTGCGCTTGGGCCAGTCAAACTCCAGCCAGAGCAACGCGCTGAAGAAAATCTCATCCTCGCTGTTCACACCAATCGTGTCGTGTCCGAGTAAGTAATTTACCTCATTGGCATCCATGTTGAGAAACTCTTGGGAGCCGACAAAGGAAATGAAGCTCTTGCGCATGCGAGACAGCATTAATGCCATCAAGTCATCACAGCGAAACCTACGTGCGCTGCGATAGGTCAGGTAGGCTGCTCCCACAAACCCGGGTCGCAGCTCTGCGAGAAGTTGTACCAAAATTGTGCGATCAACTCCTTCATTTGCAAGAACGCTACAGCTACGAACAACGACACCAACTGGTCATGGATGACCAACTCAGTCATCGTTCAGCATCCATTCATACAGCTTGGTCAGCAGACCCATTTGGACGCAATGCACGGGGATTTGTAGAAAGCTGTTGATAGCGCTCTTGAATCTGAGTGCATAGTGAGTGAAGATATAACAGTCCACATGCAAGAATTTGGTCTCTATTTGAATCTCCAGATTATCGTACCAGAAATTATGTATCGACAACAGGGCCACCTGAAGGGGAGCTGCAAATGAAGTAAAGCAGAAGAAGGAGGATCGAAAATGTACGCAAATCATGCCACTCACTGCAAAGTCGATCTTCACGCATCTGCAGTACACGCGCCGTGGTAACGGGTCTAGGCTTCACGGGCATCCAAAATACCTCAAAATCCTTCGCGTTTGTGGCGACTGGCGTGGTGGCCAAGTCCTGCTCACCAGCTTCCTGCTCACTAGCCTCCTGCTGGTTGTCTTTTACCGTTTTCTTTCTGGCAAACAATTGCTCAGCCGCCGAAGTCAAAGCGGCCATGGTAAGCCGCTTGCTCACCTGGCAGTACTTCCGAGACTTAGCAATGGGCGTGTTCACCAGCATAAATCAATAACCAAAAATCGACTATTTTTGTTAGATTGTGCTGCTGAACGGGCGTGATGTGCAATCATGATTGCTAATTTTCGTGATTGTGTTAGATGTAAATCCATCAAAGTATTTCTTTGTTAGATTGATTTGATTTGTGATTGTTATCGATAGCAAACAACTGACAGCAATAAACAAAGAATTAATTTTGTGAAAATTAAAACAAAATGTGCAAGGAATCGTCTTTGCTTTTTGCAGTTTGGACGTTGGCAAAACGAGAGTCCTTCTCATCAGTAGGTGACCGTTTCGACATACCAAAAAGCCCTCAATGGAGTAGCCAATGTTCTTAATATAGGTGCCCACACCCACGCACACCGCGTCCCATTCACAGCATCCCATTTGCAGCTTTAAATACGTCTCACATGTCTGCCACTCCACCGGCACCCGCTTGCCCAGCTCTGCCCTAAAGATGACTCGATTCACCGAGGTGTGTATGACTTGTGCCTGCTCCGGTATGGCCTGCAGCACCTCCAGCATGATCCAGAGCTGCACATCTTCACTGACATTTGGTATATGCTGCTGCTGGAACTTATTGATCACCTCAACGGCACACGGCCAATCCTGCTGCAGCATGTGCACTATATAAGCTCTCAGTGCAATGCATAGACGATGGCAGCATAATCTTGGGTCCTCCCGCAAACTATACAATAGTCTCGAGTGTTCGTGCTCTGCATCTCATCCAAATAGGTTGGGAGACAGCTTTCCTCCGAGTCTATCATAGAGCTGCAAGAAGGCCCCCAAGTTGATTTCGCAAACCTGGCCGCATGAAACTCCTCGTTCTCCTCTTCGCTTACAAGTAGCCAATCTGGGCAAACCAGAGACAACCAAGTCGCCACCGAAGAGGTCGAAATTTCGCCACATCGGCGTTTTTGACGACAGTCACATCCAATGTAATGGATTGTACTTGATGTTATTCATATTTTATTATTTATTTTATTTGCGGTCAAAAGTTCCAAACTTCCGCCAAAAAAAAATATCGATAATTTGTTTGACTGTAAATTCTATCAAAAACCGTTCACCAGCAGTCAAACACTTTTATTGTGATTGTTGATTTATGTTAGATGATTGGTGTGTGTAGCGGACTCAGACGATCCACCGCCTCGGCCTCGCCAACGGCACGCTCAAGCTCCGCGGCCAGATTTTGGGGAACCATGTCATTGTCAATGTAATGGCGCCAGAGCCAGCGAGGGGTCAGCAGGCTGCCATTTCTGAATAGTTCAAAGGTAACATCGTCCTCAGATTGAAGTGAGGAATCAGAGGACTCCGACTTGAGTGGACTCTCCTCCTTTTTATTGTGCTGGCACATTTTGGTAGATTGTTGTTCTTGTTGATAAATATTATTAGGAAAAGTATACAATTTTGAGATGTTGATAGTGCGAGAAACAACTTGGAAGTGAAGCTAACGTTAGACGAGAGCACGAAGGGCAACTGAAAATGAAATGACAACTCGAACACAGCGTCTTGGATGGAAAAAATAATACAAAATAGTTCAAGAAATTTAAGAAATTCATTGCTCTGCTCAGAAAGCTTTAAAACTCACTGAGTGACAGTCAAACTGTTAGTGATCAAAGGCACTTAAAGCTGTAATGGTCCACCCAAATGAATGCCGAATGACTCTCACATCTGCCAATTATTTAGAACAGACACCGGGAACAGCCCAAGATACTGGTAATGTGGGCACCAGAGAGAAAAAGTATATATCTTGATGGTCCATTGGATGATTTTGGTATCCATTTGGATATTAATTAATAGCCTTTTGATCTAAGATTCTCATCCAACGAAGCTGAAAATCATCAACAGGATATAAAAGTTAAAAAGGTTAGTATCAAAAATAGGGGAAAGTTAACTTCGGCTTGGCCGAAGTTTTGTATAACCATGCAGTTTGTTTTTCTCAATAAGACTACTTTTCGGACGTTACTTTTCTATGTAGCTCCCATATACTATATATATACTATATAGATATAGACTATATAGATATAGATGTCCGATTTTGACCAAATTAATAGAAAAGCAAATTTACATGTACATTTTTGAAGGCGATTCCATTTAAAACAAAAAAGTTTTTCACTCAAGAACTTCTATTTCGACCGATCATTCATACTGCAGCTATATGCTATAGTCATCCGATTTTGACAAAACTTTGTAGAATTGTGTAAAAGTATATAAAATAAATATATGCCAACGTAAGGGACATTTCCATTAAAAACAAAAAAGTTTTTTTCGCAAGAACAAGTTTTTTGACCGATCGTTCCTATGGGAGCTATATGCTGTAGTCCTCCGATTTTAACCAATCTTTTTAGAATCGTGTGGGAGCATATAAAACAAACACATGCTAGTTTTGAGGACATTTCCATTGAAAACAAAAAAGTTTTTCTAACTAAAACTACTTTTCAGACTCTGCTTTTCAATGACAGCTATACTATATAGATGTACGATTTCGACCAAATTTGGTGAAATCATGGAGAAGCGTAGTAAAATAGGAATTACAAAGTTTGGAGGCGTTTCCATTAAAAATAAAAAAGTTTTTTTCACAATAACTAGTTTTTCGAACGATCGCGTCTATGACAGCTATATGCTTTAGTTATCCGATCCGGCCGGTTCCGACAAATGTGCAGCGTATATGTACTAAAAGACTTCGTGAAAAGTTTGGTGAAGATAGCTTTAAAACTAACGGAGGAAATAGCAAAGGGCTAAATCAACTCAGCTTGTCATACTGATTAAGAATATATAACAGGTATACCGGTATGAAATGAGCTTTTTTTTGTGAATATAAAACACTAAATATTAATGGGAAAGTAAAAAACATTTTATTTAAAGTATTGGCCATTGTTTTCTACACATTTTGACCACTTTTCTGGCAATTTGTGGATACCACGCCAATAAAATTTTTCGTCTTTTAAAGCAAACCAACCAGACACCCAATTTTCGACCTCCTCGTAGGAATGAAAGTGCTGCTCAGCCAATGCGTTTCCCATTGATGAAAACAAATGGTAGTCGGAAGGAGCCCAGTCTGGAGAATACGGCGGGTGGGGCGGGTGGAAACGGTTTTGCTTTGTGTGCAGGTGCATTGTCATGGAGCAAAATTACCTTGCCGTGTCTTCTGGCCCATTCTGGTCGTTTCTCGATCAATGCATGGTTCAAATTGATCATTTGTTGTCGGTAGCGATGAACGGTTTCACCTGGTTTTAGGAGCTCGTGGTACACCACAGCTTTCTGGTCCCACCAAACACACAGCATTGTCTTCTTGCCGAATCGATTTGGTTTTGCAGTCGATTTTGATGGTTGTCCCGGATTAACCCATGATTTTTTCCCTTTAGGATTCTTAAAATAAATCCATTTTTCATCGCCAGTAACAATCCGATGCAAGACCGATTTTCTTTCGTGTATTTCCATCTGTCTTTTATTCAATTCATGTGGCATTTCCCATAGCTTTTAAACGGTCAGAAATTGTTTGTTGTGCAACATTTAACATTTCTGCCATTTGCTTTTGACTCAAAGTGTAATTTCTATCCAATATCGTTTGCGATTCGGCGTCTTCAAACTTTTTTGGTGGTCTTCCACGTTCTTCATTTCTCACATCAAAATTATTATTTCTGAACCGTTGAAACCATCTTTTGCATGTTGCTTCTGATAGAGCATGATCAGCATATGCCTCGACAAGCATTCGATGCGACTCTGCAGCACTTTTTTTCAAATGAAAACAAAAAATGAATGCTTCTGCAAATCATCACTTTCCGGTACAAAATTCGACATTTTGAACACGATGAAAAAATATGATGTTGTCTGTTCAATGACTTGATGTATACTGAATATGATTCACAGATGCCATAGCAAACAAACAAACAAAAATAAAGGCTCGTTCATAACAAATGTTCCCTATCGAGACATTTGTATCTTGGCGCTCACTTCATACCGGTATACTTTATATACTTTAAGTGGTCGGAGATGCTTCCTTCTATGCCTTACAAACATTCGTAAACTTTTTTAATACCCTCTGCAAACAAGTAAGAAAGTCGATCAAGCCCGACTATAATATACTCTGTACCTGTGAAGTGCTGCCCATCACTGTTGCGACCGGTGCTACCTATAATTGTATATTTTCCTTATAGCTCGACTATCGTTCATCCGATCTTCACAACTCCTTTTGGCGGATCGATAAAAAATCCGCATTACTAAATATGTCCAGAAGAAATAAACCTTTCTATCTATAAGACTGTGGGAGATATGACGTTTTTTCGATATTCCGGTGGCGGGAGGGGGCTAGGCCAGAATTGAAAATAAACTTGATCTGCCTGCAAGTATAAGAACTTTTTCTCGAACCTCTATCTCTTACCATCTCTGAGATCTGTTTGCTCATACGGACAGACGGACATGTTTGCACAAACTTATTATACTCTGTGTACCTCTGGTACAGAGTATAAAAATGTCTTTAGAATTTTGTTATATGTACGCTACTTTTAAAAAAAACCAGCGAACATAAAAAGACTACTACTTATACTGAGTTTTACTCCTCTGACCCTTAATTCTCTTACCATAATCCAACATCGGGAATTGAGTGTCGCTTGTAAATAACTAACGAAAACAAATTTTGTTTTAACAATATGTTTTTTTGATACTATTAATTGCATTCCAGTTTATGGGTATAATTATGATAATGGCTTTATCACAAATCATTCAACCAAAAAACATGGTTGAATTTCTCCCCAGAACTGAATTGCAATACTAATTTATTTAGAGCTTTAAACAAATGTACACAAATGTTGGCCAATAAAAATTAGGTAAAACCTAATAAACTCATTCGATTCCAAATTGTTGGCCCATACACCAACTCCCACAGCAACTCAGTTAATTACCGCAAAGGAAAGTTGTTCAATAGAATTGAAAGTGTTGCACCTGAATGCGCGCTCATTAGGTGAAGTTGAAACTTTTGCTGAAAACTAAGAAAACCCCAAAAAAAAAAAAATGTGTGCATTTTTAAGGTGCACTCCGGGAACTAACCAAGTTTGCCAATGGTTTTAGTGTTTTCAGTAAAGTGAAATTAATCAGCTGCACGCACCAAGTAATGCCAAAACAACAGAAAAATTAAGTTTGTTGAATTTCTATGCAATGAGTTTGTCCCCCTCCCTGAGTCAAAGCCAAGCTCTGGGGTTGTGTGACTGCTGTTTCTGCTGTTTGGCCTAGCGCCTAGATGCAGTTCTATGACTTGTGTGTGTGTGTGTGGCATCCACAAAAACTTTTCGCCAGTGCCAGAAGGAAGGATATACATAAAGTCCAATCGATTTCAAATGAACACCAATGAAAGAAATTAAATGCAGCCTCGCAACAGGCGACGACTTTCAGCCAGCTGAACGCAGTCCCTTCCTCCATTGTGCAAGTTGCAACTGCAACTGTGGCAGCTTTGCCAGTTTTTGGTCTACATCTAACAGCTTGTTTTTGATCTTGACTTTTGCCCAGAAAAAAAACTTTTCAAAATGGGGTCTGGTGTATGGGCGTGGCAGCTTGTTTTGGGCAAATTTATGGCTTGCCTAAGGCAATCGAGAGCCGGCACATTGTTGTACATTGAAACGAAATAGTGGTGGCTGAGTCAAATTTTAGTTGGAAAATATAGTTGAATGAATCACAATTTCGGACAAATTTTTAATGCACTAGCATCAGGAGTTGTGTGAGTGAGTAGAGTCAGTGAAAGAAAGCTACAACAACCAGGACAGCTTATAGCATAGCATAGTACAACATGTTGTATTTTATTCAAATTCAAATTTTATGATTAGGACTTCAGACACATTGCTTCCTAAATGGGTTTGTAGTCCAATTTGGATTCCAGCTTCTTGTTGTCGGCAACTTTGCGTACCGCTTTCATGAAATCCTCTTGGATCACATACTCACGATCCGAACGTAGGGCAAACAGCCCCGCCTCCGTGCAGATATTGCGCAAATCTGCTCCATTGAACATATCGGATAGCTTGACCACCGCCTCGTAATCAATTTCCCCCTGCTTGGCCAAAGGTGCGGCATGTATCTTTAGTATATCCATGCGTGCCATTTCATTGGGTAACGGTATCTCCAGTTTGCGATCCAAGCGTCCCGGGCGCAACAAAGCCGGATCCAGTGTATCCGGACGATTGGTGGCCATGATTATTTTGACCTGACCCAAAGCATCGAAGCCATCCATTTGGTTGAGCAACTCCATGAGTGTGCGTTGTATCTCACGATCAGCCGAAGTGCCCTCCGAGAAGCGTCTTCCTCCAATGGCATCAATCTCGTCCATAAAGATAATGCAAGGCTGATGATCCCGGGCATAGGCGAACATTTCGCGTATCAGGCGTGCACTCTCGCCTATATACTTATCCACAATGGCCGAGGAGACCACCTTAAGGAAATTGGCATCCAACTGCGAGGCAATGGCACGGGCCAGCAGTGTCTTGCCCGTCCCCGGCGGTCCGTACAGCAGACAACCCTTGGGCGGATTGATGCCCACACGCAGAAAGAGATCCGGATTAAGCAGCGGCAGCTCAATCACCTCGCGCAACTCTCGTATCTGTTCGCCCAAGCCTCCAATCTCTGCATAGTTGACATTGCCCGGATCCTCATGGGTCATATTGTATACCAAAGGATCCACCTCGCGTGGCAGATAGCGCATTATGGTCAAGGTGGTGACATCCAGAGCCACCCGTGTGCCGGCCTTGAGTCGAGCCTTATTAATCTGACGCCGGCAGCCCACTACATAGCGTGGTCCATTCGACGCCTTCACTATAAAGTTATCCGGAGTCAACTGCTTCAGTATCTCACCCAACATTTGGCCCACACTTTGCAAGGCCTTCAGATCATCCTCAGACTTCTCGTAGTCAGCATTGAGGACCTTGTGCTTGTCACGCAGCGCCTTCAGGCGAGCCTCAATCTCACGATGCTCCAGCAACTTGGTGCGATAATTTGTCAACGCCTTGATGCGCTCATCATCGAGGGCAGGACGTGCTGCTGCTGGTGTCTCGGCCATCTTGTATATTTTTTGAGTTTTTTATTTTTTTATAATTTCTCCGTTCAGGTTGAAGTTGACGCCGAAGGCAACAGGAAATGTGCTTCAAAAGTGCAAACTCATGACAAACGCTAAGTTGAACTAGTTCATTAGGCTAAGTATCGGAACCTGCAAGTTCTCAGCATATCTAGAGATGGGACTCATGACTGTACATTTTATTCATAACGATAAAGTTTGATTTAGGAGGAAAAATATTTAATAGATATCACTTAGATATCAAGCATGTTATATTAAAAAGGCAAATTTTTTTTTTTTAAATTAAATTAATTTACAGAAATAAAGTCTGTTTGATTGACGGGAGGAACATGTGAATGAAAGTAGTATAGCTCAAGTTTAGTAATGTTAGAAAAACGTTTCAATTTTGTTGCCAATCAGAATGTCTCTAGAAAAAACCTTTAATAATACAAACTTCCATTTCCTACGATTTTAAAACTAGCTCAAGAAGTAATGGTTGCGTTCACCAGCATAAATCGATGACCAAAAATCAGAGCTTGCAAATAACAAATAAAATAAGAACTGTAGAGTCAGCGGAATTAAAATTAAATGCTATTTAAAGCATTAAAATAATTCCCCAAACTTATTAACTAAAAAATTCGAAACTAGTTGGACATTTTTAAAATCGTTTAACATCGTTACTTAAACTGATTAAAGTTGAAGTATAATTTAAAAGAATTTTTTATAAACATCCATAAAATATTGCATAAAAACAAAACCAATCGGCCGTGACCAAACCGAGCTGTTCTGAATTCAGCTGCGTCAAAATAGCGTCGACTTTTTAGCGTCGAACTGGAACGGTGGAATGTGGATTAAAGATGATTTGTTTAATTTTTTTTATTTTCTCAGGAACTACTGAACTTCTTGAGACAAATTAAATTGCAAAATGTTTAGAAAAGAATAAACTATTGTATTAAATAAGGTTTGGGTGGATTTGATTATTGCAGGTACTTCAAATATCAAATCAAAAATTTGTAACCCGACATTTGGATAAATATCTCTTTTTCCTGATGTTGTACCGATCAGCTAGCTTGAGTTTTTCCCGATCAGGGGACATATCGTGCATATGGGCACAACATCATGGAAAGATAGCAACGAATATTTTTGGCTTGGTCACACTCAACTCAGTTAACATGGGTGACCTCATCAGTATTGGCAGCTCGGTCAAGGCTTGTTTACTGATAAGAATTTTCTCAAAAACTGTGGAAGGATTTTCATTATTTTTTTTTTTTAAATACACCTGAATATGTCAGCTTTACGCAGATATACGGTGCATTGCGGCACAACATCTGAAAATGGAGATATTGAGGAAAGTACGGCATCGTAATTTTTTTGTCAAAACTTCTATGAAGAAATCTTCTATTTTCTATTTCTATGAAGAAATTTTGAGGTTGGTCCACTGTAAAGCAATTTTCTCAAAAACTGTGTGGAGGATTTTCATAATTTTCTTTTTAAAATACTCATGAATATGTCTGCGGCACAACATCTGAAAATGGAGATATTGAGCAAAGTATGGCATCGCATTTTTTTTTGTCAAAATTTGTATGAAGAAATTTTAAGGTTGGTCCACTGTAAAGCAATTTTATCAAAACCTGTGGGGAGGATTTTCTTAATTTTTTTTTCAAATACTCCTGAATATGTCTGCTTCAGCTTACAAATTTTTGACATCATATTTGAAGTTATTTAATATTTAATACAATAGTTTATTCTCTTCTTAACATTTTCAATTTAATTTGTCTCAAAAAGTTCAGTAGTTCCTGAGAAAATTAAAAAAAAAAAAATCATTTTTGTTCCACACTCCACCGTTCCAATTCGACGCTAAAAAGTCGACGCTATTTTGACGCAGCTTCTGAACTCCACTTTATTTTTTAGTCGATTTCGACCTTCAATCGATGGCTTCTAGGGATGTTTTATATGAATTAATGTAATCGGATAGCACTTTTTCTATTTTATTTAGCTTTGTTTAACCATATTTGGTCAAATGTAATATTTAAATACTGGTTTAAATAAAAATAAATGGTTTAAAAGAATAAATACGAGCTTGGTAACTTTTAATTATTGAGATGATGACAACTCTGGCTGCCAGCTGGTAACCAATCGTTCAGGTAACCAAATCGTTCGGAATTGGGAACAGAAAATAGTAAAACGTTCGCTTTCGTTTCGTTTTTACTTTTTTAAAACGTTCGGAATTCGGAACAGGCCTGTATTTCTTTATGCTGGCTTGGGGATGAAGAACTTAAAAATCGATATAATTGGAAGATACCTAAGAAAGTAATTTCATAAACTTTTTCCCAAACAGCACCCTTTACTTGATTAAAAATTTGCAAGTCATGCCAAACCAGCTGCGGCAGCTTAGTGTGCCCGTAAGTTTGTTAATTAAAAATGTCAAAAGTGGAAAATAAAACGAATTTTGAACCTGTTTTTTAAAGTAAGTTTAACTTTCTCATCTAATCGTTCTGAAGCCTTTTTTTCACACAGGGCTAAATATAAAAACCAATTCGAAGGGATTCTTTGGCCACTCGCGAAATTCATAAATCAGAGCATTTAACATGCCATGCCCCCTGCTCCCTTACAGCATCAATTGAAACCAATGACTATTGCATGAGGCAGTGCCTCTGAGTGTCGATGCCCATGCTGTTGCAATGGTTGGTTGGCCTTTGTTGTCGTTACGTTGCCATGACAAATATGCAGTTTGAAAATGTTTAATGAATTTCGGTCCCCCTACGACATGTTGTATGCGAATTTATTACATGACCAATTGGCCCACCCTGTCGTTTGCCTGCATGCGCATCATTTGTTGCGGCTCAGTCGAAAGCGCGAATTTGGCCTTCCCGTTCTGCTGTTATGCTTTGCCCGTTTGGTGGGATGTCGAAGCCAGATCCAAATCCTTTCAGAGAGAAAATGTTAAAGCCGTTTGGTGCAGTAATCACAACCGAGTGTAGTTAGAGCCCGTGGGGTTGGTTAGTTGGTTGGTTGAAAAGGTTGTTTCCTTTTTGGCATAATTTTTATTTATTTCTTGCACCACACAAAAGTTGCAATGCGCCAGAATGCTAAAGCTTCTGGGGCGAAGTTTTCCAAATGAGAATAAATGCGTAAAGTTGGTTAATTAAAATGAAAATGAAAGGCACTCGACTAGCAATTTCATGCACGCTGGCAATTAAATGAAGAATGTGCACCGAAAAGGATACGAACTCGTATTACCGCTGAGAACAGCGAAGCAATTAAATAAATAAACTTTTATGAGCTAAATATGGGCGAGGCAACTCAAATTTCGGCAATGATTGAAAACAAATTTCGGTAGTTGAAAGTTTGAGAAAGCACAATATCAAGTGGAAAACTTTTAGAGTCCCAGACAATTAGACACACATGGCTCGAATCAAGTTAATTATGAAATAGCAAGCGGCAAATGCGAGAGTTTCCAGAAAAGTTAAAATAATGGGCACTTAAATCTTTGAAGGTTTTATTTAACTGCACCTAATTTCTGGATGTTTTAAAGAAATCGTGCACGTTTACCCTTAAGACTTAGGAGAATCAAAATGGAAAAAAAAGTGTCACAGGCTATGGAGACCTCTTTTTAACGAACAACATGGAAGCTGTTGACCAACCCTAGCGAGCTGTATCCTTCGAAGAATGCTTGATGTTCGATCTATTCGAAAAGCCATACCCGATTTCCAATTTGGCTTCCGACTGAGCCATGGAACTCCCGAACAATTACGTCGAGTGGTCCCCTCTACCCAACTCATCCCATCATTTTGTTTTCGAAAGGTTGATTTTCTACGCCTCAACGAGGCATTATCAAGGGTTGACTGGTCTTTCTTGGACGCATCTCAGGATATTTAAAATACCACCAACGCCTTTTATGATAAAATTTTTAGGGTTTTTTAATGAATTTGTGCCTCTTCGGATCCCTTCCCCTCCCTCACGTGCGCCTCCATGGTACACGAGAAGCCTATCTAATCTTAAGAACATTAAGTCTCGACTTTATAAAAAATTTAAAAAATCTGGATCCCGCGTTGACTTTGCCAAATATTCGGTGGCCCGATCTAAGTTTATGGTTTTAAACTCTGAATGTTATAAAGACTACTTGGTCAGGTGTAAGTTGAGCTTTCAGGATGACCCAAAGATGTTCTACAATTTTGTTAATGCCAAAAGAAGATCCTCTCAGTTTCCGCCCTCCCTTTCGTTAGATAATATAACAGCTGATAACAACTCTGATATTTCCAATCTATTCGCAACATTTTTTCAACGATGCTACTCCACATCGTCTAATAATTTTGTCTCTAATTATCCTTATCCAGTGACTAGCTCCAACAACATTGTATGCCCGATAGTAGAAACCGATGTCGTGTTATCCAGATTGCGTTCAATCAAGTCATCTTTCAGTCCTGGTCCTGACAAAGTTCCCAGCTGTGTGTTGAAATATTGTGCCGATTCCTTATGCGTGCCGCTTGGCAAACTATTCAACTTGTCTCTTCAACTTGGTGATTTCCCTAGTCTTTGGAAGGAATCTTTTATTATTCCTATTCATAAAAAGGACCAAAGTCAATAGTCTCGAACTACAGGTGTGTTTCAAAACTATCGGACATTCCTAAGCTCTTTGAAAAGATCATGACCTCCCAATTACAGCATTATTGTCGCTCGTTAATATCCAAATCTCAACATGGTTTCATGAAGAAGCGCTCTATGTCTACGAATTTATTTAAGTTTTCTTCCCTTGTTAACAAAGGATTTGTCAATAAGCAGCAGATCGACGTAGTCTATACTGATTTCAGCAAAGCTTTTGACTCAGTCATTCATGTGTCTTTAGTACATAAATTGGGTTTGCTCGGCTTCCCTCCAATCCTTCTCAACTGGACCAAGGCGTATTTAAGCAATCGTTTTCAACGCGTTCGTTTTAATCAAATTCTATCCAGGTCCATTAGGGTTCTATCGGGGGTTCCCCAAGGTAGTCATTTGGGGCCCTTACTATTTAACCTTTTTATAAATGATATCCCGCAAGTTTTATCCCATTCGCATGCATTGATGTATGCCGATGACCTCAAACTTTGCTTTTCGTATAATAACCCTGCGTCTCCTCTCCTGCTTCAATCCGATTTAAACTCTCTTCACGCCTGGTGCTCGGTTAATAGCCTTCCTCTTAATCTCAGCAAGTGTAAATGTATGACTTTTAGTCGAAATCAGCCTTACGAGTTTGATTATACGATTGATACCATCCCCCTAGAACGCATCTATAAAGTAGATGATTTGGGTATTCAATTTGTTCCCAAGTTATGTTTTAATAGTCATATAGCGATCATTGCAAACAAGGCAAGGGGAGTTCTCGGTTTTGTTAAAAGATGGTCCAAGGAATTTAATGACCCCTACGTCACCAAGCAACTATATGTCTCCCTTGTGAGACCAATTCTTGAATATGGGTCGTGTGTCTGGTCTCCGTACTATCAAAAATATCAAGATCAACTAGAATCGGTTCAAAAACAGTTCTTAATTTTCGCTCTCCGAGGCTTAAATTGGGATCCTTCCCTCCATCTTCCCCCGTATGAGGATAGATTACGCCTTATCGACCTGCCTTCTCTTTAGAACCGCCGTACATGCCATAGTGTACTTTTTATTCATAAACTCTTATCCGGGGAAATTGACTCTATCGCTTTGTTATCTCAAATAAACTTAGCTGTTCCACAACGCGCTACCAGAAATTTTTATTCAATTTACCTTCAGCCTTGCCTGACGAACTACGCTCATCACGAACCCTTCCGTTACCTTTGTCTAAGCTATTATAAGTACTCTCATATAATTTCCTCTCAATCCTTGTTTGTAATTAAAAATAATTTGTTGTCGTTCCTTAGTAGGCCCCTTTAAGGTTAGACAGAACATTGTTAAACTATAAAATGAATAAAATTGAAAATGGTCAACTACATCCTCGAAGACATCCTCGGGAAAGCAGGCCTTCGATATCAAGAAGATCGATTCGAAGATCAAGAAACTTCTTTCGCCCCAACTGTACCTGCTAATCAAGAGCTTCCTGACGGACAGAGCTTTTGAGATTGCACAGGACGGAGCGACATCCTTAAAAAGAACCATTCCCAAACAAAAACCATACGCTATACTCCCTATTCACTAACGATATGCCCAGAGCCTGTAGCAATCCGCTTAAAAACCCCAAAGATCTTCTAATCGCAACATTTGCTGACACGGCCATACGAGGGCCGTCCCAGAAAAAGCCGACCTAACTACTAAAACACAAAAATTTATAATTTTTTTTTTATTTTTCAACATAGGATCCTTTTAGGTCGACACACTTTTCCCAGCGATGTTCAATAGCTTCGATACCTTTTTATACTCTGTACCAAAGGTACATAGAGTATAATAAGTTTGTGCAAAAGTATGTAACAGACAGAAGGAAGCATTCCCGACCCTATAAAGAATACATATTCTTGATCAGTATCAACAGCTGAGTCGATATAGCCCTGTCCGTCCGTCTGATCTCAGAGATGGTAAGAGATAAGAGTTCGACGTGTATGGGACAAAAACTTCTTATATTTACTTGCAGGCAGATCAAGTTTATTTTCAATTTTTGCCACGCCCCCTCCCAGTTTCGTAGCAACAAAAAATCATTGACTCGTGGCTGAGCAGGTTAAAGGCAACAAAACTTCGTTATATAGAGAATTCGTAATATAGAATAGTTTGAATATTGAACGAAATTGCAGTGTTCAGGAAGTTAATTCGCTATAAAGAAAACTTCATTCTACAGAAGTTCGTAAGGCTGTATTTTCACTTGTCTGATATCTCATAAAAGTTTCTCAAAAGAGATATCAGAAAAGTGTAAAAGTCAATCTGAGAAACACAAGAATTTATGAAGAGCATGGAAAACTGAATGGAAAGTAGGCTATTCTATAATTTTGAGTTCTCAAATAAGTTTTTGACAGCCAAGTCATCGTAAACAGAAGCGAGGAAGACCAGACCCAGGGAGGACAAGAAGCGAGATGTTGCGGCAATTCCAGGCCACCATGTGGGACACACAACTTGAGCGCTGCCTAGCCAACAATACGGCACGTTTTTTTGGCGAAGCAGTCAAGAAGCCAACCATTTCCTTGCCAAAATCGACATACCCGGGTCATCAGAGGCAGCGTATTCCATCAGATTTGGCCTCTAGCATGACTAAAGCCAATGCCACGCCCTTGACTTCACCGAATCGCTTTAAGTCGACCTACCCGGCTCCCCAGAAGGCGCCCATAAAGTCACCTGTGGGCTCTTGTCTTTCGACAGCCGAGTCTATGCCCTTTGCTTTTAACAATCGCTCAAAATCGACATATTCGAGTCAGCAGAAGCTAATGCAGGCACCAGTGGCATCTTGCCTGGCTAAAGCAAACGGTTCACCCTCGGCCTCTTCTAGTCGCTCTGTCATGACAAATCAGTCGTGCAAATCAATCGCAAATTGCTACAAGAATTTGCCTCCTCTTAATTATGAACTCTTGGAGAGGCTCAAGAATTCCACAGCCACTACATATCAGCCGTATAAATGGTGCCCTAATCAGATGCCAAGCCCCAGAAACTGGAAGAGGAGCCACAACAGTTGGCACTGCCCCCAATGCGGCATAATCCCCTAAGTCGTCGGCAATCGGTGGATATAAAATAAAATAAAATAAAATAAAATAAAATAAAATAAATTAAAATAAATTAAAATAAATCAAAATAAAATATAAAATCGGAGGGAGCGACTGAACAAGTCGAGAGTCGAATTTAGTCTAAATATTTTTCATACAGATTTGACCAAAAAGGAATTTTTGTTATTGAGTTTATTTGCACAGCCTTCTATATGTTCTATATGGAGAGTGTGGAGTATGATTGGATTTGGATTTGTTTTATGCACGGGATGATGTAATACGTTGAAGGCCCGATTTCTCAATATGCGGTTAGTCAACTTGACAGGCAGCTTAACCGAATTTGCGTATCTCATGCTGTGTGTGGCGCAACCGGAGGAACAGACTTAACCGCTGCTTGAGCACTTGTTAAAGTTAACCGCGAGTTCATTGCCGATGGAATTATCGATATATTTTATCGCTATACAAACAGCTGGCTCCAACATTTGATTTGTTTATTTTACTATTTGCTGCCACAAACTGTTTATGAATAAACGAATTTTTCAACTCCACGCAATGAAAATGGAATTTGAGGAGGCAGAGCAACGTATAAAAAATGCAAGAGAGTTAAGGAAGAGGCCCAATTACTTAACTGATCTGTATTATGCCACATTTGTTCAATGATTCAGGTTGACAAAATCTACTTGTAAAATAATTTATGCTAGGATTAGAGATTATGTTAAAGCCTTGACTTCACTTGCGATTTAATTTTTAGTGACTTGGATTGCTAGCAGGACTTGGCGGCGCTGCGTTCTTATGCATGTGGCAACTTCCTTATCACTGCGGCTGACTTCTGTGTAGCCTGCGTTCCTTTGATAAGCCGTGCAGGTAAACAAGTGTCCCCAGCTATAGCTTTTGATTCATCGCAATCAGTTTTAAATTAAATTTAAATTTTTCGCAAAAATATTACCAGCAGCATTTAATAGCTTTAAAAAAGCCATAACACAAATACTAACTGGTCACCCTAACGCAGCGATAGGAATTTATCGATATCGGATGAAACTGCTGTTGAGAAAACCAAATCACTTGACCGCTTGTCAACTGGAGGAACAAATTTGACCGGCGGTTGGCCAACCGGAACCTTTGAGAAATCGGGCCTAAATGCGTCAAACGCGAAACAGGCAGGGAAAAATATGGAGGAGAAACTACCCAACGAATTATACAATCATCCGCAGACTGCACAGCCAACATCACCATTAGCAGAACCAAAACGATTTTCCTTTATGAACCCAGTAGTAGTTTTTTGTGCCAGGTGCTGCCGAAAGCAAGCCGTCAGGTGACCGGATCGGCACATTACCCCCGGACGCTTATACAAATATAGTTAACCATCCGGCGGTGACCTAAGGGTAACCATCGGCCTGGCCGATCAAGCCCAGAACTATCAGAAGCTCGCACATGAAGTGTCTCCCAACCGACTGACAGTTATAGGACTGCCATCGGTCAGGCCATTTTCCATTTACCACCTGGCAGCCGGTTTAGGGTAACCATCGGACCGGCAGATCGGTTCAGCATTACCAGAAACTGTGCTGGAAATATCAGCCGTACGGCTGGCGATTTTGGAACAGCCGTAGGCCAGCACATATCTGTTAACCATCCGGCAGTCAGCTAAGGGTAACCAATGGCCTGCCCGATCCGCAAAGCAGTACCAGATTTTGTACATTAAATGTCAGCCAGGCGATTACAGGCAGCCATCGGCTTGGGTAATTTCGTTAACCGTACACCCGGCATTCCGCACATAGCCCCAAGGAGCTTTCGCCGTTTCTTTATCGATCCCGAGGCGGGATCGAACCTACGACCTTTTGCTCAGCAGGCAGATACACTACCCGCTGCACCACACCAGGCCACAGTATGTACATTCATATAATTGCTCTTTCTGACTCCTTTATATCTTTTACCTGTGATTTTCCAAAGATTCGGTATTGTGCAGCAATCGATCATATAGTAGGGAAACCCGTTAACAGCGCCATGTCATCCGTATATATTGGTACTTTAAATAAAATACAGCACAGCAACCATTCACCCTACCCACTGCATCACAACCGGCCACGACTAACAGAGACTGTACATGAAATGACAGCCGTCCGCCAGGCGATTTTGGGACAGCCTTCGGCTAGCACATTCACTATTAATATATAGCACATTTTGTTCAGTTTATGAACTTAGCAGAAGTGGCAAAGAGCTAAAGCATTTGACTAATAAACAAACAGTCCCGAGCTCAAATCCCAGAAGAAATAGTATGCTTATCGAAACAACATAACACTTTTAAAAGAAGTAGTAATTATGTTGCGCGTTATTCTATGGAAAGACTACAAAACATTAATGAAATTGAGAAAACAACCAATCTATCTTATTTCATTCTTTTGGTTGATAATACCTTCTGGCCGATGCATGGTCTTTACCGCCTGCCGTATGACGTGCCCAAACAGCCTGCCGTACGGCTAGCTTCCGAATTTCATGACATCCCATATAAAATCTGGTATGGGAGTTGGTATGACGGGGGGCGGCAGCAGTCAGGAATCGGTCGACATTCTCCAGCCGGGCGGCGAAAAAAAAAACTACTGGGTATGTACTTAAAATTTTTTGGAACATATCGTTTCTTCTATATCTAAGATCTACCTTTCTTTTTTGGATAAGACGTTAAAGTAGCCTTAAGAATCAGTGAACACCGTTATCCGGCCATAATAAAGAATGTTGGATGTTAATTTTGTAAGTAATTTTATTGTAATGTTCATCGTAGCTCTACGATATCCTTAATGAGCTCCTTCGAAAAGGTCTTTAAAGAAAGTTTTTCCAGTTGACTGGCATACAAACAAAGCCATCGACATAGTCACATTTCCAACTTAGTTACCTGATATCTCTAGAATCTTATCAATCCCACCCCATTTGAAACACAAACAATCTGAAACCCCCCCATATGGGATTACAAAATTTATATTGCCGATTATACTGTCACTTGTCTTTCAGATAGCACAGGCAGCATAAGACTTGACCTCCGTTGTACACTCCTGCAATTGGGCATCAAAGTACATATCATCTTCGCACTGGAATGGACCACTTTCCTTGCCATTAACGCATTTCACATAGTGCTGACAACCCCTCACTTCGGCCACTTCCATTCCATTTTCACGTCCATCGCAACGATCGTCCACACATTTTTGACTCTCACGAGGGAAACATCCCTGCCGCTCCTCATTAAAGAACCTGTCCACGGGGCATTGCAGCCAGGTGGGATCTGTGTCGGGTATGCCCGAACCCAAATCCCGACAATAGTAATAGCCCCGGCAAGTGGCTCCATCCGAGACAAACTTATCACGCACCGCAAGCTTCTTGTTGCCGCAAGCCTCATCCGGTACCGGATGATTTTCACAGTCCACCAACTTTTTGTCTACACAATCGCCCGTCGCCAAACTATAATAATTGCCCAGCACGCACTGATTGCTCACGGGCTTATAATCCTTACAGGTTATATACCTGTTGCAGTAGTGCTCGTCCAGAACTTTTACATTTGCTGACACAATGTCGCAGATCTCGTAGTGGGCGTCGCAAGTGGTGTCTTTGGGATAAACGCACATCTGTTTGCCCTGATCGAAGTACGTGCCGTCAGCGCAGGATCCGGTACCTTTTGACACCTTCTTCTCGCAGAAGTACCAGTGCGCACAATTACGTGGAGTGCTCACATAACCCTGAGTTGCTGTGGTGCACGTTGGGGCGCAATATGTGTCCTTAGCATCCAAGGCTTTGTTGCAATCACCCTTCGTTGGGTTGAAATAAGGCTTGGTGCCGGTACAAGTACCTTGCGTGTTAGTTTTATAATCTTTGCACGTAATCCATTGATCGCAAGTACCAGGCTTGCGTATTTTGGCGGTGCTCTTAATCAAGCGGCAAATGTCATCGCTGGCATACAGATCCTCCGTCTGAGAGCTTAGCTGGACTAGCAGCGCCAGAACTAAGGCAGACAGACTCAAAAGACTGGTCGAACCTGGAAGAGGTACAACAAGAAATCGTTTAACTCATCTATTTTTTATTCGGGGGCTGCAAATAGACCAAACCTGGCATCATCGTTAACTAATTTTCAATTCAACTAAATTTTGAAGTAATATTGCTGGGCCTTTTATAGACGCCGTATGGCTTTGGTTAGATGTGTCAGTGGAATTGCCAATGTGGTTGGGGGTTATATTTTATAAGACATCAATTAGTGTTCCACCTGCAGATAAGATTTGGTATGTCAGAGCGCCTGCTTATCATCTAGCTAGGCTGAGCCCCCCGAAAATTTACACTCTTGGATCTTAATTAATAAGTAGAAGAATAAAAGCAAATTGATAGGCAAACCTTGCTGAAACAATAGAATTTATTGAATTTCTAGAAGGGGTTTTCCACTTGGAAAAGAGATTAGTTTGTTCACAGAAATAAACCAGAAGATGTCCACTTGAGAAATATTACTACACTTGAAGTCGATTAAGATTTCTAGGCATAAAAATAATTGGCCAAGAATTGTAGCGATCCCCTGGCATTGTGACCTCCACTTGGCAAATTTGATTTACTAACCCTTCCTTACGCTTACTAACTACGGAAATATTTACAAATTTCGCCTTAAGTTTTTGATAAGAAATTGATTTTAAATTTAATTGTGAAACAAATACGTAAACGTTTATTAACTTTTGTTAAACATCAAAACAAATTATAAATCAAAATTGGAGAGACGCAGACCTGATTTATGAGTTCGTCGCAGCACAGTGACCGAATGAGAGTTTCTAAAGTTAACAGTAATCAACACTTCAATATTAATATTTTGTTGTTTAACAAATCAATAATTGAAGGTCTTTGAAGGTAGTTAAGGTGTCATTTGAATACAGAACGCGTAAGAAATCTAGAGATTCGTGATCCAATGTAGATTTATAAACAACTAGCATATATCCCGGCGCGCTTCGCTACGCCGCCGTCAGTCTATACTGACATCACATAGAACCGATATAGCTTTTCTTTTCCGAACGGCTTTGGGTAACATTACCGTTATCGTTATCGCTATTGCTATCGCTATCGCTATGTCTATCGCAAACGCTATCGTTATCGCTATCGTTATCATTGTCGTTATCGTTATCGCTATCATTATCGTTATCGTTATCGTTATCGTTATCGCTATCAATATCGCTATCGTTATCGCTATCGTTATCGTTATCGTTGCCGTTACCGCCATCGTTATTTCTTATACTATTTTTACAAACCAAGTTTAAAGCCAAAAATTAAAATCGGTTTTTGGATGCTGAGTTTTCCGACCCTAAGGTCATATTTTCCGACATCAGTAAATTACCTTTCAATTCATTTCACTTACTATCCTTACAAACCGAATTTCAAGTTAATCGAATGAAAAATAGGCTAATTTTCCGAAATCGGGAAAACACGTGTCGAATTATTTCGTACACTTCGCTTACCAACCCAGTTTCAAGTCAATCGGATGAAAAAAATTACCCACACAAACTTTGCCGCTTTTCCGAGAATTTTCCGACCCTTTTCGAATTTCCAAACGGCACGTTCAAGTCAAAATAAAAATTTACCCATACACTTTCCAGGGGAATAGCCCGACCCTACGGTCGTATTTTTCAGCATCGGAAAATCGCATTTCAATTTATTTCACTTACTGTCCTTACAAACCGAATTTCAAGTCAATCGGATTTAAAATAGATTTTTGCATATCGAATTTCTAGAGAATTTTCCTTGTGGGCGGGTTAACCGAAATCGGGAAAACACGTGTCCAATTATTTAGCATACTATGCTTACAAACCGAATTTAAAGTCAATCGGATGATAAATTAAATTTTCCCCATACAAACTTTCTCGACGCTTTTCCGGGTGGAGTTTTCCAAAACCCCGTCTTAGTACGCACTTTCACCGCATAAGGAAACTCCTGTCCAAATTTTAGCCCTCTAGCTCTTACCGTTTATGCTGTGCGATGGTCACCAGTCAGTCAGTCAGTCAGGTTGAACATATATATAGATTAGGTTCGGCCAGAGGTCGAAATTCGACCATCTTTTAAATGAACACCATTAAGTGTCAATTTCATGGAAATCAGTTTGGTGTTAATTTAAAGTACGGTACATTTAACAATGTACGCTTTCAAAAAAATTTTAATAGCATTAAATGCCTAAAGCTTGTATAGTTTTTAGTCCATAACAGAACTGAATCTGAACCGGTTTGCAATCGTGGAAACCCTAATTAACCAACATTTGGTTATATAACTGTGCATAGGTCGATTTTTTTTAATATACTCACAAAGCCATGAACAACTTTTTGAAAGCAGCTTCCAGTCTTTACTTGATCTTTTGTTAGAGTTCGTTAAAGGGATAATCTTAAAAATCGGGCAAAGTTATTCCCTTGCAGCTTTGGTTCGAGGTTTTTATGCGATGGTTTTGATTCGAACCTTGGTTCAGCCCATGCTTTACATAGTGTTTATAAAAAATGGGTATGAGTGGGGCTAACATTCACGGGGCCTTGATGTGAAACATGTTGTGTACGATAGGCTCCGCCTTTCACATTATTGTGGTTTTGTGTTATGATATACTCGATTCTCAATTTTCGATACTCAGTAATCAATAATAGTACTCCATACTAAGTACACGACGTGACATACTCGATGCGATGCCAAGTACTCGATTCTCAGAGTTCGATACTCAGTACTCGATTTTTTTTTTGGCTTGACATCCCCAATGGGCCAAAGCCGAGCTCCTCTCAATCGGACGCGATTTGTATATCACATGGGAATATTCAAAATATAATTTACTGTTAAGTTCAATTTCATTTCGCAATCTGAAAAATATTACCAATGTAATGTTAAGCTGTTGTTTTTGTGAATCATTTAAAAGGCAGAGGCTATTTTTATTAAACTTTTCTGACTATTTTAAGACTTAGTTGCCCAAAACCGAACAGATAACAGAAATAGTAGTTTTTTGTCTATCATTTTTGTTAAAGCCTTGATTTATATTCCTCTCAACGTGGCGTAGGTGGGTTGTTCCGTCACCGGTGCATCCAACAACGACCAACAGCTCTAACTTAAACTCCAAGAAAGCAACCTTATATTAGCTTTGGACCTATTTATTTCATATTTAGGAATAGAATTACCCCAATTCTAAGCCGTGAAAAGGGATGCTGTGATGAAAATATATGGAAAATGAACCTAGAAGTAGAATATATGACGAATTGCAGCCTGGTTTGGAAGTAGTTCTCTCGAACTTAAGAACTTAACTCAAGAACTCAAAGTCTAATTAGTCCTTAAACTCAAAATGTTATCACTTTTTTGTACAATCCTACACCCAGAAAAAAGAAGAACGAATAATTTAAGTACGAACGCTCTTGAAAAGACATTTATTCATTCTTAAATTTTATAAGAATTTCTCGCTTGAAATCGAGCTAAATTCGTTCTGTTTGGGTTTTAGGCGAGAAGGGTGAGGAAAAGTAACTGAGAGAGGAGAGCAAGCACATTTGAGAGAACAGCCATGAACCCGCTCTCACTGCATCGTTTTTTTTTTTTGGAAGAGGGGTGTGTGGGGAAGCAATAGAGGGACGACGCTCAAAGCATTGTAGATGTGGTGCTGTTGTCTAAGCGGTGGTGTCTGTGAAGGCAGTCTTCGAGTCCCTTCTTTTTTAACACAAGCATTTTTGTACCCGACTTTCAGATTTGCAGCTCTTGGATCAAGAAAAACGTGATCAAACATTCATACCTGGATCAAGAATTTCGCTCTTGGATTTAGAATTTTCACTCTTATCGAAAATTCTTGGTCCAAGTATGAAGTTCTCTATTTTTCTCTGAGTGTATGCACGAAAGGATTTCATAGCGCCATTCGTAACAGCGATAGAGAAGTCTACGCTACCAGCTATATTTTAATGAAAACACTCAAACTTATTAGAAGATTAATTTTGCTCTTTTTAGGTAAAATGCAAAAATACTCTTTCTTAAATTTTCGATTTAGGTACAGCTGAACTTAATTTCAGCTCAGATTTTTTCCTCTGTGTATAAGATTATTTATAGCTTCAAATATGCAGCTCTAGCTAAGATAAGAACACGATAAATATTTCAATTTACTATGCAATTAATGATACAACTTCATGTCTTTTATTTATAGCTCTGATAAGTTTTCTACATTTAACGAACTTCCATTTATTGTTTTACTTGTGAATGATGTGTTCAATTGAAGTTAAAGATTACAAAAAGACAGGCACACTTTTCCTTTTGACTTTTTTTTGGTGATTGAAAAGCAAAAAAAAGAACATGTGTACTGAACTGATGGAGTTTTGAAAGAGCTCTTATTATTAGGCTGTACACTTTTTATCCAAAAATGTTATTGGTTCGTTACAATGGTCGAAATAGAAGTCGTTTAGATAGTAACAAGTAACAGCTAAGAATGGAGCTTAGGTTAATCTAGTATGTGCGAGGTTTTAAAGCTTAGGGCCTCTGTCTTTTTGCTATTTCTATTTGCAATCAGATTTCTCCAGCACTACGCGATATGTGGAACCCCAAGATCTCTCTTATCTGTTATCTGCAGCTGGTCGGTGGATGAATGTGTGATCGGTTGATCGGCTGTCTTAATATCGTTAATATAACAGTCTTCTCTATACGTTCTAATTAACACTGAGAATCACACAGTTCACACTCACTCAATTTAATTTAGTTTACTCTTATGAATTTATTACTCTTATTGCTGTTTACTTATGTATTCCGATCGGCGAGCAAAGACCCGGTAAGGTAGCGACACGTTTTGATGACACTTTTAAGGCTTCTTCTCACAAACTACTTCACATGCATTGTTTGAGTACATACAAATTGTCCCATATTCTATAAAGATTAAGATTTTTTGTGCTTAGCATTGAGTAATGCAATGTCAATTATCACTTGGATTAAGCCACTTGCACTGTCTATTTCTGCTGACTGGTTCTCATCAAAAGCACTGATTTCGAATGGTGCTAGATTCTAGTGATATCTATGCACCAATCGATCTCAGTTCTTTAATTCGAACATCAAAATCCTTTACATTCTACTCCTGCTGGGTTATCACGTTCAATTATGTAGCGAGCTTCACTGACGACTGTCTGTGTCACAGGCGCGACCTCAGTTTAAATCTGAGAAACCTGTTACACCTGAGAAGATTTTTACAATAGAGAGACTGAGACTCTTACAGAATTGTCGCCGTCTGTGAGAGTGTCGATCAACTCATATTTCCCTTGGACTGCCTTTTGTTGATCCCCTGTTTGGCCCTCTCTATCATCCGTCCCATCTGCATGCGTGAAATGTGTAATGTATACCCCTAGACGTAAGTAAGTAAGCCTACCGCTGGCTTCTACTCTGGCCCAGACTTCAATGTACGTGTACGTGGTGCTCTTCTTTCTTTCGTTTAAGTTTGGTAATTTAATTCAAGCGTACTTTGGTACGCATTTGAATAATTAGAATTGCTTTGGCTTGGGTTTCAAGCCAAACACAAATGGGTCTAACTAACTAAGTAAGCCGCGATGCAGGAAGCCTGTCACCGCAGTGTCTCTCTCTGTAGCTCAATCAAGGTGTTTAGTTCTGTGCATGTAACAGTACATGTCAGTGCATATGATGATTCTTCTTTCTTTTCCAATCAGAAGGTTGCCATTCATGTTCTAGTTTAGATTTTTTCTATTATAACAACAATTTTTATTCTTTATCTTCAGGCTATTACTCTTTTCATAATATATCGAATTTGGATTTGAAGCCTTTGTATCACTGCAATAGAAAGGTTGGCACTCCCCAGTTTTAGACTTAACCTTGTTTCCTGTCTCAATTGAGCACCTTACTTGACTGCTTAGTGTCTGAATAAGAAGCTTCAGGCTCACGCCCCTGTGGATAGTTTCAACTTTCAACTTTTATGTTGAATAATGATTGCAAAAGACAAGTTTTACTTTAGGGTAATTTTAATATTTGCAAACATTTCTCTTTAAATAAAAAGAAGGAAGTCATTCAGAAGTTCATTATTTGTGAAACTTGGTTGAAGCCTAATGGAAAGTATTGAAATATGCTATTATCAAAGCGAGCTTTAACTCTTTGTTTACTTAGACCTGCGATTTAAGAAAACATTTACTGAAAAACATGAAGCTAAGAAACATATTCTTACTTTGTTTCACAAAATAGCAACCCACGATCCCACGAACTACATACTTCGTTAAAAAATTCATCCAGCTTAATGACTTTTGGACAGAATTACCCAAAAAGAGAGGACATAAAATATATAAATCTTTTGATTCCGACTTCGGCAAGCAATCGGCTGTGGCACTGTTTAAGAAACCGAACCGTTATCGGAAGAGAGTCAGTCAGAATAGTAGCTCACGTATTTAAATTCAGTTTGCTCTTCAATTCTTTGCTCTCAGAAAAAGTCAGTAGAAGACTAAATGACATCTTTTCAATGCAAAAAGCTCAACTTAGTTCTTGTCAGTCTTATCTTGAATACTAAACACATAAAAAGCATGTGAATTAAAATTGTGTAAACTAAGGGTCGAACCAAAAACGCCTTTAAACTCTTCCTTTTTCATTCCAGAGCTCCCTTAATATTTCAAACTGAAATTAGGTACGAAACATGCACTCAGACAACAAAATTTCGAATTCAAGTAGAAAATGTCTTGAATTGAGCACAAAATTGACTTACAATTCAAACAACAAAAATTTAACGAAAAATACGAATTATTTTAAATCTAATCTGTTCCTAAATCTAGAGCTGTGAGCGTCACGAACGGTTCACTTAATAAAGATCTCCTTACGCACCAGAGAACTGCAACGAGCCGCAGCGAGTACACTCGCTCAGCGCTCAAGGCTTATGAAACTCGAGTATTGCCCTAACTTATACTCTAGTTGACTCAGAGCTTCGGCCGCGAGTCATTGCAAGCCCCTTGTTGCTAAAATCTAAGTTCTGCTGCGAGCCGTCATGAGTAAAGTTCGTTCATTACGAATACTCGCGATTACACCTAGCTTCGGCCGCGAGTCACCGCGAGTACTTGTAGCCGAAGTCAAAAATCTGCTGTGAGTGCACAATCGTTACAAGCAAACAAAAAACCACTTTTTATGAGCGCAAAAGATATAGCACGATGGCCTATTCTTTGCGTTTGTACTACGCATACGCTTTCTCTATCCTTTTTGTGGCATGTTGTTGTTTTAAGTCTTCAAAACACAAAAACAATAGCATAAGGTGATTGTCAAAGCTCGCCGTCAACCAGCAAAGTACGTGCGAATAAATTTCGTTACGAGTGAGAGTTAGCACGAGTAGAGTGTCGAAAAGGCTTGTCCATTCCTGGCAAAAGGCTTGTTTTGAGTCGTGTTATGAAAAGCTTGTTCCGGAACTCATAATTTTTTCACACATCACTCTTTTTGTTTTGTGGTTTCAGCTATTTATAACTTTCCATTTCTTTCAAAAGACTTAAAGATTTCTTTGTAATTCGTCAAGTTTTCTGTCACACGTATTTAAAATTTGAAAACTATTTCCTGCAATTGCCAAACGCAAAATTGTCAAGGTTTTTGGAATTCTTGCGAAAGTTGTTTTCATTTCATTTGAGTGTACCCTTACCATTTTCTCAGATCCATACCATAAAACACTATGCACATTTTTTTATGATGATACTTATTATCGACATTATAGCCATGACTTTTTGAATAAATTGCTCGTTTAGGCATTTAAAAAGGCATTCGACACGTACTAGAAACTACATTCTGATTACGTTCAAAATCTAGAAATCAGAAGTTCCAAAGCAATTCAAAATATAAATTAAATGCAATGCAAGCCTGTAATAACTCATCAAAAAAGATTAATGATGCAGTAGTATTCACTATATTGTGTTCCATATTGTGTAAAATATCCTTAATAACATCTTTTATACTCTTCAAGTGAAATAAGAATATGTCGTTACATCATGTTAAAGGTTAATTTTCATGTTACAGCAAAAGCGACATATTTCAGACAAGATGCAGACGACATCGTGCGAAGATTCTTTCGTTTTCTGTTGAAATATCACATATTCTAATTTCTTTAACCGATTTCAACCAACTTTGTATTAAATACCCAAGATATGCATTGCCACGATATCCCTCACAAGCTCCATGCTGGAATTTTTTAAGTTTCAAGACTTTCTTAGGTATTTTAATACCCAGTAGGTTATAATGGTTAAGGGGGTATTGCTGCTAGGCAAAAAATTGTTTTCGATTTTTTTTTTTTTGCATATTTTAATAGCTCGGATATTTGAGAACATCGTCTTAAAAGGATTTTTTTTTAAATTCGAAATGCTTTAGAAGATAAAGCCCTTTTAATGACCCAAAGTGACCCGAATTGCCTAGCAACTGCAAACTTCAAACGCGTCTTTCTCGGAACCACGAGTTTCGAGCTGGCGGCGCTGATTGCGCCCGTAGTTCTGAACCGATTTTGATGAAGCAAAGTGCAATCGACGCAGAACTGTCACCAATATGTCCCCTATTTCAATCAAAGTTTTAAAATTTTTTTTACTATTTTTTTTTTCCACTAAACTACAAAAAAAAAATGCCCAAAATCGATTTTTCATTTTTCTATGGCCGCCATTTTGTAAAAAAAAATTGCAAAGCTATGATTGAAATAGGGGCCCGAATTACATCTGTACTAAATCTAAAGGCGTTTACTTTTTCCATTTCAGATGATCCGCAGTGGAGTTATCCGTGCCGCCAGCAGCATACCTTTTTTTTCGACTACCATCTTTAAAGGCCGACAACTTTTTGAACAGCCCTCGTACAAAGGAAAAAAAATTTTTTTATTTAATTCAATATGTTCTTCATACAATAAAAAAATACAAAATTTAAATAACTATTTCCGTTTTCAAATAAGATTTTTTCAAAAAATCTTCTTAAAAAACATCCTTCCAAGCAGCATCAGGCTTGTTTCGAATTTCGTTTAGATATCAACAACTCTATCACATTTGAAATCGACCAATTTTGGCGAAAGTGAACACCGGAACATGTCTGATAACCACTTCTTTCTGAGTGCATAGTGCAAAGCTATGATACCACCACGATTGTTAGTAGGGCAAATGAAGTCACATCGTTATCAAAATATTTTGTATCAATGTGGTTGTGTTCAATTCGTTCATACCGTACTATCATATAATAATGTTTGGCAATGAGATTTCCGAAAGGTCGAAGTCGAGATGCCCTTAAGTCAGGATCTTAAACAATGAAATTTTTAGCTGTATTTTCACTTGTCTAAGTTCTCATATGATACGCCTGAAAAATAACTCAGTTTACTTTGAGTTGGCTTTCAAAAAACTCATATGAGTGCTCAGATAGCCTATTTTTGTAATTCTCAGTCGGACTTTTACACTTGTTTCAAATCATCTCAGGCTTCGATAGAAAACAGGAATACTCCTGCGGTTAAGTGGGCGTATTTAATGAGGTAACGCTGCTGTTCGGTTCAACATGACGAACCCATGGCGATCAAAGCTTACTGCATCTCAAGTCAACTCACAACTCCTCGTTGATAACCCCTGGTAACAAAGTGAAAATCTGCTGGCTAACGTGAGCGTCGAACCTTCCTTAGGGTTAACAGGGTTCGTGCCTCTGGCTTGGTACCCACCACCTTAAAAAATAGTCCACCAATGAAAACTGCGACAACAATGCCCCTTGATGACGACCTACGCAAACGTTTAGGATATGCACTTGAATGTCCTTCAGAGGATTTATGGACCTCTTAAAGTTGTCGATCAATTTCGAATCCGAATGTATGAGCTCTATGGCAACAAGATCCAGCAAAAACAGGTGTACAAACGGAATGCGCAAGACTCTGGGAGAAAAGCAGGGTAGGGTCGACAGAAACTTAAATGGGAAGACCAGTTGCGGGAAGCTTGGTGTGACCAACTGGTGTCAGCTCGCACAAGACAGAAGTGAGTGGAGGGCATTGAAAGCAGCGGCCAAGACCATTCAGCGGTTGTGAGAAACTTATTGGACCTTAGAAAAAGAAGATATCTCACATGGGAAACTTATATGAGATATCACACAAGTATGTATGAATGCAGCTTTAGAAAAACTTCATACAAAACTTGCAAAGGGTTTTTGAAAAGCTATTTTCACTTATGTACGAGTACAGAGCATACACAAATTCGTTGCATAAAAGTCAAGTGCATTAACAAACCCTCAATGTGCACTTCAAGAAGCGCCGCTTAATTGCAAGTGTTGAAAATTCGATCGTTTCGATTATAGCTGTTGTACCATGGATCTTATCAAATGGAAAGTGTGCGAATTGAACATAAATTAGCTCACCATTCACCGAGAGGTAGACATCATCCCTAACCATAACCGTGCGCTCAGAAACAAGCGTCTAATTACACGAACGATAAGAGGACGTACCTCATTGAAGAATTATTTGGTATTATCAGAGGGAAAAAAAACAAAGATTGACTACTGATTTGATAAACATGCACCCGGTATTTTCAACGGCCATAAATGCCTGGGTAAGACCTAGCCTACCACTTAGTTGTTGGTGAATTTTGGCCAATACACAAGGTGATCTAAAATGCGAGGTGAGTGTAGGGACTACGCATAGCAATGAATGGCTTACTGATGGATTCTTCTCTTCAAAAGCTTTCAATACCTGGACTCTTTGCCTCCTGTTGGGAGGTATTCAGTTGATAGCGGCTCAGTTGTCAAATATTTGCCGCCATAAAACGGATGGTACCCGTCTACCCTTGCCCACGCACTGTGGACGTTATGTGGTTTGTCAGGAGCGAGAAATTGCCAAAATTGGCAGTTGTCCGCGTGGCTTGCACTTCAATCGGGCGCTGGGGGAATGCGATTTCCAATGGCGAGCCAAGTGTTTGAGTATATCCGCCTTTGCTGTGGCAGATGATGATGATTGTGTTTGCACTTGCTGTGCTGATGAGTGTCCGACCAATCCTCCAGCGGATGATGCCACCACAACCTGTGCTCCTGACGTAGAGACCACCATTTCGCCAGTCACTGTCACTCAAACGACCGGCGACGACAGCGGCATAACTACGAGCAGTACCAACTCTCCCCCAGTCAGTAGCACCAATGCTCCCGAGACTACTACTACCAACTCTCCCCCAGTCAGTAGCACCAATGCTCCCGAGACTACTACTACCGTAGACAGCAATACACCCAGTTCGGTGCCGGCTTATTGCGCAGATAAACGCGACGACTGCCTTAAAGTTCCTGATGGCTCAATGCTTTCCGTTGCCGGCCAATGTAACCAGTTCATACAGTGTAGCGCGGGTTGTGCCTATGTGCAAAATTGTCCCAACAATTTGTCCTTCGATCCGGTCTATAAACAGTGCAATCACACTAATTTAGTGGATTGCACCTCCGTTGACACTGGGGAGACGGAAATTGTGGGTCCCTCGGGTATTGCTTGCAGCAATCGAGGCAATTGCACTGGCAAACCTGATGGTACAACGTTTGCCGATCCCAACTCCACAGGCTTCATAATATGCCAATGCGAGTGTCCGATTGAGATGCCGTGTAGTCCACCAACTCAATTCGATGCAACGGTAGGGGTTTGCAATTGGAAACCAGGTGCCGAAACTGATCCCAACGCTGATGACTTCTGTCCCGGTGATTTGGTCTACAATGCCGACTTAGAACAGTGCGATTGGCCTGAGGGTTATGTTCCGGAAATTCCTTGCAATTCCAGCAGTACAATTTGTCAAGGCGCAAAGGAAGGCGCACTCTTCCCCATGGAGGGTGTTTGTAACAAGTTCTACAAATGCAACTTCAATTGCCCCGTAGAACAGAACTGTCCCAATAACTTGATTTATAACACTAAAACTAAACAATGCGGTTATCCACAGAATGTTGACTGTGAGTGGGAATATGTACCACCATCGGGTCCAAGTGCCGGACCCTCGGGCATTGCCTGTGTGGGCAATAATCGTTGCACGGGCTTAAAAGAGGGAACAATGCTGAAATCGGTGACCAGCTGCAGTAACTATGTGGTATGCCAGTGTGAGTGTGAGATCGAGATGACCTGCAGTAATAATTTGTATTGGGATGCAAGCAAGAACACCTGTAACTATCCCTCAAATGTGCAGTGTACTCTTTAAGTGGGCAATAAAAAATATTTCATAAAGCAAGCAAATGGTTTCATTTTAAGAAAGTACCAAGGAATTCCTAGATACTTGTGTTATGTAATGCCGATATAAGAACAACCCCACCTATGACTAAGCTCGGGTAGGAACGTATTTTTCCACGGATAGCGTTGGCAGATACCAGAAATTCGACTCTCTCTTCTTTACCATTGAACAAAAACCTTTAAGAAGTTAAGAAAATCGTCTTGTCTTCTAACAGCTTCTGACGAGGCAGAATCTGAAAGCAGACAACTTGTACCTTGATAGAGTACACATGTTTCCGCGATAAGTACACCTGTGGCTCAGCGGCTAGTGTGCGCGACTGCTGTGCAACAGGTCGTCGTTTCGATCCCGGCTTGGAACATCTAAAGAAAAGTTATTTCTTTGAATAAACTTTACACCCGGTCAACTAACCCCCGAGCTCGGAAATGTACAAATTTAAAGTTTGCATGAACGGTGTCCAGAAGGAAAGGAAACCAAAGGCTAACTTTTGACCATTTTCGGCAGATGTGTGCTATATGAAGCCAATGATTCTGGTTCCTGGTTTCTTTTTTTTATTTATTATTTGTCTCTTGAGGGACGAAATAGCATTTTCGGTTAATTGAATTTACATAGGATTGTAAGTAAAAGTGTAAGGGAAGAAAAAGACTAAAAAGAACTCTTATTTTATCTCTCTTAGACCGGGAAAGTTCACTCCGGGCTATTCCCGGTCTAGGATTTACATTTCCTATTACTTTGGACCTTTACGAAAGCCACTAATCATGTTTCATTGTCTAGTTTTGACAAGTTTTGAAAAAAATCAATTTTAAAATGTTCTTATTAATTATACTTATCAACTTTGTATGGGAGCTACATCTAAAAATTGACCGATCTTAATGAAACTCTGCCAGAGTGTTAGGCTTCACATAAGACAAGCGTGAACCAAAAATTGTCAAAATCGGACAAGTTTTATGAGTACCCCATATGAAATTTTGTTTGGGAAATTTTACGAAATTCACATCCTTCCCTTTCTTGGGGTGCTCATTGATCTCCTGATCGGAAAAAAGTCGCCAGAAATGAAATTGGAGCACCGAAAAACCTATAAAACGATACCCCATTTAATTTTTTTAAGTTCTTACCCCATTCCCCCTCCATAAGTGGACCCCATCCCCCGCGATCGGAAAAATATTGCCAGAAATGAAATAAGAGCACCCAAAAACCTATAAAATAAGCCCCATTTCAAGTTTTTTAGATTTCGGCCCCCCTCCCACCTGATCGGAAAAGTATGACCAAAAATGAAATCATAGCTCCCAAAAGCCCCGAGTACGGATTTTGACACGTCTAATGGCAAAGACAACGACGTTATTAATTTCTGCCGGTCAGTTTTCATTTTGTCCCAGTGTGCATTGCGATGAGGATATACGAGGAGTGTTCAAAAAGTATCGCGAATTTTGAATTTTCGCGGGTTACGTATATTCGAATTTCGATTTTTTTGTGGCGTTATGTTGGTACTCATGTCTCTCACTTATGCCGACAAGCTCGGCCATTTTGAATGTTCACTTAATTGTTGACAGCTGCTTTGCTTGCACATATTTTGGATCGTCTTCGATTTTTACCTATTCAAAAAAATGGATTAAAGAACCTGTATCAAATTTTGTGTGAAAAACGAAATTAAGTGCTCGGATGCATTCCGAATGTTGACTGTGGCATACGGAGAAGCTACCTTGGACCAAAGCAACGTTTATCGGTGGTACAAAATGTTCTCAGAAGGCCGAGAAGATGTGAACGACGAAGAGCGTGCCGGACGCCCGAGCACTTCAACAACAGACGAAAAAATCAATGAAGTGGAGAAAATGGTATTGGCCAATCGTCGAAACACCGTTAGAGAAGTTGCTGAGGACCTAAACATATCGATTGCCTCGTGCCATTCGATTTTTATCAATGATTTGGGCATGAGACGGGTCGCCGCGGAATTCGTACCAAAATTGCTCAATTGCGACAATCGCATGAACATTGCTAATGAGATGTTAAACTCTGTCCGCGACGACCCAAATTTGCTCCAGAGGGTCATAACTGGTGACGAATCGTGGGTTTATGGTTATGACGTGGAAACCAAAGATCAATCATCTCAATGGAAGCTGCCGCACGAACCAAGACCGAAAAAAGCGCACCAAGTTCGGTCGAATGTGAAAGTTTTGCTGACAGTTTTCTTCGATTGCAGGGGCGTGGTGCATCATGAGTTCTTGCCACAGAAAAGAACGGTCAATAAGGAATATTACCTGCAAGTTATGCGCAATTTGCGCGAAGCAATCCGCCAGAAACGCCCGGATTTGTGGAAGAACAAAAATTGGCTTTTGCACCACGATAACGCCCCTGCTCACACATCGTTGCTTGTGCGCGACTTTTTGGCCAAAAACCACACACTAATGATGCCGCAGCCACCGTATTCCCCAGATCTGGCCCCCTGTGACTTTTTCTTGTTCCCTAAACTGAAGTGGCCCATGAAAGGACGACGTTAC
This sequence comes from Lordiphosa collinella, assembly GCA_018904265.1. Classification (NCBI taxonomy): domain Eukaryota; kingdom Metazoa; phylum Arthropoda; class Insecta; order Diptera; family Drosophilidae; genus Lordiphosa; species Lordiphosa collinella. The sequence continues at coordinate 1,018,677 of JAEIFV010000014.1, forward strand.
GCTACGCTTGACGAGATAAAGACGGCATCGAAGGAGGAGCTGAACAAGATAAAAAAAAATGATTTTTTGAAGTGCTTCGAAGATTGGAAAAACCGTTGGCACAAGTGTATAATATCTCATGGGGATTACTTTGAAGGCGACAAAATAGATAATCATGAATAAATAAATAATTTTTGAAAAAACACAAAATTCGCGATACTTTTTGAACACACCTCGTACAAAATGTTTTTCAAAAACTTCATTTACTTAGTTTGCTCCACCGTGTAAATCCAGTCTTACTTTTGTCTGTAAGAAGTTGGCAATAGTTAAAGTTGAGTCAATGATCGATTTCATAAAAAGCAATTATTACTTTCATTTCTCTCTCTTTTAGAACTATTTTTTTTGCAACCTTTTTTTTGCTATTTATATAAAATTTGCGATAAAAATCAGCGACTCGTTTGACTACAGAACACATATATTCATATGTATGCATGAATACATATATGCCGGATGGTATCTGCTATACCCGTTTTTTGTTTTTTATCAACTGGCACCTGCCAGAGGAAAAGACATTTCATTATGCTAATTGCTGTCCAATATAAAAGCTGATAGCTGGACCCAGGATGCTTCAGTAGGCATTCAATAAGCTGAGAGCGAAGATGGCTCAAACCAAGAATCCTCACTATGGTAAGGCTCTACTGATCGGACCAAGTTGCAGCAGATGACAGACAAAAATTCTACCTTTATTTTAGCTCTATTCCTATGCATTGGACTTTCACTGGTCGTGGGATCATTGACCGATGACTGTTGTAAGGATGGTGATACCGAAGTCGATTTAGATGATTGTACCAAGTACTATTTCTGCTGTAGCGGGGAATTTGTGCACAAGTCGTGTGAGAGTGGACTTTGCTGGAATGGAACTGCCTGTGGCGTAGATAATGGAGCTTGCAATTGTAACAACTCGACCTGCACTGAAGGAGAGGTAATGGTGGATCCCAGCGATTGTGCTGCTTACCTAGAGTGTGTGAATGGAGATTTTATAAGCTTTAGCTGTCCCCCCGGCATGTTCTTCAACACAACACTTAAAGCATGTGACAAAGATACTCTATTTGTATGCCTAGACTGCACCGAAGGTTGTACTAGGGAGGATCTCGATGACTGCACCAAGTATGAGATCTGCACTCAAGGAAAATATGTTAGTCAATCTTGTCCCAATGGTCAATGTTGGTACACCGGTAACAGACGCTGCGAAGTGAATAATGGCCAATGTAATTGTAACAATACGACCTGTACCGAGGGAGAATTAAAGTACGATCCCAACGATTGCGCTGGATATCTGAAATGTGTCAATGGAGCATTTGTAAACTTCGACTGTCCTGAAGGATCGCTCTTCAATAAGACCTTAGGTATGTGCATCATCGATAGCAAAGGGGATTGTGTGAATTGCGTAGAAGGAAGCACCAAATTGGATTTAGATGACTGTGCCAGTTATTTCAACTGCACAAATGGTAAATATGTATGGAAAACTTGTGACAAGGGACTATACTGGAACAACACCCTAAGCAAGTGCGAGGTGGACAAGGGCCAATGCAATGGCGACAACTCCACTTGCACCGAAGGAGAGTTGAAAGTGGATCCCACCAACTGTGCCGGCTACTTGCAGTGCGTAAATGGCGAGTATGTGGCTAAGGTATGTGATACAGATTTGTTCTTCAATACAACAGAGGGTAAATGTACAGTCGATCGGACTGGTGTTTGCCTTGACTGTGCCGAAGGTAGTAAGGTGGCGGATGAGGATGATTGTACCCAATATTTGCAATGCACAAATGGCAAATATTCCACAATGATTTGTCCCCCTGGAGATTTCTGGAACAAGACCGCAGCCACATGCGATGAGGATGACGGTCAATGTAAGGGCAATCCCCCCAACTGTACCGAAGGTGAATTGGATTGGAATCCTGCCGACTGCGCCGGATACTTTAAGTGCATCGGTGACAAATGGGTAAGCCAGGTGTGTCCCCCTGAAGAATTCTGGAACAAGACCGCAGCCACATGCCAGAAGGATGAGGGTCAATGTAAGGGCAATCCCCCCACCTGTACCGAAGGTGAATTGGCCAAGAATCCAGCCAATTGCGCTGGTTACTTTGAGTGCGTCAATGGCCAAATGGTAGCCCGCTTGTGTGGCGATCTCATGTTCTTCAATGTGACCAAGAATGAATGCGAGCTCGATAAGGATAATGTGTGCATCAACAAAACCTGTGATCCCGAGTGCTGTGATGTACAAGACAATTGGATGGGTCCCGTGGCCAACAATTGTTCCGCCTTTCTTCAGTGTGTAGGCGGTTTTGGTATTATTCAAGTCTGCCCCTATAATCTGCAATTCAATAATGAAACCCAAGAGTGCGATTTCCCGTGGAACGTCCAGTGTGATGATGGCAGTCCACCACCAAGTGGTCCAACAGCCGGTCCTTCGGGTACCTACTGTGCGAGTGGTGGTATTTGTGTAGGCAAACCTGATGGAACACACTTAAACGATCCCGCTAATCGTTGCAGTGGAAAATATGTCGTTTGTCAATGTGAATGTGAGATAAGTAGAGCCTGCAGCGACGGATTGGTATTTAATATGAAGTACAATGTTTGCGATTATCCACCAAACGCGGGTTGCTAAAATATTCCACTAAATAAACTATTTCAAGCTGATTAATTTAAATGGATTTTTATGATTCCTTATTTTGGAATGGGAGATGTGAAAGATCAATTGAACCAAGGCCAGCACCATCTCCGCCCTTAGTGCGAAGTTGGCTATCGAGTTATCGATTACCGATTACTTAGTTCGAAACATGAAGCAAAAAAAGATCCTTTTGACATTATTGCGCCATCCTTAGGATCTTTACAATGTAAAAGGGATATGCCAAAAAAGGATATTGAATTGATCTTTTTTTTCATCCAAGAGAGTTGAATAAAGTCAAATGGATATTGAAAAACTGGATCCTAAAATGGATATTTTCAATATTCTTTCTACCAGGGATCTTTTTTTTCTGTGTACGTAACTTCTTGATATTCGTCACACCCGAGTTTCCTAATCACTGCAGCCAAAGCTATGAAATCTTTACTCTGCTCGTGTTGATCATTTCTTATACTTATGCGAACAGAGAGTATTGATTGAGATGGTCGCTCTCTCTTTTGTCTCTTTTTTTTTTAACAAAGAAAGCGAGAGCGTATTATTCGTTTGTGTGCTGTAAGCGTACGACTGCCACACGAATACAAAAACAACATGCGGTGTCGGGTCAAAGCAGACACAACAAAATTGAAACCAGATCACACAAGACACTCTTTCACAGAAATACTGGTTTGACAAACAACAATTTTGGTTGTCTGTCAGACCGTATACGATTTGATCCCGAATTCAAAATATTCACTGAACCAAAAAATTGATCCATTCGAGATCAACTCTATCCAAAACGCGATTAATAAGGGGTTGTTCTCTAAATGGCGTAAATTGAACCCGTCTGAGATCAACATTTCGACATGGTTTTTACCATGCTGGGCTTAAACTGATCCTTTCCCCTTAGCCCCTTTGCCGACCACAAACATCTTTTCATCTCAATGTTAGCACGACCTTTTCTTGGCATCGGTATAAATCTCGAACTGTAAAAAGTATAAATTGCTCATAATATTGTCACTAATCAATAATTTAACTTTCAAATAGCCAAACTATAGAAAAAACGACCGAAAAAGTTGCAATTGAAAATGGGAAAATAAATGGAAAAAAGTCCGATCAAATTACCGCCTACAGCACCACGTGCTAAACTGTAATTCAATTGAACTGAAAATCAAAATGTGACCCTACAGTGCCAGCTAATGAAAATTTTCTGCCCATTTTTTATAAGCCTCCCTGTGACCGCCTACTGCGCCACGTGCCGAACTGTAATTCAATTGAATTGAAAAACAAAATGTGACCCTACAGTGCCAGTTGTTGAGAATTGTCTGCCCTTTTTGTATAAACCTTCCCGTAGCAATTACGATTAAACCTGCAGAAGGAAGTATCCAATTTGGACTAGTAGTTTTTGTGCTGAACCCACTGCTGTATTATTATAAGCCACCTAGCTTAAATTACCAAAAATGTAGACTTTATGCACCATTTCCGAAAACAGATTCGTGTTCAGTTCAAGAAAAGCATCTAGAATCTCCACCAACCCTTCAATATACTGAAAAAGTCGGTGACATGACAAAAGGCCCACGGACATAAGGCCCATATGAAAAATTTCAATCATTACTTCGAAATATAACTCAGAAATTTGCTGGGCCTTATGTTTGGACATTAAGCCCATGGACGTAAAGTCCGCACTCAAATTTAAATGACATTAAACGCACGGTGATGAATATTAAACTTGACCAATACATGCTTTCCATACTGATGGACCAGTTTTACAGTGGATTATGCAAGATTTGGTATGCATGCAAGGCCATTCGACCGGCAGCTTAGGGCAGGTGCTGGCAAAAAACGCAATCCCATTTTGGCATTGGTGTGTGTGAGAGCAGCGCAAAAACTGATTCAATCGCGAAGCAGTTAAACAAAACCCACCCCCCCCCGGGTTAACGCCCCAACGGCTGTGGCGTAGCTACTTGCACTACTGGACTACTACTGGTGGCGACGCCACCCCCTACTAGTAAGATCAGTACCACGTAGGTACCGACCAGGTACCCTTTTTCTTCGGTACTTTTCGGTACTTACCCCAGTACTTACATGTAAAGCGAAGAGGTGGCGATTGGTTCCCCCTAGGACATGCCCTGCAAAAAAGTAAGTAGTGAATGGCATTGCTGGTGGATTGGGCGGTAAGTACCGGTGGTTACTAGTAAGTACCGAATTCTACACCCATGTGCTAGTGCAGCGTACTGAAGGGTGCTTATACTGTATGTGAACTGACAGCTTTTGAGAGCTTGCCTATGCCCAGTTGGTTGCGACGTGACGGCCTCTAGGTTAGGGTAACCATCGTCCTGGTCGATCCGCACAGCTTTACCAGAGTTTGTGCACTATATGACAGCTATCCGCCAGCCGATTTCAGGCAGCCATCGGCTTCGGTATATTCGTTAACCAGCAGTTTAGATGGCCCGAGGCGGTATCGCAGACATACAAACTACCCGCTACATCAGAATCAGCCAGATTACCAGAGACAGTTCATGAAATGTCGTGCGTCCGCCAGGCGATTTTGCGACTTGCTCGGCTTGCACATTCTTTTAAAAGCCGCCCCATTTCTCATGAAGAAGCATGGACCTTATAAAGTTGCTTCTCTTCTTTGATTAGCAAAAGGCACACATTTCGTCTTGCACCCAGAAGAACCTCAAATAAAACTGGGCGAAAAGTCCTATGAAATGTGGGCTTTACGTTCGAATATAATGTGGACATATGGCCCATAACAATTTTGAATTTAGTTTCGATGCTTACTACGATTAATTTTGATATGGACCTTTTGTCCGTGGCGTTTTGTCATGTCACCAAAAAAGTCTAGTATTATCGCCTTGTGTTATCTATAGATATTTCGTTTTACCAACAATGCCAACTCTGTCTTACTATTACTATATTTATACCACAGCTCGCAAAAAACAGCTAACACTTTTTTCAATGCGACCAGCCTTAGTGAAAAACAGAAACAAACGCAGCACAAGCGGTCTCTCACTGAACGGCCTCATGTGCTTTCTATTATATGTTTTCGGTTGAGCAAAACAAACGTGTCGGTCATCCGACAACCACCGACAGCAACTGTTTTGAGCGAGCAGTCACTAAACAACTGTCTGCAAATGAGCAGAACACAATAGCCGGTGTTCCAGAAATCTCTAGAGATTTTCGTATAAACGGTTTCATTTCGAACTGCAACTGCTTGCCCTTAGATGTAAAGCGTCTCCAAAATGCCAGGCTACTAGATTAGATGACTAAAGTTGAGAGATTTGAAACTGACTGCTCGGCACCAAGTACATTTCAAACGTACAGTATTCCTTTCCTATAATCTAGTAGGCGACATTATTCTTGACACTTTACATATAAAGTCCTGACAGTTTAGTTCAAAATCCAATCGTTTATACGAAAATCCTTAGAGGTATCTGGAACATAGGTAGGCTGTTTGTATGTGTGACGCTCGCTATACAAAGACACACACGAGCGCTCTCGAAAAGTGTCAGTAAAAGAAACAACAACGAAAAATGCGGTATTTGCTTTGAGCACAACAGTATTGAGCAAAAACAGAACTGAAACTGTCTTTCGCTCGCTGATTTCGTTGTGTCCGTAACCAAACTGTTTTTTTCCGACACGTTTAAAGAGTTCTCTGGTTAATACACACCAAATTAATCATGGGTAACGCCTTTCGAAGTATGCAAGCTCTATTTTTCTTTATAGTTACCGTACTTTCGAACTGAAATCTATATGAATTTAAGACTATAACGAACCAAACCGTAAAGTTCTGAACCGTAAATTCGTGCTTGTAAACCGAATCGCAAACCCAACCGAAACTATCGAAAACACTGAAACTAACCAAAAACACAAAAAGATAACTGTTCAGTTCGGTTTAGTTTATTGAGTTTTTATAACGAAAAGCTCGTACCTTTTGACACACAGATATTTACGTTTTGAGATTAACATAAGAAAATTTGAATTCTTAATTTATAATTTCAATAGTTTCTTTTTGACTTTTGGTCGGATTTGCATATGCCATTCGTGGCCACATAACCGAATGAAGTTCTCGATAAAGTTAGACTAAAGCAAAAAGCAACTCATTTAATTCCTGCAAAAACTTTCGAAGAGGAAATGAAAACTGGTGAGAGGAAATTAAAAATCGGATCCATACTGTTTCGTCACAGATGCAAATCAACAGATCGCTGCTTTTAAATGATATAATGCCTATCAGTAAGTATTAAAATTAAAAGTTTGTTATATACTATATGTTTGTTACAGGTTTTATATGGGTTTCGGTTCGGTATGCAGTAGTTTATATTTAATTATAAAAAATTCTCGAATAAATCTTTACAATTTTTGAGCCTTTAATTTACGCACATTTTTGCGTTTCTTTGTTTTAGTTTTGGTATTCTTCTTCTTGATCTGGCACTTGGCTATCCGGGGATAGTCGCAACGTTCTGTCTCTGCATTAAAATGCAATCCCGTAGGACAGTCCATTACCAAAAACATCATGTTACTGCAAAGCAAAAATTTACCACATTCAGTGGCGTGTGACACGAGTGCATTATCCTTTTCCTCCGAACAGAAACCGGCTATTTGGGGTGGACCTGATGTGGGCTCTGCTTCTTGTACCAGTTGACATTTGGCTTCTAACGGTTCCAGGCAAATATGACGCGTAGCACTAAAATGCAATGAAGCAGGACAGCGACTTAACTGGGCCTGCTTTGATTTGCACACAAAGTACTCTGAGCAAGAATCCGTTTTGGCCAAAGTGTAGCCATTTTTCTTACCGGAACAGATGCGATCATTGACCGAAATAGCCGGCTTTGGTGGCCTTGTGGGTCTCACTGTAGTAAGTATCACCTGCTCCTCCTCATAGTCCTCTTCATCTTCATCACTTTCCAAACTCGACTGCGTATACTCTAGTTTGGTTTCATATAAGCAATCAACTTTGTGGGCCTCATCGCAGTGTAGGGTAAGCGGATTGAAAAGACTCCTTTCGTCACAGGATCCCGCTACAGCGTTGCCTGCATTACATATGTAATATCCACGACAGGTACCAAACATGGGCAACAATGCACCATCTTTACCATCACAAATGGTTGTTTTGAATGTAAAGCCATCCTAACAAAAGGGTGATAATCAATTAAAAAGAGTCTTCTTATAACTGTTGCGATTCAACCTACTGGAAATTGCGCCAAACTTGTCTTGTAAAGGACAAATGCCATCCATACGTTAATCAAAAATCTCATACTGCCTCTGTGTGGGTCGTCAATGAATTCCTCAACGAAGACTGAAATTTTTCCATTGAAGGCTGCGACATTTATAGACTTGCGTGATATTGTAAATTTGCATGATTTGCCAATATGTAAAATGTACCATATTTTATCGATCATATCTCGGGCATCTCAAACTGATAGGTTCTTTAGGTTCTCATTGGTATTTTGCTCTTTTTACCAAGAATTGATAACAATTTGTCGCTCGAATCGTACAAATGGAACATGTGTTAAAAAAAGCATTTTGGGTACTTTTGAACTTGAACTTTGGTTTGAACTCTCTTAGATATTTTTTGCTTAATTATTTTTCGCTTTATGAATTAAATCTCTTTAAGTGTTTTGGTTATTGTTGCTTTAGAAATTGTTTTGTTCCATGCCTAAAAGTAGGCCACAGATTACGATTTACGAAACTAGAAGAAAGCTTTTGATACTGAAGCTTCGTTTTATCTACAGCAAAGGTTTCAACCAGATTCAAGACTTTTTATACAAAGGGTGTCTGCAAAATCGTAGTTTTATCTATTCTATAGGTTAGGCTTAAAAAGTTACGGTAACTCAAAGAAAAAGGAAAATATTGTAATGTCCATCTATACTTTCGTCTGTCTATATGATCTTAGAGATAACAAGGGTTAAAGAAATCAACTTTTATTTGTTGATAGGTAGAGTTGGATTTCTTCAGAATGACCTTTTCCACGGTTTCCAAAAGTGTTGGACTTTTATATTTTCATATCTTGCCTCTTGCTTATCATATGAACATGATAATAATGATAGGTGTGGTCAAATTTTGTATCCAATATCGCGGTTGTTCGTTACATGTTAAAGAGAGAAAAATATGACGTTCAAAAATTGTCACCAAATGGTCATGATTTTGGTCTATTTGTACCATTCATAAAAAATGAACGGTGGTCATGAAAACAAAAAGCTGTTCATGAAAAAAGTAAATTTTTAAAATTTTATTGATTAAAGTCTTCATAGTGATTTTAATTGGCGTAAAAGCAAAGAAAACTTGCGAAAAGAGAAAAAGAAGGGCTAATAAAATTATGTCCATTATATTTTTATGCCCAAGTGCATTGTAAATATTGAAAAAATATAGACAAAGTCAAAAACACACAAAAAACTTTTAATACTTTGATTGGGATTCGAACTCATGACCTCGCCGTTGCAAGGCAAATGTCTTGCCATTCGACCGCCCGACGTGTTGATTTAATTGTTCATTGTCATTCGCCAGCGTCACGCGCAACCCGTTTGTATCGGTGAGAGTTCAGATGTCCGTGATTCGTGTAAAGTGCCTAGGTCCTGAGTTCGAGTCCCAGACAAAGAAAGTAAAAAAATAATTATTTTGTACGTTTTCAGAAAGAAGGCAGTGCCTGTTGGAATCTCTTGGGGTGAGTCGGCCGGGAGACGACGGCGCGGCCGAAGTTTTGTATACCCTTGCAAATTTCATTGAAAACTAAAAAGGTTTTTATATTTAAAACTACTTTTTGGACCTTATTTTTCTATGGGATCTATACTATATAGATTTCTGATTTCGACCAAACTTGGTAAAATCATGGAAAAGCATAATACACTGTCAATTACGAAATTTGGAGGCGATCCCATTTAAAACAAAAAGTTTTTTTCACTAGAACAAGTTTTTCGACCGATCGTTCCTATGGGAGCTATATGCTATGGTCATTCGATTTCGACCAAACTTTGTAGAATTGTGTAAGAGTAAATAAACTAAATATATGCCAATAATAAGGACATTTTCATTAAAAACAAAAACACAGCTAGTATTTCGCCGATCGTCCTATCCGAAAATTCGACCAAACTTAGTGAAATCATGGGAAAAGATAGTAAACTAAGAAGTACGTACTTTGGAGGCGTTTCCATTAAAAACAAAAAAGTTTTTCTCGTTAGAACTAGTTTTTCGATCGATCGTTCCTATGGCAGCTATATGCTATAGTCATCCGATCCTGCGGGTCCCGCCAAATGTGCAGCGTATTTGTACCAAAAGACTTCGTGCAAAGTTTGGTGGGGATAGCTTTAAAACTGTCGGAGGAGATGGCATAGAAACAGACGGACAGACGGACGGACAGACGGACAGGGCTAAATCAACTCAGCTCGTCAGGCTGATAAAGAATATGTATACTTTATGAGGTCGGAGATGCTTCCTTCTATGCGTTACAAACATCCGGACAATTTTATAATGCAAGGGTATAAAAACATAGACAAAAACAAACACCAAAACAAACTAAAAAACAAAGACAAATACAAAGACAAAAAAAACACAAAATCAAAGACAGAAACAAAATCAAAGACATAAACATACACAAAATCAAACACACAGAGTACTGAGTATGTAAAACTTATTATCGAGTAGACCTGAATATTTAGAATCGAGTACTAAGTACCGAGTTCTCAGTCTCTAGTACTTAGTATCGAATACTTAGAATTGAGTACGGAGTATCGAGTACTTAGTATCGATAACTAAGTATCGAATACTTCTAATCGAGTACTGAGTATCGAGTGCTTGGTATTGAGTTATAAGTATCGAGTACTTAGAATCTAGTACTAAGTATTAAATACTGAGTATATAGAACTCAATATCGAGTACTCAGTATCAAATACTGAGTATCGAGTACTTAATATCGAGAACTTAGAATCAAATACTTAGAATTGAGTACTATTATCGATTACTGAGTATCAAGTTTTGAGTAAGGAGTATAAAGTTACGAACAACCGCAAAAATATGAAAGGCGGAGGATATCGTATACAACAAGTTTCACATCAAGTCCCTGTGAGTGTTAGCCACACTTACCTTTTTGTCTCTGTGTACCATCTCTTTAGGACACAGTTTTATTTATCTATAAACCGTGTGGTTTTCCATATGATCAAGTCACTAAGTTTCACCTCTATGGGAGGCCAATTGAAGTAAACCCTTTCATCTTTGGCGAATTTGAGCAAATTTAAGCTCTATCCATTTGTGCTAGATAAGTCTTTAATATATTTTAAAATCGTTAAAAGGAAATGAAAAATGTTATCCTTTGGATGATTTTCAGCCCCGTTGGGTAATAAAGTGGATATTAAAAACATATCCAGTCCAAATGGATACGGAAATCATCTAATGGATATTTTGTGAAATCCTTTTTTCTCTGTGCTTTAAGGAATTGCTTCTTTGCTAACAAGGCTTGTAGTGAACTGACTGAGCTTCTTAAAAAAGAAGGTTTGGAACTGTAACGACCTCACTTTGTGGCACGGGGTTTGTCACAGATATTATTTGATTCTGGATTTGCTGGAATCGTTCACCCGCACAATGAATAGACAATGAGGATCGTATATTCTAATCTATTGTTATTTACTCTTCGTGGCTCGACACACAAAATTGTATGAATAGAGCTACGAATTGGTTCTCACCGGACTTAGCTCCCTGCGACCTGGTTGGTCAGTAAAATTCAAAAGTTATCGATGAATTAAATACCACTTGGCATTTTCCTACACCTGCCAGAAAATGACATGGAATTGACTTTTTAAATCAATCCAGTTCAAGGACTAGATATTCGTAGTACATATTATCAGCTATTGATTACTTTTCCCTAACCAATATACTAACTTATTGCTGGAAATACCTTATGAGAACATCTTATCTGTTCTGTATCCGCTACTTCTGAGTCATTATCAGTTAAGTAGGTTTAATTGGGAATCTTATTGACAAGCGACTGACACATGAAAGTTGCCAAAAATTCTTCTTGAAAAGAATTAGTCACTTCAGTCAGTTAAAATCAGCTAAGCAGAAAGGTTGTACAAAGCAATTTAAGAAAGAGTTGGCTAACGTCTATTCAAAAGTGAAACGTTTAGATCTAAAAGAAAGGTAAATATTTTAATAGTTATTTTCAATTGAATTGGTTTTCGGTTAAATTTTCAATTACTGATATCAAAGACTACTGATAGTAAAAGTTAGTAGTATAATTCAAACTAAAGACTACCACAGCCTACGGAAATATGTTAAAATAAAGTTGACGACTATCTGCTATATCCGGAACGCTTCTCGGGAAAACCTTATCATTATGTTGCCTCTATCAATGCAGTTCTAAACATAGATGAACAATCATTATTTAATGGATAACATGAAGTGTGTCTGTGCCAAGTTGCAAACACGTGTCGACTCCAACGCCTGCAGCATGCGTAATGGGCTTGATTTGACTGTGATAACAAAGGGAGCGATACACATCTTGCTACTAATTTTTGATAAGAAATGGGGCTACTTTACTAATGAGGTCTGCCTCCAAAAATAAATGGCATTTTAGCAAATTGTGAAGATTCTGCAGCATATATAAAGCAGCCTCACAGGCTTCCAAATATCATTCACAACCGCCAACAATCTGTGGCAAGTTTGAAGCAAAGAATCGGAAACTTGAAACAGCAGTGGATATGCGGAACGTTTATGGTACCCAAATAACACCCAACTATAGAGAGAAGGAAATCGCTAAAAGTTAATTTGCCATTTTGTCATTTCACAGCTTTTGTCCTGCTGGTCATCGCAGTGGCGGCAAGCGGCACCACTGGTGCCAATGTGGATCGGTTATATGGCCAAGGGCAATTATTTTGCCGCGGCAAAGCCAATGGCATACGCACAATGGTACCAGGCAGCTGTTCTCAGTACTACGAGTGTCAAAATGGAGTGGCAACCGAGTACTCTTGCCCCAAGTTCTATGATTTTAAGGCCAGGCGGTGTGTGGACTACAATCCTGGCTGTACAGAAGCTGCTGTTGAGCTAAGCGCCCGAGATGCGGCGGATTGCAATCCACCACCACCACCACCCCCACCATGCACACAAGCACCACCACCTCCACCACCATGCACAAAAACTCCAACTGTAACGAAGCCACCTTGTGAAGGTGACGATGAAACGACAACGACAACTCCTAGTTCAATAACAACCACCACGACAACAACTACGACTCCTTGTTCAACAACAACTACAACGACAACAACAACCACGACAACCACTACGACAACAACAACCACGACGACCACAACAACAACAACAACCACGACGACCACAACAACAACGACAACAACCACGACCACAACAACAACGACTACCACTACTCCTTGTTCAACAACGACAACAACCACAACGACAACAACCACGACGACAACCACGACGACAACAACAACAACCACGACGACAACAACAACCACGACCACAACAACAACGACTACCACTACTCCTTGTTCAACAACAACCACGACGACAACTACAACAACCACGACCACAACTACGACTACAACAACCACGACAACCACTACGACAACAACAACCACTACGACAACAACAACTACGACGACCACGACGACAACAACCACTACTCCATGCTCAACAACAACGACGACAACTACAACAACTACAACAACCACGACCACAACTACGACTACTACAACAACCACAACCACGACAACAACAACCACAACAACAACTACGACGACCACAACGACAACAACCACTACTCCATGCTCAACAACAACGACGACAACTACTACAACAACAACAACGACTACGACAACAACCACGACAACAACGACGACAACAACCACGACAACAACAACAACTACTACAACAACTACAACGACAACAACCACGACTACCACAACAACAACGACTACCACTACTCCTTGTTCAACAACAACCACCACGACAACTACTACAACGACAACTACAACCACAACAACCACGACGACAACAACCACGACTACCACAACAACGACTACCACTACTACTTGCTCAACAACGACGACAACAACTACGACTACAACAACAACCACTACTACGACAACAACAACCAACAACAACAACAACACCGACAACAACAACGACAACAACCACAACTACTTGTTCAACAAACACTCCTGAAACGACAACTACTACAACAACAACAACGACAACAACTACGACAACAACCCCGACAACAACCACAACTACCACTACAATGACCACAACTACTTGTTCAACAAACACTCCTGAAAACACTACTACAACTACGACCATAATAGACAACACGACGACCACAACAACCACGACGACAACTACAATGACCACAACTACTTGCTCCACTCCTGAAAACACTACTACAACTACGACCACAACAGCAAGCACGACCACAACAACACCCACTACGACAACTACTACAACAACAACAACTACCACTACAACTTGTTCAACAACAACCACGACAACTACTACAACAACCACTACAACCACGACAACAACCCCTTGTGATTCAACCACAACGACCACCTGCTCGACAACAACAACAACACCGGCAGTAAACACTCCATGCGTAACCACAACCACTACCTGCGCGCCAACAACCCCTCCTTGCGAGCCGACAACCCCTCCTTGCGAGCCGACAACCACTCCCTGTGCTCCAACAACAGTCCCACCGTGTGCTGAAACCACAACGGCCTGTGGCTCTGCCTCAGCATCGGCTCAAGCTAACCGCAATAATATTCGTCGCCGCCCGCGACCCAATCATAAATTGCTCTTAGAAGCTTTACAAATGTCCCAAGGCAGCAATTTGGATCTTCAACTGGAACCCACGTGCATTGGCAAGCCAGATGGCTTCCTAATGGCTTCCCCGAAACGTTGCAATGACTACTACATTTGCCGTCACCAACGCCCCATTAAGGTCAGCTGCGGTGATAAGTATTTCAATGGACAGAAGGGTATCTGCGATTTGCCGGAGAATACGAGCTGCGTTCAATCCTAATTGAATTGATTGGTTCACCATAGAAAACAAGCCAATGACGCACACCAAATGCTTTAGAAAAAAAAAACTTAAAAAAAAAAACACAAAAAAAATTCTAAATGAAATACAAAATTGCAAAAGTCTCAAAAAGGTTGACAAATTAACAATTGGGTGTTTTACTTCAATTAAATTTAAGAGAGAAAGGGAGTGAAATGAAGTATACCAGGCTATGAAACACGAACCGAATGTTAAACTTGAAACTGAATTTAACTTGGAACTGTACAAATTTCTAATGTTTGCTTAATTAAATGTGTGATGTTTGTAAAACTTAATTAACACACACACACAAAACAAATAAAAGAAAAAAAAGACCCTTTGAGGTGAGTCGTTCGGCTTTTTGCTCATCTACTGACTCTTAACGTGCGAACGCTCTGTCAGATCGCTGTCTATAAATTGTTATTGAATGAGCAAAACAAGAAAATCTCAACTGAGAACTGCCAACTGAAAACAAAAACAAGGAGAAACGAAGTGTTCTGCTCAGAGCGAGAGCAAGCGTGCATTGTTTTTTTTTGGTTTTAATATTAAGCAGACCGCAAAGGCAAAAATGTTCAATTGTTATTTACGGGCTCTGGTTTTCACGTTAAGTTTACAGTAATCACACTAAGTATTAATGATAAGTTTTGAAGATATTAAGTAGCATGATTCGTCAACAAATTCCGTTATTGGCATTTCCGAAAAAGGTCTATCCGGAGTAATTTTGTTTTTTTTAATTTTCACGTCTTGTTAATAAAGTGGACCGTAAGAGTAATGTAGTGTCTTTTGGAGTAGTTATCATTCCACAAGTCGGTCGTCGCAGATACTTGTCCAGACTTAAACTCCTCTTTCAAAATGCCCATTAGTGTTTCTCTCGCTTTCGAAGCGCAGGCTGCCACACCTCGAGATATTGTTCTTGGATCTGATATTATTTCATGAGCATAAAACTGGCTACACTTGGCGCCTACGTTTTTAGCCACCTGTATCATTTTACCAAAATAGGGTCCCGAAAAAGTCGAAAATGGCCTGAAGTCTTCAGCGGACAAATCTACGCAAGCATCCATAAACTGACTTTTGAATGAAGTCTTAACGCGAGTCATCTATCCCATTCGGAATTTGCGATTCTTTTTCGTGCTTCTTCCTTAGTCTTATTTATTTCCAAATGAGACATTTTGTAAACCAAAAGAATAAAATCGTTTTAACTAAAAGGAATATAATCAACATAAATATCCCTGTAGTTCAGTTGCACCGGTGCGGCACTAACGAAACCCCTAGCTCTTCGTAGTGAGCACTCGCCACCAGACCACCCACTAGCCAAGTATTTGCCTAAAGAATTTTGTATGGGAATGTCCGGAAAACATACCTATCGGTACGACCCTGCATTACCAGTCGTTAGTGTGGTGATGGGTTCACCCAATAGTTCAAGTACAAGACTTGCACTGTGATGTACCAAATGTAGTTAACGACGCGGCTGACGGCCAGTGATGCATCAGGTCATTAGGCCTGGTAGTGCCTTGACACAAGCTGAACTACAGGGATACTTTTCATTTTCAAAATGATAGAGTTTCTTTGAATACTTGCCCTGTAGTTCAGCTGGTGTCAATGCAGTACCAGGCCTAACGACCTGATGCATCCCTGAGCGACAGTCGCGTCGTTAACGACAGGTAAGGCATCACAGCGCTAGTCCAGTACGTGAACTATGGTTTGCACTCATCACCACACTAACGACGTGTAATGCAGGGTCGTACCGATCGGTACGTTTTCCGGACATTCCCATACAACAGTCGTAAGGCAAATACATGGCAGGTGGTTGGTCTAGTGGCGAGGGAATTTGTTAATGCCGCACCGGTGCAGCTGAACTACAGGGTTGTTTAGGTCACTGCTTTGGTCACTGTTTTGGTTATTATAATGGTCACTATATTGGTAGCTGTTCCGGTTACTGTTTCGGTCACTGTTTTGGTCATTGTTTTGGTCATTGTTTTAGTCACTGTTTTAGTCACTGTTTTCGTCACTGTTTTGGAAACTGTTTCAGTCACTGTTTTAGTCACTGTTTTGGTAACTGATTCGGTGACTGGTATGGTTACTGTTTTGGTAACTGTTTCGGTCACTGTTTTGGGCACTGTTTTAGTCACTGCATTAGTCACTCATTTGTTAACTGTTTTGGTCACTGTTTTTAGGAACTGTTCCGGTCATTGTTTAGGTCACTGTTTGGTCACTATATTAGTCACTGTTTCGGTCATTGTTTTTGTCATTATTTCGGTGTCTGTTTCGGTAACTGTTTTGATCACTGTTTTGGTCACTGTTTTGTTCACTGTTTTGGTCAATCTTTTGGTCACTGTTTTCGTCATTGTTTTAGTCACTGCTTCGGTCACTGTTTCGGTCACTGTTTCGGTCACTGTTTTCGCCACGGTTTTGGTCACTATTTCGGTTACTGTTTCAGTCACTGTTTTGGTTACTGTTTTGGTCACTGTTTCGGTCACTGTTTCGGTCAGAGTTTTGGTTTTATACTATTTTGTTAACTTTTTTTGTTGCTAATCCACCACCAACACCCAGTCACTGACAACCCACCTACAGCTATGGCTGTCTTGCAAAGATCACTTCTGATGCAAAGTCAAAAGCGTAGCCAAAGAAATCTGTCGCAAAGACAATCGTTTTCTGGATTTGCCCCCAAGTCGACCGTCCGAAAAGGAGCTTCGCTCAAATAGTTTAAAGCTTTCAGAAATTCAAATTTTTAATGTAAGAACTAATTTTCCAATTGCTTTTCTTTCAGCCTTCAATTGAAAAATGTGGATCATATTTATAAGCCTTTTGGCAAGTCGTGGAATGGAGGCCAGAGAAACTGATTTGTCTTATTGCGAGTCTTTAGCCACAGGCTATTACGAATACCCTCAAGACTGCAGTGCTTACATTTCATGCAACGATAAGCAAACCGAACTGGAATACTGTCCCATAGACAAACTTTTCAATACACTTTTAAATATATGTGATACGTCCGATGCCGTGAACTGTAGTTCAACGGAGACCACCACAGACGTATGTAAAGGTCTACCTAATCACTCTTTGCTGCCCAATGAGGCCAGTGATTGTAAACAGTTCATCGAGTGCTTAAATGAAGAAGCTATAATTCACGAGTGTCCTGGACATCTGATATTTAATTCCTTATGGCTAATATGTGATGAGCCAGATGATGTAAAATGCAATGATGATAAGCCTCAAGGCACATTTACTGCGTGTTTGGAACAAAAACTGGGCACATCTTTTCCCTATACTGAAGATTGTCGACAATACTATTTCTGCTTTGGTAACGGATCGTATGCTATACTACCATGTCCGCTAAACAACTGGTATGACCCATATACGGGTAACTGCGGTCCCGAAGTCTCAGCTGAAGCATGTCGACAGAACTTAACTTCGAAAATGCAAGACAATCCCTGTTTGAATGAAGACCTGGGTGCGAGCTTTCCTTTAGCTTCAAACTGTCAGGAGTATATACTCTGTCTGGGTAATGGACAAACTGTGGTGGGCAAATGTCCAGTGAATTCCTGGTATGATCCTCAGCTAGGCGATTGTGGACCAAACGTTTCGCCAACAGCTTGTCAGGATACTTTGGAAACCAGCACCTTAAGTCCCAATGAAATGTGTGTGGATCAAGCAAAGGGCACATCGCTGGCTTTGGTCACAGATTGTCAGAAATATATACTTTGCATGGATAATGGAGTGGGTCAGATAGTACCATGCATCTATAATTCATTTTTTGATCCACAAACGGGAAATTGTGGACCAAATGTTTCACCCACGGCCTGTATGGAAGGAGCAACAACTTCACCAGCTACCACCCAACCCACATCTCCACTTACCACCGAAATTACTATCCCGCCTACCACCACAATAGAACCACCAATTGACTCGGGGATTTGTTCGACATCTGGCAACAAAGGCTATGTAGCTTATCCGGACAACTGTAGGAAATATATTGTTTGTGTACAGCCCGTACCCATAGCTTTCTATTGCCCTACTAACTATTACTTCAGTGAAAAATTACAGCAGTGTGTGGATTGGGCGGACAGTGACTGTCCTCTAACGGAAACCACAACTTTCTCACCAGTTTCCACCACGCCGTTGCCCACTTCCAACATGTGTACAAATAACGCACCGTCTAAACTACCATATCCGGATAACTGTCAATGGTTTATACATTGCGTGAATGATTATGTCTACATGATGGGAGTATGCCCAAATGAGGAGTACTACGACCCTACAACAGAAGATTGTGGCGCTAATGTTTCACCCGAAGCTTGTCGAGTGGAGTTTACCACCAGCACTGAAGAAATTACTACAACAACCACAACTACAGCCACCCCAGAAATGGATCCCTGCCAGGGTGTAGAATCTGGTAAATTGGTGCCCTATCCCTTTGACTGCACCAAATTCATTGAATGCATAGAACCAGAACCCCAAGTGCATGACTGTGTGGAGGGACAAGAGTTTAGTGCTATATTAGAACGCTGTATGGCGCCTTGGTTTGCGAATTGTAGCATTAGTCTAACTACCACAAAGTTACCTTTCCCAACGCCAACAACAACAACTGATGAACCTCTTGGCCTTTGTGCTGATCAAACGGAAGGCTCACTGATACCCTATCCCAGCAATTGTAGTAAATATATCGTATGCAAAGAACCCATACCAGTGGGCTTTGAATGTCCCTACGAGGAAGAGTTTAGTCCATTGGAACTATGCTGTATGGACGCCCAATTGGCTGGATGTAATTTACTTTATTAGATAATGTTTAATAAACATTTTCATAAAAAAAAAGGATTGCAACTTTAAAAATTCCAGCTAAATTTTACCCCAGAAAAATTAAAAGTATACTTTAAATAAATTTTTTTCTTTTCTGTAATTTATTTGGCAACCTTTCTAGTGTTTAATTAGTAACGATTTTAGCTGGCTCGAGGTCTAGAAGTTGCATTTGTTCACAACTGTAAGCAACTTATGCATTGACATACCAAAAAGAGCGTGGATATCTTTACAGCCGTTTCATGGATGTCCAATCCAATCATCAGAGGGAATTTCGCTAAATGACTCCTGATCGTTGAGTCAAATTCATGCCATCATAACTTTAAACAGTTGGGAACTGCAAAGCGCAATGAAAGCAAAAAGTGGACTCACATACAGAATGCCAAACTTAATGGGTGTCAATGCAAAACTTTAGTTTCGTTTACAAAACAAGAGAGCGTGCCTTCTCTCATATAGGTATTTGTAATTCACACAACGATCAGGCGTCATTAAGCGAAACGCCTTCTGAAGATTGGATGTCCAATCCATGAAACAGCTGTTAAGGTATCCACGCTCTTATTGGTGTGTCAATGCATAAGTTGCTTAAAGTTGTGAAATGTCCGTAAAATTCGTTATGCAAAAATCTAATTTTCTTCCGATTGACTTGAAACTTGATTTTTAAGTATAAAAAATAATTTCTTATGTAAATTTTCGATGTTTAAAAAACCGATACCAGTATTGTTTTGGGTATCATTTTTAATATGCTTTGCATTTATTGGAAATATTTCAAATAAAAGTGAATTTAAAAAAAAGTCATTTACTTTAGCAACTGACATCCACTGGAGGATGTGCCGCAAGTCTGGCTGTTAGGATTCCAGTACAAATCACCGCATGTCAGCAAGGTTGCTGGGGGTCCACACTGAATGAATCTATGACAATTGCCCGGATGTTGTATATACATTGGTGAACCACTATTACGGCATATAATTTCCAGATTTATGGGAAACTTTTCATCCACCTGATGAGCTGGCAAAGGCAATGCTGGTGGAATAGCAGCAACCGGTGGTTCGTTCGGCAATTGAGGCGACACCGGTACTCCCAAAGAACTGCAACCAGCAAACTGAGGCGCAGTACAACTCTGTAAACGCTCACTCCAGTGATAATTTTCAGCACAGCGTAGAATGCGCGTCTCATAGTAACGACTGCAATCACCCGGATAGGCGCTATACTGCACAGGATCTGGGATGGGAACAATATTGCAATTGGAATACTGTTTGTAATCACAACGATAGGTTAATTGACTCCAGTACGAATTCGGTGGACATTGTTCCACATAGCCCAGACCATTGTGGCAGGTATAAAATTTTGTACAGTCATTCGGATAGGGCAACATAACTAAATTATTGGGATCGTCAAAAGCTGGACACTGAGGCAATGGCAAAGCAACTTCACTTTGAATAGGCTAGAAGACAAACATAAATCTTGGTTTATTAAAACCTATGACTGGGTCTTATCACATCACTCACCAAGCCACTATAAGCCTCGCTACCACGAGCAATGACCAAGGCTACCAGAAAGCATACCAAAACTGCAACACACTTCACTGTGTAAGAAGAGAAAGTAAGTTGAAGTATTGGTTAATATTTTATTTCTTGTATGGCCAGAAGAAGCCTTCTTACTGATGTTTTCCACTTCAAGAAAGAACTGAATGATTTCTTTGAAAATCGCTTCAGCTTTTATACTCATTACATGGCACGCGAGGTACTTCAGATGTTATTATCAGACAATGCTTAACCAAATAGGCAGATAATACTAAATAAATACTTGTACATAAAATCAAAGATGTGTTGAACTAAGATACTGAAGTGTTATCAAGGTAAGTTTTGACCTTGAAATGATATCCATAAACTATATCTTCTTAAGGGGGATGTAACATTTGTCACATCATTTACATCTTGAGAAAAAGAGCAAGGACAAATTTTTTAACTATTATTTCAACTTATTATTTGTCATATAAAACCATCCCCAAGCTTTAAATAGCCCATACATTAATGTGGGTCATTTATTTTCCCAAAAATCGTACACCAAAATCGGAGTCTACGAAAAATTCTAAGAAAATCTGAAGCTGGCATTGTCGATTTTTCATTCAACATTTATGTGCGAAGATTTGGGTCTAAATCAGAGGCAGGCGAAAAAATACATTTACATTTTTGCATTGGTGTGTGTGAGAGCAGGGCAAAAATTGCTCTCAATTTCAGTAGCAACGACTGCGTCGCGGCGTAGGAAAGCAAGCAACGCTGCGGCGCTTGTACAGCTTATACTATGTGTGACAGAGCAGCGCTGCTTAGAAAGTTTTTGTATGCACACGAGATAGGAATATGCCCGTCCCTGGTCTAAATAAAGGATCACTGACAATTGGCTTGACTGTTGATCGGCGATATTTTGCTCGCTTTCGGGGATTGCATTCATCCTGCTGGTGGTCAATCAAAAACACTTTTAAGTTAGTTAATTCACAGGAGCATGGCATTGCTTTTTTGCAACCGCACTTAGCAATATAAAGAAAGTTCATTCAAAGTATTCTCAAATCCAATAAGTAAATCTCTTCTAGATATGTTTTTGGTCTTTCTATGGTATGTAACAGCCAGAAGGAAGCATCTCCGACCCCATGCCACGCCTACTTTTATTTTTCTGTTCAAATTTTCCTTGAAGTTTTAGGGATAACAGAACTGTTAATAATCTCATGCCCTGTCTACTTTTATTATGTAATTCAAGTAACTCAACCTGAAATCTTTATGGCTCTCAGCGATAGCTAGAAATTGATTGTAGACACATAGTTTCATGGTGAAATTTACTTAGAATTCTTTGTAGATTCCGATTTTGGTGGACGACTACCACGTTTTTTTTGGCCCGAACAAATTGACCCGCCCTACCATACACATACCACAATTTCACTTGAAATTTTTTAATGAGATTGACTAGAATGGAAACGAGAAACTGTAAAAAACTAATACTAAGATTGAGTTCGATTCCCCTTGGTCCTTGTTGAATGCACCTGTGTCGCAACAACCCAGCAGTGTCACCCTGAAAGAGACATGACAATGTCCGGCCTGCCCAAACGAGAACGAGTATCCACATCATGAGTTGTACCTCTTTATAGGGTACAAGACCAGGCAAGAGCTTATACCACCCATCGAGGACCTCGTCAGCTACATGCTAGAGTCAGATTCCAACTGGAGAACTATTGGAGAGCTCATTATAGGCATCTAGAGCGATCTGAGAAGATGCGAACGAGAGCGACGCACAGCGAAGAGTGCCTAAAATTGATTTTCCAAGTCCGAAACAAGTTCGATCTGGATCTGGTATACACCTACCTATATGCAACAATTTATCTTTTATATTCTCTGAGATCGACGCGTTCATAAATCGTCTCGGCTGTTGATGCTGATCAAGAATATATATCCTTTATAGGGTCGGAAACGTTTTCTTTACCCTGTTACATACTTTTGGACAACTTCGTGTTACCCTTTTCCCATTTTCAATAAGAACAGGGTATAAAAATGTGGCTTGACCAAGCGGAGCTTCTCTCCATCTCTTGCCTTGTGTGCTCTTAAGCTAAGCTGAAGAATAAGGGAGAAACTTTTTATGGCTACTTATTTCAAAGCAAGTTCCAATAGCTGGTGAATGTGCTTGGTTGTGTTATATTTTTTTAAAAGCTGGTCTTTCGCACAGTGGTCGCACACTCTAGCCACTGCAACACAACAGGTCCCAGGACTCCTCCCATTAGTTAGGGTATTTGGTATATAACTTCTAATTCGGAACTTACAAGATGAAGCTTAAAGCTATGTACTCAGACAAACTAAATGTAGACCTTGATAAAAATACAACTTTTTACGCTGGGGTCCCTGCTAAGAGAACAGAGTGACTGCTCAATGCCAAAAAAGCCTTCAACAGTAAAATACCACCAAATGTCAAACGGTCTTACTGACCTGTGTTTGTTTACCTAGTGGGATTTGATTACAATTAAATTGATTTAAGTAATAGAAGTGCAAATGCAGCGGTATTTGGATGATATTTGGAGAGTAGAAGTCCTGGGCAAACCCTTAGTTGTGTTTTATTTTGTTTTTTGCTGCAGGCTGCAGCCATTGTTGAATTCATTTAGCAAGGGCAACTTGCTAAATAATTGCAAACCATTTTTTTGCTTCTGCCTAGCTAAACCTATATATATCTCTACAGCTATCAGCGTTTAGTCGGTCAAGGTTGCGGCGCCACGCGTTTTTCGCTGAGTATGAGCTAACGCATTTAGCTTATCTGAGACCTGCTCAAGCTAAGAGGCAAGCTAAAAGTTTTAGCAACCGCTTAGCTTTGTTTTTTTGATAGGGAGTTGACCCCAGCTAAATCGATTAAGTTTGTCTGAGTACAAAGCTTAAGTCATAGAGTATTTTAGATAGCTTTTTTTAAAGAAAGTGGTGTAGAGGAAAAACACTACACGTCTTTCTTGCTACAGAAAGTGAAAGTTCTGACTGTGTCATGCGTATAACAGAGGCTCTTAGGTAAGAAGCCTAGGTCCTCATACAGATTGCAGTTAGTTCATAGGTTCAGAGCCTTTCTAACTGCCAAGCCGAAGTCCTCAAAAGTCGACCATAATTCCAAATCTTTGGTTTCTGGATACTTGACCTAAGTTGAGCTTCCCAAGTTCAACATCCGCACAAATTCTTAAGGTCAACATAAACTTTGCCCAAGTTATGCAATTAGTTTTTAAACTCACTTCCTCTTGCACATGCTGATATCTTATAATGACATAGGCAAACGACAGAAACAAGCATTTACTAAATCCATGAACTCTACCACTTAAGCGGTCAAGCTTATCTAAGCAATGTCAGTCTCAAATGGAATGCAATAAACAATTAATTATTTTGCTGTTAATAATACTTTTTCTGATAAGATATCTATGTAAATATGGGATAGCTATAAAAGCTCTTGACGCTGACGTTAAAGTAACCATTTGATTGCAGAAATCTTAAGAAGTAAGAGCTTGTAACATTGTTTAATAGCTGTAACCTTTTCCAGCTTATATTCTTTGCTAGTGTTACTTCAATTTGCTCTTGTCGCTCTATTTTCGTCTGCTTTTGGCCAAATCACCAATTATGCTCCCTATCCCAACGACTGCAGTCGGTATTATGAGACAAGCATGCTAAGCTGTCCGACCAATTACCATTGGAGTCAACAACTACAGAGATGTGCTGCAGTGGAAGTTGCTGGCTGTCTGCCACTTAGTCCTAATCCCTATCCCAAGCCACCACTGGAAGGGGGGACCTTGGAGCTGCCAAACCTTGAACAACTTTGTGCTAAACAGATTGGTGCTCATTTGCCATATCCAGGGGACTGCAGTCGTTTCATACATTGCGATTATAAACCTTTTGTGAGAAAGTGTCCACAATATCTTTTCTGGAACTCAAAGCTACTGACCTGCGATAAAATTTGTGTTTAGACTTAATTAAAAAGCACGAAACATTTTTATTGAAATAAAATGGATTAAAGAATAAAGAGAAACGAAACGTTGAAAGTTTCCTCATTAAGGTATTTCTTTTCCTTTGATCAACTAAAGTTGCCCACAGAGCTCACTTGACCAGTCGCATACTTTTGTCACCGCATTCCAATAGAGAGATTCAGGACATTTCAGCTCTATAGCCTGACCGTTACTGCACTGAATGAATTTGGTGCAATCTGTTTGATGTTCCACAAACTCTTCTCCATTCTGGCAAACTGTATCACCATTTTCATAGCTATAACAGCCTTTGTCATCTGGACTACAATACAAGTTCTTATAATTCCAATATGTACCAGTTGGACAGAGCATGGTATACTCTACTCCATTACCACACTGAGTAAACCTGAGACAGTCCGTTGGATGAGGTAAATATGCAGCAGATTCACTGTTACAGGAGAATGGCGATAAAGTTGTAATTTCAGTTACTAAAGGAGCTGTGGAGTTTGTTTCCTTGCTGGAACTCTGTGGATCACTTGTTGAACTTGGTTTTTCAGTGATGCTTCCTTCTGGTACATTTGAAGTACTTGAATCTTCAGTAGGGTTTTTTTCAGACACGTTGTTGAGATCGCTTTGGACGCTAGCTGGCTAGTTTCCTCCTTAGTGCTTTCTTCTAGTTCCTCAGAAGTGCTTGCTTCTGATACAATTGATAAACTTACTTCTTCAGTGTATCTTTCTTCTGGTACATCAGTTGTTTGAGAATCGGGTTTGGTGCTTTCTTCTGACGCTTCTGCTGTGCTAGTTTCCTTCTTAGTGCTTTCTTCCAGTTCCTTAAAGGTGCTTTCTTCTGGTACATTTGATGAACTTGATTTTTCAGTAGAGCTTTCTTCTGGTACATCTGTTGTTTGAGATTCATCTTTGGAGCTTACTTCTGGGGCATCAGTTGTTTTTGTTTCTTTCTTAGTGCTTTCTTCAGGTTCAGCAAAGGTACTTTTTTCTGGTACTTCTGATGTTCTAGATTCTTCATTGAAGCTATCTTCTGGTACTTTTGTTGTTTGAGATTCATCTTTGGAGCTTACTTCTGGTTCTTTTGTTGTGCTAGTTTCCTTTTTAGTGCTTTCTTCTGCTTCCTCAAAGGTGCTTTCTTCTGATACGTTTGATGTACTAGATTCTTCAGTGAAGCTTTCATCTGGTACATCTGTTGTTTGAGATCCGTCTTTGGTGCTCTCTTCTGACGCAAATGCTGAGTTAGTTTCCTCCTTAGTGCTTTCTTCTGGTTCCTCGGAGGTGCTCGTTTCTGGTAAATTTGATGAGCTTAATTCTTCAGTGGAGCTTTCTTCTGGTACATCTGTTGTCTGTGATTCATCTTTGGTGCTTTCTTCTAGTACATTTGTTGACTGAGATTCATCTTTGGTGCTTACTTCTGGCTCTTCTGTTGTGCTAGTTTCTTTTTTAGTGGTTTCTTCTGATTCCTTTAAGGTGCTTTCAGCTGGTACTTTTGATGTACTAGATTCTTCAGTGAAGCTTTCTTCAAGTACATTTGTTGATTGAGATTCATCTTTGGAGCTTACTTTTGGCGCATCTGTTGTACTCGGTCGCTCGGTGGTGCTTTCTCCCGATGCCTTTGCTGTACAAGGTTGCTCAGTTGTACTTTCTTGGAGTTCATTTGTGGTACTAGGTTCTTGTCTGAAGCTTTCTTCTGATCCATTTGTTTTTGGAGAATCATTTTTGGTGCTTTCTTCTGGAGCTTCTGAGGTACTAGGTTCCTCTGTGGTTCTTTCTACGGGTTCTATAGTTGTACTAGTGGCCGCAACAGAGATTTCTTCTAGAGCAGTTGTTGTATTTAGGTACCTAGGTACCTCATTTGAACTTCTTTCTGGAGCTTCTGTTGTATTGGGTTCCTCAGTAGTTCTTTCTTTTGACGCTTCTGTGGTACTAGATTCCTCACTAGTGTTTTCTTCAGGTGGACCTGGCTTAGTAGGTTCCTCAGGAGAAATTTTAACTTGTTTATTTGTTGAACTCAAGGATACATTTGCATTGTGTAAAATAGCTTCTAACTCGTTGTTATATTCTCTTTGAATGTTAATAGATCGAAAATTTCTTAGTACAGTCTTAAAACTTTTTACTTCATTAGCTTGTATGAAATGAGTTACAATTAAAATTAAAACAAGTTTTCTCCATAAGAAGTAAGACGCTTCCATATTTAATTTTCAACTTTTTCTTGATAATTTTTGTTGGTGCTTCAATATTTATACACAATTTTAACAGCACATTGCACTTCTTATCTCTTGTCAATCGTTATCTTTTAGAGGAAGAGAAAAAGCACTTGAATTGACTTCTGTTTGATACACAAATTATTGCATTTATTTATTAATTGATTTTCGTTGATTACAAAATATTTCCTTACTTCTCATTGATGTGTAAGTTGCAAGTGTAGTCACACCTCTGAAGTGGCTGATTCCAGTAGAGACCCTGTGGGCAATTCTGTGTTACACTCAAGTGATGCACGCACTGAATGAATTTGGTACAATCGGAATTATGGGGTAAGAAGTTTAGACCTCCAGTACAAAGTGAAGGTAATGCTGTGTGATTAGGCTCATCGTTCAAGCATAAGTGTGAGTCCCAAGCGCACACATTAAGTGAGGGATCCCAATATAGGCCAGCAGGGCAGGATTTAAGTACTCCTTTGCCATAGAGGCAATGATAGAATTGTTCACATTTTGGAGCGGGCAGAAAATCAACTCCGTCTTCACATAAAACCGCTGGTGGTATTGTAGTAGTAAGCCGTACTGAAGGCTCAGTTGAGGTTGATTCAATAGCTACCGTGCTCTCGAAGGGCCAGGCGCTTGTGAGCATAGCAAACCAGCCCAGTAAACCAAGAATAGGTCACAAATCGCAGTTCTAATAATAATAAAATAAATAAATTCAGATTGAAAAAAAATGGTACCTCTACCTCTCATGCTTAGGTGTGTTTCAATTTGGATTGTACGAATTGTAGTTTCTTTTATACTGCTAGAGTTGCATTTAACTTATCGGCACAAAGCTCCAATAAAATGTATATAGTTCTTGCATTTATCTGCTGTTTGCCACTATCAATTATACTTATATGTAAACCGCAATAACTGAAAACTAAATACATTTAATGACAAATTGCAGTCGTAATAAAAACTGGTTATAAATCAGTGACGAGAACTGTTATTCAAAATTGTTTACCCATTAAACTTATCAGTAATGACTTTGTAAGGGTACATAGAACTGCCCAATATTTATTCGGAAAAGAATTGTTGAATTGAATTTTAAAAATAGGTTACTTAAACTATAAATCAATGTCTGATTTCGACACAAACTTTAAAAGAAAAAGCATAATTCCAGTCAATTACGAAATTTGGAGCACCCATTTAAAACAAAAAAGTTTTCCTCACTCGAACTAGTTTTTCGACCGATCGTTCCTTTAGGAGCTATATGCTATAGTCATCCGATTTCGACCAAACTTTGTAGAACTGTGTAAAAGTATATAGAAAAAGTGTATGCCAAAAAAAAGGTCGTTTTCATTAAAAACAAAAAAGATTTTCTCACTAGAACTAGTTTTTCGACCGATCGTTCCTATGAGAGCTATATGCTATAGTCATCCGATTTCGACCAACCTTTGAAGAATTATGTAAAAGTATATAAAATAAGTGTATGCCAAAGATAAGGACGTTTCCATTAAAAACAAAAAAGTTTTTCTCACTAGAACTAGTTTTTCGACCGATCATTCCTTTGCGAGCTATATGCTATAGTCATCCGATTTCGACCAACCTTTGAAGAATTATGTAAAAGTATATCAAATAAGTGTATGCCAAAGAAAAGGTCGTTTTTCATAAAAAACAAAAAGTTTTTCTCACTAGAATTAGTTTTTCGACCGATCGTTCCTATGGCAGCTATATGCTATAGTCATCCGATTTCAATCAAACTTAGTGAAATCATGGGAAAAGATAGTAAACTAGGAAATACGTATTTTGGAGGCGTTTCCATTAAAAACAAAAAAGTTTTTCTCACTAAGACTAGTTTTTCGACCGATCGTTCCTATGGCAGCTATATGCTATAGTCATCCGATCCGGCCGGTTCCGACAAATGTGCAGCCTATATGAACCAGAAGACTTCGTGCAAAGTTTGGTGAGGATAGCTTTAAAACTGACGGAGGAGATAGCATAGAAACAGACAGACGGACGGACAGACGGACAAGGCTAAATCAACTCAGCTCGTCATGCTGATCAAGAATATTATACTTTATGTGGTCGGAGAGCCCCAAAAAACCTCTTACAACAAAGGTGTGAAAATAATTGGAATTCCTTGATAAACAAAATTTACATTTTGTTGAAAAAAGGTTATGAAGCAGGACTTTATTGCATACAACTATTTTCGTTATACTAAATATCTGTCCATTAATTGTTCAAAGTGTATGAATTCGAGTCGGGCCTAAAATTATGCTATCAAAATATTTGCCCAAAGTTATCTACTTGTTATCACTTTGATAAAGTGCAACGGAATGAAGCCAAAACTTTTAGTCAGAGAAGATCCAAAAACGATCATTATTGAGAGCTTAAAGAGAATGTCTATGACCAGCTTTGGTTTACATTTGTTCCTTGCCCAACACTTAAATTTTTTTGATTATTCCACAGAATTTAAATTACGAGTATGCTTCAGAAGGCACTTATTCTTAGATAATGACTCGAACTCATAAAGCACCCCCAATGCAATTAATACACACACATTTTTAGCTAATTAAAATTAGATAAAAGAAAAGTATACTAGTTACTTGTTGTATGCTAATTGATTGATAATGAAATGCACTTCCAAATGGTATAAATATAGGAGACCTCGCCTGATTCCATAACAGTTCGTTTGAATCAAAGCCAAAATGAAATGTAAGTAAGGAAAATTCGATACCAAACAATGAACTAATGTGGCTAAATCTTAAGTAGTAGTATACTGGCTATTTATATCATTGGAACTGATGCTCCTGGTCACCGCAATTAATGGAGCAAAAAGATGTTATAAACCCATACCGACAACAGCAAAGCCAACAGAAGCACCCACAGAAGAGCCATCAGAAGAAACCACAGACGATGGAGATTCAACTGAAACAACCGATGATACCACACATTTAGAGACAGAAACAACTGAAGCAGCTTCTAGTGAATCTACCACAAAAACGCCAACAACTATCGACACAACAATTTCAGATGGCTCTGGGCCTACCGATGCACAGGAAACCACCAATACACCAATCGCTAGTACTAATCCTACGGAAGCTGAGGTCACCACACCTAATCCAACCGAAACGGAGAGTACCACACCGAATCCTACCGATAGAGATGAGCCTACAGAGAGTACCACAACGGAAGATAGAGCTGAGCCCACAGAGAGTACCACAACTGAAGATAGAGCTGAGCCCACAGAGATTACCACAACAGAAGCTCCTTCCATAGATGCTGATATTATGTGCGTAAATCATCCGAATATACAATTTCTACAACATCCGTATGACTGTCATAAATACATAAAATGTGAGGGCACAAAGGGTTATGTACAAATCTGTCCCAATGATCTCTATTGGGATTCGCAAATCAAGAATTGTGCTGCAACTTGTGCCTAAATTCCAAATAAATCAAATATAAAGCAAAGATATCAAAAATATCGCAAAAGAAAACCCAAAAAAATTTGTGTACTTTATCTTAGTGCAAGGGATTCGGGAGGGGACGGTGTTTCCTGAATTTGGTGGTAGCTTTGCTCTTGACTATGGACCCATGACACTACAATTGCTTCTCTTATCAGTTCTTGTACTTGACATTCAGCTTCATTCATAACCATTGAGGTGTGGTCTTTGAGATAGTCAACTATTTGGCGACTTTCCGGAATTCAAGCGAAAATTTTGGAACTCAATTAAAATTACTAAATGGTCGCATGTTTTACATGAACAACATTGATCGAGTTGTGATAACATGATACCAAAATTGTGTATAAAAGAGACAGCCAGTTAGCATCATGGTGCAGAGTACATCATTACCCACATATTGAAATGAAAGGTAATTTGGTATCCAGGAGTTGGAAATAGTGCAATAACCATCTCATTCTATTTCCCAGTTACTCTGCTCGCTGTGGTAACACTGACTACAGTGGCTTCCCTGGTTGGAGCTGCCGATCCTGAATGCGTATATCGCAAATTACGCGGTCTCTCGCCCCACTGGCCAAAACCTACCAGCTGCTCGAGCTACTATCGCTGTTCCAAGGGTCTAGTGCGCAGTGTCAATTGTCCCGCCAATAAGGAATATAATGCCAAGACTGGTAAATGCGGTGCCCGGGGTCGGGGACTATGCAACCTAAGCCTAGCTGCTCCGCTGGCGGAGGCTACCAATGCCTGTGCGAATGAGGTAAATGGTGCTTTTGTGGGCAAAACGGGCTTTTGTGGTGAGTACTACATCTGTGATGAACAGATGGCCTATCCACAAAACTGTGCCGCCGGCAGCTCTTTCAATGTGGCCATAAGTGCCTGTGAACCGGATCCCAAATCAGAGTGTTGGCAAAATTTGTGCTTAGACCAGGAGAATGGTGTTTTTGTAGCGAATAGCTTGATGTGTGCCAGCTATTATGTGTGTGCGGATAAACAGACCGTCTCACAAACCTGTCCCAAGGGCAGCTACTTCGATCCGAAACTAACGGTCTGTACTGTGGATGAAGGTTACACGCATTGCTGGGAGAACTTTTGTATAGACGAAACGGATGGCACTTATATAGGCGATAAGAGCAATAATGCGGTTTTCTATGTCTGTGATGGTGGAGAGGCCATTAAACAATACTGCCCCACGGGTAGCTATTTTGATCTGCTTGAGCTTGCCTGTCAGCCGGGTAGCGGACCTGCTTCCACTACTCCTGGAGAACCCTGTGATGAGGAGACCACTACCCCTGCAGTGCCCTGTGATGAGGAGACCACTACCCCTGCAGTGCCCTGTGATGAGGAGACCACTACCCCTGCAGTGCCCTGTGATGAGGAGACCACTACCCCTGCAGTGCCCTGTGATGAGGAGACCACCACCACTACTGAACCCTGTGATGAGGAAACTACTACCCCTGCAGAACCCTGTGAAGAAGAGACCACCACCATTTCTCCCATAGGCTGTGATTGCCCGGACGGAGTAAAACATGGTGAAATGGTGCCAGATGAGGACAATTGCCGACAATTTAAAATATGCATCGATGGTGCCTTGATTGTAGGCGATTGTCAGGAAGGAAATTACTTCAATCCAAATTCCAATGTCTGTGAATTAGACTCTGATAATGAGTGTTCAAACAGCTGTGCCACGGAGTGCACCGGTGATGAAATATCTGTGTATGTACCCAACTGTGCCCAATTCAAGGTCTGTCGGAATGGAGCTTGGCAAATAACCGACTGTCCCGCTGGCTCCTACTTTAATACCATACTTTCAGTATGCGTTCCGGATAAAGATCATGTGTGTTTGAATGAGTGCACTGCCAGTGATTTACCCAGCACGACCGCCAACTGTTGGCAATATCAGGCCTGCATCGATGGTAAATGGCAAGTGGAGGACTGCACCAAAGGTTATTACTTTGATGCCGCTACCCATATATGTCTCTTAGATGAGACTAATGAGTGTCCGGAAAACCGGGCTTTAAATGTGCGTTCCAAACGTAGCGTAGAGGATAACTGTAACTGCACCGATGGTACCATGGTGGCACATCCCACTGACTGTGATAAGTACCTGATCTGCCAGAATGGTGTAGAAGTGGAGGGTACCTGCGGTGTGGGAAATCTGTTCAAGAATTGCAGTGGCATTTGTGCACCCGATACGGCTGGCACCTGCTGGGTATGTGGTCGTCAACCCAATGGCGCTCTACTTCCCAATCCGGATGACTGCACTGGTTACCTTACCTGCTCCAATGGCTTGGCCATACCCAGCACTTGCCCCTCGGATGAATGGTTCAATGGCGTAGAATGTGAGGTTGATGTTACGGGTCAGTGTATTAATCCCTGCACTGCCTGCAGTAACGGAAATGTGGCCCATCCCATATGCTCCAAATATTATCAATGCACCAATGGTGTACCTCAGGTGGTAGACTGTGCTGCAGGCCAAGGCTTTGATTCAACCACGCAGAAGTGCTCTTCGTCGGTGAGCTGCACTGCCGCTCTCTGTGCCACAGCTGCGGATGGTACCACCTTTCCCGTGACTGGTGATAGTTCCAAATTCTATGTGTGCTTGGACAAAGATGCCACCATCAGATCTTGCCCCGCGAATACAGCCTATGATACCACCCTTAATCTGTGCCTGGCCCAACCTAGTGTAAGTCCTTTGAGGAAAGTTAAGAATCTACCTTACCTTTTGGTTTTTCACTTTAGTGTTCATGCAATCAAGCCAAGTGTAATGGTGCCCCAGAGGATTTGACCTTCCCCTCGCTATCCGAGGATAACTCCACCTACTGCATTTGTCGTAATGGTGACGCCTATTTGAATTCCTGTGAGTCGGGTTATGTCTTTAATGATGAAGTCAACATTTGCTTATTTGTAAGTATGCAAATAAAGCTTCAAGCGCAACGCTTAGTTGCTAACTCTCTGACATTCTCTAGACGGGACCCTGTGATCCAGCTTCTTGTGTGGATGATACAACATACACGATCTCGCAAGACTATGAAGATCCGGATAGTTTTTGTGTTTGTCGTGTGGGTCAACCAGTGCCCGTACCTTGCCCCATTGGTTATACATTCGACGCTTCGCAACTCTTATGTGTTGTGGTTAAACAGCCCGATGTAAGTTAAAGCAATGATTTAGTGAGATCTTTTAAGAAATTCTTTTCTTTTTTTTTTATAGCCCAGATGTTGTCGCAATTATTGTGTGGGTAAGGAGAATTATCTGCCCTTCCCGTCTTTAGATAATGCAGGATTCTGTGTGTGCTTGGATGAAATACCAGAATATCATGATTGTCCACCCAATACAAGCTTTGATTCATCTCTGGGATTCTGCTTGGACAGCGAGGTAGGTTATTAGTCTATATATCTCTTTAAGAGCTGGCAAGTGAGAATGCCTTAATGAACTTATTAAGACACTTTGCATACAAGTTAGTGCTAAGGCAAGAAACGGACAAACATACAAAAGCCACATCAACAAATCAGTCAGTTTTTCACTCATGTGGCCTGCAAGCGTTCCCCCACGGGGCTAAGCTAACTTCAAGCGATCGTTTACAGATATTTTTTTAATAGTTCTACATTTTTTACAAAATTGCTAATTCAATTATTCTCTGACTCTCGCATACACCAACGAAACTTTATCATATATATCACTCATTTCGATCCAGATCACCATATATGAGAAGCTGCTTGAGAAGTAAGCTATCTGAGCTCTCATATGAGTTTTTTGGCAGATGGGCCACAACAAGTGAAAATATAGCTTCACTATTTTTCAAACGTTTCAAACAACGTCTCCGGAAAGCACGAATTTTACTTTCTACTATTCTACAGAAATTGTTTTGATCTGGTGAGCCTTCTAGAAGAAGCGACTTAACTTTTCAGCTTCACGGAATTCCAAAACATCCAAATTCCCAACACTTTTCCATAAAATAAACCATTCCTCCTTCCATACGTTCTCGTTTGGATTCCCATTTTCGAGGTCGATAAAATCATGCGGAATCAAAATTGATAAATAATGCCGTTTCTAATAAAACGATTGTGTTACGACACGAGAATCTTCCACTTTCTCAGCTGTTTTAGTTGCTTTGGTAGTGGAAGCTCAAGTTCAAAACCTCACGCTTCTCGAGATCTGAGTCTACGAAGGCGTTCTTCTCCTTCCATACGTTCTATACGTTCTCGTTTAAGGTCTGTTTCAGTTGCTTTACTAGTGAAAACTCAAGTTTAAAACCTCACGCTTCTCGAGATCTGAGTCTACGAAGGCGTTCTTCTCCTTCCATACGTTCTATACGTTCTCGTTTAAGGTCACGACAATCTTCCACTTTCTCAGCTGTTTCAGTTGCTTTGGTAGTGGAAGCTCAAGTTCAAAACCTCACGCTTCTCGAGATCTGAGTCTACGAAGGCGTTCTTCTCCTTCTTCCATACGTTCTATACGTTCTCGTTTAAGGTCACGACAATCTTCCGCTTTCTCAGCTGTTTCAGTTGCTTTGCCAATGATACGCTCTTCAATGGGCTCTAAGGGCTCTTGCTACTTCCAATTTATTCGGCGGCATTAAATAAAAACAGAGGAATTTCGCTTTAAAAATTTTATAATCTTGGATTCCCATTTTCGAGGTCGATAAAATCATGCGGAATCGAAATTGTTAAAGGTTGCCGTTTCCAAAAAACGATTGTGTTACTTTAATTTTCCATTTACTTCATTTCATTGTTTTGATTGAAAAAACTTTCCACCAACTACTTCAAACGTTTCAGATCTGTTTCCAAATACGATCAATTGAATTCGAAAACGAGAACAAGCCGTACATATTATATAAGTATTATACAAAACTGCATAGCTGTTTTTCACCTGTAAAGTTGGAAGGTACCAACCCTACCTTAAACCACGTAGTCACATTAAAATTGAAAGTTTCCTTCTCTAGCAAACTTTATTTGGTTCTCACCGAGGCTTAGTCAGGATTTCAGTAGAACTATACACAATACAAATAAGAGTTGGTGTGCCTTGAAACGCCCAGTACAAGTAAAACTCATTGCAAAGACAAATCTGGAAAATTCGGAGAGTCAGTATTAGATACTCAGTTCTCGATGTTTAGTTTTTGATACTCAGAACTCGATACTCTGTACTCGATACTCTGTACTTGATACTCAGCACTCGGTAATCAATACTCGGTACTCAGTTTCCAATACTTAGTTCTCGATACTCAGAACTCGATACTCTGTACTCCATACTTAGTTCTCGATACTCAGAACAGAATACTCTTTTTACTCTCTACTCGATACTCAGTATTCGGTACTCAATACTCGGTACTCAGTTTTCGATAATTAGTTCTCGATACTCAGAACTCGATACTCTGTACTCGATTCTTAGTACTCGGTACTCAATACTCGGTACTCAGCTCAAGGTACCTAGTTATCGATACTCAGAACTCGATACTCTGTACTCGATACTCTGTACTCGACACTCAGTACTTGGTACTCAATACTCAGTACTCAGTTCTCGATATTTAGCTCTCAAAACTCAGAACTCGATATGCTGTACCCGATACTTAGTACTCGGTACTCAATACACGTTACTGAGCTCTCGATACTTAGTTCTCGATACTTAGAACTCAATACTCTGTACTCGATACTGTGTACTCGGGTCTCTGTACTCGATACTATGTACTCGGTTCTCAATAATCGGTACTCAGTTCTCGATACTTAGTTCTGGATACTCAAAACTCGATTCACTTTACTCGATATTCGGTTCTCAGTTCTCGATAATTAGTTCTCGATACTCAGAGCTCGATACTCTGTACTCGATACTCTGTACACGATACTCTGTACTCGATACTCTGTTCTCGATACTCAGTACTCACTAATCAATACTCAGTACTCGGTGCTCAGAACTCGATACTTCGTAATCGATACTCAGTACTTGATACTCATTAATCGATAATCAGCACTCTGTACTGAGTAATCTAAACGTAGTACTCGATACCCATTTCATCTGCTGCTCTACGACAAAGGGTAAAACCGGCTGACTTTGCGAAGACAAAGGACAAAGAACCTAGAACAATAAGACGAGCAAGGACCATACAAGTGAATGGCAAAGGGATATATTCGGCCCTGTTCTGAATTCTGAGTCTTTTTTCGTGTAAACGTTGCTTTTTCAAATGTAAAGTTCACAATTTTATATGGAAAGTAAGGAGAATGTCTGTGGCTACTAGATCAGGTCTTTTCTTTTTGACGAATGGAATCCACTTGACATTGAGCAGTCGGTTTCAGCTGCTTAAGCAATTCCGACTTAAGTCAAACCTAATCTAGTAACCGTTGAAAAGCTTGTAACCTTCCATATAACATTGTTAAATTTAAACTCTAAACCAGGCACATTGCTATCTCCTGTGCATAGGAAAAATCTCAAAGCAGCACTGCTTCCACACACACAGAATAAGCTGTACAAGCACTGCTGCGTTGCGTGTTCGGCTTGCTCCGCGACGCAGTCGTTGCTACTGAAATTGAGAGCAATTTTTGCGCTACTCTCCACACACCCAATGCCAAAGTGTGAATGTGTTTCTTGCCTGCCTCTGCTCTTAGCGCAGACGTTTACACGAAAACCGACTCGGAATTCGGAACAGGGCCGATTAATGTGGAATTTCTGCCGGACAAACTTGGCACATAGACATAGACATTGCAAATTTGACTTTAAGTGTCCTGTGTGACTCTTACTCATCTTTTTGTTCTTCTAGGGTCTCTGCAAAGACAAAAAATTCTTTATTTTGCGTCCGTTAAAGAGCTTCGGTCAAATAACTCTACCAAAAACTAATAATTTTCTCATACTAACCTAACATTGTTTCTTCCCATAACTAACTAGGACGACATCGTTTGCGACTCAACTGGCTGCGTTGCGGCTGAATGTGATTCGGCGGCAGATTATTCCGTTTTCCCTGCTTCAAATTCAACGGCTGCCTTTTGCTACTGCAAAAATGACTGTCCTGTCTGGTTCCAGTGTCCCGCTAATACAATCTACGACAATAGTCTAAAACTTTGCTTAGATGAAACTGAACCTGAAGTATGATTTTATATCTAAGTGTTAAACTCTGCTGAAATTTAACGATTCTTCTTGTAGAATCCTTGTGTGAGCAGTGTTTGTAATGCCGCAAATTGTGATAAACTGGAAGAATATGAACCCTTTGAAGCTGAGAATGGCACACTAGGTTTTTGCTATTGTGTAGGCAATACACCTAACTATCGTGCTTGTGATGATGATAAAGAATTCGACAGTCTTCTCAAGCTTTGTCTACCACCAGCCGTAACTGAGGTAAATATGGGTCAAGTATTATAATACCTTAATATAATGTGTTTCCAATAGGATCCCTGTGTGGCCAGCGTATGCAATGCTGCAATGTGCGATAAGGTCCCCGAATACGAACCCTTTGAAGCAGCGAACGGTACTCTAGGCTTCTGTTATTGTATGGACTATGTACCCATATATCGTGATTGTGATGCAGGCACCGAATTCGATAAGGATTTCAAGTTGTGCTTACCACCGCCGGTAACTCAGGTACTTGGAAAATAGTCAGTATAGTTTTCTTTTTAGGCTAATACTACATATATTCTTTCAGGATCCCTGTTTGGCCAAGGTATGCAAGGCCGAAAGGTGTGACGAATTGCCAGAATTCGAACCCTTCGAAGCAGAGAATGGTACTCAAGGCTTTTGCTATTGTATGAACTATTTACCCATATATCGTGATTGTGATCCAGGCACAGAATTCGACAAAGATATTAAAATATGCCTTGAGCCTATGGTAAAGTAGTAAAGATTTCTGACTCCAAGCAGGCATCAAGTACAATTATTCTATTTTGGCTTACAGCAAAATGAATGCACCAGCAGCTATTGTGATGCATCCAAATGTTCCTGCTTGGAGGAATATCAGCCCTTCCCCTCCTCCAAAGATGACGATGACGCCGGCTTTTGTATTTGTGTAAAAGGTGAACCGGTCTACGATCTTTGTCCCGAGGGAACCGCTTTTAATGCCGAGGAAGGTGTATGCCTTATACCAGAGGTACGGTTCTAGTCTTCTCTCAAATAATTTTTGTTATGCTAATAGGTATCATGATTCTAGGCACCCTGCTCTGTTTGTGGAACTGGTAAATGTGCTAGCCTCAGTGAAGATGCTACATTTGCAGCACTCAACACTACCTTCGGCTTTTGTGATTGTGTAAACGGCGTAGCTGTGTACAAGAGCTGCCCGCCGAAAGTTGAATATGATCCAGACCTCAATCTGTGTCTACCCACCACGGCTAAAGTGAGCGAGCTGAGTGTCTGCGATGTGACTCAGTGCCATGTACGTGGATTATTCACCAGATTCCCAGCTAGAAATACCACCAATGGTTTTTGCTCTTGCACTGCGGTGGACAGAGCCATCTATCAGAACTGTGATGATGAACATCATTTTGATGGTGAGCTCAGCTCCTGTGTGATCAGTGCCTGCGATTCAGTGCAGTGCCGTCAACGTTTACAATTTCAGCCGTTTGCGGCTATGAATACCACCAAAGGATTCTGTTCTTGTGATGGCTTAGCTGTCTATCACCACTGCACGGATGGACATGTGTTCAATGTATTGGATGGTGTGTGCATACTGGAGAATATTGCCTGTCGTCATGAGGATTGCTCAACTCGTTTACAATTCGAGCCTTTCCCGGCCAGAAATACGACAGCTGGATTCTGCTCATGCGATGATACGGACGTTAAGACGGTCACCTATCATGCCTGCGCTAGGGGCCAATTGTACATTACGGAACTGGGCATGTGCTTGGGCAATAATCATGCCATACAAAAGAGATCGGTGGAAACGGAGGAAAAAGTAAGATCGCTATCATTGATAAAGAGATTCTTTCAGAAACTCACATAATTAATTTAGTTCACATCTACTATACGTACTCGTTATTATGAGTGATTATATATAATTGGAAATTCCGCTTGTTCCATTTCTATATATGCATATTGAATCTAAAATTTATACTTATACACCTATGAAATAATCAAACTGTATTCTATATATGCGCTAATAATAAAGCCAAATTAGATGAATTATATATTTTCGGCCTTTTATTTATATATATTTGATTTGGTATAGAATGGAACAGGTGGGACTTCTTTAGATACGAACCTAGTTCCTTCTTATATTCACTCATTTCAATATCGTTTACATCGTTTAAAGTCGAAAGAGGCAAAGGCACAGTTTTTAAAAGTATTACATAATTGCTATAGGTATATCTTAATCGAAATCGTATACTCCGCCCACTAACAAACTCTAATCGTCGAGAAACAGCAGTTTTTATACTCTATACCAAAGGTACACAGAGTATATTAAGTTTGTGCAAAAGTAGGTAACTGCCAGAAGGAAGCACTTCCGACCCTATAAAGTATATATATTCTTGATCAGCATCAACAGGCGAGTCGATCTAGCCATGTCCGTCTGTCCGTCCGTCTGTCCGTATAAACAAACAAATCTCGGAGATGGTAAGAGATAAAGGTTTGACCTGTATGGGACATATGCTTCTTATACTTGCAGGCAGATCACGTCATATATTTCACAATTTAATAGATAAAAGGTTTATTCCTTCAGAAGATATTTAGTAATCGGGATTCTTTATCGATCCGCCAAAGGAATGATACAGATCGGATGAACGCTTGTCGAGTTATAAGTAAAACAAACAATTATGGGCAGCACTTTACAGGTACAGAGTATGTCATAGTCGGGCTTGGCGGACTTTCTTACTGTCGATAATTTCTTAGAGCAAGTATTCCTCTCTCAATTCCGACTGTTTCATTTCCCATCGTTTCGCTTGGACATGTGATTTATCTTGTTTGTTTCTAGTGCCGATCTTGTTTGGTTTTCAAAAAGTAAACATTTTGGAAATTTCACTCGAAATTGAGAACCATTGAGAATCGGAAAAAGAAACCGAGTCGGAATTGCGCTCGGCACACTTTTCGAAAAGGTAGTGAAATTGAAAACATGCCTGACTGTATGACTGTCAATATTGTATTGATAAATCGAAATATCGATGTTTTTGTAAAAGGATTCTCAATATTCTGAGATAATATTTCTTGTGGCGATTTAGTCGGTATTTCCTTAAACATATGTGAGTGTTTTTATGACCATTATGCTTAGTAAACCAGCAGTTTTTAGTCGGCTCGAAGTTATGTTATGCTTCGCCTCATAACTTTAAGCAGAGACGAACAAATCCACAAAGGAGGCTAGTAGATCGTACAGCTTTTTCATGAAGAACCACCCTCAATCACCAGCCATCAATTGCCCACCTTTTGAACCGTCCCACAGCAGTCTCTCCATGCCTGCGATGCTATAACTGTATGGAAATTCCAAAGCAGCAAGCGTGAAAAGCACGAAAGACAGCGTAGAAACAGTAGATGCCTATGACCTTCACGAGTTAGATTTACTCTCCGCTGCTAAAACGATGATCGAAAATGTTACTTGCTTAATTGCATACAAACGAGGCTTTTTTTTACTCTGTACCTGAGGTACACAGAGTATATTAAGTTTTTGCAAAAGTATATAACAGCCAGAAGGAAACATTTCCGACCCTATAAAGTATATATATTCTTGATCAGCATCAGCAGATCTAGCCAAGTCCGTCTGTCCGTCCGTCAGTCTGTCTTTCCGCCTGTCCGTATGAACGAACAGATCTCAGAGATGGTAAGAGATAGAGGTTCGACGTGTATGGGACAAAAACTTCTTATACTTGCAGGCAGATCAAGTTTATTTTCAATTTCTACCACGCCCCCTCCCGCCCCCGCAATTTAGAAAAAAGTCATATCTCCGTTAGTTTTAGAGGTAAAAGGATCGAACCTCTTAGACATATTGTTAAATCAAGATTATTTATCGATCTGCCAAAGGAATGTTAAAGATCGGATGAACGGTTATCAAGTTATAAGGAAAACAAACAATTATGGGCAGCACCGGTCGCATCGGTGATGGGCAGCACTTCACAGGTACAGAGTATGTTATAGTCGGGCTTGACCGACTTTCTCTCTTGTTTTTTTGATATTTGTATTGTACATATTGTGTCGGGGGCCACCAGTCCCCATGCATCATGGTGCTAAGACTGGAAGTGTTCCCTTTGGGTACACGAGCCTGACCAAAGGTCTATTCTGGTACCACAGGCGATTGGGATCACAGAGACGGTCTCAACTCTCTGCCCTTTTATCAAGCCCTTAGGGGTGTTGGGGACATAAGCTGGCTGCAGTTTACGGCAGTTTGATCACTGATCAATGATTCAAAGCCGTTTCCTGCGGAAGAGGAAGGAATAGTCCTCGCTCCCACCAGTGAGAAAACCACGACCATGAATCGTGGTGTATACTGTTCCATCTGTGAGCTGGCATTTGTCAGCTTACGCTCTATTCCTAACAGCTTTGTTCAATGTTATCCGTGGGTCACCAACCCGAAACTGCTTTGGAAACACGGAACTTGACCGGAAGCTTAATTCTGGTACCACGGGAGCCAGAGCCCGCGGAACTTGTTCCGTCTGGCTGTGGTGTGGCTCCTCGGGGAGGATCGTGGTGGCTGTGGTTTAACACCCAAATGCGGGTAGAGTCATTTAGGGGCTCGTCGTGGAGTTGAGTTTCAACCGGGTGCTGTGATCCAGATATCGGAAGAGGTATAGATAGGCCTCGCTCCTCACCAAGGAGGGAGTTACTACCATGCAGTAGTGGCTCCAATTGTTACCTTTGGGGCTTATTATGAAGTTCCACTGTGTTGGTAAGAACCCAAGAAAAAATGGCAGATTATTCTTAGGCATTTGTTCACAAAAGCTTGGAGTTTCCTGCTTATAAGATCGGAAACTATCTAGGATTCTGAACTATGTAATAGATACACTGGTATTAAAAATACGCAGTTTCCTTTTCAGCGATAGGGAACGGAAGTGCCACACCCGGTGTAGTTAACGAAATTCGATTCTAGCTTTAGAGATGCGTGCCATCTTTCGCAATGATACTTCCCAGAAAGCAGAATTTTTCGACATCCTCAATATTTACGAGACTGCCACACTAAATGGGGACTTATTAAGGGTTTGCGATCGCATCAGCTTAGTCTTTAAGATGTGTATTTTTAGGCCAGCTACGTAAGCGTTTCTTTCCGGAAACTTAAGTTTCGCTGAGCTATTTATTTGTGCGTTTGAGCACATCATCGAGCACGACTATGAACAGCAGGGGTGACAGAGCACATCCTTACCGTTTCAGCGATTTACGGCAAAGCTAGTGCTGAGACTGCCTTTCCAGCGAACGGTGAGTCTCATAAAACGCCATTATCAGCTAAAATATACTATCCGGTATACCACAGCTGTAGTGGGACTCCTTATAACCTTATTTTTATGGGTACTGAATGCCCGCTCAAAATTCACCAATAACAAATAAAGTGGAGACCTTTATTCCGTATACTGCTCCACTGTTACGCGCAGGGTGTTAATGTGGTCGACATAGGATCGGTTGGGCCTGAAACCATTTTGCTCTCGTTAGAGCAGACCATTTAGCACTGATGAGAATTGAAGGAGAGTGATGTTCATCCAGGCTCTACAGTGGTTTAATGAAGATGAAGTACTTGTTGGAGAACTATTGGGAGGAGTACGACATGTAGGACAGGTAAAAGAAAGAGTAGAAGTAGAAAAAAAGCATTGAAGTCGATTAGCAAGCAAAAGTTAGATCCTGAGAAGAAGTAGTTTTGGGATGTTATGATTAAGATTAGAAGAAGCGCGAGTTAAAGTCATCTTAAGGTGCGAGCAGGAGTATGAACACTTGTTATAGACGAGTAGAAGTTCTAGTAGAGGAGAACGGGGAGCAGGAGTAAAGGCAAGTGTTGGAGTAAAAGTAGGACTAGTCAGAGAAACTACGAGTTCAAGCACGAGTAGTAGCACAGTAGGGACTCAGGGCAGCAGCTCGAGTGGAAGCACGAGTTGTTATTTAGACGAGTAGAAGTAAAAGTAGGATGGAGGTTCGAAATCGATTTTTGATTGCAGCTTTCGAGAGCTTGATCTCG
The DNA here is from genome assembly GCA_018904265.1 of Lordiphosa collinella. NCBI lineage: Eukaryota > Metazoa > Arthropoda > Insecta > Diptera > Drosophilidae > Lordiphosa > Lordiphosa collinella. Next base: position 1,062,323 of record JAEIFV010000014.1, read on the forward strand.
CTTTCAGCTTTTGACTTCAAGCTCTTGGCTTTGATCTAAGAGCTGGAGTCCTGTCTTCTGATGTCTCAGCTCAGAGTCGGAGTAGAGAGCTGTGCAAATAAGATTACAAGTAAGAGCACGTGCAAGGAGTAAGAGTATATGTAAGACGGCTTTAATGTGTTACCTTTACATCATAATGACAAATTTTTCTACCAACTCTTACAACAGCATGCCTGCATTAAAGACGAAAAGCGTTCGGTGCCTGCAAACTGTTCCCAGTACGAGATATGCGTAGAGGGCAACTGGCGACGTCGCACTTGTTCCGATCATCGTTACTATAATCCAGAGCAACAACGTTGCCTAGAACCTCGCGATGATATGGTTTGCTCATATGCACGAGTCACCCATCTGCCGGCCTGCACCAACCAGACTGAGGCAATAACCCTGCCCGCCAGGGGTAACAACTGTCAACAATACTTTCGTTGCGCAGGAGACAAGTGGCGACTGCGTAACTGTCCCAAGCAGCATTACTATGCCACCCAAATTGGTACCTGTCTACCGCTACCCCAGGATCTAGACCAAGAAGAGTTCTGCCTACGAATGTTGAATCAGACAGCTGTCAAGGCCACAGAGTACTGCGAGCACTTGACGGTGCGTCCTTCACCGGCGGGTTGTACCAGCTTCCTGATGTGCCTGGACAATGCCTGGTGGCTACAGCAGTGTCCCCTACAAATGTATTTCAGTCGTGAGCACAACTATTGTCTACCCAATGATGCGCAGCAGTGTGTACTAGATGAAGTTAGCACTAACTCCAGCTGCTCTAGTGGTCAGAGGCGAGGTGTAGCCGGCAGCTGCCGTTCCTATGAGCAATGTACTTTGGCAGGACAATGGACTCGAAAGAGCTGCCCTGAAGGGCAGCAGTTCGAACCCATGTTTGGCTGCGTTACCAGCGAAGGCAACTGTCAGGCAAATGGAGTGCGCCGTATCTGTAGTCCTGGAGAGTTACGTGCTTTACCCATGAACAGCGAAGCTGTTGACAATTGTACACAGTTTTTCCATTATTGCGAGAGGGACGAGTGGCAGCTGGGTAATTGCCTGCGCGGATATACTTTTGCTAGGCAACTCCAGAAATGTGTGCCTCAGGAAGAGTGTGGTCTAGGGATACAAGCTAAAATCTTGCAGGATGGCTGTGTGGATCAAAAGGATGGGGTGAGCGTGCCAGATGTGGAAGACTGCACACGCTTCTTTTTGTGCCTACAGCAGCAACAGGCCATACCACAAAGCTGCCCGAGCGGCAGTTTCTTCGATCCAAAACTGGGTTACTGCAGGCCCAATGATGGCAGTTGTCAACTGGCCGTTTGTGAGGGTCTAGAGGAAGGTACTTTAGTGCCACATCCTAGAGATTGTAGAGCCTACTATAGCTGTTCTCAATTGAATGGTACTCAATTGATTTATTGCAATGAGGGACAATACTTTCACCAACTGATCGCGCAATGTCGTGTGGATCATGGCCAGTGCCAGGGAGAATCCTCTTCAGTGAAGCCAGATACCAGTCCAAATCGTTGCATGGGACTACATGGAGTAAGCTTACAGCATGAGCTCTATTGTAATCTGTATTACGTTTGTGTCAAGGGCCTGGCCATACCCGTGGAATGTCCCAAGAATCAGCAGTTTAATCCTGTTTTAGAACACTGCGAACCCCAGGAGCAAGCCCTGCAACAGTGCCGGAATGGCACTTGGGAAGGAAATGGTACTTCTCCCAACTACAGTTGCGGTTCACTGCCAGATGGCTCTTATTTGGCCAATCGTACAGATTGCACTCGTTATTTTATTTGCGCTCAGGGCGTGGCCTTACCCCAACGTTGCGGATCAGGCAAATACTTTGATGCCCAACAATTGCTCTGTGTGCCCGATGATGGCTCATGTCCCTTTGTGGATGAGAACGATGATCAGGGCAACAATCAGCATATACCACCCGATCCTTTGGTATGCGAGGGCCAGCATGGCCTAATCATGCCCGATCCAGAAAACTGTAACAATTTTTATATCTGCATCTCCGGCAAGTTACGTCATGAGTGCTGCTACGTGGGTAACTTCTTTAATGCCAGTCGCCAGCAATGTCAGGCCTACGAGTTGCCCCCCGAGGATGAACAGACCCAGACCCAGCCCCCACCGGGCGAAATAGAGCAGCTAAAACTAACAGTATGCAGCGATGCGCCCACCAATTTTACCCAGCTTTGCCAAATCATCGGTGAGGGCGCTTCTGTGGCCGAACAGGGCGATTGTCGTCGTTATACCAGTTGTGAGGGCAACGAGACCATCTCCCAGCGTTGTCGCAATGGCGAGAGTTTTGATAGCCTTTTGGGCATCTGTCGACAGAATGATGGCACCTGTCTCATGGAGAATGGCGCACGGGTGGGTGTGTGTAATGGCAAGCATGGTCAGCTAGTTCGTGATGCGGACAAATGCCAGGGTTACTTTGTATGTGTGCATGGACAGAAGATCGAGGGCGAGTGCCAGTCGGGTGATTACTTCAACAAAGTGACAAGTGTCTGTGAGCAGGATGTGGATCAACAATGCATCCATAGTAATGCAGATGAATTGCCAAAGATTCAGGAATGATCTACATAAGCTTAAGTTTTTTTCTGGTGATGGGACTTATATACATAAATACTTGCTTAATAAAAATATTTCAAATTAAATACATAGGTCTTGCCTTTTCATAAGATGGCAAGTCTGTTGCTCGTGAAAGAATAAAAACTGGCAAAAAGTTGGATAGTGCAAGCTTTACCAATTCTTCGATTTCGGCCGAAATATACAAGAGCCGCTGCTTCAAATTGCTTAGCTTTAACACCTGGTTTCAGCAAGTTCCCAGGGCCATTAAAAAGATTCATTAAAAGATCTCATTAAAAAAATTGACATTGTAAGCACTTTCTTACTCAGAATCTGTATTCCGCTTACATTGTCTTCTAAAAATCATATTGACAGCAAAATAGAACTAACTCGAGAAAATTTTCGTGCAATGATTTATAAACTGGTACAATGGGCGTATTCAGCAGATAAATCCGATTTACGATTACTGATTTACGACATGATGATTCTCTGTTGAATGACACTGAGTGCTTAGTTTTAGTTATTCTCTGGCTTATTAGATTTGGTCAAAAATACATGGTCACAATTTTAGAGGGCTTTTAACGCTGTAAGCTCGGCAGTTCATTCTAAATTTTGGCGTTAACAGTTGGCCGTACAGTCGATAAACTGTCTCACCAATCATAATTACCAAATTTATCAGTCGCAATCGGCAATCACTGTACTCACCGCTTAAAATCGCCATTCATAAATCAGTAATCGAAAATCGGATTTATCTGCTGAATGAATTGAATCAATGAATTGAATTGTAATCGTCCTGTCGCTTTGGGACGGATGCAGATCGACTTGTGACATACCTTAAGATACAGGCACCGCATTCATTCAATATAATATAATCATTTGGTCGAGCTATTTTCGCATAACTTGACTAATAAAAACAGCCGCTTGAAAGATGTATATAGGGGAATGTGTGAAAGTCTGTAGAGACTGTGGTAGAGATCGGATGAACGATAGTCGAGTTATAAGGACAGAGGAGAGTGGCGGGCATTAATAGCAGCGGCCGAGACCGTCAAACGGTTGTGATAGAAATATCAGGCCAAATAAGAAAAAAGATTTACATTGTTTCTTATGGCTAGGCTTAATTATATGTGATAGAGTAGTGCCTAATTATACCCAGTAGTTTTTTTTGTGCTAGGTGCTGCCGAAAGCAAGCCGCCAGGTGATCGGACAAATATAGTTAACATTCCTGCGGTCACTTAAGGGTAACCATCGGCCTGGCCGATCAGGATAGGATCTCCAGAAGCTCTGCCATCCGCCAGACGGTTTTGGGACAGCCATCGGTCAGGCCCTTCTTCATTAGCTACCTGGCAGCTGGTTAAAGGTCACCATCGGACCGTCAGATCGGTTCAGCATTACCAGAGACTGTACTGGAAATGTCAGCCGTACGGCAGTTGATTTTGGGACAGCCGCGGCCAGCACATTTCTGTTAACCATCCGACAGTCAGCTTAAGGGTAACCAATGGCCTGCCCGATACGCAAAGCTGTACCATAGTTTGTACACTAAATGTCAGCCATCCGCCAGGCGATTTCAGGCAGCCATCGGCTTGAGTAATTTCTTTTACCGTCAGGCAGTCTGTTTGGGATCCGCACATATCCTCAAAGAGCCAAGACGAGCTATCCCCTTCTCAATTTCTTGGCTTGTGTGTTTCTCATTTTCGCCGTTTCTTTATAAGTCCCGAGGCGGGATCGAACCTATGACCTCTTGCTCAGCAGGCAGATACACTACCCGCTGCACCACACCAGGCCACAATAGGAACCTGAGCGGAAAAGTATAGTTAAACAGGATTTGTTCTATGTCTATGGTGCTGAGCGATGAGATGCCATTCCAGTCGTGTTCAGTGCAAGGCAGCAATGTTGTGAGTTCGAGTCCGCAGCAGGACTACAATAATTTGTATATTTCTTTGTCTTTTAGAAGTTTAATTAAAAGAATCAAAGCTACTTATGTTAGTTTTGTCTTGAACTGTAACTATAAAAATGTCCTATGGAATATGGAGTCAGAAAAGAAAGAAAGAGAAATCTTTCAGGAAGCGCAAATTAATCTTTAACATGCTTAAAACTACGATTTTTCCTTAATTTAATCTTTACGAGATAAACGGATAGGCTGGATAAATTTGATCATTTCATGATGGATTAAATAACAATTTTTTCTCTCGGCTCAAGACTGTCAGAGATTACCCGGTTTTCAATTCAGTTGCGGATTAATGTATTCCCATACGGATTGATTTTTTTATACCCTTACAAAGGGTATTATAAAATTGTCCGGATGTTTGTAAGTCATTGAAGGAAGCATCTCCAACCACATAAAGTATATATATATTCTTGATCAGCAAGACGAGCTGAGTTGATTTAGCCCTGTCCGTCCGTCTGTCCGTCTGTCTGTTTCTTTGCTATCTCCTGCGTCAGTTTAAAAGCTATCTTCACCAAACTTTGCACGAAGTCTTTTGGTACATATACGCTGCACATTTGTCGGAACCGGCCGGATCGGATGACTTTAGCATATAGCTGTCATAGGAACGATCGGTCGAAAACTAATTTTAGTGAGAAAAACTTTATTGTTTTCAATGAAAACGCCTCCAAACTTTGAGTTTCTTAGTTTACTAAGCTTTTCCATAAATCCACCAAATTTGGTCGAGATCGGACATCTATAAAGAATAGCAGTCATAGAAAAGTTGAGTCTGAAAAGTAGTCTTAGTTAGAAAAACTTAGAAAACTGGCATGTATTTGTTTTATATGCTCTCACACGATTCTACAAAGTTTGGTCAAAATCGGATGACTATAGCACATAGCTGCCATAGGAACGATCGGTCGAAAAAATAGTTCTTAAGAGAAAACCTCTTATGTTATTCCCGTTACTCGTAGAGTAAAGAGGGTATAGTAAAGTCGTGTAAATGTAAGTAACAGGCAGAAGAAAGCATCTCCTACCCCATAAAGTATATATATTCTTGATCAGCATTCTTGTCCGTCTGACCGTTTGTCCGTCTGTCTGTATAAACACCTAGATCTCGGAGACTAGAAGAGCTAGAGCCACCAAATTTTGTATGTGGACTCCTATTGTCCCTAAACTTAAAATATTCTAAAATTGTAATTTTGTGATTTTCTAAAAATGCCTGGAAAACAAAAGTCTTGTTTGTCGCGAACCGGATCGGAGAGCTGCTTAAACGTCAGAAGATGCGAGCGATCGACGTCGCATTCCAGGTGCTGCTGCTACTCCGGAACATTCGTAAGCGCGTCGCGATGAGCAAGGTGAGCAGCAGTCCTGGTTGAGATATGCGGAAATGCAGGAGCAGGCGAGCAATCGACGCCAGCTATTTGCCAGCGCGGAGCATTGAACAGAAGGAGTGGCAGGCTAGGTTTAAATTCAGGGAGTAACTGAGACCGCGTAGCAATCACAATCACTGCGGTATAAACAAGATGAGCAGCAGGCCAGCTTAAGATATGCAAAAACGTCGGAGGTGGCGAGCAATCGACGGCAGCAATTTGCTAAGCATCTGAAAGAACGGTGAAGGCAATTTTCCAGTGGACTCAGACTATTTTGAAGACACCTTGGTGGTACGGGTGGTAAAGATCGAACAATATAATGAGCTCAGATTATCATAAAGATTTAATAGATGGCAATTGAAAATTAAGCTTCGCATCTTTGTTTTGAGTTTAAAATGATAAATAAGTCGTTGCAACGTACGACAAGAGATTGCGTTTGGCTTTTGTTTTTCTAATTCTTGCGAGTCCGTACGACAAAGTTTTAGAAGCTTTTTTGTATTCAGTGACTTTACATTTGGCGCCAATATCTGTTGAAGTTGACCGGTTGAGTAAAAGCTTTAGCCAGTTGAGGAGTTAGTTTAAATGGCCAAATGTTGAAGTAATTTTAAAGCTATCGTTTCCTTAGTCTTTGCTTTAGCAAACCATTTAGTTTTGAGCCTATATAAAGAACTGGCATACGAAACACACACACCGCTCTAAGCAGCAACCAAGGCACACCTGATTTAGATATAACTTATCGAAATCAAGATATTTCCATTCACCCAAAATGGCCAAATGTGTAAGTAAGGTTATGGTCAAACTTTTTAATGAGAATATCAAATCACTAGTCCTACTGAAAGTTTAATATTCGTTGAACCTTAAGGCCAATTCAAATGGTCAACGAAAAGAAATGATAGATAGACATAATAGTGTATCTCAACTCTAATAAGTTTTCGACATTGTGCATATTCTTCATAGCACAACTCTGAGCAAAGATTTGTAGAAAACTTTTAAAATGGGGGCTTCCATTTTTATCCGACCAAAGTTTTTAGTTGAAATTCTTAAGCTTCAGCCCTCTTTACAAGCATTTCGACTTCTGTTGAAAGTTGAAATGTGAAGAGAAATAATATCCTTGATATCTGGCATCATTAAATGGTATCATCAAGGGCGTTTCATTGCTCATTGCAACCTCTACTGGCATTTGTTGTCAATTTGACGAAAAAATCACGCCAAGTTGTAACCTTGAATAGACCTGTCGCCTAACATCAGTGGTTTTAGATGGACACACGCACACCTATAAAGTAAACGAAGCAATTATCGCTGGTAATGACGAACATGTGACCAAAATAGATTCTCCAAGTGTAATAATAGTGCTTACCACTTACATTGATTGCTATTTTTACTAAATCCAATTTCATTTTAGCAGACTAATCGACCTCTTGAAGAGAATAAGAAATATGCCAAAGTCCTTTTCTCTATATAAAATACAACATAATTCATTATTCTACAAATTACTAACGTCATTGCAATTAAATATGGTCGATGACATCAACAATACGTCACAATATGATTTAAAATTTACAAGTCGTGTCCCATCTGACCACCCTATAGGTTTTATCCTACCCCCGCTTACGCTCTAATTCCGACTGAATGGCAGAGAGCGCAACATATGAAATTGAAAGTGGTTACTAGCACAACTTTGATTATCTATTCAGGAGTACCATTAGCCACGACATTTACCTGCGGGTCCTCGTTACTCCTGTCTGGCCCCGTTTACTAGTCGGTCATTCGTGCGCGAGTGCTCCGACGCATTGGTCGAAAAGTCTTGGTGGTGTCGTATCTGTCCACCATATGCAGAACCAAAATAAAATGTGTATGTTAATAACAAAAGGATGAACATGCGAGCGAGCAAATACTAACATTGATTAGCCCGAATACTACAAATCAATAAGTTAACATAAAGATACTACCCAAATAATGTGATATACTTAAGTGAATGCATTTGAATTGAGAATAATACCGATTTGAAATCAATAATCGATTATTATTGTACTTGGGAACTGACAGGTCCAAATCAATAAACCTTCAATTGTTGTGATTACCTCAATGGCATGGGACTTGGCACAACTGACACACAACCCACGTCAAAATACATTTAGAATACGGAACAGGTAGGTCCTAGTAAAGGCCAAGACAATTTCGTGTGTAGCTGGGACTTATCTTTCTGTAGAGGTGATTTTCTTGTAATGTAAAATCATTCAATTAGGTCTATTGCTATATAAACTTTTTTGAAGAACTCCTCGCCGAAGGTAGCAGATTTCTAAATAGGATAAAATCTCTATCAATGATATTATTTTACCCTGTAACAGAGTTGACACTGGTGTTTTGCCACCATGGGGATACACTTGATTTAAGAAATTCTTATAGCCTAAAGCTAAGTTCACACAGGCAAATAATTTGGACAAATTTGGGTACAAATTTGGCTAAACAAGGATAAATAGTCCACTTTTGGTCATATTTGAGCAAATTATTTGTAAGCGGAACCATAGCTTTAGTTTTAAGTCATACATCATCAGCCATCTTTACTATTTAGCAAAATGTTTATCGAAATTTGGGCTAATTATTTGCCTGTGTGAACTTAGCTTAACGCCTGTATACAGACTGTAAAAAATCGTTCACTCATTACAGAGAACACTTCTCGTTATTTAATTTCATGGGTTGCCCATTACGACTTATGTAAACTGTGGCTCAGCGGCTAGTGTGCGCGACCGATGTAAAAGAGGTCTTGGGTTCGATCCCGCCTAGGAACATCTAATGAAAAGTTTTTTCTTTGAATAAACTTTACACCCGGCCACACCTCTTTGCAGTTGGCGCCAGCTTTGTAGTAATTAGCCATGAAAAGATTCTCAAACTGCCGTCCGGACTCGGCGTTAAACTGTAGGTCCCTTTCTCTTGTGATTGAGAGAGGCTCGGCTTTGGCCCTTTGGGGGTGTGTCAATTAGACAAGCCTTGGGGCTGTGTCAACCTGACAAGCCATTTTACATTTACTTACTTCCATATGTACATTCGATTATCGAAACTTTGTTTTTGTTATATTTGGACACTTATGTTTATCATATGTTTGGATTAGCAGCCAATTTCGATTAGTAGTATGTTTTTGGCAACTGAAAAGGTTAGTCCCGTTTTTGTGTGCTCTTCGACTTTTGACTAAATTTTGAGCAAAAGCAACGTCGCATTAGTATCGATCAGGAGTTGTCGAATGCTGAATGTTCAAACGGGTCATAACTGGTGACATATGGTTGTATATGGTTATGGCATCGAAACCAAGGCCCAATCATCCGAATGGAAGTGGCTAGATGAGCCAAAACCGAAAAAGGCACGCAAACTCGATAAAATGCGAAGGTTTTGCTCACTGGTTTCTTTGATTACAATGGTGTGGTGGTGCATCATGAGTTCCTGCCAAGAGGTCGTACAGGTATACTACAATAAAGATATGCAACGTTTATTTGAAGCAATACGGCTCAACCGATCGGAATTGTGGAAAAACAAATCATGGATTCTGCATCACAATAACACGGAAACAATACCGTAATCATGCCTCAGACTTTGCTCCCTGCGACTCTTTCCTATTCCCAAAACTGAGGAAACCAATCAAAGGAAAGGGTTTTGCCACAATTGATGAGATCAGGTCAGCAGGTTGGAGAAATAGTTTCTCCATTTGTCTAGTGCCACTTCCGGATTTCTGACCAGATTTCCGTGCTCGTCCTTCAATAGTGTGACTCTGGGCTTAAAACCTTCGGTTAGTTGCCTAATCTTTTGGTAGAATTTTCGAGTCTCACTCCTTCCGAACAGTACTTCAACTTCCTCCCTCATGTGCTTTTCCTGCTCATTTTTTTCCTTCTGAAAAGGCGCTTCTCCTCTCTCCTTTTCTCCCGGTATCTCTCATTAACAGCCCGCGTTGCTCCCGACTGCAGAGTTCTCCTGTACGCAACGTCTTATTCTGCAGTAGCGTGGCGGCACTCATCATCGTACCATGTCTGTTTTCGGGAGTTTTCGGCAAATCCGAGAATCTCCTTGGCAGCCGTACTCATAGAGTGTGAAATATGCTTCCACTGTTCGCATACACCAGAACGGCCAGGTGGGGTTTCCCTGAGCAGCTGGGTGAGTTTTACTGAGTAGGCTTCGGATGTTCTTTGTGATTGCAGCTTCTTAAAGTTCAGCTTTAGGCGTGCGTTAGACTGTACGGCATGTGCCACACTGAGCCGTGTGCGTACTTTGGCTGCAACAAGGTAGTGATCCGAGTCAATATTGGCTTCTCGGAGCGCACGTATGTACGTCAGAACACTCGATGAGTGCCGTCCGTCTATCACAACGTGATCAATCTGGTTTCGTGTTGATCGACGATCAGGGGACTTCCAGATCGCCTTGTGGTCGTCGCGGTGTTCGAATCTGGTGCTACTAATGACCATGTTCCGGACCGAAGCGAAGCCTATTAGCCTTTCTCCATTTTCGGAGGTTTTTTCGTGCAGGCTAAATCGGCCGATAGTCGGGCGAAAAACTTCTTCTTTCCCGATTTGTGCGGCACGATCTTGATGTCGTGATCGGGACAGCGCTCATATAGGTCTGTCGGCGCTCATAGAAATCGTCTTTTTCCGAGTCGTTCTTGTCTTCTGTCGGGGCGTGGGCACAGATAAGACTAATATTAAAATATTTTGCCTTAAGCCTGAGTGCGGCAAGTCGCTTGTCAACTGGTGTCTTTTGTCTTTTGTTGACTGCAAAGCCGCAACCAAACTCGTGCTTCGAATCATGTCCACTGTAGTAGATCTCCCATGGGGCGTTGGTTTCGGATGTTATCACCTTACACCCCTGTCCAGTCCATCGCATTTCCTGAAGTGCGGTAACGACCGATAAATATTCCTCGAGGACATCCACCGCTCTCTATTCTGGTTAGGAACATTCCAGGTGCATATCCTCAAATTGTGGTCCTTAAAAGGCATTGTGTTAGTTTTCATTGGCGGATGTAATAGACGGGAAACGGGTGACAAGCCCGAGGTCCCGCGCCCTTTTTGTCCCAGGGTAGGATCGCCGCTCACTTTAGCCAGCAGCTTTGCGGATGCATCGCTCTGTTACCAGGGGTTTCCACATGGAGGTGTGAGTCGACTTGAGGCGCAGTAAGCTACATACGCCCCCATAACCTCAGGAGAGATCCTGTCTTCCGAAGAAGCCCTGTCTTCCGAAATAGCCCACGCCTCTTCTGCCCCCGAAATTTAAAAAAAAGGTTATATCTCCGTCACTTTTATAGATGGAATGTTCGAACCTTCTGGACATATTTACTAATTAGGGCTATTTATCGATCCGGATGAGCGATAGTCGAGTTATAATGAAAAATCAAACAATTATGGGCAGCACCGGTGGCAACGGTGATGGGCAGCACTTCACAGGTACAGAGAATATTATAGTCGTGCTTGACCTACTTTCTTACTTGTTGTACCTTCTTTTGTATGAATCGGGAAGGAAGCGGGATGAAATTACTTAATCACCGTAGTAAAAGATGGACATTGTATCGGTATGAAATTACCAAATTTAAGCTCGTTTAAGCCTTCTATCAGGTCCGCTTGTCTCATGCAAGTACCATCTCCCATAGGGTATTTTATTATCAACTCGTGCTGTTGAGCAACAAGTCTGTTAACTTAACCTTCAGCCCCCCAAGGGCTACTCCTAACTAAATACTGCACTAACAAATGTTCGGTCATTCTTCCCTTAAATGTCACATTCCTATTCTCCCTTCCCCACAGGAGAGCTATCATCATCAGCAAAGTTGAGTACACATACAATTTGACCAAGGTTCGAGTAGTATCTCTCTGCACACGAGTTCTTAAACTAACAAACAAAAAAGGAAAACCAATTCATAACAAATATCAAACTACGACAACTACTACTAAAACTACATGCATACTTCCTTCTAGTCGAATATCGTTAAAGTACACGTTTGTGTGCGGGCTTACGCGTCTGTTGGCTTGTAAATTAATATACAAATACAAATTAACGTTGTGGTCAGGGCCAGTTGAATAAACACCTTTGAATAATTAATAACAATATATTTTCCATGCAGTTAGTTGACTTACTACTTATTTATATGCATTTGTATTGTAAGTATTTGAGGCACGTTTAAGTGCCACTCTAAAGCCAGGTATGGCCTAGATTAAACTATTTTAAGTGGTACTTCAACTTTTGGATCTAAATGAAAGGGTTTTTAATTATCAGCTAATTCCTCAAATCGAAGTAATTTACTAAAGTGGACATTAATGAAGAACAGAAATCAGAGGAAAACCAAAAACCTTGAAAACACTTGAAGTATGATTGAAATTACTCCAAGAAATACCCACTTCTTTATCGCATTAATTATTAGAGGAGTTGAGCTTTGTTTTTGCGAAATACTTCAATTAAGACTGCTTTAGAATACAGTAAGCACATAACACATTTTAACTGAAAACTTAATTTCCTGTGCTTCTAAATGGAGGCAACTCAGAGAATTGTAAACTAATAGAACCTCGAATTGTGTTCGTTTCGCGAGAGGGGTTCCCCGGTTTAGACTATATATGTTCTGGAAGGTTAATTACTGCTTAATCTCCTAGATCTAATCGTTTAAGGCTTGATTTTAAGTATCAAACTATCCGCTTATGTAAAATTAGCCCTTACACAATATACATAGGTACACTAAGTAAAGTAAAGTAAAATCGGCTTGTCAAGATGACAACAGCCCCAAGGTGCCAAAGCCGAGCCTCTCTCAATCTCTTGGCTTGTGCGCTTCTAATTTTAGCAGAGAAGAGAAAGGGACCTACAGTTTAACGCCGAATCCGAACGGCAGCTTTTTTTGAGAGGCTTTTCATGGCTAATTACTGCAATGGTGGCGCCAACAGCAAGAGGTGTGGCCGGGTGTAAAGTTTTATTCAAAGAAAAAAACTTTTCATTAGATGTTCCGAGGCGGGATCGAACCCACGACCTCATGCTCAGCGGTCGCGCACACTAACCGCTGAGCCACTCCGGCCACGAGGTACACGAGGTAAGACTAAAGTAAGAGTTAAATCAAAACCCGCTACAAAAATCCTTCATATGTTTTTATACTCTGTACCAGAGGTACACAGAGTCTATTAAGTTTGTGCAAAAGTATGTAACAGCCAAAAGGAAGAATCTCCGACCCCATAAAATATATATATTCTTGATCAGCATCAACAGCCGAGTCGATATAGCCATGTCCGTCCGTCTGTCTGTCCGTATGAACGCAGATATGGTAAGAGATAGAGGTTTGACGTCTATGGTACAAAAAATTCTTATACTTGCAGGCAGATCAAGTTTACTTTCAATTTTGGCCAAGCCCCCTCCCGGCCCTGGAATTTGGAAAGAACGCCATATCTCCTACTGTTTTATAGATAGAAGGTTCGTTCCTTCTGGACATATTTAGTAATCAGAATTATTTATTGATCCGCCAAAGGAATGGTAAAGATCGGATGAACGATTGTCGAGGTTTAAGGAAAACAAACAATTATGGGCTATAAGAGGCGAGTTGGAAGGTTAGACTTTCAGTATAAAGTTGTAATGTAGTAGCTTTGGTTCATGTCCATACTAAGTAATAAGTAATGTAGCTTTGGCATATGTCCGTGCTAAGTGATAAGTAGAGAAGCTTTGGTTTGTGTCCGTGCTAAGTGATAAGTAAAGTAGCTTTTATTTATTTGAATAAATCTGTTCAGTGGGACATGGCAATATAACTACTACAGGGCAGCACCGGTCGCAACAGTGATGGGCAGCACATCACAGGTACAGAGTATACTATAGTCGGGCTTGACCGACTTTGTTTTTTGTTTTTTGTGCTATTGAAATTGTAACCTACAAACCCTCTCATGTATGTCCCACTTTTTAATCGTGGAAAGTTTAACCATCAATAAGTAGTTGGGGTATTATTATTGACCGTTCGATTGTCATCGTATTGACTTACAAATTTAAATAGTTTATTATGGGTACTGGGACAGGTGTTTGTTGTTTCCTTTTCCTTTTTCTTTTGTATTGTATCAAAGTAGGACATGTTGAAAAGTGGCAAAGACTAAAAATATGGTTTTATTTGTTCACCCACGCTTTTTCTAGAGTAAAGAAGCAGCTGTGACGCAATCGGTATAAGGTCATACGTACACACAAAAATGAGCAATCATGAGGAAAAGTCGGTCGACAAGTCAAGTATATTTCAAATACGCATTGACAGTGTGGACGATGAGAGCACTGCACCCATCACAGAGGCCAGTTCACGAGAGGATCTGATTGGTAGCACAGCCCAGGAGTGTGAACGAACTAGTGAGCAGACAGTGTTTCAGTTTCCAAGTGAGTTTTTGTTCGATTAGCCGTTAAGTTAAGATAAAGTGATATCGTTGCAGGATTCCTTTCAGTGCCCACGCTACGTAATTCACGCCAAAATTCTGTGCACACCACGCGCCGTGAGGTGGTCTCGAGTCCGGCCAAGAGTGAACGCATGATACGAAAGCATCAGAGCAAGACACGACCGCGCAGACTTAGTCAGGATAGTGGCATTGTAGCTGGTCGTTTGGTGGGATATGGCGTAAGTAAATCGGAATGGAAAACATGAAAACATGAAGAATTCTCAAATCTCTGAAATGGAATATTCTTATAAGGACTTAACTTTTACCCTTTACTTCACAGGAAAATGCCTTAAACGAATTGAATCTTCAGTATCGTCCCAAGGAGGCAGAGCTTAGTACCTCCTCCGATCAGATCTACAGATTTCTAGTCAGCCAAGGCCAAGAAACGAACGGTACAACGTTTATCCCCAAGCCCGGCACTCCTTACCTGCCAAACCCTAACACAACCATGGAGTCCAACTCTGTTGGCAGCAGCTCTGCCGCCTATACCGAAAAATGGCTAAACTCTTCAGTGATGCGTGCCAATAACGCTTCATGTTATCACAAACCCAACTTAATAACCGTACCATTGCCCACTCATCTGGAGTCCGATTCGGCTGAGCCCAGTCCCACACAGGCTTTTGGACCCAAAATAGATGGCAGTCATGAGGAGGATATTCCGGGTACCGCCATGCGTCGCAATCTGGGTCTGAACCTAAGCCCACATAGATCTAGTACCGAAGACAAGGTTAATCAATCATACGAAATTTTGGACTCTACGCACTCGAATGTTTTACCCGATCAATTTGGGTATAGACAACTCATGCCCACGGAACGTAAGGCCTCCGATACGGCAAGCAGCATCAGCGGTAGCTACTACAGCAGCCGCAAGGCTAGCAAAAGCAACAGTTTGGGAGGTGACTCCGATAATGAACGACGTAGAAGTAAACAGGATCGCGAGGGTCTCGATCCAGAATCGCTAATGTTTCGCGATGGACGACGAAAGGTGGATATGGTTCTAGCCTGGGAGGAAGAGGATTTGGGTGTAATGACCGAAGCAGAGGCCCGTCGTCGAGATTTGAGGCGTTGCTTTATGGAGAATCTGATCAAAGAGGGGCTGGAAGTGGAACTGGAAGACAAATCGCAGTCATTCAATGAGAAAACGTTTTTTCTCAAAGTGCATTTACCTTGGCGCCTGGAAACCCGATTGGCGGAGGTAATGAATCTGAAATTACCCATCAAACGTTTTATAACCATATCGGTAAAACCTTCTTGGGTAAGTGGAGTAGCAATACGAATGATTTGATTAGTAAAAAAACTGTATTGAATATTGCAGGATGAGGAGAATGTGGTTATGCGAAATGTACAGTACTGGAAGGAGGTGTGGCAACGATTAACGCGAAAGATACAGCTCGATCAGAGTCTGCTGGAGGGTGAAACTACATTTAAGGCGGCCACAGCTAATGGTAATCCAGAGGAACAGTAAGTTGAAAATATCACCTCCGCTCCGCTTGGAGATACGGCATATATAATACATACCTGTTGGAAATTTTACTGGTTCAGTGAACTTTTACTGGCTAAAATTTGGTCTGTAGGTTGGTTATATGTAGTGAGATAGTTTACTGGTTCATAGCCGGTTTCGAACCGGTGCAAAAGTGGTTTAGAGTCGTAGCTCAGAAATTGGTTCAGCTATGCATGAAATGAAAAATTGGTCTGTACACTGTTAGCATGAACTTAGCATGATGTTATTCCGGCTCCAAACCAGCGTTGCTTTATAACCTATACACAGATATGTTAGATTGAAGGGGTGAAATATTTAAAATAAAAGAAGGATCGCTTGCAAGAGCGGGACCAGAACAAAAGTCTATACATTTTTTGGTCCTTCGAGCCGGATCTACTTGAAGGACTGGTAGGTCCGTGCTGCGATACGCGTTTTCCGTGACTTAGGACAACGCAATTGGCGGTTTTTAAATAAAAACTGAAAATTAATATATCAGAGTGTACTTGGTGACCTAATTAAAGACAAATTTTAAACCCGGCACAAACCAAATTATATACTTATTCGCGAAAGTTGATATAAGCGCATACGCAATTTTCGGTTTATCGAAATCTGTAAGTCTGTGAAGTGAATAATCGACAGAATCATGACGCAAATCAAGTGTTTTGAGGAGACAAGATTAAAGATCAATATCAATGACCACGCCGTGAAGGACGACGGGCATTTAGAAACGCCCACACTTGCGCGTAGATGAATTGGAGCATCAATTGGAATTACTTGCACCAAACTAAGCCACCTTGCCCTTCTGGTGTTTGCGAACAGTGGAAGCATATTTCACACTCTATGAGTACGGCTGCCACGGAGATTCTCGGATACGCCTAGCAACCCCGAAAACAGTCGTGATACGATGATGACTGCCGCCGCGCTACTGCAGAGAAAGACGTTGTGTACAAGAGAACACTGCAGTCGGGAGCAACACGGGCTGTTAAGAAGCAATACTGGGAGTAATGGAGAGAAGAGAAGCGCCTTTTCAGAAAGAAGAAAAATCTGCAGGAAAGACACATGCGGGAGTAAGTCGAAGTGCTATTCGGAAAGAGTGTGGCACTAGGCAAATGGTTGACTTGGCTCAATCAACTCAGCTCGTCATACTGATCAAGAATATATATACTTTATGTGGTCGGAAATGCTTCTTTCCATGAGTTACAAACATCCGGACAATAAAAATATATCCTCATCAAGGGTATACAAAGGAGACCCTGCAGTTTGCGCCAATTACCACGGGATCAGACTCCTTCCCATTGCATATAAGGTTCTGTCATGCATTCTAGGCAGAGCTCACAAATAACAATTGACCGTTTTTCCATTTTGCGGTCTGCTTAGTAACATAAGCGAAAAAGCCATAAACGCTTGCTCTAGCTCTGAGCAGAACACTTCCTTTCTCGTTGTTTTTGTTTTCCGTTTACTGTTCTCAGTTGAGCTATTCTTGTAATAAAGTAAAATTAGCTTGTCAAGATGACACAGCCCCAAAGGGCGAAAGCCGAGCCTCTCTCAATTCTTGTAATCCTCATTCAATAACATCTTAAGCCCAGTTTACACGACCTGATCGCTCAGCTGAGTTTTTGAGACCTGAGTGTCAAAAAACTCAGCTGAGCAACTTAGTTCAGCATTTACACAAGTCTCAGAAGCTTAGTTGACTCAGTTACAAAATCAATGGTTCATTGAGCTTTCTGCTTTGCGGTCAGTTTAATTTGAGCCGGTTTTATTATACCTGAGCGATCAGATGAGTAGGCTCAGACTCCTATTTACACGGGCTGAAGGATATTCAGATACAAAACTCACCTGGCTTAATAAGAGTCAGCAGATAAGCAAAAAAATTAACGGCTCACCTCAAACTTTCTTTTTTTTCATTTATTTTTTTTTTTTTTTGCGTGCTTGCGTTTAAATTGCGCTATACAAGTCGCTTATCAGTTGGGTTAGGTTAGGTTAGGTTGAGGTCCATAGCCAGACAATAAATTGTCCCTTCACTTAGGCCAAGATAGGCCCATTGCGATACCATATATATTCCCTATTTAAACCAAGGGGTTCCTCCCGATAGAACCAAAAAATTTTAGTAGAGATGGAATCTCTATCTCAGATAGTTCCGAGAGGTTGGGTAGAAATGGGTGACCAAGTGTTTTGAGTCACCTTTTAATAAGTGCTAGGCAGTTGCATATAAGATGCAGTAATGTTTCCTCCTCATCCTCACACTTGCAGCTTCTACAGAAGTCATTGTGGGCGACTCCTAAGCGTGCTGCATGTCTACCGATAAGGCAGTGTCCCGTTAGGGCTCCGACCAGAAGTGAGATGTTTCCTCTACTTTGGCGTAAAAGACTACTGGTACATTTTAGGTCGAACGTGGGCCACGTGACCCTAGCTACAGCGCAAACAGGAAGGTTGTTCCATCGATCAGTAGCTAGGCGCAAGGTTTCATTTCTTGTGATTAGTTTATATGAGGCCAAGGCCATCCATATCGTGCTCTTCTCTGGGAGGAGCTGGATGGTAGTGCCCTCAATGTTGCGGTGACCAGGCACCCAGTGTGCGTTTTGGTATTATTGGTGTGAGAGTCAAGCGCCCTTAGAGCTGCTTGACTGTCTGAGTAAATGTATTCATTCCTTTCTTCGAACATGAAAGTGCTAAGGTAATTGGCGGCCTCCTGGATGGCCACAAGTTCTGCTTGGTACACGCAGACACCCGGACACTCAGACCTGTTATACGGCGCATAAGCGTGGACAAAAATAGCAGAGATGAGGCGGCAATCGGAGCCTCGGAGGATTTATGGACCTCTAAAAGTTGGCGGCGAATTCCGAATCCGAATGAATCACGAACTGTACGAGCTCTATGGGAACACAGCTTAAACGCATAAAACAATAGCGGCTGCGCTGGATAGGACACGCGTCCAGCAACAGAGCCAAACAAACTAGAACTGCAACTCCAAGGCAAAGATAAGGACACCAACCAACACGGTCAACATGTCGAGCAGCTCAAAGGGCAATTAATGGAGGTAGATCGCACTCAGCAGGAGTTCACCATGGAGACGAAGCCCGAAAAAAGAAGAAGCGCCTCAAGCAAAAGCAGCTGCGGAGATGACCACATTGATAGAGAACGCGACCTCACCTGAAGAAACATCATTATAAAGACGTGCTTGGCAGAGACGTCTTGATAATGCTAATATGGACTATGCCAAGCACGTAATGTCCTTTTAATCTGGAGTTGCTTGCTGATATGGAGTCGTTGGGTAAGGTAGAAGATTATCAATTGAACTCCCAATTGGAAGGTTATCGCGACTACGATATCCTGACTGACGACGACAAGGAAGCGGATACAAACATGCTGGAGGGTATGGTCCAGAACGCCTGGACTGCGTGCTTAATCAACGAGCAAGCCAGCGAGAAGAAGATGGATATTCAACGTTTCAGACCCATGGGGGCCCTTAGGGCCAGATATTTGCGAAATGCTTCTCTTATTTTTCAGAAGAAGAATTCTATCTACAGGATCGAGGATCAGGATGTACGTGACACCATACGTTTAGAGGACCATCAGACCAACATAGATAAGATAGATTTAAGGGATGAAGTATTTCAAATAAACGAAGGATTGCTCGCAAGAGCAAAACCAGTTCAAATCAGAATTTACAACCATGCTCAATTTTATACACCGTTTTTGAATATAGAATCTATCGATCTATCTATCTTGATGAATCAGTCAGTTGGTCTCAGTTTGAACTATCATTAAGTAAAATTAAGCATTAAAAAGTTCGCCAAATTAATTACCAATTTAAATAAAATCTCTTTTCAGGTTTGTTGTCAAGGATCGTGCCACGGCTTATACCAGTGCTCAACGCTCCCTGATGGTCATGCAGGTGCTCATACGTACCCCCTATGATGATAGCGATCGCAGTGGCATACGACGACTATTAAACGACGGCACATATCTGGGTTGTTTTCCCCTGCATGAGGGACGCTATGATCGTCCACATTCCAGTGGCATTTCGCTAGATCGACGCGTACTTTACCAGACCTGGGCGCATCCTTCGCAATGGTACAAAAAACAACCACTTTGTCTGGTCCGCAAATATTTTGGGGATAAAATTGCCTTGTATTTCTGTTGGCTGGGTTTCTACACTGAGATGCTGGTGTATCCCTCTGTGGTGGGTTTTCTGTGCTTTATCTATGGACTGGCCACACTAGAGGGGGAGGATAACACACCCAGCAAGGAGATATGCAATGAGTTTGGTACCGGTAACATTACATTGTGTCCACTCTGTGATAAAGCCTGCAGCTACCAAAGTCTATCCGAATCGTGTCTCTTCTCGCGTCTAACATATCTATTTGACAATCCTTCAACGGTGTTTTTTGCCATTTTTATGTCCTTTTGGGGTAAGAATTTCCAAAAAAAAATTGTCCAGTCGCATGAAACATAATATTTCCTTTATTTAGCTACCACTTTTCTGGAGTTATGGAAACGCAAGCAATCCGTGCTAGTATGGGAATGGGACTTACACAATGTGGATATGGATGAAGAGAATCGTCCAGAATTTGAGACCAATGCCACCACATTTCGTATGAATCCTGTTACCAGAGAAAAGGAACCCTATATGTCTACCTGGAATCGGGCCATACGATTTGCAATCACCGGCAGTGCTGTACTTTTCATGGTGAGTAAACCATAGTCTGCCCTAACTATCAGGGATCTTTACATTAACTTTTTCCAGATCTCCGTGGTGCTGTCTGCAGTGTTGGGTACTATACTGTATCGCATTACCCTGGTTTCGGTGATCTATGGAGGCGGTGGTTTCTTTGTTAAGGAGCATGCCAAACTTTTTACCACAATCACCGCGGCTCTTATCAATTTGGTGGTCATCATGATACTAACAAGAGTAAGTAAAAATATTTTGAATGCTTCTTTTGTTCGAAAGGTAATCCGATTACTTTCCACAGATCTATCATAAAATGGCCATTAGACTAACTAATCTGGAGAATCCGCGTACACACACCGAATACGAGGACTCATATACGTTCAAGATCTTCTTTTTCGAATTTATGAATTTCTACTCTTCGCTCATCTATATAGCCTTCTTTAAGGGACGCTTCTTCGACTATCCAGGGGACGATCAGGCACGTCGCAGTGAGTTCTTTCGCCTCAAGAATGATATATGCGATCCGGCAGGCTGTTTATCGGAGTTGTGCATACAATTGGCCATCATAATGGTGGGAAAACAATGCTGGAATAACTTTATGGAATATTTGTTTCCGAAATTTTGGAACTGGTGGCGACAGCGGAAACATAAACAGGTATGTAACAAAGGTTAGGTCCAGAGGTTTGCTTGCACAGTCAGGCCCATTCGGAAATGAAATGAGACAGAAATACTCTACATAGGACAAAAAACGGTATGATTAGAGATAGAAACACTTCAAAACTGGAAGAATCATATCTGAAAGGGGCGGAAGTGCAGGAATGAGGAATGGGAACACTTATAAGAGATGCGGTTAGACTTTTAAGAGAGAGAACAGTTCAACGATGAATAGAAATACTCTTAAAAAGCGGGCAACACTCTTATAAGGAATGTTAACACTTTCTAGAGATGTGAGATCACTTTTAAGAGGCTGAGAGCACTGATATAAGGGATTAGAACACTTTAGAGGATCAGAAGTCTCATACGATGGATGGGAACACTTCAACGAAAGACTTTAAAGAGACTGAGAACAGTCTTGGAGATTATGGAACTCTCTTATGAGGCTGGAAATGCTAATATAAGGGACTGGTACACTCTCTAGAGGATAAAAACCCTCCTTAGAGATGCGGATAGAATTTTAAGAGGCTGAGAACAGTCCAATGAGGAATAAGAACACTCGTAAATGACGGGGAACACTCTTCAAAGGGATGTGAACACGCTTTAGAGGCCGGAAGCACTGATATAAGGGGTTAAAACACTCTTAAGAGTATGAGAAGACTCTTACATGGGATGGGAACACTCCTAAGGGATGGCAAAAGACTCATAAGAGTCTGGAAACAGTCTTATGAGGGATGGGAATACTTTTTAAATGCTGGGAACACTTATACCAGGGATATGAACACTTCTTAGAAGTGTGGGAACACTCTTAAGATCCTGGGAGAGCTGATATATGGAATTGCAACACCCTTTAGAGGATGGTAACCCTCATATGAGGGATGGGAACACTCCTACGAGATGCGGAAAGACTTTGAAGAGGCTGAGAAGAGTCGTATGAAGAATAGAAACACTCTTTAAAAGCGGGGAGCACTCTTTAAAAGTGGGGAACACTCTTATGAGGAGTGTGAACACTTTCTAGAGAAGTGAGAACACTCTTAAGATGCTTGGAGCGCTAATATAAGGGATTAAAGCAGTCTTTAGAGGATGAGAATCCCCATATGAGAGATCGGAGCACTCCTAAGGGATGCGGAAAGACTTTTAAGAGACTGGGAACAGTCTTTTAAGGGATGGGAATACTATTTAAATGCTGGGAACACTTCTATGAGGGATGTGAACACTGCTGAGAGATGTGGGAAAACACTTAAGAGGCTGGGAATGCTAATGTAAGGGATCTTTAGAGGATGGGAACCCTCACTTGAAGAATGGGAACACTCCTAAGAGATGTGAGCACGCTCTTAAGAGTACGTTTTACTCACCTTAGACGGATAGAAAGGCTGCTAAGAGGAATAGGTACATCTTGAGACGATCTTAGGCACTTCCAAGAGGGATTTGAAAATGCCAAGATTGGTGGAAACAGTAGTAAAATGGATAGGACCAGTCTAAACATGTGTGGGATCATTCTTAATAGAAGAAAGATCACTTCCATCAGAAGATGAAACCCAACCAGGAGTACTAGGAAAGCTCTAAAAGTACAACCGAAGTAGGAATACTCTGGAAAGTCGGGGAACATTCCATAAAGAACTTGGAATGTTTCTAAAACAAATATTTGTATTTCCGATAGATTTATTACTCCTATAGTCAATGGTGGGTGGGAACACTCCTAGCAAATGACCCCTGATTAAGGTAGAATCACTTCTAGCCTAGGCTGTAACTGGTAAAAGGTAAAAGAACTCCTGGGCGATGCCAGAACACTTCTTGCAGACATAATGAAAATGTACGTATATATAATATCCACCTGATTTTTTGCTCTGGAACGCAAGGGCTTGTACTGAACCGCTGGGCCTGATCTCAGTTAAATTTTTAAAAAACACATGAGCTTTACCTCATCTCTTACAATCACAGGCCACCAAAGATGAATCGCATTTGCATATGGCTTGGGAACAGGACTATCATATGCAGGATCCGGGACG
Organism: Lordiphosa collinella; assembly: GCA_018904265.1. Lineage (NCBI taxonomy): Eukaryota > Metazoa > Arthropoda > Insecta > Diptera > Drosophilidae > Lordiphosa > Lordiphosa collinella. The sequence goes on from JAEIFV010000014.1 coordinate 1,085,429, forward strand.
ATTAGCTCTTTTTGATGAGTACCTGGAGATGAGTGAGTATATTATCCTTATAAAATCAAAATTCCACTAATTCTTTTTTCTGGCTTTAGTACTTCAATATGGTTTTGTCACTCTATTTGTGGCGGCCTTTCCGTTGGCTCCACTCTTTGCCTTACTCAATAATGTAGCTGAAATTCGCCTGGATGCCTACAAAATGGTCACCCAAGCCAGACGTCCTTTGGCCGAACGAGTTGAGGATATTGGTGCCTGGTATGGCATCTTGAGGATCATTACCTATACGGCTGTTGTGTCCAATGCATTTGTGATTGCCTATACCAGTGATTTTATACCTCGAATGGTCTATAAATTTGTCTACTCCGAGACGCATACACTGGCCGGCTATATAGAGCATTCGTTGTCCATATTCAATACCTCGGATTATAAGGAAGAGTGGGGTGCTTCGGTTAGTGAAAAAGATCCGGATACCTGTCAATATAGGGGTTATAGGTAGGGCGTCAATGGATTATTGATTTTTACTAGTTTAATCTTACTTGTATATTTTCTTTGCAGAAATGGACCCAAGGACTATGAGCCCTATGGCTTGAGTCCCCACTATTGGCATGTATTTGCCGCACGCTTGGCCTTCGTGGTGGTCTTTGAGGTAAGCAAAGTTCTGTAATAATAATATTTCAAACTCATTTTCCTCTACCTAGCATGTGGTCTTTGTCATCACCGGCATCATGCAATTCATCATACCCGATGTCCCCTCCGAGGTAAAGACCCAAATGCAGCGGGAACAATTGCTGGCCAAGGAGGCCAAGTATCAGCATGGCATTAAGCGCGCTCAGGGTGACAATCAGGATATCATGAGCCTATTTCGCGATGCTAGCAATCGCAGTACCTCATTAGCGGGTAGCCAGACAGCAGCACGCGGTAGTTGGGCTCGGCGTTTTAGCCGTCTAAGTGATGGACTCGATGCCCATGTAGAGGTAGCAGCACGTCCCCGACGCTCGATGGAGTCAACTGTGTGGGAGGTTTCCTGACACGAGGAGGAGGCTGAAAGCCAACTTCAGGATCAAACTAAGCGTTGAGTGTCTTAACTCAGTCACATTCATCTTAAGAAAGTACGATATGGTTTCCTCAACCTTCACCGATTTATTTATAAATATGTTTTGCCTCATTGCATTTTCTTCTTTGTAAATAAATTCCTTTGAATGTCGTGTTCAATTTGTTAGTGATAATCCGAAGACTCAATGTTATTTCAATGTTATTTCAACAAGGAGCCGAGGTGAAGGCGGCAGTTTTACCTGGGAATACTTCTAGAAAATCACCAGAGAGCAATTTACCTTCGATTTAAAGCATAGAAGTTATGTGGACAGTTTTTCACCTTACTTAATCTATTAAGAGACTGCCTAGCCCATCACCCATCTATCCATAGCATGTCTAGGAATAACATTCGGTTTTATATCTTCTATGTTTCCCCCAAGTCTATCTGTTGTTTTCCAAGCAATAATCTTGCGACTCCCTAAATGACTGGCGCCCGAAATCAACTTCTAGTGGAAGTTGTCCCATTCCAAACAAAGTGTTTCTATCTGTAACTATCTTGGATTATTCTTAAACCTCTTCACACTTAAATTACTTGTTGCCTTTTTGTAGTGTTTCTGTCTCGGATCAAGGTGTTCTTAAGTGTACTGAAACCTTAGTGTTCCTAAAAACTCCTGAATTAGAAGTGGCCCAATTCCCGCATGCCCTTGATTGACTACTTGTTGATATTATCCCCCGTTTCTAGGAGTATACAAAGTGTTTCTGCTTCTGCTAGAAGTGTTTCCAGCCCTGTTGGGAAGAAGGTTCCGTCTAAAGCTCAAACTATTTTTAAATTTAATGATTCAGTTCTCAACTTAAGATTTTGGTTTGAGCCTGAGCCCTTATTAGATTATTGTGAACAAGGGTGTTCCCAATTCCATTACCTCAAAAATTTTGTAGTTTTGAGTTTATTCTCCAGCTGGGTCCTAAATTGTAATGCGTGTTTTTGATAGGAAGTCCAAAGAGAAGAGATCCGGTTCAGGCTTAGGTTCGGTAGTTCATAAATTTAAATGGTTCCGTTTAAGGTCGGGTTTGAGAGGCTATAAACCCAAGTCAGTTCTGCGAGACTCGGGGCTTGGGTGTCTATACACTTTTATAATGTGTTCTTACTTCTGAACTCTCTAATAACCCACGGTTAGGAGATCTTTTACCTTTTATCAGTTACAGTCTAGGTTAGAAGTGTTTTTACCTCAGTCAGGTTTCTTATCACTTCTGGTAGGAGTGTTCCTGCCATTGATTATAAGGTTTATTAAGCTCTCGAAAGCATTTATACTTGTTTAAGAAATATCACCAGTTCCTTCTTCTGTTCTTCAGCTTATTGTGAGTTGGCTTCAAAAAAGTCACATGAGAACTCTGGTCGGTTACTTTTCATATTATCAGAACGTTTTTTTAGCTTCTCAGATTGATTATCTATTGCTCTAAGTGAGCAACTTGAGGTTATGTTAGATTGTGATGGCTGAGAGCGACAAGTCGCCCTCCCACTTAGGGTATATGGGACCATTCCGATTCAATATAATTTCCCGGTTAACCCTTTTTTTGTACTACTGAGGCTGGTCCTCGTTACTGAACCATTGTGTGGAGAGATTGAATTTAAGTAGGGCTTGGATCTCTTTCCCGGATGTCTGCGAAAGGTTGAGTAGGAGAGGCTAACGCAGTGTCTTAAGTCTCAGGGAGGGGCAATGGCAGAGAAGATGTATTGTTTCTTCCTCCTCTCCGAACCTGCAACTTCTGCAGAAATCATGGTAAGTGACGCCTAGGCCTGCATCCTGCCGGTAAGACAGTGACCCGTCATGTGCCCTATCAGAAGCGATCTGTGTTCCCTTCTGTGAGTGTTGGTAGGCTTTAGGTTGAATATTGGCCTCGTGGACAGGAGGAAAGGTTTTTCCACAGATTCACAGAGAGACTAAGTGTTTCAGCTTTAGTGTGAAGCTTGATTATTGCTTGTTTGTTGATCTGAGCAATTTAGACAAGTGAAAATACAGCTTTTCGGAGTGTTCCCCAACTTTTCCAGGGAATTCCTACTTCACTTGTACTTTCAGAGCTTTTCTAGCACTTCTTGTTGTGTTTTTTCTTCTGATGGAAGTAATCTTTCCTCCATTAAAATTGATCTCACATAGGTTAAGATTGGTCCCATCCATTTAAGTACTGTTTCCACCGCTCTTAGGATTTTTTTAGTCCTTCTTGGATGTGTTTATTCCTTTTACAATGTTACTACCCCTTTCAGAAGACTTACTATCCGCATCTCTTGTAAGAGGTTCCTTTTCTCTTAATTGTTCCAATCCCTTATATAAGCATTCCCAGCCACTTAATAGTCGTTTCGCGTCTATTTAAAGTGTTCCCATCGTTCGTATGAGGCTTCCCATCCTGTAAAGAGGGTTCCAATCCCGTATATCAGTGTTCCCAGCCTCTTAAGGGTGTTCCCACATCTCTAAGCAGTGTTCACACGCCACATAGGAGTGTTCCCAGCAAATAAAAGGAGTTTGCGTTCCTTATTGAACTGTTCCCAGCCTCTAAAAAGTCTTTCCCCATCTTTAAGCAGTGTTCGCATCTCTCGTATGAGGATTCCCATCCCTTATCTCTCAGCATTTCAGCCTCTTTAGAGTGTTCCCATATCTCTAAGCCGAGTTCACATCCCTCAGAGGAGTGTTTTCAGTCTTTTAAGAGTGTTCCCACTCCTCATAGGATTGTTCTCAGCCTCTTCAAAGCATATTCGTATCTCTAAGAAGTGTTCCCATCTCTCTTATGAGGGTTCCCATCCCTTATATCAACATTCACAGCCTCTTAAGAGTGTTCCCACATCTCTAAGCAGTGCTCACATCCCTCATTGGAGTATTTCAAAGATGTTCTCATTTCAAAGGTGTTCTCATTTCACATGGGACAGTTTCCAGCCTGTTAGGTCTTCAGTGTTTCTATCCTTCGTACAAGGCTTCACTTCGTCGAAATCGTGTTCCTTTATATCAATGCTCTCATCCTCTTAAGAGGCTTCCACAATTCTAATCAGTGTTTTTATATCTTATAAGAGTGTTCCCAGCAATAAAACGGTGTTCCCATTCCTAAAAAGACTGTTCCCAGTCTCTTAAAAGTATTTCTGAATCTCTTTGGAGTGTTCTTATCGCTCGTTTAAGGGTTTCTATCCGCTAATGTGTTTCAACCCCTTATATCAGTGCTCCCAGACTCTTAAGAGCGTTCCCACCTCTCTAAGCAGTGTTCACATAACTCATAGGAGTCTTCCCAGCATATAAAAAGTGTTCCCATTCCTTATAGGGCTGTTCACAGCCTGTTAAAAGTCTTTCGGCATCTCTTAGGAGTGTAACCATTCGTCAAAGGAGTCTTCCCATTACCTACAACTGCATTCCCGCCTCTTTTAGTTTTGGAGTGTTCCCATCTCTAGTCATAGCAGTTTTTGGCCTATCTAGATTATTTCTGCCTCATTTTGAAATATTCCAGCCCTGCAATTATTTTCAAAGTATAATTCAACCTTTACCCAGAATGTTTCTTCTACTTTTCCTACCACTTTTCAAGAGTTTTTTCTCTTTTGTACAAATTGAAGTCTGTTTCGAGCTTCGAAGAATCTGGATTTCAAATCTTGATTTATTTGGCTTGGTTTTAGATTATTTTTAACAGTTTTGTAGGCAAAGCAAGGGTAACAGGCTCAACCCAATTTAGCAGAATTCAACAACACCAACCCCACTCCCACTCCCTGCCAAGTTTCCACAACAACCACATGTTGTTTATTTAACACAGCAATCCCTGCGGCATACCGAAAATTTTCCATGTTCTATTTTTATTTTTTACTAAAATAATTAAATCATGAATAAGAAACTTTCACCCGAAGATGCCTTCTATGAAAATTTAACGCTGGGTCTGATCAAGACACTGAGTGAGTAGGGGACGCATGTGCCTGACCAAGTCTTTTCACTAATCTCTAAATGTGTGTGTAGCCAACGTACCACGTGTCTGCAATGTGACGTTAGAGCGACGTCAGCCCCTGAATACCTGCCAGGTGGTAAACTGGGAGCAAAGACATTGCGTCTATCTGCCAGAGGATATGAAGAAATTTTATTTGTCGACCGATGGATTCGTATTGAACTGGAGCTATCAGTATGCGCGTAAGTAGCCCATCTTGATTTGGGGCAACGTCAGTTCTATTCCTCTATTCCAGCCAACGATATACGCCGCGTGGGACACATACATTTCCCGCACTTGCTGCAGGTGACATTGTTGCGCGAGAATATTGAGAATACGCATACAAGCACAGCTTTACCTCTGGCCAGCACCAGCACAGGGGATGTGTTAGGTGTGGCCTCGGTCTCCAGTAGTTCCAGTGGCACAAGCAGTGTGGGTGTGGCACCGGGTAAAGATAAATGGGGAAATGCCACACCTATTATTACGGCCAAGTCCAAAATTTTTGAAATCAACAATGTCAATGAAATGGCCAAGGTAAGCAGTTGGAAAATGATTTGGTTGGAGTTAACCCGCAGCTGTTTCCCCCCCTCCCACACAGGTCTGCATGTTGTATGAATCCACCAGCTCGAATAATCCCAAATTCTATTTACTGGAACTAAACACTTTAAGCTGGCAATTTCTGGCCGAAACTTTCAGTGAATATCTACGCATGTCCATTGCCCACTTGGGTTTACCCTATTGGGAGTTGTGCTTCTCCAGCTTTGGTTTGCCCTCATGGACGGAGCAATTGTTTCTGCTGCTGGCACCACATCTGCTGGAGGAGCATGAGGTACGACGCGGACGTATTATTAATCCAGCCTGTGAACATCCGTACAACATAATCGATCCCAACATATTCCGTGGCAAGCCCAAGAGTGTGGCCAAGGTTGCGACTGCGTCGGCGGCGGCCAGCGGTGTAAAATCTCAGAACAAGTAGAAAAATGAACAAGTTTTATTATTAAAAGACAAGAACATGAAAACATAAAGTAACTTTGAAATCAGGAGGGGGGAAGTCGGCCTAATAGAAGTCCGCACTCTTATCCTCCAGTTCAGCCAGCAATTTGTCTCTAATCTGGGGTCTGGGATCCTCGCTTATCTCTGTGGGCACTGCCCCCACCTGACCCAGCATAAATTCGAGCTCATCCGCCGTCAACTTCTCGCCACGCAACTCTAGGGGACCAATGAACTGTTTGCGCAACGCACCCTCATGGTAAACAAATATGGTGGGCAGATTCTTCTCGGGGAAATTGGGTATGCAGGTGGTGGCTATGGAGCGCAGGAATTTGGTTTGAGGAAAGCGCACCGCCAGCTGTTGCATATGGTGATGAATGAGGGCGCAGAGGGGCACACCGTTGGCATATAAATGCAGCACCACCCAGATACCCTCACCCGCTTTGGTCACCTCGTTGACATACTCCTGCCCGGATATCTCTCGTACACTACCAAATCTGGCCTTATCGGCTGTGGCACGCATCTCGGCTATTCTACGCTGGCGATATTGCTCCAACACTTCCTCATCCTCGGAATCCTCCAGCTCATCCAGTTCATCCAGCGACATGTCGTCAATTTTTTTATCCCGCTGTCCCTCCTGGGCGGGCAAATCGGTACGCCTTTGGATGGCATCATCCATGAGAGACTGTATTTGATCCTCGGTGATTTCGGCCTCCTTTGCCTTGGGTCCAATGATGCCCTTGGCACGGAGCACATCATTCCACTCGGTATCTTCGTTGGGATCCTGGAAGCGCCAGCAAGCATAATTTAATTGTTGAAAAGAGAGGGGAGGGGCAGTCGGTCAAGCGTGTTGACCAAATATGGACTATAATGAGACTGACTGACTGGAACTGCAGCCAACATCACCGCAAGGGGCGGGGTGAAAAGCTTTTAGTCGTAACTCACCTGCATGTTTCCTTAGTTCTTGTTAATAAAACCAATAATTTAGTTCAAAAGTAATTCAAGAATCCGCTTAAATGCAACTTTTTCGTTCTAAACTATAAATAAATGTTTAAATTATTTCAAATGTGACTCATGGCCAGGGATGGAACAGCCAAAGCTATCGATAGATCAGCTGTTGTGCTATCGCACTGCTGCCACATATTATGTGTGATTACACTGCAAAAAATTCGGTGTGTGAACATGAAGCAAGAAGCAATTATAGTAAATGTTTAATATTTCTTAAACTATATGCCCGGTGAATTATAATGAATTTATTTATTTATTTATTCGCCAAATGAACATAGTTCCTAACTGGCTAATTTTAACCTAAATTATTATATAAAAAAAAAAAAAAAAATTTAATGCCTCATGGTAGAATAATATTCTGCTAGCAGTGTCTTAATTAACGAATTGTTAGCATTGAGGTCAAAGCGCATGCTAACGGAAAAGGAGCTAAAATTATCAAGGGCTGTAGATATGGGCTCACGAATGGAATAATTGGTTCGGCAAATTTGATGGGAAAAGGATTGAAAGGATCTAAGATTCCTATTTGGTACACTAAAGCTGATCTTGCCTAACAAAAAAGGACTATCAATAGCACCTAAAACAAGGTCGTTCAGAAACATTAGTGACACATTTGTTCTCCGATCTTCTAGTTTTGAGAGTTGCAACAGGGAACACCTACTAGTATACGGTGACAAAGGGTCAGAGAAGTTGAGCGGGAGAAGAGCAAATTTGAAAATTTTTTTTGTACCCTTTCGAACTTCTTTGTGTTTGAAATTCAATTAAAAAGAACCATGGTCAACTGCCGAATAATTTCTGCACGTAAATTCATCATAAATCGCGTTTCATCGAGAAAAAAAATCAGAATTTTTGGTGAGCTTTACATCTAAGTAAACATTTACCGCAATTATTTACTACGTTAATGCTAGCATTATTATGGCTTTTTAAAATCACTCTTCTTAAGAGGCGCCTATTTACAAAAACAACGATATTTCTACAGTGAGATCCACTCATTACAAAATTCAAAGGTTCTAGGCTTTAGCTAAACAAGAAGAAATAAAATTTCTGTAACCCCTGGCCCCTGCGAGCTACACCCCGGTCAAGTATCGTTACAAGCTTTCCATGCAAATGCTAAACATTCCACCAAGCTCAGCAACAAGTGAGCGAGCTATATCGTCTTATCATCATCAAAACAGTTCCAAGCATATTACATCATCCCGTGCATAAAACAAATCCAAATCCAATCATACTCCACACTCTCCATACAGAACATATAGAAGGCTGTGCAAATAAACTCAATGACAAAAATTCCTTTTTGGTCAAATCTGTACGAGAAATATTTAGAATAAATTCGACTCTCGACTTGTTCAGTCGCTCCCTCCGATTTTATTTTTATTTTGATTTATTTTATTTTATTTATAGTTATTATAGTTCAGTCGCTCCCTCCGATTTATACGGCTGATATGTAGTGGCTGTGTGATTCTTGAGCCTCTCCAGTGTTCATAAGAGGAGGCAAATTCTTGTAGGAATTGGCGAATGATTTGCACGACTGATTTGTCATGACAGAGCGACTAGAATAGGCCGTGGGTGAACCGTTTGCTTCATTCATACGGACAGACGGACGGACAGGGCTATATCGAGTCAGCTGTTGATACTGATCAAGAAAATGTATACTTTATAGGGTCGGGAATGCTTCCTTCTGGCTGTTACATACCGCACAGATCTCAGAGATGGTAGAGAGATAAGAAGTTCGTCGTGTAGAACAACCAACGAAGCTCCCGCACAACCCCACATCCGGTATTGGGACAAAAACTTCTTATACTTGCAGGCAGATCAAGTTTATTTTCAATTTTTGCCACGCCTCCTCCCAGTTTCGTAGCAACAAAAAATCATTGACTCGTGGCTCAGCAGGTTAAAGGCAACAAAACTTCGTTATATAAAGAGTTCGTAATATCTAATAGTTTGAATATTGAACGAAATTGCAGTGTTCAGGAAGTTAATTCGCTATAAAGAAAACTTCATTCTACAGAACTTCGTAAGGCTGTTTTTTCACTTGTCTGATATCTCATAAAAGTTTCTCAAAAGAGATATCAGAAAAGTGTAAAAGTCAATCTGAGAAACACAAGAATTTATGAAGAGCATGGAAAACTGAATGGAAAGTAGGCTATTCTATAATTTTGAGTTCTCAAATAAGTTTTTGACAGCCAAGTCATCGTAAACAGAAGCGAGGAAGACCAGACCCAGGGAGGACAAGAAGCGAGATGTTGCGGCAATTCCAGGCCACCATGTGGGACCCAGAACTTGAGCGCTGCCCAGCCAACATTACGGCACGTTTTTTTGGCGAAGCAGTCAAGAAGCCAACCATTTCCTTGCCAAAATCGACATACCCGGGTCATCAGAGGCAGCGTATTCCATCGGATTTGGCCTCTAGCATGACTAAAGCCAATGCCACGCCCTTGACTTCACCGAATCGCTTTAAGTCGACATACCCGGCTCCCCAGAAGGCGCCCATAAAGTCACCTGTGGGCTCTTGTCTTTCGACAGACGAGTCTATGCCCTTTGCTTTTAACAATCGCTCAAAATCGAATCAGAAGCTTATGCAGGCACCAAGAATTTGCCTCCTCTTAATTATGAACCAGAAACTGGAAGAGGAGCCACAACAGTTGGCACTGCCCCCAATGCGGCCGAAACTCATTCATAATCCCCTAAGTCGTCGGCAATCGGTGGATAAAAAATAAAATAAAATAAAATAAATTTAAAAAATCAAAATAAAATATAAAATCGGAGGGAGCGACTAAACAAGTCGAGAGTCGAATTTAGTCTAAATATTTCTCGTACAGATTTGATCAAAAAGGAATTTTTATCATTGAGTTTATTTGCACAGCCTTCTATATGTTCTATATGGAGAGTGTGGAGTATGATTGGATTTGGATTTGTTTTATGCACGGGATGATGTAATATGCTTGAAGGCCCGATTTCTCAATATGCGGTTAGTCAACTTGACAGGCAGCTTAACCGAATTTGCGTATCTCATGCTGTGTGTGGCGCAACCGGAGGAACAGACTTAACCGCTGCTTGAGCACTTGTTAAAGTTAACCGCGAGTTCATTGCCGATGGAATAATCGATATATTTTATCGCTATACAAACAGCTGGCTCCAACATTTGATTTGTTTATTTAACTATTTGCTGCCACAAACTGTTTATGAATTAACGAATTTTTCGACTCCATGCAATAAAAATGAAATTTGAAGAGGTATAGCAACAAATAAACAATGCAAGAGAGTACAGAGAGTACTGATCTGGATGATGCCACATTTGTTGAATGATTCAGATTGACAAAATCTACATGTAAAATAATTTTTGCTAGGCTCAGAGTTTAAGTTAAGGCCTTGACTTCAGCCGAAGTGGACCAAATTTTCAGGTTAATATCGTTCAATCACGCTTAACAGCATTCTTTATATAAGGTTACTGACTTATTTTCTATTGAACATGGTTTTAATCTATATTTATTAAAATATACAGGTATGGCCTGCGCCGACTCGACAAATGCTGCTACACTCATGATGTGCCAAAAAATTTTCTTCGAATGATAGGAGGAAACAGTAGAAGTGGATAAAATATTGGACGGGCTTTAAATTAATATACATATGTAATATATATGTGCATATAAATAGCAGTATCATTTAAAATATAAAAAAACCAGGACTTAATAGTTATTGAAAACTCCGCTCTTTTCTGGCTTTTTTCATTAAATTTTTCAGCTATTTTTTAGCTTTTTTTCATCATCCATCCCGTCAAATCCAGCTTTTTTTTAAATGAAAAGTTGGTAACACTGGTGCGTGTGCTAATGCAAAAGTGTTGCAATTTCTGAATTTGTTTTGTTATGATTAGTTAATTAGTTAATGAAGTAAATCAAATTTGAATGGAAGGATCAGATGAGTGCCAGCACAGTGTCTATGAATTGGTTAACCAACTGGCAGCATTTCTATGCGGCAAGCCGCAGCCCCCGAATTTAGCAGCAGCTGCTGCTGCCATAACCAAAAGACGCATCCAAATCTATGAGGCGCTGCTCAGAAATGGAGGTGTTGGTGTTGACGCCACGATGCCGACACCGGAGCAGCGCCTGGACCTAGAAGAAACACCCGAGTGGCAGGAATTCCAAAAGCTTATTGAGCAAGAGCAGGATACCAAGCTGGGCGAACATCTGGTGGCACTCAAGCAGAGTCTGCAGCAGCAGCTTGAGCCAATACTAAAGCCGCCTCTGCCACAAGAGTCAGAAGAGGAGGAGGAGGAGGATGAGTTAGGCTGGGAGCCCACTTATCAGCTGCTTAAGCCGGATTTTCTGAAATTAGAGGAGCCGCCCCGCATGGAGCTAAAGCCAAAGAAGAAGTCCAAGTTTTTAAAGGGCGTCGAACAGATGCGTTCCGCTTTAAGACCTTTGAACTTTGAAAGGCAGTTGCCCTTTGTCCTGAACGACTGGGAGACCCTGCGGGAACAGATCAACTCCAATGGCAGCTGCAACTATACGGACTTTCACTGCGAAGCCTTGCAAGAGGCAATGACACGCATACAAGAGTCTAAGGAACAGGTCAGCTTTGAAACTCCACACCTGCCCCTATTGGAGGAGGATCGTTTTACCTCTGAATCCTCGTCAAGCGACAGCTCCGAAGAGGAGATACTCCCCACTGGCCCTCGAACTGAGAAGCTGTTTGTGTCCGATTGCCAAGTGACCAACGAAGTCAAGCTGCATCATCAGCCCGATCTGCAATTGTATTATATAGAAACGCCCGTTCTCATCGAGCACTTGAAGCTAGCCACCGCGGGTGTGCAGTCGGAGACATTTGTCTGCAAGGATGGGCAGCTGCAGCTGCGGCCTAATACCACACTAAGCCGTGTCTTACCCGAGGTGCTGGAAGAGTTTGTGGAACCTTTTCTAAACTCTGGCAACTGTTTTAGGCGCTTAAGTCAACGCACCAAATGGGATCAAAACGGGGGCCTGGAACGTCCACTAAATCGGGTGAGTTTGAGGTTTACTCCCCAATTAAAGAGCTGACTAATAAGTTTACTCAATTGCAGTGCATGCGCCACACCATCATTGATATGCTGGCCACAAATCGACAGATTTTGTTCTCTCAAAACGCTAAACAGTTGCCCCATCTCCTACAGACTTCAAGTGCGTCCATTCAATTATTGCCGCAATTGGAAAACATGTTTGCCAGCGAACCTAGATGTAAGTGAGGGCCTAAGGATTTTTTCTGCCTGCCAACAATAACAATCCATCTCAAAATTCCAGTTAGTCTTTCTACTGGAACCTCGGGCGTCTTCCTGCTTAGCTTTCTTTGGTCCGTCATTGATAGGTGCAGCAACAGCATGTTTCTGCAATTATTAATTTATCTGCTGAAATGCCTGTGCCAGACCTACTACTGTCAGTTGCAGAACTGGCTATATCTGGGTAAACTGGATGCGATGGTCAGTGAGCTCTTCATTAGGCGCACAGCAGAACACATGGATGAGTGCACTAAGGAGTTTTTCGACAAAGGCTATCATATATGTAACGAGGCAATTCCTGGATTTTTGGTTGGGTGTGAGCAGGCCATACTTCAATGTGGCAAATATAATCGAGTGCTAAAGGCCTACAAACAGCAGGTAATCAAATTTTTTTCAATGAACCTGCCGAATTTTACCTGTTTTTTTTTTTAAGTCGTGGAAAGAAAACGCGTAAAGATTTTTAAACCCTTGCAAAGGGTATTATAAAATTGTCCGGATGTTTGTAACGCATTGAAGGAAGCATCTCCGACCACATTTAGTATATATATTCTTGATCAGCACGACGAGCTAAGTTGATTTAGCCCTGTCCGTCCGTCTGTCTGTCCACGCACAAAATTTACAACAACCTTCACATAACGGGTGACAACTAAAAGTCTGCACAAACTTTGAGAGAGAGCGCCCTTAGCTGAGCTTTCGGGACGACATTTCTTTCTCTTTGTTCTCCTGTCAACACGTTTTCATGCCCCCCCTGACAAGAATTTGGATAAGCAGTCGCTATCATGCCGTCCGAGCAAGAACGCCTTCGTAATCGCGTTGTAAAATTCTACGAAATGCACGCTGGCAAAGGTAAAGTGTTTACAGTAAACCAATTTACCCAAGAGGACAAGTCCAAACGCACTATTTATAGTATTTTGCAATGAAAAATAATAAAAAGAGAAGTTGGAAGTGGTCGGAAAGCAAACATTATTACCGGCCACGCTGTCAGAATGCTATCCCAACTTTTTAACAACAAAGAAAACATAAGTCAACGAGATGCAACCAGAAAATTTAATTGCAGCCAACAACACATCAGTAAAGTTCTGAAAAATATACCAATAGCACCAAGTTACACACCTGAACAAATACAAACTGTCAAATCTCAATGTCGGTGGATGTGCAACCAATATTGTGGCAAACTCTTTGTTTTAGACGATGAAAGTTACTTTGGTCTCAGTCGCAGCCATGGACTTTTTTAAACCTACGATGTATCGTCAACACCTGCTGATGTGAAATATAAGTTCAAGCAAAAGTTTGAGCCTAAAGTTATGTCTTACATTGCGATCTCTGAGAGGGGCATATCGAAGCCGTGTTTAAAGCCTAGTGGCATTACAGCCAACAAGGAAGTGTACATAATCGAGTGTTTAAAGAAGGTTTTGATTCCTTTTTTAAGGGAAAATCATTCCGACAATAATTATGTTTTCAGTCCTGACAAAGCTTCTTCTCATTACGCTAAAATGACGGCGGGTTTCCTAAGCAGCAAAGACATCCCTTTTCTACCAAAGGAACGGAACGCAACGTTGAGAATTGTGGCTATGGCGGCATTTTAAAGTTTGTGCAGATATTTAGTTGTTACCCGTTAAACCCAGACCGAATGTAGACTTGAATTGCGCGTCAAATGACACCTCAATAGACCTGTATCTTGTACAGGGAGGTACAACAAAAATATATGGTTTTTCAGATAGGAAGTCGGAGTGGATGGGAAGCTCGTTCCCTCTACTGGATATTTCTAGCTTCCAGTGATTTGTCTCCGGGAATAAGGATTTGAAATTGTAATTCTATTTCTGAGTTTGTAAACAGGAGTCACTTCTATTTAACCCAGCATTTATTCTTCCCTTCAGTAGGATGATATAGTTTAGACCTGCTAGCTCTGCTGCACCATTACGCTTTAACCAATTACTAAAATATTAAAATCATTTATAGTGTTTTAGGCATTTACTAATCTACTTTTATTCCAGCATCCCGTTTTCGATGTGGACTATCCTCAACTGGTGGTCTGCGTAACGGAAGATGAAGTGCACGAAATGCGCTGCAATGTGGAGCTAAGCTACAAGTCAATATCTAAACGCTTTGAGCCTTGCAGCTGGCAGGCCGTCTATCAGAAGCCAGATTATGGTAATCTTATGGTAGAGCGTACTCAAGCTCATCTTAAGGCCTGGCAGGAACATCAACAGAAGCTGCTCTTAAAATCAAATGCCCAGAAGCAGTTGCGCTATGAAGAACTAAATGCCCAGCAGAACGAGCAGCAACAGATACGTTTAGAGCAACGACGTCTGGAGGTGGTTAACGAATTGGTCTTTCAAAAAGAATGCGTGCAACTGGAGGAACGACGTTTGGAAAAGGAGAAGCAGGCCTTGCTAGAGAAAGTAGAAAAAGAGCGATGTCTGGAGGTGGTTAACGAATTGGTCTTTCAACAAGAATGCGTGCAACTGGAAGAACAACGTTTGGAAAAGGAGAAGCAGGCCTTGCTGGAGAAAGTGGAAGAGGATCAATGTCTGGAGGTGGTTAACGAATTGGCCTTAGCAGAGAAAATACAAGAGGAGTTAAGCAGTCCGGATCAAAGCACTTGTAGCAGTCGCAGTTATAAATCCTGCCTGGAAGAGCCACCAGTGGAACCGGAGGTGCAAACCTGTAAACCTCTGCCAGTTGCCTCAGAGGTGACCCTACAGCGCAGTCACTCGGATGTGCTCAACTCGAATGATGCTTCCGCCTCAGTTCAAACACAGGCCTTACAAAATCGTTTGCATGTCATGTCCTCGGAACAGTTTCAAGAATGCCAAACTGAAGTTCTACTACCGCCCCCCGACCTGAATATGAATCTCAATACTCTACCCGCCACAGAGAATCTCAGTGATTTGGAACGGAATCGGCAGCGCGTCATGTATACTGATCCTTTTCTGATTTTCAATGACCTCGAGGATGCTGACACGCTACGGCAGAAATGCCAACTCAATGCCGACACAGAGCTGGCACAGAATCGAAGACGCGTCATGGAAAGTGAATTTGATATTATATTAGGACCTCCCGTAGATTCTTCCACCACTAAGCCCAAGAGGAATCCACAACGGGAACGCGACTTTGATATTATTACCGGTGAAGTTTATGAGGAGCAGAACAAACTGCAGGTATTGGCCCCGCCCTTGTCGCCCATGTCCATCACCTCGGATGTGGAAGCGGAAGTGAAGAATGAAGATCTGGCCAACAACAACAACCAGCAAGCAACACCTAGCATTCCCTTGGCTAATGTAAAGTTAGCCCAAGTCGATAGTTTTAAGCCCATTTATGAATGGCCCACCTTTAGGGACTCCAAAAATCCGATTAAACTTGCCCCTTTGTCGTCATCATCATCTTCATCGTACTCCAGCAAACCCTTTATGATACGCCGTTGCCTGCAAATGTCTATAATGCTGCCTCTAAATGCCCACTTTGCATTGCTGCGCAATGAGGTCATGCGCATCTTTCAGGATTTACGCATCTATGAACACTTCCGACAGCTGCGCAATTATTTCTTTTTGCTGGATGGGCAGTTTGGCAGCCTACTCACCAATGGCCTGTTGGAACACATTAAAACAGGCATGGAACCACGCAGTCTGTGCCAAAGGGGCACACTGGATACTTTGCTCAGCAATGCCATTGATGCATGTGCCACGGGTGAGTAATCCAAGTCTAACTAAATCTTCTTCCTTTGCAACAAAGTTTCCTTTTTAGATGACGCAGTTCTGTCCCAGAATCTCACGCTTAACTACTCAAACATCCCAGAGACCCTTGATCTCATGTCGCTGGATGCCTTATCCATGATAACTCTAAACTGCACCGTGGATTGGCCATTGAATTTGGTCATTAGTGCCGAAACAGTGGCCAAATATGGACAAATCTTTAGTCATTTGCTCAAGTTGCGTCACATATGCTTTGTGTTGGAGCAATCCTATGTGCAGCTCCAAGAGTTGGGAAAGCTACACGGCGCTCACATACGCCAGGCCCCCCATTATCGTCATGTGCAAATGATGCGTCACAAATTGTCGCATTTTGTAACCACATTGCAAACATATCTGGTGGCCAATGCCTTGGAGGCCACCTGGAAGACATTTAAAGAAGAACTAGTTACGGTCGACTCCATCGAGGGAATGTACAAGCAGCATGTGGCTTATCTAAAAAATGTTGCATTCATGGCTTTACTAAATCGACGTAGCGCCAAGGTTAAGGAGACTATTGATGGCATATTGGCGATTGTGCTGCGGTTTTGCAAGTAAGTTAAACGATTTCACTTTTCAAAAGCTTGGAAAATAATATGATTTTCCCCACAGAACACTGCAGTCCCAGTCGTTTGTGCTGAATGCCGAGCAACAGTTTGTCCATCCACGCTACAAGCGATTGTTATTCGAAGAGGCCGAATTTGAGAAATTCATGCGTTATCTTATCTATTTGGGTAACAAAGTGGCTGCTTCGGGATATCAAGAGGAAATTGGCGACCTGATACGTATTATTAATTTTAATAACTACTACAAAGTATCTGAGGGCACAACGGCCTGAATAAATATTTGATTGATGGCAATGTTAAGCGAAGATGAAGTGATTCAAGAGACTGATGGGCATCTTTCGTTAAAACGTCGCTAGAAATTGCCTATATTTCGAATCAGTGGCCAAATAACAGTGGCTGCCAAATAAATACAAGATTAAAATAAAATTAGATCAAGAGAGGAGGAGTGCTGGTTTTTGTAGAACCTAAGAGCGTCATAAGGAGGCTACCAGACAGGTTAAATTCACGCCCCTTAAATTTTGGCATCTATGTATGGATGTATTTTGATACGAACAAATAGTTAGCTGCCAAAGGAACTGAAGTAGATTAATACCTAAAGTGCATTTATGGCAACAAGCTCAAAGACGACCCACCAGTTTGAGTCCCCATTACCACCCGAGTACCATTAAATGGAGACTCTTAAATAAAGAGCTACAGATTAGAGCTGCAGATTTTAAAGTAAGCCCAAGCATTCAGGCAATAAGTTTTAAACTGCACTTATGTAAGCTGATCTCTCAACTGATACTGGCCTACTCTCTTCCATTAAACCCATTTCTCTGGACGAAGTGCGTTTACAGAGCCGGCAGCTAAGGCCCACAATCCGCCACATCCGTTTTTGTTATTGTACCTGCTTCTGCGCCGTATAGCAGGACTGGGATGATAAGCGACTTGTATAGCGCAATTTTCGTTTTCCGAGAGAGGGCTCTGCTCTTGAACCCCTTATTAAGCCCGTAGTAACATCGGTTTGCAAGAGTGATTCTTATTCGGATTTCCAGAGTGGTGTTGTCGCTGGTTATCGTCGTTCCGAGGTAGACAAAGTCCTCAACAACCTTGAAGTTATATTCTCCCATTGCAACAGATTGTCCAAGCGTAGACTCACTGCGCGTTGATACATAGTAGGTACTTCGTCTTATCCTCATTTACCGCTAAGCCCATAAGTTTTGACTGCTTCTCTATCTCTGAGAACGCCTGTCTTACCACAGATTTGCTATTGCCGATGATATCAATATCATCGGCATAAGCAAGTTGCATGTTATCTCTGATAAAGATGGTGCCCGTTCTGTTAGCATTTGGGCACTGGTGCAGTATATATTCCATCAGCAGATTAAAGAAGTCACACGATAAGGTGTTACCCTGCCTAAAACTTCTTTTGGTATCGAAAGGCTCGGAGAGGTTCTTTCTTATTTTACATCGGTAGGTGTAGGACTCAGTTCGCGAAATAGTACGCTAATTAGAGCCAGCTGAGGTGACCAACACAAAACTTTAAGTCGAAAATCTAATTTTGGGTGATTTTTATTCCATTTGGATACACTGCAAATTGGAAATATCTAAATATCTCTAGCGAAATCGCTCGTTTAGGAAATAGAAAAGCTTGAGAAACCCATTTTTGATAACAATGCTTTTCCATGTGGCATATTTTTGGACCCAATTCCAAACCCAAAAAAATCTTGTATTACTCTTTAAACAAATATTTATATTCAAATTTAGTCGGTTGCTGATCAATCACTGCTTAATAATGAATGCAGATTTAATAATAGCTTATCTGAAAGCGCCGACGAAGTTGATGCATATGTGATGTTGCAAGCAAATAAATTTGATGATAAAAACACATCAGTTTGTTCAACAAATAAGCTGCTGGACTTCATAAACATTTTTCTTGCACAGAAACTTTGTCGAAACCAGGAAAACATTCTAAAGTGGTGGTCAGAGTCCTCCACAAAGTTCATATAATTGTATGCGATTCCAAAAGTTGTGCTTTCTGTTCCAGCCACTCAGGTTAGCGTGAAACGCCTATTCTGTGGCGTGAAACCAACCACATTGACTGCAATTATGTTACTGCGATAATCACTAACGATGGTTGGACACTATCGATAGTGACGATAGTGCCATCGATAGTTTTCCACCTCTACCTGGGGGATCACGCTGTGGGGTACGGCATTCTCTACAACTCTTAAGAAATTGGAGTTCTCGATAAGTCGAGTCCTCCAGCGCATCACTGATGCTCCCTTCTATGTGAGGCATGCTACTATATACCGCGATCTGGACATTTTGTCATTTTATGCCCAGAAAAATATGCATACCAGCTTACATCATGACCATCTGGGCGTTCCTCGAGTCGACTCCTCAACTTGTCTTGGCGTCCCACTCCAATTTTCTTGGTTTGCTTCTTTGTGATGTTGCTCAATTGCTCAGTCACTTTATTTTTTGGATCAGTTGCTAACATTTCTGGATTTCTTCTATGGTTTTTTCCATCACATACATAAGTCTTTTATACAGCCTCTTTAAAAGTTCCAAATTTTTCTAGTTTATTTTTACTTTCTTTCGGTTTTCCTAAGCATTCGATAATGCTTTCAACCTACCTTCAAAAACATTTTCTTCTATAGTTTACGCCTTTTTAAACGAATTTCCCAAAGAAAACTCCTCAATTTCGAAGTACATACACACATTTATTTCAATTAATTACCATGCAAAATGCTCTGTTTTTGTTTGCTTCATTTACAATTGGGTTGTTTTCTTCTTTTGTTCTGTTTTTCTCACATTTTCAATTAACATTTTTCGCTTTCGCATTTTGATGAAAAGTGTGCAACAATTTTTAATTTTTTTAGAGCTGGCTCCAACTTAAATTTTAAATTACGCTCTCGCAATTACTTACAAGCTACTCATAAATGTACGTGTTCAGGGTAAGTTAAGAGATATTTTTTAAATATATATTTATATAACTTTTGTTTGTTGTTGTTGTTGCTGCTGTTGCTGCCTCGCCATGAGAAATGGACAAAGTTCTTGAGAGATTGGCGGCATTGAATAAAATAGAAGGAGAGGCGGCTGAGGATCAAGACCAAGAGACGTATACATTTACGCTTAAATATTACAGTTAAATGGGGATGGGGCGGGGAGACAAGCGGCTGAACTCAATTAGAATTTGCCTGAAATGCTTGCAAGCCAACTAAACATTAGTATTTTTTTTTATTTTGCTGGTTTAATAATATTAGGTAAAGAGCATTTGGGGTTTTGTTTTTATATTCTCTTCTGTTTGGGGAGTGGGAGGATTGATTGGTTGAGAGGTGTTTTTGCTTGTTTGCTTATGGGGGGCGATCGTTTAGCTTGTCGCCGGAAACTTGTTGCATGGCTGAATGATTGACGTTTTACGCGCTGGTACCGTTTCGGGCGTGGGAATGGCATCACCGGTGGACACCTTATTGGCAAAGACCTGCTTAACGCCACCACCCTTCTGCTTGGCCATCTGATAGTCGCCCGAATCGAAGAATTTTTGCTGAAAGAAAGGAAAATAAGGGTTTTTGGATTATTTGTATGATAATGTAGAATATAAATTTATAGCCTAAAAACTATTTCTCGTTTCTTTGCACGCATAATGCCATAGGATTTTTAAAAACTTCGATGAAAACTGAAGGTATCATGAACCAATAAGTTTTCAGTAAGGAAAAGGAATATTGTGAAGCATAATGCAAATAAAAATGGTAAAAGATGTTTTTTGTCTTGTTACTAAAACTTATTTTTTGATGTTAAAAGTATTTTGAAAGTTCTTTGTGGTGAAACTAGAGATGAAATACGCCAGCCAAAGGGGATTATAAAGTTTGAAGCCGGGATCGATACGAAAAAAGATGTTGAAATCTTCCGAACGGGTCGAATTTGGTATAGGACTAAGAAGTTTTTGATCTGTTCAGAGATCTTTTTTAAAATCAAAGTTTATATATTTTCATATACATACAGACCTTGTGGGCCAGACCACAGCTTGTCGAATTCGATCGCTTAAACTCAGTAAAATTACTTGTACTAATTCACTTGCCTTGACGCTGAAGAATACTGAAGTAAATATTTAGTAAGGACACTTTTAAATGCCTAATTATTCAGCAGAATGCATGTTTAAATTGTGTACATTCTTAGAGCCATTCATTTATAATTTTATAAACTATTTAATACTAATAAGTTTTTAATTCATGGTGCAATTACAATCTTCCGGTTTTGTCAAAGAACCGAGTATCCGATAAGAAACCGCGAATAAATAAATGCCAGCCGCTTTGTCAGTATAGGAGAGTAGGGCCGGCTTTTGCAACCCTGAAGAAATCATCAATCCAGCTCCAGAAACACCAAGATAAATACAGCTGGAATGCATTTGCAATGCAAACACTGAACGCTGGTATTGGATGGAGAACAGCTACCGAAACAGCTTATAGTTTGCTCAAACCAAGATATGAAGTGGAGCTAGATTGGACATACTTTGCAAAAAAAATGACAGCTGTGTCGCATAAAAGATGAGGAATGAAACCCGATGGATTGGATTAGCTGGTCTGTCGAGACTATCGAGAGAAAAGTTATAAATATTGGAAATACTTGGGGTCAGTCCAAGCTACAAAGTTCAATTAACTTCGTTGGAGAGGAGGAGCGGTTAATGGGAGTTAGTGAAATAGTTTCTCGGCCATAGAATGATAATCAACCTCTTTACCCAGAGCGAATTGTTTATCCTATATAAAGTTCTGCAATTTATTTCTGTACATTTTTCGGATTTGAATTCATTTCTTTATAAATTGTGTCCCCAATTCCAGTAGGAATGTCAGATTTGTGTTTTATGATTCTTCGACCTACTTAGAGAATCTACCAGCTGTGTTTATGATATTTCAAAATTTCGCAACTTCAAAGTATAAATCAAATAGTTTCTCAAACAGATTTAAGTACATTTCAAAACTTTAAACTTAAGAAAGGTCTTAAAGGGTTAAGATTCGGTGGAATGAAGGGCGAACCTTGAACAAAAACAGTTTTTGACATCATTTTGGATTTACTGCAACTTATAAAGTCCGAAAATATGACTCCGATCAGATTTAATGGTAAGTCGCGACGATATACTCAAGGAAAGGGCTTAAAGAGTTGAAATTGGGTGAAAGAAAGGAACGTTTAAGGGCCGCCTTAACTCCGCAAGTTTAGAAAAAACAGGAATAACCCTCAAACAAATTTCGGTTCCATTACGACCCGAAATGAATTTTTAGGGTAAAGGTTCTATTTTGGCTATCAATTTATTTCGTTTTTTTTTCGGTATGCACATTGTATATTGGAGAAATTGAATTATTGACTGGCATTTAACAGTTAAAATAGTATAATTATAATTTCTGTTCCATGCATTATCAAGCAACAAGTATTTCTGATACAGATTTGAATTTGGGTTGAGGCAATCCTTAATATAAATCAGAGGTCTTTTCAAACGAAATGATTCGTCGCCAACAACCAAAGCGACCACCACATACAAATTAGATTTTGCTTCAGCTTTGCCCCAAGCATAGCAGAGAGAAAAAAAGAGAGAAAGTTAATTTTATAATTTGGATTACTGCGCTTAAAACAGATGACAGCGTAAGTTAAGGGCAGCCCTGCCCGACTTCGACATACCCTTATGTTAACTAACACAGCATTGACAATAATGTGAACACTTAAGCATATTGTTATCTAATAGCGGGTGCGGCACAGAAAAGTATGCACCGCGTTTTATAACCTTATAACTCGTCCATTTATTATCCGATCTTAATGAAAACTTCAGTGATAATAGATATTACCCATATACACTATACTGCAAAGTATGGGCTTACTGATATGTTCAAAACTGTTTCTTCTTGCAGACAATACTAATCTACGTATAAAATTTGGTTGCTCTAGCTCTTCTAGTCTCTGAAATCAAGGTTTTCATACAGACGGACGGACGGACATGGCTAAATCGACTCGACGCTGTTGATGCTGATCAAGAATATGTATTTTTTATTGGGTCGGAGATGCTTCCTTCTGCCTGTTACATATTTTGCACAAACCTAATGTACTCCATCTAGTGTTTAGAATTTGAACTATTCATAATTTCCCTCTAGTACGGCTGGGGTCAGTTACTGTGTTTGCGTCAACCCAGCGTTGCTCTTTGTACGGTGATGCTTCGTGACGACAACGATTGTGGCTTTTGTCGGGGAGTAAGGGTGGGTCGACGACAGTCACAAAATCGTCGACGGAACGTTGATACAGTGTTGGTCGGCAGTACTAGAGGGTTGACTTTAAAAACGTCAAATGTCATTCGGAAGGCGACTTATATTTAGTAAAGACTTTGACATTTACGAAATGGGTCGCTATTTGCTTGAAGAAAGTTGAGAAATATTAAAAACATATTTCCAAAGTGGTGAGTCCTCGACTCAAACTGTGCGAAATTTGAAAAAAAAAAAAGAAAAAATGTTCCGAAAACTCAATTTGTGGATCAATTCGTGAAGTGAGTACGTGAAACTGGCATGTTGGTGGATAAACCAATCCGTGTACGTACGCGTCCGGTGCGCTCGACCGAAAACATTGCTGCGGTTGCTGAAAATGTGCGTGAGCAACCATCGACATTTCGCGCACTTCTTTAATGCGAATTTTGCATAAAGACCTTGCCATAAAGCCAAACAAAGTTCAATTGGTGCAGCAGATAAAGCCAATTGACCATCCGAATCGTCTACAGTTCGCAAATCGGGCGGAAGATCGTTTGGCCGAACATGGTGAATTTTACCGATACATATGGTTATGTTAATAAACAAAATTGTCGGATCTGGGGCACAGAAAATCCGCGTATCGTCGTCGAGAAGTCAATGCACCCACCATGTGTCACTGTTTGGTGCAGATTTTGGTTTCGAGGCATCATTGGTCCATTTTTCTTTGAAAATGAAGAAGGAGCCACCATGACCGTGAATGCTAAATGCCACACAGCGCACGCTACAATTGATCTTCTGAGCCCTATCTTCGAAAATCGAATAATCAGCAAATATGGAGATGTGAATTGGCCGCCAAGAAGCTGTGATCTGACACCGTTAGACTATTATCTTTGGGGAGCGGTCAAGGACAAATGTTATGCAAACAATCCTGAAACAATTGATGAGTTGAAGAACGAGATTCGAATTGCTATTGCTGACATACGTGCCAAAACAATTGAAAATGTTCTCAAAAATTTGGTGAATCGAATGGGCTACTTCCAAGTCAGCCGTTGTGGTGATTTGACCGAAATTGTTTTTCATAAACAAATGACATGAACCAACCTTTCCAATAAATGTTCAACCTTTAAAAAAATATAGAGCCAGTTTTTTTATAGCAAAATTAAATTCCAATTTTAAATAGGGGTCCATGCCTGTAGAAAGGCGGAAAAAAAACTTAATGAAAGGCAGCAAAAACTAAAACAATCATCAAAATTTTTACAAAAATCCAACTTTGCAGTAACCTTGTCTTATATGATTGGATTTTAAACAACCGTCATTTTCTGTTAAGATAATTTTATTGTCTTTAATTTTTGTCCCAGCTTATCAATTTCCAACTTTTGTTTGAAAACCAGAACAGGGTCCATACATCTTCATGACCTGCATGAAATTTCCAACTTATGTTCATGTCGATAAGGAAAGAGTCATAGGCTGAGTCTCAAGTCTGCGAACTGGTTTGAAAGTGGCTCAAACTCGTACTAAAAGTGACTCAGAGTCATATATTTAAAGTTTTAAAGCTTCTAACTTGAAATTTGGGGTGGAGTTAAGCAAATTCCCGGTTTAAACTAAACGGTCAAAAGTTTTCGGATAGTATTTAAGCAATGAACTTGAATGTAAAGGTTGGAAATAAATAATTGGATTTAAGTTTTGAAAGAGGTTTAACATTATTTAAAAAGTGGAAACCGACTAGGTAGACTCAAGGTAGATTTGTTTCTCCCAGAAACAAGAATAAGATAAGTCTGACAAATCCACAAATTATGTTCAGGAAAGGAAGAAGCTATCGATATCTATCACAGGGAATTACATACAAATTATTTTGGTTTCAGTGAGGTTTATCTCCCTATTCTCAATATCTCTTAACTTTGCCGGTCACAACCAATCACTTGCGGAAAGGGGCTTAAAAAACGAGAGCAAGATCAGAAACCTGAGAGTCAATCACAATAAAAGTGACAACTCAAGTAAATTAAAAAAAAATATCAAGTGTCGGGTTAACTGCTTCCCAGATGTATTTGACATATCGAATATCTTACCCCCTTCTGCAGCCGTTTCTGTAGAAAAGCCGAATGGCCTCCAGGCACCCGCATGCCACTGGGATATTTCGACTTCAGTTTCTCCTCTTCGATTTTCTCCAAATCCCTGGGATTGGTTTGCTCCTGAGCGCTTTCGTCCTGTGGCGTGGTGGCCGGACTGTTGTTGCTGTTTTCCTCGGTGGAGCTCATATTGTTGATGTTTTGTTGTTGTTTTTGTTGTGTAGACCGTTAATGGCACTTGACTGCAATAAATTAGATCGAAAACTGAAATCAAAAGGCAATCTCAACTTGCGTCTGAACTAAAATGGCGATAAAGGAAATGTCACAAGGGCAACCTCTGACTTTCAGCGGCGCGCAAAAATGCCAAGATAAAAGTTGC
Organism: Lordiphosa collinella; assembly: GCA_018904265.1. NCBI lineage: Eukaryota > Metazoa > Arthropoda > Insecta > Diptera > Drosophilidae > Lordiphosa > Lordiphosa collinella. The sequence continues at coordinate 1,110,582 of JAEIFV010000014.1, forward strand.
ATTTCATCACACACGCTAGGTGTGCGTGTATTGTACATACATATGTATGTGTATAAATATGTAAGGCAACCGCCGCCGCTCGATATAAATTGTCCTAATCTGATGAACAAATATTGTTTCTATTGAACACATACTCACGCGATATATTTGGGGCTATGTACGTATTAAGCTGATTTCCTCGCTGTTTGAAGATTAACTGTTGTTTTCCTTCTTTTGTTCTTTAACCCTTCTACGTCTTTAGCTCTTCGCTTTACTTTACCAATTAGCAAGTTCTCAGTGCAGCAGAACAGCAACAATCAACGACTTGAACACACGGCAAGGCAAGTGCAAGGCAATTTTTTGTCTATATTATAAATACAAACTAGAGATTTTCAAGGCGTTTCAACAAATAAATGTCTTTTAAAATTCTCTCACACACTTTTTTCTATAGACGCGGTAGAGTCAGAAATGATGCAAGGCAGGGATGGCAAACAGAGTAACGATAATTTCGATACCGATGATAGAGATGAGCGATATTGATCACGCAGGTCACAGTTACTTTTATGCAACGAGTCACAGTCGTGACTTATTATTAAAACTAGTAAGAAATATTAGCTTTGACAGTTTTAGCCAGGCATGCCCAGCCTTATGCTCTTTGGCTACGTTTTGTTTTTGTAATTGCACCGAATATAGGAAGTCAATGAGCGTATATATGCAGAGCGCGAGGTATAGAAAACGACACACATGTTAACGATTTCGTCTGTTTAAAGGAGCTCCAAACTTTTAGGCCAAATTTAATACACTTTTTCAAATATTTACAAAGATTCGAATTTTTCGATAAAATGCATGAAAAACAACAATGCTTCCATTTTTACTTTCGTAAGCATTTAACGATTTGGAGAGCAAAATTGGTTCAAAGACCGATTTGAAATCGCAAAAGTTTTGCGAGTGCTAGAATGAGAGCATGGCTGAAAATATTAATTTTGTGTGGGAGATAAATCTAAATGATCGACTTTTAACTTGGTAAGAATAAGAAAACAGCCTACAAAAAAAGTTTAAACCTAATATACTTAAAAGAATATTGATTTTTAAAAATATTTACAATATATGCCAATTTTTCTATAAAATAAAATTTATTTTGTATGTATGTCTTAACGATATCCGACTAGCTTGGTAAATATATAAAAACAACTAAAAATTCAGTTTTATTGTGGATTTAAAGTGCACTAAATTTACAACAAGGTGTGGAAAATTTTATTTGAAATTTTGACTTTGGCGCTCTACAACTTCAGAGCTACTCAAATAATTTTAATAAAATTTTGTGTAATCTTGCGCAATTCCTAAAGTAATACAAGAAAAATGAATTTCAAATTTTCAGTGGTTCAAAAAACTTGGAGAAATGCATCCGTTTCACCATTAATGAAGGTGAAAGTGGTCTTATATATAAACGACTTACAAAAGTCACAATAGCTAGTGAATCTAAATTGATTTGACAGAACATGAAATTTAAACCATTTATTCGATATCAAAAAGTCACAGTCACTGTGGTCGTACTAACAGCAAATCACATTCACTAGTTCATCTCTAATGCCAATAAGAGAAAATAAAAAGTCAGCTGAACCAAACAGCTGTTTAATAAAATCCCACAACTCATTGGATGGTTGTTCTCAAAATATGCAGATTATTTTACACTAAAAAAGGCTTAGCTAAACATAAATAAACAATAATTAAAGGGTATTTAAGCTGCGCTGTGGTTGCTCACACATTTCCTAGCTCCCACCATTGTCGGTGGGGTCACACTGTTTGCCTGGCCAGCTGCTTATTACTGTTGTTTTCTGCTGTTTCTGCTGCTGCTGCTGGTGCTCTGTGTATATGATAAGTTATTGTTATTAGAATTAAGTTAAAAACTGATAAGGACGTGACCATAATGAGCTCCAAAGACAAATCCAAGTTTAAGATGTTTCTAAAATCGACGAAGGCGTCAGGTAAGCCACAAACGCAAAACTCTAGCTCGGATCATATTTGCACCTTTTTTTGTTCTAGGAAATGCGGGCGAACGCACCTTGCGACCAGAATATGAGCGAGAATTGCGGCCAGAGCAGCCGGTGGCACAGCGTTGCAAAATGCTCAAGGAGTTGGGCGATGTGCATTTGCCCAATATCAATCTGGATGAGGTGAGTTGGAGAGGGGAGGGGGCCGGCTTTACTGTTATAATTCTCTTGCACTGACGCTCACGCACACACACACACGCGCGCTATTGCAGACCTCCATTACCAAGCTGTGGCTACTGACCAACGATCTGATTGTGCCCAATAAGCCAGCTGAAACGCGACAGATTGCTTTACATTTCTATAAGCGCCTCATCCACACACAATACAAGAACTTGACTTTAATGCGGGAAAAATTCTTCCTGGTCATACAAAATCATGACGCTCGGGAGGATTTGCGCCATTTATTGGAGCTGCTCGTCACCCTCACCGACAACGGCAAGGATATCACAAATTTTGAGGAAAAGGTATATAATCTGTGAATCGTTGCTTAAATGTCTACGGATAAATTTAAATTCCTTCTAGATTGGCAAGTTTATGCTGCTGTGGATACCAGACATCACAGATGCCGATCTATTGTGTCCCTTTTTGGAAATGCTGGTGAATTTAATTAAATTCAATGCCGCCCACCTGGACAAGGAAATACTCGTGGGCATTGTACAGTGAGTGTCAGGAAAATCGTATAAAATTTTGTATAATAATTTTTGCTTACCTTAGAAATGCCTGCGATCTGAGCTGCACTGTGACCGATGATGATATTGGTCTGCAGTGTTTAACCATTTTGGAGATGGTCATCGGATATACCATATTCCCCAGCGAACCGTTGCCACAGTGCATTATCACACTGTGTCGCACCGTGAATCATGTACGCTATTGCCAGGCATCGTATAAGGTGAGTTGTTCACTGAATTAGCTAGATATTACATGGTGCACCACAAAATTTTGATACCAACGAGACTCACCAAATTAACAAGCGACTAGTAGTAAAGGAAAAACAGTGCCTGGGTTTGATCTCATTGGCTAGGGGTTTTTGCAATAGACTCCTGAAGCTTTCAAAGGAAAATGGATTTTCTTGAAAAAAATGTTATGTAAGTCACCACAATCGGAATGCAAAATGGAAGATGGGAAGTTGTTTGGAATGAATGCCTTTATGGCCCAAAGCAGAATCATGATTAAATCGAGAAGTCTAAGCTAACTTCGGCTGTGCCGAAGTTTTAATACCCTTGCAAATGCTCGTTTTGATTTAACGATTTTGGCCAAATTTTGCTAAATCAGCTTAAAAGCGTATATCTATATTGATGTCCAAATTAAAGAACTGTCACATTGAAAAAAAATGAAAGAAAAATTTTTTTTTTAATTTGGCCTATTTTCAGACCGATCGTTCGTATGGGAGCTATAAGCTATAGTTACCCGACTTTGAAAAATCATGTTAAAGCATATAAAACAAACAAATACCAAATTTAAAGACTTAGCCATTAAAAACAAAAAAATTTTTCTCACTAAGACCATTTTTCAGACATATCTTTTGTATGGGAGCTATATTATATAGTTGCCCGATTTTCATCAAACTTAGTAAAAGTTTGAAAAAGCATAGAAAACCAATAAATACAACGTTTTCAAACGATTACATTGAAAACAAAAAAGTTTTTCTTACTAAAACTAGTTTTTTGACCGATCTTTCCTATTGGAGCTATAAGATATAGTCATCCGATCCGGTCAGTTCTGACATATTAGTAGCATGCAGTAAAAAGGAGACTCTGTGCAAAATTTCAGGTCGATAGCTCTAAACTAAAGGACTAGTTTGCGTAGAAACAGACAGACGGACAATGATAAATCAACTCAGCTCGTCGACCTGATCAAGATTATATATAGTTTATGGGGTCGGAAATGAATATTTCTATGCGTTGCAAATTTCTGGGCAAAATTATAATACCCGTTGCAAGGGTATAAAAATTGAATTTGTAAGAATGACGACGATATGAAAATGAGAAATCCATTTTTGACCATTTTTTGCAGTCCAACGATCAGAAAAAGAGTAAAAAAAATTTGTTCCCAATGATCAAGGTTCCGGCCATAGCCACGTTAATTCTTCGACCATTAGGCGCTACATCATCAAAATCGGTTTAATAGAACTTGAGAAAATCTGCGAACCAGTTAGAAAAACGTGGTTTCGAGAAAATCGCGTTTTAAGTTTGCAGTTGCTAGGAAATTTGGGTCTCCTTGGGATATTATTTTTGAATATATATACAAAAAAAATTTTGAATACAAAATTAATAAAAAAAATTGTTTAGACCAGAGAGTGCCTTAATATAGTTTTGACCTAGATACTTATGAAAGTTTAAATAAAGCTCGTAAAATTAATAAGCTTTATAATAAGAAAAACTAATTTTTTATTTAATTCAGTTTCGTCATCAGAGCTCGATGGGTAATCCCAAGACTCATCGCTTTCATCATCACCATAGTTATTGCTGTCAGAAATCAAAACTTTCTGGCTCCACCTTTTTTTTCTTTGAACCATTTTTACATTTGCATGCTTATCTGGTGAAAACGTTTCCCTTGCTCATATGATTCGGTAGACATTTGCTTGGCGAATTCTTCCAGGTGGTTATTAGAAAAATGTAATTTCAGGGATATCAAAACACCGATAAGGTGTGCGAAATAAGTCACTTTATACAGATTATGATCTGCTGCCAGAGCCTTACTAATAATTTTATCAAATCCTTGTTTTGCTTTGTTTCGTCTATTACAATCCCCATGATCGGAAAAACCAATGTAAAGAACAAGACTTAATAAGGTGGCGTTTTTTTCATTAAAAAGCTCCTGCGCCTCGCATTTCGGAACGAAAAAATTAAGCTTACATTATCAGTTTCTGACATCGTACGCGTGCATAAGTTTAAGTTTAAGCCAATATAAGAAGTGAGTTTTGTATCATAATCAGTTAATTTGAATATTAAATCATCTTCACTTCAGTAGGAAAGTTTCAAAGCAGATACCTCTAAATGAAGAGTGAGCTAAGATATTAGCATATCGCGAAATGTGGATATGAAATTGCTAACAAAATGAAGAGAATCGACTATACAATTCAAAAGTTTTTAAAAGATCCCGAAAATCATGGAAAAAGATCTCGATCTGGTCGCCTGAAATTTCTGCAAGATCGTGATAAAAGAAGAATTAAAAGTTTATCTATTACAGAATACCAAAAAGAGTCCCAAATTTGACATGAACTGGCTATCCTAATATCAAAGCGTTGTGTGCATCCAATTTTTCGTGCCGATCAGTTCGTTTCATATGCAAAATAAGACGTCAAATGTTAACTTCTTCGTTGCACTTAGCAGAGATGCATAAGTTTTCGGACTTAGAGTTGCAAAATATTATCTTTAGTGATAAGAAAAACTAATTTAGATGTGCCAAATGGTTATCAATATTATAATCGGGATATTAGGACACCAAAGCAAGTAAGAGTGTCAAGCAATGTTCAAGGAGGTTCACCATAAGCGCTGCATTTGGCCTTGCTGGAAGAGCCCAATATGCTTTGTCACGCATAAAATGAACTTTGAATAATATGTCTAACTAGCAGATGAAGATCTTGTAAATTTTGGAGTAGAATATTACCGAGCATCCTGGACATTCCAACAAGACAATGCCACGTTTCAAAACGTAAAAACTATTTTTTGAAGAAAAAAATATACCGTTTTCGCATTCGCAAGAGTTTTACGATTTGAAACCGGTTTTTGTACCAAATTTACTCTCTAAATCGCAAAACTTTTACGAATGCGAAAATGGGAGCATGGCTGTATATGGGCACTTGAGGTAGCAGAAAAGTGCATTTTGATAAATCGATTCTTCGATAGTTTCTATTCGATACTCGACTATTTTTATTTTAATTTTGACGAAGTTTCCAACACTTCATAAAGGCGCGCCGAATGGCAGAAGGTTGGAACATGCAATTAATCTATACTTTCATAAACTTATCCAAAATTTCAATAATAACACAATGAATTGCAGAAAATTTGGTAAACTAATATGGCTTCTTTACTGAAGCAACTTTTCAAAAAAAGTTATCGTCCAACAAGAAAATCAAGTCTAGCAAGCTGTTTATCGAGTTGCGAATAGGGTTAACCTGTGCCGTTGACAAATCAAGAAGTCCATCAATAAAGTCATAGGATTTCGAAGGTAGAAGCGCATTTGATTCTCTAATCGAGTACCAATTAACCTACGGCAATTTACAGTCTCCAAAAACAATCAATACGTCCCTGTTTTATAGCAGATGTCATAGGATGTTGAGGAACGTGCTAGTTCAGACGTAAGTCCAAAATCCACAGCAATCAAGACCCAACATACTTATGTATTCGGTGGGAAAAACAAAGGAATCAGAGATGTCAGGTTTTAGCCACGTCTCAGAAACAGCAAGAACATGAAAATCAACAGATATCTACAAAAAGTTTAGCGTAGTTAGAATTAGGACCTCGTACATTTTGATAGGCAAGTAAAAAAGGGTGGACATTATTTTTTTTAAGCAACATTAGCAGTAGAGTCGCCTAATATATTAGAAAGTATGGAAATCAACTAGATAGGAGATCGATTTTTCTTTTTGCCTATATTCTGTTTGAAATCTTTTGAACAAATTGTTAAAAACATTTCATCGGGAACACTTATTTTGAAGCAGGAAATCTCCCTTTTTTATGAAAATGTGAACTTTTCCAAAAAACTGTAAAAGGTAGAAAACAAGATAAGAACTATTGTTGTGGGCAACGATTTAAAGCTTTAATCTCAAAATTTAAAGAAATTAGTAATTGATTTTATAGTCAATTGGAGTACATAATTTAATAATTAACTTTACTTAAAATGCAACAAATTTCGATGACAATTTGTCATAGCTAGTGATGGCTTCTTGTGTGTCCGCAACCTCTGACAATTGTTTCATGCTTGATGCTTGTTCTTCCCTTGTATCCAATATATCGCTGGCCTGGCTTTTAGCCAACTGATTTGCCTGACACTCCAGACCCACATCAACAGAGCAGTAAAGTTTCAACATATTAAAGTATCGCCCCCTGGGACAGCTCATTTCCAAAACTTGTCCCTTCAGACACAGAAAGTAGCGACCACAATCACTTGCATGGGGCACCACTAGATTTCCTGTTGCGGCGCACTCTTTCAAGGCAAAAGTTTCGTCCACTTCTTCCGCGGGCGGCATGGTGGGTTTCTCCAAGCAGATACCTGTTGTGTCCAGTACACAGCTGTCCACACTGATATCATAGTATTGATCCGGTGGACACTGAACCAGCACAGCTTCGCCTTTCTCACAACGATAATACGTTTCGCAGTCGCTAGGATTGGGCACAATCGAATGTTCCGGCAGCAGGCAACTGCACTGATGATCTGGTGTCACAGCTACTGGCAAACAGGCTTTGTGGCGTACGTCAAAGTAATTATGCCTTGGACAGTTGACCAGGGCGTAGGCACCATCTGGCGTACAACGACGATAGCTTGTGCAATCCTCATGAACGCGTTCCACGCTATTGGTAGAGTTACAACTAGTTAAAGGCATGTCGTGGCAGGCTCCATGAACGCAAAGTTGCTGAATACTGCTAAAATGGTAGTCCGGTGGACAACTAAACTCCTGGTAGTTGTCTTCCTTCCAGCTGCCCGTGCAAACATAGAACTTGCGACATTGCCGCTCATCTGGTAGCATGGTCCAGGGTCTAGCCAAGCGACACAGTAAAGCAATGTGTCGATCTGTGGTAGCCATAGCCTTGTGACTGCTGGCAGCCCAGAGGAGGCATTTGAGAAAGACCAGTAAAAGAACTAAAAAGGAGAAGACCTTGATTATTTTATATAGAAAAACATAAAAACCAGCCCTCGACTGAATTTTTGTCTAAGCCATTTACTAACTAAAAGTAAGGAAACATTCACAAGTACAGCATATGCTTATGGTTGCAAATACCAGGTTCAAGAACCACTTAAAAGTTCTAAAGAAGTAATGTCTCCCCTTCTTATTATACAAACGGTGTTTTCGGCAGAAGAACGAAACGTATAGGTAACTGATTTTACAAGTGTCGCTTGTTTGTACTGTTAATCTTAAATTTACTAGAGGAAATCATCTCCTTTTCATAACAACGTAATTTTACTAGTTAAGATCGAAGTCGAAAACGAGAATTGAACTAATCATTTTAAGGGTTTTTTGTTCTAGGTGAATGGCACGATAATTGCTCTCATTTGAGATATGCAAGGATATAGGACAGTGGTTCGTGAGTGTTAACAAATTCGAATTGACATTTCAATCAAAAAATACCAAGCTAATCAGGTTCGGTTTTGGTATCATGGGAAAGTGGAACCGGATTATAAACCAAACATTTGAAACTGTTAGCCCTAAACTGTTCAAGAGTTATTATTCTGGTTAGGGCTGCAATAGGGTCCTGATCTAAACCCTTAGAACCGGTTCGGTTCGGATTTTTAGGGTCCTTTAATCTGGTCCACACTGCATGTGTTTGTTTTTGCAGACGTCTCGATCGTGCACAATGCACCTGCTTTGCTGATTGCTTGTGCGACTTATAGCCGCCCTGTGCTGATGCGCAATGGATTTGATTTTTGAACTCGCCTCGAAGCGAGAAAAGTGTGTGGGGCGCCAAGAACCGAGGCCATTTTTAGTGCGATTGCGTGGCGCCAGATGCCGGAAAATAACTCTCTGAGCAATAGGAGCAAAGGCTTGCCCATCGCTGATCTGTACCATGAACCGAACATTTTCAACTAATGACTCAAAATGAGCACTGCAAATTCACCAAATCCACCTGGATTTGCCAAATCAGGAACATGAGAAAACGGTGATAAGTCTAACGACTATAGAGTGAAGTATCAAATGGCTTGGTAAATTAGAAGCGCCCCTCTAATCAAAATTAAAGCCGAAAATTCGTACCAGTTTCTTAAAATTAACCGAAAATATGGGAAAAGTTTAACGACCTAAGAAGTTATAAAGCAAGGTTAAAGCCGAACCTTAGACTTCATAGTTAGTTCGAACCCCCTGCAGATTTTTAGAAATTGCAGCCTTGATTCTGATGAAATTGCATTCATAGACTTCGGTGGCTGTATTAGTTGAAAATGATCTTTTATTTGTGGTAAAAGCCGTGGTAAATGTTATTGGGTTTCTCCTTACGTCATTCTAAAGCAGGAGTGCCCGCAGCCTATACGCACCGGTCGCATTCGTTATTGTTTTACATAAAACCATTCCAATGCGAATACCATAAGCTTCGTATGTGTCTCTCTTGTCTTTCTCTCCTATGCCTCTTGCAGTATTCTGCAAGCAAAGTTCGGAGCGCTCCAAATAATGTGTCTAAAACAGCGATGTTCCTCTATAGCCTCCAGGGGCCGATCGCAATTGGCTATTTACACGCACACGAGCCGAGCGCATGCCGAAGTCGGGCATATGAGCGTAAGCAGCGCTCTCTTTGCTTGCATTCGATGCCCAGACGTCGAGCAGGGCACTTCAAAGCTGGGCTGTGTCGCTTTAATATCGCACACCAATACACTCTCAGTTTTTGGCCACGCTCTTCTTGAACATCGCTGGTCTAAACAGAGCCGAGTTTAAGAGCGTTTTTGGAGTAAACACATAAATTTGAGTCATTTCGGAGAACACTCAGTGCTCTCAAATTACGGACTCATAAAAAGCACTTATGTCTGAGCATTTTCCTAGTTGAAGTAGGCAGGTAATCGAAAATTTTGGTTTTGGTTGGATGTTTTGCTTCAAGAGCCTAGAAAATTAACTTTTATATGTCTTTAATGAGGTTTTTATATGCTTCATTAAGGTAAAAGCACTTATATCAGTGCCAGAAAATAGTCCGATTAGACTCAGAAAATTTCCACAATAAGTGCGACCGTTTTCAGACACATAATTTCGATTCATTTCAGACACATAATTTGGAGCTCTCCGAACTTTGCTTGCTGGGTTAGTTCTCATGTAATTGTTGTTGCTTCAGAATTTTATTCTTCATTTGTATAGGTGACTACGCGGGCAATCCTTACGATCTCAATGACAAGGCTTTCATGTCTAAAGTTAAGACAGAGCGCATAAGATTTCTAAGCCCATTGGGCGCTTTTATGACCTATAAATTTGGAATACCACAACTTTTGAAACCGCATAACTTGATATTTTTTCGAAAAAGGAAATAGCTACCAACTCCGATTCCAAATGATCTGATCGAAATCGAAAACAGGAAGAAAATTAGTGTTGGGTTGTTCATGAGTGAGTGAACAAAATTAAGTTGTTCACGAAACTGAAAAAGTGAACATGATTTTCTTTAATTGTTTATTTTTGTTCAGTAAGAGTTGTTTAGTCGCTCTTCTCAGTTGCTCTTGCTCTGTAAGTTGATCAGTGAGTTGTTTACTGGGTTGTTCAGTGAGCTATTCAGTGAGAGTTGTTCGGCCTCTCTTGTTAGTTTCTCTTGCTCTGTGAGTTGTTCAGGGAGAGTTCTTTAGTGAGTTGCTCAGTGACTTGTTCACTCAGTTCGGTGGTTGTTCTGCTGTTTTTTGTTCGCGTGTCTGTTTGTTAAATGTAAGCAAAATGCTGGTGTGGCAGTCCAACCGTTTTTTCATTAAAAATCTTCAAAAAATACGCAACATTTCAAAGTGTGACCAGCAACGAAGGATTAAAACTAGTCCGAATGATCGCAAATCGTCACAATGCCTTTATAGTATAGCATTGACACTGACACTGATAGCTGACACGCCTTGACAACTGAACATTTGAGTGAGTTGACTCACTTTAAAAAAAAAAGTGAACAACCCAACACAAGTCGGAATATAATCAGTGAAGCAGATATCATGAATCAAAGTTCAGCTGCTCCTCGCAAATACAACTACTCGATAACAAATCTAGAGTAAGTCAAGCAATTTAGTGGAAAAAGCCAATTATTTTAACAGTGACTTGAAAATTCGTTACGGATGTTCACCCGAAAAGATATTCGTATATGAGCAAATACACAGGAAATATGTATATTAACATAGGAAACATTCGAAATGCCCCAATTCTTTGGTTTACTGTTAAGATAGGCTACGATTCGCGAATTGGATTTAGTTTGATTTATATTGCGTTATTCCTAAAAATGGCAATTGGAGTCAAGCCTTGGAGGATCTTCCATTTTATAACTTCACCATTCACTTATCCCGTTTAGAAACTCACTGTTTTTCATTTCAATTTTGATATGCGCGTTATTCTAAAAGATATTGTTAAATGCGGCACAATTTGCACTTCAATTGCCTTTTTATGCCCGGGGATTTATCTGCCCAATTTGGTTGACAATATCGCAACAACTAAGGCTAATGAAATGTCTTCCCGCATCTTATCTGATCCCTTCCATTAATGTGTTTGTTTACAAACCTTTGTGCAGGTTTCTTATCGTGCAACAAGCTACTACCTCGTGATTAACCAATCATTCTTTCTTTCCAACGAATCTGAATAAAATGTCTTCTTAGTTGCAACATCTTATCTGATCCCTCCCAATAAGGTGTCTGTTTACAAATTTTTCGATGGTTTCTTATCGTACAACATGCTACTCTTCCTCCTGATTACGCAATGACTCTGTTAAAGTGTCAAGGTTCTTTTTCACCAGACATATTAATTTAGGCATAATAGCAGCTAATAAGATCCTTGGGCATACGACGCATATCATCAAACCCATGAATCGTTCTTTTCAAGACCGCCGCTCGAGTGCCATACTCCAAAGCGTCGCGAAGACTCAGTTTGATCTCGTGTAACGCATAGATTACTGCCGCACAGAAGGTATCGTTTTCACCGATCGCATCGACACGTTTTTGTGACTTATGAGCTCCGACTTTAAAATATTTGTCATCGGGTGGAAGGCAACTGGCTCCCTCTTTGTAGTTGTTATAGATGATAGTAGGTTGGCGTGGTGACTGTACCAAACAGTTGACCGACTCAACGGAGCGAGTATTCTCGGCTTCCACAAAGGGCGTCTTCTTGGGCTGCGTAGTTTGCCAGCGGGAGTGAGCTCTTCGCAGATGTTCCCTAACCGCCCACACCGTTTCGTGACCATTCATATAGGCATAGTCTCGTTTTAGTTGCTTGCACACAAATATATAGTCCGCGCGATTCCCCATTAGCAGATTCAAAGGCTTCAAATCATATAAATCCACGGATATTATAATCTTATCTTGCCCGGAGCGGTCATTGTAGTCACGTACCGCCCGCATCATTTTCAACGTCTCCTTGGCATTGCGAGCCTCAAAATGAATCCAGGCATATTTCTGATAGTCCACAGCGCCCAAAAACTGCTGAAAGGAGAGCTCATGATGCCAATTCGAATATTCCAAAGTTGTGCGTGTATCATGATCTCGCGCTTGGAAGATACTCCGGTGTGCCGGCTGATGTGGTGAACGCGGACAATTGGAAATATCTATAGCCAAGGCATGAAAATCATTTAACAGGCTCTCAAAAGCCGGGGCACTGCTCAGGCGGCCAAGGAACTGACATTCGGTTCCCAAGCGTCTTAGGACAGTACAAATATTCGAGGCCTTGCCTCCACGTCGGCACCAGCCCTCGGTAGTGCGTTGTACTAAGCCGGGTGTGGGATGTCTATCGCAAACGGTGGTCATGTCCAGGGTAACACGACCTACAACCAATATAATACGCTTGGGCGGTGGCGGCGGTTCAGACTCAGGTAACGGATCACGTGGCAGATAGCGCACCTTCTTCACGGTGATGTACTCTTTGACAATTTGCTTTTTCATTTTGAAAAATTTTGGAATTTTGAAGCAATGCCAAATGCTTAACTTGACTGAGTTTACAAAATGGGTTTAGTGCTAGCCATAAAACTCAGCCACGAGTTTAGTACTGAACGAACAGTAATGAACAGTTGAGAACGAAAACGACCAACTCTGGTTGTGTGTTTGTTTGATAAAGATGGATAAGTTTCTGATCTTTTCAACACAACATGAGACTATCACTAATTGCAGATTTATTCTAAGAACAGTATCCTAAGAACAGTAAGTTATCATTTACAGAAGGATTTTGGCAATTTTGCATCAATGATTCTTTATTTTCATATTATCGGCCGGACACGTATACTTTTCGTGAAAGAATACCCCATACGTTATCTTGATATTTATGTCAGGATAATGAGCCCGGAAAACCCAGGATAACAATCCCGCCTTAAGCTTACACACCCGTTCACCCCTCACTGCTGTTGTCACCAGCTTTGTAGTAATTAGCCATGCAAAAGCTTCTCAAACTGCCGTTCGGATTCAGCGTTAAACTGTAGCTCTATTTCTCTTGAGCGAAAATTAGAAGGGCACAAGTCAAGAGATTGAGAGGAGCTCGGCTTTGGCCCTTTGGGGCTGTGTCAAGCCATTTTACATTTCATTTCAATAGGGCAGCATTAACCATTAAACTGCGGTTAAAATAGAAAATGGATCAAACACTTCAGAAAAATAAAGGTGAGGCCGATTCAAAGACTTAAATATGATTCGTTGCATTCATTTTTGATGTAAGAAAATAAAGTAAATATATTCCATAAGAGGAAATTGCTCCCCAAGAGTGACGTCGACTTAAGGGATGCTATGATATTCATAGATCATGATTGTAATAGTTAAAGATATCTGGTCCATTAAGGTTAATTTTTTTTACATACAAAAAACAACGATCTTCTACTCCATCTTCCAAGACATGAGTACCCTAGCAAACAATAGGCGAGCCTTCTTCCCTACAGGTTTAAGAGGGGTTTTTAAGTTTTCGGCGTCTTATGTGCTCAGCATTTCGAATGACTCTTTGAACCGTGGAAAAACTGTCATTACCGTAACATTTTTCTTTATTATTCCCACATACTGGCATACGTTACGTACGAAATTGCCTGATACATTTTGACTTATCCCAATTATACATAGTTGCAATTTTGCATTTATTAAAAGCTCTTAACTGACCCCTTTCCATCTCTGTCAAGCGCTTGCCTCTTCCCATTTCGCAAATTATTGTCTTAATATATCAAATGCGAACTAAACAGAGCTCGCAAATAACAGTTGACCTAACGAAACAAATAGCCATGCACGCTTGCTCTATCTCTGAGCAGAACACTTCGCTTCTTTTCGTTTTCGATTTCAGTTGACTGTTCTCAGTTGCCCTTTTCTTGTTATGCTCATTCAATAACAACTTATTGAGAGCGATCCGACTGAGCGCTCGAATATAAAGAGTCAGCAAATGAGCAACAAAAATAAAAGGTTTATCGTAAACGGTCTTTTTTTCTCTTTATTTGATTTTTTTTTGTGTGTGAAACAGACGCCTCACTCGCACACACACGCCAACAAACGCAAAAGACTTTTGTTTTCTTCGCTCGCGACAAAATGGTCGACGAATAAGCAGAGCAAAAGGGAAACAAATAAAATTGGGTGTTCTTTGAGGGTCTTTGATCAACGAACAACGAATAGTTTTGTTTCCCCTTTTGCTGATTTATTCAAGAGACGATGTGAACGGTTCAGCTCTGACTCTTTGCTCAAAAGGTTGCGTAAATAACAGTTATTTTTGGACTACGAAAAACGGACAGCTGTTATTGGCGAGCTCTAGAACAAATCGAAAGGGATCGTTTCCAATTTATTATAGTCTAAGGAAACTTAATACTGTTTCGCTTGAATTTATTCAAGTGCTTAATAAAAAATCGAGTGCATTTCAAGAAGAAAAATTCAAAACAGTCTAAGAAATTAACTGTTACTTGTTTTCTTTAGTTTTTTTTCGCAGCCTGTATGCAGTAAATTACAAGCACCCACCCATTCTCTCTCCCAGCAAACAATAAATGCGTTTTCTGACACTTTCTTGTCACTTTTATAAGAGCATTCACCGTCAAAGTGTGCGCAAAAAAGAATCGGGAATGAGCCGTTTTTTCTATAAAAACGGTCGCACCTAATGTGGAAGTATTCTGAGTATATTCAGACTCTTTTCTGATACAGATCTAAGTGCTTTTACCCTCCCAAGTGAAGCATATAAAAAACTCATAAAAGTTACTTTTCTAGACACTTGAAGCAAATCATTCAAACAAAACAAAATTTTCGATTACCTGCCTACTTCAACTCCGAAAATGCTAAGACATAAGAGCTTTTTATGAGCTTCGAGAGCACTGAATATGCTCTGAAATCGCTCAAATTTATGTGTTTACTCCCAAAAAGGCTCTGCAATAAAAAACGACCGTAAGTAAAGTCGGCCCTGCCCGACTTCGATATAACCGTTACTCAGGGGAATAAATGTTTAATAGCCTTCCCTTATGTTAATTAACAGAGCATTAACATTAATGTTATATTTCAACATGATGTTGGCAATCATCGCATGCGCCGCAAAAAAGTATGCGACCGCAGCTCTTCTAGTCTCCGAGATCTAGGTGTTCATACAGACAGACGGACAGAGCTCTATCGACTCGGCTGTTGATGCTGATGAAGAATATGGGGTCGGAAATGCTTCCTTCTGCCTGTTGCATACATTTGAACCACTTTAGTATAACCTTTTTACTCTACGAGTAACGGGTATAAAAAACCCCTTACGCCCTCCTGCTCAAACATTTTCGTCTTTGAAAGCCATATATTTTATTTTGGCGTTTTTATGTCTTTACGTCTTTGGTGTGTGCAGAGCTAAGTGAAAATATATACATAATTATTATTTTCCTTTTAATTTATTACTTTTTTTTTGATTTCCTAGATCATGAAAAATCTTTTGGGCACTCAACTGGGGTATCATTCCATGAAGATGATGTGCAACATACTCAATGATCATGGCCTCTACGAAGATGCTCAACTTTTACGTGGCGCCGTGTTTCATCTGAACATGAATATCTTCAATTCGAACATCATTTTTCAGGTTTCACCCATGATTTATGCCACAAATGTTTTAACAGGATTTCTACGTGTAAGTTGATCCAACCAATTGGTATTTCGATATCAAAATCAATTTACCAATTCTAGGCTTTGGACAGCCGTCAGGTGATTGTCACCTTTGAAGTCATTCTCAGTGTTCGGATGGTGATAAACAAATCCAAACTATCGGAAATCATCTGGGACCGCATATGTGACATAATGTCAGCCATTGTGAACAACATTGAGTACTATGAGATGTCGGGCGTCAACAAGGATCGTCTGCATCATTTGCAAATCAATTTCCATGAAAATATTGATTGCATTGAGAAGCTACTGCAAGATGAACGTGCTCAGATTTTGGGCAATGTTGACCGCATCTATGATCTAATTGAACGTGTGGCCGATCGCCGACCCGAAGCTTCTGTTGTGGCTTTAATCGAGTACCGCACTCGTCGTGTGACAGCCACACGACCAGAATGGCTTCAGGTTTTGACCCAGTTTGTACGGCGCTATTATGGAATGGCCAATGTGAATGTGCGCATCAAGACAATTGCCTCGCTGGTGCGTATCATGGATCAGAATCGCTCTTGTTATGAAGAGGAAATACTGGATCATGTGGTACTGCAACAGCTGGCAAATATACATCAGGAGCCCAGTGTACAGGTACGCGTAGCGGTGGCGCGTGCTTTAGCCCACTTTGCCGCGCACTGCGACACGAAACGTTGCGTGGATCTGTTGGATATACTGGAGACCTTGATCAATCGACCCTTTGAGCATGCTGAGACAGCGGGTGGTTTTATGATGAGGAATGAATCGGATATGGCTGATATTATAGCAGCTGTTGATGGTCTAATCGAAGTGTTTGGGATCAAGCTACATCGACTACCCGCCACACATGCCATCAAAATTTTCAACATACTGATGGATCATCTTGAGTTGCACTACGATCGTCCCAAGATCTTTGAACAAATGAGCATTGTGAGACTTAAGGTAATAAGACTAAAATATCCCACTGGATTGATGCCCTTCTATATCTTCCTAATTTTTCAGATATTCTCTTGGATGCTTAAGGCCCGTGCAAATGCATCCTATCACATTGGCTATCCAGATGCCAGCCAAAATAACGCCCTAAAGTTTAGTCATTATTTGGGAATTGACTCCCCACTGCCACCTCAGACGCAAACTACAACAATTTCCATAAGACGCGCCTGCAAGCTTATTGTGCGTAGCCTGGAGCAGGATACCGATTACCAAATCTTTCAACTGGTCATTAAAGAACTTCCCAAGGTGTTGCAGAACAAGGCTCTCATTCAGGGCAACGACATTGAAGAGCTGGCCAATACGCTTTTCAAAATCAATTCAGTTAGCAATAATAAGTTTAAGAGGCCCACCGATGAGTTCCATGCCTTGGTATTGCCAGCCATTGCCTCGCTGGTCATCTACCATGAGTGTTTGCAGCAGCCGCAGCACTACAGCATCATCACAGCATTGAATTCACGCGTATTGACGGGCATTGCCAGTGTGTGCATCAACACCATGACCATATTGATACTGGAAATGCCCGAGGCACTGATGCGTAAGCTGCCAGATGTGCTCTTGCAGATGAGCAAGATGTCGGATACGAATGCGGTGGCTATACCTGTTCTAGAGTTTTTGTCATGTAAGTTTAAAAGTTTGCCAAGTCTGTTTGAAGCTAACCATATTTTGTATTCCCATTCACAGTGCTGATCCATTTGTCCAATCATCTGTTTACCAACTTTACGCCCATGCAGAATATGTACGTGTTCGCCATCTCACTGCCCTATACCAAACCGCATCGTTATGATCATTACACCGTATCGCTGGCTCATCATGTGATTGCCGGCTGGTTTCTTAAGTGTAAGCTAGAGCTGCGCAAGAATTGTGTAAGCTACATCAAGTCGGTGAGTTGGTTGAACAGTGGCTAGCTGTATCTTTTAAAACTCATTATGAACTGCCGTTTTACAGTCCATGCAGTCTAATGCCAAGATGTTGTCCAATGATATTGTCAATCTTAATTCATTGAATGAGGATTCATCGAATCGCAAGCGCAGTACCAGCTTAACGGAACGTGGCAGTCGCAATAATGCCACAGCACGTGGCAGTGACTCGGAAATGCGTCCACTGTTAAACAACAGTTTGCGGAACTTCCATGCCGAACTGGCGGAGACCTGTTTTGATTTTCTGGAACGTCACACTTTTTCACCCTGCCCCTCGTTGCCCAAGCGGTAAGTCGTTTCAATTAGGGATGCAAATCAATCGTGAGTTGGGACTTGTTCAAAGAGATATTAAACCAACGGACTAACTGATGGGTGATCAGGATGAGTTTAATGAATGTTTTCAACCATTTTTTCCGTGATTGAAGAACTATCAGAGAGTACTCAACCTAGGAAAAATTAAAAGAAACTGGCAACAGTCTTTCCAAGAGATGTCTGAGCAGTGCGACATCCACATAGTTTGTGTCCTGGGCCACCGGGACAGAGAGTGCAATAGTAAAGCTGAAGGACTATTACTCTCGAAAAGATTTTCCAAAAACTGCTGTTGTGCCAGAATCAATATGAACTGTAGATATAAATTAGAGTCATACTCTGGCATAAGTGCCACCAGAAGTCGTTAAAGTTAAAGCCGAAATTACACAGTCAAGATTTGTTTGCGTCCGCATTTTGTGGAACAGATTCGATTGCTGTTCTTTAAAAGACGACTATAGGAGGTGTCCCAGAAATCTCTCCCAACCAAATTCCAAACCAAAACCAATTCTCGGTGTCCTAGAAATGTGTTTCGGTTCTGGCACACTTCTTTTTACTAGGAAGAAAGTACTACCAGCTTTTGCAGTATGATAGAAGGCAAATAATCTGTATGAAAACTGATGCACATTCCATTGGGCAGTAGGTTAGAAGCGAAGAAGTCAGCACAACATGCAAACGTCCCTTCTAACGGCACGCATGCAGCACCCGTGGTACTGGAAATCAAAATGCGAAATAGGACCCGAACCATTGACGATCGTTCGTTTTTTTTTTTGCAAACATGTTCTTTTTGCTGTATGTTGGAAGGCATAAAATCAGCATAGCATGCAAACGTCCCTTCTAATGGCAGGCATTCAGCATGGAGCACAGAGAGCCCAGCCTTTTTACGAAGTTGAACCAACAACAACGCATGCAAACGTCGCTTCTAATGGAACATTTTTTGCTGCGAAAGGAAGACTGCAGGTTTTTGCAACTATTTCTGAGTGGCAAAAGTTGTATTCGAGATGTGCTTCTAGTCCGACTGGGGAAGTGCAAGAGAAGCTCGACTGCTCTTTACAAATGTGCTAATGCGGCCAAAGCGTCGCTGGCGACTGCGCGCTGCAGCGAGTCAGCTTGAGAGAGCGACAGCGCAGCTGCAATGTCTAAATATAGAACAGGCGAGGAGAGAAATATAACAAGAGGGAGTATCAAAGCAAATACACATAATTTGGTGGAATATGGCCATTGATTATAATGATTATAAACTTAGGTTGGCAATGTTCAAGAAACTTTACATGGGCGGCAAAACGCAGGGCTCAGCCCCGAACAAGACCGTTAGGTTAGGAAGGGCATCTCTTCCAAACCACTTTGAAAGTAGCATAAATTTGAGTAGCAAGGTAATATCTATTTCAGAGACTGCTTAAATGTCAGGTAGGAAATGCTGACCTAGGGTTGTGAATCGTCTCCTACTGAGCGCTGGACATAGGAGATGCTGGACTCTTTCTTCTTCATCAACTGAGCAACAGCTTCTGCCATTGTGGCTGATGTGAGAATTCCTACAATAGGTAGACATAATGCCATTCTAGACATTCTAGACGCAGTAGTGTTAAAGTTCTTTTAAAACTAAGAGTGGGCCAAGTGAGCCTAGAGATTTCAGAAGTGTGAAATGATCTCCAGCGGATCGTCGCAATTTTGAGGGTAGTTTCCCTTATTTTTAGTTTACTAGACGCAATAGGCACCCCTATCGTGCTCTTATCCGGTAGGAGCTGGGCGGTATGCCACGTCTAGCTAGTCATTGGGCTGTCTAATTGCCCTCTATGTTGCGTTTTTATGGCACCCATACGAGACGTATTTTAAAGTGCTGAGACATTTAGACATTTGCGCACTCAGTAAGTGTTTTTGCATTAGTGTAACAGTCAAGGGCCTTTAATGCAGCTTGACTGTCTGAAAAAAAAATTACATTTCCTTCCTTGACCACGAGATCTTTTAGATGGATCGCTACAACCTCTGCATGAAAGACGCTACAATGGTCGGACATATTTATACCTAGGTCTGGTCTGAAAACTCCGCCACCCACCTGACTTTCCAATTTTCAGCCATCATTGTAAAAGTAGATGGCGCTTGGCTTGTCATAGGGGAACGAGTTCCAGTCCGAACGACTTGGTATTATGACCCCTAACATAGTATCAAAGGCTAAAGTGGGTATGCCATAATCAAGATTTGATGGTGTCGCTACTTGACTACTTAGTATAGCCTAATGACCATGGTACCCGTACTATGATTTCTGAACAAGTTATCGGGACGATGAAAAGTAGAAATCGGTTTCCCCAGTCTTCTGTTTCTACCCTTCTACCCTTTGGATCGATTGTGGTTTTCGGTTCGGCTTAGTACAGAACCCGTTCAAAATTTTAACCCTGGCCTTTATCAACCGTCTAACCCAATCTCCACCTTTTTTTTTTGCAGTCTGCCCGCCGTGGAATATCTGCTAAAAGATGGCGTATCACAAACCTGGCTGGTGGGTAATAATCTGGTAACCATTACCACCTCTGGCTGTGCTTCTGCACCCACACGAAACGGGTTGTGCGAGCGTTGCGCTCAGCTGGGTAAAACCCCTAGCATTAGTCTCAACTCGAAGAGTCTTAGCGATGCCACGGTGCCACCTCTTTCACCTGAACGCGAGCGTCGCTATACCAAAGTAAGCCTACAGCATAGCAGTGGTAATGAGTCTGCTGGTAGCACTGAGCTTACCTCATCGTCTTCGTCCTCCACCACCCATCCGCATCGTCAGATCTCCAACAGTTCCACCGCCTCGCTGGATGCTCTCTCGCGTCGTGGCTCTAATCCAGAGGCTCTGGGCGGTCTGGGTGGTGGTGAGGGTGGACATACCGGCAGTAATACTTCTTTGCTGGGTAACTCATTGTCGCAGTCTTCAACCAGCATGAGCCCTTCGGCTGCTTCGGTGGTACAGCAGCCGGTGTGTGTGCGTGCCTGCACGGGTTGGGCGGAAATTTTAATACGTAGACCCACAGGCAATATTTCATGGATTACACGCATACAAAATCCCATTACCAATGATTGCATTGGCCAGGATTTGCCTTTTAATAACATGGTCTCCCTGTTTTTGCCCACGGCCTATGGTGGGGTATTTGGACCGGATACATTGCAAATGCCACAGCAGCCCTCGTCAGAGGTGGAGCAAGAACCAGACCAACCAACTGTACCAGCTCCCATCAATGAAATGCGTAGCCGCATGGTGGCCAAGGCTAGAGCTTTGCAGCGCCAGGAGGAGATACATTCGGCCGGAGGCAGTTCAGGCACGGCAGCCATACCCATACCACGTGTATCCTCAAAACGAGGCAAGGAGGCGGCTCTTTGTGGCAGTGTAAGCGATGGTGAGGCCGATGATGATTCGTTGGCCTTTGAGGATGCTGACAGTCGTTCACGTAATCCTGTTAGACGCGTCAATTCCAGCCCAGAAATGACCTCCAGCTGGCGGCAGGCTTTTCTGCAAGCCAAACCCGCACCTTTGTCGGGACAAGAGCCGTACGTCAAGGCGGTGGACGAGCCTCAGCTGCAATTGACACTGAAAAAGAAGAATGTACAATATAGCACCAAGGATATGCGTGTCAGCTGTGAAGCCATACCCGAGGAGATAGCCGGGTCTACGCCTCCACAAACGCAGGTGGCCGCTTTACAACCCGAAATGGGTGTTAGCACCTTGCCACCCAAGCAACATTCGGCCGACGATGTGGGCAAGCCTCCCCTATCACCAGCGCTGGCTACTCCAGCCGTGGGCAAACAGCCACTCACAAAGATCACCAGTTTTGGTGGGGCACAGCAGCAACACGCTGCGCTAACCAAACCCAGCAGCAGTGGCAGTAATGGCAACGGCAACGGGAATGGCAATGGCAATGGCTCGGGCGACATGATGCGTGGCCGCTCCAAGACCATTTCGGTAGTGCGTGAGGTTAACAATGGCAAGGCTCGTCCTCCACCGGCCAGCAGTTTTCGTAATTTTGGTGGCCCCATCAAGCCACCTATAAATGCAAAGCTGTGCATGAATCCCAGCTTTGTGTTCCTTCAGCTGTACAGCACTGGTCAACTGGGAGTGAAGGAAATGCCCCTTAAAGTGGGACCCGAACAGGCCAGTGCTCTGACCCTGCTGGATCTGGTGCCGCCTTTCGAGACGCACCGAATTGGCGTTCTATATGTGGGTCAGGGCCAGTGCAATAATGAGGTGGAAATATTGCGCAACTCCTATGGCTCCACACGCTATGTGGAATTCCTGCGTAGCATAGGAACTTTGGTCAGCCTCAAGGAAGCCGAGCAGAATAATCTCTTTATACCACTGGACAAGAATGGAGCTGATGGGAAATTCGCTTACATCTGGAAGGATGATATACTACAGGTGGGTGCTGCAATCGGTTGAAGATCCCAATCCTAAATTTCAATTTCGTTTTTAGGTGACCTTTCATGTGGCCACGCTGATGCCCACCAATCTGCAGGACGATCGCAATTGCAATGAGAAGAAAAAGCATATTGGCAACGATTTTGTCAAGATAATTTACAATGAGAGCGGCGAGGAATATAACCTGACCACCATATCGGTAAGTTTTTCGAAGCAGGAATTTACCTTTGGAGTCTTAAGAGGCTAACTAGTTTTGCCAAACATATCCTTAATGATAATGTCTGGCTATAATGCTAGGTCTAAGACAATGTTCGCAAATTGACAAATAAGCATGGATTAGTGAACAAAAGTGAGTGAGTGAGTGAAAAAGATGTTTTAATCTTTCATATAAGGCTGAAAAATCGGTCTAGAACCGAAGTTTGTAAAACCTCTTTCTTTCGGACCATGAACCCAAACTTCTTAGTTTATAACTCCACGTATTTAAACCCAAGCCGGACCCCATATGTTTGTAAAAAGTCTTAGCTTAATTACCTACCTAACTCACTTTTATAAGAACTTTTTATATCTAAATTCGGTGGTTAACGAGTTCGGGAACAAAACTTAATCAAAAGTAAGGCTGTGATATGGCAAAACTAACGTCCAAATTTATGTACATAGAAAGTAGTGGCTTCCTTCTAATTTTAAAGAATATGTCATTTCGATCTAACGATCTAAGAACTAATAAACCATAGCTCGAAAAATCCCAATATAGACGTCCTGATCTCTCAGTTGAGTTTTGGTCTGAGTTTCCGTCAGCACGCGTTGAATGATGTCTGAATATCCATCTGACCTAGTCAGCTGAGCGATCAGGTGAAATAGAACCGGTTCTAATAGACCAGAACACTGAGCTGAGCGGTCATTGGGCAGACATGTTTTAATGCTGAACTTAGTTACTCACCTAAGTTTCTTGACACTCAGGTCTGACGAAAACTCAGCTGAGCTATCAGGTCGTGTAAATGGAGTCCATAAATATCGATTCTTGAATTTATCATATATCCACCATAACATTTCAAGAGTTCATTTAAATCAGGGAATCAAACCGCAACCAAGACCGGAATCGTATACCGAAAAGAACCGATAAGGTCTCAGAATCAGAACCGGAACCTAGTTTTAAAATTTTTTTTTACCGGTCACCGAAAACCGATATTTCTGGAACCGAAAAGAATCTAAGCATTCTACCGGTACAGTTTTGGTTTCGAGTTCAACAAAGCGGACACTTAGTTTTGAAGGACCTTCACTCAATTTGGCTAATGTGTATGTATGCTGTTGAATAGAAAAACGTAAGACTTGACTTTATACCAAGCTATCCTCTGAACAGAAGGTTATAAGATCAAGCTTTCCTAAGCATAAAACATTTACAACATAAAGCTATTGTACTTAAAAAGTTAAGTACAAAGTTTCGATAGTACCGGTATACCAAAATAAAAATCCTGGAACTAATACGTAACCGAGTACCGATATAAATTAGAACCAAAACAAAATCTTTTACTGAAACATAAGTTTCGGTACAAACAAGAACCTGAAACGGAACCGAAATACGATTCGGTTTGATTTCCTGCTTTAAGTATTTTTTATTAACGAAGCTAACAAAAGTTTTATGTAAAAATACATATGGGCATTTCCAACGCAAGGTCCACCGACACCAAAAAACTAAAAGTAGTTAAAAGCACTAATTACTTACAGTTTTTAACTGGCTCGAGGACTTGTTATGCTTTTCGCATAACTTTTAACAGCATAACTTCACAACACAACAAAGGAGACTTAGGTAGATCAAACAGCCGTTTCATGAGGGACCAAATCCTCACTCATCAGCGTTCTCAATGTCTATCAAAAGTGCAGTCTCTCCAAGCCAGCGACGGCAAAACTGTTTGGGAATTCCAAAGCAGCATGCGCGCAAACACCAAGAAAGACAGCCTAAATCAATAAAAACAGTCATTTAAGCACCATATTTTATTATATTTTCTCAAGAAAACAAGAAAAGATTTTCGAACGCAAAGTTCTATGCTGTCTTCTCCGTCAGTTTGAAAGCTATCTTCACGAAACTTTCCTCGAAGTCTTGTAGAACAAATACACTGCACATTTGTCGGAACCGGCCGGATTGCATATAGCTGCCATTGGAGCTATCGGTCGAAAAACTAGTTTAAGTAAGAAAAACTTTTTGACATCAATCGGCAAGGTAACAATGACCTCAAAAAATCGATCGTCACTTTCGACGAACCGTATCGCGATATCGCTCCCGATTGACGGCAGCCGTTTGACCATCTTCATCTTCGAAAAAGAACAGCCCAATAACAATTTTAGCACAAACACCGCCCCCAACAGTGACTTTTTCATCGTGAGGATGTACCTCTTGAAATTCTTGAGGATTTTCTGTGGCTTTAATATGGCAATTTTGTTTGTTTACCGTTCCGTTCCACGTGAAATGAGCTTCTTTTAAATGCACGTTGAGTTTACACAATTGACTTGATTGTTGAACGTAGATTTAAACAATCTGAGAGCGCTATGGAATTAGTCGATCTGGCATCGCTGTCAAAAGTTATTGTGTTGCCAGATGGGAACGTCGAATATGCCCAACCCTGTATAAATGTTCTTTGGTATAAGTCTCCTAAGGGGACAACAGAGAGTTTTGTATTTTTGTTTGTATTAAAATACGCTTCAGAGCAAACCAGGGAATTCTATGTCGATGTCGGCAAGAGTCTAAGGAAGGTGACTACAGAATCCTAAGTGAGAATCATTGAAATGAAATTGGCTTCGTAAAGTTTCTTGTATAAAGTTAGTTTGTGGGTGAGAGTTTAGACTCGAAAAACCCTTAAACGAATGGGAATGGAAATTAATTTTCTAGGTATTGTATGTACTTTGGTTTACTGTGTGGTATATTTACGATTTTTCTAATTGATCTTAATTATTCTTGCTTCTATTTACAGGGTCAATTCAACTATGCCTGCGTTATTGTGGAGCCATTGGAACTAAATTCTAATCGGGTATATGTCAAGGCTCGATCAGAGATCGAGAAGTTTGTCTGCCATCCAGAGCCAAGAATTGTATCCGATCGCAGTGCTCCTCTGCTGGCAAGACAAATGGCGCTACATGCCAATGTAAGTGAATGATGACCAACATTAAACTTATACTAATTTTGTTGCGAATTTCAGCTGGCTTCGCTAGTCTATCAAAGTGTGCAGAAGAAGAACCCATATGCATCCAATTGGTTAGAGCGTTTGCGTAAACTTAAACGCTTGAGATCCAAGGTGAGGAATAGTAAATTCGTAGGAATCGTTTTGTAAAATAATTTTGTTAATATTTTTCTCCACAGGTTATCGAAAATCTCAACAGTCAGCAACAAAGTGGCAGTGCATCGAGCGGCATTGGAGTCGCCTCCTCAGACATGGAAGATCAGCGAGCAGATTTCACCAAATTTACCTAAACAACGACGACGAATTATGTCAGAATCAATGCTGACTTTTGAGTTTAAATATTATCAATACGTTTTGGGGCTATTTTTTGATTTTGAAGACCCACACACAAATACACAGTCGATGTTTACTTAAGATTAACCATAATGAATGACAAGTTTATAAAATTTGTGAACATACAATACATAAGCGCTGTTTATGATACGCAAAAATCTAGAAAAATTATCAATTTAAGCAAGTTGAGAGTTTGTAAAATAGTTGGGTCATATGGGTCTTATGTTGTTTCTATTCTTTTTATTCAATTCCATTTAAGGGTCTCATGACTAGTTTGAAATAGTACCATTTCATATTGAACATTTTTTTCTCTATGCCTAGGATGCAAATTGCCTTTGGTAAAATATCTTTTACTTGAATTCAATTCGATCAAAAGCTTTTTGTATTTATATCAAGAAATACCAATTCAATTAAGTACGATCTAAGCTATGGCGCTCCCCCTTTGAAATCATTTGAAGTATCGAACCGAACTTTTGAAAGTATTTAGGAAACACGGAGGATTTATCTAATATCAGGTGACTAGTCTGAATTTGGCTATGCAGGTAAGTTGAAAGAACACTGCCATAAATTGTCCCTGTCGTTCGATTGATGGTTTTTCGAAGCCCCAAACTCCTTTAACTTTGACGGGTTGATCGAAGAAGGAATGTCTGTACAGAAGCAGAAAGCATTGGCAAGACCCGGGTACTCAAAGCTACGGCCAACAACTGAGTTAGTTGAAAGTGATGAGTGGTTGATGCCTGATGTCCCATACGAGTTTGAGGAACGTAAGATAATAGGGTCCGAAGTATAATCAATCTGAAAGCCCATATTTCAAACACTCTGTTTTACATTTGAAACAATATTCATTTATTAGGCTGCCTTTACATTGTTCGTCACATGAGACATGATAACCTAGTAGGACTGCATTTCATCTTGTTTCGCCGATGGATTTGAAGGGCTTTTCACATTTATATCAACCAAAATGAAGACCTATTAGACTATCATGTCTCATGTGTCAAGCAGTGTAAAGGAATCCTTATGTGTGTAAAATAACATTATTTACTGCTTTTCGTCCCATTTTATTTGATTCCATTATCTCCAATTCCAAGTCAATCCTCTATTCCCCGAACATCTGCGCAATATGATCGTAGCCAAATTGTGTAATCTTATGACTAGCTACACGATTTGCAAAATCCACCGCCTCTTTAAGACATAATCTCCTCATATAGCTGGCATATATGAATCCAGCCATAAAGCTGTCTCCTGCACCCAAAGTATCCAACACCTTCGTGGGCTTATATGAAGCCATTTCGTGGAAATTATTTTCCTTATCCAAACACACAGCCCCCGCACTGCTCCAGGGTATGATCAAATTGAGTCTTCCCAGCACCCGTTTCAGTTCCTCACAGGCCTGCTGCGCTGTACTCCAACCCTGCTGGTCAGCCAGCTCTTTGGAGAACAACACATAGTCGCAGTAATGGCATAATTCCAGATTCTCCTCGTACCTGCTTTCAAAATCCAAAGAAATAATCAGCTGTTCCTTATTATGTTGATTGTGTTCTCTAATAGCCTCCATCATGCGACTTGTTTCTGGAGCATTGCGAGCCTCGAAGTGCACCCAACCATATTGGTTAAGATCGATCTTTTGAAAATCATTATAAGTGATTTGTGGATAGTTTTTGTTGCAGTGTATTATAGTGCGTGTACCCGTATCTTGAGCTAGAATCACTGACGAGAAAGGCGGATCTTGATCGGTTTTCGGACAGTGTTTTGTATCAATTTGACGCGTTTTTAGATCTTCCAACAAAGCGCGGAAAGCTATGGAACTGCTTAGCATGCCAAAGAACTCGACTGGAGCTCCCAGAACCTTGAGCACCGTACTGACGTTGCTGGCATTGCCACCACGCTGCCAAAAGCCATCAAGGCAACGACGATCCGTATCCTCCTGAGGATAACTACTGGTAATGGTCACAAAATCGATGACCGTACAACCCACAACCAGCACGGGCTTCATGGCAAATAAATCTAATCGAAATCTTTATGCACTTGGCACTCGTTCCACATCGTTTTATTGTCGCTTGATTGCCCCAGCTGGTTTTTGTTATTGTTATGGCTTATCGCTGGGTGGAGAGAGCGCCACTTTAACACCAAGCCCAATCTCCCGTCATCATAAAGCATAGCCAGTGATCGCGCTCTCTTTGTTTGACTCTCGTTAGACTTTCGTCGTTAGTGATGCCGCTGTGACTTTGTTAACAAACGTGAATGAGTAACGTCATGTCATATAACATCATTTATACAGCTCCCGTGCCCAAGATCCAATACTTCGGTTACCATCACCACCTATTGCTGTTTATAAAATACGGTAATTTTGCTCCCAGTTCTGTTGCTTTTTATTCTTCTGTATTGAGTCATGTTTTATACTCGATTTGATCTTTTGCATCTCCAAATAAGATACAACTGTTTTTTTTACACTGTTTTTGACACTGTTCGTGTTCTTCCGGGGCACTCTCAAAGATTGGTCATAGCTTAAAATTAAAGAACAATATAGAACACGACAGTGAATATTTCTGCATCATTAACTCAAAAATCGTGGTCATATCCGACCTATAAACTATATATATTCTTGATCATCATCAACAGCCGAGTCGATATAGCCATGTCCGCCTGTCCGTCCGCCTGTCTGTCCGTATGAACAAAAGAACTCAGAGAAGGAGGTTCGACATTTATGGCTCATAACTTCTTATACTTACAGGTAGCTCAATTCCTTCCGCTCCGCAAATCGGGAAAAATGTAATATCTGCGACAGTTTTATAGATAGAACATTTTTTGTTTGTTCGCACAAACATTTTTGTGTTCGCACCAACATTTTTTTGTTTTTTTTGAAAATGTACCAATGATAACTCCAAATACTTATGAACTACATATGTAAAAATGTATGTATATTTATTATACTTCGTGCTAATTGTATATTAATATCAGGGCTGCAAACCGGTTTTGATCCGAACCGGCCCGAACCCGGAATTCCGACAATTATTTTGCTGTGAACCGATCCTCTTTAGAAATAAAAGATGAACCTGAACCTGTTCCGAACCTAAAGTTTCGGTTCGGTTCAACAAAAACTATACACAGGAAAAAATTTGACCTACTGCCTAGAGACTTCTTTACTATCTGGTCGGTTTTTGGAAACTAAGTCTTACAATCGCCTTGAAAGCTCAATTTAATATCTAGAAAGACTTTTCGAATAACTGATAAAATCCCCACATAATAGCCCCTTTTTTTGAGATCTCGACTCCAAAGGTCATACTTAAAAATCAAAGTCAAAATTCGTTTGTAGCAAAAAAAAATGATTTTGTGTTTATGCTTTTATTTGTTGGAACCATAAACGTAGTATATTTATGAGTGCAAGTAAAGTGCGCGCACATGAAAATGTTGTACTACATAAAAACTTTGGATTGTTTAAAGGCAATTTCAATTTGATTCATTTGGTCGACTAGAGACTTCTAGCACCTCTGCATTATTCTCTACACGTGATCGAAAAAGGGCAAAAACTTTGTTTTTTATACCCTTGCAGAGGGTATTATAAAATTGTGCGGATGTTTGTAACGCATTGAAGGAAGCATCTCCGACCACATAAAGTATATATATTCTTGATCAGCATGACGAGCTGAGTTGATTTAGCCTTGTCCGTCTGTCCGTCCGTCCGTCCGTCTGTCTGTTTCTATGCTATCTCCTCCGTCAGTTTTAAAGCTATCCTCACCAAACTTTGCACGAAGTCTTTTGGTACAAATACGCTGCACATTTGTCGGAACCGGCCGGATCGGATGACTATAGCATATAGCTGCCATAGGAACGATCGGTCGAAAAACTAGTCTTAGTGAGAAAAACTTTTTTGTTTTTAATGGAAACGCCTCCAAAGTACGTATTTCTTAGTTTACTATCCCTTCCCATGATTTCACTAAGTTTGGTCGAAATCGGATGACTATAGCATATAGCTGCCATAGGAACGATCGGTCGAAAAACTAGTTCTAGTGAGAAAAACTTTTTGTTTTTATTGAAAACGTCCTTTTTATTGGCATATTCTTATTTTATATACTTTAACAAATTTCTACAAAGTTTTATAAAAATCGGGTGACTATAGCATATCTGCAGTATGAAGATCGGTCGAAAAGAAGTTCTAGTGAGAAAAACTTTTTTGTTTTTAATGAAAACGTCCTTATCATTGCATACACTTATTTTATACACTTTTACTAATTCTACAAAGTTTGGTCGAAATCGGATGACTAAGCAATAGCTGCCATAGGACGATCGGTGAAAAACTAGTTCTAGTGAGAAAAACTTTTTGTTTTTAATGAAAACGTCCTTTTATTTTCATATTCTTATTTTATATACTTTAACAAATTTCTACAAATTTTTATAAAAATCGGGTGACTATCGGTCGAATAACAAGTTCTAGTGAGAAAAACAATTTTGTTTTAAATGGGATTTCCTAATTAACAGTTTGGTCGAAATCAGACATCTATATAGTATAGATCCCATAGAAAAGTGAGGTCCAAAAAGTAGTCTGAGTTTGAAAAACTTTTGTGTTTTCAATGAAAGCTGCAAGGATATACAAAACTTCGGCCGAGCCGAAGTTAACTTCCCCTAGTTTTCACCTTGGATTCAAGAATATTAGTTCCTACCGTACCTTCAACATAAAATATTCTTGATATCCAGAACGATCTGTTTGTTTTTTTCTTTGAGTGTACATTAAATTTGAAGCCAAAAATGCTGACAGATCTGCACTTCAAATGAAGTTAAACTCAGCTGGGCCTAAGCCAAATTTTGTTGACTTCATATAAGTCGCAAACTTGGATATTTATCCAAGTTAAAACCAGCCTAAAGGGACAAGATCCACTCAAACTAGGGACAAACTATCTCATTCTATTGTTTTTTTTTATCGCAAATTAAATGACTTTCTTGTTGTTTTCGTTGCATAGCTGCCTTTGCCTGTCAAATCCACTAGCGACACTCTTACTTATTTCGAATTAAAATAAAGACATTCGCCAGAATGAAAAGTGATATAGTTCTAAGCGAGAACACAACCGGTTTGGAGCTTAATCTAAAAGGAACAAAAATGCCTGACGGGCGTCTGGGGAAAACAATTAATAATCGTTAGGTGAAAGTGGCCATCTTTTAATATTTTAACAGAGTCATAACCTAACATAACATTTTCTTAACTTTCTCTTTCTCGAAACCAATGGATGGAGCTTTACATTTAGTAAAGTAAAATGGCTTGTCTAGTTAACACAGCCCCAAGGCTTGTCACGTTGACACAGCCCCAAAGGGCCAAAGCCGAGCTTCTCTCAATCGCCGAATCCGATCGGCAGCTTGAGATGCTTTTCATGGCTAATTACTACAAAGCTGGCGCCAACAGCAGAGAGGCGTGACCGGGTTTAAAGTTTATTCAAAGAAAAAAAAACTTTTCATTAGATGTTCCAAGGCGGGATTGAACCCACGACCTCTTGCACAGCGGTCGCGCACACTAGCCGGCCACATTTACATTTACGATATTCAAAATTCCAAACATAAATTCAACTGTCAATAACTGACATTTATGGCAAACTATGAAAAACGAGACGATCGTCTTGAGCCAAAGTGCTAACAATCTATTCGGAATAAATCAACTCTTAAGCCCTAAAATTATGAACTCCTTTAGGCGTGTCCTTTTCATACCTCTGTAAAGTGTCTCATAACTGAATGCTTAATGTTCCTACACACAGAATTTTTTGAAAATACTACAAGCCCTTAAAAAAGTACTTAGGGTGATAAGGTTCAAAAAGTCATTAATTTAAAGGGGAAGGTTTCGAAAATGTAAAAACCACGTACTCGCCATTATATTTAGCTTCAATTAAATGGTAAGACAACTGCACTCTTGAAGTCAGCTGATAGCTAGGGAGTTTGTATCTGGCTTTAATAGGTATTATTTCTTAATATCTTCGCATACTCAAATAACCCAAATATAAGTAGTTTTCACCGATCTCATATCACTTCACCTCTTAGGTTAACTGTCCCAGTGTGCATAGATTTCAATTTGTATGCAAAGTCAATGTCGATAAATTAATTTGCTAAATGTATTACGCAGCTGTCATGCTGAGCCTGGTTATGGACCTCCAATTTGTCGACCAGACTATAAAGGCGTCAAGCTCTTTAAGTTCAGCAATTGGGCTAAGGCCCACACCGATGAACGTCTTGTGGTTAGCAGCAAGCTGGCAACTAATAGAATTTGCTCTATTTTATCGTTACACTTAAACCAAAGTCTTTCACTGCTGACCAGGACCACAAAACACAGTTTGCATGATTACGCACAAATTAATGAATGTCATGGTGAATGCCATGACTCAGAATTATGCGTGGGGGAGTGGGAAGCGACGACCCACAAATTTACCTTGGTAAAACGTTGCCAAATTCCAAATATTAGTGAGGGAGGGAGGCGAATGGAATTCGAATGAAATGCCGCCGTTCTTCTTGATGAATGATGACTGAAGATGTCTTTTTGGGTGGCTAATTGTTTTCGTAGTTCTGCGGAAAGTTTTTAATTTGTTTTGTTTGGCTAAGAGAACTCCCATCAATGCAAGTAATAAAAAGTTGAAACTTTAATGTGTATTCCAACTCCGCTAACAAGTGCTCCATAGCCACACACATATCCTCAAGTCTGGCGCAAAGTCATAAGCAAAGCGTCTAAAATTTATCATTAATTAGTCCGCTAATGTTATTGTTAGAGATTGCCTTGACTGTGACTGGGATGTGGCTTACGAGTGAAAAATGATGGCGATAAGACTACAGCAAAACCCACACAGCAAAGTGTCTGTTTGGGGTGAAATGTTTGTTAGAATTTTGGCTCGTTTCACCTTTAAATAAATTTATGGTCATGTTTTTAATTAGATTGTTGGTTAGGCTTTAGGTAAAGCAAATTGTTACTTTTTAAATGGTGTCAGGAATTTGGGTATTTAAACATTTCAAATTCAAAGAACTGCATGTCGAACAGTGAGCGGAACTCTTAACTTAAATACTTGAAATGAACGTGGCGCAACTTTTAAAGTCATCGCTTGTGTTAATTTTGCAAAACAGCAAAAATTTTCAAAGCCCTGTAGAATCCTTTGCTTATGTCAAGAAATCGATAACACGACACTTTGGCTGACTTTGCAGGTTCGCTCAACTTTCTTTTGGCGGTAGGCGGAGGTCGTCCGTGATGTGGCGTGGAATTATGACAGGAAATTGCCTTAAAGTGTCAATCACGAGGACAGTTTTCTTAATTGCCATTTATTTTTGGCATTCTAATTATACCCCCCCGTTCTCAAGTTCAATGTGCGGTTCGAATATGACCCTTAATGGCGGACAAAACTGTAAGAAACCGTGGGCGTTGGGATTTTTCAGTAAAACATAAAATGAGATTGTAACATTAAGAGAATTGATTTAAAGTTGGCCTTAAAGGGATTTAGGTTTTTTGACAACTGATTGGACCATTGGCAAGCGCCGTTGATTGGTGCGCTGATTGATCTTGACATGCGTTTGTCGTTCCTAAACTCCTCTGTGTTGGCTTTTTTCACTTCTGTAATCCTTTTTTATCCTCCTTCTCCTCAGGCCGCGCCACCTTTGAGTGTATGGACAACATGCTTAGCGTCAGCTTAACGCCAGCTGTCGTGAATCATTAGTTAGATTGGGAAAAGCTTTGCTTGCCAATTGTCGATAGACGCCTGCATGTGGCACATTTGTGGGAAGAGCTCGAATGGGAAGAGTTTTTTAGAAAGATCAAATATTTATGACGACGAAGCAAATGATAAAATTTCCTTATTCGGTGGCTTTCACCATACATTTGCCTTCCCCTGTAATAAAAAGACCGACAATTTGATATAAAAACCCATTTTGTATGTTTTAAAAACTAACAATTTAATGGATTTTATAGTTGAACATTCACTTATTATGGTAAATAGCTTATGCATTCTACACCGAAAAGAGCTGGTTGCCTATACAGTAGGTACTGTTTCTAAAACCTTCCGGTTGTGTCTTCAGTAGGCTTTTGCTAAAGACTGCTGTTTACCGACTGTTTAAAATGTTGTGAACTGCAAAAAGCTATGGAAGCAAAAACAGTTGAGAAGGCATAAGTGGCTTACAGTTGTGGAAAGGGCTATAGATCTCCTTAAAATCGGAAGTGATTCACTTTGGGGTACGAGCCAGCGTATATTTTTGGTTTCGGGTTCATGTAGCGGGTTCAGGTATTAACCGGCATGCAGAAATAATTTTGTATTTCGCTAAGTAAACTGAAACTGACTTCAATTTTTTATGCCATTGCAGAGGGTATTATAAAATTGTGCGGATGTTTGTAACGCATTGAAGGAAGCATCTCCGACCACATAAAGTATATATATTCTTGATCAGCATGACGAGCTGAGTTCATTTAGCCCTGTCCGTCTGTCTGTTTCTATGCTATCTCCTTCGTCAGTTTTAAAGCTATCCTCACCAAACTTTGCACGAAGTCTTTTGGTACATATACGCTGCACATTTGTCGGAACCGGCCGGATCGGATGACTAAAGCAAATAGCTGTCATAGGAACGACCGGTCGAAAAACTAGTCTTAGTGAGAAAAACTTTTTTGTTTTTAATGGAAACGCCTCCAAAGTACGTATTTCTTAGTTTACTATCCTTTCCCATAATTTCACTAAGTTTGGTCGAAATCGGATGACTATAGCATATAGCTGCCATAGGAACGATCGGTCGAAAAACTAGTTCGAGTGAGAAAAACTATTTTGTTTTTAATGAAAACGTCCGAGCCGAAGTTAACTGTCCCCTATTTTTATTCTTTTATTAAAGTTTAGGGTGCTCTCTATATAACACAGGGGAACAGCCATTTTGTTGCAATCTCTTTGATAAAAAATTCTGGCCCAGTTTTGTCCACTGATTACAAAATCGGCTTGGCTCCATCAGCGTTTGATATAAAGATATGGCGGAAAATGAATTTTGCATGTTTTTTGCTTTGAATTATAATTATAAAGGTCACAGTAGGCAAAAATTTCTGGATTTATGAGTCTTATGCGGCAGAACACATATCAATGCAGCTCAAAAAAATCAAGCAAGCAGCATCAGCAAGCCCGAAGGTGGCCAAATTTTCCTTTGAAGAGAGTTATTCCTTAGTTTAGGGCAAATTTTTCAAAATTGATCGTCATGTTCAAGCCAGGGTGCTGGTCGAATTTTTATTACAATCACTTTAGCATATAGCCCAAACACTAGGGTGGGTCGAATTTTTAATCGACTACGCGTATAGCAGAAACATAATCTACTGCAAATTCTAACAAAATTTCACCAAGAAACCATAGGTCAAAAATCAAAACCTAGGTACCGCCTAGCGAGGTCAAAATTATATACATTCAACAGTTCATCAAATATTGGGGTATGGCTGACACTGACTGAAATTCGAGTACCGTTTGGCTGAGGCTTTCAAGCAGATTACAAGTCAATTTTCAAAATTTGTCTAGCGCGTCAGGTTTTTGAGAAATCGATAGTCAAAGTTGTTAAATTTACCTAAAATGGCACTTTTCAAAGCCTACTTAAACGGAATGATGCGCTTGAAAATTTAAATGCATAGAGCCAACTTTAACCTTTGGATGGCAATAAACCAAATTCCTGGTTGTTGGTCCAGGAACGATAAATACACAGCTCAACAAATATTGGGTCAATGCGGGTTGAGGAATGAAATTAATACCCTTCGAAGGAGTCTTTTAAGCTGAACACAAGCTAATTTTCAGAATTTCTCTACAACATCCTTAAATTCAGTGCAAGATAAACGAAAGCTTCAGAGAAGGAGCATACACTAAACTGTTCAAACGACTTACGAAAGGGTCTTTGGGGATAATGTGGTCAATTAGGACAAGTCGTAAGTACCACATTCTATTTGTACAGGCATATTTAATCATTTCAAAACAATGAGGCACTAATTTTAGAAAGACCCTTCCGACACACAGCTGTGTTAGGTTGTTTGTCAAGAAAATATAAATTGTTAATCTGTTTTAATTTATTAATGGTTTTCTTACTCGGTGATTAATTTGGAATATTGCCCTTCAAAAATTAAAGTTTCCTTTATGCATTTAAATTTTCAACCGCATTATTCCGTTTAAGATTGCAACTTCAACTTTGACCATTGATTTCTTTAAAACTTGGCGCGCTAGAGAAATTCTGAAAATTGGCTTGCATTCAGCTTGAAAGCCTCTGTCGAGCGGTTACATTTTCATTTGAGGACCAGCGATGACCGAATATTGGTTGAACTGTTTAAAGTACATTATTTCGACCTAGCTAGGCGGGACCTAGGAATTCATTTTAGATTTATGGTTTCTTGGGGAAATGTTTTTAGAAGAGTTTTAGTTTTAGAAGAGGAAGGGGCACAAAGAGGGCAAGGTCCTCCTTTTGAAAAACGTACAACTTACTACTTGTTTTTCACTTACCTTGATTGGTATTCGAGCTCACAACTTACATACCTTGTCTCGGGAATTTAGACAGAATTGCCGGCAGTGCCAAAAATCACAGTTATAAAGGATAGCGACGATGAGAGATTGGAATCAACAGCACTTTTCGTGTAAATTTTCTAAATGTAGCATTCAGTATTTGAAATTCTTAACGTTTATTTAGAAAACCTACACACAAAAAAGTAGGTAAATGTAACATTTTTCATTGGTAAAATCGCCAATGTCCGTATTTGTTTTTGATCCACATGCTTTTCCATTTAATAACAAATGGTCTGCACTTTTGATTTTAAAGTTTTCCATTTTTAAATATACAATTTTTCCACTTTTGATTTTTAAGTGATACACTTTTGAAATTAATACTTTACACTTTAGAATTTATGTGCTGACCATTTAAAAAAAAAAATAGTAAATATAAAAAATTTTCCAACCAACCACCTATGAGCGCCCCATACTTACCTCTGCTGGTGTTTAAACTCGGATCGTGTTTCGTAGAGTATTACTACTTATGTTGGTTTAAGCTAGATTATACTAGTGAAAACGGGAAGTAGCTTATAGCTTATTTTATAAGTACGGTTTTATTCATTTCTTTTTTCCCGTTTTTGCAGGATCCTGCGGCTTCTTTAGAAGAACAAAAAGAAAGTCGGTCAAGCCCGATAATATACTCTGTACCTCACAAAGTTTGTGTTAAGTTGTATGAAGTGCTGCCCATCACCGTTGCGGCCGGAGCTGCCCATCATTATTGTTTGATTTGTTTTTAACTTAACTACCGTCAAGGTGGGAAAATACTTTTCAAATTTGTATACTATATTTTTCGATATGCATTTAACCAATCTTAATCTATCCATAGTTTGGCGGCAAAAGTATCTTCTGTGTGTGAACCGTTTTTTGCTCGCTTCTGGTCTCGACTCTTCAAAATCCCCATCCACCGCCCCCCACACTTAAGTCCATAAATTTTACTTATAGCTACACAAAGTTATCTTCTGTTTCTGGCATAACTTATCATATTAACTTCTCAACTTACATATTGACAATATGAAGCGTGTCTTAACTGTATTGAAGTGAGCCTCCTGCCGCCTGTTGTTGTTTTCTCTTTTAATATATAGCTTAAGTTTGTACACTGCCAACACCTACAGACAGTGGCTTGCTCGGGGACATGGCATGAAGAGATGGCGCTGCGGTGGGTTTTATCGAATGCGTGCCAATTTTGTTGTATACTTACATACATGTATATAGCACATACGTATTGAATAGCAAAAGCGCAAAGTTTTAGCTGCAGAGTGCCAAGAGCCCTAAGCGGCTGTTAACACGAACTACGTAGGTAACAGTAATCGCACATTGGAGAATGTGAGTGGCCCAGAAGCAGTTAAGTGGCACCCGTGTGCCACTGGACTAAACAAAAGGTAC
Organism: Lordiphosa collinella; assembly: GCA_018904265.1. Classification (NCBI taxonomy): domain Eukaryota; kingdom Metazoa; phylum Arthropoda; class Insecta; order Diptera; family Drosophilidae; genus Lordiphosa; species Lordiphosa collinella. Next base: position 1,148,475 of record JAEIFV010000014.1, read on the forward strand.
ACACAGCAGCACACATCAAAATGCATGTACATATGTTAGTACACTCCAGAATAACAAGCAAAAATATACAAATACATTTATAAGCTATTTCCAATATGCATATGGCAGATGAATGATGAATTGCAATGAAAACATTTTTGTTTTTATACTTTTTTTTTTGAAGACTGCGTTCAGACTATGCCTGAAACTACTCTTAACTATAGCCGAAATCTGGTACACTAAGAAAATGATATGGAGTGAAAGATAAAACGAGATTTTTAAATAACATTGGTTTTACAATGCGAAATTTGGTCTTTCTTATATATGATTAAGATATTCCGAAATACAAATGATACTCACTTTTCCTTCTAGGTAAAGGTATCCGGAATTTCCATTACCTAGGTGAAGATAAAGATACAAAAAAGGTACTTTTTAATGAGCTTTAAATGGCCACCAACAGTTTTTAAACTGCGTCATTGGAAGTAACAAAAGTCGCAAAATTATTACTTTTCACAGCTCCGTCTGACGACTTCTGATAAAAGCTTGGCAGCGGCAGCAATCGTCGCTTCGTGATTTTTCTTAATTGCCTTGCGCTGCTTTTGGTAAGGAGCGTAAGCAGAGAGAAGATAACCTAGAGAGCCACTCTGGGACGCCGCTCTTTTTGAGTGATGTTAATGGCATTGTGACAACAGTTTGATAACATTCTGACAACAGAAATGTATTGTGACATAGGAAAACACGGTAGTTAGAGCGAGACGGACAAAAATAGCTTGTCAAAAATAGCTCGGAGAGCGAAAATGTCAGCGAACAGCTGATTAATGTTTTGAGTGAAAAGTTGACGCAGCAGATTGTGCTTCTATATTAAATCTTCTTTAGCGTAAGTCAGCGCTGCTGCTTTCGTTCAAAAGCACAAGTCGGCAGCAGCGCCGTCACAATAGAAGTTGATTTCTTTCGCGCTCTCTGCATTGCATGCAAAACGCCAAAGAAGAAAACTGTCGCGATGAACTTCTGACGCGACGACGCTGCCGCTGTCTTGTGCTTTTGAACGAAAGCAGCAGCTCCGATTTACACTCCTTACCGAAAGCAGCGGCAAGGCAATAGCGAAAAATCACGAAGCCACGGCTGCTGCTTCGCTTTTCAGAAATCAATTTTTGCTTTCCCTTTGAAAGCGACTTTTGGATTTTGTCAGAAGAAGAGGAAGAATCAAAAGCAGACGAAATGAAACGTATGGCAGTTTTTTAAGCACTGGCCCACCACAACCTACCCTCAAGTTGTCAAAGTGTGAACAGTTCAACCGAAACTTCAACGCGTTCACGAAATTTCAGCATACTCGATAGCTTGGTATATGGAAAAGACCAAAGAATTCCCTGGATTCAGTAGAACCTTTCTGTGTAGCGAGTTTAAAACTAAAACAGAATAAATGTTCCGAAATCCTGACCTTTTGTTGACGATAGTCTGTTAAGTCAGCTTATTTAAAATTCACCACCAATTTTTGACACCTGAATACCTAGCAAAAGTGAGATGGTGACATGACAAAAGGTCCACGGACATAAGGCCCATATGAAAAATTTCAATCATTACTTTGAAATATAACTCAGAAATTTTCTGGGCCTTATGTCCGGACATTAAGCCCATGGTCCGTACTCATATTTAAATGACATTCAACGCACGGAATTTTATGCAAGATTTGGTATGCATGCAAGGCCCATTCGGCCGTCTGTTTAGGGCAGGTGTCGGAAAAAAAAAACAATCCCACTTTGGCATTGGTGTGTGTGAGAGCAGCGCAAAGACTGATTCAATTGCGAAGCAGTTTAACAAGAGCCGAACACGCAGCTCAGCGAAGCTTATACTGCTTATACTGTGTGTAGGCCGACTGCTTTTGAGAGCTATCCTATGCCCAGTTGGTTGCGACGTGACGGCCTCTAGGTTAGGGTAACCATCGGTCTGGTCGATCCGCACAGCTTTACCAGAGTTTGTGCACTATATGTCAGCTATCCGCCAGGCGATTTTAGACAGCTTCGGTATATTCGTTAAACCACAGTCTGTAAGGGATAACCGTAAGCGCTGTAGATCCGCAACACAGCCCGAAGGGCATAGCCGAGCGAGCTCACCTTTCAATCTCTTGGCTTGTGTGCTTCTAATTTTCGCAAAATAGACAGTTTAGATGGCTCAATCGGAGTTCAAGAAATGTCGTGAGTCCGCCAGGCGATTTTGCGATATCGCTCGGCTTGCACGTTCTCTTTAAAGAAGCTCCATTTCTCATGAAGAAGCTTGGACCTTATAAAGTTGCTTCTCTTCTTTGATTTGCAAAAGGCACACATTTCGTTTTTCACCCAGCAGGACCTAAAACTAAACTGGGCGAATGAAATGTGGGCTTTATGTTCGAATTTAATGTGGACATAAGGCCCATAACATATTTGAATTTAGTTTCGATGCTTACTACGACTAATTTTGATATGGGCCTTTTGTCCGTGGGCGTTTTGTCATGTCACCAAGCGAGACAAGTTCAGTCTCCACAGAGAGAAGTATTGCAAAGCCCTCAATCCGAGGCACCAAAGACCTCAACCGAGGCACCACGTAACAACCTCAACTGAGGCAACTCAACGGAGTCACCTCAATCCGAGCAACCAAACCCTTCAATCCCAAGCACCAAAAAGCTCTCGACGCGAGGCAAACATCAACAAGATGGAGTCCAAATTGGTTCAAACCTTAGAGAGAACACCTCTGAATATTAACAGCAGTCCTGACTTTTAAACAATTCAAAAGCAGCCGTGAATTTCATATGAAAGCAAATACAAATATTGCAAACCATTTCGACCTGAAACTTTATTGGATACTGTGCACCCATTTCGGTGGAATTAAAACAAATTTGATTGTTGTTAACAAACAAGTGCTCGTAAAATACTTCTGACACATTAAACCAACAGCCAGGCAGGGAGCACAAATTAAATGTAAACGTCATCTTCAGTTTCATCAATGGAAGAGGAATGATAAATATACGCGTCCCAGTTGCCCGGAAACCTGGCTTGGCATCTGTGTGAATCGTTAGCGGCAGACTTTTTGTATCTCGATACGCTGACAGGACAATTATAATTGTATTTAATTCAGTTGATTGATGCTGTGTGAGCTCAGCACACATGCCTACACACAGTTCTGCAAGGTGTGCTCCTGGCAACCCTTGTCAAACGCGAATTGCGAAATATTATTTATGAGTTTCATTGATAAATATAATTTATTTCCCTAATTTTATTTTAAGCCACTTTTTTGCTTATTTCTCCGGCTTTAAGCTTCAATAGTCTTCGATATGCAAGTTAATAGAAAAATCTGCTGAAACAGAACCGAACTAAGCAACGATTAATTTCCTTTTTACGATTTTTACTATACATATATATTTATTTCAATGACAGTCAATATTTATTACCTTTCGCATCATTTATCAATTGCTGAAAAAAATAGAAAATTTAATTTCCTTTCCACATTTAACTTTTGGCTACTTACAATCTAAGCGATTAATCCTCCTCGCTTGGGCGGGCTTCAGCTTTAAGGCGCATAATGAGAATTTCGAGCTTACTTGTTTCTTAAATCATCACCTAATGCCATTCCCACAAGGTATTTGCATTTTTATTGCCTTTCACATTGAAAATTCAAATTGGCGACATGGCAGATTTCGTATAAAAAATATGATAAATTCGAGCAATTGGCCAGGGTCATATATTTGAGTTGTTGTTGCATATTTATTTTTATTCCACTTCTTTCACGAAATGATGTTTACTATTTGTTCCATACACCTAATTGGAGAACTTTTCATTGAGTGCCGGGCTCTGCCACAGCCACTTGAAGTGATTGTGGATGTTTGTGAAGGCTTTTTGGAGGCTGACAGAGCGAGAAAGAGAGAGAGAGAGTGAGATGACAAATGGTTTGAAGAAGTTTATTTATGAGTTTTATGCGGCTCGTTTGAATACATTAAAATGATTGCATCGAATGAACAAAAATACTTTCAGAAAGAAATGCCTCACGGTACAATACATTCGAATGTATGTATAAACATTCCATTTCATTTTAGCGCATCAACAAGATGGATGGATGTATTACAAATTGTCGAAAGGATTTGTAATGCGTAACTTACATGACAGTGAAAAAGGAGAGCAAGGATTGTCTTTTAAGCAAAAAAACCGCATCATTCGCGATTTTAAGTTATTTGTGGAGGAATAAGGCTTCACTAAGTTAGTCCAAAGAGTATATAAATTCGTGATCCGTATTAGCTGGAAATGTAATACATATATTCAAACTTGCCCCAGCTTCTAAAAAACAGAAAATGTAATAGCTGCGAGAACTTTTCCCCTACTACTTTCGGTATTACTTTGACATCTGAACCAAAGATTTTATTGTTCATTTTCCAAAAGATAGACAAGTTCAAAAAAAATACCCTTTGCCAAGATCAAAATTTTTAAAACATTTTTTTTGTGTATTTGTTGTATACTTCGTTGGGTCATAGCGGAGTTATCAGCGGAGTTATCAGTTGTTTTTGACAATGATGCGTCTAGTGTCAAAAGGGAGTATAGATCATGTGGGTATCGCAGGGCACAGGGACGTCGAGAGCAGTTCCTGTCGCTAGGCATATACGCCAACTGTCGGTATACCCGGACCAGAAAGAAGTTCCGTCTGTCTCACACTTTATTTGAGCCGACGGCAGAGATATCTTTCAGAGAAATCTAAGGGTTCATGTTCATCAAGGCCAACTCAATGGCCTCAGTGATCTGGAAGGGAAGATACTCTCCAACAACCGCTCTAACCTTACCATTTGTCTATACGTCAGGTCCGCAAACCTAGCAAAATGCTGCGGAGCACCTAATGTGGTTTGATTTGAACCAAATTTTTGACCATGTTTCAAAATCTGAGATTTTTGGTTCAAGGCTTGGTTCGATTTGAGTTCTACGAAATAGCGATCCACTTCACACAAACGAATTTCGGCGAATTGTGAATTCACGCGCATCCCAACACACACACACAAACGCTCGTGACGCACAAAAAAACTCAACACGAGGCAGCAAAGCCCTTAACGCGAGGCAACCGAGCCTACACGAAGTCCTCGACCAGAGGCGACTTCAACATCAACCATCAATCTCAACAAGAGGCAACATCATTCTGGATCAGACGAACTTTCTCCACTAGAAGCAACCATCGGCAATTGACACAACTACGCAAGTCCGTACACGGTGCACATGCTTAGTACTACGGATTCTGCAGCTTCTTTCTATCTAATCTACTCGCTCCCACAAGGTCACTGGAGGGGGAGTACTGTGGCGGCTCTGCCCACACTAGTCACGAAAGGTCATCGATTACTACGTAGCTCATCATCTCTCATATCCAGGAGTTTCAGTAGCCGCGAAGCCAGCGCTCGGTGCTGGTTTCTCCCAACAAATAATGTTAAACTAATTAAGTTAAATAAAAATAGGGGAAAGTTAACTTCGGCTCGGCCGAAGTTTTGTATACCCTTGCAACTTCCATTGAACATAAAAAAAATATTTCTAACTAAGACTACTTTTTGGACCTTACTTTTCTATGGGATCCATACTATATAGATGTCTGATTTCGACCAAACTTGGTGAAATTATGGAAAAGCATAATACACTGTTAATTAAGAAATTTGGAGGCGGTCGCATTTAAAACAAAAAAGTTTTTCGACCGATCATTCATACTGCAGCTATATGCTATAGTCATTCGATTTCGAAAAACTTTGTAGAAATGTGTTAAAGTATATAAAATAAGAATATGCCAATAAAAAGGACGTTTTCATTAAAAACAGAATGGTAACTATATGCTATAGTCATCCGATTTCGACCAAAATTTGTAGAATTGTGAAAAAGTATATAAAATAAGCGTATGCCAATGATAAGGACGTTTCCATTAAAAACAAAAAAGTTTTTCTCACTCGAACTAGTTTTTCGACCGATCGTTTCTATGGTAGCTATATGCTATAGTCATCCGATTTTGACCAAACTTTGTAGAAATGTGTAAAAGTATATAAAATAAGTGTATGCCAAAGATAAGGACGAAACAAAAAAGTTTTTCTCACTAGAACTAGTTTTTCGACCGATCGTTCCTATGGCAGCTATATGCTATAGTCATCCGATCCGGCCGGTTTCGTGCAAAGTTTGGTGAGGGTAGCTTTAAAACTGACGGAGGAGATAGCATAGAAACAGACGTACAGACGGACAGGGCTAAATCAACTCAGCTCGTCATGATGATCAAGAATATATATACCTTATGTGGTCGGAGATGCTTCCTTCTATGCGTTACAAACATTCTGACAATTTTATATAACCCTCTGCAAGGATATAAAAATGAGTGCCAGTGGCTGTGCAATGGATCTAAAGATTATCACTCATACGTACTGTTGCCCCGGCTAACAATTTGATATCTTAAGTAGTTGGCGTAGACTTGGTTTGAAGTTACAACATTGGGCAAAAAGGTACTACGACCATTGAAAAATTATATGACCATTGACCATTGAAAAATATAGAATATAACCAAGGCAATATGAAAAAATATAAACAATATAATGAACAAAATATAAAAAAAACATTTACTGAAAAATAGGTGAAAGTTAACTTCGGCTCGGCCGAAGTTTTGTATACCCTTGCAGCTTTCATTGAAAACAAAAAAGTTTTTCTAAGTCTACTTCTTGGACATTACTTTTCTAGGGGATCTATACTATAAAGATGTCTGATTTCGATTAAATTTGGTGAAATCATGGAAAAGCATAATACACTGTTAATTGCAAAATTTGGAGGAGATCCCATTCAAAACAAAAAGTTTTTCTCACTACAACTTCTTTTTCGACCGATTATTCATTCTGCAGCTATATGCTATAGTCATCCGATATTGATAAAACTTTGTAGAAATGTGTCCAAAGTATATAAAATAAGTGAATGCCAATAAAAAGGACGTTTTCATTAAAAACAAAAAAGCTTTTCTCACTCGAACTAGTTTCTCGACCGATCGTTCCTATGGGAGCTATATGCTATAGTCATCCGATTTCAACCAAACTTAGTGAAATCATGGGAAGGGATAGTAAACTAAGAAATACTTATTTTGGAGGCATTTCCATTAAAAACAAAAAAGTTTTTCTCTTTAAGACTTGTTTTTCAACAAATCGTTCCTATGGCAGCTATATGTTATAGTCATCCGATCCGGCCGGTTCCGACAAATGTGCAGCGTATTTGTACCAAAAGACTTCGTGCAAACTTTGGTGAGGAAAGCTTTAAAACTGACGGAGGAGATAGCATAGAAACAGACAGACGGACAGAAGGACAGACGGACAAGGCTAAATAAACTCAGCTCGTCATGCTGATCAAGAATATATATACTTTATCGGAGATGCTTCCTTCTATGCGTTACAAACATCCGGACAATTTTATAATACCCTCTGCAAGGGTATAAAAATATATTTATGCGATACACAGTTTCTACTCTTCTGGTTACTTCTTGGTTAAGTTTTTGGCAAGTTTTTGATGTATCCTACATCTATCAGGATACCTTTTGGACTTTGTGCTCAGTGAGCAGCCAACGGCCGCTACGTCTGAAGCACAAGACCAAAAATGTTTGCATATGCAAACAGGAGTTTTTGTTGTTTTAAATGAAAGATCGCAAGATCGCAAGTGAGGATTTGGTCCCTCATGAAACGCTTCCGATCAACCTGAAGCCTCCATTGTTGTGGTGTGTGCCTCTGTTTAAAGCATAACAAGACCTCGAGCCAGTAAAAACAGCAAGTTACTAGTATAAAGGTCATTAAAACAGTCAAAAAAATATCTTATACAAAATTTATTCTACTATTAAAGTACTTTTACAGCAGATTAAATGCTTAGCAAAATGAATTTGTCTAACTAAAAACTGCATTTTATTTGAATTATTATTTAATTTATAAGCTTTAAGTGTCTTTAACATCTGTTGTACGCATAAGCACAAGCTGCAAATGCAATTACGTGCATTTCTGGGAATAATGACATCAAAAAAATAAACGAATAAAGAAGAATAGCAAATATATAATCAAGTTGAATAAAGGCCAATTTAAAGGCGGGCGGGAGAAATTCTAGGAAGTTTTCCCTTTTTATTACATTTTTCTTTAAATGCTAGAAGAAATGACTCAAAGTCTGTCATGCACACCACAAGGCTGTTTCAACTAAAATATTAATATTCCGTTTCAGCTTAAAGAGCTGATGGCAGCTCCCAAATGTATGCAAAGAATATCCAGCAAATGCTTCCGGCAGAAGCAGGCAGTCAAGAGGTCACAGCTTCTACTTGGACTACAGGCAAAAGCGCAGCTGAAAGTGAAGCACAAATTTCCGGCCAGGGGCGGGTACAGCTGCACTTGAGGCACAGAGCTGTGACAAGTGGGGACAGGTGGCCGCTGGGCATATGGAGGCTCTGTTAATTTGCAGCTTTTAAGATATTAAACAGAAAAGAGAGAAAGCTTGCAAAAATAGTACATTTAAGTTATTAGGCAAACATTCAACAACACTTCTGTGCGTTACAAGTGTAAATGTGCTTTATTAAAGTTTATCGAACCCAGTTGAATGACACTTCACCTCCTAAGTTCAACTTCTGGGTCACAACAATTAGAAAATTAAACAGAACTACCCTTCCCCCCGGGCAAATTGAGTGAAACTAAAAGCAAACACAACCAACGGAAATTGTTCAATGATTGAAACAGTCAGCCAAAGTGGCCCACTTTTTGACACTAATGAAAAGAGAAAACTTGGAATCGAACATCAGGACCACACGTGGGTGTAGGTGTCTATGGAATAATTTATAATGGTCGAGCGTCTTTAGTTGACCCTCTTCGACAAACCACTGAAACGAAAGTGGCGAGAATAAAAAAACAAAATGAAAAGAAAGGCGCCAGACGGGTACATTGCCATTTTTCAAACTCAACTACCGCAGCAAAGGACCAACGAACGACCGACTAACCGTAAAGTGGAGAACATTTGGCCCAGAGCCAGGCCAATGAGTCAGATACCCCCACAAATGACGGTGGCGACCAGGTGACTGACCAGTTTGTTGTTTACATGCTGCCACTGCCACTGCCACTGCAGTGAAAAGGAAGGGTAAGGAACTGCTGGTTGGCTTTATTGATGGCCACCCCAGGTGGAGCGTGAATTGATTTTGTTACACTTCTCACAAAACTCGATAAGCATTTTGTCATTCAGTTTGCAGTGTACAGAGGAGAGGGAAATGCAGGACAATGAAAGTGCTTAAAGTCGCCCATTAAGTTAACCCAGCCATTTAGTTCTGCTTATAAATCAAATTTGATCATGAAATAAAAAGGATTTATTAAGCAAGGCTTCTAAAATCAGCAGAAGGTTCGGAGGCTCGATGATGCATAAAGCATTAGATTAATGCTTTGAGCCTTGCTTGAAAAGAATCTTGAGATTCTTGTGTAAGTGTGTCTTGACCTCCATTGGACTTTCGAGCACACGACACAACAAGTTCAGTGATCGGACCAAGGGCCATTCCGCATCTTGAGCGAAATGTCTAAGCATCCGCATGCCACGGCCAAACTGATTGCCGAAACTTACAAAAAACAGCTTCATTTAACAAACATTTCCTGTTTGTATATGCACACATTTTTGGTCTTCTGCTTCAGAGCCATGGCGGCCGTTGGCTGACTCACTGAGTGCAAAGTCCAATGGAGGCTTACACAGTCATTTAAACAAAGAAATCCTGTCTTAGGCTGTCTTTTTGGTGTTTTGCGCGCAAGCTGCCTTTGGAATTCCCAAACAGTTTTGCCGTCGCTGGCATGGAGAGCCTGCTTTGGATAGACATTTCAGGCTCAAGATCGCCGATGAGTGAAGATTTGGTCCCTCATGAAACGCGTCCGATCAACCTGAAGTCTCCTTTGTTGTGTCGTGTGCCTCTGTTTAAAGTTATGCCAATAGCATAACAAGACCACGAGCCAGTAAAAACTGCAAGTTAACAGTATAAAGACATTAAAAGGTCATGCAAATGTTTATAACAGGCAGAAGGAAGCGTTTCCGACATGTTTTTGACCAGCATCCATAGCCTAGTCAGTATGAACACCTAGAACTCGGAGAATATAGAGCTGGAGAATCAAATTTGGTGTGCAGACCCCCTTGACCTGCACTCAGAAGAAGTTTGTTTCGATTTTCTGCCATAAATTCTCAACGCACTGTTGTGTTTTTTAATGCTACCATCACAATTTATGATAATTTAAATAAATTAATCAATTTTAAATTATTTCAACCTCTTCAGTTTGTTCATTTTGCTAATGGTGTATGATATGACATTAATAATGCATTTAATAAATCATTAAAGTTGACATACTCTGTTTTTTCGTTAGTGTAATCGAATTAAATAAATAACAACATTGATGTTGATTAAGTGAAAAATCAGAGTGTTTCGAAATTAATGAGTTATTAATAGGTTCATTAATGCCGTGTCATATTGGCTTATGCAGAAAAAATTGACCTATAAATGGGGTGCTGTACAAATTGTCACAGAATATAAGTATATTATAGACTGCTTTACGCCCACCCTCACTTTTAATGAACATGTATTGTGAAGAAACGCAGAGTCAAAAGCCAGCATCAACTACTTATAAAACTCTTCTTGGCAAAGCATGCAAGCACCAGAGCTAAATGGAAGTTGTTTAACGCTGTATGCAGAGCAGGTAGGAGAAATGCCGCACAGGTATGGGGATACAGATATGTTGAGATGATAGATAGTCTGCAGCCATTCTTCTTGAATAAAATCCCAAGGCTTCCTCCGGTTGCCCCCAGCTACGCTTTAGCCTTAGAGACTGGTGTGGATGATGCGCACTGCTACACATTAGATTTACATCTTGGGTAGGTAGGGAAAACAATATTATTCTATGGGGTATTGGGGGTATGGGGAAACCGTCTTATAAAAACCTTAAATTCCTTGGTATTTATAAACAATTAAGAAAGTCCGTCAAGCCCGACTATAATATACTCTATAACTGTGAAGTGCTGCCCATCACCGTTGTGACCGTTGCACAGTGGTTGCATTTATATGGAGAGAGCGGCCATAAATACTCCCAGTTGAATTATCAGGCTGAGGCCCGATTTCTCAATGAGCGGTTAGTCAACTTGAAAGGCAGTTTTACCGAATTTTAAAGAGGCAGAGCAACGAATAAACCATGCAAGAGAGTACAGAGAGTACTCATCTGGACGATGCCACATTTGTTGAATGATTTATGATACAATAATTTATGCTAGAATAACAGCTTAAGTTAAAGCCTTGACTTCAGTTGCAATTCAATTGGTTGTGGCTAGGATTGTTAGAAGGACTTGGCGGCGCTGCGCTCTTACATATGCATGTGGCAACTTCCTTATCACTGCAGCTGACTTCTGTGTAGTCAGCGTTCCTTTAATAAGCCGTGCAGGTAAACAAGTGTTCCCAGCTATTGCTTTTGATTCATCGCAATCAATTTTAATAAACTTTTCGCAATAATATTACCAGCAGCATTCAATAACATGAAAAAAACCCTAACAAAAAATACCTATTTTGTTGACCGTGTCTGGTCACTCTAAGGCAGCGATAGGAATTTATCGATATCAGATGAAACTGTTGTTGAGAAAACCAAATGACTTGACCGCTTGTCAACTGGAGGAACAAATTTTATTTATTTTTTTCTTTGAGAAATCGGGCCTAAATCTTCTACTGAGAGGTCAATGAACAGTAAAAACTGTAATATTAAAATATGGGAGTGGTTGGCTGCAGCAGCGAACGTTTTTTTTCCTTATAACCCGACTATCGTTCATCCGATCCTAACGATTCCTTTGGCGGATCGATAAATAATACTGATTACTAAAATGTTGGATGATATGACGTTTTTTCTAATTTGCGAGGAGGAGAGGGTGCTGCAAGTTTAAGAAGCATATGTCCCATACATGTCGAACCTCTATCTTTTACCATCCGTAAGAACAGAGCGATTATACGGAAAGACAAGCCAAAAAACAAGCAGTACTTTATTTAATACTACATGAGCATTAGCAAGTCTTAGCAGCTGAATCGAACATTTTTAAAATCTCAACATATCAACAAATAACATGCAAAACAAATTTTTGAGGGGCGAGGAGTAGGAACTTTTAACTTTAACGAAAGATATGAAAGATGAAACAAAAACAAACATAAAAGCTTACTTGTATAAACAACGATTTACACAAAATAAAACACATATTATCCATATGCTTAATTGTAGAAATAAAGTCAATACCTTTATGCACAATATTCATTTTATTCAACTTCAAGCCAAATAACTTTTTCATGCTGTTTTAATTATACAAGATAAACACGATGCAGCGAGCTGCTGACTCTGTACAAAGGAAACGAATATTTGGCCACACTTCCGTTGCTATTTTTAGAAAGGACCGTTAGAATCAAAGCAAGACCACTATGGCGATATAAAGTTTGCACAATTACACCATGTTACCGTACGGCGTAGAGCAGGTCAAGTATAGCATTGCCTCATTCTTGGATTCCTCCCAATACCCCCAAAATCTGAAGTTATGGCCCAAAAACTGCTTTTTGCATTTTTGACTCATTTAAATTGAAATAGCTCGCGCATGGATTGTCTGATTGCTAATAGCCTTGGGAATTCCTTTAGCAACGAGAGAAACCAAAAGTATGATAATCATCGGTTTGACAGATTTAGCTTAATGGCTAAGAAGAGCTGGTTGCAGATTTGGCATTTTCTCCATTTTTTCCGAAATTTTTAACTTTGGCCCCCACTGGTTTCACTAATTTATTCTAAGCGACTTTTGTTTTAGTTTTTTTTATATAATCCCATTTTATTCTCCGCTGAACAAATGTTGCCCCAATGAATTTGGTTACCGTTTGACGAAGTCATTCCCGTTTTTCTGAGTACACATCGACAATCTAGTATTTTATTTTAAGTGTGCTTACATATTAGTATGTGTTTTAACATGAATGTCCCTAAAAGAATAATATGATTTGTTTGGCGGCAAATTTAGTTGAAAAGGCTTCCAAATATGAGAAAGCTATGAACATTATTAAAGCCCCAAGGCTCGAACCAAGATCCCCACTCTGAAACCTACAGCCTCAAATCTTAGTACATAAATTCTGCACAATGTTGGTTTGAAACCGAGAGAATCGAGAATTTTAAGGTTTGTAGTATGAATCAAAAACATTTCAAAACATTTTAGGCCCTTAAGTGAACAAAATGTTTACTTATGGTAACCTACACGTACAAACGAATGTGTTTGAACTTTATTTAACAGAAGAAAGTAGCTTAAGAAAATTATTTTGCGTACGAAAGCTCTTAAAAAAATTGATTCGCCAGCAAAGTTGAAGAGTTGAAACATTGCAAACTCATAAATCAAGAAATTCGTGATCAAAAGTTTTTTCTTGGATCAAGAAATTCGCTCTTGGATCACGAATTTTTATTCTCAAAGTGCTTTTGACATCGACATTCGTGATCCATGTATGAAATTTGGCTCCTTTCGGTTTCAAAAATATTGGCTCTTAAATACCATTTTCAAAAAAGCTTCAGAGTATTGGTTCCAATTCTGTTTACGACTTTTACAAGATTCTTTCGGTTAAGGAAGCGATTTGATTTACTGATTTTTTAGAAAATAGTAATGGAAGTGTTCGACTTTTTGAAATTATTAGTATTCTAGTTAGCCCAAGTGTATGCAAATATAAATATTCACGGGAAAAACATTGTTAAAGATTGATAACAATTTTATAACAACTTAAAACATATATTTTTAATGTCGAATCAGTTTGTTTGATCGATTTTAATGAAAAACATTTAGAAAGCTGCCAAAAATTATTGAACAATCTTTGAAAGTGGTCAGTTTGACTGAAAATCCTCCTCGAGGTGGGCATCAAAGTCTGAAACTACTTGACGACGCATACAAGCAAAGCGATTGAAAGATGCTCGGCTCGGCTGAAACGCCTATTATCGGAGGTGTTACAGAAATCTCCATCAACCAAATTCTATCCCAAAACCAATTCTTGGTGTAGAGGAAATTTTTTTTGGTTGGTTTGAAACCTTTCGTATTTTGTTAGGAGATAAGGGAGCTGTCGTCGAGTGCCCCGACTACAAAATACCCTGTTCCCTTGACTTCTTGTGTTTTCATACACATACACACACACTCACACATACAAACACAAACTCTAATAGAATTTCAGAACTTATCGATCGATTCATACATTTATAGAAGTAGAGTACTATAAATTCGTATAATAACATTTGTCATTCCTTTAATCTCATCTCGGCAGACCAAAATAAAGCAGAGCCATAGTCGCATTGTCTCCATAAATAAGCCAACGGAGGTGAATAACGTCTGGCCAATTGCAGTTCGAACCAAAAATGTCAGTCCATGCGGTTGACCGCTTATTTCTCTCGATATTTTCAGACTAAAGTGAAATTGAAGCGGTCCTTGTTTCTGTCCAACATTAAATTGCTTTAAGTGCCAATTTTAAATGTTTTTTTTTCTGCATCTAAACCGTTTAAAGCATTTGCTAAGCCATGACTGATGCATGATGCACATACGTGCAAATGTAATAAACAAGCACAAAATACTCGCAACGGTGGTGTTTCCTGCTTGGGGCTTTGCATGCCCCTGAGTAATATGTTAAAATGACATAAACACACTTTGGCACACGCACACACACAACCATTCATACGTCCCGTATTCGTCTGTGTGATGTTTAAGCGCAGCGTTGAGAATTATTTTTAATTGAAAAGAACTTGCAAGGCGTGACTGCTGCTGTATAAGGAAAGCGGGAGCAAGGTTAGAGTTGGGTGCTTGAATAGACAAGTTATTACATATATTATAAATTTAATACTCTTTTTGTTCCCGCTTAGCCTAAAAATAACTAAGGCAACCACCGAGTACTCGCATAGCCGAATGCAATCATTTCAGTGAAAAAGCAGTTGCAGCAAAATTTAGCCATAATTCTTTTATCGCTGAATTATATGACATTCGTCATTCCTTGCCATTTTCAACACGCACAGAGCGGAACCACAGCATGTTAGAAAGTAGAAAGGGTGACTAAGCCACAAAACTTTAAGTGACTCTTTGCTTTCAACAATTTACCTAATTTGTGTGCCCTTGTTTTAAGCCAGTTATGAGCATTCTACATTTACGAGAGTGGAATAGTTATTAATTATACTTTGTTATTACTTTACAGTGAACGGTGAGGATTCGACAATAGAGGTGACATTTTACTCAGAAAAGTTTAGGGAGAAAAGAAAAATGAAGTAAATTATACAGAGGTGCCGGTAGGGTTCATGATGAGAGTTGCTGAGACCTAATTCTGTGTTACACCTTTCGGAACAGCTTAACTTAGTAGGTTGAGGAAAACCATAATATAGTAGGTATTGCTATTTATAAGGTACTTAAATTTAAGAATGGAGTACACTTGTCTGTCGCAACCCAGTTTAAGTACGGAAGGCGAAAATTAGAAACTGATTTTAGCCCGACTCGATCTAAAAATTCTTGTCACTTTACATATAAAGTCATCCTAGCTAAATTCTTCGCTTGTGCGAAAATCTCTAGAGATTTCTAGGCCACCCCCGATTAATTCAAGTACAGAATTCTTATTTCTAGTAAAGTTTTTTCAATCCCGAAATATTTATATTAAAACAGTTTGGGGATGTATTAAATACATTTGGAACTGTTTTAAAATTATGTTTATCACACTTTTACGTTGCAATGGTCTTAAGTCAAACACGATTAACTCTTAAAATAAGTACAACATTTTTGAATTTTTATAAAACCCTAAAACATACTTGAAGTCTAATAAGAGTGCATAAAAATTGGTAAGAAATGTTCTTGGACTAAGACTTTAAAATGCAACAGCTACTTTAAATTTTTTTTCTGAGTCGAGGTATTTGTATTGAATCCAATACGGTTGAAGAGATCGAAAGATCCAGGTTGTATTATTGTAAATCCATCAGTCCATAAGCAAAGTTTAAGAACCAGTTGGGAATTATCGGAATTGATTTGTTTTTAACACCGGAACTGTTAACCGAAATAAACCGATACGAGAACCGATACAAATTTTTTTAGGTGAACCGTTTACCCTTATTATTGGAACCGATAGAACCGGAACAATATCGAAACGTTGGTACCGGTACGGTTTCAGTTTTTTGTTTACCTTTGCAGAGCGCTTCGTGATTTTGGTCAGATGTTTGTAACGTCAACATTTCTTCAATTCGCTCGTTTAGGAAATAGAAAAGAGAGACAATACTTTTCTATGTGGCATATTTTTAACCCAATGTATAGCGTAATGCTAAATTTAGTCGGTTGCTAATCAATCACACAAAGTTCCCAGAATTGTATTATATAAGATTTCAAAAGTTGTGCTTTCTGTTCCTGCTACGCAGGCAGCTTCCAAATTTGGTTCTGTTCATTATCTCAGAGGTTATTTAAGCTAAGAACCTAAAACTAGCTGTGTAGCCTGGTACTATGAAGTTAGATATTCTCCCAACTTCGATCCATCCAATTGAACCACTACAAAAAAGTTTCTGGTCCACACCATTTGATTGGAAAAGTGATCTGAAGGCTTTTAATGTGAGTGTTAGACGTTTACCAAATTTCAAAATTTACTTAAACTTAAAACTGGAAATTTGGTGTGTGGGTTAAAAATATGATGTCTGATATATTTTTATAATTTAAAACTGGATTCGAACAAGGTTGGACGAGTTCAAATGTAAATGTCCTTTTGCAACCAGTTGAAACTTGAAACATATTCTCACAATGCAAAGGCCCCGGGCGACGCTGGGTATTGAGCTGTTATTCTATATTTCAAAGGTAATGAATATGCCCGATACAAGTATCCCAGAGCTCATAGCATAACAAATGGTTATAGGAGAGACAGGCTTCCTATATACATGGAAAGCATTGGCAAATGAATTCAACTGCGTCGTACATTGGCAGCACTCTCTCGCGGAAATCATCAGGAGACTTTGCAAAGTGGAAAAGGAAAGGTTTATAGACCAGGCCAGAGCAAGTGACGTGCGGTTGACTTACAAAACTACTTCAATGATGATTTGGGCATTTCCAACTTTAGTGCAATTTGTAGAGCCAGGTGCAAAACGCTTAGCCTAACTGCAACACCTCACAGGCAAGATGGTCCTCAGGAATGTAGCCTTTGTAATTTGCAAGTACGAGAGGACATACAACAATTTTTGTGCAGCGGCTGAGTAAATGTATTTTTGTTTGTTTAAAGATTGTTAGTAACCTTGTAAAGCCAGTTACTATAATGATGAATTATTGTTCAATGTTTAACAATAATATATTTTACTTACTTATTTACTATGTATTATCATCTCTACTTGTCCGACACATTTATGACCCTTCAAAAAAATGGACTTTACAAAAAAGAGGAACCTGTCTCGGCTGTAATTTCTTCGCCACGGTTCTATGCTTTATCCCGATTAAAACATTTTGCGGAGCTCATAATAAGATACACTTCTCCGAACCGAAGGGCAGATTTCCAGTCATTTACCCAGGTACTGGGTGCATTTCTTAAGAAGTGCTGGACAGTCATTTGGTAATAATGATGAATGCATTTTATCTCTTCTTTAATTTGTCAGCAATGACAGAATTCGTCGTGTATTCTAATGGCCATATCACCTGCTATTGTCTTTCCTCTTTAGAAAACTCCAAAAATTCGATGAAACAACGTGATAGAAACGTCTTTGTCTTCTTCAATTCAAGAGGTTTTCGTATAAACGTTTTCATTTCGAAATAAATGTGCTTGCCTTTATATGTGAAGTGTCTTTAAGACGCTAGGCTACTAGATTAGATGACAAAAGTTGAGAGATTTGAAACCGACTGCTAAAGGCTAAGTAGATTTGATGCGTACGGTTTTCCATCCCCTTAATATAGTAGCCTACATTACTCTTGTCACTTAACATATAAAGTGCTCGTAGTTAAGTTAAAATTCTCTTCGCTTATACGAAAATCTCTAGAGATTTCTGGGACACTCCCCTATGTAAATTACACGTTGTCCAAACAGTATTTCAAGAATGGTTGCCAAATCCACTAGTGGTTTGTAGAAAGCAATTGAGGCACTCATCGAGCCCTTGTTTTTTCCATAGTATGGATGTGTTCAGACTCACTGGCAGCCTGCCAGTTATGTGGCAGTCTGTTCAGAGTGAGTAAAATAAATGGATATATTGTCAGATTTCTCTGAACATACATATATGGCACCAGTCAACTGGCAATGCCTCTGGCAGGTGTTCACACATGTATGGCAGCAACTGGCACCTAAAACTGTGCCATTGTGTCTGAACGGACGAATTTCAACATATTTGTCACTAACATCTATTTCCGTATTCTTAGTACACGATGATAAAGTTAATATCTCTCTCTGTGAATAATTACTTTGTTAACGCAGGGCTTCCACTCAATCATAGCTTAATAAGCTAGTCTTTTATCGTGTGTTACATACTTTCTTGCATTTTAATAGGCTAATTATTACAAAAGTAATCAATCAGATAACTCTGCTTTAAGTTAAAACTTTTCCCTTTAATATGGCCAACTTTATTTTATCTTATGTCGAAACTTTAACCAGACTTTGAGAAAATGCTTCTTACACACTTAATTTTCTAGCAAGTTTGCAAATTTGTCTACCCTGAATGAGCTGTGGATTGGTGGGGTATTGGGTAGAAGGGCGGCTCCTGTACCATGCCATGTAGTTTCATACTGTTTCATTTATCAGCCAACATCCTGTCATTTTATAAAAAAAAAAAAAAACAAAGAAAAAAAAAAAGAAAAATCCGTTACCCCCACATCCTGCCACCCGGCTGGCTGGTTGTCTTGTTGCAGCTGTGGCAAAACTTTTTAATGGTTAAATAAGCATCGCTGTCCAGCAGAGCTCCAGTATGAGAAATTATGTCATAGTTTTGAGTTGGCTATCTGCTAGCATGGCACTGAGCTGGTACCAACTCTGTGAAAAAGGGGTAAGTGGTTTTTAATTGAATTCTGTTCTTGTTGTTGTTTAAATTGGTTTTGTTCGGTTGTGCGTAAATCACAGGACCTTAACCATGCGTGCAACTGCATCAAAGAATGCTGAAGTGGCCTTTCACATTGGTATGACTTAAGGTTCTATGAGATCTTTGGGATTGAGGCAATCATATGGAGGACACAGGCCTGCTTATTGTGTTCATTTAATTTTGTTCATTTTTAGTCGGGCAGCAAGCCTTCGTGAAATCAAAGAAAAATTTTTTTAACTCATTTAAGATGTTAAAAATATTTGACCAGAAAGGACTGAAAAAAATCTACAGAAACTAAGCGGGAAAGACTTTCAAACAATTTGGAAAAAAGTCATATTCTCCACAGTTTTATAGATAGAAGGTTCGTACCTTTCGGACATATTTAGTAATCAGGATTACTTATCGATCCGCCAAAGGAATAGTGAAGATCGGATGAACGATAGTCGAGTTATAAGCAAAAAAAACAATTATGGGCAGCACCGGTCGCAACGTTGATGGACAGCACTTTACAGAGTAAACTTAAGTAGGGCCAACTTTCTATCTTGTTTTTAAGTTGTATAGTTTTGGTTATACTTTCCAAATGAAGAATTGGCCATGCGATGACCAATTTAATCACTAATATCTAAAGAGTTCGCGGTTATTTTGCGATATTTTTCCGTGTACAAACATGAATATTCTGCAAGTTCTTCAGCCCGCGTAATCTTTGGCTTGAGATGGTCCACTATGACCTTCGCTTCCACAGCTCGTTTATAATTCTAAAAACAAAATTCATTCGCGTATTCTGCAATATGAATATGAATCAAATTGGTCTTCGATGAATTTCATAACCTTTACTAAATATAATCGTATTATGCATTCATTAGCTAAATGCAAAAACCTAATCGTTTACATATTGTGTTGGAATCATACCCAGCACTATGTTTGTATTAAAAACTATTTAGTATAAGTTGACATAACTGTCACTAAGCAAAAGCTACTTTGATCTATCAGTATATGTAGAAGAAAACTGTACTTAGATGTTCTATTGTAGAATTTCTCAGTTCAGTCGAGCACAGCAATGAGGAAACAACAAAAATAAATTTACCAAATTATTTCAAACAAAGCAATATTGTTTTTTTTAAGTATTATTTTGGGACTCGTGCCCTTATATGAAACTGATCCATGACCTAGAGCAAGCAAAACCAAACTATGTATTAGTTTCAACTAAAGCTGAAATCTTTTTTTTTCATAGAAGGATCCAACTTGGCTTTTATTTCGTCACATAAAAAAAAAGAAATGCGATACGTTATTGCTTTAATTACATTTGATCGATTAATGAATGACATTGAACAATGTTAAAGTTAACATCAACACCGTCGTGTTTTGTCATTTACAAAGTAATGTTAAAGTACAGTCAGTCGTGTTTTTTACGAAAACTACGGAATTGAAACTTTTGTTTTTTTTTTATAAATATTGCTTTGTTCTAGTTGCCCTACAACTTGTGAATATTTCAGCATTTTAAGCAATTGTACAATAAACTATTTATAAACGTACTTAATGCTTTACAAACGTGATTTTTGAATCAAATAACATTTTATCATCAATTCTCAAGTTTTCTTAAAAATGATGAGTTTCGCTGGCTCGAGGTCAAATAATAACACAGAAGTATGTGTTACGTTATCCAATATATTTCGGTTACAACATCGGCAACCATCATCAGGGACACTACAAAACAATTTACCACTTAACAATTTTTTTCACATTTCACAGAATTTAAAGGCAAGCAGCTTTCATTGAAAACACAAAAGTTTTTCTAACTAAGACTACTTTTTGGACCTTACATTTCTATGGGATCTATACTATATAGATGTCTTATTTTGACCAAACTTGGTGAAATCATGGAAAAGCATAATACATTGTTAATTACGAAATTTGGAGGCGATCCCATTGAAAACAAAAAAGTTTTTCGCACTAGAACTTCTTTTTCGACCGATTATTCATACTGCAGCTATATGCTAGAGTCATCCGATTTTGATAAATCTTTGTAGAATTGTGTAAAGGTAAATAAAATAAGTGTATGCCAATGTTCAGAACGTTTTCATAAAAAACAAAAAAGTTTTTCTCACTAGAACTAGTTTTTCGTCCGATCGTTCCTATGGGAGCTAGATGCTATAGCCATCCGATTTCGACCAAACTTTGTAGAATAGTGTAAAAGTATATAAAATGAGTGTATGCCAATGATAAAGACGTTTTCATTAGAAACAAAAAAGTTTTTCTCACTAGAACTAGTTTTTCGACCGATCGTTCCTATGGCAGCTATATGCTATAGTCATCCGATCCGGCCGGTTCCGACAAATGTGCAGCGTATTTGTACCAAAAGACTTCGTGCAAAGTTTGGTGAGGATAGCTTTAAAACTGACGGAGGAGATAGCATAGAAACAGACAGACGGACGGACGGACAGACGGACAAGGCTAAATGAACTCAGCTCGTCATGCTGATCAAGAATATATATACTTTATGTGGTCGGAGATGCTTCCTTCAATGCGTTACAAACATCCGCACAATTTTATAATACCCTCTGCAAGGGTATAAAAACTGAAGATATTTACGTACATTATTTTACACGTCTGTACCGTCTGGCGTGGAGTTTCATACTGAGCTTTTATGTCTGTTTTGTAGTTCAGTCGCTTGTCCGTTGGTGTGTCTATAATGTAAAGCATCTCGAGAGCGAACCGTTTACTGTAATTCGATTCTTGTTGTAGGACTGTTGTTGCCTCAAAATTTGGCGAGTGTCCACTCTCTATACAGTGTGTCGCGAGCGCCGTTTTTTGTATCGTTGTTTGGTGTCTGAGTTTATATACCGATTTATGTTGGGAAATTTTTGTTTTAAGTTTCGATTTAGTAGTTCCAATGTATAACTTGTTGCAACTGTTCTCTACATTTCCATTGCATGGTATCTTGTATATCACATTACTCCTATCCCTATGGCTACTTTCGATTTCGTCCTTTTAAAAAAGATTTTCATTGTGTTCGAGGGCTTGTGGGCTATATGTATATTTTGCTTATCGAAGCAGTCGGAATGGGCGAATCTTTCTGAAAGTTGTGGAACATATGTAAGCAATCTGTATGATTTTGCTTGCTGTCCTGGTTTTGAGCTTCGTTTTCCGTTCTTGTCAATAAGTGATTTTACAATTCCCATTGGAAAGTCATTATCCGTCAAAATTTGTTTTATTTCGGAAACAATTTCCTTGTTATATATTTCGTCACTTATGTTGTGCATCCGTTGTATACAGCCACGTGCCGTATTAACAATTATGTTTTTCGGGTGTTTCGAATGGTAGTTAATGAACCTTCCTGATGGTGTGGTCTTTTTGTACCACTTGATTTTCAGTTGTTTTCCATGTCTGTTAATTTTAGAGTCTAAATTTGGTAGTTTACCGTCTGTTTCTAGTTACATTGTGAATTTCAGATTCCTGTGGAATGAGTTAAGTGCGTCAAGAGTGTTTTGAACTTGGTCCTCGGGGGCTCAGCCCCCATAGCCCTCCCCCACCTCCCTTAGATCCGCTACTGATTACGACTTACCTTTCGAAATAAAAATCCGTTAAAAAGTTCCCAAATTTGTTTAAATGAAACAACTCCAAGAAAATTCTTTTTACAAATTATTGTTTATTTATATATTATTGTTTTTTAAGCGTGTAAATAAAGCTTTTTTGCACTTTACTCGTTATTTTGTAAATAATTTTTTTATCTTTGCTGTTGCAATTTTTGATAGTATTGTGATAACTTTTACATAAGTATATATTTTATATTCTAAATAACCAATATGATATACATACTTTACAAATATTGGGATTATTTATATATCGTTTCAATATGTAGTCTACTGTATAAATTATTTGCATTTGCATAACATTTAGTTTAACATTACAATTTACTATAATTAAGTATTCACCACATTTGTACAATTTATGTTTGTTTATATTTACTTTCACTATTTGTAATTTAGAACTTATGTCACGCTTTTTCCATTGTTAATATGTACAAACAAAACGAACGAACAATAATCCATTAATGGTATTGTTTACTTTTAAAGTAATCGAATGTTGGGCGATAGATAAACACATTCGTTTCAAACTTTTCACAGGAAGAACTATAATTGTGGTTTTATATAACTGGTATGTTAACTTGTCTACTTAGCTTAAGACAGAAAATTAACTTGATATCTACAATTGGGGATTATGTTGTTTTAAGTAAGCGCTGTTAAAAAATTGGTGCCTAGATAATTATTTGCAGTAACTACATCTCAGGTTACAGTTTCCCTTCGAAATGACCGTTTTGGAATATGAAAACAATCAACTTTTTTGAGATAGACTGGTAACTATTTAAAGTAACAACTTTTAACCAGTTCGGCCCTACCACAATAAGGCTGAGCATTTAAGGGTAAGCGAGAAAGGTAAGCAAAAAAAAAAAAATAAGAAAAAGTCAAAACAGTTCATGGGAATGTATCTTTTCTTCATTTCTTTACAACTTTGGGCTTGCTAAGAACTTACCAGTCATTCAATGTAACTATTAGAACATTAGCTAAAACTAAATATGAATTTTCTCACGAATCTAATTGAGGCTAAGCTAAGAATCTCCCCAAACTATTTTCTACACGGGGCTGTACTATGTACCTATATTGTCGGAAATAACTGTTTATATTTCAAAATATTACTCTTTCTTGTAAAAAAAGGGGAACACAATAAAAAGTTTGAGTTTGTTGAAACAAAATAATTGGTAAGGTTTTTCTTATACAATGGGCACATTCATCAGAGACAATTGATCACTGAAAAACTACATAATTTTCAGTATTTTGTAAGCCATTCTTTTGCTCTATTCTACCCGTTCGAAATGTTCATTTGTTATGTTTCTAGTGTTGGGGACTAAACATCTTCATTTGAAACATTTGAGTTATTCTTTGGGGAAGTCTGCTCCTCAGTTCTCTATATTCGAAGAGTTTCGACAAATGAGTTAAAAGTAGGTTCTGTTAAAGTGAATCTACAGGGTTCGGTTGTGGAGCGGTTTGCAGCCTTGAGTGAAATACGAGCGTCCCTAATTTTTCCGAACTTTGTAGGACCCGAACCCTTTAAAGATTTATGCTCTCTAGCAAATTAACTGAAATTGCTTTGAGTTTATTAATATAAAACCATCTCTTGACGTTCCAAGGATTTTAAAATACTTTTCGATCTGCCTGAGGAAACATTCCAACTCGGGACCTGTCGACACTCAGTCGGTCTCTGCAACTAAGAATGGGATCCATAGTTGATTTTCGTATTCAAACGACAAAATTTGAAGAGTTTATTCATGGCTACTTACTTCACCCCTGACACCAGTAGCATTGAAAGCGAAAGCTGTAAAAAAGGAAAACTTTTCAAAAACCGGGCTGCAAATCGGTCCAAAATCGAACTTATTAGAACCAGTTTAGCTGTGATTTTTTGGTTTCCTTAAGAAGGACCAAGAACCAAACCTTCTAAACTAAAGAGCAACCGTAAGCGTAGGATGACACGTACAATTTATATCGATAATTTCTTGGTGTAATATTGTTGGGCGAATTTGACGAACACGGCAAATTCGGCACACACTTGAAAAAAATATCAAAAAATGCTGAAACTAATTTTTGTAATTTTTAACAAGAAAGGTCACACTGCCTGTTGTTGACATCTGATTTAATTAAAATATGTAAATTTAAAAGGGAATAATTAAAAATTGTTTAATGGCGCGGTGCTGTCATCAGGCCAAAGAAGAAGTAGAATGGCGCGACAGGATATAATTAGTCTTATTAAAATAGTAAAGCGAAATCCATTTGTCGAGGCCGCCTCTTCACCAACCACCTTGAAGACATCCTCTTTTATATTGCATTTGTATTCCTTGCAGAAAGTAATCAAGGAAGCAACATAACGAGCTGAATTCATTTAAGGGGTTACATGGGTTTCGTCAGGGGAAAAACGGCCTAGTTTCAATAATTTTTTTTTAATATAAAAATGAAATATTTAGTTAAGCTCTTAATTGACTTAAGAATACACATTTAATGAGCGATTTTTGAAATTTTTGAAGAAATATATTAAGAACTCTGCCATTGTGACGTCATTTCCTGCGAGCCCCCGTGAAAAAGGTGCGTTCGCGTTGACAGCATACCTCCTAGCAGAATCATCCGAAGTGCAAATAATAAATATACGTGTTTAGTTAAGACTTTAAACTAGAACTTGGACGAAGGACAACTTGTAATTGAACAAAAAAAATATCCTTCGTCCAAGTCCTTCATCCGATAAATTGTATCTCGAAGAGCTGTCGAAATTTCACAGATCGCTGAGTAGTTCTTGGAAATCAGACATCGATTTTGAAAACACAGTTTTGAGAAAACGCATTTAAACGCGGCAGCTGCCCGAACCCAGGAGCGCGCAACTCTTCAAACCTTACTCACGACTTTACGAGCTAGAGACGCGTGAATTCTTAGAAAATATAAAAACAGAAAAAGTCGGCGCCCGACATGTTGCGACCGGTGCTGCCCAAAATTGTTTGTTTTCCTTATAACTCGACAAACGTTCATCCCATCTTTCCATTCTTTTGGCGGTTCGATACATAATCTTGGGCTAGATCGGCCCGCCTGTTGATGCTGATTAAGAATATATATACTTTTTAGGGTCGGAAATGCTTCCTTCGACTATTACTCTGGTACAGAGTATAAAAATCGATTTTTTGAAGCCGTGAAACCCATGTAACCCCTTAACCATTTCTGTCTTTCTTCCTGTCAGTCTGATTCTATTTATACTTATAACATTCATATTATGGCTTGTTTAGCCAAATGTTCCGGGGGCGACCTGTTGGTCAGCCTGAAAATCAAACAAAATACCTTTTTCCAAAGAAAAATTGAATTTTTTTTTTTTAGAAAATTAATGCAATTATAATAAAAAGTGAATCTTTTATCATTGAGTAATGATAGTGATTGCAAGTGTACGAAGTTAACCTATACACTCTTTATGTTTTTAGGTGAACAAAATTCAAGCACAGCCACATAAAATCGCTTCCTAGCGACAATATTTTATCTACCCAAAACAATTCTACCGGCTGCTTTGCAGCTGTCTTTCTCGCTCTCACTCATTTCGATTCCCATAAGACAGGGTTGCCCAAGAAGTGTGGCTCTCGGTCTCTCTCTAACACTCACTGATGCATTACTTCGGCAACCATTCGCTCTGAATTTCCGAGTGTGTTCGGCCCCCCGGGGCATGGCAGGGGATAAGACCAAAATTGTCTGTAGAAATTGTCGTTAAAAATTGAACGTGACATCCCAGCCTAACCTAGCCTAAATGACAACTTATTTGTTTGGAAAATGTTCAAAGAATGAATTAAGCTATAGTCCCACACGCAAACAAAATTGGTACAAATGGCGAAAACAAAGTTAGCCTGGAACTGTAAATGTTTGCTCAGAACAAATGCGTAAATATTCGCTGTAAAATAATTTGATCAACATTTTTTACCTCCGCTAATTACACCGTGCTACAGTGCGGAAAAACCTGGGAAATGACCTAGCGTACGCTGTAGAGTAGGTCGCGTATAGCACATCCTCATACTTTGATTTCCTCGGTGACCCACAAAATCTGAAGATAAGGCCCAAAATCCGTTTTGTGCTCATTTTACTCACTTAACTTGAAATAACTCGCGAATGGACCATCTGATTTTCTATAAACTTGTTAATTCTGATAGCGACGAGATGATTCTCGTATATTATACAACAGTACAACAGTATTTTGATCCACAAATTGGGGCACAAACAAAAGCAAAAGCTACTTTTGCAATGTTTGCACGCAACCCTTTTGGTGTTCCCACTTAAGGCAAACAAAATTAACAAATTTTTTTTCAATAAATAAGCAAATTATTTGCGAGTGGGACCTTAGCTTTAGGTTACTTAAAAAGAAATCCTCTCATATTAAATAACTTTCTGTGCTTTTAGTCTGTCCACTTTTAGTTACAAGTCTATGAACCGAACCCTAAGACTTCATGATGTGTTCGAATTTACAAAGTTTTAGAGGTTCGTAGCCTTGGCCGCAACACTCTTAGACAGCGCCAACGATATGTGTAAGTCCCATAAAACTGCTTAGTCAAAATATACATTTGCAAGAATTTTAATCCAGGTTATGTCCAGCTACTTGTCTACTGTAGGAATCCCTAAAAAGTTGTCTTCTTATAACTAAGTAAGTATGTGTAGTTTTAACAACTATTATCTTTTTAATGGCTCACAGTGTTCACCATTGCATTATCACTTTAAGCCTATTTATTTATACATACAAAAAAGTTTATGTACAATGGTTTAGATTAAACCATTTGAAAACATGTCTCTAAAGCTTACAAATTTTAATCTAATTAAGTTTTCGGTATATATGGCATACGTTTCTACTTGTACTTCGTTGGGAAGTATATGGAAATGTGGAAAGAAGTGGGAGTATGGCTTGGTATTGGAATGCAGACATCTGATTTCTTTGGACCCAAAAGTGCTGTACAAAAGCGTACTCGTGCTTACCTGACGGCTAATTTGTGACTTTGTTGTGTTAATCTCTTAAGTTTAGGATTTATGCCGCTTTGGAGGCCACATCAAACATCGGTTTCATTGCTTAAGGGTCGCTGAAGTTCCGGCAAATGGTGATTGGAAGTGGAGATGGGCGGCGTCTGGTGGGAGAGCTGCTTATGCAGCAGTGGGGGTGCTCCTCCTGTATGAGCGGTGTTGGTGGCCGTACCAGGTGAGGGTGAATTGTGCTGTGATCGCGGACTGGGCGGTGTGGGAGTGGCCGGTATCTGATGCCAATTAATACTGTTCTGGGAGGTGACGTTGCGTGTCTTCCGCAAAGGCGGATTCTTGGTCGAAGTGGAAAAGGCCAGGCCACGACGCAATGGTACTCTAGAGTGGGCGCATTTAAGGAGGTGGATGGGTTAGTTGGTGTTTGATTTGGTGAACTAACTCACCTCGTTGGGCTGGGCGGTGGATATGAAATGCCACGATGACTGGGTGACAACAATAAGTTACCCGAATGACTAGTCGTCGTGCCCGGCACGAGCAATGTATTGTTACTATAAGTATGACAGAGGTTACTGAAATAGAGCAAGACAGCAGACCAAAGAAGAAGCGCAAACGAAGGAGAAGGGTGAAAGCAAATGGAGGCCCAACGAAAAAAGTTAGAACAACAAAAGAGAAATCGAAAATCAGATGGAGAGTTAGGTTTGAGCGTAGGCGGGTGGTGAGTTGTGGTGAATTGGCAAGCGTAGCGATGTTGTTGTGAGAGACGAATCGAGTATTTGACGTAATAAATATAAATAGTTTTTTTATTTTTTCGATTTTTTTTTTCAATAAAATTCCTAAAACTAAATCTAACTCTACATTTAATACAAAATATTAAGCTCTGTGTAAGTGTAATGTGTGTGTGTGTGTAGTTGATCCTGGGGAACATTGTACACGCTTGACTGGATGAGTGTGTGGTGGCATGGCTTGTGTGTGGCTTTTAGTACTTAGAAAGCTGGTCTGGACCAACACTTACATGTGACTGTGATGCATGTTCAGATTGGGCAAACTCTGACCCAAATGATTGGACGGCTGCACGGAGAGCGTGTTGGCCGATGTGGAACCGATTGTGCCAATCTTAGCCTTTTGCAAGCCACCTATCAATTGCGGTTTGCCCTTCAGGCCTGCAAATGAATAAGAAATAAGAAGAAAGAAGATTCAAGTGGTCTCATATAAACTTACCCGTCATTATGCTGGATCCCTCATCGCTGGACACTGAGTTTGTCTTTTCGAAATCTACAGAAATATTCCTGGAATCATTCCATTCCACACTTCCGCTATGGCTGTTATTGGCACTGGACACAATCGATGAGTTCATGGGCGATTTGCGTACACCCAGAGAATCAGCCGTACCAGCACTGGTACCGCTGCCTCCAAAACGAAAACTATCGCCCACATTGCCACCGCCACCGCCTCCGCCTCCACGTTTCAGTCTTTGGTAGATGGTTTTGGCCCGCCACAAGGCATCATACCAGTTCTTGGCCTCCGAACACTGCAAAGTGAAGGCGGTGGTGGCCACCTGGAACTCGTTAAGGTACACACAGTTCAGTGTGTTGTTGGGGGCCAGGTGCACCATCAGCTGGTCGGTTAAATACGGCTGCCGTATGACCTTGAGTGTGCCCAAACTCTTTTTGGCTATGGTCTTGCACACTAGGAGCAGATCTGTGAGCAGAAAGCAGTGCACATCGGTTTTGCCCAAATGGTCCTTAAACTTGTGGTCACCCTCCATGAAAAGGTGACGCACCTGGTAGACAGGACAGCCACGCATGGGTGCACAGAGGTCAAACATCTGGCTATGCTGTTTGATGAGCTTATCCAGCATTTCGTTGTTGGTGTCCTGTTGACCGAATAACAGTTGACACAAGATTTGTACAAGTTAATTGGTGCCCAAAAACTTACCACCACATCGTAGGACTCTATGCGGGCCATCACACCCTTGAGGCGTTCATTCTCTTGTCGCATGGTCAAGTGATTGTTGACACTACCCACAAAATTCTCCACACTGTGAATCATGACATCCATGGCCTCTATCTCCTCCACATCGTGCATGTGTTTCTTAATGGCCGCCAGCAGTAGACTGTACTTGGTCAGACGCTGCATGGGACGCACGACAATGTCGGCCAGCCTTAGGCGATTGCACATTTTCTGGGACTCACACCAGGCTAGGTAGGAGGTGAACAAGGGATTGTTTTGATTCAGCTCTTTGCAATAGAACTGGCAAGTGCTCTGCTCTGCACAGTAGATCTGGAAAAGGTTTTAGTTTACATCGAAGTTTTGGTATAAACTCTGAGTTTACCCACCTTATAAGGTGCAAATATGGAGGCAAAGGCAATGAAACCCTCCTGAAAGAAGGCACATCTCAATGGTTCATGGGTTAGAACGCTATGCGCCACCATCGGGTATAGCCACAAAGCCCAAAATCGTATATTAGCCTCGCAGACGGCGCGTATATTGGAGAACAGACGATTCTGATCGACATCGGTCAGCAGGCCTTTCTCTTGCACAGCTTCCAGGCAGGCCAGAAACAGCTAAGAATGGAAAATTACTAAGGTGGCCCCTTCCTTTGCTCTTGTTACTCACATCCGTGACCGTTTGCAGCGCATGTATGTAGTACACCTCCGTGGTAACCAGCTCCCAAATGGCTGTTTGTATTTTAATCTCACTCTCACTCATAGCCTCATGCTGAACAAAGTCCAGCCAAGATTTGTCCATATTCTGTAGGTAGTCCAACGAATTGGTGTATTCCGCATGCTCCAAACTCAAAGCATCCGGTCGCTGGGGTACACCATTTTTGGCAAATCCATTTAATAGCTCACACAGTTGCCCCTGTTGCGGATTCTTAACTCCAAAGAGGTAAGACCAGCGCTGTTTGATTTGTTTGCCCGCCGCATTAGCCGTTTCGCTAGTCTCTTCGGTGGAGGCAGATGAAAGCAGGCCAGGAGGACGATGTCGTGAGCCCTTCAAAAAGGAGTTGAGTACAATTGGAGAAAAGTTGTTGGTTTTTTACACTTACAAAAGAGGCTGCCTTCTGTAACGTTTTGCGACTACTTTCACGTGGTGTTATAATTAAGTGATGTCCAGCCAGGTTCTCCACATCCGTTTGCTCATCCAATGAGCTTGTCAAGGGTGAAGGACCTAAGCAAGAATCTCAATTAAGAGTGAGCTAAGCAAGAGTATGGCTCTAGCGCCTACCTGCATCTAAAAAACTGGGCGTGGGATTATTGTCCGTGATGGTGATCTGTGTAAAGCTAAGATTACGTCTACGTAAAGCATGACCGAGAGCATTGCTGGAATTAACCTCGTTATTTGTAGCGAATGTACTGCCTAAAAACGATGAGAGATTGAAAACTTACAGTAGACTAACTCCTTTGGTGGCCGGTATAAATTCCTCATCTGGTTGCAGTGCTGACTCCAAGCAGAAGGACACGGAAAAGAACTCGGAGCTGGATACCTAAATGAAATAAAATTGTTTAAATAAATTGAAATGGCAAAATAACTTTGTTTGGACACTTTGCACAAGAGTAAGCGGTCGTCTTAAGTGCCCATCACTGTAGTTAATATATTTCTTCTGATTCTTCAGTTAGGTCTACTCAAGATGGTTAAAGGAAACAGATGAAAGCTTCAATGAAAGGTATTTACATTGCTTTAAAGAAATATGATAAGGTAGTCTTGGTGATTACGGACGCAAACTTTCAGCGCTAAATGTAGAAAACAGAAAGTTACACATGGCATGTAGTAAAACTACATGCTACATGTAGAAATAAAAAAGTAATCAAGTCATGTTGAAAAGTTAAAAGTTGCCTCGACAAAGGCGAAGGATACACGATATGAGAAAATCAGCTTATTTCCAAATAACTTCTACACTTTGAAAAGTGTGTATGAATACAGCAATCTGAATAACTCACGAAAATTTGGGTTTTTTACGTTAACGTTTAGATATTGAAAGCCTTCATGCAAGTGCAGTACAGAATAGTTATATTTATACTCTGTACCAAAAGTACGCAGAATATATTCAACAAGCAGAAGGAATTATCTCCCACCCTATAAAGTATATATTTTAAGGAAGCTCCTAGGCCGGGGTACAGATCTCAGTCGTGCCTAGGGTCCACTTACAAGAAATTTGTAAAAAGGTCTGAGACACCTGAGGGTTAAGGCTCTTGGGATATGAATCACCAAGTTATGTAGTCAGAAGAGGGAATGTACGGTCTCGCCACCGTTCCTGGCTCGGGCGGGAAGGTATCCTCGTCCCCGGTATCTTTTTAAGCACACGGGGTTTGAGAATAGACGGATACCTGCAGCGGGAAGTGATCCTCGTCTGCAAATGAGGTAGGTTTATATGGAGGGGTGAAAGCAGGAAGAAATCCGCGACTCTCGAAAGGGTAGAGGTAAAAGCGGGAGGGGGGAATGCTCAAAACGGGTAGGGATACACGCCTGGGAACAATTAACTACAAGGGTTGAGCGGGAAGTGATCCACGACTCCAGGAATGATATAGAAAAGGGTAGGAGGGAGATGACTGAAGCGGGAAGTGATCCACGGCTTCGGACAACTAACTACAAAAGTGAGAGCGGGAAGTAATCCGCGACTCCGATAGAAATAATCCACGCCCCGGGAAAGAGCAAAAAGGAATAGAAAGGTTACCAAAGCGGGAAGTGATCCACGCCTTGGGCTATTTGGCTATGGTGCTTGGAGAGGGAAGTGATCTTCGTCTCCGGTAGGAATGGAAGCTAAAGGGTCTCGGCAAAAAGGGGAAAATTAAACACTAAACACTTGGTTGGTTTTCTTGGGTTTTTTATTCGGTTTCACTTTATTTCTCCTATTTTTTTCTTCTTATCAGGTCTCACTGTTTTCGCTGTTTTCTTCCGTTTTCGTTTCCGATTCCACTTTTCCTTTTCTTTTCTCCGCGTGCGACTCAATCATCCATCCCTGCGTGGGACTTTTTAGTCCCATACTGCCGCGCTATGTACTTTAGCGCCATACGGACGCGTTTCGCATTTTGGTAAGTTGTTGACTCGTTACAAAGAACTTACGACCTTTAGGACTGGTTCGTTTCTTTGCATCACGAAACGGCCGTTGGGTTTGAAACTCTTATTTTGAAACTCTTATTAACATATTATTGTGACGTAGTAGGAGACTACTTCGCAATATATAAGGTCGGGTCAATTTGTACGGATGTGAAAAAATTAACAAAGCGTATAGCAGAAACATAATATACGGTAAATTCTAAGAATTTTTCACCAAGAAACCATAGGTCTAAAATCAATTCCTAGGTCCCGCTCAGCGAGGTCAAAACTATATAAATTAAACAGTTTACCAAATATTTATAGTTCCTGGACCAACAACCAGCAATTTGGTTTAATGCCATCCAAAGATTAAAGTTCCCACTATACATATACATTTTAAAGCGTCTCATTCGGTTTCAGATGGCTTTTTAATACATTTTGAAAAGTGCCATTTTAACGGGTGACAACTAAAAATCTGCACAAACTTTAAGAGAGCGCACCCTTAGCTGAGCTTTACATAACAGCTTTCGGGATGCCATTGTTCTCCTGTCAACGTGTTTTTATGCCCCCCTGACAAAAATTTTGACAAGTGGTCGGCAACATGCCGTCCGAGCAAGAACGTCTTTGTGACCGGCCAAGCTGTCAGAAAGCTAACTCAACTTTTTAACAACAAAGACAACATAAGTCAACGAGATGCAGCCAGAAAATTCAATTGCAGCCAACAACATCTCAGTAAAGTGCTGAAAAAGATTAATATTGTTGCCAGACGTAAGCAAAGAGCACCAAGTTACACACCTGACCAAAAACAAACTGTGAAATTTCCATGTCGGTGGTTGTGCAACCAATATCGCTTTTTTGCCAATATTCCTTTTGTACGAAAGGAACGGAAACCAAAACAAACTTGCTGCAGCGTCGTCCAATTGAAGATTTTTTGGAAGCCCGAGTGCTGCAGTTTACAAAAACCACAGGAAGGCCAAAAATATCAAAGAACTGACCAACATTCGCTTATGTATCCGGAAATACGCCCCCAAGTCCTAAAGAATTTTTGGAAGCCATAATACCGATGCGGTATAGAGATCACAAAGCGAGCGCATTTATTTCCCACTCGAATGATGAACGATTGATAAATATCTGGGTCTGGCTTTGTCCTTATTATTCCTTTTCAATCTATATATAGTAATATCTATAGGATACGATGAAAAATGTTACGATGCGGTACGGTGCCATAGCTCTCAATTCTTTCGAAATAACTTTACGAATCCATTTAGACTCACAAATAGTCAGCAGCTTATTAAGTTAATGAATAATTCTGTAAAGACTCAAATGACAACACTGATCCTGCTTAAAAATGCACAGCTTAATGTACCTCATCCCAATTAAATTCCACCACAGAAATCTGCAATCTCTGTGTTTGTGTATTACCAACGAAGTGGAAACCGCCTTCTGTTTGACAAGTTGATAGAAAAACATAAGTAAGTGAAGGGAAACCCAGGGAAGCATAAGTGTGAAAGGTGAAAGTAGTTGGGTGTTGTGCAGCAACTTTTGCTGATTAAAAGCAGCGAAAACAAAAATCATAAAATTAAAAGCTTGATGACTTCAAGTTATTCATTTGCGCGGTGCTGTAATTTCTTTGCTCTTTCCGTTGGCAGTCACGGGTTTTCGCGGGATTAATTACAAATAAAAAGGTACAAGGACTACTTTTAAATTTATTTCAAGGCATTTCGGTATTTCCCTTTTGAGGCGGCGGGGTCAGGTGCTAGCTAACTCACCTCGCTGCGTGTCAATAACGGTTTCTTGCGCTGCATAAACGAGGACTTCTTTTTGACTGCCGTCGCTGCCACTGCTGTCGACGAGGATGCCGACGACGATGAGGTCGTGGCTGTTGTTATGCCACTGCCATAGGAAAATATATGACCAGCACCCGATGTGGGCGTTGTGCTAAAGGGCGCCAAGGAGCTGGCAATGATCGCCTCACCACTAGAGCACTGAAAGTTTTTAGAGGAGCAATTGGGAGAGGATGTTGGTACCATTTGACCTGGAGCTAACTTTTTGGGTTGCTGCGGATGTTGGTGATGGGAGCTAATACTACTGTGTACACTGGGATTGCTGCCAGCGTGACAGCTGGAACTGGAAGTGGTGGTTATATCGAGCGTCGGGGACAGCGAAAGCATAAGTGAAGGCGTTCGACGCACTATTTGGGGCGCTTGGGTATAAATTGTGGGCGTATGGGTAGTGGCAATGTGTGCGGATGAAGATGGCTCAATTTTAGTTGGCTGGCATTTTTCCATCTATATGTGGCATGAGCCCACGGGGTTAATAGACCACAGGGAGGGGATCAATGTAGGCAAAGCGGAGAGCGCAATAGATCAGAGGGAAAGAAACAGAGAGAGAGAAAGAGAAAGTAAGAGGTAGAGAGAGATCATGACAGTGTTTAGGGTAGAGCTTATATTAAAGTGCAGTGATGGGTTTGGAGACTACAAGATGCTACATAGAACTACGGGAGATTGGTAACTAAACAAAAGGAATGAAACAAAGAGAAAAAAAAACAAAGAAAATTAGGAAAATCTTTTGAAAACCCTTAAATTAGTCATATTTCCTTTAAAGAAACCCGGCATAAGGTAGATATAGTTACTCAATTTTTAAGAAAAATTGAATGACGGATTATCTTGACAGTTTTATGGACTAACCGAGACGGACGAAAGCATAATTACCAGGATTACCTTTAAAATATTGGACCCCAGGGCTGAAAATGTGAAATATACATATATCTTATTTGGTTCTGAGCGCACTTTTCAGACCCAGGGGTCGAGTCCCCAGGCCAGGAAGTTTTTGCTCTAGACTAAAGAAGTTTTTGCTCTAGAAAATTGTATTTCTCGAGATGGACTATATCATCAGAACGAAATAGTTTTAGCTAATAAAACGCACGAATAAATTTCTGATTTATTATTAAATTTTTGTTATTTTTTAATATCTGTACAGTCCCACTTCAATTGAAAACCAAAATGAGTGTTTTTTTTACTCATTAAAACAAAAAAATCATAGAAAAACATAAAAAAGTCACGTACTGACTAAGAACAGGCATCACAACTAACATAACCAGAACAAATAGGGAAAAATCAACTGACGTAGCGTAAATCAATGACAACAGCAAAATGAACACAAAAAGAAACACAAGTCACAGACAGATACAAAACAGAAAAGGCAAACAAAGTCATTTGCTATCAATTTGTGTGCAGTTTTCCTTACGAGGAGCCACCTAAGAAATCACAAGCAGCTCACTCACTCGCTCAGCATCATCTATTTTGAGTACAAAATATACCTCATATGCCTCAGCACGTGCAACACCGTGATGGTGGTGGTGGTGGTGGTAGGAAGGAGTGCAAAGGGCATGTAACAAAATACTTGTGCTTTACCTGGTTCTACAATAGTGACATGGCACTTACCACGTTAGCCTGCCGTCCCAGTGAGGCTGCATTGGTGTTGGTGGCGTTAGATGCTCCCGCTGTGGCCGTGACCATCGATGAGGTTGTCGCCGTTCCACCAGCACCGCCATGCTGACAGGCCACCACCGTATCGAGGCCATCCAAGTGCGTGAGGCTTTTCGATTTCAACTGCAATGAAACAAATTAAAAACTGTTGGTGAACAAGTAAAATCAATCAAGCGTCTCTCCCGATATTCATAATTAAATTTTATTCGCATTGTTGAGTGCTTTTACCGGACACCAAAACACATTTTTTACTCTGTCGCAAAAATGTAAAAATATAAATTGATAGCGTTGCGAAGCAAAAACAAAAAGGGGGAAGTGGCAAATTCAGTTATTCTGGAAAAACAGAAATCAAGAGATGTTATTCTTTTTGATTAATGAATATTGTCCATAAATATTTTGATGTGGATGAAGTAAACTTATTGAAAGCATCCTGGTCGTTTTGGGTATTTTTGGTGGCTTGTGAGTTATAGGTATAAGATATAGTTTAAAAACTTTAAAAACATAGTTCGTTGAAAAACAGTAAGAAAAGTAATGGAAACGAGGTGTAGAGGATGATACTACAAAAAATATTTTTTGCAAAAACGAAGGCTGTTTGTTGAAACAGTTATATAGATAAATTTCTTACTTTGGACGGATATAGTAATGTAAGCCTAGCTTTAAAAAAATCACTTATACGCAAATACATACTTATATCAAGTACAAATGAACTATATCGACTCGGTTGTGAATTCCGAAAACGAGTTGAATTGCCGCAAATCGAGTTGATTGCTGTTCCGAATTTCGCAAATCGACAAGAATTGTCGTTTTCAAAACGTGTGCTGCGTAGACATCGAAATTAAGAGTAATCGCTATTTATTGCATTAAAATAATTCCCCAAAATTATAAACAAAAATTCGAATTCAGTTGAACATTTTTAAGATCGTTCAACATCATTACTAAACTGTTTAAAGTTGATGTAAAATTTAATAGAATTTTTTAATAAACATCTATAATAAAATATTGCATGAAAAACAAAACCAAGCTGAACTCCACTTTATTATACCCTTGCAGAGAGTATTATAAAATTGTCCGAATGTTTGTAAAGCATAGAAGGAAGCATCTACGACAACATAAAGTATAAATATTCTTGATCAGCATGACGAGCTGAGTTGATTTAGCCCTGTCCGTCTGAGCGTCCGTCTGTCCGTCTATTTCTATGCTATCTTATCCGTCAGTTTTTAAGCTATCCTCACTGAACTTTGCACGAAGACTTTTGGTACAAATACGCTGCACATTTGTCGGAAACGGCCTGATCGGATGACTATAGCATATAGCTGTCATAGGAACGATTGGTCGAAAAACTAGTTTAAGCGAGAAAAATTTTTTGTTTTTAATGGAAACGTCCCTTACGTCGGCAAGTATTTATTCTAAATATTTTTCACGATTCTGCAAAGTTTTGTCGAAATTGGATGACTACAGCATATTGCTGTAGTATGAGTGATCGGTCGAAGAGGAAGTTCAAGTGGGAAAAACTTTTTTATTATTATTTGGATCGCCTCCAAATTTCGTAATTAACAGTTTTTTATGCTTTTCCATGATTTCACCATGTTTGGTCGAAATCAGACATTTATATAGTATAGCTCCCATAGAAAAGTAAGGCACTATTGTGGTTTTTCTTCATCGGCATTGGCCGGTGCAAGCAACAAATTTGTTGCTGCTTTTTCTGGACTGTCTATGGCTACTGAATCAAAATACTCTCTATTGATGAGGCTGCAAATAATTATAATTTTTTTTTTAATAAATTTAATAATTTGGGGCGCAAAAACAAAACTCGATCAGCTTTTTAATAAAATTCACACGCTGAGAGAGGTTGGCAACGCGGCGACGCCCGTGTGGACTTTACCATCCCTCAGTTTGCTCGTCAGCGTACGCGTCGTACAACAGCAACCGTAAAAAGGTTTTGCCAGCGGATTTATAGTGTCATTTTTATATGGAGACTAGCATAGCACCCGACGCGCTTCGCTACGCCGCCGTCAGTCTGTACTGACATCACATAAAACCGATATAGATTTTCTTTTCCGACCGGGTTTGGGTAACATTACCGTTATCGTAGCCGTTATCTGTATTGTTATTGTTAATGATTTCGTTATCGATACCGTTATCGCTGTCGTTATTGACTTCTTTATCGTTATCGATACCGTTATCGTAATTTATTTCTTTATCGTTATCGATAATGTTATCGCTTTCGCTATCGTTATTGATTTTTTTATCGTTATCGATACCGTTATCGTTATCATTACCGTTATCGTTTTCATTATCGATATCGTTAACGATACCATTATCGTAATCGTTATTATTATTTATACCGTTATCGCTATCGATATCGTCATCGATACCGTTATTTTTGTCGATACCGTTATCACTATCGTTATTGATTTCGTTATCGATACCATTATCATTACCTTTATCTTTATCCTTATCAGTACCGCAATCGTTATCGCTATCGATATCGTTACCGTTAATTCTTAAACTAAGCTTACAAACCAAGTTTAAAGCCAATCGGATGAAAATAGTTTTTTGGTTGCAGAGTTTTCCGACCCTAAGTTTAAATTTTTCCACATCAGAAAATTACATTACGCATTATTTCACTTACTATCCCTACAAACCGAATTTCAAGTCAATCGGACTTAAAATAGATTTTTGCATATCGAATTTTCGTAGATTTCCCTTGTTGGCGGATTTTCCGAAATCGAGAAAACACGTGTCCAATTTTCCCCATACAAACTTTTCGGACGCTTTCCGGGAATTTTCCGACCCTACGGTCGATTTTTCAGCAACGGAAAATCTCATAACAATTTAATTCACACAATCTCCAACATCGCAAAATCACATTTTAATTCAAACCGAATTTCAAGTCAATCGGATGAAAAATACAATTTTCCCCACCACATTTTTCCGACGCTTTTCCGGGTGAATTTTCCAAAACACCGTTTTAGTACCACTTTCACCACCTAAGGAAACTCCTGTCGAAATTTCAGCCCTTTAGGGCTTACTGTTTAGGCTGTGCAACGGTAAAGATTTCTTTTTGCGAGCGCTTTTTTGCGTTCTCCTTACCTAGCTTTAATTAGAAATTGTAGGAAAAGATTTGGAAAATAGTCCGAACAATAAAGTAGACAAAACTGCCTCCTTTTGATATAATTAATAATACATTTTCGAACACTTAGAGCCGACTTCTCATCTTCTACATAAAGCCACCTGTCACATAAACTTACAATCAAGAGAGTAAAATCTAAGTTTATCTAACTCAGCAGTTAGAAATTCACATTGGTCTCTTTTGGGAACAAAAAATTGCGTTTAGTCTCGGACGAAAGCCGATAAATTTTTCTGAACTTTCGTGGTATCAATAAAAAACCATGTTGAGTAACTCGTACAATTTTACAGATACCAAGCTCTAATTTAACTTATCGGAGATATCATCGATTTAACCTATAATCTTGCTTTAGATCTGTTTATTTGCACTCTCTAACTATAAAGCGGCTTTAACAATCTCCCCATTTCCATGTTGTTGGTTTCTCACTAGTGCTAGGACAGAAGCCCTTGGGGTCACCACCAGGTAACCACTTCACCCCAAAGTTTTTGTGTGTGTTCTGTAGTGGTTAGTTTGGATAGCCAAGTAAATATTTAAGCGGCAAAATATTATAATTTCTGATGTGATAAATTGTGTTTCTTGCACCCCACCCAAGACTGTGCCAAATCTTGGCAAGTAGCGTGTTTAACTGAGGTTTCGATGGAGCAGGCAAGGCAGCTAAGATAAGGATATTTGTTGACAACTAAAACGTGTTGCTTGCTTTTAGGCTAATCGTGAAATGCAGTTGTTGCAAGCGAAGCAACCGTTAAATCTTGGTCAGAGAAATTTTGCATGTTAACATCAAGATGAGAAACTTTCTTTCATTACAGCCCCTGGCAAAGGGAATTCTCCAAGTAATATGAAAACTTCCGCGAAGGATTGTGGCTGGGTGGGGGGAAGTGAGAACGTGTCACGTACCGCAAGAATGCGAAACGCGAAACACAATACCGAAAACAACGAAAATCACTTTGAGGCTTAAATGGACACCAGAGATGGTTGGTGGTGGTGACGGTGCCTGACCTAGGTAGCATAAATTGAAGAGTTGGGCTACTTTAAATACCCTTAAAATTTGCTAATAAGAACATATGAAAATGCCAGGTCGGGATTAGCTTAAGCATCCTAAGAGAACATCAAGAAAAGCTAAAGGGCAAAGGCAACTGAGCGACACAAAAATGTGAAATAATGTCGTCAGCATGGCGAATAATAGACGCAGCACGCGAATCCTTGAACACACCCGGGGGAGTCCTAGCCTGGAAACAGATTGTTCAGTGTACAACAAAATATGCTGCGTGGAATTTGTTGTTTCATGCCAAACACATTACTGGAAGTGGAAATGGGGTTCAAGGATGTATGTGAAAATGTGGCCACAAACGGAAATACACGAATTAAGCCATATCCGGCGGGCCTTTGAATGCTCAAATCTTCAGGCCTAATATTCAAGACTTTATTTTATTTTTTCTTTCTTTTTGATTAACTCGATGCGACATTGAAATGTGCAAATCCCATTGACTTTGAGCATGACCCTGGCACTGGCTCTGCCAGTTGCCATTGGCACTGACGCGCTGGTCTTGTCCTGAGCACTTGACTGATGTAATCACAGTACATTAGGCGAGCACCGGAAAACCTTCCACCGCCGCCACCACACAAACGACACATCTAGGAGGGCCCTTTGCTTTGGGTCGCCCGCTTTTTGTTCTCGCTGCATCTGGTGGCGTTTATATTGTTCGCCTCGGTGCGGCGGCTGCTGTTGCAAGCAATTTATTTTTCCGGCAGAGCCAAGACTTTTTCATTGTCTTGAATGAGCGCATTATGCCGAAAGGCATTGGAATTTATTATCCTTTGTATTCAGGTCCGCGAAATGTTTTTGTGAATCAATGTCGTTGTTTTTGGAAAGCAATTTGCGTTAGTGATCCTTCTGAACTTTAAAAGCAAACATTTTCTCATCCTTGAATGCCTAAATGAGGCATCACTAAATGAGGCTTGACTCGGTTCGGACATTAAATAGAGATCCTAGATGGGAACTCTTTATTCAATCATAAAATGGCAACTTCCACCAGCTTTTGACTTAGTTTTTAAAGTACAGTCTCCGTTGCTTGCATTTTGTTGCTGAGCGTTATTTGAATGCTTTATATCAGCGATGTTCAAGAAGAGCGAGGCCAAAAAGTGAGAGTGTCTTGGTGTGCGATATCAAAGCGACACAGCCCAGCTTTGAAATGCCCTCAACGACGCCTGGGCAGCGAATGAAGGCAAAGAGAGCTCTGCTTACGCTCATATGCCCGATTTCGGCATACGCTCGGCTCGTGTGCGTATAAATAGGGGCTATGGAGGAACATCGCTGCTTTATATTGAAAGAGGCTGACACTAGAAAGTAGGCACATTCGTTTTGAAGCTCTGATCTCTAGATTTTGATCGCAGGCAGAATGAAGTCTTTAATACTTGTCAAATGACGCCTCTATTACTTCAAAAGGTCAGCTTTTTGAAAAGATATGATAAGAGAGTTTCTTATTCATGCTGCCTCGAAGTAGGTGTAATACCGACTTTTCCCTTGACTACCAGATGATGGTGCTTTTAATTGGTCTGGTCTACTCCCCATGTCAGAATTGAGCTGCATTTGGTTGAGCAAAACCCATAATCATTTTTACCAAATATACCAAACATGGCAACCTGTCTATTAAATTGTTTCTATTTTCATTCAAATACAAATTGTTTCCTGTTCCTGTCAATGGAATTTCATCAGTTGTGTGTGGGTTTGCATATAAAATACCAATGGATTTGTAACGCAGGCGGCACA
Organism: Lordiphosa collinella; assembly: GCA_018904265.1. NCBI lineage: Eukaryota > Metazoa > Arthropoda > Insecta > Diptera > Drosophilidae > Lordiphosa > Lordiphosa collinella. Next base: position 1,190,425 of record JAEIFV010000014.1, read on the forward strand.
CTGAAGTCTTGGTCCTAGCAATGACTAGCTGGCAGTCAATCAGCCAAATAAAGTAATGAATTCAATTTAAATGCACAAATTCAATTTGCCAACCGCTTTTATGCTTGAATTGCGTTTCAATAAACGACGTTGACCGATATGAGTTTTCATACTATAAATATGTTATGTATTATGTTGTGTTATTATGCATATGAAGCGTAAATGCATAGCAATGTCTTTTGTGTGCATGTGTGTGTGGGTGGGTGTGGGTGTGGGTGTCGCCGAAGGATATTAAAGGGCATTAGTGCAAGTGCAGTCAAGCAATAAATTGCAGACACGATTTGTACGCCAATTGTGCTCCAGCCAAATGAATGCCCAGGGACCTATTAGTGCTTAAACGAAAAGTGAAACTTTTGTGTGTCCATATGTATGTACCTGCATATACGAGTATGTAAGTGTGTATGGCTGTATAGGCAGATAATCCCACAATTTGTTTGTTGAGCTGTCATCGTTTCATATAATTTGCACATCTTAATTTCAATTGAACTCAGAGATAGATTCTTCTCTTGAAATTTGTCCACCAGCAAATCCATAATCCGTTTAACGCAGCATTATTATATTTATCAACTTTAGTTTCAAGAAAACCATGAAAAAACTGTACAAACTCAGGGAAAGATGAAATCCAAGAGAAAGAGATACAGAGATAGTGTTGCTTTTGTTTGTTCAATGTGCGGCTTTAAATTTAGTATCTCTTTTTCTATGCTCTGACCGACTTTGTGTGGGGAAGCCCCACTAATGGAAAGTTAAGCAACAAAGGGGTGAAACTTTTTTGTTTATTTGTATCATTGCTCTTTGAAAACAATTCATGTCGAAGCCAAACAATTTCATTTAGTTTTTACTGGAATTTTTGTTAATTTGTCAAGGAAAAACTAGAAGGTCAAGCTAACTTTTACTGTGTCGAGGCATTTCCCCTCTTTCACGTTTTATGTCCTGAAGAGCAACTTGAATACGTGTACTTTATGCAGTTAAATATCATTTTCCGTGCAGTAAAAACGGTGATTCTTTTTAGCAAATTTCTTTTTGGCAACAATAATTTTGGTAGCTTAGCAGTTTTCGTGTCACTGTCAAAAATGTAAAGTTAGGTCAATAATTTAACCATGAATCGACTTACAAACGAACAACGTTTGCAGATTATTGAATTTTATTATCCAAATTCAGGCTCGGTTAAGAAAGTATAATTCCAGGGTATTTTACAAACATACAAACATACTTTCACTTTTATATAGATGTATAGATTTGGATGCTCTAGCTCTTGTAGTCTCTGAGATCTAGGCATTCATACAGACAAACGGACGGACGGACGGACATGACTATATCGACTTGGCAGTTGATGCTGATCAAGAATATATATTTGTTGATATCGGAGATGCTTCCTTCTGCCTGTTACATACATTTGCACGACTTTAGTATAACCTTTTTACTCTACGAGTAACGGTTATAAAAATTTATACATATGGTACATATAAACCAACGGTAGACTCGCCGTATTATTTGTTGAAAAACCTTAACGGTTTTCCTATTAAGCAAATAATAAATACCTTGGTATTTATATAGGGAGCATACCCATTAAAAATGCATGCAAGACATCATGGCCCAGTTAAACTTACACGATGACGAAGTTTCTTAGCTATTAATAGACGTCATTGAACAACAAAGGTTCAAACACTATTGCATAACTTTCGGCTGTCCTAAAAACGGAGCTTAATAGCACTAAGGAATTTTGTATTCTTGCAGTTCTCAAGTCTTTATTCTCCGTATAAATTTGCAAATTGCTTGATGGTATGACAGCATTGAAGTTTGCTGATGAGAGGCGCCGGGAGGCCCCCGCTGTCCATATGTATAAACAAAAATCTTTGTTGATTTCTGTTGAATATCAAATTATAATTATATGATTATCATCAATCCTTGACCTTGAGCCTACTAACAGCAACTTTGACTAAAATTAAAAGAGGTCGCTAAAACACCATATACAAAATCTTACGAGAGCGTAAGTTAAAGTCGGCCCTGTCAGACTTCGAAACACCGTTACGTCAAGCCTTGAACAATATGTCCAACTGTGTAGTCTTTTCGAGGCTTATCTCACTTAGAAAGGATGTTATCTATCTAAAATTAATTAACTGCTCTATCATCGAGATAATGAATTTTTGCCAGCCATATAGGGTGATTTTTATGCTATTTCGTTTTTTAGTCTACATTTTTTGACACCTCACGCCTGGTTCGTATCATGTGGCAACGCCTAAAATGCTCAGTAAGGCTTGGCATTTCACCATGAATAGACTAACAAACGAAATGTTCATGCTCTCACTTTGTGGTTATCATAATCGACCCACCGAAAAGGCTATTTAAGCTATTATGAGCAGAGTTCGTACCAGTTTCACTTCATTGGACATTAATTCAAGATCCAGTTTTCAGATAGTGCGTAGCGAGGAGCATATTGCTGTTTTTCGTCGCCGTAATCAACATGTGGGCTTGCGTTATTTGACCATCTGGAAGATTTAACGTTAAGACCAAGGTATGAAACCGCACAAAACACAGCTGGTGCAAGAACTGAAGCCGCGTGGCCTTCCACAATGTCGTTGCCGAATTTACTTCGAAGAGCAGCCAGAGCAAAATACTGTTAGTAAATACTGACAGTAACCACCGCCTTTTTTTTGACCAAAATGTATGAATTGGACTTGGTTGACATGTGATTTTAAACACCACTTGAGAGCCGAGTTTTGTGAGCAAATATTCTCATGTTTTGGACCAGTCCATTGACCGCCAAGATCATGAGATTTCCCCTCACTAGACAAAAATATTTTGATTGTTAAATTAGCCTAAAAAGTAACTGGCAGTAACAAATTAATATTTCAATCACTATTGCAAATTTTCTTGTTTTTTTTTTTCATTTTCAATAAAAAAACGCTTAAGAAATCACCCTGTTTAAAAAGTAATCAAATGCAGCTAATCTGACCGAGATTCTAAGTACAAGTTAAGCAATGCTCAATGAGCATAGAAGGAAGCGTCCTTAATCAACACGACGAGCTGAGTTGACATAGCAATTTCCGTTTTCCTGTTTCGATGCGGTTTCTACATATGAAAATGTCTCCCATCAATTTCTTATATTGACTAAACGGAACTTTGTAAATGGGATCCTTTATTATATAGGCTGCACTTACTATGTATTGTACTTGACACAGACCCAAAGAGCCAAACCAGAGCTCCTCTCAATCTATTGGCTTGTGCGCTTCTAATTTTCGCACAAGAGAAAGGGACATACAGTTTAGCGCCGAATCCGAACGGCAGTTTGAGAAGCTTTTTCATGGCTAATTACTACAAAGATGGCGCCAACAGCAGTGAGGGGTGACCGGGTGTGTAAGTTTATTCAAAGGAAAAACTTTTTATTAGATGTTTCGAGGCGGGATCGACCGAACGACCTCTTGCTCAGCGGTCACGCACACTAGCCGCAGAGCCACACCCGGGCCGCTTAATCACTGAAATATTTACTATTGATTAGGATGACCAGACTACTTATAAATAATTTAATACAATTTCGCATTTATGCATTTTCATCACAATTCAATATGCTAGACTAGCTTCCACAAAAAGTTCTAAAAAAGTAAATTTTGATTGGATTTAGTTCTCGAATCCGCAACTAACTAAACTAATTGGAACCATTTTCCCCGCCCCCAGAGTTTTATAAAAGTTTACGAAAACCGTTTAACACAAAAAGCATAATTAAAGTCTTTAATTTTCGACAACTTTGAAATTCTCATTGCACAATTATGGGGGATAGTCTTCAATTATGGATTTAACTTTAATTGGGTATTTAATTTGGGTGCACTGAGAATTCTATGAAATGTGTAATTAAATCTTTTTAAATTCCTTCAGCACCTGTGGAATTTCGTAAGCTTAATGTGGGTCGGTGAGGGCAATAGGTGATGGGGCGGAGGTGGTGGATATGAGGAAACAGAACAAACCCACAAAAGAAAATAAAAGAAAAATAATTATGCGTACAAAAAATAATGTTTATTCTCATTTCATAAAGCAAACATCTGATTAAAGCGAAACATTTGAGGATATTTTTTTGTATTTGTTTTTTGTTGGTGCGCGGTCAACCGCGGCCACTCACCTGCAGTTTACTAGTGGGCGGCGAGACCACCAGGCAGATCTTCATGGTGGCGCGTAAAAATTCCTCGCGCTTGGTGCTCAAGTCGGGCGTACCCGAGCCCGGAGAGGTGACAGCCGCCTGTTTGTGGGGTGCACGTTTGGGCGAACTGACAGCGGCGGGCAGGAAGGGATTCAAACTACGCACCAAATTAGCCGAGTTGAATTTGATGCTTTCGGAAGTGGGGGGCGAGGGCTGGGAGGATGCAGTTGTGGGGCTCTGATGATGGAGCAGACGTGTGGGCGAGTTTAAACTAAAGAGCTTGCGCCGATGACGTCCAGGTGTCGAAGAAGAGCTGGAAGCAGGGCTAGGCGTGGGACCGGGTGGACAACTCATGCCGCTGTCACTATGCGTGGATTCCTGGGAACCAGCACGACTGTAGGCGGGCGTGGGTAGCTGAGCGGAACGTGAGCCGGGTATATCCTCTTCGAGATTTGGTGGTTCCTCCTGAAGGTCGTCATCTTCGTAGGTGCTGTGATAGGTGCGTGCTGTGATTTCGGGCAGAAACGGATTGTTCGGTGAGGTGAGGGTATACTGATAGTAACCACCAGCCGCTGTTTCGCCACTCTCCACCGGCAGAGTGCTCCCTTCGTCGGTCTCATCGGGCGTAGTCTCCTCGGGAAATGAACTGGCCTGTATATCATGACTACTCGAGAGACCATAGGCTCCCAACTGTTCCCATTCGCCGGAGGAGGAATTGTGCGATGAGGCGGTAAAGCCTTCATTCGAGTGACCCTGACAACTGCGGGAGCTCTCATTGCTGCTCTTGAACAGAAAGTTCTGCAGGCGTGTCAATCTAATGGAACTGCTCTCGCTGGTTAGACTACAGCTACGACTGTGAGTGGTGGTGTTGGTGGTTGCTGCAGGTGGTGCAGCAGCAGCAGCAGCCTGATCACTACGATTACTGCTCTGCGTCTCTAGGCGACGCTTGGCCCGCTCCTGCGACTCAGCGCCTGTGGCGGTGCTTACCTCACCACCCATGGAAGCTGCCCAATAGTAGATGCTGGTCTGTGAGCTGCTCAACTCACTGAGCTCACAATTACTGCTCTCCAACGAAGTGCTCGAATTGGTGGTGGCCACACTACTCAAATGCTGATAGGCGTATTCGGGCGGAGTACTCTCGTCGGGACTGTCCAACAGCAGGGCGGGATTGATATGCCCGCCCAGACCCAGACCCGGCAAGTGCAGCTGTATCAAATTGTTATTATTTGGAGGCGGTGGAGTGCGGCGACTTTTAGCTTTCAGCTCTTCGGCTGTGGGCTCGTGTCGTTTTATTTCCAGAGATCTATGCTCGCCGCGTCGAAAGGAGCGTCGGAGGCGCTCAGCAAATTTAGACGGCTTGGCCGCCTTCGAATTGACCTTCTCAGTCTTTTCTTTACGAGCTGTCGTCGTCTCCTCTTTCTCCAGAAGTTTCTCGTGCATTCTTATCTCCTTTCTTATCGTATATCGCTGCTGCTGTTGATTGCTGGCTAATATGATTGGTGGTGCCGTAAAGCCACCACCCATTACGGCCGCACTGAGCCGTTCTTAGTTTTGTATATTTTGTCTTAAAATTGTAGTTCACTAATTGGTTAATTTATAAAGCGTGGATTTTCCCCAAAAAAGAAACACTTTCAAGTGATTTCTTTTGTTTTTTGTGTTTACCTAATTTATGTTAGTTAATTTAAACTGGTTTCGGTTTCTATTGCTTAAACTGTTATTTCGTAGTTAGTTGTTGCTCGATGGTTATGCTGAAAAAAGTGAGAAGATAATCAGAGAGACAAGTCATAATTTATAAAGCAATTCATGGAAGTAGAGAACTGGGGTTGACATGTTTCTTTGGGTTGTACAGCGGTTGAAAATCGAGACGTCCTTATTTATATAAATCTTAGTAAGAAAGTACAACTGACAACGATTTAATAGAGAAAAGATCTGTTTAAGAAATCGATAATCACTCCGTAAGAAAATTGATAAAACCAGTTGGGAACTGTAAGGATAGCTAAGTCCAATAAAAAATACAAGTTTTTTTGCATTTTGAATTGGGTTACTCATATGAGACTAAAGAAAGAAATAATTGCTTACTAATCTGTTGATCTTTTTTGTTCAGTGACTCAATGTTTAAAGACTAATTGTTCAAAGATTCTGATCCAGTGACTTCTGTGGCTCATTTTTCAATGACTCTTGTCAGTGCCTGTTTACTCAGTTGTTCTTTGTCTCAGTTCAAGTACTTTAACTCATTTAACAATAATTCTTGGTTAGTGACTCTTGTCCTGTGACTCATTGTTCAGAGAATTTTGTTCTGCGACTCTTGTTTAGAGACTTATTGATTAGTGACTCTTGTTTAGGGCCTCATTGTTCAGAGACTCTTGTTTTCTCACTTTTTGTTCAGAGACTCATTTTTGGGACTCAGTTTTGGGACTCATTGTTCAGGGACTCTTGTTTTCTCACTTTTTGTTTAGAGTCTCATTTTTTGGTGACTCTTGTTTAATGACTCTTGTTCAGTGATTAATAGTTTTGGGACTGTTGTTTGGTGACTCTGTTTTCATCGAAAACTCACCTAGTTGTTCTTTGTTGTTCACTTGAAAAAGTCTGACTTAACTATTCTGTTTTGTTCAGCGACTCTATGCTTAGTGATTTTTTGCTCAGTAAGTCATTCTTTAGTGAATCTTGTTCTGTGACTCATTGTCAGTGACTCTATGCCAAGTGACTCTTTTCTTTGAATCTCTTGTTTAGTGACTCTTGTAGCATTTGGCAAGCTGCTGGAAATATGTATATTGCGGAGAATCTTGGAAACTCCTGCAATCAAACGGAAGATCCCAAAGTTCCAGTTTGGCTTTTGGCTGGGACATGGCACACCAGAACAGCTGCACAGAGTGGTTAACTTCGTCTTGGAAGAAGTACGTTGTGGCAGCGTACTTGGATATCCAACAGACATTTGACCGCGTTTGTCACGACGGTTTTCTGGCCAAGCTCAAGGGAACACTCAAACCTTTAACTCTTTTTAATGATCAGATCGTTTCTCTATGACAGGACTTTTAGAGTGGTCCAGGATGGGCTTGCATCACAGAAGAAAAGGATACGAGATACGACCTCAAGGTAGCGTTCTGGGACCAACCTTATACAGCTTGTTTACCGCAGACATGCTAACTGCTCTCGACATACGAATAGAGGAACTGCAGGACCTTCTCATGGTTGCAACCTTTGCCGATGACACTGCAATAATGGCACGAGATTAGTGCATCTATATTGCAAGAGATGCAATTCAGAAAACTGGGCTTGCCGTTGGAACGTATCCATTGAAAAATGTGTCAGTGTCACGCGTACCCTCAGAAGAGGTATTAGTACTGGTGTCTTCATGCACGGAGAGGTCCTTCCGCACAAGACGAGCCACAAATATTTAGGAGAGACCTTGGATAAGCGACTCACTTTTAAGCAACATGCTGCCGAAGTAGCTGGTAGACTACGCAGCAAAGCGATGAAAATGAGCTGGCTCCTCAACGCCAACAACAAACTGTCAATTAAGAACAAAGTTCTTATCTACAAAGTCATCCTGTCACCAATCTGGAGATATGGCAATCTGGAATATGGAGATATGGGTGTATGGCATTGCCGCAAAAACTCACCTCAACAAAATCAAGGTTTTTCAGGTCAAAGTCCTGCGAAAAATCACAGGTACGGAGTGGTATACCACAGATATATCAGGACATCGAGAGAGAATGTGGCGTACCTATGGTCGGCGACACAATAAACAACCCGGCTGCGCGATACCTCGACAAGGTTGCCTCTCATCCTAACAAACTTGCCAGACGCCTTTTCAAAAGGCGAAGGATAAACGGGATCAGGGCAAGGAAAAGGCTCTTAAGGATTCACCCTTTTGACCTTGCCAATCGAAGGATTTGAAAAATATACATCAACCCTGCCCTCAAGACCTGTAAACAAAAACCTGATAAGTCCCATACACCCCACAGTTACCCGCAATAATCCCTACTATAAGATAAACACTCAATCCTAATCAACCCCAAACCCAAATAGTAAGACACATCTTATATTGCACTATTCCCTACAGTATAAGTTAGCTATAAGTAGTAACAGTGCGCTGTAATAACGACTCTCATTCAGTGACAAATTTTTAAAACACTCTTGTTCTGTGATTCATTGTTCAGAGCCTTGTTCTGCGACTCTTGTTTAGAGACTCATTGACAAGTGACTCTTGTTTTGGGACTCTTTGTTTAGGTACTCTTGTTTTGTGACTTATTGTTCAGTGACTCATTTTTAAGTCTTGTCTTTTAAGCTCTTTTCCGATGATACTTGTTAAGTGACTCTTATTCAGCGACTTATGTTCTGTGACTCATTCTTAAGTGACTCTTGTTCTGTGACTAATTGATTAGCTACTAATTGCAAAGTGACTCTTTGCTCAAATAGCTCTTGTTCAGTGACTCTTCTTTAATTACTCTTGTTCAGTGACTAATTTTCTAGAGACTCTTTTTCTGATACTCATTGTTCAGATTCTCTTGTCCTGTGACTTATTGTTTACTCAGTTCCTCTATGAGTTCGTCAGTTTAAGTACTCTACGCTAAATGACTCTTTGTCTAGTTACTTATTAAATTATTTTGGACTTTGACTTCTAGTTCAGTGACTGTTCACTCAGTTGTTCTTCGATTCAGTTCGAGCACACTCATTCAGCACACTTTTTTGTTCAGTGACTCATTTCTCAGCTCTTTTTGTTAGCCTTTATTTTGTAAGTAAGTCTATTTCGAGCTAAGGACGCGCTTTCTAAAAATGATTGATTTACTTTAAGAACGTTCAGTTCTTGATTTCCAAATATCAAATATTTTAACAGTAGTTATATGACCTTAACATTACATAGCTCTACAGTTTGCAACTAATCTCTCGACCCCAGATGATGTAAAAATGGCTTGTCAAAGCCACAAAGGGCCAAAGCCGAGCCTCTCTCAATCTCTTGGCTTGTGCGCTTCTAATTTTCGCACAAGAGAAAGGGACCTACAGTTTAACGCCGAATCGGAACGGCAGTTGAAGAAGCTTTTGCATGGCTAATTACTACAAAGCTGGCGTCAACAGCAGAGAGGGGTGACCGGGTGTAAAGTTTATTCAAAGAAAACAGCGGTAGCGCACACTAGCCGCTTAACCACCCAGCCACACCTCAGATGATGACTATAATAGAAGTCCCTATCCAACTTCTTTTGCCCCAAATCCGTCTTAGTTCTTCTCACCTTGTTTGTCTACAATCCTACTGTTTTAGGGTCAACATCCTCCTTCTATCAAATGATTTGAATATTCCACTACTTCTAATTGGTCCCAATTCTCAACAGCTAGAATATTTATTAGGTAAACATTGCATAACTAATCAAGCCCCAAAATCTCAACTAATTTGTTTATAAAGATGGTAATTATGTCGTGAAGTCAATGTGGTTGAGTGCATAGATTTACCGTGGATGTCATTGAATAATCAATTTTGCTGCGCATATGACATCCCGTAGCCCCATTCACTTGCACAACCACCCACCCACCTATCCGCCTTTCGCTCAACACACACATTTACTATTCGCTGGCAGTCGTTATTTTGTATCTGTTTGGATGAACTTTGAACTTTTGGAATTTTATGGCAAATGGAAAAACGTGTTAGCATTTCAAATAAAGGCGAGGCGATAAGCTTACTTACCCCCTCCTCCCACCGCTCAATGTTTTACATAATTTGCCCGAATCTGAATTGGCTAGAGGAAGCACCATCGATTTCAAATATAAAAATTAAATGAATATGCATTTTTGGCCAGAATAAATAAATCAGAGCTGGCGGAGAGAGAGAGAGAGAAAGAGACATTATTTAATTAGCGCTGAAGCTCAGTTGGTCCTGACAGCTGACATTCCTGCATAATCGCCTGAGTTTCCGGGGGTCAAGTGCTAGGGGTCACATTTGGTTGACGCAGCTGGCGGTCAGCTTAATTAAAATTGTATGCTGTTTGTGTGGGTGGTTGGGGTGTGGGGGTAATGTAACATTTTAAAAATTTTAACCAGCGGTATTAAAAACTGCCGACATAAGAAACTAAATTGTGTTGTACATCATAAATTCATTTATTTTTTTTGACTGTCCTCTGAAGCACTATGGGCCGAAAAGAAGAGAAAAATGTGGGAAAATAAATTCGAATCCGGGCATACTTTTTGCTTTGGTATAATCTTGAGGAGTTTGATCAAAAGTCGATGAAAATATCTTAAGGCTACCGCATAACTAACTAGCCAACCAACGATTCCGTGTCCGATTTCGACACTCATGAAAAGCCGAAAAGCATGCGATGATTTTTATTAACCCCAAATATTTGACAGAAGGTAATATTCTTGGGCTTCTTTAGAAGGCAGGAACTCTCCTGTGGATATGGGGGCGTACGTAGCGAGGTAAAGTTGCTGATCGGTTTAACATGGCAAACCCAGCGCGATCCTGGCTTATTGCGTTTCAAGTCGACTCACACCTCCCCGTGGTAACCCCTGGTAACAGAGCAATGCACCCGCAAAGCTGCTGGCTAACCCTGGAACAAATATGGGGCGGTACTTCGGGCTTGGCACCCCATTATCGTCCAATTTATCCGCCAATGAAAACTGCGACAACGATGCCTCGGATACGGTCCCCTCCCGACGACGACCTACTCAAACGTTTTAAGGACCCCGACTTGAGGATATGCACCTGGAATGTTCGTACCCTAAATAGAGAGAGTGCGGATCGCCAGCTGTTGAATGTCCTCGAGAAATATTCATAGGACCTTACCTCACTCCAGGAAATGAGATGGATTGGACAGGGGCGCAAGGTGAGAGCATCGGAAACCAACGCCCCATGGGAGATCTACTACAGTGGACATGATTCGAAGCACGAGTTTGGTTGCTGCTTTGCAGTCAACGAAAGACTGCGTCGCTCTGTCATTAGCTTTTTACACCAGTTGACAAGCGACTTGCCGCACTCAGACTTAAGGCAAAATATTTTAATATTAGTCTTATCTGTGCGCACGCCCCGACAGAAGACAAGGACGAATCGGAAAAAGACGATTTCTATGAGCGCCTAGAAGACCTAAATGAGCGCAGCACCGATAACGACATCAAAATCGGGAGAGAAGAAGTTCTTAGCTCGACTATCGGCTGATTTAGCCTACAAAAAGAAACCACCAAAAATGGAGAGAGGCTAATAGACTTCGTTTCGGGCCGGACCATGGTCGTTGGTAATACCAGATTTGAACACGGCACGACCACAAGACGACCTGGAAGTCCCCTGATCAATCAACACGAAACCAGATTGATCACGTTGTGATAGTCGGAAGGCACTCATCGAGTGTTCTAGACGTACGTGCGCTCCGAGCAGCCAATAAAGACCCGGATAACTACCTTGTTGCTAGCCCAAGGTGTATTTAATAAAGGTGTGGTTATCCGTAGGGTCAAGGGGCCTTATTTTTTCACCTCTCTCTCTGAGAGTCAAAGCACTCTACGTTTGTTATTGTTGTCTCTCGACGACGTGTGCACTCAGACTGTCAAAATAATGCCCCTTGAAATAAGGCAGCTGTGTTGAATACAACACCTTTATAAAGTACACCTTGGTCTAGCCCACGTCGAAAGCTAAACGTTGAGAAGCTGCAATCACAACGGACATCCGAAGCCTACTCAGCAAAACTCACCCAGTTGCTCAGGGAAGCCCCACCTGGCCCTTCTGGTGTAGGCGAACAGTGGAAGCATATTTCACACTCTATGAGTACGGCTGCCAAGGAGATTCTCGGATTTGCCGAGAGCACCCGAAAACAGTCATAGTACTATGATGAGTGCCGCCGCGCTACGGCAGAGAAAGACGTTACGTACAGGAGAACAAATGGAGGAACTAATTCTCCAACCTGATGGGAGGTGATGGCGAACACAATGCCGCTTTGGGGGAATGTCGCAACTTCGCCAATCGATAACATAGAAATAGACCCGCCGGACCACAATGAAGACTGGTTAGCCATAAAAAGGCTAAAAAATAACAAATCTGCTGGCGCTGATGAGCTGCTTGCTGAATTTTTTCAAGGCTGGTGGAGAGGAGCGGGTAAGGTGCATGCACCAACTCCTATGCAGAATATGGTCCGAAAAAAGCATACCCGACGATTGGAATCTAATGTACTTTGTCCAATTTTTAAAACGGGAGCCCCTGCAGTTGGCGCCAACTACCGCGGGATCAGTCTCCTTCCCATTGCATATAAGGTTCTATCATGCATCCTATGTCAACGTCTAAAGCAGAGAATGAGCAAACTGATTAAACCTTATCAGTGCGGCTTTAGACCTAGCAAATCCACCACGGACCAGATATTCACATTGCGACAAATCCTGGAGAAGATCAAGAAAGAGAGATCAATACCCACTACCTTTTTGTTGACTATAAAGCCGCCTTTGACACGCCTATAAGGTCAAAGTTCTTTGAAGCCCTGTCTACCTTTAGTATTCCAGCAAAGTACGTTCGACTTTGCATGATCACGTTGAGAAGCACACAAGGCTCCGTCAAAATAAGAAAAAAAACATTTCCGAGCCTTTTGATACCAAAAGAGGTTTTAGGCAGGGTGATACCTTATCGTGCGACTTCTTTAATCTGCTGATGGAGTATATACTGCACCAGTGCCAAAATGCTAACAAAACGGGCACCATCTTTACCAGAGATAACATGCTACTTGCATAGCCCATGATATTGATATCATCGGCAATAGCGAATCTGTGGTAAGACAGGCGTTCTCAGAGATAGAGAAGCAGTCAAAGCTTATGGGCTTAGCGGTAAATGAGAATAAGACGAAGTACCTACTATCATCGCGCTGTGAGTCTACGCTTCGACAATCTGTTGCAATGGGAGAATACAACTGCAAGTTTGTTAAGGACTTTGTACACCTCAGAACGATGATAGCCAACTACAACAACACCAGTCTGGAAATCCGAAGAAGAATTATTCTTGCAAACCGATGTTACTACGGGCTCAGTAAGGAGTTCAAGAGCAGAGACCTCTCTCGGAAAACGAAAATTGCGCTATACAAGTCGCTTATCATCCCAGTCCTGCTTTACGGCGCAGAAGCATGGACAATGTCATCAAAAGATGAGGCGGCAATTAGCGTTTTCTAGGGAAGAGTTCTTCGGAGGATTTATGGACCACTAAACGTTGGCGGCCAGTTTCGCATCCGAATGAATCATGAACTGTACGAGCTCTATGGGGACACTAAGCTTGTCCAGCGCATAAAACAGCAGCGGCTGCGCTGGATAGGTCATGTTACCCGTATGGATGATAACGTTCCAGCAAAACGGGTGTACAGTCGGAATGCGAACGAGATAGGAGGCAATTCCCCGCGGGGTCGACCGAAGCGGAGATGGCGCGACCAGGTGCAGGGAGATATTGCGGAGCTGAGTGTGTCCTCCTGGTGGAATGTCGCTCGGGACAGAGGCGAGTGGCGGGCACTAGTGGCAGCGGCAGGGACCGTAAAACGGTTGTGATGATCTAATTATCATCGATGCCAAAGAAGAATAAGCAATGCTGCAATTGAGAAGTGATGAGTGATTCGAATACTTTTGGAATTGTCGATAACTTGGAGATGCCCCTGTAGTTAGACACTACAGACATAGGAATAATGTATGACCCCTTCCAACAGTAAGGAAAGTCACCAAGTTGAAGTGAGAGGTTAAAGAGTTTTAGGAGGGGCTCGCACAGAGAGTCAGCGCAGTATTTTAATGCACAGCTTGGAACATTTTCAGGCCCAGGGTTGAAGGAAACTTCAACCGATGTTAAACTTGAGAGCAGACCCTCCAGAGAAAAAATGGAGCTAGAATGGGCAATTTTATAAGGATAAGCCTGCCCAATATTAGGAGATGAGGAGGAATAACAACGCTGGAAAAAGGATGTGACAATATTTTTTTCTTATAGTCAGACACTCAGCACTCCTAAAAATTTTTTTGAACCTTTTATTCTAAGGGGAACCAACTTAAATTTATTCTGTCCACACAATGGTTCAGTATCGAAGATCACTTAAAGATATTATTTTTTATATCAGATTAATACTCAGCCACTTAATATACCAATTGAATAACCCACTTAATATACAATACTATTCTCTTCTTTTCTCGGCATGTCTAATAAAATAAAGATTCAAGAGCTCCTAAATATATTGGGATACTCTTATGAGGCAGGCGAAATATAAAAAGACAACCCTCATCCGAACATGTCCATGACTTTAGCTCGTCGAGTTTTCGATTTACGGCCCATGGTGGCACTGAAATAAATTCGCAGACCCACTATGCCATAGCCAGCACCTACTTTAGTGCTGGCATATTAAATAAATTGCACACCCATCTATGGTCTCTTGGGCTACGCCTCCAACTCCATCAGAGTTTTTCATCGCAATTTTTTTCTACTCCTCGACGTCGTCGTCTTTTCGAATTCTGTTGTTGATTGCGCGCTGTTGGTCAGAGCGAGCAGCCAATGGAAATATGGTCATAAAATGGCTCATAAAGCTTTATTGTTATTAATATTATTTGCACACAAGTATAAATAAATATAACAGTAGAGTTGACAGGCTGCCTGCTCCTTCTGGCGGTTTCAAATAAATCATTGCATACGCCTAGGCGCTGCTTAAGCACGCAAACTTAACAAAAGGTGGACAAAGGTGGCACTGCGCTTGGCTATACACGTATCTTGACGAAATTAATGTATGTATAATTAAGCTAGTAGGAAGGGGGTCAACAGAGCTGAAGCCTTAATAAAACCCACCATCTTTCATGTAGCCTACATTGAAGCGCTGACAGGCAGTCAGGCAGGCAGGCGGGCGCTCTTTGAAGGAGGCAGCCAAGTTCTTTTCAATTAAATGCTTTCAAACGCCTGACACTTACTTGTACATGTGCATATGTTGCCAGCGTTTCGTCCTTGTGTCATATTAACATATTAAGCACTCAACAAGGAAATAACGAGCCTACAATATGCATACCCTGTACCTCGAGCTAATCAAATTTTGTGGCCTTAACTCAATGGGGTTTTCTGTGCAGTCCTTGGCACACTTCCCACCTGCACCGACCCAACCAAATTCTTTAAGTCCATTCGCGCATAAATCACTTCCAGACGCATAGCCCCTAATCGCTGTCTCCCCATAGGGTACTGGGTACATAGTAATTTTATTTTTTGGCAGACAATTTGTATTAGGCTCACGTTTCCATACAACAAGCCCCATTCGATGTCAGCTTCGGCCAGGCCAGACCAGCGCACTGGTTGTTCTTATGCTGATGACATCATAACAATAAAAAAATTAAATTGTTGCTGCTGCTGCCGCAGCGGAAATGACAACGCGTCGTCCCGTTGTTGTGGGGCGGATTTTGTAGCTGCAATGAAATTGAAAAGCGCCTTGAACTCCACAAACCGCCAACGCCGACAACATCCGTGTGCAAGTGCTCCCCCGTTCGAGGGAGGTGGGTGGAATATATAAAATTTTATCGCATGACACACATTTAATTTAATTTAATGAAAGGAGAACAACCTGCTCGCTTATCTTTGAAACGTTCACTGGAAGCTATTTAAACGGCGCCAGTCGTTTGCCTGTCATTTGGCTTTGATACTACTAGCCAGCATCCAAAGAGGCTCCACAGAGATACAGCCAGACACTCACAGACACACACACACTCACACACACTCACGGACATATCAAATTCTAAACGTTGAACAGAGAGTGCAGCATTTTAATCATCAAATTGTTTACCAAATATGAGGAAAAGAATGAAAGGCAGACTTTAAGGCTGGATTGATAAAAGAGAGATAATTATTTTGAAGAATTCTTTGTTTGCTTGCACTTTAATTTGGTTGAATGAAGCATTTGATTAGAGAGCCAAGGATTGAGCTGGTCACATTGTACTTTCTGTTCAATTTGTCAATTTCTATCCATGTCTGAGTCATCCTTAAAGCTAGCAAAGCTTGCCCTTTGCCCACCAACCATTTTCCCATTTTCTTTCTAGTTGAATAAAATGAAATATTTTGCTGAGCAATCAAGCTACATGGACCCAGGAAGGGATGGTGCATTCGCATCCGGGCCCCACCATGCACTGGTAGTTTGATCGATAAACCAAAAAACCGCAGCAAATCGAGGTCTGGTAAAAGTTTGCTTTTCGATGACGCTGCCGCTGCCTGGCGACACATTGGGCCCAAAAAAAAATGTAAAAATAAAATAAAATAAAATTGATTTTAAACTTATCAAGCGCACACACACACAGAGGGAAAGCAGAGATAAATATTTGGCCCGATTTTGATTTATGCAAAGAGGTTTCCCTGCAAAACTTTTCAACGGTAAAACAAACAAGCCGTCACCTGGTTCAACTTGCAATTGCAAAGGCGAAACAAAAACACAAAATCCCCAAAAAATAAAAACATCCATCAAAATGTTTCCAAAACATGAACCGAACAACTCAAACAACAAATGTCAACCCACATCTCGGCCCCCAACCACTCCAAGTGATACTTACCTCAGTTGGTTCATTAATGGAGACGAGGAGCCTCTTCGATTTCGATTTGGGTTTCGGTTTTTTCTTTTTGCGAGTTTTCTTCCTTTTGTTTAGTCGTTGCTGTTGTTGCTGTCGTTCCCGCTGCCGCCTCTCACCGCACATTTATTTTTGCAGTTTGTTTGCTTCTCGGTTTTGTTTTGTTTGTTCGTTTGTTTGTTTGCTTATCTCACTTCGCACACACACACCACACACATACACCAAAGTATTTGAGTATCATAAAATTGTCCCCGATTACGGTGGCGTATGCTTGATACACACATACACGTGTATGTATGCGTCTGTCTCAAGCGTAAATCAGTTAATTGCGGGCAATAATCACATTTAAATCGTTACCTATAAGTAGAGAAGAAAGACAAATGGGTTAAATTAAGCTCGTGATATGTTTAGAAAGGAAATGAGACAGGACTCCAATTAAGGTGATATATGATCTAACTAATGGCTTATCATTTAATCTAAGTAGTTGTGCGAGACACCATTGTCATAATGAGCTAATTGCAGTCCAAGTGGCACGGCCAACCACCTCATACATATTAGTGTTGAGTAAAGGATGTTCATTTCACTTGTTCTTTTTCCAAACGATTAAATTCACTCAAATTGCTCAGTTGTTCAGTTGCTTAGTTGTTTAGATTCTCAGTTGCTTAGTACTTCAGTTGTTCACTTGTACTGAGTGAACAAGTCACTGAACAACTCTCTGAGCAAGAGAGACTGAACAACTCTCTGAGCAAGAGACACTAAACACCAGGCCCGGCCAAATGGAGAGGACAAAAACTCAGTGATAGTTGACTTTGGCAAGCATTCGGTATGAGTACCAATCACAAGCGACTGAACAACTCTCACTGAACAAAAATGAACAATTGAAGAAGAACATGTTCACTTGTTCAGTTTATTAAACAACTTAATTTTGTTCACTCGCTCATGAAGAACCCAACACTAATACATATCTATAGTTTCAAGATCCCACCGAAAAGATTATTAAATTAACGAGAAAGCAAAGCTAACTTTGTCTATACCGAAGCTTAAATACACTTGAAACTTTTGTGACCAATGACTTTATAAACTTTATGTCTTGTGTCATTGGGATATTAAATAAAAAAACAAAATTATGGCAGCTATAAGAAGTGACCATCCGATTTTCGCTGTTCAGATGATTCCTTCTATACGTTCCAAACTTCTGGGCAAAATTATCGGACGTGTTCTACAAACCTCGAGCAACGAGTACAATACTGAAGCGCGCTAAAGCGAAATAGCTCGGACTCCTTAATTGAAGCTTATAAACAGAATTAAAAACCATGTTTAGCCCGCGAGCGGGCGTCAGCATACGTACAATGGCTTGACACAGCCCCAAAGGGCCAAAGCTGAGCATCTCTCAATCTCTTGGCTTGTGCGCTTCTAATTTTCGCACAAGAGAAAGGGACCTACAGTCTAACGCCGAATCCGAACTGCAGTTTGAGAAGCATTTGCATGGGTGACCGTGTGTCTAAGTTTATTCAAAGAAAAACTTTTCATTAGATGTTCCGAGGCGGGATCGAACCCTCGACCTCTTGCACAACGGTCGCGCACACTAGCCGCTGAGCCACCCGGCCACGGGCGTCAGCATATAGATTTCCGATTTCAACCAAATTTGGCGGAATCATGGAAAAGCACTACAAACCAATGATAAGGACGATCGATTGGTCGAAATCGAATGACTATAGCATATAGCTGCCATAGGAACGATCGGTCGAAAAACTAGTTCTAGTGAGAAAAACTTTTTTGTTTTTAATGAAATCGTCCTTATCATTGGCATACACTTATTTTATATACTTTTACACAATTCTACAAAGTCTTATCAAAATCGGATAACTATAGCATATAGCTGCAGTATGAATGATCGGTCGAAAAAGAAGTTCTAGTGAGAAAATCTTTTTTGTTTTAAATGGGATCGCCTCCAAATTTCGTAATTAACAGTGTATTATGCTTTTCCATGATTTCACCAAGTTTGGTCGAAATCAGACATCTAAATAGTATAGATCCCATAGAAAAGTAAGGTCCAAAAAGTAGTCTTAGTTAGAAAAACTTTTTTGTTTTCAATGGAAGCTGCAAGGGTATACAAAACTTCGGCCGAGCTGATGTTAACTTTCCCCTATTTTTTTTTATGATAACATTTATAATAATGTCATTTAGTACTGTTTTAACAAGGGGTCGGCATTGTGAGCAGCGACGTCGGCAGTATTATAACAGCTGCTTTTTATTCATTTGAAATTTCAATAAAAATGTTCCCCAGTATTGAACCAAAATGGAAAACGAATATCAGGCATTCTTGGTTGGTCTTTTAAGTCAACATTGAAAAGTTGAAGACGATGCGTCCACAAAATAGTTGTCCTTTACCAGGAGTAATTAGATTCATCTCGAAGTTTTTCAAAAGCAAAGGGCTTAAAAAAAAAACGATTTGCAGCTGTGACACGAAGATAAATGCTTCTTAAAAGTCCAAAACCCAGTTTTCATATTCACATAGTCCGTTCTCAAGCCAAATTGGCAACTAAAGACCTATGTTTTAAATTTCTGGTCAACTTTGAACCGACCAAGGTTCTTTTTCGAATGCAATTCATAGGCACATGCATAGGCAACGTCAGTGCTTCATTCATAGGGCATTTTGTGTACCGCTGGAGGAAAAAGAAGCAGTTGTTTGAAATCAAGACCAACTACGAAACTATTTATGGGTCAGGGCAACACTGCGTATGCGTAATATTTAAAACTTTGGAGCCTCGACGCGCCCATTACAAAATAACTTTTTCAGCTTATTTATTTCTCATTAAATATACTTACACCATAAACTTACGAATCAAGGGAAGCCAGTATGACCTTAAATTTACAATACACAGAAGAAAATATCCGAGATATCCGGGATTGAGTCAATCCTAACCGATGTCAGAAGTCGGCCAGTCCCGGATTTTCAGGATTGATTTGAGTTCGGATTTATCATACCCGGAATTCTTGTCTTGATTTAAGCTCGGTAAAGGCTTGTTTCAAACAAACCCGGGATTAAATATAGCTTGTTATATAGCTTATATAGCTTGTAACCTAGACATGATCCCTTAGTAGGATCAAGTCAAAAAGCTCCGATATTGATTTAAGCTCCAAATTCGTACTTGATTCGATATTGAAATTGGCTTGGCAATAGTTTGCTCCAGTTCAAATTGAGCTCGATATTCGAACTGCACTCATTCAGAAAAAAGAATTGCTTTGAAAATGACCGGATTGACTTAATCTTCATATTTAATGATGTTACCCCAATATAAACTTACCACAGGATCCCTGTGTGACTTATTGAAAGACTTTTTGATTTTCAAACTTTAGATACTTTAGTTGTTTAATAGACTTAAGTTTCCTCCTCATGCTAACATTGCTATGACTGTTTGGGAATTCCATGGCAGCATAAGTGAAAGAATCGACTCAAAAAATTAAGCGCTAAATTGATCCTTTGCGTTTCCTTTGCGTATGTGTGTGTACTAAATAGACTCACTGAAAAAGATTCTATTCGCTTTTCAATCTTGAGTCAGGATTATTTGACTATAAAGTACGGATCCAAGACTGAAACTAGACTTTTCGGATTGAAACTCACTTTTCAGGATTGTTTCGAACGTTTTGAACTTGTATCACCCTCGATGTACTTAGTACGATTCGAACTTGAAATTTTAATACGAAAGTCGTGATCAAAGCTTTTTGAGCATAGTATTTCGGTCTACGATTCTGGCTTTCATCCCTGGTTTAACCTATCTAAAGCCAAAATATTCGAGCAAATTGTAAAAGCTTTATTGATTCTGCAAAGTTCCCCCTTATGAGCCGCACACAGACAGCCGAGCGGAGCGGAGTATTTTCGTGTAAAATTCATAAGCTGAGCTAACTCTGATCCTCTCCTCTTTCTGTGTGCGGGGGGCCTAAATGTAACAAGCATAAAAATCGCATAATTTATAACTTTGGCTATAATTTTCTCATCTTTCGCTAAATCACTTAAAATTACAACCTGTGGTTAACATTCCAGCCGCGAATCCCTAGTAGGGTTGACAGTTTAGTACCCTCATCACAATTTTTGAGGTTTACACACTTTCATGTCATACAAGAGTTTAAGAATCATTTAAAGATACAAAGATAAGACAAAGAGTAGTGTTATGGACTAAGAAACAGAGTGTGAGTGACTTAATCGTTTGGCTCTTAGCCAACTGACCAAATGTCCTCCTCTCCTCGGTCGATATGCTTGAAAAAAATGTATCTGCATCCATCTGGCGCCTCTTAGGTTGTCTATTTTTTGTGCTAATTTATCTTGTCAGTTTCTTGACTAATTAATATCATACCAATCAATAAACATATGTAGATAGCAGAAAAGCAATTATCCCAAATTGATGTGCATTTATACATGTTTACAAAGTTCAATTGTCTCCACTGTATGGAACACCTGACTGACTTTCCCACATATTCTGCATAACAAAAATTCAATTTCAATTCAATTAATCACGCTTGATTACCACCAATAACCAAAGTCGGCAGCAGCAGCCGACAACCCAGATCCAGCACAGACAGCGACTATTCCAAAAAAAATAAAAAGAATCCCCAATGGCTATTGTCCTTGTCTTGAAACTGCCGCTGGATATCAATTTTTTGTTTACCACTTTGCACATTTTGCTGTCAAATGTGTTGATTTATAGTTGCGGCCAATGTGCCTCTCTCTGTCTGACTTGGTGAATGGCTGGATGGGTGAGTGGGTCGGCTGGCGCCACAAAAAATCGAGACCTTGGCAAAGGAAAACAAAACAAAATTGCCGAGAACTTTCGATTGCATTGAGAGACGAGTTTTGCTTGTCAAAGGTAAATTGATTTTTAGTTGGAATGCGTTAATGCACCTGACATTTGTTTGTTTACCATCCAATCAATCCGGAAGCGTCGTTTTCATAGTCGCCACTGGCTCTTGCTCTCGTCCATTTCCAGTCGAGTGCCCAATCCATCGGAAGTGGACCAAAAACCAGCAAGCCTACCAGCATACCGAATTCTCTTCGACACGAATCAACGACTAACCACAGGACAAAACGTTGCTCATTTGCAGGCATGGCGCATCCATCTAAGGTCGTTGCGTGTTGTGTGTGTGTATTTGGTTGAGAACGCAGATAATCGTCTGCCAATTGATTGGACCCAAAATGTGGGTACCCAAAAGCTTAAGGCTGGAGCTACTTAAAGGTGCAGAGGGTTTTGTCAATTTGAAGTTTAAGAATAGGTACAGAAAAGGTGGAATGAAATCACACTAATTCGAAAAAAATCAAAGCTAATCTATGCTCTTTTGGTACAGAGAGAAGGTATCAAGAAATTTCGTACTTTTATCAAGAATATTCAGTTTAAAAAACTCATGAGCCAGAAAGTTCTTGATTGAGAAGCTTTGTTTTAAAATCATTAATTTTAAGTACGATTTGGGATTGTTTTTTAGAGCTTTTGGAGCCTGTCTTTCACTAATTTCCCACAATTAAGCAACGAGTAATTCTTCGATAAAGAACTATGATACTTAAAAATTAATCAAAAAAATTGAAGTCTAAAAAATTTAAAATTACACTTGAAACACCCAATATTTAATTAAGGTCCTCTTTTATGTAAAATGGCTTGACAAAGCCCCAAAGGGCCAGAGCCAAGCCTCTCTCAATCTCTTGGCTTGTGCGCTTCTAATTTTCGCACAAGAGAAAGGGACCTACAGTTTAACGCCGAATCCGAACGGCAGTTTGAGAAGCTAATTACTACAAAGCTGGCGCCAACAGCAGAGTGGGGTGACCGGGTGTAAAGTTTATTCAAAGAAAAAACATTTTTCAATGTTATATTTTTTTAGCTTTTAGATATTCAAAAATATTATCCAAAAAATTTTTTTTTAAATTCGGAAAATTTTCGGAAGCCATTTTAGTTTTAGCCATTTTAGTGACCCAAATTTCGTACCAACTGAAAACTTTAAACGCATTTTTTTCGAAACCACGTTTATCAAACGCTTTTAATTCTATCCAGTTGTGTATCGTCCCGTTTTATGCCTTAACTAATCCCGATTTTTTTTTGAATTAATATGGGAGTTGTTCTTGGATCTAGAAGATCTCAGATAATTTTTTCTTTCGGGTTTCGTTCTTAATTGTGCAACCAATGAACGATTTGTACTAAAAGTAAGATCTTATTTTGAACTTACGATTGAAATAATTTGAATTTTTCATATGTTTGTGTGTTTGTTCCCTAATCAGAAATGACTGAACATTTGCGCGTTTTTTTTTGTATGGACAATTTAAGGTCAAACTGGCGCCCCCTTATGCGATAGTTTATGGAGTATATTTATCGAGAAAAGAGAAAAAGTTTAAAAAGTTATTTTTTAATGGACGCGACGGGGCTCCAAAGTTTTTTATATCACTCATACGCAGCGTTGCCTTTAAACTTTATACATTTTTATAGTTGGCGTTGATTTCTAACAAAATGTTTTCGTTACTCTGACTTAAACAAAAGTTTGCAAAGCAAGGTATAAGGGACGATACCAAACAAAATGATTCATACTAAAAATGTTGCATGAATAAACTTAGTTCTAAGACTTTGATTTGAGACATGTCTCATAACACTCAAAGGTACCTTCGAGAATCGAGCACACAATTCAAGAAATGGATTCAAAGAAGACCAAAAACTAAGACAAAAATTATTTGGAGAACTTTGCTCTATATGCGGAAGTGCTTCCTATTTTCTGGTAGCGAGCGAGAGCACAAGGTGTTTCGTGTGTCCTATATCTATATAGACCACACCGATGTTACGAAGCCTTAAAAGTGGTAAAAGTGTGCCTGATGGCTTTGGTTCAAGCTGTCGGAAAAGCCTCGATGAATTAAGGGAGAGAAAACTGCGGCCTGCTATATTGTTGAAGGATTTGTCGCTTGGGACACTCTGGCATGATATATAACCCACAGATTAGAATCCCTCAATCTTCCTTAGGCATGTTTTAAGATCATTTTGTGCTTACTAAATAAAAAATAAAAAAAATTTACTTTACGTTCATTTCCTGGGAATTGAAGCCGGGACCTCGTACTCTCGTATTAAACACGAAAGTCGGCATCTTAACGCAGTCGACTGTCGACCTCATGACAAAATTTAGAAATTTTGTTTCAGAAATTGAATACCTGGACAGACTTTTAAAAATTGATAACCCGACCCATCCCACCCGACAATCGAACTCGAGAACGGGTCCGTTTTCGACATTTTCTAGAAATTTTTTCTTACTAAACTATGGAGAACGTGTTCCGTTTTCATAATAACTGATGAGACCCGCATCTCTAACAAAAAGCGGACTTTGATTTTTAGAGAAACTTACGTAATTCTCGTAGGTCCGGAAACATACGAGAAATTGTCGGGTGGGATGTAGCACAGATCTCATTGTGGGAAATTCGATGTAGAATTCGGGGCGTATACGTAATTTTTATAGCAAACTTTATGGCCTCGTCGCGCCCATTAATACCGATTTTTTTTTTGTTTGAAATCTTTTTTTATCTATAATACAAAAGGAACCTTTTTAGGTGGCGCCGTTACTAAATTTCAATTTTGGCCTTAAAAAAATCACCCTACTGAACACATTAGGTTAAAATAAGTACACAGATAGTTGATAACCTAAAATATTTAATAGGCTTTTTAACTTTCTTTAATAGTAAATTTTTTTTTTTTATTTATTTTGAAATTTTTATTTGAATTGTAAAAGGTTAGAAAGAAATAAATTTCAAACATTTAAAAATTGTAATTTTGTGCAAGGCGGTTGAGTGTCAAGCAGATAGGAGAGCTGAGACTGCGCAACAATCTTACACCTGGCGCGATAAACAAGTGAAGCGGCAGACCATGTTGAGATCTGCAGAGGACAAATTGGACAAAAATTGCAAAATTTGCAACAAATATATTTGAGTTTTGATTATCACGAAATTTGGACTAACCGCTCTTAAAGTTGCGACCATCGACTCAGAATTTCGTGAGCTTTACATATAGGAAAATGTTATTTTTAACTAACGCATTAACATTGACAGTTCATTAAAACAGTTTTAGGGTGCGCTCATATAAAGAAACCAAATTTGTATGAACCTTATGGAAAAAACTTTATATGATTTCTTCTTGATTCAAGAAATCAATTTCTTTAATAGTTTTCTTTAATAATAGTCTTTTAATAGTAACATAAGGCAGCAAGATAACAATTTGTTTAGTATATCGAATGGTAGGTGGTGATTCTAGATGACTTACGTGTGCTGAGCACGAATCTGTTTTCAGAAATGGTCTATCACGTATACATTTATAGTAATTTGAGCTTATAGTTGCTTAAAATGTCTTTTTGGGCCTTTTCTAGACTCGATTTTTTGGGAACCTATAATTTTGATTTAATTCTCTTTGATAATATCGCCAAGTTCTTTCTCTTATCTATAAGACTAACTGCGACTTTTGTCAGCGAAGATATTTTGAATAATATCTTAAATATACTGGACCTCGTTGCCTACAGTAATTTTTGCATTATAGAACGATTCTATCTGCAGCAAGAATACCCAAAACCGAATCATTTCAACAAAATTCTAGAATAACCAAGAGTCTTCGCCTTCTTTGAATCAGTTATTTCCAAAAAAAATCGATTGCTTTGAAAGAAAAGAGAAGCAGTCGTCAGCAATCGAGGCACCCATGGTGGGGATATTGAAGTCACCCTAGACAAAATTTGGCTACGCTTCAAGTTTGTCGCATTTCTTTTTGTCCCACATAAAGAAAACGAGTCGGGGACCGATATTGCGGTAATTTGTATGTAAAGTGAACTCCCCTCATCTTTCTTGATCCAAAAATCTATCGAAACGTTCGCACAATTGCCGAATCCCTAAGTAAGAACACAATCGCGTACTTGTTAGGAACTGATCTTCATTCATTTTAGTCGCTGCTTTTATAGTCTAACTTATGTATTAGGACATGAAACAACTGTCTCTACATTTATATTCATAGTTCTTCTTGTCCTTGTTCAACATATGAACCTCATTTATTTATTATGTATATAGTATCTTATGTAATTATGTTACCTCTCTTTCTTTAGCATCATTTTACTTATCACCAATGAATCTTAAGCTGCTCTGACTTACTATTCTAATACAATCCTTGCTTGTGGTCGCTTCGCACCATATGTATGCAGGCGTTAGAAACAGGGCCTTCTAGTCATCTACCTTGCGCGACCTTTTCCTGTGGAATCATAATTTGTAACGTCTTTGAGGGTTGTATGTTCAGTTGTGAACAATCGTCATAAAAACCTTTACAAATTGGCGATGAAACACAAACTTCGCCAATTCCGGAAATTTCTTCGCATAAATTGTGAAGTAAATTGTTAAATTGTACCTGAAACCATCACGATTTAACTCAAAAATAACGAACAGAGTTTCTACATGAATAACTCCTAAAGAGGCAATTCGTTTCATTTTTGTGCTGATTATGAAAGTACTAAACTACTGCAAGCTCTTCAGTCTGTAATGCAATTAATTCCCCCATCCTCAAGTTGAAGGTTAACAATTGTTATGAAATACATAACTGGAATCTGCAATCTCAATTGCCAGCACTTGAAATAAGTTTGAAACTGAAGTGCCATTAACATTGCTTAATTAGCATGGCCAAATGCGAGTTTTTATCTCTACAAAATGTTCGTCGTATTCTTTTCATAAAATCGTGAATCTATGGCACAGGGCTGTCCGCTTGCATTTCCCTTGGAAATTTATTAAATTGCTGAGCACAAAAAATGGGGGCAGCTGAAATAAACTAACTGCAAATATGACATTTATTGCGCTATAGTTTGTGCAATATATGCATGTTTGGAGGAGGAGGAGATGGTGGTATGTGCACCATGTACAACATTTGGCTATCTCTTCGTCGGGTGAAAGTTTCATTTTCGGGAAGCGGAACCAAGCAGTCATTTTTCGTGTACAAAGGAAGAGTGTTGCACTGGTGAATTTACTGCATAAGTTTCCTTTAACTTAACGTAAACTTAAAACACCGACCTCAGCGTGCCTCCGCATCCTTTGAAGCGTGTTTATGGAAGTAACAACTTTACATACAATATGGAAAATGAAGCCAAACTTTTCAATCATAAAAATGATTAATGCAATATAAAGTTAAGTTTTTTTAATGGGCAATTTCCTTAATTTGTTATACAAATTGTGTGTTACATATTTAATTAGTACGAAAAAATCTTTCTTTAAAATAATGAACTTTAAGAAACGTTTGGGGAATGAGGTAAAGAATGTCAGACTAAGCCTACTTGTATAATTTTCAGTGGTTAAGGACTTTTGTTTAAAGCACTGGCTGAATTTCTCCTGAATTTGTTACATAATTCTAATTTTTTTGTGTCAGAAATAAAATTTATTTTGGCCTCAAGCAGAAACTTGCCAAAACACGCCAAGAATTTACCTGACATTAAACGGTTGAGACGTGCGCTTTGTATGTCGAAATTATTTGATTTGTGTTTCGGGTAAACTTTTTTGTTGGTTCACACATAATTCATTTAAGTTGTGTGTACATCCTACATACTTTGTATGTATGTGGGGGCGTTGGTGTTGGCTGTCAAACCAGGCGACAAACTAAACTCCTAACTAAGCCTACCCAAGTTTGCGGCCTGTCACAGATGTGTCAAATGTGAAACTCAAATTCGCTTACTGCCAATGGACAGCCAACTAAGCGCGGCTGTCAGCGAGACATATATTCACCTGAATGACCTGAATCAGGGTCACGAAGTGGTACCACTGCCAGATTAACTATGCAAAAAGAGATTGAGAACGAAATATATTGTTGCTCAGTTCTTCTGCTCTTAAGAATGTGATTCCCATTTACTTTCGGTATACGAAAATGGCGTTTGTATGTTTGCATGTCATCGCTAGGGGGAGCCATTGCATGTCCGCACTGACATGGGCCAGGGCAACAAAGTCCGTACACGTATCCTTCGAAAATTTGTGTTGTGTTGATTTGCTTTTGCAACAATGTTAAGGTATGTACGAGTAGGTGGATAAACAAGTGCAAATGTACGCCCCACACTGGACAAGAAGGGGGGGAAAGGTGATGGCAAGTGTGTTGTGACATGCAAGCAATTCCTTTATGCATTGTTACCATTATCTGTGCAACTAGAAAACAAGACTTCCTTCGATTTAGTGACTATGGAAAGTCAAAATGAAATAAACTGAATTGAGATGAAAGAACACCTCAGCTTAATAGTTTGAATTCAAATTAGGTTTGTACCAAGTTTTGAAGACACTTAGGACTTATTTAAAAAACTTCTGTAGATAGCATTTGGATAAATATTTCGAAACAAAAGTAAAAATATTCTTCGAAAATACATGAGGGTTTTTGCTGTGTTCGTTTCAAACGGTGTCTCAAGTGCTTCGACCCAACCGCTTCCTTAAATTTGTATATTTGAATCTCAAGGCTTCAAGGTTTATCAAGAACTTTAATCTTTTTTGTAGGATAATATGTAAAATTTTCATAAAGATCCGTTGAGAATTGTGGTTATGGCGGCATTTTAAAGTTTGTGCAGATTTTTAGTTGTCACCCATTACCTTACATAAGCTTGGCCGTTTTCGTAGGCCTGCTGACTTCTATGTAATTGGAAAAGTGGACGTATAACAGAAAGCACTTCGGCTTTAGATTACAACTTAATATACCATTTGCGAAAATGTTTGCGAGGAAGTAGGCTTTCAGTTCATAAGACGATACACTATTTGGAAATTTGTGTGTGGACTTGTGGACTAACTGTACTCGCAACCCCACACTTGGTGTATGGAGTTTTATAGCAAATATTTTACAACCTTGGACACTGTTTAGTGAGATTGTAAATCTCTACACGCAACTCTGTATTCGAAACGTAGTTAGAATTTCCCATTACGTAGGTGCCTACTGTAATGCATGTTGTGGATTAACATCTTTCAGCTCTGTCTATTTTGTTGTTGTTGTTGTTCTGTTAAGTTACAGTCGAACTTAACTGTATGCCAGAAGCACATCTCGTAAACAACTTTTTATACTCTGTAACAAAGGTACACAGAGTATATTAAGATTGTGCAAAAGTAGGTAACAGCCATAAGGAAGCATCTCCGACCCCATTAAGTATATATATTCTTGATCAGCATCAATAGCCGAGTCAATATAGCCATGTCCGTCTGTCCGTTCGTTCGTATGAACAAACAGATCTCAGAGATGGTAAGAGATAGAGATTTGACATGTAGTGGACATATGTTTCTTATACTTGCAGGCAGATCAAGTTTATTTTCAATTTTGTCCACGCCACCTCCCGCCCCCCGCAAATAAGAATAGACGTTATATCTCCCACAGTTTTATAGATAGAAGGTTTGTTCTTTCTGAACGATATTCGAGTAAGAAGGAAAACATACAATTAAGGGCAGCACCGATCGCAACGGTGATGGGCAGCACTTCACAGGTACTGAGAATATTATAGTCGGGCTTGACCGACTATCTTTCTTGTTTCACTAAGAAGTAGTTGCAAAAATCTGCAATCTTCCATTCGCTTTTGTACAGAGGCAAAACGCAGCAGGAACTGTTCTATTAGAAGGGACGTTTGCATGGGTTGTTGTTGTTGGTTCAACTTCGTAAAAATGCTCGGCTCTCTCTGCTTTATGCTGTGGACGTTTGCATGTTATGCAGATTTTATGCATTCCAACATACGGCAAAAAGAACATGTTTGCAAAAAACGAACCATCGTCAATCGGTCGGATCATATTTCTCATTTTGGTTTCCAATAGCACGTTATTAGAAGGGATGTTTGCATGTTGTGCAGACTTCTTTGCTTCTAACCTACTGCAAAAAGGAACGTGCCTTAGTTTTCATAAAGATTAAATGCCATCTATCATACTGCAAAAGTTTGTAGTGCTTTTTTCCTTGTAAAAAGTAGTGTGCCAAAAGGCATTCTTTTGGGAACCACGTTCCGCCAAATCCAACTGGGAACTCGCACACACATTTGCAGTTTAAAAAGCAACATTCGCAATACAAATACATGGGCAAAATACACTATCGGTAGATTTTGTAAAGTAAGAGAAAAACAAGTTAGAAAATCGGTCAGCCCGACTATAATATACTCTGCACCCACGAAAGTGCATGCTCAGTATGAATTTTGATGTTTTAGTAGCAGCTGAAGGCACCGCTGCAACTGCGATGCAGCAGCAAACATTCATTTGCTCATAACTTGACATCCGTTCATCCGTTCATGACTATTCCCTTGGCGGATCGATAAATAATCCGGATTACTATATATGTCCAGAAGCTACCAACCTTCTATCTATTAAACTGTTGGAGATATGACGGGGCGGGTGGCCAAAATTGAAAATAAGCTTGATTTACCCACAGGTTTAAGGGGGTCCTCATTGAGCAATTTTTTTTTCGACTTTTTTTTGCATTTATTTATAGCTTGGATATTCAAAAGATACCCCCAAAAGGATTTTCGAAAACCGATTAGTTTAGGATATAGCCTTTAGTGACCCATGACCTAATTCCCGCAACTGCCTTAAGGGCTCCAAAACCCCGGACTAGACCCGACGGACCGAGAAAAAACGGGAATTGTCACTCTTTAAAACTGATTAAATTTTTTTTTTTTTCAAAAAACCAAACTTTAAACGCGTTTATCTCGAAACCACGTTTTTCGAACGGCGGCCAGATATCCAGTTCAACTGAACCGATTTTCTGAAACAAAGTGGAACGACGCAGAATTGTCACCATTCTCGGCTGACCTCGACCTAATTTTAAAAATTTTTTACTATTTTTTTTACACTAAACTACAAAAAAGCCCGAAATGAATTTTTTTGAATGGCCGCCATTTTGTCAAAAAAATCACAAATTAAGTTTGAGGTTCAGCCGGAATTACTCTATACTGATTATAACCCCGTTTTTTTTCATTTCGACGCCCGAGACCCGGAATCGTGGCCGCGGACGACACCTTTTTTTCACCACCAACTTTGAAGTCTCATTACTTTTTGAACAGCCCTCGTATCGAGTCAAAAAAATTTTTTATTTACTTTGAACCTTTTGTAATACAATAAATAAAAAAGTTTTCAATTATTCTTTGCGTTTTCAAATAAGAATTTTTTTTAAAAAGGGTCCAAAAACGGGTTTTGAAGAGAAGACCCCTTAAGAACTTTTTGTCCAATACATGTCAATCCTCATACTCTTACCACCTTTGAGATCTGTGCTTTCTTACGGACAGAGTTCAAAAGAGCACCGCATTGAAGCGTATAAGGGGTTATGAAACACGTGAGTAGGAAGAGCATTTCCTTTTCGAGTAAAATAATTAGGAGCATGTTGAAAAACTGTAAGACGATGAATTCTAACCGAGACAATTTTTTTATTCTCCTTAGTAGGGTCAGCGCACGGCAAATGGACTCCTAATTATAAACCTTGCGGACCCCCCTTGCTGGCTGGTATAACTTCAGTTTAGTCATCCTTTACATTTGAAATATTTTCTGTCGAATCTTTTATTATTTCTTATTATTACCAGTCGCCATTTTACTTAGTACTTCTCACATTTTCTTCACTCTTCCACTCTTTTTTTCGTTCTCTTTCCTTACACTGTTTCTGTACTCGAGCGTCCTTTTGTAGCCTTCTTTTTCTCCTCTTCAACAACCGTTCTCCATTCTAACTTACTTCCTACTTTTTCTTAACCTCATTTTATACGCGTTACCAGTTGAGTAAAGAGGGTATACTAAAGACGAGCAACTGTATGTAACAGGCGGAAGGAAGCATCTACGACCCCATAAAGTATATATATTCTTGATCAGCATCAACAGCCTAGTCGATATAGCCACGTCCGTCTGTTCGTCTGTCTGTATGAGCACCTAGATCTCGAAGAAGGAGCTAGAGCCACCAAATTTTGTAAGTAGACTCCTATGTTCCCTACGCAGATCAAATTTACTTCAAATTTTGGCCACGCCCCCTCCCGCCCCACAATAAAAAATGTTGAATAACTCCAACAGTTTTAAAGATATCATGCTCATATTTTGCAGTGTAGTGTATGTGCCCAAAATCTACAATCTCTAAGATTTTTTATAAAGATCGGATATTAAATGGCAGAGTTATAAAGGTTTTAAAAAACGTTGCATACTACATGAACTTTTTGATCACATAATGTTGAAATGGTCACATTTATGTTAATGCTCTGTTAATTAACATAGGAAAAGGTTATTAAGCACTAATTGATCTGAGTATATCGAAGACACCGTGGCCAGGTGGCTCAGCGGCTAGTGAATGTGACCGCTGTGCAATAGATCGTGGGTTCGATCCCGCCTCGGACCATCTTATGTCACCCCTCTCTGCTGTTGGCGCCAGCTTTGTAGTAATTAGCCATGGAAAGCTTCTCAAACTTCCGTTCGGAATCGGCGGTAAACTGTAGGTCCCTTTCTCTTGTGCGAAAATGAGAAGCGCACAAGCCAAGAGATTGAGAGAAGCTCGGTCTTGGCCCTTTGGGGCTGTGTGAAGCCATTTTACATATCGAAGACGGACAGGACCGGCTTTAACTTACGCTCTCGTTAATTCTCCATGGCCACGCCGACAGAAAATGTATGATTGACTGATCGCTTTGTTGATGTATGTAGCTTTCTAACGTCTTAAAGCCTGTTTCTGACTCACTCTGTCATATGTTCGCTCGCTCGTTCGTGATTTTTACGCATTCTCTTTTGAAATAATACTAAAACAAGCTACATGAGAATTCCAAATACAAATACGAGAAAAATCAGCAGCTAAAATCCCTTAAGTTCTCCATGAGTATAAGAGAATGTGATAAGTACATTTTGTACATAAACAAAATACTTTTACATTTTACTCGCATTTACCTTTAAACTTGTGATTGTAAACACAAACAGGTCCATCAATTATCGAATTGATCTAAAGAAAAAAATTCTTTCCTTTGAATCGTTCTCACTATAGACATTTCCATGCCCATCTCGTGCCGTGTGCATTTGGAATATAGTATTTTCCCCCAACTACATTTTGGCTAAGTGCTGCTAACAAAGTCAGCGTAACCCACAGATGTAGGTTGCATTTCCCCCATTTCAAATCCTTTTCAAAAATACTTCCGCTTGAGTGCACTGTCGGAACTGAAAACAGCTTAACATTTTACAGAATTTAAAAGACCTAGTTTTTTGTGTTAACCGAATTGCTTTAACCTCATTGCAATGGAACAGACACATACACACACACACACACACATAAATCAAAGCCCAAGCCCCAACTCCATTGAACGGGGTGGGAAATACAGTCAGATAAATTACTAGTGGTAGCTGCTCTATGGCTTTTGCAATGGACTCGCAAACTTTTCTCGAAATCGATTTAAATGTTTAGTTTGCGTGTTTTGTAAGTTACCTTGAGGCTTTTATGTAGCCGCCGCCGTCGACCCTATGGGGCGTTCTTCTTTATGTTTCTACTTGGTTTATTTTGTTTTTCTTTCTCAGTAACAAAGCGAATTTCCATGTTAAATAGCCTGGCACGTGGCATCTGCCTTGTTTCCATTTCGCGTTCGCGTTTTGATTGACGTTTGATAAACCATAAAGACCCCAGAAGGACAACGAACGGAGTGACCAGATAATGACGTAGTGTGGCCTGGCCTGTGTGCAGTGAAAGTAGGATGTGGAATGTGTTCGTGGTCTGATCTGCAGTGTCGATAGTAAGCGTAATTATGGAAATTTTCGCAATGATTTGTGGTTGTAGGAAACATATGACTTTTTATTTGCAGAATATAAGAACTTGTTCATATAACATTGAGGGTATTATGTAAGTTAAGACATAGATGAGTGGGAACTTTGCATGAAGAAGTACATAGATGCAATCTATTAATCCTCCATTTTCGTTTTTCTGCATTTTTAAATGTGCACAAATATTTGGAAGAGCTCTAGTTAGGTTGGCTTTCAATTTTTAGTGTATCCTGCTTTATTTTCTGTATGATTCCCCAGATAGAAGCCCGAACTCTCTAGTTCTTCATATTTTCTTCAATGAGAAGATTTTTTTGTTGTTCCTTTGATTCTTCATTTTATTACCATTCGACATTTGCCTTTGCCATCACTATTGCCATTCTTTTTTCTTTTTTTCCCTGTCTTCAATTCGTACTCTCTCTTTTCTTTTTTCATTCCCTTTCCTTTCATCTTTGCCCTATCCGACCTTCCATTTTCATTTTCTTTCTTTCATCTTCATCCTTTGTTCTCCTTCATTTCACCTGATTTTTTTTCCTATTGTCTTATTTTGTCTTCTCTTTTCCTTACTTAATTCTTTCGACCTTCCATACTTCTTCCTTTTTTTCTTCCCTTTTTCTATCTCTTAGCACCATATTTTCTTCTCCCATTTTGGCTTCTCTATTCCTGCCTTTCCCTTCTTCTTTCTTTTAGCATCCTCCTTTCTTATATCCCTTTTTATTATCTCCACCTTTCTTATCTCCTCCTTTCTTATCTCCTCCTTTCTTATCTCCTCCTTTCTTATCTCCTCCTTTATTAACTCCTCCTTTCTAATATCCTCCTTTATTATCACCTCCTTTATTAACTCCTCCTTTCTAATATCCTCCATTTTTAATTCTTTTGCATTTCCATTCTCCTAACTCTTTCTTTTCTTGATCTCTCCTTCTGTCTCCTTTGCTCCATCCTTCATTATTCCTATTTTTCTACTTCCCTCCTTCTTCATTCTTTAAGCAGCCTCTTTTTCTCCGTTCTCAGTTCATGCTCTTCCGTCTGCGTTTTTATTAGCATTCACCTTTCTTCAATTGTCCATTCTTACTTGTTCCATTCTTACCATTTACTCTCTCCGTTAATTCCCTTCACCTTCCTTTTTTTATATCCTTCAAATTTAATCATTCCTACATTTTAATGTCTCTTCTACTCCTTCTATATTCTTTCCGCACTGCCTTCCTAATACTTCTTAACTTTTTTCTTAATCCTTCCTTACATAGAAGAAGGATTCTTTAGAGCTTTTTGTAGCTCCCTGCGAATCAGCGCTTGCACCCAAATCGCAATTCTACAGAAAATTAGCATGAGGGCCCAATAGATGAAAGCTGGTGTCAGTGCACTTAGCCCTTAAATCTTCATAAATATCAACTTCTTTCAATCCCTCCTCTTTTTTCTCATCCCCTTCTTACCCCTTTCTTTCTCCCTTCCATACTAGTTTATTTTTCAGCCCCCCTTCTAGCTTTCCTTTCTTCAAACCATCTTTTTTCAGCTTTTTTTAAGATTCAGTTAAGAATTTGGCATTTCAATCAAACTCTTCACCCCTTCCTTAAAAAGATCACAATCGTCATTTCGTTGGTAGTCGAATTGGATGGCCTTGAACTGTACATGGCTTTCAGCACTGAAATGTATTTTCTTAATCTGAAATTAGAGATTGTTCTCATTATTTGTTGACCCAATGCTGTCATGCCAACCATCTGGCCTATTACCTCGTGGCCAGTTAAAATGTGATGTCCCTTTTCTTTTTTTTTGCAAACATCTTACGTCATTGGGAAAAATTCAAGGCAACTTTATCGCGTTCTGGTTGGAGACGCCCTCCCATCCCATTCCGCACAGAATGTGTCATCATTAACGGCCGTGGCTCACGTGCCAAGCCATCCGTCAGGCCGTTGCCTTTGCCAATACACAAATCGATCGCTGTGGTTTCTTTCATTAAGTATATATTTCGCGCGTCCTGCGCTATATGGCTTGTTGTTCCTAGCTACGCGTTATTATTGTAATAAAAATTTACGCAAATCGTACCCCACTTTCTAGGACATTTGTGCTCACGCACAGTTGTCGGGTTTGGGAGGGGTGTCCTTCGATGAAAGTTGCCTTTGTTTGCCAATTTTTATGGCGGCAAGCTGACGTCCGGCCACCACCTGGTGCGGTCAAATTCTCATTCATCTTTAACACGCTTGGCAAAAGCCATCGGGCTCACACACTCTCACTCTACTGCCCACAAGTCAGCAACCTTTAACAATAACACCTGCAGACTAATTAATGGCAAATATCTGCGGTTTTTCTATAGATGACGTATGTGCTACCCAGTGGTGGTGGAACAACAAAGAGCGACAGACAGAGAAGGAGACGTAATGAAATCAGCACGTTACTGACTAAGATTGGCTCAAGTTATATAATTATTTTTCTGATTTTATTATTGTAAATTAGTTTAGGATCTTATAAAGATTATGAGAAAGAGGCTTTAAGCATGGCCTAAAAAACGTCTTAAGCCTTTGAATATTGTAAAAAATTACACATTTTTTATCGTTTGAGAAGCAAGCTTTATGGATGGAAGAAAGCTCATTTAAGTATAACGTAACAAAAGGAAAGTAAAACTTGCAAAATTTAAAGGAAAAATGGGGAAAAAAGGAGCGAACAAAAAGGACTCCACGATGGCGGTGGAGCAATGATTTGGAAAAATGTTTACAAATCGATGGAGCTTGCTCCATACAACAAAGTAAAAAAAATTTCCAATTTTCTTAGAGAAGTGAGAGTAGATTCATCTAATTGGCCACTTTACATTGAGAATTCATTTACTGTTATAACAAAGAAGCGAGGAGACAATAACTGAGTTGGAAAGCCAATAGATTCTGGAGCTCCCCCTGGAAAAAGGACAATATGTGTGAGTGTATTGGTTGCTATTAACTTCGATAAAACAGAAGTGAAATTTTAATAAATGAACTTATTAAAAAGTTAAACTCATTTCATTCAGCGTTTGAAGCTCACTGATGACATGTGCTTGGAGTCCTTTGAAACAGTTGTGTCAAAGCAAATACTGCTGTCCATATGTACAAAATCTTTGTTGATTTCTGTTGATTATTGAATTATAATCAATCCTTTACCTTGGCACGAGCCAACCACTTTTACTGCTTAACAATCAATTATCTTTTATTTCAGTATTCCAAAAAATAAAAATACAATTTGCTGTTAGTAAACCGACAAGAAACTAGATACTCAGAAACACTCAGAAACCGGAATTTAAGTAAAATGTAAATTAGTTTTCCTTTAATACGAAGTAGAATGCTGTAGGACCCAAGGCGACAAACTTCTTAAATTCTGCAGAAGGGGTTTAAAAAATCACTTGTGAAATCACTTAAAGAAGTTCTATAAATTGGCTTCACCAAAATATATAAATTTTGAAAGTTCTCATGTTTCCAGTTGGAGCTCTTGTAAAGAAGTCTGGATGCAAGAATCTTAAAGAATTAAGCACTGGTTTTTCAATTTTTCTATATGCGCAAGAAAAGAAAAGTACGGAGTCTCTTATAAAGTGTCCGAACTCAATTAATGTCCAACTGAACTTCCTTAACCACTAAATTTAGAGTGTGTGCAGACAAATAAACTGTATTTATACAGCCCTAGAGGAAATCTAAGGAGGTAACTTCGTCGTCGTTCAAATACATAAATACTCTTAGGTCTTATAAGCACCCATTGATATAACATTCTTCATCGTTGCATTCCTTTTCTGCTCTACAGTTGTCATTTTAAAGTTTTCCTGCTCGAACCATATTCGCTACATTATCGACGGTAATGGTATAAGTCTGATCTAGAGAAATGTCGTAGGATTGGAGAGCATCCTCAATGTTAGCATTCAGATTTAAGCCCCTATGATGAACGTGGACGTGGATGAACGTGTAAATGGGAATCATACTTTATACTTTTATTTTGTCAATTTATATAAAAGGACATCAACGCTTTTTTAGAAAAATTTTCAAAAAGTTTATCTGGTCCTGAACTATAAATTTTGGCTCAACAAAAAAAAAGTCGGTGGTAACTTTTTAAACGAATAGAAATTTGTTTTGAATTTTTGGACATCTGGTCACACTGTTTATTATAATCTACTAAAGGTAAATCAGCAAAAAAAGAAATGATTTAAGAGGCAGGAAATACAGATGATCCAGCACCATGCAGTTCCTATATAAAGTATGAACTTTAGAGAGTTATTGATAAAAATAATCTGCAGCCGGGTGGTTCAGCGGCTAGTGTGAGCGACCGCGAATGAAAAGTTTTTTCTTTGAATAAACTTTACACCCGGTCACACCTCTCTGCTGTTGCCGCCAGCTTTGTAGTTATTAGCCATGCAAAAGCTTCTCAAACTGCCGTCCGGATTCGGCGTTAAACTGTAGGTCCCTTTCTCTTGTGCGAAAATTAGAAGCGCAAAAGCCAAGAGATTGAGAGGAGCTCGGCTTTGGCCCTTTGGGGCTGTGTCAAGCCATTAACCATTTATCATCTACAGCCTTAAATTAGTATTGCCGACTACGAATAATGGGTACCTTCTAATTGACCTCACTCAGGCCTTACTTAAATGGGTGATCATTTACCGGTTGATTCAAGTTTCTTATCATGAAAAATTTTATGGTATTTTAGTATAAATGTGTTTCAATTTACTCTATTTTAGGTCCTTGAAATGAATATGAAATTCGTCTGAAATTCCAATTCAAGGAATCTAAGAATAACCCGAACCGATTCAGCTTTCTTTCTTGCTCTTGAACATATTTTTATCTTATTTCACTGCTTTTCCAGCCTTCACTTGGCACCAGAAGGTAGACAACATCTCGTAGCTTAATAGGATATTTAAATTTGGTTTAATTAAACTGTCTCATAAATATGCATCTTGAGGCCATACCTGAAGCGAAAGCACTTCAATTAAAGTGCCCGCAAATACCATAAGTATGAACTTAAGTATGTACATAAATACATACGTACTCATGCGTGGATGGAAAAGTATTCATATTTATGTTTGACTTTCCTCCTTTTGGTATACTACTTGAAAACATTTGGAAACTTTTAATGACATACTCGTTGATTATTTTGTACATTTGTGTTTATCAGCAAACTTATTTTTGCGCAATTTTGTTTAACTTTCTTAGGCCTCATTTGTTCGGTAATTAGACCTTTAGTTGTGCCCCTTCAGCAGAAAAAGCGAACGAATTCTTGATGACACTTCTAAATATTTATTCAAGCAAATTGCTCTTTATTTCATTTGCCTCAAGCAGGAGCCTAACTATTTGATTTCCATTGTTGTTTTAGCCAAAGTGAATGGCAAAGCTTTGTCGAGTGGATTTTGGTTTTCCGCTCCGAAAACTGTTAATGGTGACACACACACACACACACACATGCACATTATGGCCTCTGTATGGTTGGCCATTTCCGGACGTCTTGAATGAAAATAGGCTTTTAAGTGCGGCCCATAATAAACATAGAATAGAATAGGAGAATAAGAGACGAGCTAGTTGAAGGTGGTTTTGGGTTTTTAATGAGTTTGAAGCGAATTTTATGTTTTATTAAGTGAGCGGAAAATGACGCCTGCTTGGTGTGCGGTTTTATCCTTTATGATTATTTGCCAGATATGCCACTCAAATTCAGTTTCCGTTTCCCAACCAAACAAACAGCAACATAAGAGAAACGCAGAACAAAAGGAAAAGTGCCTGGAAGTTCATTTGCTAAATAAAATTTGATAAGGAAGAAAAAAAAAACACATAAAAGTTGGCTAGGAAGGAGACTAGCATTGGCCTCGACATGTGCCTGGTGCTGTTGGGTTTCGCTGACCTGAATACAGATTCTGGGAAAAGGCTCAGTGCCTTTTTTCAACTCCTTGAGGGATGAGAAACCAACTTTAAAAATCAAATCTGCTTAAGATGGGAAGGACATTTGATCAATTTTATGACATCATTAAGATAGTTTATGTCTGCCCATAGATTTTATAGTTTTTGAATTCAATGTAAATAGAAAATAAGCTAGGGGAAAGTTTAATAGCTGGTTATTGCTATTCAAGGCACGTTTTCGAACAAGAAATGCAAAGGTTTTTTTATTATGGTAACCCGCACTGCAATTCAAAACCGATTAGGAATGGAGCACATAAGACATAGCATACTTTTCGGCGAATTTAAGAGAGCTGGGAACTGGGAGTTTCATTTCCTTACTATACCCAATTCTTATTAGAATTGATTGCTAACGCCTGTCGAAAGACTCTCCCACAAAACTAATTTCCTTACAATTTTTCGCTCTTACCTTTTCCTAGACTGGCAATCACAACAAAGTTTTGTTGATTGCCGGAAAATTTGCAGAAAGCAATTTGGTCATTATCTGGGCACATAAATCAAAGTCCATGCAATTAGCGCTAAGGTAGAAGTCCATTTTAAAATTAATTAAACCGAAAACAAAACCACAAAACGCACACACACCCGCACACACCCACACAGACACTCGCACACAGAGATGTACATTGTTGTCCGGATGCGGTTGGTCGAACACTAGTTGGTGGGGCGAGTGAGTGGACCTTGTAGGGGTCCGACCAAGTGGGGAAAGCACTTGGCCAGCACGAAGACGAATGAAACATTTTTATATAACTTGAAAAGTGGGTAAGCACAAAGCAAAACAAGAATTTCGAGGGGGATAAGTTATATAAAAAATGTTTGAATTTGAATAACAGAGAAAAAAAAGGGACAACGCAAAAAATATTGTTATATCGATGGCAAGCAGAAAAAACTGCACACTACCGTCTCAAATGTAAGTTTACCCCCTGTGGAGACTGACTGAAATAGAGCTAAGCTGTTGGGCAACGTGGGTGGGCAAGTCTCTTAAAATAGGTTGATGCGTTGGCCTCGGTTACCAACTTTAAATAAATTTCAATCGTTAAAACAAAAGAAACTCAAGCTAAAAATATACAGCAATAATAAAAATTGTGCATACCAAGGTC
The DNA here is from genome assembly GCA_018904265.1 of Lordiphosa collinella. NCBI lineage: Eukaryota > Metazoa > Arthropoda > Insecta > Diptera > Drosophilidae > Lordiphosa > Lordiphosa collinella. The sequence goes on from JAEIFV010000014.1 coordinate 1,230,793, forward strand.
TTGTAAATGTTTAAAAGACAAGTGGGGTGCCATCCACATAATACCAATTTGCCGAGAATGCAATTCCTCAAAGTCAATGGGTAAGACGGAGAGGAAACAAAACACGGAAGCATAGGTGGAAGCCATTCATTAGGTTGATACATAACGAATGGAGTTTCATTAGTGTGCTTTAGAGAACTGCAACGAGCCGCCACGAGTACACTCGCTCAGCGCTCAAGGCTTGTCAAACTCGAGTGTTGCCCGTACTTATACTTAAGTTGACTAGCCCCTTGTTGCTCGAATCTAAGTTCTGCTGCGAGCCGTCATGAGTAAAGCTCGTTCAGTACAAATGCTCGCGATGACTCGTAGCTTCAGCCGCGAGTCGCCGCGAGTACTTGTTGCCGAAGTACAAGATCTGCTGCGAGCTGTTACGATCAACGCTTGTGCTCAATCGTCACAAGCACACAAAAATCAACAATTTGTGAGAGCAAAAGAGAAAGCATGATGGCCTATTTTTATACTCTGTACCAAAGGTACACAGAGTACATTAAGTTTTTGCAAAAGTGTCCGTCTGTCCGTCCGTCTCGTCTGTCCGTCTGTCCGTATGAACAAACAGATCTCAGATTTTGTAAGAGATAGAGGTTTGACATGTATGGAACATATGATTGTTATACTTTATTTTCAATTATGGCCACGCCCCCGCAATATCGAAAAAACGTCACATCTCCCACAGTTTTATAGATAGAAGGTCATATTTAGTATTCGGGATTCTTTATCGATCCGCTGAAGGAATTTTAAAGATAGGATGAACGATATTCGAGTTATAAGAAAAACAAACAATTATGGGCAGCACCGGTCGCAACGGTGATGTGCAGCACTTCACAAGTACAGAGTATGTTAAAGTCGGGCTTGACCGACTATCTTTCTTTTTTTGTATTTATATTTTGCATACGCTTTCTCTTTCCTTCTTGTGGCTTGTTGTTGTTTGAAATTTTCAAAACACAAAAACAATTGCATAATTGTTTTGCGAGTGCGAGTAAATTTTGAGGCGAGTGCGAGTAAGCACGAGTGTAGAGCAAAAGGCTTTTTTTGACTCTTGTTATAAAAAGCTTGTTCATATTATTACTCGTGCGAAGCAAAGAGCTTGCTAGTTCTGACTCAAAGTGCTTGCGATCATTTCGAGTGTTTCGAACCAAGGCGGCAAGCCCAACTAAGCCAAGTAAACGCACGAGTGTGATCGAACATTAGAGGCTTGTTGCAGATCTCTGGTGTGCATCAAAAGCTTTGGGCTCAAACATCAACAAGTTTTTTATAAAGATGGCTGATCACTCAAGTATCAACTACTGAGTACCCTGCTTTGACTGAAGCAGCCTACAAGTTCATGAATCATGAAGCTGATACTTTGTGGCGTGAGTTCGGACCTTAAGAGGTTACCCAAAAATAAAGAATAAATGAATGGCCGGGTGTGGCTCAGGGCTAGTGGCTGGCTGAGGTGTGGCTTTGATCCCGCCTCGGAACATCTTTTGAAAAGTTTTTTCTTTAAAAAAACTTTTACACCCGGTCACCTTCACTGCTGTTGGCGCCAGCTTTAAGTTAACTAGCCATAATAAGGCTTCTTAAGCTGACATTCGGAAGCACACAAGCCAGGATATTGAGAAGAACTCGGCTTTGGCCTTTTGGGACTGTGTCAAGCCATTTTTACATGACATATCTACATAGGTTTAACCTATGGACTAAAAATGTATAAAAATTCTCCGTGATTAAAGCACAATGATGTGTGACTGATCAGCTCAAAACCTCTCGGATCTGAATAATCCTTTATTTTATTTTGCTTTCTTTTGTACAATTTTGTTTTGCGTCCACGTAACATATTACCTAACTATATATTTGTGTTACTTGGGTGCTAAGATTGCACACAGATGTGTCCTTTCTTCTGAGGGTTGATTGGTTTAGCCTTTTTTTGGGGCGTTCAAAAAAAGTCCTGAATCGAATATTAACTTCGTGTTTCTTTTGAAGCCCAAAATACGACTATAAGACCAAAATCTGGCAAAAGACCCACTAAATATCAACCTCAATTAATAAATATGGGTGTTATGGATTCGTTAGAATCTGTATAATAACTCTAAGAACCCTTTTTATTACAAAAAATTAACCAAATGCAACTTTGAAGATAAATTTTCGACTGCAATCAGAAAAAAATCAGTAAAAAATCTTTTGAAATCAAGACCGTTCGTTGAAAAAGTAGAGTAATCCCGTTTTTTTCGTCTGATCTTAAGACATTTACGATATTCAAGCTAGCCGGCTTGAGGTCAAGTTATGTTTTTACATTACTTTAAATAGTCAAACAAAACACCATAAAGGAACCTCCCAGTTCCATCATCAGAGCAAAAGCAAAGGTTTTCTCATGCCAGCATTGCTATAACTTCTTGGGAATTCCAAAGCAGCATAAGTGCAAAAACAACACCAGAACACAAATTGTTCATGATTTCCAAACAACTGTTCTTTTTTGGTGCGCTATTAGAACGGACAGATTTGATTGTCGTAATGTAGTGTGACCAGAGCGTGGAGACAAAATTTTACCAAAAAAAAAAAAAGGAAATTAGGTATAAATAAGTCAAATACACACTTCGTTCATGTTTTATGAACGAATGTTATAGTTTTAACAACAGGGGTTATTATTTTAAAAGCGACTGTAATATATTCACGAACGAAATCGTTCAAAGAGGAGTCCGCTTGGGCTGCAGTTTGGAAAAAAGGTCCTAATTCCAAAAGTTTTATAGATAGAAGGTTCATACATTCTGGACACATTTAGTAATCAAAGAATTAACGCTGCCACAACGCAGTAGCAGCGCTGCTTTTAGTAGCTAGTGCAGCATCAAAATTCATACTTAGCATACAACTTCGATGGTACAGAGTATATTATAGTCGGGTTTAAGCGAGTTTTTTTTTTCCTTAGTGTATGTCATCAGATTCAGGCTATATCCGATGCCAGAAGTCGGTCAATCCCGGATTTTCTCATTCCAAGTACGAATAGAATTGACTTCATCTCCGATCTAGTACGATTTCAATTTCAATCCGAAGGTCTAGATGAAATCAATTTTTTGAGCTTGATTTTATCTCGCCTTTTTTTTCTGTGTAGTGTCAAATCTGGCTACACAAGGTATTCTTTAGTATCTGCATTATACCTTTAACAACCGACTTTTCTTAAAATCGGGGCGATAGGTATCTTTTCCTGGTCCGATGCCATGCCAAAACAACTTTAAGTACCAATATCCGAGTGTATGATCCAATATGCCTTCAGCAACGACAAAAATCGACATAGGTGAAGGGATATACCCCCAGTAACGTCAGGTACCTTTTCCCTTCTACCAAATAAGCTCATCAAAGAATAACATGCGACTAAATCGGCATTTAACGTCTGGTATTGTAACAAAAAACTAGTTATTCGAATTATATTCTATGTACAAAGTCGATAAAAACGAGCTGTTTAAACGCCTTAAAGCAGAGGTCGGCAGCAGCAGCAGCAGAGATGTCGGAAAAATTTCAGTCGCCGCATCATATTTGTGAGTCAGCTAAGAAAAGTTCACAATCGGTTAAGCATGTTCAACCAACGAGCTTAAAAAGTTCTCTATTCTCAGCCTGGAGTTTCAGCCTCGGTAGCGGACTAGCAATATAAGTCAAATCACAAATGAGAAGCTTTTCCAAGCTCTCTGTTTGCCACTGTCAATTTCTTTGCTCCCAACGAGAACCCAACCGCTGTCTATGCTTTTCATATTTATACCCTGTATCCATTAAAAATGGATAAAAGGGGATCATAAAGTTGTGCGTGTATGTAATAGGAGGGCTGCAAGCCGGTTTTGAACCGAACCGGTTCGGTTGCTGTGAACTGAACCTTGAACCGAACCTCTTTAAGATTTAAAGCTGAACCTAAACCTATTCCGAACCTAAAAGTTCAGTTCAGTTCAACAAAAAATATAGAAATGAAAGTATGTTCCCTACGTTCTAACGACTACTTCTGTTATCTGATCTGCTTTGGGCGACTGACTCTTATAATCGGCAGAAAACGTAGAAAAACTTTTAGATCAACTTATGCTATCTCCACCCATAAAAGCCTCTGTTTTTAAAAATCTTCGACTCCAAAGCTTATTTAATGATCTACAAAACAAGAGCTTAACATTGCATTGGAAGTATTTCTGATATTATAGACTACGAAATGGAATTTTATTTCACAGTAAACTATATTTTGAATATTCTCTTGTGTTCTACAATTCGCTTCCGACCCAAAAACCACCTAATTTCCAAGCTCTGCACTCGATTCGATCGTTTTCGTAGAGTCGGGAAGAGTTGATTACAAAATAAATTTAAATTTTTTTAATATTGTGCAAGCATGGGCTGAACCAAGGTTCGAACCAAAACCTTCGTCCAAAAACCTTAAACTCACATTTCTGAACCTTAACCATTGTTAAATTTTTGGTTCGAACACGCGAACCGGAATTGCCAAAAATTTGTTAGGTTTGCAGCCCTGGTAACAGGGAGAGGGAAACATTTCCGAACCTATAAAGTGTATACATTCCTGATCAGCATTAAAAGGCGAGTCGATCAGCCCAATTGGGCTGATGAGCAACCAGAAGAATCCTTAAACTACCTTTACATACAGTAAAATTCAAAGTTAAATTATCTTTTTTTTTTCAATTTTTGCAAAGGCATTGCCCGTGATCTTTTTATTGATAGCTATCATATAGCCGGTGTGGCTCAGCGGCTAGAGTGTGTGACCGCTGTCCCGCCTCGGAACGTCTAATGAAAAGTTTTTCTTTTTACACAACCGGTCACCTTCACTGCTGTTGGCGCCAGCTTTAAAGTAATTAGCCATGCAAAAGCTTCTCAAACTGCCATTAGATCCCTTTCCCTTGTGCGAAAATTAGAAGCACACAGGCCAAGAGATCCAGAGGAGCTTGGTTTTTTTGACCCTTTGGGACTGTGTCGACTATTTGACTATGAAGAGCAATGCGGATGGAAGCCTGACAGAAGCCTCCTGTAGCATTCTCCCTAAATATGCCTTTCTAATTCATTTTCAATAGCTTAAACCGTTGATTTTGCCTAGATTATATGGTTTCGTCTCAAAATGGCGTTGAGAGGAGAAATTAAGTATGAAAATTCTCTGATCATTTGATTTTGAAGGTCCTATAAGCGAAATATCATTTCGCGCTTAATTTTTTTGCAGTAAAATTATAAACTTCTAGATAGAAGAGTGGGTTATTTCAACTAGTCCATTCTTTCAGACTTTAGAAATTCAAATCTAAGTTAAGAAAAACTTAACTCGTTCCATATATTTCCCACCATCAACCGTCATTTCACCTCATTGTTTATAAAACAATTTAGTGATCCATTACAATACGCCTACGATTAGATCACTGATTATACGTTAATGACTTGTTTGAACACAGAAAAAAAAACCCACATACTCAACCCATTCGAGCGTCCTAATCAGATTATATCGACTCAAAAATCCATCATTTTGGCATTTTTATGCACTTTCCGAGCCGCTCCAAAATTTGTTGCAGCAGTCATGTGAAAGGCTTTTGACCATATTTTTGATTATCCGCCATACCACAACATCCCCAACAAGCCTACCCGCTCCACCCGCTCTGCTAATGGCCTTCACCATCTTCTGGAATTGAAATCGAGTTTTAATCAATATAAATTACGTCCGTAGTGGGGGTCAGTTTAGCTACTACTATATAGAATAGATGGGCGCGTCAGGGGCATAGATTTCGTGCTCGCTGAATGCGAAGTGATTTATGCAGTATTGGTGGATACGAGGACACACAAAACGCCACTCTTTAGTAATTACAGCCGGTGCGCGGTGGGGTCTGCCAGTTCTTAATTTGATTTGTGTTTTGGGTGCGGCAGACGCGAGTCGGCTGATGCAGGTGATGTGAGGTGTGGCGTCAGAGGAGTTCGATTGAACAATAGAGGCTGATTGCGGAACGAAAAAAAGTGCTGCATAGTTTTGGGCGGGTTTGTTTTAAAGCTAAAGGCCTTCATTTGCATTTTATTTTGTTGATTATCACACAAAAAAAAAACTTCAGCTGCTTTCAAACTTGGCCTAAACTTTTTGCGCCATTTTTATCTTAAAGTGAAATGTTGGCCTGAAATTTTCTTACAAACTTACATGGAAGTGATTCTGGGAGACTTTCAAGTTACCTGCAACGATACACAAAAGTAAGAAGGCAATTAGTTTGGGGCAGACAGAGAGGGAGGATGAAAAATTCCCAACAGCAGCCATATTTTTTCAAATTAAAATTGATTTATGACGCTTTATGGAGGTGGTGGCGTCCAGCTGCTATTTGTGTTTGCTCTTATCTGGAATCCATATGACGACAACGAAGCCAAGTGCTGAATTGGCTGCTGGCCTCATAAATAATTTGATGTCAGCTACTTGTACATTCTTTCAGCTCTGTTTTTGTTCATCTCTGACTTTGCACCTTTTATTGAATTTCGACATCACGAACATGGACATGGCCATCGGGGAGCTGTCCGCCCCAAATGTTGGTCCAGCTCAGATGCTCATAAACGAAATTTATTAGCATTTAAATGTTTCGGCGAGAGGCGCACACAAACACTCATACACATATGCGCCTGTCCAGGTAATGAATATTACAGCAGGATAGCCGACCGAGCAGCATTCAGGCGTGGGATGTGGAAAAAAGCACGTTGCATAAGCTGAAATTAGTTTATGCATATTTGAAGGCTCAATTTCTGATGCCGCCCACGTCAGGCTCAAGGCAATTGTGTTTTCAATTACGCCTAATTTTCTATGTGCCTGAAACTATGCTACACTTTTTGGTATGCCCTGGGGCTAGGTTTAAGGTTGGCCAAATAAGTAAGAACAATATTTATAGTTTCTCACGAGACATTGCAGTTAATCTGCACAAAATTAAATCAAAAATAAAACGGAAAACAACTACAAAACTATACATTTCTGCGATTTCATTCAGTTGCGTTCCACTAATCGCTGTTTCAGAGAAATTGAAAAGACCCGTGCATAAATAATACCTTAACCAAAACAAAACTCCATGAATAAAAAATCATGGACAGTTTTTATGTCAACAATTTTCATCTTAATCTAATAAATGTGAAAGTTTGTATGTCTGTTTCGCAATCACGCAGAAATGGCTGAACGGATTTGGATGAAATTTTACAAACAGATAGTTGATAACCTGGAATGGTACGTACACTATTTAAATTTATTTTAATGTTAAAAAACCGCAAAATTTTTCTCTTTTCATATGAACATAGGTGGCGTAGATCGAACAGCATCGCTCTAACTATAAAAGGTTACAAAGACATAAACTTCAAAACTTCTTGAATTGTAATTCTTGTAATTTTCTTAAAAAATGCCTGCAAAACGAAAACCGAAACATCAGAACATGCAAGCAATCGACGGCAGTAATTTGCTGACCACATCGCTCTTCAGCGTGTTTCTAAGAATCCGGAACAATCGTAAGTGCGGCGCAAGGCAGGCCAGGTTAAGTACTGCTGAAACGCCGGAGCAGCCGTGCAATCGACGCCTGCAATTTGCTTTACTCATCGCATCCCAGAGAGCTGCTGAGACTGAGCAACAATTTCAATCGCTATGAATAGTGGAGCGGCTGAACAGATTAAGGTCTGCAGAATCGCCGGAGCAGGCGAGCAATTTGATATAAACATCGCTAATAAAGAAGCAACATCGCCACCAGACGCTTGGGTTAAATCAAACGGTCCAGAAAATCCCGAAATTTGAAAAATTCTCATATAAGTTTTGAATATGATAAACAGTTAAGAGATGACCACTGTAGATGAGTAAATAGAAGGTGTAGTTGGAATGGTTTAAGAAATTGCATAGTTTTGTCAATGAGGCAATTATGGAGACACCCGGGTGGTACATTGACCTATCACTGATCACTGTAATAAAATCATAAATTCACGAAGTTTAGAAAAATGGCGTAAAGTAAGCTTCATAGACGTCCATGTCTTGCAGTGTACACCGGGGGCATCATGTCTCTTTTGTGATTAAAAAGAAAATATTAATGAACTGAACGAGAGCGTAAGACGGACGGACTGGGCGATATTTCCTTTTCAAAAGTGAAATAAAGCCAAACGGGAGTTATTTCACTTTTGTCATTAAGAAGAAAATGATAAGTACTATATACAGGATTTTTTTTTAAGGAAAAGGAAAAAAAAGGATGAGTAAAATAAGAGCGAACTAGTAGCAAACGTCTAGGTGACAGATGACTAAACATCCTCAAATCGAATATCTTCCTGCAATTTATAAAGCCCGGCACTTTCGAAAGTTGGTTTTAAATCTCAAACTTGAACTCCTTATACAATTTTATCTTTTCTGTGTTTTTTTGAGGGAAACAAAAAAAAATAGCGTGCTCAAATAAATAGTGTACATACATGTCACGAGCGTTATATGAGTATGAAGAATCTAGACTCTTGCATATCTTAGCTAAGCAAATGATGCGCAAAAACTTGGGATGGTGCACTACATTTCTGGCCATGTGTGAGCAAACTAGAGTTACTCTGGATAGCAATGTATCGCATGATGGATGGATCGAAGGCAACATAAAGCTTCTTACTTCACTGAAATAGGAGAGTCGCAGGCAACATATACTCAAGGCATCGGGAAGCACAGTTGAGAATTTTTAAAGACTTGAACTATGAGTTAGGACAAACATACTGCAACGAGCTCTTCCGACAAAATGACATAACCTGGATAATGAAGTCGAGAGGGGATCTGTTATGGTTGAACAGCTGTCCAAGAAGGATTGTTAATGGTGGCATATGTTCACTATGTAACAGCAAGGAATTAGAAGACATGCAGCATTTTGTAGGCCGATGGCCTGTTCTAAGGGAATTTCGTCTGCGGTGGTTTAAGAAGGCACACTAACAGCAGAGGAGGTACTCATGGCTTTTAATGGAGAAATGGGATGGAAGAACCTGGCTAGTTTAATGAAGATTTCTAATTAAGAATGTTATAATTATAATTTAAAAATAGGCGAAAGTTAACTTCGGCTCGGCCGAAGTTTTGAATACCCTTGCAGCTTCCATTGAAAACAAAAAGTTTTTCTTACTAAGACTACTTTTTGGACCTTACTATTCTATGGGACCTATACTATATAAATGTCTGATTTCGACCAAACTTGGTGAAATCATGGAAAAGCATAATACACTGTTAATCACGAAATTTGGAGGCGATCCCATTTAAAACAAAAAAGTTTTTCTCACAAGAACTTCTTTTTCCACCGATCATTCATACTGCAGCTATATGCTTTTGTCATCCGATTTTGATAAAACTTTGTAGAAATGTGTTAAGGTATATAAAATAAGAATATGACAATAAAAAGGACGTTTTCATTAAAAACAAAAAAGTTTTTCTCACTAGAACTAGTTTTTCGACCGATCGTTCCTATGGGTGCTGAATGCTATAGGCATCCGATTTCGATCAAACTTTGTGAATAGTGTAAAAAATAAATAAGATAGCATGAAGGACGTTTTCATTAAAAAAAAAAGTTTTTCTACTAACTGTTTTCACCACTATGAGCAAATATACCGATTTCGACCAAACTTTCTGATATCATGGGAAAGGATAGTAAACTAAGAAATACGTACTTTGGACCAGTACTCCCAACCAAATAAATCTCTTTTTCTCTCTTTGAAAACAATTATTTTGTCTTTTTATTTTTTTTTTACTCTTTGTTTCCTCTTTTTTTGTTTTGTTCCAACCGTGAAATCGTTCCCCATATTATTTCGTTCCCTCTGTCTAAATACTTTCACTCTACTTCCGCCTGCTTTGGAGGCGTTTCCATTAAAAAAAAAGTTTTTCTCACAAAGACTAGTTTTTCGACCGATCGTTCCTATGACAGCTACATGCTATAGGCATCGATCGACCCCAACTTTGTAGAATTGTGTAAAAGTATATAAAATAAGTGTATGCCAATGATAAGGACGTTTTCATTAAAAACAAAAAAGTTTTTCTCACTAGAACTAGTTTTTCGACCGATCGTTCCTATGGCAGCTATATGCTATAGTCATCCGATTTCGACCAAACTTAGTGGAATCATGGAAAAGGATAGTAAACTGAGAAATACGGACTTTGGAGGCGTTTCCATTAAAAACAAAAAAGTTTTTCTCACTAAAACTTATTTTTCGACCGATCGTTCCTATGGCAGCTATATGCTATAGTCATCCGATCCGGCCAGTTCCGACAAATGTGCAGCGTATTTGTACCAAAAGACTTCGTGCAAAGTTTGGTGAGGATAGCTTTAAAAATGACGGAGGAGATAGCATAGAAAGAAACGGACGGACGGACAGACGGACAAGGCTAAATGAACTCAGCTTGTCATGCTGATCAAGAATATATATATACTTTATGTGGTCGGGGATGCTTCCTTCAATGCGTTACAAACATCCGCACAATTTTGTAATACCCTCTGCAAGGGTTTAATAACGCCCGCAGTTGTTATTTTACCTGGCGTTATTTTATTCCGCTAAAGGGGATTTAGCAAGGCGCGCCGGATAACTGCTAGTATAAAATAATTCTGTTTACGATGCACAATATAATATTGAAAACGCCGGGGCCAGCGGTGTGTGCGACCGGCAAGGCGCGACCCGCCCGACTAAAAAGTTTGCTGTTTGCGCAGCATTCACTATTAGCAATGAAAGCCTTTTTATTCGGCGTTAAACTGTAGTCCCTCCGGCCAAAATAGCCACAACCAAAGATAAGAGAGCCCTTGGAGACTTTACTTTACTTTTAATACATATCAATTCTCAAAATGTATGGCTCACTAAGAAGATGTGCATTTTTGTGTTGTAGGGGTCGGTATATTTTTGGGGAAACTGAAACTCAAAACGTCGTCACCTGGCTGTATCTTTGCCGTATTCGAAGCAGCCAAACTTTTTATTGAGCGGAATATAAGAAATCATATTTGAGTGTTAAATAACTCGAATAACCAGGCGGCTATTAAATCCCCTTCAAATTCAAAGTCTACTCTAGGTTAGTTCTCATCCAAAAAAAATAGCATAAAGCACTGCTGGCACATACTACAACTTGTAAACCTGTCCGGGTCACAGTCTAGCAACAAAACAGAAGCCATGCTCCATCAGCTAGGCAAAGAATTATCCGCGAAGCTTATACAATGATTGGCTTTGTCAAGCACAATTCTAAATTAAAAAATTATCCGCGAAACTTGTTCAATGTTTGGCTTTGCCAAGCACAGTTTAAAGATCCTTATACACGGCCGTGTTTCAATTCTGCTTTGGTGCATTGGAATCAGTGTTGACCTTTTAGCTATTTAGTGCGATATAATGCCAAATAAATTCGTTTAAGCCCTTGGCAATAAAACTTCCATTTGGTACAATGATTCATTACTCAATTCAGTAGTGATTAATTAAATTATAATCCTTAGAGTGATTTCAGTACTGTGTCCGTGTTACCCATGAAATTAAGTGCAGAAATTTAAGAAACTACGCTAGGCTGATTTCAAAACTGATTCAATTTGGAGCCCAGCTGATGGGTTCTTTTACTTCCGCGATGTCATAGGAAAAAAGAACAAACTAAGACGCTCAACAAAATGCATTTTAAGAAGTTAAATGCAATTTAAGCACAAGAATTTTATATTAGTTTTCTTTATTTATTTGCGTAATCTGTCCTTTCAGTAACGTTGCCTCACTCTCCTCGCATATAAAATCCTAATTCTAATAAGCCTATAAGAAATAATTTCAAACTTTTCGTTCGTCCAAAAAAAGTGAGTTTTCTTTGTTAGTCGAAAACTTTGGTTTCAGTTTCGAAGCTTTTATGTTTGCATACAAATCAAAAAAAATACCCAAAGCCTTAATTCAATCAATAGCTAGCTGCCAAGATGACCAAATGATTTCCACACGCAATGTTGAAATCCACCAAAATGATGTACGTTCACTTAAACATAAGAAAACTGTGGCGGTAGTTGGAACAAAAAATGCTTCAAGTGAATGTTTTTATCGAGTGTTTGCAAAAGTTTCGAAGCCATAAAGCAAAGTTATAGCACCAAATCCGCAGATACAGGCTGAGCAATGCAGTAAAAGAAGGCGAAAACGTCATGAAGTGATTTTATTGAGATGCGCGTGGCAAAGTCATTTGCGTGATAAAACGAACAAGTTCAGTTTCCAATCATTCCTATGAATATAGAAAAATGATTATCTGACTCATCATGCATACTTTAAAACTTAGCAAAAATAATAATGGTCTTACCACCCTGAAAAGTAGGCAATTATTTCACATTGTTCAATTATTACGTATACAACACGTAGGCCACTTACAAATATGTGCAGTTTCAATGGCTACTTTAAATTACTTATAAGTAGAGGCAATTGGAAAATGAATTAAGTGTAGTTCAAAACTTTTATGAACAGGTGCAACGGATATGCAAGATATGCATTAGTGATAAGCTTCAGGGCTTTAGATTGGTCAATAAGGAATTTTCTAGGCTTACAGATAATTATAATCAGAGAGGGTGAAACAATTTTTATGCCAAGCGAAAATTGCTTTGGGTTAAATTTTACTTTTAAGTAAACTTAAGGTAAAAGTTTAAAAGTTAATCCAAAAATTGTGCACTTTTTGGGAAAAACTGATTAGAAGTGAGCTTTCAATAAAACATTGGTTTAGATTAGACAATGAAAATGTTGATAATCGAAAGAGTTCACTATTGGAGCAAGAGTATATATTGTGAATTGCTACATCTCAACAGACCACGACTAAAAATATCCGCTGTTGCGTATGAGGGTCAATTCTAGGAAGATGGAGAAGTCTATTTAAAGCAAATAGACTTGAAGATCAACAAGCTAAAGCTTAAGCACTTTACTTTTACGCTTAACAGAAGATCCTTTCCCCCGTGTTCACGACTTTGATTCCGCAATTAACCAATATTTGATAGCTTGCAATATTTTATAAATACCAAACCTTGACAGGAGGCTTTCTTGGCGAAAAATCTTAAAATAAAGCTAACAGCAAAATTAGAATATAAACCAGGCATGCCCAAAAGCAGCATACGGCAGAGCACTGACCAATACTTACAAAGAAAATCACATTAAAAATGGGTAAGGCAACAACAAAATTACATGATATTGTTGTTGGTCAGTTTGCTTGCGGGCGCAAATACCAATCAAAGAAGAGAACAACCCCGGTTTTTGTTCTACGCCACGCATACACACGATATCGTTTGCATGTGTGTCGTTTTGTATACCTCGCGCCCTGCATGTATACGATCATTTATTTCCTATCTTCGGTGCAATTACAAAAACAAAACGTACCAAAATAGCCCAGCAGTACGCTACACACTACATATGTGCTGAGTTTGGTACCCTGCAAACATTTTGTCGTGTTGCTTATCTCTCTCGTCAAAGGGAGAGTTTGGCGATAGTTTGAGAAAACAATTTGGGGATAGCTTGGCGATTTACACAAACAAATTGCATTAGGTATCACATTTTTATTATACAAGGGATAATACAAGCGATAAATTAGCGACAATTGGTATCGCGTTTTTTCGTCCATTAGGTAAATCGCCGATATATCCCTCAACAATCGTCTTGAGGGCAGGAATGCGATTCTTTTTAATTCTTCTCGCTTTTTCATTACCTAAGAAGATCCGAATGCGATACTTCTGAAGTGAGTTGGACGACTTTGTACAATGTTACAAAAACAAAATACTTTGGCGACGCTTTTTTACCTTAGGGTCGAAATTTTGTGATATCATTGTGTTTATGTAAAAAGCTGTAGGAGCGGCGCTCCATATTTGTTAAGGCGAAATGTATCTTTATTAACAATTGCAGTTCCTCATTTTATCCTTTGGCTATAAAGAATGCAGGCTCCGTTTCAAGTGACAAAAAAATGCACAACAACGTAGGCTTTGCACTTTTATATTTTTTTGACCATAGTGCACAGGCTCCGTTCCAGCACAAACTGCACCAGGCCTCGTTTTTGTTCAGCTTTCTCTGGGAAAACCTTTCCCTTATAAAAGCTTTCAGGAGAGTAACAATAGTTTGTGAATTTATTAAGAGCAGACCTCCTTCTTGATTTGCAAAACTTGAAAATTTGTGTTTAATTGGCTGCTTTCCGTTAAATAAGTCGGTAAGTCCTCCATTAAAGCCAAAAGAGCAAGGGCACTTCGGGAAACAGACAAAATTGTAAAAAACTGCTAAACTTTAGGGAAGAAAATAGGGATGACGCGACTGACTCTGTGGACAATGATAGTAAAAGTGGATATTAAGCAAGAGTTAGAAGCAACGTTCATTTGTCTACCTCGTAACGACGATAACCAGCGACAACAACACCTGTCTGGAAATCCGAAGAAGAGTCACTCTTGCAAACCGATGTTACTACGGGTTCAGTAAGGAGTTCAAGGGCAGAGCCGTCTCTCGAAAATTGAAAACTGATCTATACAAGTCGCTTATCAGGTTTATCCAGTCAGCGAATAACGAGGTGAGAATTCTGCACTTGAAATTAAACCCATATTCAGTTAAATAAAATAGCAAAAAAATAGTTTGTATGGCAGCTTCAAGAAGTGACCATCCGATTTTCGCAGTTCCGACATATGGGCAGTATGCAGCTAAAAGAATCTTATGAAACAAAATTTCAGCTCGATAACTTTAAAACTGAGGGAATAGAACAACACAAGGAGAATTCACACCAGGAATTCTTGCCGAAGTAATGTATCAGTGAGTGTTAGATTGGAGAGACAGACAAGCGCAAAATACCAACACCCATTTAAAATACACTTTAAAAACTTTCCTTTAGTATTGTGAATCGTATTAGAAGTGCTTTACGGCAGAGTATACGATACCTAAATTGTATGTGGCAGACTGCAAACACTCTGGGAACCCAATGGCTGTTCGGCTCTGGCATACATCTTTTATTACAAGTAATGCAGGTTGTGCGCAGCCCGTTTACAAAGCGGCCATGCATATGGCAAAGTAAACCAGAGTGTATGGAATTATTTCCTTCATACTGAAGGCAAAGTAAGGCAGGAGTAATCTATGATGTAATGGCAATTTGCGCCGCTGGGTTGTTGCTTGTTGTTGTGACATTTATTTCGGGTTTCTCTGCTACGCACACAAGCGCAAAGCTTGATTGTGTGAGTTTGGGCACCGCTGCTTTAGATATACGATTCTCATATTTAAAGCTAAACCAATTGTGAAAATATTGAAATCGAAGTAAAAATATTTAAATTTCAGAGCAGTTTACCCCTTAGACTTTGAACAATCACGAATAAAGCCACAGGCGCTGAGGGAGATGCAGCTTAGTTTGGGCAAATATAAGCCAATCGGAATCGGAGGGAACTCATTTTGCCAAATTTCTCACTTATTTCAGTTGTTCACTAAGCCAACTTTGTTAATTAGTGGTCCATTTTACATTCTCTGTACTTCATTATTCTTCAGTTGGGGACTAACGCCTTCTTTTTTGTTTGTTTAATAATTTGGCAATATAACAAGAACTTGTCTTAATAATTCTAGTTTGTTTGTTCAGTTGCTCCTTCTCACAAAGCAGAGATTAGAAGTTTGTTATATCATTGGCTTAATTGGGTAAAGATCAACACCACTGAAGCCTCAGGTGGCAGCAATATCAACACTCAAGGCCATATCGAGGGTGAATAAACTAGCAAAGTTATCTAAATTCTCTGCAAAAAGCCAACCCCAGGATATGTCCAAGCACAAATACTATTTGTAATTGAAGTACAAATATTAAACTAATCTTGTCTTCTATCTTTAAAAACTTTTACACAACTGCCCACCTTCACCAGCTATTGGCGTCAGCTTTAAAGTAGGTATAAGTGCAACTTTTCCAAGCAGATGCTGCGTTAAACTGCAGGTCCCTTTCACCTGTACGAAAATTAGATGTACACAGGGCCAGTAGATTGAGAGAATCTTGGCCTGGCCATGTGGGCTGTAAAGGGTCGGTGGTTCATCTTTTGATAATCATGCAAACGGTATAATAATTTTTCCCCAGAAGCTTAAACTGCATAGAAATATTCATTTTCGACCCCAAAAACCAAATTTTCACTTAACAAAATTAAAATCCTTCTGCTCCCATATCCTTCAATCTGCTTCAGATATTGATGGCCCATAAACTGTGCATAATAAACAGGCAATCAAGAAAGCAAAAATATGCTGTTATCAGTTGTGGCATAAACAAGTATTTACCATCAAAAAAACATGCACAAATCCAAACAATCATTACACACAGTTATTTGCAAGTAATTGAGCGATTTGTTAATCGTATATACGTCGTTTAACTCGATTTCGCTTGCATTTTGCTTATGCATTTGCTTCCCGATTGGCGACGGCATTTAGAACACAACAACACGACAAAAACAAATTGAACGACGCGTACAGTAAACTCGACTAGAAGAATTAATAGCGTATTGGTCTGTCCCGTTGGGTCGTCCGCACAGCGCGAAGGTTCCCAACGAACTAAACGCGAGTCCTAGTGACATGTTCTCGTTTAAAGGACGAAGGCACTTGGCAGACGTCAACACAATTGATGTGCTTTTCTTTCAATTAAATTTGTTTGGATGCTGGCCAACTTTATTTCAATGTGGTTTTAGAATAGAAAATTTAAGAAAAAGTATAAATAATTTTGGTCTATATTTAAATATAAATATAATAATAGTACTAAATGACTTGTCTACTCTTCACCCATACTCTTAAGCTTTCACTCTCTTTTGGTGAGCGTTTCTCAGCGCGCACGCTCACATGGCATCCCGCTTAAGTAAACAAACGAAACTTTCATTCATAAAAAGCAACAACGCGGCCGGAGAGCCTCAATAACAAACTCATTGCCGGCAAAGCGAAAGCGAAACGTCTGGTCGCAGATGAATCAAATCAACGTAATCAAAACAAAATCGAAAAGCTTTCTGAAAGTAGACAAAGCCATCGCCAAACATGTGCTGCCGTTCATTATCGTCTGACTAACTGACTCACACTGCAGCGGCAGCGGCAGCGGCAGCAGCAGCCAGCGCACGTCTCTCGGCTTAAAGTTAAATAAAAATGGTGCTACTTTTTTATTTGCCAAGTTCAAATCGCCCACAGCCAAAGGCAAAATTTGTAATCTCATTATTGAGTCACAGTCACACCTCATTGACGCTGAGTTCTCTTCTCAAATATGGCAATAAAGTGATCCACTTAAGGCGTTGAAAATATGTTTACAATTGTGGCGAAGAAATGAGGTGGAGGAACTGAGGAAGGGTTTTCTATGTCAAGAAAATTGGAAAATAGTTTAAACGAGAAAGCAAAGCTAACTTCGTCTGTGCCGAAGTTTAAAAACACTTGAAACTTTTGTGACCACTGACTTAATTTTGAGACCAATATTAAATAAAAAAACTAAAAATAAAAAAAAAAAAATTTGTATGGCGGCTAAAAGAACTGACCATCCGATTTTCGCGTTTCTGACATATGTGCAGTGTGCAGCTAAAAGATGACTGTGTGCAAAAGTTCAGCTCGATAACTTCAAAACTGAGGGACTAGTTTGCGTAGAAACAGACAGACGGACGGACAAAGCTCAAACGACTCAGCTCGTCATGCTGATTAAGAATATATATACTTTATATGGTTGGAGATGATTCCTTTTATGCGTTCCAAACTTTTGGGCAAAATTATAGTACACTTTTTAAGTATGTAAAAATTAAGCATTGGTATTACTAGGCAACAAGTTTTAGTATCTTGAATGGTTGGTAGTGATTCTAGATGATTTTCGAGTGCTAAGAAGGATTGCGTTTTCGAAATTTGCATCACGTTGAGATTTTTCAGAAAATTGCTAAAAGTGCCTATTTTGACCCTTTTCAGGAGCGTTTTTCGGGGAATCCATTCTATTGTTTGGACTCTCTTTGATACCATCGGAAAGTACCACTCCTTAGCTTTAAAATGAACCATCCCAAACAATTCTGCGATTTTTTTTAATGGAGATATACCTCTCTTAGCACTTTTTGTAAAGAACCAAAAAATATCCTTTTTGTTGCTGGTGCCCCTATGTATGCAATGGGTGGTAGAGACTCTAATATGTTATCTGCACACGATTAGAACTCCGCCTTAATGTACTACGCCATCGCGCATCACTGTTGCTGCAAGCCTAAGCTACTTATGTAGAATTGAATCTACCATTTGCCTAAAACTTCTTATTGTATTTTGTTTCTGAACCGAACTGACTTTAAAACCTTTTTATTCTTTATTGGCTTGTCATCCTAACGCCACAAGAACATTTTTATTTATAACTTAAGGCTCTAGTCACAAAATAAAATAAATTTAGTAATAAAAAGTGCAAAAACAACTGTTTTGAACTTAAAGTTTCGGTTGGGTTCAACAAAAAATTATAGACATTCTAAGATCCTAAACACTGCCTAATGATATTGCAATATCTGGTAGATTTTGCGATACATAGAACCGACAGTAAAGACTCATTAGAACCCACAATGTCCGTCAGAATAGAAAATTTTTAAGTTTTGGATATCTTTTTCACCTTAATATTTATTCGGCCATATAAATTCACATTTATACATTACATTTAAGGCCCTCTTCGTTTTTAAAGACTTGAAAAATGTATTTTGCCCACAAGTTTAAAACGCATAAAAGGAATCATCTCCGACCACATAAAGTATATATATTCTTGATCAGCATGACGAGCTGAGTCGATTGAACTTTGTACGTCCGTCTGTCTGTTTCTATCCAAGTCCTCAGTCCCTCAGTTTTAAAGCTATTGAACTGAAATTTTGCAGAGAGATATCTTTTAGCTGCACACTGCGAAAATCGTCATACAAAATATTAAAAAAATTTTTTTATAATATTGCAATAACACACACATAAAGCTTATAAATTAAGCCATTGGGCACAAAATAAGTCAGTGGTTACAAAAGTTTTAAGTGTATTTAAACTTCGGCAAAAACGAAGCTAGCATTGCTTTCTCGTTTTTTAGCTTAAGCTCAATTACACGTCCTGATCGCTCAGCTGAGTTTTCCTGACCTGAGTGTCAAAAAACTCAGCTGAGCAACTTAGTTCATCATTTGCACATGACTGAGATGCTTATTTGAGTCAGTTACAAAACCAATGGGCGCTCTGCTGTGAGCATAGTTCAATTTGAAACGTTTCTATTACACCTGATACCACAGCTGAGTAGGCTCAGACTCCTGTTTACACGGGCTGACAGATACTCAGATACAAAACTTAGCTGAGAGATCAGGTCGTGTAAATTGGGCTTAAGATATTCAAAAATATTATCCCAAAAGGATTTTTCAAAATTCGAAGTACTTTCGATGATATAGCTATTTTAGTGAACCAAGGTGACCCAAATTTCCTAGCAACTGCAAACTTTAAACGCGTTTTTCACGAAACCACGTTTTCAAACTAGTACGCAGCTTCTCTCAAGTTCAACTGATTTGATTTTGATGAAGTAGGGCTCAAATTTGTCCAAATTTTTTGCCTGTGTGATGAAGTAAGCTTTTGTAAGAAAAACATTTTTAGTTTTAATGAAAATCTTCTTAAAATTTGTCATGTCTCATTAAACATTTTGTTGTGTTTCTTCAAAAAGAGAGATTGGCGATAGTTTGAGGGAACAGTTTGGTGATGGTTTGACGATTAACACAAACAAAATATATTAATTCTTTTTTTTCATTCAAACGGTAAATCGTCGTTATATACCACAAAAATTGGCTTGAAGACAAGAATGGGACTCTCTATTAATTAGGTGTTTTGGTCAATATGTGAATTGGCGATACATCGCTTAACAATCACTAATCAGACCCGAGTTTCAGTTTCCCCTTTTATATTTAGAATTCACGGAACTTCAACTTGAGAATCACAAGTGATTTAATCCAAGCGAATTGCAAGAAATATATTGTTGCATACTTTTAGGCAGACGATAGATTCAATTCAATATAAGTAAAGCGATAGCGTAGTGCGTTGAAATGGCATTCCAATTGTGTGCAATTCTCAAGGGTCGCGAGTTCAAAACCTAAGTCAGGAATTAAAACCGAAAGAAATAGCGGTTTCGGTTACTTTTACCGTCATTAAAATCAAATAGTTTCAGGTTACATTTGGTTCAGAGTAACAGGCTTACGTCGGGTGTAAATCGAACAGACAGCTAAGCCAGCCAGAGAAGTGATAGTCTTGAAGCTTTTCGCTTCAAGTGGCATCTCTTTTGGCAGCTATTGATGGACATTTGACATTTCATTAGCGATGAAATGTACCGATTGGTGCAAGTGAATTTTCCTGACTTTTTATATGTGACTACTTTTTTATGTGACTTTGCATTTATTTCACATCTATTTTGTTACTTTTTGTTAGCAACTTAAGTAGAGTTGGTAGTGTGGATTCTTTTTTAACGAATAATGAAAGTTTTGGTGTTACTGCGTTTTCTGAAGTGTTAGTTATTGTAAGTAAAAACTGTCAGTCGGAAATAAAATACTACAAATATTTTTGTTTCTTAATATGTTAAAACCGAAATGGAAACGGGGTTAACCAAAATAAAATGCACTACGGTTTCGGTTACGTTCACTTAAACAAATTTATTTCGGTAACGGTTTTGTTGAGATTCGGTTATACAGGTAAATAATAGCGTCAGTTGTTTTGGTTTTAATCCCTGATTAAAATATAAAACTTATGTAATTCGTTAATTTTCAAAACTTTCTCCTAATGTAAGGAAGGAAAGTATGTATTCCTATCTCTGGGAAGAAACGCTATCTTAACTCCAGGCAGAAACGCTTTTTTAATCCTCAGAAGAGTTTTTTTACTCCAGGAAGAATCGCTTTCTTATCCTTAAGAAGAAACTTGTTCCTATCTCTCAGAAGTAACGCTTTATTACCTCCCAGAAATATCGCAGAGTAGCACATTTCTTTTCAAGCATGAAAACGATAAAAGGATATCCTAAGTAAAGATACTAACTAGAAGGGTTAGGTTATCTGAAGATGACATATTTTAAAGTAAAGTCAATTCTAATTCACTGGAATTTTCACACAATTTCTTAGTAGTAAAATTAGGAGAAATCAAAAAATAGCAGGCAAAGAGTTCGGCAAACAATGAATTTTAAATCTCTTAATACTTTCTGGTAATAGTACAGAATCTAATGTCCGCTCATTAATGGTTATTAAGTAATAAAACAACGGTTAAAATCAACGCCTATGTAGAATTTAAATCGCTGCACATCCCTCAAAAGCTGACTGCCACAACACCCATTAAAAAGCTCGTTTCAGCGGCGAATAAGAGAAGCTGACACACTCCCATATGTATGAATGTATTGCCATGGCCAATTGCGCCGGCGTTAACGTCGCATCGTGCCGGCATCTACGTCGACTTTTGTTGCTGGTCGAGTGTTCTGATATGTGTGTGGTGTGTGTTGGTTGCATGCCGGTTTTAGTGGATTCTGCTTGCGGCGCGCGCGCTCGCATTCGCA
The DNA here is from genome assembly GCA_018904265.1 of Lordiphosa collinella. Taxonomy (NCBI): domain Eukaryota; kingdom Metazoa; phylum Arthropoda; class Insecta; order Diptera; family Drosophilidae; genus Lordiphosa; species Lordiphosa collinella. Next base: position 1,252,223 of record JAEIFV010000014.1, read on the forward strand.
CAACAGCGTGATTCATCGTCATCCCGCACAACTGCGGTAGAGAACGCAACGACATATTCCAAAATTAAAGTTCGCTTTGTCTGGATACTTTTCGTGGCATTCCATGAAGATCTGAGAAGCGTGGCGGAAGCCCGGAGGCAAAGGGAATGCGTGACATGTCGACAATTTAAAGAAGAACTGTTCAACTTTGTTTACTTTTTTCTTTTGGCTTTGTTTTGGAGGCACATATCCCATTCAATTGAGCATTTGTGTGCGTTTTGGGGAAGGGCAAATCATTTAGTGGCGACGAACAGGAAGAAACTCTTGAAGAAAAAGGAACATAAATTGAGACTTTGTTTTGAGCTACATACAAATCTTCCTACTCTTATTACAATCGTAGACATTTTCTCCCCTCCACTTCTCAAACAACTGCTATAAACAACTGACCACAAGCCACAATTCATAATCCTACATGGGTGGCATAAATATATTTACGCTCACATTTACATATACGAGCATTTGAGTGATGGCAATTTTACACAGATTGTGGTTCTTGGCATTCAAATGCAAATCACTTTCCGCATTAGAACACTACACTTTTTTAAAGACCGAGCTATAAAATACCCAGTTTACAAGCAATGGCTCGGTACTACCTGGAAACCTCTAGACGAAAACAATTAACGTAAGGCAGTAGAAATCGGTCACCATGACTAATTTGAACAGACCCTCGGAACGACTTCTAAAGAAGCTGTGGAAATGACGAAGCTTGTCTTGAACAAGGCCAAGAAATGATGTCCATTCTGGGCTTAAGTGTGGAAAATCATTAACTTAACAGATTCGGTTTATGTTCGGATCTAAGAAACCCATACAGCCTTGTTTTCAATTGCACTTTCTTTTCATACCCGTTACTCGTAGAGTAAAAAGGGTATGTTAAAGACGTGCAAATGTATGTAACAGGCAGAAGAAAGCATCTCCGACCTCATAAAGTATATATATTCTTGATCGCCATCAACAGCCGAGTTGATATAGACATGTCCGTCTGTCTGTCCGTCAGTCTGTATGAACACCTAGACGCATAAAGAACTTTTTACCAATAGACCTCAGGCATGAAAATTTAAACTAAGAAAAATATTAGAGACACCCACCCAAACACCCGCACTGTCAACCGTCCCCGCAATAAAATAAAATTGATTTAAAAATTATCCCAGCAAATATTTGGGCGACTGGGAGCAAGACACCCCACCCACCCCTTACATATTCTAAATTTGAAAACAAACCTTTTTAGAAAAAAGAACTAAGATACAAGATTTTAATTTTAGGCACTAGCCCTTTCAAATTTTTCGCTGGCCCTCGTCATTAAAAATGTTAAACAACTATAATCTTAAAGATATCAAGCTCATATTTGTCAGTGTAGTGAATGTGCCCAATATCGACAATCTCCGAAATTTGCATAAAGATCGGATAATAAATGGCAGAGTTATAAAGGTCACAAAAAAGTTGCATACTTTTTGGCGCTGCATGCGCTGTTTGATTACATTATGTTGAAATGGTCACTTTAAGTGTTAATGCTCTGTTAATTAACATAAGGAAAGGCTATTAAACACTTAATTGCCCTGAGTAACGGGTATGTCGAAGTTGGGCAGGACAGACTTTAACTTACGCTCTTGTTTGGAATAGTTTTTGTTTGGAGCCCTATAGAAGATGGAAGATCGAAAACAGAATTTTCGGCATATTTTACTGTTTTACTATCAAAAGGGTAAAAATGCAGTTCAAGCAAGGCGAAAATTATACGATGTGTACGGAGAAGATGTGTTGACCTATGCCAAAATTGGATTGCAAAATTTCGTTCTGGCAATTTCGATTTTGAGGATGCACCACGTCCTGGAAGGCCTTTTGAAGCCGATGTGGATAAAATAAAGTCGTTGGTCGATGCAAATCGTCGAATAACAACTCGAGAGATTGCTGAACGATTGCTAGGATTAATTTCGAAGTTGACATATGGGTTCCTCAAGTTCTTACAGAACGAAATTTGCTTCGTCGCATACCTCAAAAAAGTTTGATGACTCGCCAAAAGCTTTTGCAGCTTGAATGGGATGTGCTATCACACCCACCATATTCTCCAGGCTTGGTACCTTCGGACTATTACTTGTTACGGTCTCTGAAAATTTTTTGGATGGGAGAACCTTCACCTCAAATCAGGACGTCAAAAACCACTTGGACCAGTTTTTGCCTGCCAGGATCAAACATTTTATGAGCGTGGAATCATTCTCTTACTCAAACTATGGCAAAAGGTATTGGATCAAAATGGAGAATACATAATTTCATTAAATTTTTTACACAATAACAAAATTCTGTTAAAATTGCACAAAAAAAAACAAATTACTGAGTGAACGACCCAATATTATACACTAACCTGGTCCAGATTTATAAAATTCAGGAAATTAAAATACATCCCGACGGATTCTGAAAGATTGATATTGAAAAATAATATCCAAATTTTTTTTGGAATTTCCATTGTGGAAAATTCCATGTCAAGAGGGCTCTGAAGTTCGTAAATTTGACGTAATTCTTGTGACCAAAGCTTCAACGGTAGGAAGCTGAAACTTTGCACAAGAGTTTTTTTAATGATCCGCTACAACATACATTTTTATTTTACTCATACCATGCATTCATCAAGTAGCTTTCATAGATACGATTGCTCTTAAAAATGAGTATTGTGGAATAACTCCTTTGTTTATAACGATACATCAACGAAAAACTTCTTTGCTCTTAAGGGTACCTGAATGAAAATTCATATTTGGGGGTGTCCTGGAAATCTCTAGAGATTTTGGCTTCGGTTGGTTTGCAAATCGCTACAGAAATCCGTCGGTGTCCCAGAACTTCGAGAGATTTCGTTTTCTTCGAAAGTCTAGTTCGAAAGTCGAGTTCGAAAGGTGTGTGTATAAGATTATTCTCCTACTACAAAAACAGTGATATATTGCGAGGGTTCGTGAAGTCGCTATAGGTTGGTTTTTGTATTGGCTGGTTTGTGTATTAGTTGGTTTGCCAAAGTCTCCCAACAAAACACGAGAGGCTTGAAACCACCCGAAAGAGATTTCTAGGACACCAAGAATTGGTTTTGGGTTGGAATTTGATTGGAAGAAATTTCTGGGACACCTCCGATTAATTGATTTTATGTACTCCCTCATAACATATTCAAATTTTTATGATTATCGGACCTGTTAATCATTTTATTTTTTATATCTCTTATTGAACTTTAAAAAAAACTATTTAGTCAATTAAAGAAAAGATTTATTGACACTTGGGTGACTTTTTCTGTACTCAGCTACAACTTGCATGAGGTACCGCTTACTCTCTTCATCACGAGTAATTGACTTATTAAAGTTAGTGAACGGTTTCACAGCTCTCTCGACGTGATCGTTGACGACTTGTAAGCTGCGTAGCAAGTTTTTACTTTTTTTTTGTTTTCGTCATCACAACATAGGCAAGGGTTATCTTCCATGAACTTGAAGCTTTTGTTGAATCTTTAAAAAATTGCATGGTTTTTAAATTTCATCCAGTTAGATTCGTCATTCTTGTCGGAGGTATAATAAGTCTAAATACTCTACTGTTCTCATCAGGGTCAGATTGTTTTTTAAGTGTTTCCCACATTAATCGCTTTTCGTCGTTAGAAACCTTGTCATCAAAAAAAGGCAATGCTACAGCTTCTTCTGATAAATCCAACAGATAAGTGCTTCTTGCGGGCATGGAGATCGAAAACGTATTTTTCCAAATGAAGTATCCCCGAGAAAAGTTAGCGTAAGCTCTATTAATCCACAAGTTGTTTTCGACAATATTCAATTGTCTCATCACATTTCGTCGAGGATCCCGGGCTCAAACTTCGGCTTATCTATGGTAGGCCATGCCTTCTAGAACCACTCAAAAATGGCCACTGGTCCAGAGGTATAGGTATACCCGAATTTAGCATTAAAAACTGCTCTTAAAAAAATATCATAGATGTGGTGTCTACAAGCCAGTTTTAAAAGTGGACGATGCAGTTTTCCATCAAATAACACGCACTGTTTAATGGACCCGTATTTGATGATGTTGTAAGAAGTACCTCATGCAAGTTGTCGCTGAGTACAGAAAAAGTCACCCAAGTGTCAATAAATCTTTTCTTTAACTGAATAAATAGTTTTTTTTTTATAATTCAATAAGAGATATACAAAATATATTTCAATTCCATAACCAATCGAAGGTGACAATTATGTCTTTGCAACAAGAAGTCTAAGATTATTTGAAAAAGAATTAGTTCTTAAAATTCCTAACTGGTTTAAACAATTTTGTTAGAGTGGTGGTAGAATGCTAACCTACAGGAATACCGTCTAGGTCTTAGAATATTTTCAGCCTTCTTCGATTTAAGGTATCTTTTATTAAAAGAATGAATTTAGCTTAAGATTCTGTGGCCTTTAACCATGACCATTTTGAACTTGTTTGATGTGCTCTGATTCTGTTTCAAGAATATATTGGGAATGATCAAAAAGTTTTTAATATATATTCTGAAACTGTCTTAAGTCAAGAATTTTGCAATAAAAGAAATCTTACTTGAAAAGAGAAATAAACTTGATCAGCCTGCAAGAACAAGAAGTTTTTGTCCCAAACATGTCGAACATCTACCTTCTCTGAGATTTGAGTTCAGGCGGACAGACTGACGGAAATGGCTAAATCGACTCGGCTGTTGATGATGATCAAGAATATACATATTTTAAAGGGTCGGTGATACTTCCTTCTGGCTGTTACCTACCTTTGTACTCTGTGTACCTTTGGTATAGAGTTTAAAAAGTCTAAGGGCCGTTTCCTCATGTTCCTGTTTTTGAAAAAGTAGTTGGATTTGGTGAATTTGCACTGCTCCTTTTGAGCATGAGCTATGTAAACGCGTAAGACCCACCTGGATTTGCAAAAACAGGAACATGAGAAAATGGTATTAAGTTCGTTGAGGTGTAAATATTGTTGCATTCCGCGCTTCGAGGCACTCACTTCGATGTCCGTTTGCTGCCGAGTTGGATGGGAGAATTTAGCATAAAAGGATTTTTTTCAGTCAAGAGATTTGTAACATACATAGCAAAGATCGAATACGCCCCTACCACAACAGCACACTTCACGGCTATCAACCACAATCTAGGAACAAGCTCAAATAGAAGCTATATCATTTCGCCTGCTTATGTTTCAATTGATTCGTAACACTTTTCGATTTGTGTGTCTTCTCGTCAAGTGAATGTTAATCATTTTCAATGGATATGTGGGTTGCATGTCAATTAGCAGTTGGCAAACAAATATGTCTAATAGTTCATACATTAGCTCAAGGTTAAAGTAGGGTTTGTTCAAGGTCTGGAATGCTGGCCCTTGATTAAGGGCTTATCATTAGAATGCCTCATCGAGAAATCCTAGGAAATTCAATGATGACGTAAGCAAGCCTCATTTCCGGAGCTCACAACAATGTGGAAGCTTTGCACAATGTGGCTTTGTAGTTGGCATGAATAATGTTAATGTGCAAGTTGTTGAAGCTACAATCCCTTATCAACGATAACAGTATAGATAAGATTAGGTAAGGGCACAGCGCATGCGCAGCAATTTTTAGCTACAATAAACAATTAGTAACCCATTTTGGAAGGCACCTGTTATCGCGGGCTGTACTTATCTTATCGCTTTGCTCAGATTGCAAAAGCTACAAAATACCGACGACTTGTTTTAGCTCCCAGTCCGTCCATGACTAGGTTCAGTTTCAACGTTCAGTTGACGAGCGACAACGCGACGAGTACGTAGATTTTGTGTAATTTTCCGAGTGCAAATTACAGAATAATTACTAAGATCATCTCAAAGAGAAACATCACCTCAAAATGGTATCTGTGGAAACGATTGGCTCCATATTCATCAAGGCCTTAAAATTGGTACGTGTAAAAATGGCAGAGGATTTAAGCCTGAAGAGTTCTTCGATTTGATTTGTGTGCGCGATAAGAGTCAAGTTTTTATCAGTGCTATTAGTCACATCTCTTAGGCCCTACATTTTGTTTGTATTTTGGGCGTGGTTTGCTATGACTCATGCTACTCTGATCCTTAGGTCATCAATCTGGTCATCATCTTTCTATATCGCTGGGGTGATGGCGGTGAATTCCTGGGCATTGGCGGTACTTGGAATTTGAATGAGGAGAAGAGCGCCGATGCGGAAATTGTAGCTTCAGGTGTTATGGTGGGTTTCCTCATCTACACAGGATGTCATACAATTGCCTATGCTTTCGGCACCACCAGGCATAAGGGGTGAGTCTTAGCTGAAGTCTGTACACTTTATCATTGATAAACTGTTGCTTATATTTACAGAGAACTCTGTGACACCATTATGAATGTGGTGGGCTGCATCTTGTGGATTGCTGTGGGCGGCGTTGCTCTGCACTACTGGAAGGGTTATATGTCCGACGAGGGATTCTTGTATGTTAACTCAGAGCGTCAAGTTGGCATTGCCATGGGTTCGCTATGTGTTATCGAGGGAGCTCTCTATCTGCTGGATACCGTGCTGGCCTGTATACATTACTCCAAGGGTGATACCGACTACACGACGAAATAAAGAAAAAGGGCCCAAGAGCCGTCGTCCGTTATCGCCGAATAATTCATAAACACCACATGCCACATTTTTCTATACACTTTATATACATTTTAAGTGCAAATTAGTTTTTATACCGCATTCAAGCTACTTGTTTAAGGGTCGTTTTTGTCGTTCTACATATGTTTAACTTAGTTTTTTTATTAACATACATAGCCTTAACATTTGTTTCGTTTCCTTTTTTTTGGCTCCACCATTTAAGATGGGCAAATACAAATAGTTAAGCAAAAGCCAAAGAAATATGACTTATTTACTTTATATTGGGAAGATTTGCAAAGATGTTCAGGTAGCATAGCCATTGCTATAAGAGAAAAGTGTCATTTTATTAAGGTAACAATATTCTTTATCACCAAATTTCTAGAAACTTTGTTTTCGTCAGTTCGCTAAAGGCTTCTAAACGCTTATGTCTGATAAATCTTGAACTGTGCTAGCTTTCTGGTCTCAAAATGTTTGTGTTTTGAGAACCTTTTCAAGCATGCATTGGATCTTTCAATGAAACGCCATGCCCTTTTTAAAAGCAGCTTTTTAGTTAGCTTGCTTATTTTTAACGCATGTTTGTTAATTGCTCGCTATTTTTGCGGATAGCTATTTAAACTATTATAACGGGTTGAAGGCAGCCCCTTTTCACACCCCCGTTCTTGATTTTTACGTTCTTAAAGTATACCAACGTTCAAGTCGCGAACAATTAAGAAAACTCGTCTTTGATTGGTCTTGAAAATGCCGACGAGTCCAAAGATGATAATCGCTAAAAACATAATGTATTTAAAGTTTGGATCAGATTATTTTATGTTAATTTTGTTTTTATACCCTTTTAAGTGCGCGTTCTGATTTACTGTTTCAAAACTATTTGGCAAAGTCCGTTTGAAGTAAATGTTATTAATATTGCCGAGTTGACAAACATTGCACAAAGTTAGTTTTTATGAACTTTCCGACCTATGTTCAAGCACAACTCTTAGCGTTAACACCCCACATCTAAAGAAGAAACCAAACTAAATAAAATGTTCTTAAAGCGTTTAAAGAACCCCGACGTTCTATTTCCCATTCTTGTTTCAGACACCGATCAATAAAAAAAACCCTTATTATAAAATCTGTCTTAAAAGTCTATTCAAGAGTTGTCCTCTTTTTAAACTTTAGGATTTTTTCTTGTAGCCAAATTTCGATCTTTACAACCTTTGATACCGATAACTTAGCAATACTACAGAACCGGCCAATGTTCAAAGTCTCTATTTTAGTTTCGCCCGCTAGTTTTTAATATCTATACGTTTTTTTCGCACTTCGTTATTGTTTTGTTATTCGAACTTTATCTTGTTTAGTAGTATTGTTTTAACTGAAAAGTTAGTCCGTTTTTTTGCTCTTCTTTGACTTTCAACGCTTAAGTTTGTTAAAATGATTGCTCCCCTTTACCAATACCGACATGAATTTTATCGTCATCTTTATTTTTTATCATCGCTCCCTCCATTTTTACTGTCCCCTATTTGCCACCATCCCCAACACTTCACACCCCACCCACCCCCCCTCTCACACTAACAACCCTATAACTGAATCGACGACTTGCCAACCGACACCCTCTTCTGTTGGAACTTGCCAGTGTTTATATCCGAGGCCAAACACTTTATGACATGGACTCAAGAATTCCCATATCTTTGTTTTCAACTTTTATATTTGAAATGCCGTAAAGAAATTCGAATTATTTTACTTCAGATCTTAACTGTGGGAGATTTCCTTCTCTGTTACATCCTTTTGCACTAAACTTAATATACTCTGTGTACCTCTGGTACAGAGTATAAAAATTGTTAGCTTACATACCTTAAAGTTAGATTTGCAATTTCATGACTTTACTTTTGCCTTAATTTTATTTTTTAGCTCTTAATATACCAAATTCACTAAATAGTGTAAGTACTTATAAAAGTGGCTTAAGTCATTTTGCGATCCGAAATTTTTTTGAAGAATAACGTTGTGCCGTTCGGTTTTGGGTTGAGAAGGTCATAAGTTGAGAAAAATCATGTCCCCAAATACATGAATTGAATCGGTTATAGGGTTCGGTACTCGACCAGTCTGCAGCCTCCCCGAACGCGTCATAAATCAGAATTCTGTATTGTTATCTAGCGCTACGAAACAATTTCACCTTTTACATTGTCAGCAAAATGAAGTGGGTTCTTATTTGATTGTCAAACCCATGACGTTTCGAAGGCTTACAGTTCTTACGGTCGAGTTGCCTATCACGGAATATGACAAATCATATGTATGAGTCGGTTATTACTCAGCTTTAAGTTTAAGTATCTATAGTCAATGTGATCGGCTTAGTAAGTGTGACAAAGAATTTTTCAAAGAAACTTAAAAAAATGTTCGGTTAATTTATGACTGTTTAAACGACCTTTATACTCTTTAACTTGTAGTTTTTACAGGCTCGAGGTCTTGCTATGTTATTGACATAGCTTTAAAGAGTATAAAGGTCGTTTAAGCAGTCATAAAGTACTAAAACGCTTGGCACGGCGTTGTTGTTCGGAACTTAATAAAAATAGTTTCATTTAAAACAACAAAAAACTCCTGTTTGTATATACAAACATTTTGGTCTTTTGTACCAGAGCGGCGGCCGTTGGTTGCGCCTGAGTCCAAAGTCCAAAACAGAGGCCACACACTTACAAAGGGGAATGGCTGTCTTAAGCTGTCTTTTTGGTGTTTTGCGCGCAAAGCTGCCCTTTGGAATTCCCAAACGGTTTTGCCGTCGCAGGCATGGAGAGACTGCTGTTTGGACAGACATTTCAGGCTCAAGATCGCTGATGAGTGAGGTTGGTCCCTCATGAAACGTCGTCCGATCAACCTGAAGCCTCCTTTGTTGTGTTGTGTGCCTCTGTTTAAAGCTATGTCAATAACATAGCAAGACCTCGAGCCTGTAAAAACTACAAGTTAATGTTCGGTTAAGCAATAAAATATGATAGGTTTGTATATGGATTAAGGTCCTATGTTTCGCTGTCCAACACTGAATTGATAAGTGCAAAGCAAAGCAATCTGAAATCAAGCTGTTGCATATTCAGAATACATTTTCTTTAGTCCAGCTGATAATTAAAATATTTTTAAATGTTTTTTTATTTTTCATTTTTTTTTTGTGTTATGTTTTGCTAAAGAATTTGTCGAGCTGATAAATTATATACAAATTTTTGGTATCACGGAACAAGACGGTTAAACAGCTCCATTAAGCAGAGTCATTCAATGTTTAAGCTGATGAGACTTGCATGCTAATTAACTATGTTGTTTGAATAAAAGTGTTGTATATTAAATATAGGGAGTTGCAGTTAGGGCCCTTTAGTGGATGTAAATGCAAATCTAATTTTACAGGGTGGGCCAAATGTAACCAAGGGGCTTAAAAGTTTAATAACTTTTTTCGGTTATATACTTATGTTTTAAAATTTTTTTTATCACATAAAATCTAAAGTATGGAACACTAATGCTGGGCTTATACTGCGTCACAGAGTGTCACATTTTAGTGTCACAATGTCAAATTCGTATGGAGCTGTGACGTTGTGACACTGAAATGTGACACTCTGTGACGCAGTATAAGCCCAGCATAAGTAAGTCAAATAATGTCACTTAAATGGTCCCCGCTTTCAGCTTCATATCTTTCAAAATTTGTGGCTATAGCGCTCGAACTTCTGCAACAGTGTTGGCCTTGAGTTCAAGGATTATCTCGGGCTTGTTTACAAAAAACGTCAGATGCTTTCAACTAAACTTCTAAAAATTATGCGCGCTCCAAAAATTTGACTTAAAAGTGCCATTGTGTCTCGTATAGAGGCTCCATATTGCTTTTAAAAAAAATTTAAAAAAATAAGAATCCGAAAAAGTTATTTAACTTTTAAACCCCTTGGTTACTTTTGGTTCACCCTGTAGTTCAGTGTGACAGCTCAAAAAAAAAACATTCGTTATAAGCAATCTCAAGTATGAAACTTGGATGCATACCCAGTTTGGTTTCCATTTGGGAACTTGAATTTAAAACAAATCAAGTTCGCCGTCTCTCAAGAACCAAGAACTCATAATTTCAGAGTGATTCAAATTTTATGTTATGTAGTATGGGACTTGCTGAGCTGATAAAGTATTCAAGAATAAAACTGTTGGTATCTTTAACTTGACGCTAATCTAAAATTTGGAAGCCTTCTATGTTGTTTATGAGAGCAATGTATGGGCTTTAAAATACTCAAGAGATAGGTGAGATAAGCAAATAGGTTTCTTGTAAGCTTTAAGTGTTGAATCTCATTTAAGTAATGTTATATGAAAGTTGTCAAGCATATCTTCGGTTAGTAGATCAGGATTGAAGAAAATAGGGGAAAGTTAACTTCGGCTCGTCCGAAGTTTTGTATACCCTTGCAGCTTCCATGATAAGGACATTTTCATTAAAAACTAAAAAGTTTTCTCACTAGAACTAGTTTTTGGACCGATCGTTCCTATTGCAGCTATATGCTATAGTCATCCGATTTCGCCAAACTTAGTGAAATCATGGGAAAGAATTAAAACAAAGCCACAGAAAACGCAGCATTTGACATAACTAGTTTTTCGACCGATCGTTCCTAGCAGCTATATGCTATAGTCATCCGATTTCGACCAAACTGTGTAGAATTGTGTAAAAGTATATAAAATAAGATAAGGACGTTTCCATTGAAAACCAAAAAGTTTTTCTCACTAAGACTAGTTTTTCGACCGATCGTTCCTATGACAGCTATATGCTATAGTCATCCGATCCGGCCGGTTCCGACAAATGTGCAGTGTATTTGTACCAAAAGACTTCGTGCAAAGTTTGGTGAGAATATCTTTAAAACTGACGGAGGAGATAGCATAGAAACAGACGGACGGACAGGGCTACAACCAAATCAGCTCGTCATGCTGATCAAGAATATATACACTTTATGTGGACCATTTTATAATACCCTCTGCAAGGGTATAAAATATATATAAAAATATATAGATATTTTTATGAGTTAGATTTTTCCGCATTTCAAAACTGATTCCAAACCAGTTCAATTTTGTTAGAAATAAGTGAAACGAATGACAACACAATATTTTAAATCACATACCTGTTTCTTTGGATTCCCTTGACCATCCACCATGTCCCTTTGCTGTTGCTTCATGCTTCCCGTTCGTACCACGCGATGACAACACAGAGCACATCTTTGTCCCACCGATCCATCTTCCAAATTGAGAGCATCATAGAGCATAGGATGATCCAGAATGAAGGAGTTACGCGAACGTTGATTTAACAATTCCAACGTACGTGAATCCAAACTCTCACGATAGACATTATGCACCTTGTCCAGATTATGCTCATAGTCCGTGTCCAGATTATAGCCACTATTCAGACTGGTGCGTGATGAATTTTGTTGTCGGCCGGCCAAGGAGTTATTGCTACGTTTACGCCTCATCACCACAGCTCTGGGTGTGCCCTCCAGGGAGTTGATGCGTGCCGCTGGCTGACTGGTATCCCCCAGTGGCGAGGGCGAGGGCGAATGTGAGTGCAGTAACGCGGCGGCAGTGGCAGGTAGCGGCAATTGCGGTGTTTGGTGCATCATGGGCTGTTCGGCTAGGCTCATGAGTGATTGCTGGCGTTCCAGCTGTTTCTCATAGCCATTGAACTTGTCATAGTCAATGAAGGACATATTGGCATAGCTAACCATATTGTCAATGGCCTGCAGAGACTGCAACGAGGCGCTCCAATTGGGATTCATTTTGTCCTTTTTTTCCTTCTTTTCGCCTAGGGACGAAAAGGTGCTCTTGAAGGAGGCGATGAGTGTGTTGGAACGTCTTTTTTGGAAATTCAACTGTGCATCACTGGGTGCTAAAGAAGGTTTTCGCAGCACAGCCGCGGGCGGCGGCATGTCTTCTACGGGCGTCGAGGAGGTGAAGGGCTGAGCGGATTGACGCCGTGCGGGCGTTCTCACCGAACTGGCTGTATCGGCACGTACACGCATAACAGGCGAACTGTCACCGCCCTCGGCTAAGGAGTTTTTACGTGGCGAAGCAGGCGACAGGGGATCACCAGACTTTTCGGCCTCTTCGGACAATTGCTCTAGCTGGGGTTCAATGAAACTACGGCGATTTGGTCGTCGCAGTAAAATCATGGAACGGCTGCGAGTGAAAGTAAAAGGCGTCTTGCTGGCGGAATCATCTTCATCCGGACGCGATAAATTCTCTTTGCTGCCCGTCAAATGGTTAATGAATTTTGTGAGTTTGGTACGTAAAAAACTATTGGAACGCTCGATTTTGGGTACATTTTCGTAGCCGGGCAGAGTTGTGTTTGGGTTGTTAGTCGCTCGTTTTTCCGCCTCATAGTGCTCTTTGAACTTTTGACTCACGTTTGTGGTTGCAGCTGTGGTAGTTGTTGTTGTGTTATTATTTGGCACGATATGATTGTTATTGTTGTTATTCTGTGTGTTGGTCTTGGCAGTTATGGTTGAGGACTTTACGCTACCATTTTTATTGCCATTCGTTAGTTTTTGTTGCTGCTGCTGTTGTTGTTGCTGTTGCTTTTGTTGTTGCTTTTTATTCGCTTTTTGTGTCTTTTTTTGCGCCTTGGCCACATTTTTAGGCGTCGTCTCCATGTTCGAAATCATTTTGAGGCCAATAATCTGCAAGAATAAAAAAGAACGAGTGTGAGTATTAAGGGTAAATTGGTAGCCTTATCAACTTAACAGTTAACCAATTCGGCCACTTCCAACATTCCATTCCAAATGGGGGGAAAATGATATCTGCACTTGTACATCAATTTTTGGTGAGTCGTCGATATCACAAAAATACGCGGAGCGTTCAGTCAGACAAAAATGGATTTCTAAAAGCTAATACAAATTTCTTACTCTAGACCCATTCTGTTCTTAATTCTTCCGTTCCTAAAGCAATACTCCGTTATCAAAAAAGTAAAAAAGTCGGTAAAGCCCGACTTTAATATATTCTGTACCTGTGAAGTGCTGCCCATCACCGTTGCGACCGTTGCTGCCCATAATTGTTTGTTTTCCTTATAACTCGACTATCGTTCATCCGATCTGTATCATTCCTTTGGCGGATCGATAAAGAATCCCGATTACTATGTCCAGAAGGTACGAACTTTCTATCTATAAAACTGTGGGAGATATGATGTTTTATTCAATTTGCTGGAACGGGAGGGGGCGTGGCAAAATTTGAAAATAAATTTGATCAGCCTGCAAGTTTTTGTTCCATACATGTCAAACATCTATCTCTTACCATCTCTGAGATCTGTTTGTTCATACGGACAGACGGACGGACAGACGGCTAAATCGACTCGTCTGTTGATGCTGATCAAGAATATATATACTTTATAGGGTCGGAGATGCTTCCTTCTGCCTTTTACATACTTTTACAAAATACTTAATATACTCTGTGTACCTTTGGTACAGAGTATAAAAATACCATACGAACAAACAAATCAAGAAAACGCATTAATTAATTGTGTCTTAAAAAAAAGGGAAGGCTACCAAATGAATGTACTAAACTAAGAAAACTATGCTATTGCGGAGGGTGACATAACAAAACGCCCTCGGACAAAAGGCCCATATCAAATTTAATCGTAGTAAGCATCGAAATCAAACTCAAAAATTTTATGGGGGTCCACATTAAATTCGGACATATTGCACACATTTCATCGGACTTTTCGCCCAGGTTAATTTGAGGACCTGCAGGGTGCAAAGCAAAATATGTGCCTCTTGCATATTAAAGAAGAGGAGCCACTTTATAAGTTCAAAACTCTTTCATGAGGAATCGGGCGATTTTTAGGAGAATACTAGCCGAACGATGTTTCAAAATCGCCTGGCGGACGCACGAGATTTCATGGGCAGTCTCTGGTAATCTGGCCGATTGTGATGTAGCGGGTAGTGTGTGTTTCTGCAATACCGTCTCGGGCCATCTAAACTGTTTCTTTTGGGAAAATTAGAATCACACAAGCCAAGAGATTGAGAAGGAGCTCGCTCGGTTATGCCATTCGGGCTGTGTGCGAATCAGACTGTCGGTTACCGAATATACCGAAGCCGATGGCTGTCTGAAATCGCCTGGCAGATAGCTGACATTTAGTGCACAAACTCTGGTGAAGCAGTGCGGATCGGCCAGGCCGATGGCTACCTTAAACTAGAGGCCGGCACGTCGTTATCTAATGGTCACAGGAAAGCTCTTCAAAAGCAGCGGCTTTCCCACAGAATAGGCACTATAAGCGTCGCTACGATGCGTGATCGGCTCTTGTTTAGATGCGTTGCGATTGAATCAGTTTTTGCGATGTAAACCAATGCAAAAATGGGATTGAGTTTTCCCGGTCCCTGCCCTAAACTAACGGAAGAATGGTTAACAGAGAATATGCAGGTCCAAAATCGCCTGCCCTGCGGCTGACATTTTAATAAAATGTCGATCACCTGACGTCTTGCTTTCGGCAGCTCCTAGCACAGAAAAAACTATCGAGTTCCGAGTCTGTGGTTTAACAACCCTGCGGGCATACCAAATCTTGCAACAAATTGGAATCACAATTAATATTCTTTTATAAAAACATATGAAACCACTAATAGAACTAGTCCATCAGTATGGAAAGCACAAATTGGTAAAATTTTATATACTTCACTGTGCGTTTAATGTAATTTGATGTCCCATGGGCTTAATTAATAAGGCTCAGAAAATTTCTGAGTTATATTTCAAAGTAATGATTGAAATTTTTCATATAGGCCGTTTGTCCGTGGGCGGAGACGTGAATCCACGAGCTCGACGTCTTAATGCAATAGAGCCACACTCGGCTACATGGCTTCTCGCTCAATTTGTGCCTAAATGATAAATGGTTTTGGCTACAATTTGTACAATCAATTTATAACTGCTCTTTTGAAACGTTAATAGTCGAGTGAGCTAAGATGTCGCCATTCAAGGTCCCGAGTTCAAGCCTTTTCAAAAATGTGTATACCGGAACGGTCTTCATTTGTTCCAAAAACCAGAACGGTGAGATCTAAAAATAAGATAATCAGTCTCAAACAATACGTTCTTTAAGGGAAATGTATACTTGTGTGTCCCAAAAAAAAAAAAATGCATTTTCCAAATGCTAATATGGTAAAGTATTTTTGAGATTTTGTTCAGATTTTTCAGAAGACGATTACACGTCGCGCAAGTCGAATTTTCCCCTAAAATCGAGTATTCCGAACTGTTTTTGAATTTTACCTATAACTTGGTCAATAACCGCGATTTTTTTAGTTTTAAAATTAACATCTTTAAAGAAAATGTCAAAATGTTACATTTATGAGCATAAACCATAAGTTTTTGCTAAGCTTTTGCTCATTTAGGTACCATTTATTACATTTTATCGTAAATTTTTTATTCAAAGTGAATGTTAGCAGGCTCAAGGTCGAGGTTCGATTATAGTTTAATAATCAACCAGAAATTCAACAGAGAATACATATGAACATGAGCAGTAGCTGTGGCCCAGTAATAGCATCTGAAATTTTGAAACGACCCGCAATGGTAAAGACGGAACGGTTGTCGAGCTATAGGCATTAGCGCATGTCCGTAAGTCCGTCCGTCTGATTTCCTTGAACCAATAAGATTCCACCACGCCCCACTAGCATCTACCCAGTTTTCAATATTTAACTTAAGAGATAAAGCTTTTAGTGTTTCATGAGAATGTAACTGAGAGACTAGGAGACTAGAAGAGGTAGATAAACCAAAATTTGTATGTAGACTAGTTTTGTCTGCAGGCAGATCAAGTTTATTTCAAATTTTGGCCACGCCCCCTCCCGCCACCGCAATTAAAAATGTTGAATACCTTTAACAATTTTAAAGATATCAAGCTCATATTTCGTAGTATATGGCCCATTTCTATAATTCCTAAAATTTTTATGAAGATCGAATAATAAAAGGCAGAGTAATAAAGGATACAAAAAGCGAAGTATAAGGCTGTTAAACATTACATCCCCTCAGTAACGGGTATATCGAATACGGGCAGGGCCGATTTTAACTTACGCTCTCGTTTTATTTGAAACTATTCCAAACATCCACCATTTTGATGTGAACTAGGATATTTGGGATCGGTCAATAAATAAAAGAAGAGTAAAAGTGGTAAAAAAGTCGATTTTCGAAATGTTGACTTTAAAACCTCTTAACTCAGATTTTTATTGAACGATCGCAAATATCTTAGTTCACACCATAGCCAGATGAGTTCTTAACAAAACCCCGATTCCTTTTTTAAAATCGTTTAATCCGTTCTTTCTTAACAAACCATGTGAAACATGGGCCTATGTTTTAAATTTTTGGCCGACAGCAACAGCGGCAAAAAAAAGAAACAACCCAAATTTTCAATTTTTTCAATTTAATATTATCGGAAATAACTGTCTTATTTTAAAAACGGTCTTAATTTAAGAACGGTTCGCTCTTGGAAGTTCTGTCTTTAAGTACGAATCATTTTAAAGTGCGAAACTGACCGTTAAAAATTCAAAAATACACTTGAAACAGATCATTTCTATGGCAGCCATAAGAATAACCCATCCGTTCCGTGCGGTTCTAAGTAATTTGAGTCAAACAAACAAAATTTCTTACATAAACTATTATATTTATACTCTGAACCAGAGGTGCACAGAGTATATTAGTTTATGCAAAAGTGTCCGTCTGTCCCGCTGTTCGTATGAAGAGATGGTAAGAGATAGAGGATTGACATGTATGGAACATATGTTTCTTATTCTTGCAGGCAGATCAAGTCTATTTTCAATTTTTGCCACGCCCCCTCCCGCCTCCGAAATATCGAAAAATCGTCATAGCTCCCACAGTTTTATAGATGAAGGTTCTAACCTTCTGGACATATTTAGTATTCGGGATTCTTTATCGATCCGCTGAAGGAACTTTAAAGATCGGTTGAACGGTATTCGAGTTATAAGGAAAACAAACAATAATGGGCAGCCCCGGTCGCAACGGTGATGGGCAGCACTTCACAGGTACAGAGTCAAACAAAAATCATAAAATTTTAAAGTATTTATCGAATATTGTGGTAAATTAAGCTTCCAATAAAATAAAGGTAGTCCACAATTACTGTTGGGTTAAAATATTTGATTGTCTAAATGGACGTGGTGTTTTTGACAATTGATTTATTCTCAGCACGGGACTTCAAATGCTAACATATTGACTGATTCTAGACATGTTTTTTACTTTAAACCCGAATCAGGCTTTAGATTCTTCATATTCTTTATGGACCTACCTGTAACTAGACATAAAAATGCAGATTATTGATAATTTGGCCGTATTACTGTGGTCAACATATGCAAGAAAAAGGATATTTTTGCAAGTTGATTTGTTCATAGTTTAGTTCTTACTTTTATCTCTTAAATGTGACTTAAACCTTTATCATTCTATAAGATATAAGTTCGTGATCGATCTGCAATTGGTCTAATGTAGATCATGCTTAAGCTGAATGTTTGAAGTCAAGAATTAAGGGATTTTAAAAAACGCGCTTAAATCAAAAAATTTCGTACTTAAAACAAGAATTTCCTAGCTTTTTAAAGTAATGAAACGAAAAGTTCGTAATTTAAGTACGCAGTTCCTTGATTTTTGTCTCAGTGTGGAAAGGGAGTCAAGGCACCGCCGGACTTGCTGTTCTGGAAACGGGTGGAAAAAGAACAAGAACCCACATAATGCAGACTCTTATTGCCCTGGTATTAGGCTTCTTCCAACCTTCTCTAAGATTTTCGGCACGGCTTTTGCCAATTGGCTTTTTTGAGTGTGCTCTTTTGAATCGCAGCCGTAGCAGCATGCCACTTGTGCACTTCGAAGGATCAAATCTTCTCGTCTCAACGGAACGGGATTCGAATTGCCCATTTGGACATTCTAGCAAATTCAAATTTTTCTACTTGTAGAATTTAACTTTGGGTCTTTTCTTTTCTCACTCATCATTGTAATCCTCTTTGTCAGTTCAAGCTAGCTGTCATCCATTCCACTCTGATTTATGCCACTTTTCAATGTCAACTGCTCAACAGTCTTTGTTCCAACTACGTCGCCGCTATGCATATTCAGAGACAGTGACCCCTCTTCTATCTACATAAGTGCTGGATGGAGAAAGAACTTTACGAGTCAGCTAAAAACCAAAGCATAAAGCGCAATATGCCAATTTATCATTGGCCTAACGAATGCTCCTCATCCACTTACATTTTGATAAAGTCGAGGGAGTGCCACATACAGCCAGCCATAAGCCGTGCATATGGAGTAAATATTAAAGATATACAAATATGGAAGAGAAGCGCTCTCGGCATGCAGTTTTTCCCAGTTTTTCCCCCACTTTTATTTGACACAATTCCAATTTATGGCTATGGCCACTACGAGTATGTGGCTCTAGGCAATTTGCTAACGTTTCATGATGATGAACTGGAAATGGCAGGGAGGTGGGCAAAATGACCATCAGTGAAACAGCCAAACTGTTATCTGCAACAATTTTATTTCCAGCAAAGCTCAAAAACAACAGTTAACAGGCGGTGGTCTGAGTGATAAGATTTGAAAAAGCCCCAGACAAGCAGCGCACTTGTCTACTTTCCCGCTCCCCACCAAAAAACAATGCGATTTTTTTACCCAGTTTCTGGTTCCGGGCCGCAAAAGGAGCGATTGATTAAAAACGCACACAACGACCGACTATCAAATGAAATGAGATTTTTGTATTCAAGTTATAGTGTATATGTATAGAAGATATCAAATGATCAATTTTGTTTAGCTTTCAATCAGCTTTTTGATATGCCAAATGTTTGTGGTGTTTACAAACTGTCAGGCAAGCAGTTTCACTCTGAATGCAAAGGAAGATTTATAGTTACAGAGAAATTTTTATTGGGAATATTTCGGAGTAAAATTTGGTATTGAAAGAATCTATATTTTAGTTTAATTATTTAGGCAAAAGTTGAGGATAAAGCTTCGAAATACTTGTAGCTCAGGGAGAAAAGCTTGATGTAAGTCTATTAATCAAAAGTAAACACTATTGTTAGTTAGCAGATGGTTCCGCAATTGTAAAACCGATTGCAACTTGATATTTGAATATCAAATTTCAATTCAAGTAGCTCAGGACTTGCTTTTTTATTATGATCCACCTGATTATTACAGCCTGATGGTTTGATCAGCCTGACAGTTTGATCTACCAAATATTTACTTCGTCCACGGTTTTTATTTTAAAACAGAACTGATCCAGTCCTTAACCGAGCCGCTAATTTCAGCTGGTAAGACAAACCGCAAACCGATCCGGCAACTTTTCAATTTAACCAACCACCCAGCAACTTCTGTAAATAAACCAACCATAGCCGTTAATAACCTTTGTCCCACCGAAATCCCTACCATTTTTCCTAACGTATAAAAATACCTTCACAAATTTTTAAAATTTGGCAAGCGATACCCAGCAGTACTGTACCCTTTTCCATGAGAATACAGCACAATTTTGATCTGGTGAAGTAAACTGATTCATCACTTTTGTGCTAGCTATGGGTGCTGCCCAGTGGGCTCCATACCATAAACGCTCCAACTAGAACCAGCCCACTACTTTATTAAAGTTGACTGCCCATTTTCGAATTTATTTAGGAAATATTGGGCAAAGTGCACTTGAGCCTCTTTTTGGGCGGTATTTAAAATGCGTGGAAACCATCTTGCATACTTCTTCGAGCACAGCAGATCATGATGCAATATTCGAGATACGGCCATGGCATTATCAATCATTTTTTGTGTTGATCGAGGGTTTTCGTTTAGTTTAGCTTAACTCTGGCTACGTTTGTCTCGTCGCTTCTCGCAGTCGTCCTCTTCAGAAAAATGTACCGTCTGGAATATGTTGAACCGCTTTAAAATAGTTCTTAGAGATTTGGCATTCATCGAATATTTGTTCTGGCTTTAATTTACGCCGAACACCGTACAGAATCACATGACGAATTTCTGTTTGCGTTGGTGGTGGAATTTTGTTTGAGTCACTCTCAGCTTTTTTGCGTTTTCTCGACTCCATTTTAACCGATCTTACAAAAATTTTAAAGCAAGCCCCGTAAAACAACTACTAAGGATCTGCTACTTTCGTATTTTTAAAAAACAGAGGAAGTTAACTTCGTTTCGGCCGAAGTTTCGTATACCCTTGCAGCTTCCATTGAAAACAAAAAAGTTTTTCGAACTAAGACTACTTTTTGGACCTTACTTTTCTTTGAGATCTATACTATATAGATGTCTGATTTCGACCAAACTTAGTGCAATCATGGAAAAGCATAACAAACAGTTAATTACGAAATTTGTAGGCGATCCCAATTAAAACAAAAAAGTTTTTCTCACTATAACTTTTTTTCGACCGATCATTCATACTGCAGTTGTATGCTATATTCACCCGAATTTGATATAACTTTGTAGAAATGTGTTAAATTATATAATATAAGAATATGCCAATAAAAAGGACGTTTTCATTAAAAAGGAAAAAGTTTTCCTCACTCGAACTAGTTTTTCGACCGATCGTTCCTATGGGAGCTATATGCTATAGTCATCCGATCTTGACCAAACTTTGTAGGATTGTGTAAAAGTATATAAAATAAGTGTATGACAATGATAAGGACGTTTTCATCAAAAACAAAAAAGTTTTTCTCACAAGAACTAGTTTTTCGACCGATCGTTCCTATGGCAGCTATACGCTATAGTCATCCGATTTCGACCAAACTTAGTGAAATCATGGGAAAGGATAGTAAACTAAGAAATACGTACTTTGGAGGCGTTTCCATTAAAAACAAAAAAGTTTTTCTTACTAAGACTAGTTTTTGGACCGATCGTTCCTATGACAGCTATATGCTATAGTCATCCGATCCGGCCGGTTCCGACAAATGTGCAGCGAATTTGCACCAAAAGACTTCGTGCAAAGTTTGGTGAGGATAGCTCTAAAACTGACGGAGGAGATAGCATAGAAACAGGCGGACAGGACTAAATCAACTCAGCTCGTCGTGCTGATCAAGAATATATATACTTTATGTGGTCGGAGATGCTTCCTTCTAAGCGTTACAAACATCCGGACAATTTTATAATACCCTCTGCAAGGGTATAAAAACGACTACAAAGTCACCAACTTACCGAACTTTTGTTAGTCCCCACGTATAGCACTGTTTTATTGATAGATGATTCGTACCTTCTTCACATATTAAGGGGGTCTTCTCATTCAAAACCCGTTTTTTGGACCCTTTTTAAAAAAATTCTTATTTGAAAACGCAAAGAATAATTGAAAACTTTTTTTATTTATTGTATTACAAAGGTTCAGTAAATAAAAAATTTTTTTGCCTCGATACGAGGGCTGTTCAAAAAGTAATGAGACTTCAAAGTTGGTGGTGAAAAAAGGTGTCGTCACGGCGGCCACGATCCGGGCTCCGGAGAGCCGAAATGAAAAAAACGGGGTTATAATCAGTATAGATGTAATTCTCGGGTGAACCTCAAACTTATTTTGTGATTTTTTTGACAAAATGGCGGCCATTCAAAAAAATTTCAATTCGTTTTTTTTGTAGTTTAGTGTAAAAAAAAAATAAAATTTTTTAAAATTATGGTCGGGTTCACCCGAGAATGGGCAATTCGCGTCGATCCACTTTGTTTCATGAAAATCGGTTCGTTGACTGAGATATCATGGCCGCCAGTTCGAAAAACGTGGTTTCGAGATAAACGCGCTTTAAGTTTGCAGTTGCTTGGAATTTAGGTCACATTGGGTCACCAAAAGGACTATATCTCCTAAACTAATTCGAGTTTTCGAAAATCCTTTTGGGGGGATATTTTTAAATTTCCAAGCTATAAATAAATGCAAAAAAAAAGTCGAAAAAAAAGTTGCTCAATGAGAAGACCCCCTTAAGTAATCAGCATTATTCTTTGATCTGCTGATGAAATGGTCCAGATCGATGAAAGATAGTCAAGTTATGAATAAAACAAAGTTCTCTAGTTTGTCTGAGTACTACGCTTATCGAAAAACTACTTTGTCAAAACAAACTTTTGCATTCTTGAAAGACCTTAAGCTGACCTTCAATTTTGCGTTAAGCTCAAATCGAAACTGGCCGAAACTGTACCCTTTCTATCCCGTTCTTTAAAAAAATATAAAGTTAAAAAGAAGCAAGTATTAAAAGCTTTACAGCGATTTAAGCGAATTAGTTATATGTCTACTTTTGATGCAAATTTTAACAGTTTGACATAACATACAAACATACGTTTTAATATTGATTTGAGTCATTTAAAGTTGCACCTAATTTCCGATGCATTTTCAGGCAAAAACATTTCTTATCTTGAATATCCCATAACTTGTGAGTTCTCAGTTCTTGGTCTCTTTTTTTGTTCATTTTCGTAGTAGTCGGACACTTATCTATAACAAATGGGTATAGGTTTTGGTATTTCCTTTTTCATCATCTAGATTGTAGCTACTTTGCACCGTGAATTGCAGGATTCAAAGCACAAAATGCTGAAGTTTATACCAACCACTAAATCTTGGTTTATTGAAATGAAAAACTATGTGAGAGTAAACCATTTTGGTATGAATTCCGCCACCTAACAGTGTTCAGTGTGCTTTAGTTCCTTGCCATCTCAAGCAATAAAGTTTGATTCCCATTTGGTAAACGTAAATGGTGTTTACGTTGGATTCTGGCGTGCAATTTGGCTGAGATAGTTGGTAGTATTATGTAAGCTTAAACATATGAAGAAAATAACAAAATAATGGATTGCTAAGACCAGCCATGGGCATTTAGTGGCTCGTTTTGCCCTCGCAATCCGGTTCGCAAATGCAATATGTTGTGGCAGTGAACTTCATTTATATATTTTGGTGGCAAGTTGTTACTATTTTACATAGATAAAAACCCAAACATGCCAAACTCAAATAAGGATGGCAAAAAACTCTCTGTAAGCAATTCCAGTAGCTTTGACAAAATTGTATCTTTACCATATGGTCAACGCACACAAATCCATTTATAGAATATGAGTGATAGCATTAGAGGCACTCCTCAAACCTCTCCAATGCCAGCGCTGCTGCTGCTATTACTGCGTTAGCTACTGGAGAAACTGAAGACCAACTCTTAACTTTGAACATACTCGTTCCGGGTGAAGTTATGTACAGAATATTAATAACAATTCCCTCAGACAATATACACCAGACACTGGTTTGGGCACTGAAAGCCTCCAAGTCACCAAAAGCAAAGGTTGAGATTGCCCCCAAGCATTGTGTGTTTGGTTATTCGAGTATTTTTAGATGACGAGGTGTTTTGTGAACGCACCACAAGGCGCCAATTGGCGTTGCACTTGGCTATAATTAGTTTCAATTGAATTTGGTCTTGCACTTGTATCGAATATCGAATTCGATTGGAGGATTTCGGTTTTGGTTTCGATTTCATAGCCGGGTTGCGTTTGTTATTAACATGGTGCGTAGGTACGTGCGACGGTAGCCACTAAATCGATCTCAATCTTGACTGATTTTCTTTTTGCTCGTCCAGGTGTGTGTATGCCGTATTACATTACGACTTGTTGTTATGCGTTTTTTTTTTCTTCTTCTGTTTGTTTGTTGATTAAGTTTAGTATGGAAACCGGTTTGCGGGTTTCATTGACGACGACGACTTGAAGTCGCATTGTTTGTCGAAACGAAGCATCGTCGCTGATTGACTACGACTTTTCATTACGCCTAGCAACTCCTGTACATGCACCTTGACCATTTAGAGATGCATTCCACTAGATTGAGATACATGCGGTTAACTTTCCTTTTTTCCTATAATTATTTAGAAATTTTGAAATAGAACCATTTTCAGTTACTCTCTTTCTCTGTCTCTTGAACATATCTTTATAATTAGATAATCTTACTTTAGTTCCACATACTATTTACATTTTTTATGACCGACTCGTTTTGTAGAAATGATGTGAAACTTCTGTCTAAGGCACTTAGTATACTTTATGTGAGGTAAATAATATGTACACTTTATTCGTTGAAGCATTCAGCGTTGTCATGATATTTGCTTTGCTTAAATTCGTTGAACATGGTTTATCTTTTAACCCACTTTGGCTTAACATTTTTGAGGAATTTGCTCTAACATTGTTTTCATCTCGCACTTGAATTTTGGTTCTAAAACTTCGTAATAGAGATGGACTATATTTTGATTTATATCTTAAACTATTCAAAGTTTGTCACAACGTACGCTTAAAATATTGTGACTAAAAAAAATGCTTACCTATCAATACATCTAAGTTCCTTATGGACGTTTAAAAAGCTAAAATAATGTTCATAAAATTCTTTCTGGATTTTCATGTTTTCAAGAAGTAGAATATGTCCGAAATCTGAGGAATCGATTAAAATCGTTAAAACGATTTTTGAAGACATATTTCTGAAATTATTAAAGCTATGAACTGAACATTTGTTATAAATATGGGTTGCTATGGGGCCAGATTCTTTACTGTCTCAAGACCAGTTCCGAAACATATTGAACCGGGTCAAAAGTGGTTCGGAGCCTCTAGAAAATCACAGGAATTTCTCGACGAATTTGAATGTTGGGCCTCACGATGGAATATAGGTGTTAATGGGGAGAAGACGCAGCATGCTACTTTTACACTTCGTAGGGGCAATACTTCTCGACTCACTTTGGACGGAACTCGAATTGTCCACAAGGACACCAATACATATATAGACGTCACACTAGACAGGAGGCTCACCTGGAAACCCCATGTTAATCGGGTGTGTGGCTATGCCCGCTTAAAACTCCGGATTATGGACTGGTTACTTCGGCCTGAGAGTGGTCTTTCCCTTAAGGCTAAAGTCAGGCTTTTTAAGACCATAGTCCGTCCTCCCTACTCTTAACAGGAGTATTACATGTTGGGGAACGGCCAGCACTTCCACCATCAAGAGAGATGAGGTATATGTTAGTAAGGCTGTTCGAAGAATTTTAAACGAGCAGCGGTATGTATGTAATACCACCATATTCCGGGACTAAGGCTTTCCCACTTTATGCGAAACCATTGAGAAATATTGAAATCGATACAGGAAGTGGTCAGTTTCTCACAATAATCGACTTGACCATATAGCTATTAAGGTTGTGCTTTAACTGAAACTCATGGAGATGAGATAAGAATTGGCTTCATGATAGTGTGACCATAGACGCCAGAGTAATCGATAGTCGTTCGTGTCTAGTGGTGGCAGAGTCGCCACAACCATTTGGCTGACCAGTTTTTTATATGACAGCTATTCAATATATTTATCTGGCAAGTTAAAAGACGCTATCATTTAAAACAAAAAGGTTTTACCAACTTGAACTAAACACAGTAGATCATCTGAATTCTTTTTCTGTGCGGAATTAATACCGACCACAAAATCATGGCGCTCATACAATACAATAAAACCTGTAAGAATATCTTTAAAACACAGAAAAAAAGATCCAGAAAAGATCCATTTGGACTGGATATGCCTTTAATATCCTTTTAATCTTCTTTTATATCCTTTTAATCATCCAACAGAGCTGAAAATCGTCGTAATAATGTGAAAAATGATCATCCTTAGGGCGATTTTCAGCTCTGTTGGATGATAAAAAGGATATTAAAGACATATCCAGTGCAAATGAATACAAAAATCATCAAATGGATCATTTTTAAAATGACGGAAACTTAGTTATGACTTTGACCTGCCAACTCGTATTCAGCATGTGTTAGTCTACAGAAATTAGTTTAAGATGCTCGGGATACTCACAAATCTTCTTAATTTGTAGAACTGTGTAAGTAAAGTATCAGGTCTTCGAAAAATTTTTAGAGGTGAATTTGATTATTGAAGTTTTGGTTTATATGCCCATTGGAAAATACCATTTTAGAAAAAAAATTTATTTTTCCCAAGTCAAGTTGCTTCGGAATTTATGACAAAGAATCAATGTGCGAAATCTTTTTCATATTTTTTTTATACCTGTTAATTGAAGAGTAAAAGGGGCATACTATATTCGTGCAAATGTATGAAAAGCCCCCCATACACCACACAAATTTTCGCGCAAATTTACATGCACTTAGTCCATACACTACGCCAGAATTTGCACAAATTTCAGTTCAAAGCAAGCGCTTCTTCTTCTTTTTCCAACAACAACTTTCTGCAAACTGAGCAGAATTTGCGCAAAGCGCAAACTCAACACACAAAACTTTGTGCAAAGAACCCTAAAAATCAAAACTTCTTGATTTCGGTCTCGTTTTGCGCAACTGCGTGCGTGTGACGCATACATTCATATTTCACTAACACACATAAGCGTTTTGCGCAAAAATTTGTGTGGTGTATGGGGGGCTCAACAGGCAGAAGGAAGCATCTCCGACCCCGTAAAGTAAATATATTCTTGATCAGCATCAACAGCCGAGTCGATATAGCCATGTCCGCAGTATCTTTAGTATCTTTTTTTCCTGTTGATCGTCTCTTCACAGGGAGAGCGTACTGAGAGCCACTTTCTCTATTTACAAATGTCAAATTACAACTGAGCACAGCTCACAGAGAGTTTTGGCCTGTTGAAACAAAAACAATGCGTTGGTCTGCTCAGATATCTGTGTGAAGTGTGTTTGTATTGGTACAGCTTTTAATTCGTTATAAAACAATAAATAATTGCAATTAATTTTTTTTTTTTGCAATGGCGGGGTCTATAAACTCATACGAACATATGGTATACCTTTTTGGGGGAATTGAATTTGTTTTACTATGCTTAAAAGGGGGCCGTACATTCGGATGAAAAAATCTTAGCGTATTAATATATAGATTGCCCTGAGTAACGGGTATATCGAAGTCGGGCAGGACCGACTTTGACTTACGCTCTAGTTTGAAAAGCGTTTTACCAATTATTGGTTTAAATGCTCAAAGGTTTCAAAAATTAACTAATATAGAAATAAATATGCAGAAAAAAAACTTATTTTCAACCGTTAATAGCCATGTAACCTTGAATCGAACCTGTTCAGATATAAAAGCTGACCAACAAAAATTATAGACATGAACAAATTGGACTTTCTCTGGTTTCTGGTCGGCTTTTTGGCGAAAAGTCTTACAATCGACAGAAAAGTTTAGAATCACTTTAAAATTCGTCACCCATAATAATAGCCTCTGTAAGATCATCCAAAGCATCCCTGTAGTTTTGAGTTTCAGTACTGCTTTTCATGGCTGAAGTCAGACCTGAGCAATAGGAATAACTGAATTCATGCCTGATTTCAGGCATGATTTAGTACTTCCCATGAAACTTACCCATGAATTTAGTACTGAAATCATGCCTGCTAAGCTAAGGTCATGACGTAGTAGGACATATCTGTGTAAAATACATGGCTGAAACACATATAAGGGATGCTATGAATTTAGTACCAGCCCTTCCATTTTAGGGCTGATTCAGCTATGGTTTAGTACTGAGCCGAACTGAAGGGATGTGTTCCGATTTGAAGAACACGTGGGATTAAATTGGTTAACAAATAAACTTTTTGTTTTTGGGTTTTATTAGTATTGTGTAAAGCATGTGCAAAACCAAGGTTCGAACCAAAACCTCTGCCCAAAAACCTTGAACCTCAAATTTCCGAACCTTAACCATTGGAAAATTTTGTTTCGAACCCGCGATCGGGATCTTCGAGAAAAAATTTTGGTTTTCAGCCCTGATATATAATATCTCAAATCGCATTTAAATCAGCTAAAAATCTTAAATGTATTTATAATTCTTAGATGTCAAATCGCCAAATGCCTGACTA
Organism: Lordiphosa collinella; assembly: GCA_018904265.1. Lineage (NCBI taxonomy): Eukaryota > Metazoa > Arthropoda > Insecta > Diptera > Drosophilidae > Lordiphosa > Lordiphosa collinella. The sequence continues at coordinate 1,280,499 of JAEIFV010000014.1, forward strand.
TTGTTTAAGTCTCTCAAAGGGTATTTCAATTGCGACGCCCTTAGCTAAATTTCTGTGGTTTTACAACAACTGGAGAATGCATATCGAAAAAAAAAAAAAAAAAAGAGTTAGCAATATTTACCCTTCAAGCCTCCTTATCAGCTTTTAAGTTAATTTCGTGAGTGGCGGGGCTGTAGCTATCGTTTGAAACGTTTTGCGCTGATGGTGCGTGGCTGATGAACTTGCCAGTGCTTTAGTTTCCGTTTGTCGTGCGTTGTGATTTGTGATTTAGTTGCTGTTTATGTTTTTCATTAACATTCGCATGGGCATTCAACGTACATACATATAAACATATGTATTACCGCGACGCTTGCGCAGTAGCCTTGCTCGATTTTTTGACAGCAAAAACAATAACAAACACAGCGAAATGCACTTTGAATTTGTTATTTACCGAGCAAATGCCTTCTCAATCTTTGTTCACTGCACTTTGATAAAAACAAAAAGCCGTAAAATTTGCTAACCAAATAAAATACAGTACATATAAGTATGTATGGTATATATTTTGCACTCACACTTTAATATAAACGGTTATATATCACTTGCGCAATTTGACAACCAGCTGACAGCTGAGCGTGCACTCGCACTCTCTCTTACTCTCACTCTCAGTCAGTCACTCTTTCTCCTCTCTCTCTCTCTCACTGGCTTTTGCTCGGCGTTTTGCACGTTTCAATTTTGACTGTGCTGGTCGTTTTGCTTTTAATTGTTGTATTTTGCTTCTGCTATTAAACAAACGCCAGCTTTTTCAGCACATAGGCAAACAAACACGCACACACACACAACACAATACAGCTGTTTCAGTTTCTATTTGGCACAACTGTTGACTTGGGCATGCAATTGCCACTTGGCTAACACTTGTTTCATTTCTTCCAGATGTACATATTTTCATACATCAAGATGTTTAATTTTGGCGACGTTGACGGCAAAAAAGAACTCCGCGCGCGCGGCTGACTAGCGTTGAACTGAACCGATCGCAAACGCTAAAAAAACTGAGGCCTACGGCTGGCTGCGCTCTCAACCATTTCGCTCTTTCTCTCGCTTCCTCTCACGCGTCGTTCTCGCCAAAGCTAACAGTGCGGCGGCGGCATCAGCTGTTTTGTTTGTGGCTTAGCTATACAGGGTATGTCGTTCTATGAATTTGTATACAAATGCAAAATTAAATACATACTAATCAACCCCGCGAATTGATATCATACCCTGTTTTAATACAGCAGTTGGGTATATTGGGTATGTTCGGAATCGATTTGACTTTTTGAGAAAGTACAAAATGTAGCTGCATGGTAAATTTGAATATATAATTATTATCAAAGAAAATAAATGGTAAAAGAAGGAAAGTAACCCTCCACCAGTTTTTTTTTTTTTTTGTATCCTTAATAAGCGCAAGCAAATGGTATTTAACTTTGGAGTCGGGATAGGTATTGGACAGGAACTATTTCAGAAATTTCAGTCTAATCGCAAAATCACCTTATGTTTTTAAGATACCGAATTTCTTTTATCTAACGAAAACAATACCAACATCTGAACCCACGTAAATATACTCCAAAACATTAAGAAAGAGCACCGAGGAGGGGTTCTAATCTTAACTTGTTAACTTAACTTTTTAATACAGATCATAATTTTTGTTTCTTTAAAAGGTTTAATTTTTCGGCATTTGGTTTTAGAACTTAGAGTTAGAATCCGTTAGATTATAAAAATCTTTTAGTTTCAACGATTTGACAGAGTTTTCATGCAACCTAACCTCCCAGGGGCCGAGCGCAATCGGCTACTTACACGCACACGAGCCGAGCTCTTGCTGAAGTCGGGCATACGAGCGTAAGCAGCGCTCTCTTTGCTTGCATTCGATGTCCAGACGTCGAGCAGGGCAGTTCAAAGCTGGGCTGTGTCGCTTTAATATCGCACACCAATACACACTCACTTTTTGGCCTCGCTCTTCTTGAACATCGCTGATGTAGAAACCAGACACTTGAAGACTCGGTTCTGTCACGTACTCTTCGGCGGTCTGAATTTCGGTTCTCAGATACCGATTTTCCAAACATTAAAATGTTCGTTTTCGTATAAGTGCACGGTTCCTGTCACGATATTATATCTTATGAAATGATTAAGGCTTAAATCACATTTGGGAGATGAAAGTAAGTACTAAACCATGAACAAATCCAATTTGTAAAAACATCATATTTTCTTGCATATGTACCAGGATAAAAATATGTCCAAATTTGCCATGTAATGTCTAGTTAACAGGAAATCCAATAGAGATATGGAGTTTCTAGAACACGATATTTTTAAAGCCTTCGTTTTTTTATGACCTTTTCAAAAATGTAAAGCTTTTTTCGATGAATGTAATGAATGTTCTCTTGGATAATTTATTTGGAATGTATAGCACCATTCAAATATTTATAATTGATATTTGCTTATTGCTGTCTATCTATTTTATACACTTTTTTCCTTTTAATCAGACGAGTCATTTATAGCCGATCACTTGGTAGTAGGTTTGAGTTCCGCAGCTTTAAAGAAGTTTTAGAACATGTCTGCAGCAAGATAATTTACTTTTAACTAAGTTCCATTCTAACGATTTTAGATAGAGCTCTTTTAGAGAACTTTGAATGAAAATTCTTTGAGTTAGTGAACGTTTGCACAATTTGTAAGTTGAATCTCCAATTGTGCCACACACTGGCTTTTCAATTTTTCCATAAGCAATGGTAATAGTATTTATCCGACCTCCGACCTCATTTTTCGAGAACTCGGTACGGTTCGGGTTCACGTTCGAGGAGTCAAAAAATATAAGGAGCCTAGTTCATGGTCAGGTGCTCGATTCCGGACCGTTTTGCAGCCTTGGTTTTGAGAACGATGCAAACCAGTTTTTCATCACTTTAAATAAATTTGTTTTAATGATATGTCTCAAATTGTAGCGTTTCCATTTATATATATTTTCCGTTAAAAACCGATGTCTCAAAATTGATTTTAGTCCCAAGGTTTCTTGGGAAAAGCTTCTTAGAATTCAACGTTAATAGCGTTTTTGCTATACTCGGCTGTTAAAAAAATTTGACCAACCCTAGTGCAGAGGCTATGAACTTTGTAAGTCATATTAGACATCAGTTCAAGTCTTAGTAAGGCATGTGAAAAATATTAAGTTTTTTGTTTTTTTGTGAATCAAAAATATTTAAGCAGATTGCATTATGTATTCGCCATTTATGATCCCATCTCAGCCTTTCTTTATGAGATGCAGGAAGTGCTGATGGCTATAGATACATATGAGTTTGTGAAGAACTGAAGCATTGGCCAGCACACAAAAAGAGAGTTTTTAAGAAAAAGGAAATGGGTTGGGAACAACCACTAGGGGAGGGAGCACCGGGGGGGGGAAAGGAAATAAATATTTTTTTTTGGGCTGTTGCGGGGGGGGAAAAAAAACCAACCCACCAACAAAAAAGTATAAAAAAAACCACCAACAAAGTGATGAACTCACCAAATTAATTTATGTTTTCCGGGAGGGGGGGGTGGGGGGTGGGTGGTGGGAGTCGACCCCCAACCCGAAACACAACGGTGTGCCCCCCCCCACCCCCCCCCGAGGAGAGGGCCTTTTATCATTTTTTTTGTATGGGTTCTTTTAAACCCCCGGGAAAAGGGGGAAACCCCGAAAACCCAGGGCAGGTTAGGGAGTGTTTGCCGGCTGGGTAACCCCACCCACCCCCCCCCGGGCGGGTGGGGGGGGGTGGGCGGACGGAGGGGGGGGGGGGTGGCGCCGGGGAGCGCCCCCGGGGTGGGGGTGTGGGGGTAACAATTTAAAAAGTCATTCCAGTCTCATAACTATTCAATAACTTCCCCACTAAGATCTAGTTATTTAGAACTGGTCATCCTATAGACACTGGAAAACATTAGTATTCTATTTAGCAATTTTTCGCTACTGAGTATCAAGGAGTCGATCATTCTTTTCAACACGCCAAGCGTGCTCTCCCCAACTGTTTTTTTTTTTTATTTTAGCGACAGTCAATGAGTCACGCTTATTCGCGCATTCAAGTTTTTGACCACACAAAGAAGCCGAAAATGAGAGGGTTGAATTAATTATTGGACAAGAAGCCGATTAGCAAGCCAACTGAGAGCGCCCTAATTGAGCTCAGCCAAAACGGCAGTTAGGCACTAAATCCAAATTCAAAACGGTTCAAAACAAACACACAAACGTGCTTTAAGTTCAGGGACAATCTTAAGTAGACGAGGAAGCATGACATCATTTCGACATGCTTGCGATCATTGGTCAAAAATAAATCCGACATGCTACACTTAAGTTTCGGGCACGCGTCTGGAATAGTATTTGAAATTCGATAAGCACATTTTGTGCAAGCAGCCTAAAAGTATGCCGTACATCACCTAACTTTTATGATGCATTTCTGATGTGAATCAACAAAATTTATCTCACTGGCCTATCTCAAGCTTATCAGCCATTGTAAAGCAATAGACGGCAATTGATAAAAAGGTTGACTGGAATGTAAGATCTCAGTTCTTGTGAGTATTCTTTAGGATGAGGATTGCTATTTGTATTTTGGTGTTTTTTTATCTGCTCTGCTGTTTGTCCAAAGCAGCTGAAATTGATCACATTTCGGAGATGGAGCTGAAACCACGCACATTTTGGGAGCGAATTGTGCAGAGCGTAAAAGATGTTCAGTGGCAAAGCCAACAGCCAGAGAAGGAAAGCCCTCAGACTACCCAAAAACGAAACATCATGTGGCAGCGGCTGACCATGGCAACTGTTCTTTGAGAACGAATCAAAACTAAATATTTATCAAACTATTTCTAATGAAATAAAATCCTGAAATGTTTTTGATACTAAAAACGACCCCAAGACGATCTTTTGCTTTACAGGGAAACTTTAGGACAGCGCTGGGCAAGCCCTTGCTTCCATTGCTAGGAGAGTTATATTACGGCGATTTGGCTAATTTAGCGTTACGAAATTAATTACTCAAAAATAAGGGGAAAGTTAACTTCGGCTCAGCCGAAGTTTTGTATACCCTTGCAGCTTCCATTGAAAACAGAAAAGTTTTTCTAACTAAGACTACTTTTTGGACATTACTTTTCTATCGGATCTATACTATATAGATGTCTGATTTCGACCAAACTTGGTGAAATCATGGAAAAGCATAATACACTGTTAATTACGAAATTTGAAGGCGATCTTATTTAAAACAAAAATGTTTTTCGCACTAGAACTTCTTTTTCTACCGATCATTCATACTGCAGCTATATGCTATAGTCATCCGATTTTGATAAAACTTTGTAAAAATGTGCTAAATTATATAAAATAATAATATGCCACTAAAAAGGACGTTACCGCAGTGGAACTCCGACCTGCTTGGACTTCTACCTCTACAAAGGGCTGCCAGACCACCTCCTTGAGGTACACGAGGAATTTGAGCTGTCCTCCGACCATCTCCCCGTACTGGCAACATTGAGTTTGAGTCCTCAAACAGCTCCAGTCAGAAGCCGAATACTGCTCCCTGGATCTGACTTGCGTAGCTTCCAGGAGGAATTGAGCGACTCACTCCATCTCAACATGGAGGTGCAAACTCCGCAGGATGTGGACGACGCAATCACCCTGCTAATGGACAAAGTCAAATCAGCAGCTGCCAAAGCAGCTCCACAGGTGCCACCTCCCACTCACACATCACGGGGAAGCTTGGTTTTGACTCCAGAGGCTGAGGGCATGATTACGCTCAAAAAACGATTGCGGAGGGAATATGCAAGGACTCACGATCCAGCAGTTGACAGACTCTATAGGAGGATTTCAAATCGGGTGAGGAAGATGCTAGCCAACATTAAGAAAGAGGCAACGGACAAAATGCTAGAAGAAGCTACTCCAAACGAGGACTCGAAGTACGCTCTCTGGAAGCTCACCAGAAGGTACAAAAGGCAGGTGCAGCCGAAGTTCCCGATCAGTCAACTTCCTCAAGACCGAGCTGAAGCCTTTGCCTTTAACCTCGAGGAAAGGTTTCAGCCATTTTGCACAGCCTCGACCAATAGGCTCCAATTGGTCAAAAAAGCACTGGACGTCCCTCTTCAAATGGCGCTACCTGTCAGGCCCATCACATTTGAAAAGGTGACGAGCGAGATAGCCTCACTCAAGTACAACAAGGCACCTGGTGAAGACGGAGTTGACAACAGGACAATAAAGCTTTTTCCTCGCAAAGCGATATTGTTTCTGTTGCTACTCTTTAACTCAGCCCTGCGCCTCAGCTACTTCCCCAGTGCTTGGAAGAACGCTACTTCCCCAGTGCTTGGAGCTGGACTCCTACAGACCTATAAGCCTTCTCCCAGCATTTGGCAAGCTGCTGGAGAGATGCCTGTTAAGGAGAATCCTGGAAACCCCAGAGCAGTATCGGCTTTCGCTTAGGCCACGGAACCCCAGAACAGCTGCACAGAGTGGTAAATTTCGTCCTTGAAGGATTTCACGCCAAGGAGTACGTTGTGGCAGCGTACTTGGATATACAACAGGCATTTGACCGCGTCTGGCACGACGGCTTACCAGCCAAGCTGAAGGGAACGCTCAATCCTCAACTCTTCTTGATGGTCAGATCGTTCTTATCTGACAGGACATTTAAAGTTGTTCAGGATGGCCTTGCATCCCAGAAGAAGAGGATTCGAGCAGGAGTACCTCAAGGCAGCGTTCTGGGGCCAACCCTATACAGCCTGTTTACTGCAGACATGCCAACCGCTGCGGACATCACGATTGAGGTGACACAGGACCTCCTAATCGCAACTTTTGCTGACGATACGGCCGCTTCAGGAGTACCTGAAAAGGTTCGAGAACTGGGCCTGTAGATGGAACATTTCCATTAACCCGGAAAAGTGTGTTTCGGTCACCCACGCCTTAAGGAAGGACAGTAGCCCAGGCGTCTTCCTTCACGGAGAGCTCCTCCCAGTCAAATCGGCCCATAGATACCTGGGAGTGACGCTAGACCAGTGGCTCACGTTCAAGCAGCACGCCGCTGAAGTTGCTGGCAAGCTCTACAGCAAGGCAAGGAGGATGAGTTGGTTGCTGCACTCCAACAACAAACTCTCGATGCGAAACAAGGTGCTGATATACAAGGTGATTCTGGCGCCTATTTGGAGGTACGGTGTCCAGGTCTATGGCATCGCCGCAAAGACGCACCTAAACAGGATTAGAGTATTCCAGGCCAAGTTCCTAAGGAGGATCACTGGAGCCGAGTGGTTCATCCCAACTCGAGACATCGAACGTGAATGTGGTGTACCAATGATAGGAGATACCATAAATAACCAGGCAGCGAGGTACCTGGATAAAGTCGCCGCACACCCAAACAACCCCGCCAGGCGCCTACTCCGCACGCGTAGGATAAACGGGATAAGGGCAAGACGCAGGCTGCAAAGAACTCACCCAGGTGAGGAGCTCTAAAACACACAACAAACAGAACATACACAACCTGACTAAGATTTGAACCAACCGGATAGACAACTCACAACAAATACGCACCTTTTCCAACTTAGCACAACAAAAGCTGATACCAGTAAGCTAAGCACTATCTAAAACAAAATACAAACACAAAAACTCGTAATAATACGAGGTGTGTTCAAAAAGTATCGCGAATTTTGAATTTTCGCGGGTTACGCATATTCGAATTTCGATTTTTTTGTGGCGTTATGTTGGTACTCATGTCTCTCACTTATGCCGACAAGCTCGGCCATTTTGAATGTTCACTTAATTGTTGACAGCTGCTTTGCTTGCACGTGTTTTGGATCGTCTTCGATTTTTACCTATTCAAAAAAATGGATCAAAGAACCTGTATCAAATTTTGTGTGAAAAACGAAATTAAGTGCGCGGATGCATTCCGAATGTTGACTGTGGCATACGGAGAAGCTACCTTGGACCGAAGCAACGTTTATCGGTGGTACAAAATGTTCTCAGAAGGCCGAGAAGATGTGAACGACGAAGAGCGTGCCGGACGCCCGAGCACTTCAACAACAGACGAAAAAATTAATGAAGTGGAGAAAATGGTATTGGCCAATCGTCGAATCACCGTTAGAGAAGTTGCTGAGGACCTAAACATATCGATTGGCTCGTGCCATTCGATTTTTATCAATGATTTGGGCATGAGACGGGTCGCCGCGAAATTCGTACCAAAATTGCTCAATTGCGACCAAAAACAGCATCGCATGAACATTGCTAATGAGATGTTAAACTCTGTCCGCGACGACCCAAATTTGCTCCAGAGGGTCATAACTGGTGACGAATCGTGGGTTTATGGTTATGACGTGGAAACCAAAGCTCAATCATCTCAATGGAAGCTGCCGCACGAACCAAGACCGAAAAAAGCGCGCCAAGTTCGGTCGAATGTGAAAGTTTTGCTGACAGTTTTCTTCGATTGCAGGGGCGTGGTGCATCATGAGTTCTTGCCACAGGGAAGAACGGTCAATAAGGAATATTACCTGCAAGTTATGCGCAATTTGCGCGAAGCAATCCGCCAGAAACGCCCGGATTTGTGGAAGAACAAAAATTGGCTTTTGCACCACGATAACGCCCCTGCTCACACATCGTTGCTTGTGCGCGACTTTTTGGCCAAAAACAACACACTAATGATGCCGCAGCCACCGTATTCCCCAGATCTGGCCCCCCTGTGACTTTTTATTGTTCCCTAAACTGAAGAGGCCCATGAAAGGACGACGTTACGCTACGCTTGACGAGATGAAGACGGCATCGAAGGAGGAGCTGAACAAGATAAAAAAAATGATTTTTTGAAGTGCTTCGAAGATTGGAAAAGCCGTTGGCACAAGTGTATAATATCTCATGGGGATTACTTTGAAGGGGACAAAATAGATATTCATGAATAAATAAATAATTTTTGAAAAAACACAAAATTCGAGATACTTTTTGAACACACCTCGTATGCCAATGATAAGGACGTTTTCATTAAAAACAAAAAAAGTTTTCCTCACTCGAACTAGTTTTTCGAACGATCGTTCCTCTGACAGCTGTATGCTATAGTCATCCGATCCGGCCAGTTCCGACAAATGTGCAGCGTATTTGTACCAAAAGACTTCTTGCAAAGTTTGGTGAGAACAGACGGACAGACGGAGGGCTAAATCAACTCAGCTCGTCATGCTGACCTAGAATATATATACTTTATGTGGTCGGAGATGCTTCCTTCTATGCGTTACAAACATCCGGACAATATTATAATTCCGTCTGTTTCTATACTATTTCCTCCGTCTGTTTTAAAGCTATCCTCACCAAACTTCGCTCGAAGTCTTTTGGTACAAATACGCTGCACATTTGTCGGAACCGGCCGGATCGAATGACTATAGCATATAGCTGTCATAGGAACGATCGGTCAAAAAATTTGTCTTAGTGAGAAAACCTTTTTTGTTTATAATGGAAACGTCCTTATTATTGGCATATACTTATTTTATATACTTTTACACAATTCTACAAAGTTTGGTCGAAATCGGATGACTATAGCATATAGCTCCCATTGGAATGATCGGTCGAAAAAGAAGTTCTAGTTAGAAAAACTTTTTTGTTTTAAATGGGATCGCCTACAAATTTCGTAATTAACAGTGTATTATGCTTTTCCTTGATTTCACCAAGTTTGATCGAAATCAGACATCTATATAGTATAGATCCCATAGAAAAGTAAGGTCCAAAAAGTATTCTTAGTTAAAAAAAACTTTTTTGTTTTCAATGGAAGTTCCAAGGGTATACAAAACTTCGGCCGAGCCGAAGTTAACTTTCCCCTATTTTTTTAATTCCAAATGAGCTTGAATATCGAGCTAAAGTCAATTTCGGACATTTTTGCAGACTTTTTTTATTCGAGCTCCGTTTTTGCACGAAGCTGACTTCAAGCCCACACAAAATATGATTATCAAGCTTGATCAATATCGAAACTTCTTGATTGGATCCGCATTTGGTATCTAGTCGAGTTCAAATAATAAGCTTAAATAAATCCTGAGTGTTTTTAAAATATTTCAATTTCGACTGGTGACATCGTTTGGGACTGATTTTAGTCGGGATATCTCGTATTTATTTGTTCTGTGTTTACTGTACAGCTAACTCGTAAAGATCTGTTCAAATTCACCATAAACACTTCTTGAATAAGGCAGTATCAGTAGTGACATTTTGAAATCCAAGCCTACTCATACCAATCGTTAATGTTCTGGCCTCATTTGGAACTCAAAGAAAGGTTGCTACAAATAGGTCGAGCAACCTCTTGAGTGTTTAATTTTAGAAGCACACGCGACTACAGCGCAACTTTCCATGCCTTGAGGAATTTTTCTTAAATAGATACACAAATACAACAAGATCTGCAAACACAAGTTTTCATGTTTCAATTATTGATTGAAAGGCCACACCCCAGCTCTGTGCTCGCATATATAAGGGGAGGCCATGGCACGGTCAAAACATATATTTTTTCGCAACGCGTGAAGTGAAACTGCGAACCTTTAAGAGAAAATTTTCAGCCACATTATGCAATGCTTTTGGGCATTTGTCATCGTCATGGGTCTGCGCCTTTGTATGGGACACCAGCGGCAGGTGACCATGGGCGATTTAAGTCACGTGAGTACACTTTTGGACGTCCATTCCATTGAGAAACAGCCATCTTAGCTAGTCTGCTTACAGTTATGCGCGGATCGATTGGAGGGAGAACTGGTGGCTCATCCCTTGGATTGCAGTGCCTACTTTGCCTGTGCTCGCATACCGACGCTGCTGTATTGCCAGGAGGGTTTGCATTTCGATGACAGTCGTAGGGAGTGTGACCTGCCGGAGAATGCCAACTGTAAGCCTCTGGAGCCGGTGTCCACCACCACTGATATCAACTGGTGGCACAATAAACCGCGTCCCGTATTCATGGCCGTCGATGTGGTCAGCGGCTTGGCAGTGAATCCCCTGGAAAAATACGATCCACAACAAATCGAGTGCCGCCATTTTGGAGCATATTTTCTACCGCATCCGAGTAAATGTCAACTGTACTTCATCTGTGCGTATGGTCATCTGCATCGTCATCAGTGTGGACGTGGTACTTTGTGGAATTACAAGACATCGGAGTGCCAGCTAAGTGGAGAAGCCCTGTGCTACAATGACACAGATTCGCAGCAGTCGCCCCAAACGGGGGGCCATCAATTAACCACAGTTTGCTATATTGTACAAACTGGTATGCAAGCCACCAATGAGACCACTATTAAGGTAACTGAATCCACAGTTACAGTTGCTACAGTGATTCCGCCACGCGCTGAGCCCAGCGCACTTACCTGTCCCTCCGAGCGTCAGAGCTATCTGTCACATCCCGAGGATTGTGGCAAATATTACATTTGCATTGCGGGCAAACCAGTATTGACTTCCTGCCCGCAGGGGCTGTACTGGGACCAGAAGTCGGGTTATTGTGATCTGGCCAAGAATGTCAAGTGCTTTCAAAACTAATTAAATAAAGTCAAGCGCTAAAGTTAAGAGAGCTTTGTGGGTTGGTAAATGGAAGAAAGTATCAGTTTTTAAAATGTTCTGAAAAGTAAGCAATATAAATCACCATAAAATATATCACTGATCAGTTATCAAGCTGAGCTCCTTATTTAACAACTACACAAATATCTTTGAAGAAGTTCTTCTCAAAGTAAAAACATATCTTAACATTATTATTTGTTCATTATGTGAAATTATTTTTTGCTAAGAGATCCGAAATCTTCGGATATCTCTGGACTCTCCAAGGGGCCCATGGAAAGGCCACAAATTTATACGAGTATGTACTAAAAGACTTCGTGCAAAGTTTGGTGACTGACGGAGAAGTTAGCATAGAAACAGACAGACGGACAGGGCTAAATCAGCTTAGCTCGTCATCCCGATCAAGAATATATATACTTTATGTGGTCGGAGATGTTTCCTTCAACGCTTTACAAACATCCGGACAATTTTAGAATACCCTCTGCAGGGGTCTAATTAAAAAGTGGGGCTACACCAAATTCGAATGTGTCTTTTTGATTGAGAGGTTCGTAATTATGTTTTAAAAATGTGTTTGTATCCAGTGATTACTTGTATTAGTAGTAAATCGTCGTATATCATAACACTTGGGGCTGTGTCGTTTGAGTGGCCATATGGCATTATGTTGGAGGGTGCATCTTGTGAGTTCCGCAAGATCCCGCTCCAACTTGAATTTTTTTCAATTGTTTAATTCCGGAAATTCACCCAATTCGTACCGAAACGGTGTGACCATATTAAAAAAAATATAGTTTATTTCGATTTAAATCCATATTAAAAAAAAAAAATTTTACACCTTTTATATTGTCCATGAGTGTATATGCAATGGTCATCCGATTTTGACAAAACTTCGTAGAAATGTGTAAAAGCATACCAAATAAGTAAGTGCCAATTTTAAGGACATTTCCCTTACTAAGACTACATTTCGGACACTTCTTTTCTATGACAGCTATACGATGTAGATGTCCGATTTCGGCCAAACTTGATGGAATTATGGGAAAGCACAGCAAACTAAGAAATAGTTTGCACGCGTTTCCATTGAAAACAAAAAAGTTTTTCTTACTAAAACTAGTTTTTCGACCGATCGTTCCTATGGCAGCTATATGCTATAGTCATCCGATTTCTACCGAAAATTATAGAATTGGGTAGAGATAAAATAGTTAACAGATAAACGTTTATTAAAAACAAATTCCACACGCCTGTTACACTAACAAAGAAAAAATCACAAAAAAAAATTATCAATTTGGAAGACCAAAAATCGAGCAGAAATTCTACGAACCATTATATCTCTATATCCAAATCTTAAAACTTCACAATCCGTCGCATAAGAATTTGGATTTATTTTTGACTACAACTGAAACACTTAGGTTGAATTTTTAACTCTATATATTAATCTTGTTTAGCGTCCTAAATTATAAACCTAGAACTCGCCACCCACGATTGACACTTTTTAAGCGCGCCCCTCCCGAACCGTTCATACAGACATCAACTTCAGAAAAAAACGGCGAGACTACTATCCAAATCCAAAGCCCCATGGGAGATCTACTACAGTGGACATGATTCAAAGCACGAGTTTGGTTGCGGCTTTGCAGTCAACAAAAGACTGTGCCGCTCTGTCATCAGTTTTACACCAGTTGACAAGCGACTCCGCACTCAGCTTAAAATATTTTAATAGCTTATCTGTGTACACGCCCCACAGAAGAAGGAAAGGACGATTCGGAAAAAACGACATGAGCGCCTAGAAGACCTATATAGCGCTGCCCCGATCACGACATCAAGATCGTGCTAGCGACTTCAACGCACAAATCGGGAGAGAAGAAGCTCACCCGATGGCCGTTTAGCCTCACGATTTATCCAACGATAATGGAGAGAGGCTTGCTTCGCTCGGGCCGGAACATGGATTAGTAGCACAGATTTGAACACCGCAACGACCACAAGGCGACCTGACGTCCCCTGATCTATCAACACGAAACCAGATTGATCCTTTGTGATAGACGGACGGCACTCTTCGAGTGTTCTAGACGTACGTGCGCGCCGAGGAGCCAATATTGACTCGGATCACTACCTTGTTGCAGCCAAAGTACGCACACGGCTCAGTGTGGCACATGCCGCACAGTCTAATACACGCCGAAAGTTGAACGTTGAGAAGCTGCAATCACAACGGACATCCGAAGCCTACTCAGAAAAACTCACCCAGCTGCTCAGGGAAACCCCACCTGGAACTCCTAATGTTGACTATGAGTACAGCTGCCAAGGAGATTCTCGGATTCGCCGAAAACTCCCGAAAACAGTCATGGTACGATGATGAGTGCCGCCGCGCTACTGCAGAGAAGGACGCTGCCTACAGGAGAACTCTGCAGTCGGGAGCAACGCGGGCTGTTAATGAGCGATACCGGGAGAAAAGGAGAGAGGAGAAGCGCCTTTTCAGAAGGAAGAAAAATGAGCAGGAAAAGCGCATGAGGGAGGAAGTCGAAGTGCTGTTTGGAAGGAGTGAGACTCGAAAATTCTACCAAAAGATTAGGCAACTAACCGAAGGTTTTAAGCCCAGAGTTACACTATTGAAGGACGAGCACGGAAATCTGGTCAGAAATCCGGAAGTGGCACTAGACAAATGGAGAAACTATTTCTCTAACCTGCTGGGAGGTGATGACGAACACAATGCCGCCTCTGGGGAAGTAGCGGCACCACCAATCGATAACATAGAGATAGACCCCCGGACCATAATGAGTCTTGTTAGCCATAAAAAGGCTAAAAATAACAAATCTGCTGGCGCTGATGAGCTGCCTGCTGAATTGTTCAAGGCTGGCGGTGAGGAGCTGGTAAGGTGCATGCACCAACTCCTATGCAGAGTATGGTCCGAAGAAAGCATGCCCGAAGATTGGAACCTAAGTGTACTCTGTCCAATATTTAAAAAAGGAGACCCTGCGGTTTGCGCCAATTACCGCGGGATCAGTCTCCTTCCCATCGCATATAAGGTTCTATCATGCATCCTATGTGAACGTCTAAAGCCGAGAATAAGTGAACTGATTGAACCTTATCAGTGTGGCTTTAGACCTGGCAAATCCACCACGGACCAGATATTCACATTGCGACAAATCCTGGAGAAGACCCAAGAGCGAAATATCGACACCCACCACCTTTTTGTTGACTACAAAGCCGCCTTTGACACGCCGATAAGGTCAAAGTTCTTTGAAGCCCTGCCTACCTTTGGTATTCCAGCAAAGTACGTTCGACTTTGCATGATGACGTTGAGAAGCACACAAAGCTCCGTCAAAATAGGTAAAGACCGCTCCGAGCCTTTCGATACCAAAAGAGGTTTTAGGCAGGGTGATACCTTATCGTGCGACTTCTTTAATCTGCTGATGGAGTACATACTGCGCCAGTGCCCAAATGCTAACAGAACGGGCACCATCTTTACCAGAGATAACATGCTACTTGCATATGCCGATGATATTGATATCATCGGCAAAAACGAATCTGCGGTAAAACAGGCGTTTTCAGAGATAGAGAAGCAGTCAAAACTTATGGGCTTAGCGGTAAATGAGGATAAGACGAAGTACCTACAATCAACGCGCAGGGAGTCTACGCTTGGACAATCTGTTGCAATGGGAGACTACAACTTCAAGGTTGTTAAGGAATTTGTCTACCTCGGAACGACGATAACCAGCGACAACAACACCAGTCTGGAAATCCGAAGAAGAATTACTCTTGCAAACCGATGTTATTACGGGCTCAATAAGGAGTTCAAGAGCAGAGCCCTCTCTCGGAAAACGAAAATTGCGCTATACAAGTCGCTTATCATCCCAGTCCTGCTATACGGCGCAGAAGCATGGACAATGACAAAAGAGGATGAGGCGGCAATTGGCGTGTTCGGGAGAAAAGTTCTTCGGAGGATTTATGGACCTCTAAACGTTGGCGGCGAATTTCGCATCCGAATGAATCGCGAACTGTATGAGCTCTATGGGGACACTGACCTAGTCAAGCGCATAAAACAACAGCGGCTGCGCTGGATAGGACATGTTACCCGTATGGATGATAACGCTCCAGCAAAGCGTGTGTACAATCGGCATGCGATAGAGTTGGGAGGCATTCCCCCGCCTGGTCGACCAAAGCGGAGATGGCGCGACCAGGTGCAGGGAGACATTGCGAACCTGGGAGTGTCCTTCTGGTGGAATGTCGCTCGGGACAGAGGCGAGTGGCGGGCATTAGTAGCAGCGGCCGAGACCGTAAAACGGTTGTGATGGCCAAAGAAGAAGAAGATGCCGATGATAAGGACGTTTTTATTAAAAACAAAAAAGGTTTTCTCACAAGAACTAGTTTTTCGACCGATCGTTCCTATGGCTGCTATATGCTATAGTCATCCGATATCGACCAAACTTTGTAGAATTGTGTAAAAGTATATAAAATAAGTGTATGCCAATGATAAGGACGTTTTCATTAAAAACAAAAAAGTTTTTCTTACTAAAACTAGTTTTTCGACCAATCGTTCCTGTGACAGCTTTATGCTATAGTCGTCCGATCCGTCCGGTTCCGACAAATGTGCAGCGTATTTGTACCAAAAGACTTCGTGCAAAGTTTGGTGAGGATAGCTTTAAAACTGACGGAGGGGATAGCATAGAAATAGACGGACAGACGGACAGGGCTAAATCAACTCAGCTCGTCATGCTGATCAAGAATATATATACTTTATGTGGTCGGAGATGGTTCCTTCTTTGCGTTACAAACATCCGGACAATTTTATAATACCCTCAGCAAGGGTATAAAAACGTAGTTTGCGTAGGACAATGAAGCATTCGCATACGTAGTTTTTTAAAAATGCGAATGGAAGTACGCATATGTTTTTGTGACTAGATACGCATTGAAGCATTGACGCATTTGATGCAATACGTATACGTATTCTGATTCGTATTAAAGTTCGAAAAATATTAAAGATAATTTGAAGAATACACAAATTTATTCAATTGTTAAATAACAATTATATTGCTTGATAAATATACAAGTACAATATATTTTTCAATGGATTTACTTTCCGCCCTCACCACCACCATCATTACCACCATCATCATTACCACCATCATCATTACCACCATCATCATTACCACCATCATCATTACCACCATCATCATTACCACTATCATCATTACCGCCATCATCATCACCATCATCTTCTGTAGTAGTAGTGTCCTCTGTAGTGTCATCAGGCTCTGAAGTAGTAGTAGTACTATCATCCACAGAAGCACCATAGCAAGCTCCATTGTTTAAGACATATTGGTCCAGTGTCGTATCCTTAACACATCCTTGTTTATCCTCATTGAAGTAATAAGTTTTCTGGCAATATTCTATAGTTGCTTGACCGTTGGGATTGCAATAGTAGTAACTGCCACAGGTTGTTGCATTCACAGCATTTACAAACATTTTGTTTGTACCCTGACAACGATTGCAGCCAGCGAAGGGCACAGCCTGCTGACGGGGCACACATGTCAGTTTATTCACATCAAAGTAGCTGCCAGTACCGCACGCATTCATCGTATATTGCTGACCATTGCAGGTATAGTAAGTGGCGCAGTTATTGGCGTCGCCCTTCATTTCACCGTTAGTAGAGCAGGAGGTAGTTGCTGTTCCTAGCTCGGTTTCAGTAACTCGACTACAAACGGTTCCCTTGTCATAGGCACAGCTGAGAGTGTTACAATCAAAAGCCTGACAATAACAGAAAGTTAATCCCAATTAGTATGGAATTTAAAAAAATCTTGGATTAAACTTACGTTGGTTGTACATGTTCCTGTCTGCAGCGTTCCATCTGCCGTGCAATAGTTCCACATGTTACATGCCATAGTGTCGCCAAAATACATACCTGGTGGTACAACTTCGCATGCACCGACCAGGGTAGGCTCGCCGGTGCTATCGATAGTTGGATTGCACGGTCCATACTTACAAGCCGAGCTTCCTTTATCGAAATACTGATCCTTGCCGCAATATCCATTTCCAACGGGTTTGTCATTGCTACAATAAGTCCATTGATTGCATGTACCTGTAACAGGCACCCAGTTGTTGCCCGTTTTGCCTGCACAGGTATTGTCCATGCCATAGTAGCAGGGGACTTGTGCAGCGGGGAAACAAGACTGTTTGGTATAGTCATAGGCGTAGCCAGTCGAACAGGAAGTGTTCACTGGGCCGTTGTTGGTACATATGTAGTAATAATCGCAGGACACTATGCTGCCGAGGGAGGTGCCCGGTTTGACGACTGAGCAAAAGGCAGTTACGTTGTAGGTGCCCTCAAGTACATCATCGGCCAGGGCATTGCCCATGAGCACGCACAAGATGCTCATCAAAAATAACTTTCCTGAAAATTGATTAGATTTTGATTGGGGTAAAAATTTAATCGCACACCCACTCGTGCCTACCTGCCATAATGTTGTAGTTGTCTCCACACAATGGTTCTTATGGCTGGTTTTAGCTAAGACTGATTGACAAGTAGTCATACCACTGTCTTTTATAGTTCTATTTCTTCGCCTCAAGATCATATATTTTCGGCGCGGCGACAAGCCTCCTGATAAGCGTTCGATTCTTAAGAATTTGTGGAAACAATTTTTAATTTTTTTTTATAAATTTGATATCATGTCAACAGAATTTAACAATTTTAATTAAGGCTAAGTCAATTGCCATGCTAAGCCCCCCTCGACGCGCAATCAATGTTGATTTCATATCATTATGTTTTTGCCGTAGTCGGGCAACAGTTTTTTTTTTTTTTAATATCTTAATTTCGATTACCCTGTCACAAAGTACCAGAGTACCAGTATGGAGAGCTTAAGGACAGGGCTATAAGCCGGGCTTGAACCGAACCGGCTCGAGCCCGGAATTTTGACATTAATTTTACTGTGAAACGAACTTATTCTGTTATCCTGTCGATTATGGGCAACTGTGTCTTAAAATCGGCAGGAAAGTTAAAAACAAAAACTTTAAGAATCGTTCAGAATTACTTATAAATACCCAGCCAGTGTTGAAGGTCCCCAGAACATCCCAAAACGCCGCTCGCGTTGGTCTTGCTCCGGTCCATTACAACGGTTATTCGCGTTGATTTGCTTTGTTCCCGTACAAAATTCAATTGACGCAGATTGTGCCTGCGGCAAGCCTCGTCGTTGAATGGCAGAGTCATGAAATGGCCGTGACGAGCATTTTGGAACAAATTATCTTCCGTGAAGCCCATTTCCTTGAATGGACCGTAAATAACAAAATTGCGTATTACGCATGAAAATCCTCGAGATTCAAGTGCCTCTTCTGACGAAAAGTCACAGTTTGTGCGGCGTTATGGAAACGGTCTTGGGCCGTTTTTCTTCCAAATGAAAGGCCTTGTTACCATCAACCGGCGTATCGCGACGGATCAATTTTGTGATGCCAATTATTCGTCGAAAGCGTATGAGGCAGTTCTGGTTTCAGCAAGACGGCGCTCCACCGCACACAAGTCGCATAACAATCGATTTTCTGAAAAATTGCGGGCCGTTTGATGTCGAAAGTGTGATTTGACCACCGGTTCGCCCGTTTACCCTGCTTCTTCTTGTGGGTATTTGAAGTCAAAGGTTTACGTTAACAAGCCAAGGACCGTAGAAAGCTCAGGACAACATTCTGAAGATAGCCGCTATTCCGGCGAATGTTGCGAATCGTAATGCTGCAAAAGGGCACAATACGCCATCAACGCCGGCGCCATTTGAGATATCATATTCAAAAATTGAGTAAACAAATCTACTGGAACAAATTAAATGTTAGATTGCCAACCGCCAATTATTTTTTTTCTTTGATTTTTAAAAAAAACATGGGTCCGTCAAATATTCAACCCGTAGTTCATACAAACATACGTGGACACACGAAACATCGAAAATTATGCTCCTACTCGCGGGCTGACTGGCTATATTTTATCTGTTATGGGTCTTAGCGCCTATTTTGATTTGTCAAGTGGTTGAATAAAATTACACAGGGGAACAAAATGATCAACTTTGATGAAAAATTCTGCGTCCACTTTACAGATTCTGGTCCAGTTTTCACTGATTACAAAACTGGTCTCGGTTTGGCTCCATCAGCTTTTGTTTTAAAGATACGTCGGAAAATGTGTTTTTGCATGTTTTTTCGCTTTGAAAAAGCGTTTCTGAGTCTTCTATTCTTTGAAGGTCATTGCCTTTGAAGAGAGTAATTCATTAGTTTATAGCAAATTTTTCAAATTTTATCGTCGTGTACAGGCCAGAGCGGTGGTTGAATTTTAAGTAAAAACACTTTCTCATATAGCCCACAGACTGTTTTCACAAATTTTGTTGCATTTATAACGGCTGAATGGCAAAAGTTACAGCCCGTTAATCCCGAAAAATGAATTAAAATTTATTTCAGGACAACTAGATTAATACACAAAATGTATATAGAAACTATTAAAAGCCTACCTGATCCAACATGGATCTGATATTAATAGTCAGGCAAATGTACAATATTAAAATTCAGGCAGTACTAGATTCAAATAATTTCCGCCAAATTCATTTTTGCTTAAGCTAGGCACGGAGATACCTGCGAAATGGTCTCGGAATCGAAATCCCATTCAAAAAATATTATTTCGTACGAATTTCGCAGGCTGTCATTTTGAAAGTGTGCATGGAGTTGATGTGCGAAATATATCGATAGCACAGCGTTGCTGTGAGGTGTCCACGGCCGCATTTAGACTTTTTACCGTGCTGCCACAGATTTCAAGCCACCACAGGGTAAGGACATCAGCATCCACTAGACCCGAAATCCTATCGGCCATCCAATCGCTGCCCGACAACAAAGCAGCAGGAGTAGACGGTATACCGGCGGAGTTCTTCAAATGCCAACCGGCAAACCGCTGTGGAGTTACTGTACCAGGTAATACAACGGGCATGGGAAACTGAGGAGCTCCACACGGAACTGAACGCTAGACTTTACCACGGGTTCAAACTAGGGATGCCTGACATAATATCAATAGATCAAAATATCGATGTTTTTGTCTAAAAAAATACCATCAATCATTATCCAATCTAGGGCGATTTATCGGAATTTTGTGAATTTTAAATTAATTTTAAGTTGAAGTCAGTCCAGCCCGACTTCGATATACCCGTTACTCAGGGGAATTAATCTTGTGTAGCCTTCCCTTATGTTAGTAAATAGAACATTAACATTAACAAGAACATTTCAACATTATGTAAGTAAGCAGAGCACTTGGCGTCTAAAAAAGTTGCAACCTTTTTTATAACTTGTATAATCTTTCCATTTATTATCACATCTTTATGCAAATTTCAGAGATTGTAGATATTAGGCACATACTCTACACTGCAATATATGAGCTTGATATCATCAAAATAGTAGGAGTTATGCAACATTTTATTTTGTGGGAGCGGGAGGGGGCGTGGCTTCCTTCTGCCTGTTACATACATTTGCACGACTTTAGTATACCCTTTTTCCTCTATAATCGACCCTGTTCGAATTCCGAGTCGGTTTTCGTGTAAACGCTGCTTCTTCTAAGATAAAGTTTACAATTTTATATGATATGGGAGTAAAATGTCTGTGGCTACTAGATCAGGTCTTCTATTTTTGATGAATTGATTCCACTTGTCATTGAACAATCGGTTTCAGCTGCTTAAGCAAATCCGATTTTCGTCAAACCGTTGAAATTCTTATCACCTTTAATAAAACATTGTTAAGTTTTAACCAGTGCCCCGGTGGCCGAACACACTCGGAAACAGAGAGTCTCTCTTCTTGGGAAACCCTGGTTGAAAATCTATATGCACTCTAACTCTATGTGTTTACCCGAAAACCGACTCAGAATTCAAAACAGGGACCAATTGTTTTTGAGCTATATCTAAACATGGCAGCTTTTAGGGTGCTCAAAGTCGTCAACATTTTCAAAAATTTCAAAATTGGAACTGACGTTCTATATAAAATAATATGTTTTCCTTTCAACATCAACATCTTCCCTCAATATAAATTCATGATCTTCGGAACCTTCAAAATTTGTTAATTTGCTGAATCTGAGGCTAACTTTACATTTGTATGTTCAGACGCTTTTGTAAGTCTTGGTGGAGAACTTACGAATGTTATCTTATATGAGTGAGTTACATTCGGATGATGAATTGTTGTTATTAATAGCTTCCTAAGCTGAACGCTTCCTTTTCATCTGAAATGTAATTCTTTAGCAATAAACGCCTCAAGCTTAGAACCAATACATTAGGTATATTACTTAAAGGAACCGGTCCGATATCCCTAGCCTGAGCCTAACATCACTTGTCCGGGCCATATTCTCGCAACGAACACTATGTTGGGCATCCAGATTTGATTCAACTGCCTCGTGCGATATTTGCCAGCTTTCGACTTCGTCGATGTTGTTTCCTGCTCCGTATTCAACAAAAAGCGATTGCCATAATGCAAAGTATTGAGACTTTCCCGCGAGGAGGTGCACACGG